>BSBN01000022.1:0-2400000 GCA_027924645.1 Cunninghamia lanceolata
TAAACTTCACAAAAATCAAAAGCAGAAACCAAGTAGTGGCTCTTCAAGAACTTGTACCCAAAATGGATTTAGATCCTCATAAATTTGTTTAAGAGTATTTTTGAATTTAATTGTTTGTTTTTACTTTTTTGTGATCCAAAACATGATGAGAAAAACACATACAATAAAATCTAAAAACACTTTTAAATATCTTCAAAGATTGGAAAAATTGCATCTACTATTAAGACCCATAAATTTTACAATTTAAAAACAAGTGCCACAAAGTGGCCAGTACCTGCCTTGTAGTGTTGTTATTATAGTATTCGTTTAGTTGTAATTTTTTTGTTGATTAGCTAGGGCAGAAGACCTAGTAGTGGTGCACCCTAACTTCACGCCTCTCAAAATCATACGTGGCGATTTTGAATCACTCCAAAATTTTTATAGTAGCGTACTTGGCAATACCCCTACTTATAACTAAGGTTTCAGGGCCACATCATCAAATACATTACCACATCAGCATACTTTTTGTTGAGGTGTCAAATAGTTCCCCCCAAAAAAGGGTGGACCAATAGGTGTGCATTAAATCATGTTTTGTTGGTGGGCTGATGTGGCATCACATGATTGTTTGCTTTTTAAATCTAAAGGGCACATTTCATTCAATTATTAGTACTTATAGTAACACTAACAACCTTAAAGTCATAACTATTAGTACTAAACTTCAAAAATATTAGGCCTTAAATGCACATATACTATCTCAACCATTGAAACTATCTCACCTATTGGGTCTTTTCCCGTATTGGTTGTATATAGTATTTGTTTAGTTGTAATTTTTTTGTTGATTAGGTATTGGTTGTATAGATAAATTGAATTCCAATAATTGAAAAATTAATTTTTGAAGAGTGTTGAAATTTAGATAAATAAAAATTGAAATCTCAAAAATAATCTAGGACTAAAATATTTCCTTAAGTATAAAACTAAACTTTACAAAGCCTACTAAATAACACAAATATTTCCTTAAAATGTAATAATACTAATACTTTTATAATTTCAAATGCATTAAAATATTGTAAGTTTGAAGAATAAAATAAAAAAATGTAATAGCATGGCCAAATATTTTTAGTGATACTAGATTTTTAACTTTTGACTAAATAAAATTAAAATCCTAGATTTTAACTCTTGAGTAAATAAAATTAAAATCCCCAAAATTATCTAATTTCATAAAATAAAATGTGTAGAACCCTAACCCTAGTTGGGTGTGGATATATTTGAAATGTTTGCCTAACATTAATTTTATTTTAGTCACTTCAATTTTTTATTTAAGTAATAATAGTAAGTACTTTTAAAGAACACAATTTTAATTATTTTAATTAATCTAATATTGTGTTTTAGTAATAATTTTTTCTAAAGATAAAGAATTGTTTATCATTTCAAATAAATTTGTAACTATTATATTTAAGAACTAAATTTATAAGGAAAAATTTATGTGAATTCGTTTTGAAATGTCTTGGGTAAATAAAATTGAAATCTCAGAAATAATTTAATTTGGTAAAAATAAATTAGCACAAAAATATTTACTTAGCGATAAAACTAAACTTTACAAAGCCTATTAAATAACACAAATATTTCTTTAACTATAAAACTAAACTTTACAAAGCCTCCATATGTATTATGTGGAGATTTGAAATGTCTCCTTAAGATATTATAATGTAATAATATTAATACTATGATAATTTGAAATTAGTAAACTAAATTGAAATACTAGATTTTAACTCTTGAGTAAATAAAATTGAAATCCCAAAAATAATCTAATTTCATAAAATAAAATGTGTAGAATCCTATATTTTTAATAGTATTATTAATATTATAACTTTGTCCCTTTGACAAAAAGTAATTTTATGTTTAGCTAATGAATAAAAAAAGTAAATTAGTTTTTTGGGAGACAAAATTTGTGTTGATAATTTGTTTACTTGCCACAGCTATTGGAGTCCAGGACAGCACTGAGAGAATCAGTGTTGTATAAATATTACAATTTTTAATCCTTTTGACTTACAAGATAAAGAGAGAGAAAGACAAAGTTATTTATTAACACACAGATGTACAATTATAATATTGAAGGCGTGAATCAGGATATTAAACACAAATCATGAAGACACATAAGAAATATAACACAAGATATGATGAGTGAAAAACCCTCAAGGGGAATAAAAACCACTCTGAAATTACCTCACTGGTTACACGAAGGTCTCACTGACCAAAGAAGTACATTGTGTCTCACTGGCTGATACAAGGCCTCACTGGCATAAACAATCACCATCATCAAAAATATAAAACTTAGTGTGCAAGAAATGATTGCACCTACAATCTATGTTTCATCATATACCCTTATACCTCCTGTTTGATTTTCAAGTCAAGACCATGCAAAATAATTCCTTTGTACACATCTCTACAAACAAGCTCTTGTAAACAAATTTACAACACTCTTATCTCTACAAATTTGATTCACCTGATGCACATTCAATTTTATATTGTCTTCATCCTTGTTTGATTCATTCCTCTACATTTTTATTCACACATACATTCATCTAAATTTTCATAAAATTATCTTCATCATGACATTTGATTTGCACAACATCATCTCCATCAAGGCACCTGTGATGACATTAAATAAAGAAATTGAATGTCCTCTCATGACCTTTTCACATTCTTTATCTTCTCTTCTTTTACAATTTCACTTTCATTTTCCTCTTTTCAAAAATATGTTCCACCTACAAAATAAAAACATATATGTATTTCTTCTTTGCATCCCTATAAGAGAAAATAAAATCTTTCCATATTCCATTTTTATTTTCTCTATATAACTTTTCATATCTTTGTGTGAACTTAAAAACCCCTTCAATCTTTTCATCTTATCCTTTAAAAAATCTTCAATTAATTTTGCCTTGCATACAACATACAACAAAGAAATATATATCTAAAAAAAAATTCAATTAAATCAATCAATTGTCCTTGATCTTTCATTGTCCTCCCTCTGTCAACATCTCTTCCTCTGCTCTAAATTTCCTCACATAAATTCTTTCATTTTGTTTTCATGCAAAATTCCTTGATCCCATATTTTTTTTGGCAAGCTCTTTGAAAAATCTTCTCACCTTCTTCTCAAAAATTTTCTTTCAAAAATTCTTCCTTGCATAAAAATCATGAATGATGTCCACCATAAAACATTAACAAAAATCTTCAATAAATTCCAATCAATTTGCATTTGATGAAAAAAAAAAAATCTCTTCATATTCTTAAAAAAATCATCTCCATTCCCATCAGATATTCTTCATTACCTGCAAATAAAGAGTCACAAAGACTCATATGCTTCCTCAAAGCATTTGTAAAAAACAATTAATCTTCTCACAAAAAAAAATTTCCCTTCTTAGAAATTCTCATCTTTTTGTCTTCAATCTCCATGAAATTCTCATTGATGTAGACTTAAAAATTAGAAGAAAATCTTCCACAAAAAATCTACCTTAAAGATTCCACAAAGATCTCCATTAAAAACTCCTTAAAAAACTCATAATATTCATGACTTTAAGAAGGACACTAAAATAGGAGACAAAGAGTTTCTAAATTTTAAAAAAACCATATTCACGTTCCCCACCAAAAAGGACCTTCAAATTAATATGATACTTATTCAAACAAAAATATAATCAATGCACATCTCTTATAAAAAGAGACTAGTCAAAAAGGTAAAGGGGCCGATAAGCTAGGAGATAAAAAAAAAGTTTTTATTTAATTAAAACTAAGACTTATTCGTGCTCCCAACATATATTAAAATAAAGTCTTACTTTTTGGCACTCATACTATATAAAAGAAGACTGGTCACCATGATGTTTTAAGACCCCTTCTTCAGGTCACACTTAAGTGGAATGACCTTCTATCTCAGGTCAACAACATAAAGTACATTTTATATAGGATGGGAAGATAATAGGTAAAAGGATATAAGTGTGTTAAACTTAATTCAAATGATTTATCAAAGCTCCCTATAATATATCTACCAAGACCTTTGAAAAGATACTACTCTGTCATTCTGCTAGACACAACATAAACATTATCATTATGAATAAGAAACAATACCATCTTTCTGCAACACCATATTGTCATCCACTCATGATGATGAGCTCTTCAGGAACCTACTGAAGACACTGATACAAGAAACTGAACCACATCTGACCATGATCAACCAAGACATCATCTGCTCAACATTATCATGAAGCAACCAAAGTATGAACTTCCAAGTTTTGAACATCTATACCAATGCCAACACCCACATCAAGAACACCATAACACCATAATGACATGAATGAACAAACAAACCCTATAAATTTGGCAATCATAAATGATACCTTCTATGCATCTGCAAGACATCAACCTATGTCTGTCATCAACAACTCATCAATAGGTTCAACCATCAACACAAACAAGTCTTCAAATTTATTTTCTGCTCTCTTCTTTGGTGGACAACCTGTGAACAATATGGCTACATGAAACACATCTTGTTAATCAACCTTGCATAACAAGACATATGCATTGGATTATTCCTGCATTATCATTTCTTCAAACACCACTGCATAAGATCTACAAAAATGAACCAACACAAACAAGAATGAACCAAGAAACATAAACAAGATATGAACTCCATCAAGCATCCTGAAATGAGACCATGAGCAATTCCATGATGAAGACTTTGAACATCCACTGATCCTGATGACATGAACATCTCCTGTCAATACCAACACCTTTTTGATATCAATGACAATCTACTTTCATCAATCTTCCCCTTTGTCATTGATGGAAAAACTACCTGATACTTTTTCTTTCTCCCCCTTTTTGACATCTGATGACAAAGACTATTATCTCCCCCTAAGAAAAATAACTCATATAAAACATTAGTCAAAGACTAGAAAAGTATGCTAATTATCAATCAATTGATTACTCATTTCTTGGATCACAAACACTATCATTGACCTTGTTATCTTTCATACCAACCAACAATTGAAATATCACTTACCCAAACCTTTGATACCACTAGTCTCTGAAAAATTTAAGGCACTAATCATTTTTGCAATTTGTTGTCCAAAACTTATCCTGAGAGCTCTGTCCATGTTCATCTGCATATTGAACAACTTTTCAACTTGTGAACAATAAGACATCATGAAGTATAGGACCTAAAAGCAACATCATGTGAGGCACACCAACTAAAGCATCAAATCATTGTTATAAACTTCTCATAGACTATACCATATCACTAGCACAATAACACTTCTTGTCACAACACTAATGTAAAGATGAAGATGAAAACTAACATCATTAAGATCCTCTGTTTAGTTCCACAAGCAAGCTGAAAAATAGAGATACCTCTTCTATCAAATACAAAATCCTTATGGCATCACTTGTGACTGCAAAACAAATTTTATGCCAAACAAATCTTTCATAATTATCAACTCTTTTTGACCTAAATTAACAAATTTCCAAGATCTCCCATAAAATGAAGGCATAAAATTGACTTCTTTGATTCTTGAAGTATCAAGTCTTTGACAAGACACGTATGAGCTTGAACTCCATACCAAAATATCATAACTACTTCAACATCCATGATGAACAACAATGCAGATTCAATAAGAAAAATTCTAATGATAACAACATGAAGACTACTTATCACAAAATTCACAACTCATGAAGACATGATGATCACACAAGAGATAATCAAGATTTCCATAATAGAAACAACATGAACTATCAACCTACAACCAATCTACTCTTGTACACACTTCTTGACATGAAAGAGAATGAAGACCATCTTGATGAATATCATCCTCCTGTTCCTGTACATGACACTTTTTACAAAACCATGTCAAATCCGATATATACAAAACCATTATCAATCCCTTTGCAAAACCAAATGCAAAAACATATGCTATGAAATAACTTCTTTTATTTGTAACTTCCTCAACCAACATATGCTAACATCTGAAAAGGACTTCTTTTGTATACCCAAGATCCTGTCAATCATTATTCAAATCAGCCCATCAAGTCTGCATATCAACATACTAATTGCATCAACAAGTTCTTCCTGCAACAACACTTTGCACAAATCAAATGCAGAGATAAGTGCTATGAATTGAATTTTTTATTTTCATGCACCTTAGCCAACACATGCTAACATCTGATAAGAGCTTTTTGGAAACATTTTAATCTCTTTGCCATGACAACCAATACTTCACAATATCAAGAACCGGTTGAACTGCAACATCATAACAACTCAACCTTTGTCAGTATCAATATGATATGAACAAAATATAAATAGGATCATTTATAAGCCAAATCACTCAACACTATCAAACTCCTATCTGCAATATGACATCACAAACCACTAATCACTTGTAGTACATACACAAATTGATAAACATCAAACAATCTCCTTCCTAAAACTTTTTGGGGATAATTGATAGGACATGAACAACTCCCCCTCACTTTGTCCCATATATTATGCAACTAATCAACTTGTGCAAAATGTACAAGCTTAGAATTTGTCTTCTCTTGACTTTATTTTTTCTTCCAAACTTTTACAGGCTCTTTCTTCTGTCCAATTTTCTTCATCCAAACTTTTTCAACCTTTTTCTTTTTCCAACCATTCAAACTTCCATACAATCTACTATTATATGTTTGTAACTAGGAGAATCACACTTGAAACACACAAGATTAGTATTCCTTCTACAATCAATTGCTTTATGCCCAAAATGATTACAAGCATAACAATAACCATTAAATGAATAATTATACATGTACATGTATGCTTGTCTTACAAAAGTAGTTCTCCTTTGATTTTCATTTTTCCAAACTCATCTTCAAAATTCAAATCTATTTTCTTTCTTGGAGTTTTTCTAACTTTTGAAGTTTGTCCCTTTTCATAACCAAGTCTAGAAGTGTTTCCATGTAGTTTTTGTTTACCAAGCAACTCATGTAACTTGCTTGTGCTCTCTTCAAATTTCAAATTCTTTTCCAACTACTTCATAACCTCCTCAAGATCTTTTCTTAAAGAGACTATCTCTCCTTCAAGGTTTTGACATTCAATTGTTTTAGTTTCCAACTCAGACTTTGTCACATCTGCTATCCTTTTAGCTTCCTCAACTTCTGTCTTCAAATTGATAATTAATTTATCTGATTCACTTATTTGATTTCTCAAATCTATAATCACATTTCTAGCATCTTCAAGGTCTGAAAGCACTTTGTCTTTCAAGTCTTTTTCTTGTTTTAGCTGCCACATTAATCTCTAGTTCTCCTTTTTGTATTTCTTAACTTCATCCAAAGCACACATAAGTTCTCCTTCTACATCAATTTCAAATTCTTGTTCATCATATTCCTGACGATAATCTTCTTCTAAATTTGATTGGGCCTCAACTTCTTCATGTGATTGTCTTCTTTCATGGTCACTTTCTTTAGAGAACAAGTTATCTTCTTCTTCAGGTGTATCACCTTGATAAATTTTTATCAACTCCTTCCACACATCCTGAGCTATTACACAGTGCATAACTTTACAAGAAATATCATTAGATAGAGCAGATAATATGGCCTTCTTTGCAATATGATTACATTCAAGAGCTTCTTTATTATTTGTGGTAACACAATACCCATTCTCAACTGACATCAAAACATCATATCCTAAAGAGGATAAATATACTTGCATTCTCATACACCAAACTGAAAAATCTAAACCATCAAACAAAGGAGCTTCTGAAATCTTTTCTTCTAATACAATACTTGACTCAACTTATGAGACATTTCTATCAACATCTGAATTTGATAAAGATGGAGACTTTTGACCAGTAGGAGACTTGACACTTTTCTTGCTCTTATTTTTTTTACATTTACCCATGGTACTCCACACACAAGACCTACCCAAGATGATTAGGCTTCTATAGGGAACCTAGTCTCTGATACCACTTGTTAGCCCACGATTGCCATTAAACCAAAAGGTTGACCTATCAATTTTTGATACAAACACCAAAGTAATGAATCCACAGGAGGCGGTTAGTCCATGTCATGAATCCCAAGGCTGTGCTGAACATGGCACCAACCTGTTAGTAGATGAAAGCACCAACTTTCCAACAACATCCTCCCCTCAAACCAAAATTCTCTGCACATTTATAGCTTTTTGTTGCACTCTCCGACAATTAGCAGAGAAGAGGTCATTTTTTTTAGCCAATGACAATACAGATAAATCATTTTTCAATAATTTTTTGTTAAAAATTTATCATGTTGACATAGGAAAAGTACAAATTTAAATCAAATTTGCCCGACAAGAAAAATAATCTTATCTTTTGATTGGTTTGCAATCAATAGATTAATAACTAGATAAGTGCGAACTCATTGCAATAGTAGTAACTGAAGGCAGGTACTAATAATATTATAATAACTATAAATTTTACGACTTGGTAGTAATAAAAATAATAAATTAAATAGTTTAATAACAATAATTACAATCAAAGGCATAGTAATATGGTTGCATTGTGGAGTCATAATCTGTTACTTAATGTACATTTTAGTTCGTTGAGGAAAAATGATAATTGCAAAAGAATACACTATTGTGCATGAGAAAGAGAAGGTGGTTGTTGAAGGTGTTAATGTGTTAATCCTCAAGGTTAACTATTGTAATTTATTTTTTAGTTTTCATAGTTGTGGGAAGTTAAACTATTCTTCTACCTATTTAAATACATGTAATTTTATATTTTAAAGCAATACAATTTATCATTTTTCCCTCCTTTTCAATTTGGACCTAATAGTGGTATCAGAGCCATAGTGAAAATGCCAAATTAGAGGAAACATTGTTGCATAAAAATTGGGAGAGGTAGCATGGTAGCTGAAAGCTGTTGAGAGTGTAGATCTACAAATTCTTTCCATCAAGTCATGTAAAGTGTAAATTTGACATATGGTATAGATTCATTGGAAAGAGCTCGAAGGGAATTTACACTGTTCATTCAATATGTTAGGGGAGAAATTTGACTCTGTCTAAGGCAGTTTAAAATATGTAAGGTGGAAATTTATGATGTTATTCTTTATTGGCCAAGTCCATATCATGTTACAGATCGACGATAAACACTCATGGAAGATTGAAGATCAAGTTTCTATTGAAGTATGGAAGCCAAATCAGAGGAGCTTTGGCCATTAGATGCATTTTGCAGGTTTGCTTTATTGGATTTTTCTTCAAATTCAATGCATAGAGAAGACAATCCATTTGAGGGGAATTATTTGAGTTCTGCAAGCAATTTTGGAGAAAATTTGTGCATTTCTTTACAAAATTTGGGAGAAGAGTTAAATTCTATATTTTGTGATCGGTCGCATAGAAGAGTTATTCGTGCACTTTGGGTAAAAAAATTGTCTTCATTTTGGTATGTTGAAGTTCTATAAGGGTTCTACTATCGGCTATGGGGCATTCAATTTGATAATCCCAAGCATAGAATAGGGAATGTGGTTCTAAGGAAGATTTGATGGTGAATACGGGAGAAGCGATTCTAGATCAATGCATTTCTATGGTTTATGCTAGTGTTTCAGGATGAGCACAATATAAGAACTTTCTCTCTGCAACTTCCTATACTAATTCACTTGTATGATTATCCATCAATGCTTCATTCACTACGACAATAAGGGGTCGATTCACACGTAGAGTTTCAAATATGTTGCCTGACCGTGCATTACTAATTAACAAGGCTACAAATTGCAGAAAACCTACAATGTTCTATGAAAATGTGAAGTAATCATCTACTTTCCGGTTCCATTATTTTTATTTTTTAGGGTAGTTTTGTTTTCTTGAGAGAAATTAGTGAATTGTGTTAAAAGAAGTCATCTCAAGAAAGTATCACTGGTAGTAGTGTCGAATTTGGTCATAAGGATAATGTAAGGAAGCAAAGGTGTGTGGAAACACTTCCTATGCTAACCTTGAGAGGAGGGTTATGAAAATTTCAAATAAAATATTATAGAGATATCAAGAATCAAATAAAACCATAAACACAATAACAATAAAACCATAACTCAGTGATTTACGTGGGAAAAACTTTTTCAGGAGAAAAACCCCACACTCCAAAACTTGCACAATGTATTATCAAATCTCGAAATAGATTACAACACACTTACAATGCAAGTTCTTTAGGAGTATTCACCTAAACTCAATCTAGAGGAATTTCGGCAGCATTCAGGCAGCATACAGACTTGTAAACTAACTCTCACCTCTCAAAATGACTATCTCAAAGAACCAATATATATTATTATATTGCATATGAGAACCTTCTAGAGATAAAGCATTTCTTTTTGGAAACATCTAATAAAATCTCGTAGCCAACTTATCTCTATCTCCATATAAAAGATACTTCTCAAAATAACTGCTTTTCACCTATCACAAAATCTTCTATTCTTGGCTTGCTTTATTTTTATTTCCATACAAGGTTGAGACACTTTCTTTCTTTTTTAATATTTTTGAAACTCTTTATTTCTAACATTCTCCCACTTGTCAAACACCTTGAATGAGCCAATAGAAAATAGGGAGTTAATTGTTGGGGGCCAAAAGGCCATTAATTCGAAACACCATCTGAACTTCTCTGTGCTCACAGGCTTTGTTAATGCATCTGCAACATTCGCTAGAGTCTCTACCTTTTCCATCTTCACCCTTCCATCCTTGACCATATCTCTCATGAAGTGATACTGAACATCAATGTGTTTGGTCCTAGTATGAAAAGTTAGGTTCTTCACAAGGCAAATTGGACTTTGAGTGTCCCAATAAATTGTAATTGCATCATGTTTCAATCCAATATCTGAACACAAACACTTCAGCCAAATGGCTTATTTACAGGCATGAGTATCTACTATATACTCTGCCTCTGTAGTAGACAAAGTGACCACACCCTGTTGCTAGCTCATCCAACTAATTGCACCACCATTAAGAGTAAATACATATACACAGGTGGACCTTCTGCTATCGACATCACCAGTCCAGTCTGAATCCACAAAACCATGAATAATCAAGGAATGTTGATCTCCTATACCATGAAAACATGTTTTGTACTCTGTTGTACCTCACAAATATCTGAAGACCCTCTTAACTACATCCCAATGCACTTTTCCAGAATTAGACATAAAATGAGAAAGAACTCCCATTGCTTGGGCAATGTCTAGTCTTGTATAGACCATAGCATACATTAAGCTTCCAACTGCACTTTGGTAAGGCACTCTGCTCATGTCTTCCATCTCGGATGGGAATGTAGGACATTGTGAAATAGAGAGCTTCATTCCCAAAGTAATAGGAACACAAAGTGGTTTACAATCTTGCATGTTAAACCTTT
The DNA here is from genome assembly GCA_027924645.1 of Cunninghamia lanceolata. NCBI lineage: Eukaryota > Viridiplantae > Streptophyta > Pinopsida > Cupressales > Cupressaceae > Cunninghamia > Cunninghamia lanceolata. Next base: position 11,355 of record BSBN01000022.1, read on the forward strand.
GTAAAACTGAAGAAACATACTTATTCTAGCCAAGCCATAGCTTTCTATTCTCACGATCTCTTCTGATCTCCATCCCAAGTATGTGTTTTGTTGCACCAAGATCTTTCATTTCAAATTTTATAGAGAGCTAAGATTTTAATTTTGTAATCAAAGCTTTGCCTTTCCCAATAAACCACATGTCATCAACATATGAAGTAATTACCAAGAAATGATCACCATCAGATTTAAAATATACACAGTGATCAGATTTAGACCGCACAAATCCCAAACTCAACACATATGTATCAAACTTTTGGTACTACATCCTAGGACTTTTTTTAAGGCCATATAGAGATTTCTTTAACTTACAAACCAACTTGCTTTTACCTTTCACCATGTAGTGCTCTGGCTATGTCATATAGATTTCTTCCTCCAAATCACCATGAAGGAAAGTAGTTTTCACATCCATGTGTTCGACCTCTAGGTCATTAGCTGTTGCAATAGATAATAAAAATCAAATAGATGTCATTTTAGCAACAAAAGAAAAGAACTCACCATAATCAATACCCTCTATCTGAGAGTATCCCTTCGCAACCAACTGTGCCTTATACTTTTCAACATTTCCATCTGAACCAATCTTTTTCTTAAACACCCATTTACATCCAACAGGTTTCCATCCTTCAGGCAATGGTACTAAGTCCCATGTTTCATTTCTTTTAAGGCTGTCATCTCTTCATCCATGGCTATTTTCTAGGACTGCATCATTCATGCCAAAAGCCTCTTGCACAGATCTCAGTTCATCAATGTTAGTACTCAAAGTAAATATACACTTCCAATCATTAGGTGAATACCCATACCTTTCATGTGGTTGCTTATACCTTGTAGAACTTCGAACAAGCTGAGGTGGAGGTTCTTCCACTTCCTCCTCTTCTTCCTCTTCTGAAGATTCAGAGCTTGATGAGCTCTCCTCAACTTCTTGTCTATCTTGGGGCCTCGATTCAACTTTCCAGGCGTAGAAGGAAGTTGAATCACATCCTTTTTCTGTTCAATTTTTTAATGTTGTTCTGGCTGAAAAGTAACAGGAGAAAATTTAGCGACCTCTCTAAAAATAACACTTCTAAAATAAATTACCTTCTATGCAATAGGGTCCCAAAGCTTGTATCCTTTCACACCATAGTTGTAGCCAATGAAGATACATTTGATAGCCTTAGAATCCAACTTTCTTCTCTTCTCCTTAGGCACATGTGCATATGTCTCACAACCAAAAACTTTTAGATGTCTAAGTGAAGGTTTTTTCCCTAACCACACCTCCATTGGCATTTTATCAACAAGCCTTGATGTAGGAGATCTATTGATCAAATAACAAGTAGTGGCAACATCTTCAGCCCAAAACTTTTGTTCTAGACCAACTCCACTCAACATACTCCTAGCCTTCTCCATCAATGTTCTATTCAATCTTTCTATAACTCCATTCTGTTGTGGAGAATATGGAGTTGTCTTTTGTCTTTTAATCTCAGAATCTATCAAAATCTACAGATCAATACTCACCGTCATTTTCAGTCCTCAAACATTTAATTTTCTTTCCAGTCTAAGTTTCTATCAAAGCCTTGAACTCTTTAAAATGACTGAAAACTTTAGATTTACTCTTTAAAAAATATACCCATGTTCTCCTACTAAAATTATCAATGAAAGTAACATAATAAACTGATTTACCAATAGAAGCAACATCAACAGGACCAAATACATTTGAATGAATTCAATCCAAGATACATGAAGACTTATGAGAAGATGAGTAAAACTGAACATGGTTCTGTTTGCCATAAATACAATGTTCACAGAAATCAAATTTTAGATTGCAATCATTTAACCCCTCAACAAGGTTCTTATTTTTTGGGGCTTTCAAACCCTTCTCTCCAATGTGAGCTAGCCTTTGGTGCCATAACATGGTCTCCTCTACAAGCAACTTTGATTTGGTAGATAGAGTACCCTTGGGCACCCAAAAGCCACGACCATTCGTAGAAGAGGAAACCATCTCTTTTTTCAGAAAAGTAGTTTCTAACTTACTTTTATCAGAAGTGGCATTACACTCAACTGTGCATGCATCAAGCTGGTACAATGTACCCAGTTTGCTTCCTCTTTCTATCACCGTAGCACCTCTCACCATTTTCACACCTACTTTAAAAAACTGTACATGCACACCTGCATCTATTAGCTTGCTAACATATAATAAATTTCTTGCTAGTCTTGGGATATACAAAACACCATCAAATCGTCTAACTCTACCATCAAAAAATTTCAAATGAATACTACCATGGCCAACAATGTTAAGGAAAGAATTATCACCCAAATACACCTTACCACCATCATAGTTTTCATACTTACTAAACCAGTTTTTGTTAGGAGTCATGTTGAAAGATGCACCTAAGTCTATCAACCATGCATTATCACCTACACAAGTGGCCAAGGCTACAATAAAGGCATCTCCATCTTCCTTTTCAGACTCAGAATCAGAATCTTGCTTCTTCTTCTTCTTCTTCTTCTTTTTCTTCTCTTTTTTATATTCCTTTCAAAAGTGTTTGGGTTTGCCACAGTTACAACATATTGCCTTGGACTTACCAGGAGATTTTGATCTTCTCTTATTCTTGGAATTGGAACAGCCATGCTACTTCTCATCTTTGCCTCATTCTTTTGGTCTTCCTCGAACACTCAAAGCCTCTTTGGCACTTAGAGAGACCTTCCTTCTCATATCTTCAGAGAGTAGAGAATCAACAACATCCTCCATCTTCAAAGTGACTGAAGTGCTCCCAATGGCCATGACTAGGCTATCCCATGAGTCTGGCAATGAACACAGCAAAGTTTGGCACCTTTCTTCCTTTCTTCTTCATCCATCTTAACCCCAACTAAAGTCAATTGAGTCACCAACATATTAAAATTTTCTAGATGCTTAGAAATATGTCCACCTTCTTCCATTCTCAAGGAATACAACTTCTTCCTCAAGAAAATCTTATTTACTAGAGATTTGGCTTGATATATTTCACCCAGCTTTTTCCATAGCTTCTTTGAAGTGGGTTCTTTGTAAACATTTATTAGAATTGAGTCTGCAAAGCATAGTCTTATGAGACCTTTGGCTTTTCTATCCATTACATCATATTTTGTGGCTAAAACTGGATCTGTAGGCCTCTGGACATTTTCATCCACTACATCCCACATATCCCGATCAATCAACATATCTTCCATCTTTAGCTTCCACATTTCAAAATTTGTGCCAGAAAACTTCTCTACCTCAACTCTTCTAGATGTGCTCCCCATCTCTATTATCCTGCAATACAAAATATGAAATACTTTACACAAGCTCCCACTCAAACTTGATTGGCTCAAAAAACCATGTACCCAATAATAGAACCAAAAATGGCCAGGCTCTGATACCACTTGTAAGGAAGTAAAGGTGTATGGAAATGCTTCCTATGCTAACATTGAGAGGACCGTTATGCAAATTTCAAATAAAATATTGCAAAGATATCAAGAATTATATAAAACCATAAACACAATAACAATAAAACCATAACTTAGTGATTTACGTGGGGAAAACCCTTTCGGGATAAAAACCCCACTCCAAAACCTACACAATGTATTATCAAATCTCAAAATAGATTACAGCACACTTGCAATGCAAGTTCTTACAAGAGTCTTCACCTCAACTCAATCTAGAGAATTTCAGCAACATTTTGGCAGTATATAGACATGCAAACTAACTCTCACATCTCAAAATGACTATCTCAAAGTACCAATATATATTATTACATTGCATATGAGAACCTTCTAGAGATAAAGCATTTCTTTTTAGAAACATCTAATAAAATCTCATAGTCAACTTATCTCTATCTCCATATAAAAGATACTTCTCAAAATAGCCATTTTTCACCTATCACAAAATCTTCTATTCTTGGCTTGCTTTATTTTTATTTCCATGCAAGGTTGAGACACTTTCTATTTTTTTTCTTTTTCTTTTTTTTAAATCTTTTTGAAACTCTTTATTTCTAATAGATAAGAGAAACTGTGATAAATTCATTATATATTAAAAATCTCACTATTGTAAGGGTTTTGAGCAGTATGTGAGTATGTGGTGGTAAATTCCATCAATATTGTGAGGGTTTTGAAGTGTGACATCCAATGAAGTGTGACATCCAAATAAGGGTGTATGATGAAATAAGAGGGTAATTGTTGTTATAAGGTGTTTTTTGTGTGATAAGAACTAAGTGTTTGTAAGGATTTTTTTGAGCATTATTGATTGATCCTACATCATGAGATCTACATTATATGAAGATGACATTTTATCTTTATGGGTTAAGGTTGCAAACTTAGAAGAAGCTACTCAAATATCTAAGTGTTGGAGGCAGTTTAGACTAGCTTTATGTAGTTTTGTGCTCAATATATCTTGCTTCAACAAGAAAAATATAGGTTACAAAATACTACACCCAATGATAAAACACAAAAGAAAGATATAAAGAAGAAAGATGTTAAGGATGTGCCTTCTTCTAGCACCTCAAAACAAGGAGCAAGTAAACCTAAAAGGTCCTTGTTGAAAGGTTTGGTGTCTCCTCCTAAGTCACCAAAGTAGAAACCCCTTGAGCCTAACTTTGTTACTCCATCCAAACCCATTGTGAGAGTTTGGGAATGCTAGAAAATAAATAAGGGTAAATGTGGTCTTGGTTATCAAGGTTTTGTTGGGTCTTTAGTTCCACAGTATTTGAAACCAATCAAATTTGTATCCAGAAAGCTTATGAATACATGTCAAGTTGACTCTTTCTCTCCCAATGTCAAATTGGTTCAACCAAAAGTATGTTCCTATTATGCTCATTATGGTCATACATTAGTTTCTTGTTTTGATCTACACCCATGTTCTTTATGTGGTCAACATGCTCATGATTCTTTTCATTCTTTTCAAAAGAAAGTGCACAAACTTGTATTATGTGTTGCAAATATTTTGTTTGAAACAGTCCTGGGGGAGACATCAGATGCTTCTTTAAATATCATAGTTGTGATACCTTTGACAAAAATTGAAATAGATGCTCCAAATACAACTATATTAAGTGTTGTTGAAGCTCCTATTGGTGGTGACAATGTTTTTGGTGATGATAATGTTATTGGTGACAACAAAATTGATCATGCTCATCTTCATAGTGTTATGGATTCCCATTATGTTCAACATGTATATGATAATTTTTGTGACAATAACGCTGACCTTTATTGGTTATAATGCATTCCAACTACTCTCTTCTCCATCAAAGAGACCAAGTTCTTGGCATTTCCCTCTCTCATCTGCTAAGGGGGGAAACTTGTGTGTATGCCAAATTCAAGTGGAGAATTCAATTCAAAGATAATTTGAGTGGAGAATTCAATTCAGAGATAGATATCAATTCACAAATTTAAGATATGCCAAAGCAATAGGCTCAGCCTCAGTTTAAGACCTATCACAATAGCAATATTTTTGCAAGATGCTTCAAATCAACTAGCAGATATTCTCACCAAAGTGCTTGGCTGGGAGAAGTTTGACCAGTTCAGTAAACTATTGCAGTTCAATATACTGCTTGGTTTTATGATAACCCCTTCAGACTAAGGGGGGATGTTAATGTGTTAATCCTCAAGGTTAACTTTTGTAAATTATTTTTCAATTTTCATAGTTATGGATAGTTAAACTATTCTTCTGCCTATATAAACACATATGTAATTTTCTATTTTAAAGCAATACAATTTATCATTTTTCCCTCCTTTTCAATCTGGGCCTAATAGAAGGAACATCATTAACATTCACCAATATCCTCCCTCTTTAATAATTTAAAGAGAGGGGAGTAGAGATAAGTATGTGAGGTAGGAGTCACACCTAATGAAATACCCAACAGATGTCTTCCCTGAATTTCTAAGCAGGTTCATCCTGCATGGCTGCATTACTTACACCTCTCTTCATTCTTTTTTTTTAAAAGAGGGAGGAAGGATCCCTCAGACATAAATTGATCATTAAATTAAAAGGTACATATCGTAAATGCAAAGTCCAATCAGGGGCCAACGAAGACTAAAATCAAAAACTAATAGTTGAGATATCATCCAAAATGCCAAACAGTTCACGACATTGAAAACAAAAGGAGCATGCAGGCTCAGAAGACCAAAAATAGAGAAAACATCTACTGTAGCAATAAGGAATTTGAAAACTTTCACTTCACACAATAAATCCTAGCCCAACATGACAATCTTCCCAAAATCCTCATTTATGAGAAGATGAGAAAGAACCATTGGCAGTCTTGTCACTTAAACTTATCTCATGTCACCATCCACTTGTAATGCATAGCAAAATGAAAAAGCCCTTCCGACCTTACACAAGATGTCCCATCTTGAATTATCCCAACGAAAGTGAGAGCGCTCAATGCCAAGAGGGTTATGCCATGTGGGGCTCTGAAGAGCAAAATCATAAATGAGGGTAGGAACCCACAATAAACTATCCGTTAGGAGATCAAAAGTAGACCTGGCAGGAGGGGGGTTAGGGTTTTTCTGTTAAACCTAATACCATGCTAGCATGTGAGCTCTAGCTAAGTCCACCTAGACAATCTACCTCCACCTTAACCACCCCTCTTCTAACTAGAAGCTACATGACAAGAGGGCCTACTCATCCATGAAAACTAAGGGGGGAGGACAGTGTGTCAGCATCTAATAGCGATTGAAGCTAAGTAGGGATGACAAAGTCTGTGGGATTGATGAACCATTCTTCACAAGTCTGATCAATGGCTTTGTTTTCCAACCAATCTGCCACACGATTAGCTGCTCTAAAATAGTGGGAAATATGAAAAGAATTAAATCTTTGTAAAAGAAGTTTGGCTTGAGATAAAATATAATCTGCTTTCCAAGAGTCCGATCTGCCATTCTTCAACCAAGTAATAATATTCATGGAGTCTCCTTCCACCTAGATGTTTCTAATACCAACTTCTATGGCCATTTGAACACCATGAAGAAGCACCCAAGCCTCGGCCATATGGTTTGTATCTGGGGGAATTTTGGTAGCTTTGGCTAATAGAAGTTTGCCATTAGGAGATCTCAATATGCATCATGTTCCTGATGGTCCTGGGTTTCCTCTACATGCCCCATCAAAATTTAGTTTGACCATACTTTCAAGAGGAGGAATCCATCTCACCTTCGACCTATCCACTTTGCTCAATGAAGAAGCCAAAACACTGCCATTTGAAATTGGTTCCAAAAAATCCCATTTCTTGACCATATCATTATCCCATGCTATCCAAGTAGAATTGGGGTTGGAAGATTTCCTTACTTTGGCCGTGGCCACCTCTGAAATGGATCTGTTGATGTTTTTACACACTTTCTTCAGAGAAGAGGTTGATTTACGAAAGATTCTAAAATTTCTTTCCTTCCACACTTGTCAAATAATCATTACTGGACTTACTTCCCAAATGCATGCAAAGGTGGAATCTATATAAAGTCTTGGCTAGATTTTGAGAAAAGAAAGAAGGGTTTGAGGTAATGGTGAGAACCAATTGAATTTTCTCATAATCCAAAGCCAACATTCTCTTGTGAATGCGTATGATAATAGAAGATGATTTGTGCTCTCATCCATTTCATTGTAGAGCACATATTTGAAATTGGCACCCAAAGAAAATTTATGTAACCTGTCACCTGTAAGTATTTGGCCATGAAGAGCCAACCAAGTAAAAACACTTGCCTTGGGGAGGACAACATCATTCCAACATAAATAGGATGGCCAATCAATCTTGGGGGCAATTGTAAGACTTCTATATCCCTACTTAGTTGAGTATTGGCCAGACTTGTGAGCCACCCACATCAATTCATCTTTTGTTGAATAGAAGAAAATCACTCTTTTCTTTAAAATGTTATAAAACAATATCTTCTGCTCCTGAGGAAAATCACAGCTCTCAAAACTCCTCCAAGAAGCCTTGTAGGAAGGGGAAACAAGGTTCCTATGGCAATAATCTTTCACTTTAAGACCCCATACCTATTCCAAATGAGACCTGGCCTCCTTTAAATCATGTCTATTAGAGAGTTTGGACCAGCCATTCCACGAATCTATCCAAAAATTATCTTTCTTGCCATTATGAATTTTCCAAGAGAGATGTGGGAGAATAACCTCTTTGCTCTTCATGATAACTTTCCAAATGGAGGAACCCGTGCGAGGATTTTGGATGGTGAAAATTCTCTCCTTGTCTTCATTGTCAAGATATTTACCTTGCATTATTTTTACCCACATAGAATCAGGGCTTTTGTACATTCTCCAAGCTAGCTTTGCCCCTAGAGCTTGATTGTGTAGCTCGAGGTTAAGGATTCTGACACCCCTTAGACACTTTGGTTTACATATTTTGTCCCAAGAAATCAAATGGATCTTCCTTGCTTCCAAAGCGCCTTGCCAAAGAAATTGTTTGTAGGTCTTCTCTAGCTCCAAGAGAATTGATTTAGGAGGCTATAAAGTAGACAATAGATAAATTGGAACAATAGTTAAGATAGCTTTGAGAAGCTTCATCCTCCCAGCCAATGTCAGCCATCATCCTTTCCACGTCCCTATTCTATATTTAAGCTTACTTACCACCTCCTTTCACATATCTCTTTTGTTCCTGCCATTGAAGAGAGGGATGCCTAGGTATTTGTTGGGTAGTTCCTCTAGATTGAATTCAAAAATATCAGAGATCTCAGCCCTCACATTAGTGGAAACATTGAAGAGAAAGACTTTGGATTTTTTGGGATTTACTAGTTGCCCTGAGAACAGACAGTATTTAGCCAGAGTCTTTTTGATGGAGATAGCTTCATGCCTCGAAGCTTGGCCAAATAGGATAGTGTCATCAGCGAAGAGTGTGTGGGTGAAGGAGAAGTTCACATTCCTGATTCTCAATCCATTCCACTCCCTCTTTTGATTCACTTCTCTGATTGTCCAGGTTAGAGCTTCTGACATAATTATGAAGAGGTAGGGGGATATCGGATCCCCTTGTCTGAGCTCCCTAGTTGATACAAAGGGACTGATTTCTCTACCATTCAATAAGACAACCATGTTGGCTTTCGAAATGTAAGCCAAAATCCACTTACGCTAAGAGGCTGAGAAGCCTAACTTAGTTAGCATATACATTAAAAATGACCAATTGACTCGATCATAAGCCTTCGCCATGTCTAGTTTGATGACCATACTTGAAATCTCCTCCATCTTGATCGAGTGAAAAATCTCATGGGTAATAATTGTGCCCTCCATTGTTTCCTTACCCGGAACGAAGCCACCTTGTTCCTGAGAGATGATTTCCAGAAGTAGTGCAGCTAGATGGTTGGCTATAGCTTTGGATATAATTTTGTAAACAAAATTACATAAAGTGATGGGTTTGAAATCCTTAAAGGAGGAGGGGGATTTGTTCTTTGGAATAAGGACAATATTTGTCTTTTTCCAAACATTAAGCACATTTTGAAATTTTCTCGACTTCTCCACTGCATGCCATATGTCTTGTCCCACAATATCCCACACATGTTGGAAGAAGGAGCCTGACCATCCATCTGGACCTATGGTTTTGTCTCCTGACATTGAGAAAACTGCAATACGGATTTCATCCAAGGAGAACTCCTTCATCAATTGAGAATTTTGAGAGTCACTCACCAACTTTGGAACACAAAAATCATCAAATTTTGGAGACCAAGGAGAAGATGTTTGCGTAAGAAGATTCTCAAAGAACTCTTTAGCATAATCTTGTATCTGCTATTGGGATTTTAGGAGCGAGCCGTCCTCCTTTTTGATAGAATGGATGCAGTTGGAATTATGCCTAATCTTGGAAGACAAGTGAAAAAAGGTTGTGTTTCTATCCCATCCTTCAGTCAAGATTCTCGTGACTTCTGGCGCCAATAGATTTCTTCTCTGGATAAAATCTCATCTAACTCCATCTTCAAAAGCTTCTCCCTATCATATCTCTTAGCATTCATGCCTTGTGTAATGATAGAATCAGCATTTGATTTAATTTCTTGCAAAAGTCTGTCTTTTTCTTTGAAAACATTCTTAAAATGCTTAAAATTCCACTCCCTAATCCTCTGTTTGACAAAGTTGAGCTTGTTCTACAATTGAAACATTCTGGAGCCTCTTATAAAGAGGACATCAACCCACCATTTTTTCACCAGAGGGATGAAGTTTGGATCTCTCAACCACATATTTTGAAATTTGAACGGGCTGAAGCCTACTCTTATGTTAGAGCCGATTGAGAGTCAAACAGGAAAATGATCAGAACCTACCAGAGATAGAATGTCCGCTTGAAGGAGAAGATTATTCTGAAAACATTAACCCAAGACCAAGAACCTGTCAAGCCGTTCTGCTATCCAAAGAAAATCCCTTCTTCTATTAGTCCAGGTAAAGCAACCATTCCTTGGTTTGCAGTCAATCAAGTTGTTACAAAGAATGAAGTTATTGAAGTCTTTGTTGGCTCTAGACAGGTGGGAAATGCCTCCAAGCTTCTCATCTTCTTCTAAGACTGCATTAAAGTCTCCCCCCATGATGACCCTCTCTTTCCTAATAATGTAAAGAAGGTTGGAGATGTGATTCCATAGGCTGGCTTTTTGGATAGTGGTCATTGGTCCATAGATACAAAAAATCTATAAGTCTTTCCCTTCCAGCAAGTAAGGAAATTTGCTGAATATCCAGTTTTTCCTTACCCCCACCACCTCCAAGTTTGATACATGCTTCCTCAATAAAATTGCCAGTCCCCCTGAAGCAGCTTTTGCTGGAGAAGTTACAAAGTTCCAAGAAAGCCAAGTACTAAAAATTTGATTACTGTGCTCAAGGTTGAGTTTCATTTCTTGAAGGAGAATGATGTCTGCTTTTATCTCATCAAGCTAAAATTTGATGAGATGTCTGTTGTTAGGGGCATCAATGCCCCTAACATTCCACGTAATTATCCTCATTGCCCCTGAGGGGAGCTATTCACTCCCCTTTTTCTCAATACTTTCTCTAAGGTTGACTATTTTCCTGAAGCAATCTCCTCTTGAGTCTTAATTTTCTTCTATCTGGTGCTTTTCCTAATTGAAATCGGTGAGCTTGTAACATCTTTGTTAGCAAGAACTGACTGAGAGATACCTAGTTTACTATTTAGCTACTCATGACCATCTTCAGACAAAACCTCATCAGCAAGTTCTTCATAAATTTCACTAGTCACTCTGTTGAGAGCTTTCTGTAACAAAGTTTGCAATCTCTCATCCTCCAAATCTACATCCTCTTCAAAAGTACCCCTTGAGGTATTACCTTCTAAGATTGAGTCAAAGGAAATCTTTTGAGGGGCTCTAGACAAGAGATTGGTCTCACCACAACTAATGTCCTTCTGAGGGCTTGGAGCCTCAAGAATCCTTTCTGAAGGAGAACCATGATTATTCCCTCCTTTATCTTCATTCTCCATGATGTGTGATTGACTATTCTGTAATGAAGTCTCCTCAGAAGTGCTTATCTTTAGTAGGCTTGGGGTCTTCTCTTCCTACTGGACATTAACCACGTTGTCCATACTGGCCAAGATAAAGCCATAAGTAACTTGAAAAGCTTAGTCTTCTTCTAGAAAAGATGGGCTCCTCTTTTCCTCTAAACTTATATCACCTAAAGGAGCCTCTGTTTGGAGTTGGACAACATTGTTCAATCCTTCTTCAAAAAACATATCTTGAAACCAAGAACCCTCTTCTATCTGAAGCTTGATTAATTTAGGAAGCAGTTCCTTTGAATCATGAATAATGCACATACGAACCATAGAAAAAGAGAGAATATCTGACTTGACCTCAACCTCTTGATAGGTGCCTAAGGAATTCTCTATAGCCCATAGAATGTCATGATCTTTATAGTCCATTGGCAGATTAGGAACTTGAACCCATAAAGGCAGCACCAGAATTTTCTCTTTGTTGACATTAAAGTTTTCTTTCCAGTTGAAGTAGAAAATAGCTGTTTGGGCAAACTTCCAGACTTTTGTGAGTAGAACTTTATCTTTATCTTCTTTATTGAAAAAGACAAAAGAAAAAAATCCATTTCCCAAAGCGACAAATTCTCTTGGCGGCAGCCAGTGTATTTTAGACCAATCCTCAAAATCATGAGCAAAGAAGTGGGGGGAAAGGACCTTATAGATTAAATCATTTTCTTGAAGAAGAGACACTCTTGCTTTTAAGCATCCCTTGCTTACCGAAATACAGACCTCTTGTGACTCCGCCCTCCTAATCACTTTCTTGTATGTGGGTTTTGGTACTGTGTATGTCCCATAATGTTTGTCATGCATTCTCTCTGATGGCCTATTCTTTCTAGGTCTGAAGGATCTTCCCTTGCCCTTTTTGAATCTTTCGGCGGGTGCCCTATTTCTCTATCTGAAATAAGACCTCCATTTGTGGGATTGAAACCTCTGCCGCTGGGAATGTGAGGGCTGATTTTTCTGGAAAGTGTGAAATACCTCTCTTTGTGAATTTAAAGGCTCTATGTTGGACTTAAGCGATATCCTATGGATCTTTGTATCAGTTCGTGCTTTTTGCTGAAACCTCTAATGACCAGGATCAAATTTCATCCCAAAATCTAACTCTCTTCTCTTTTGTTTTTGGTGGCAAAGAAGAGTGTAGCTCAGGGTCTTTTCTGTAACCCCGATAATCCTACCTTTTGTTGTTCTCCACTGCATCTCTAAAAGATTTTTTGGTTGAAGAATCGTGTAGGGCCAAAGTTGGAGCTCTGTGATGTGAACTTAAACTAGGGAGATGTGAGACGTAATAGTTAGTGAACATCATTGTTGTTTATAAAATACCTAGAATCGTCCTTAGGAAGGGAAAGCGAGTATGAATAGATGGGCTTAAGGGGGGGTGGTGGTGTTGGAAATAAGCCACACCCGGACCGACGATGGACTGGTCTAAGAGGGGCAAGTAGCTCAGTGGTAGAGCACTCTAGCAGCGAATGGAAGGTCCTAGGTTTGAGTCCTAGCCGGTCCATGTCTCAACAACCATGAGTTTAAAGTCTGTAATATCCATCACCTCTCTTCATTCTTATTTCCTCCTTTATATTGCAGTCAATTAGGAGGCTAACAATATGAACACACTACCATTCAAATAATTGTACATACCATGAAAGTCTCACGCCACCTTGTTAATCACATGAGCTCTTTCCAAGTGGTTAACATATTCCTTTTACCATAACATGAATCTCTATTTTCACTCTCAATCATTCATAATTGCATAGAGCAAGAGCAGTTTTATGACAGCTACAAGTTTTGGGGTCTGAAGCTTTTTGTCTTGTTGAAAGGGTGGTTATTTGTTGACTAGAAAAATCAGGTGTAAAATGATTGATTTTGTTGCTAACAATGCCAACAGGTGTTTTAGAAATAAAGCTTATCATATAACTGTACTTATTGCCAAGATTTAAATAAGAAATTTATGTGACTCAAAGGTTATAGCTTGAGTTCTATTATTGTTGTTCATAGTATTATCGAATGGCTATTAGATTAGACAAAGAAGGTTGCAATTTAGTGTTTACATAGGCATGCTTGCTCTGGATAAATATGGTTCTTTTGTCACTTCTTATGCTTTTCAAATTGTTCTACTTGAATTCGAAGTGTTAGTAAAAATTTCACTGCGGTCTTTGTTTAAATGTTATTGTAATTTGTGGCTAAATATTTATATATGAAGTGGATGATAATCAGAAGCAAAAATGTTCAGTGTGTTAGTTTTATTTTGGTTGTTATTAATATGATCCAATGGTCATAGGTTAGACAAATAAGGTTGACCTTTTTGATACGATCCGATGGTTATTAGATTCGATAAAGAAGTTGCCCATCTAGTGCATGCAACCTGTTTGCGTAGGCATGCTTGCTTTGTATCAATATGTGGCCATAGTCATCTGTATGAATTTGAGGGTCTGGCATAGAAATGTCACTGTGACCCATTATTAATTGATGAATTGTGCTATTAAGTTTGTTGATGTTATTGTAGCATCGAGAGATTTACTCAGGTCAACTCAATGAAAAGTCATATATCAAGAGACACCAAAATATATGAAGAGACACCAAAGCATATGAAGAGTTACCGATGCATGTGAAGAGTCACCTTGATTTGTATATATACATCAATTCAATCACTTCATTAATATCTCTAGCAGCATATCTTCATTTCCATTAGCAACAGACTGATCTTCAAGGAGAAACATATTCATTTGTATCTTTGCATCTAGAAGAGGTGCTATTAATCATTGTATCAAATTCAACCTTGTGTTGGGCCTGAGTTATAAGTAGATTTCTGCTCTTATTCCTTTAATATATAAGAGATATTTGCTGGGTTTTTCTCCCTCGAGTAGGAGGGTTTTCCCAGGGTAAACATTGTGTTCATTGTTTTATGTGTTGTATTTTCTAATTGCTTACATTTCTAATCCTAAAACTGACATGGTATTAGAGCCAGGCCCAAGCTAGTAGCCCCAAGCACATGAGAGGTGTGGCTTAAGGGGGAGTGTTGGTGTTAGAAATAAGCCACACTCGGACCGACAATGGGCTAGTCCAAGAGGGGCCAGTAGCTCAGTGGTAGAGCACTCTAGTAGCGAATGGATGGTCCTAGGTTAGAGCCATAGCTGGTCCATGTTTCAACATGGTATCAGAGCCAGGCCCAGGTTAGGAGCCCCAAGCACACGAGAGGTGTGGCTTAAAGGGGGGTGGTGCTATTGGAAATAAGCCACACCCAGACTGACGATGGACTGGTCGAAGAGGTGCCAATAGCTCAGTGGTAGAGCACTCCAGTAGCAAATGGAAGGTCCTAGGTTCAAGTCCTAGCTGGTCCATGTCTCAACAACCATGAGTTTAAAGCCTATAATATCCATCACCTCTCTTCATTCTTATTTCCTCCTTTATATTGCAGTCAATCAGGAGACTAACGATATGAACACACTACCATTCAAATAATTGTACATACCATGAAAGTCTCACGCCACCTTGTTAATTACATGAGCTCTTTCTAAGTGGTTAATAGATTCCTTTTACCATAACATGAATCTCTGTTTTCACTCTCAATCATTCATAATTGCATAGAGCAAGAGCAGTTTTACGACAGCTACAAGTTTTGGGGTCTGAAGCTTTTTATCTTGTTGAGAGGGTGGTTATTTGTTGACCAGCAAAATCAGGTGTAAAATGATTGATTCTATTGCTAACAATGCCAACAGGTGTTTTAGAAATAAAGCTTATCATATAACTATATTTATTGCCAAGATTTAACTAAGAAATTTATGTGACTCAAAGGTTACAGCTTGAGTTCTATTATTGTTGTTCATGATATTATCCAATGGCTATTAGATTAGACAAAGAAGGTTGCAATTTAGTGTTTGCATAGGCATGCTTGCTCTGGATAAATATGGTTCTTTTGTCACTTCTTATGCTTTTCAAATTGTTCTACTTGAATTCAAAGTGTTAGTAAAAATTTCACTGCGGTCTTTGTTTAAATGTTATTGTAATTTGTGGCTAAATATTTATATATGAAGTGGATGATAATCCGAAGCAGAAATGTTCAGTGTGTTAGTTTTATTTTGGTTGTTATTAATATGATCCAATGGTCATAGGTTAGACAAAGAAGGTTGACCTTTTTGATACAATCCGATGGTTATTAGATTCGATAAAGAAGTTGCCCATCTGGTGCATGCAACCTGTTTGCGTAGGAATGCTTGCTCTGTATCAATATGTGGCCATAGTCATCTGTATGAATTTGAGGGTCTGGCATCGAAATGTCACTGTGACCCATTATTAATTGATGAATTGTGCTATTAAGTTTGTTGATGTTATTGTAGCATCGGGAGATTTACTCAGGTCAAATCAATGAAAAGTCATAAATGAAGAGACACCAAAATATATGAAGAGACACCAAAGCATATGAAGACTCATCAATGCATATGAAGAGTCACCTTGATTTGTATATATACATCAATTCAATCACTTCATTAATATCTCTTGCAGCAGATCTTCATTTCCATTAGCAGCAGACTGATCTTCAAGGAGAAACATATTCATTTGTATCTTTGCATCTAGAAGAGGTGCTATTATTCATTGTATCAAATTCAGCCTTCTGTTGGGCCTGAGTTGTAAGCAGATTTCTGCTCTTATTCCTTCAATATATAAGAGATATATTTGTAGGTTTTTCTCCCTCGAGTAGGAGGGTTTTCCCAGGGTAAACATTGTGGTCATTATTTTATGTGTTGTATTTTCTGATTGCTTACATTTCTGATCCTAAAACTAACATGGTATCAGAGCAAGGTCTAAGAAAAGATCTGATCAGATTTATTTAAGAAGTCAAGTCAAATTTTCATCTAGGGCAGATCTTGAAGGCAAAATATTGCAGATCTAAGGTTGCAAATTATTTCAGACCTAAGGGTAGATATTTTCAAAGGAGAATTTGTGCAGAAAAGAAGATGGTGAACCATGTCAAGGTAGAAGGTTGGCTTGAAGGAGAGTAGTAGGGCGGAGGTACTTCTCGGGGTTCCACCAATAACTAGGATAGGAAGTGCTGCAGCAGGTGCAGAGAATACACTTGTACAGGCCATCCATCTTGGTGTGATCCTTCTTGCTCTGCAAAACCTCCTTCAATTTCTCGTTAGGAACAAATGCAGGTGGAGTCTTTCACTTGAGCCAGGGCTTGATGCCCTTGTACTAATTATAGAAATTGGTCATGTTATATGCGGCAGTGGCATGATGGTGGTGGCAGCAGAGGCAGCGGTGTCGATCTTGGTGAGGTAGGCGAGGCTATTACAGCCATTAATGTGCATAGCACACGACCCACAAATTCCTTCCCTACAAGAGCACCAGAAGGTCAGTGAGGGATCCATCCCATTCTTTATTTTGATGAGCGCGTCCAACACCATTGGCCTGCACTCCTTGGTGTTTATGCTGTAATCCTATAGCTATGGCTTCTCTACCTAGTCAAGATTCCCTCTATAGATCGAGAATGTTTTCGCCTTAACTTCGGCTGATGAAATGAAGAAGAAGACAAGAGTTGAACCTGAGTGCCTTCTGAGGGCTCGAAAGACGGTAGCCATGCGATCACGAAGACAAAGCAAAACTATTTTTTTCTCCTTGGCACGATGGTGGTGGTGGTGGTGTTTGTACTTGTGTTACCATTTCAAGCCTAGTTATGCATTGTGTTGAATCTCTACTAATATTTTTTATTCAGACAATGATTTCTACTTGTTTGTGCTTGTAAAAGAGAAGGATGCCCCCTGCTATCCCTTCAAAATGCCTTTGTGAGTGTTTGTGTGCGGGATGATCTTAATGCTATTATAAAATCTAATGCCTTGGTGTGGAAAGCATTACTTCATGCCTGCAGAATTCATGGCAATGTGGAGATGGGAGAACGTGCAGCGGAACGCCTTCGATGGGAACCAGAGGAACCTTCAAATTATGTGTTGTTGTCAAACGTATATGCTGCAGCCAATAGATGGACAGATATAGCAAAGGCAAGGAAGATGATGAAGGACAAGGGACTGAAAACATAGCGAGGCTACAGCTGGATTCATGTGGAAAATGGGCTCTACTCATTTGTTGCAGAAAACACATCGTACCCACTGTCAGAGGAAATATATGCAATGTTATAGAGATTGGCTAGCCAGATGGATGAAGTAGGCTTTGTGCCTAGCACATATTTTTGTTATATGATGTTGAGGAAGAACTCAATTAATAGACATTTTTTTCTATTCTAGCGAGATGCTAAAACATAACACCATGTGGAGGTGCTACGATGAGATGGAATGCTATGCAATTGGTGAGTACCGAAAGAAAACTACCTTACACAATACAGTGAAATTTCTTAGCGATCATGAGAGCACAAAGGTTGGACGAGCTTTGCTAGCTAGGTGTGATGAGGAGGGTCGATATGATTTGTGAATTCTGCAGATGAGAGAGGGTAGACCGTTCTTCATAGGGCTTCTATGCAAGGAAACGCAAGTCTCTATCAATTGCTCGTTGAATTCAATGCTTCAGTGAATGCTCAAGACCAAGAGGGTCACAAAGTTAGTTGATTTGAAAGACAAAAGAGGATGCACACCTTTAGATATGACTATTGCCAAAGAGAATTATGATATAACAACCAAGTTGTTATCGAATTTGAAAGAGCCAGAAGCTTATCTTAGTAAAGTGGATCAGAAATAACTCCCGTAAGGAGAAATCATTTAACAGTTGAGAAGAAACTGCAAGACAAGCACCTAACTGGATCTGTAGAATTGACCCACATAAAAAGATAAGTTTTTCATGGTTGAATAATGTTCATGATTTTTTTTTATGTAGTTAATAATTCATGCAATAACATTGGGAATAGTGAATCACGTATGCTTCTAGCATTGGTCTATACATTTCTCTTTAGGACCTAGTTTGATTTTATGAACTATTAGTAATCTCTCTAAAATGCTTCCAGGATGGATTGAGGAGCAAAAGGATGATGAGAGACAGCATAAAGAATTCAAAGGGAGGAAGAGTTTGAGGCATCCTGTGAGGAAGGCATGCCAGCTGGAGAAATGAACAATCACGAAGTCATAGCTTGCAGCCATGGGACTGAGTTGGTGGTACATAACCTCACTGGAGATATCTCTCGAGGGCACAAGGTGGGTCAGTCCTGGATGAGGAATTTTCATTAGCAAAGAAGATTGAAAAATATGAAAACACTAAACAACGGAGAACACTTTTAGATTGTCATTGTGATCAGCTACTTTGAAGAGGAGGAAATGACATTCAGATGTAGTTAAATTCTGAGAATTCAAGGCACAAGTTGAGAGCATGTCCAAGAAAAGGACTAAGGCTCTGAGATCAATGGAGGGGAGTTCACTTCCAGAGGATTTCCTTGTAATCTCTGAGGCAGGGATCAAGAGGGAGTTCTATGACTCACTGAGAAGAAGTGAAGGTTGTAGTGCTTGGAAGACCTCTTCAGCTGTTGAGAACAGAATTGAACAAGACTGTCAATCTAAATTTGACATTGGTAGCTCTGCAAACCTATTCAAAATAGGGTGATCTGGGATGAGATCGAGGAGGACAGTCTTGAACTCTAGCAAGTCAGTAGTGCCAAAGGCGTGCGTTGAAAATCGTTCCTCTAAGGAAAGCATTGCAGGCAATCTTGGATGAGAAGGTCAGAAGGTTGATGCAAGTACTTAGAGCTTTAGAGGGAGTCACATCATCATGACGATT
Organism: Cunninghamia lanceolata; assembly: GCA_027924645.1. Taxonomy (NCBI): domain Eukaryota; kingdom Viridiplantae; phylum Streptophyta; class Pinopsida; order Cupressales; family Cupressaceae; genus Cunninghamia; species Cunninghamia lanceolata. Next base: position 30,506 of record BSBN01000022.1, read on the forward strand.
AGTTGTAGTGTATATTTCTTTGTGATGGAGAAGTATGAGGTGAAAGCCCTTGTAGTGTATATTTATCTGTGACAGAGAAGTATGAGGTGAAAGCCCTTGTAATGTATATTTCTCTGTGATGAAGAAATATGAGGTCCGAGCCCTTGTCCATCTCTGAGATGGAGATGTGATTCTTTCCACCCTCTAGGAGTAGCCATGGTGGACGTCATGTTGAGTGACTCCATGACAATGTATTTTTCCACTAATGGGAGTAGCCATTGTGGACATTACGTTGAGAGACTCTGTGATGATTCTCTTGTACTTGTGTTTATCCACCCTTTGGGAGTAGCCATGGTGGACGTCATGTTGAGAGACTCCATGACGACATCACGTTGAGTGACTCCGTGATGGGCACTTGTACACATGTTTCTTTCCACCCTCTAGGAGTAGCCATGGGGGATGTCATGTTGAGAGACTCCATAACGACATCACGTTGAGTGACTCCGTGATGGGCATTTGTGCACTAGTTTTCTTCCACTCATGGGAGTAGCCATGGTGGACATCATGTTGAGTTACTCCATGATGATATCATGTTGAGAGACTCCATGATAAATTATTCTCACTAATGGGTGTAGCCATTGTGGGTGTCATGTTGAGAGATTCCATGACATATCTGGAAATATATCTCCCTAGCTAAGAGGGAGTGTTGATGTTATTGTAGCGTCGAGAGATTTATTCAGGTCAACTCAATGAAAAGTCATATATGAAGAGACACCAAAATATATGAAGAGACACCAAAATATATGAAGAGACACCAAAGGATATGAAGAGTCACCAATGCATATGAAGAGTCACCTTGATTTGTATATATATATCAATTCAATCACTTCATTAATATATAAGAGATATATTTGCTAGGTTTTTCTCCCTCAAATAGGAGGGTTTTCCCAGGGTAAACATTGTGTTCATTATTTTATGTGTTGTATTTTCTGATTGCTTACATTTCTGATCCTAAAACTAACAAAGTTGAGGATATTATGAAAAGATAGTGGCTAAATTAGTAAATATTTATCGTGAGTGGGGATGATAGATTGGAAAAGCAAAAGTGTATTAAGCTGTAAATTTGTTCTGTTTTCTTTTTAGAAAATGAAACTCAGTAGCTGTGTCTGCAGTGAAAGCTTTTCTATTTCTTAAACATTCCAACTGTAGCAGATCAACTATAGGGTGTACTTGTGTATTCATGTTTTTAAACTGATCACCTGGATTAGGAGGGAAATATGTGTATCTGAAACCTCAAATAGAAGAGATTCAAATTCATCTTCATAACATGTGTGATAACCCATAAGGCTTCAAACATTTAAATGCCTAAAAGATAGGAGAGTCAGACCCGCTTGCATTTTACATATTTACAATGTCCCAACAAGTTTCAAAGCCCTGTTGATTTAGGATATTCAAACCCCTCTGCCTTTGGAACATTGTAATTTTAGTTGAGCCTCAATGCGAACACACCCCACACCACACACAAAGGCCTTTCAGACAAGGCCGTAGGGGACCTTGCTTGAACAGGCTGTTGTAAATGTTTGATTGAGAGAATGTCCTCAAAACTTCAATGCGCACCAGTAAATTCATTCAAAATCTTCTTATCTTCCTAAGTGTACATTTTTCTTCTTAGTACGCTACCCAATTGTACTATGGAATGGGTAGGTGGATATATTTTGGTCTATCAATATATATATATGTATGTATGTATATGTATGTCAGGCAGATTTAAAGTAGTAATCATATGGTAGTTATTAACACAAAAAATTACTTTATTGATATTTTTATATTCAAATAATAATAAAAATACATTTTTGTTAATAGATCAAATTATGACAATTGCCTCTCAACCATTGGAACTATATCACTTATAGATTTGTTCCCCTAATTTCTTGTGAGAAACATTATATAAGTCAGTGTACATGCACTTGGAGTTATATGGAACTCACACCAAGCTCTCTAGACTGAATCTGCACCACTCATGTTGGAAATTTGTGCAACCTTTGTGAACGTCTTTATTTTGTATTGCCAATTACATTTTCTTGAAAATTTCTAAATTCTTTTCGAGAAATCCAATTTGTGCATATCTTGCAATCATTGCATGCCATGAGATGACGCCTTTTGAGACATTCTATTGAACTGTTCATGTGCTCTATCTATGCGTCTTTTAACTACATACATGCTTATCAGGTTGCTAAAATCTCACTATCTGATGAGATTCCTTTATCCCCTATGCGAAATGGATGTTGCGGCCTGCCTACCTATGAAAACCTATAAAAAATTTTGCAGAGGCCTTTCAATGAATCCATTATTGCATATCTTCCTACCATGGAATTCCAAGAAATCACATTTCTTAAATCATATGTGAAACCATTGTAGAAGACTATAATTGCATCATAAATGATGGAATTCCTCTATCCTTTATGCTTGATATGAAATAGAAGAAAGTTCAACTTTAACCCGATTCTTAGAAGTTATTTCATTTTGAAAAGCTTTAAAGAGAAATTTTATCTTTTAAATAGAAGATAATCATAATTTTGTAATATCCTTTTATGGAAAAGCCCACAAAAAGTCCCCCTTTCATGATTTTTTAAGCTAAAACATAAGTTTAAAATTTATTTTTTATTAGCTTTTAAGTGGGCTCTTCCTTAAAAAAATCCTTCGTCATTTGATAGAGACGTAGTGTTAATGTGTGGGTGCTTAACAACCCCTTGGCATGTGTTAATGTATTGATTTTTTTTTTTTAAGTCTTTTGGATATATGGTGAGTCCTAGAGGGTTTTATAATTATTTTATCACTCACTAAAATATGTCAAGTGATATAAGTGAGTTTAGATTGTACCAAATTGGTAGAACTCTTCAGTCATTAAGTACTAATTGTGTGAAAGGTATATCACCTAACAATTAGTATTAGATTATGACAGTTGGAGGGTTATGATTTAAAACTATTTATAACTAAGTACTTTATCATTGAATTTAGAGTTGGTCACATCATGACACTTCTTCGTTGGGATTATAATACCTTATTGTATTTGAATTTTGTTAACCAAGGTCCTGTTTAGAATCCATTGTCAACTTTTCTCTTTTAAATTATGAATTATCCTTAGAATCTAAAATGGTTTAGTGGATTCTTAAAACCTTTGGAAATTCTTAGGTAATTACCTAAATGGATTTGATGTTTTTAGAATGATAGGGTGACATTCCTATTGAGACAACCTAGAGGTTATGTAGGACTTAGAAAGATGCTTGTGACATGTATAAATCAATTCACACTACTCATATGGACTTTGTGTTTTTGGATATGTTATCCATCTGATAAGGACAATAATTATTGCATCGATAATCGTTGCTCTATACTGCTTGAGGCATTGTTTACTATTGATTAATTATACAGGTTTATGAATGTGGTATAAAACTGTAATGTTGAATCTAGTGCCAACTACTTCGAGATGAAATCAATCATAAGGGTATTACTTCAAATGTTTGATTTTCATTCTCTCCCATAATATGTTTATCAGTGGACATGTGCATAGATATATGTTTCATGAGTATATAGGTATGCTAGATTGTCAGTGATTCACATGGTGCATCAAATTTCTTCATGCATGTTGGTCACATATTGCTATATCCTTTGTGATGCATTAGGATTCTCCAATGGAGTAGCAAGAGGAAGCTTAATGCTTCGTCACAGGTTGGCCATCACCTTGTTGTCCTCAAAATCAGATGTGCTCATTTTGTAGGATGACCCCTATGAAACTTGTCCGTTTTGTAGCCTACACTCTAAGTACACATTTCAAGGCATATCTCCTTGACCTCATGTATAGTCTTCTGACCCCTAAGGATGTCTTGGAATGTTTCCCCAAGTTGATTCCTCAAAGTTCATGAAATTGGACTGGCTATAAGCCTGTCAAAATATCATTTTTGAACTTTTCAAGGTGTTAGAAAGTTTTTAGTAGTTCACATACAAAGTCGGCCAAAACCACCAACAATGCATATGACTAGTTTTCTTACATGCTTGGGCAGTCATTTTCACTGCCCAGGCATATTCATTTTCCTTTGCATGAAGAGGTGGTCATTATGACCGCTCATGCATGTTTTTCTATTACGACATGTAAGGGCGGCGGCAAAAATCACCACCCATACACATTGATTATTGGTCATGAGAAAGTGGCAAAAAGTGCCGCCATTGCATTTTTTTGGTCACTTCAAGTCTAACTCGTGTGCAATTAATGCACCACAAGTTCAGTTTTCAAAACCCTTTTCTTTGTTTTAAATTGTTTTAAAACTTCATTTGTGATTATTTTAAGTTGTTTCTCCTTTGCCAAAATCTCTCATTTGCTTCCAATTTCTCCCGCAAACAAGTGTGATTATTTTTTTGGAGGATCGAATTTCATTGCTTGTGCTTTCTTTCCACTACCATTGCCATTGTTTTTCAGGTAGGGTTTTTAATCCCCACTTACTTCTTTTGTTTATTAAGCGGTTTTGGGTTTTGAATGTTTTATTCTATATTTTATTTTTCATTTTAAAACAAAGAACCCTAATCTCTTCTTTTTTATAGTGATTTATCTTGTTTTAGAACTACAAAATCGTTCATCATTTTTGTGGCTATGGTTTGTCATATTTGTGTCTGTTATAGTCGGTGTTGTTCACCGTTCTTTTATGTTCTTGTGTTAAATTTTAAGTACTCATTTATTCCGTGTTTACCCTAAAATGCTAGGGCGATAGATTTCGCCTCCCGAGCATTTCCTTTCTTTTAAACTCTACCCTATGTGCAGGGGTGGTGATTTTTGCCACCCATGCCTTTAATTTCTTTTGTGTTCTATCCTGAGTGCAAGGGCAGCGAAAATCGTCACCCCTGCAATCAAAGTTGTGGATTTTCAACATGATAATGCCAGATGTATTTAGGTTGTCAAAATAACCACTCAAACACATTTGTTTTTCGCTCTACTCACATGCACAAGCGGTCTAAAACCCCGACATTGTATGAAAAAATAAATAAGACACTCATGCATGAGTGGTTGTTTCGACCGCTTGTGCACTTTAAGACTTGCATATCTATTTACATGTAGGAGCGGTCATTTTGACTGCTCATACATGCAGGTTCACTTAAATGTTACCAACATGCAAAAGTGGTCTTTTTGACTGCCTTTTCACCCTTTTTTTACAAATGAACTTGCCTACATGCATAAGCAACTATTCTAGCCATCCATACACCAAGATGCAGTATACCTACCTACAAGAGCGGTCAAAATGACAACCCGTGCATGTCTTCCCTGAAAATTTCCTAACACTAGGAAATTCTTGAAAATGATGCCTTTAGCCTACTTTTGCCTAATTTCTTGATTTGTGCATGCTCTAGCCCTTTTAAGCTTATCCCTGTGAACATGGTCAACATTACACAATTTTCCCAAAATGCCAATTTTTCCCTAACTGTGAGATCATGGCTTTTTTACAGTTTCTACAAGCAACAACTATTATCAACACCAGTTTCAATGATTCCCTCAAAGCTGATGTCTGAGCCATCTCTGTCCAAATCTAAGGCAATGAAGTATAAGTATCAAGGGGTTTTCCCTGTTACTACAGTACAATCAAATGTGGAGGATATCAGAGATACTGAGATAGGTCATATTGACATGGAAGAATTTGTAGAGAGAACTAAGTAGCCAAATCATCCCCGATACATGCAAAAAATCATTCACAGTAATATACACTTGGTGGCCTTGTTCCCGGTGGTAGTTCACAATCCTGAATTTGTACTTCAAGTGGCAAGTCACTATGATAAAGATTTTAGAACTAGATGCTGAATTCTTTGATAAGATTTTCATGTGTCCACCCATAGAGAATATAGGGGAAATTGATTTTGCCCAAGGTTAGAAAGAGTTTGATAAAGATGTTGAATCTACGAAGAGACACATTAATAGCAAATGGTTGAAAACTCCTGGGAGCAATCTATCAAGATGGCCCAAAGTCCTTCCCAGAAGTGACTTTGTAGAGGAGGTCAGTGACTTGATCACTTTATTGAGCAAAATCAGAGGTCTTTCTTCTTCCTCTCAATTCCATGAGTGGATGTACCCATACATAGAAGTCATCCTTAAAGGACAACAAAAAATATTTTGTGGGGAGCAAATTAGTAATGTATTACATGAACAACTGCTCAAGGTCCATACCACCTTCAAATTTTATATGACCTAAAGTACCAATATTCAAATATTACCCTCAATAACCCTCAAAGGATCTATTCACCATTTTAGGAGGGTAAATGATGTTTTCTTTGCATTCTTCATGTGTTTATGGGACAAGGATTTGGAGCAGAAAAGAGTATCTAATGAAGCCTAGCAAGTGGTAAATTCTTTTGGTTGCCTATTCTTGTAGTTCCCTACATTTACATATCTGAGAGTTGGATACTACCAAGGCTATCCTCTCATGTTGCCTAGGTACCCAAGTGATAAAATGGTTTTAATGGAACTATGCAGACAGTTCATTGTTGTCCATAATAAGCAGATGGAATTGAAAAAGTTTGGGATCAAGTTTCCTATTGAAATTGAAAGGTACTCAGTTTAATCTGCCACTAAGGCAAAAGCAATTGAAACAGAGATGCAGCTTGTCACTATGAAACAATTCAAGAGGAGAGAAAACTTTGATTTCCGTAGAGTACAAGATAAGATCAAAAGGAAATCAGTATTTCATATTCCCATGGTTGAGGATGTTTGGGTTGACATAAGGACCCAAAATGAGATTCGCAATCTGGATTACTGCAGGCTACATCTGAATCAGATTAAAGAGCTAGGATTGGTAGAGATTCCATAGGAGATGAAGGATGAGGGGGATGTCCTAGATCCCAAATATAATAATGAGAATATTGAGGAATCACCCCTACCAGAAATCAAATGGTCAGTGAAAGAAGAGACTTCTCTTCAGAAAAGGTTTCAACCTATCTTAGCTAATACTAATGTATGGTTGGAAAGCAAGGGGATCAGTTTGAAATAGTTCCTTACTAGGTCTGAGACTGAGATTCAGGAACAAATGGGAATGAAGGTGGAAAATGGGACTAAGAACAAAAGTGACATTCCTTCTTCTTCTAGGGTAACAAAGATAGGAATTAAGTTTGTTTCCAAAGGGAGAAAAGTGAAAGAGGTCATAGAAAGTTCTAATATTGAGGACCTAGGTGTAGACAAGATGAATGTTAATAATGTAGAGGCAAAAGATGCAGAGGCAGAACAACAAAATGTCAAAGAACTTCCGACTAAAGATGTGGAGATGGAGGAGAAATCAGATGATGAAAAGGATGAGGTGCAAGAAACAGAAACAGATGTAAATCAAGAATAGCTTGATGATTCACACAAGTCTCCTCAGAAAAATGTTCCCCAAGGACCACAAGATTCCACTATTTTACCAAATGTTCCTGTCTCTGATAATGTTCCAATTATTTCTAATGTTGCAACTTCTCCTATTGTTGTTTCTTCTGATTCTATCCCCACTTCTGTAAAGATTGCTTGTGGAACTATATTTGGTTTTGTTGGTTCACTTCCTAGTTTATCTTCACCTTCATATGATATTGGAGAACAAACTGTGTTAGATCAATTTCTTAATACTCCTGAGAAGAATATTGATTTTACAGGTACAGTTTTTACTACTACTTCTCCAATTGTTACCATCATAGGTGTCAGTATGAATCCTACTGAGTAGACGGTTGATCCACCCCCAAGTGTAAATGTTTCCAGATTGCCCTTATGGTTATCAACTTATACTCCAAAAAGGAAGAAGCGGGCTATTTCTCCTAATGACATTGATTTGGAGAAGTTGTTGCCTGCTAAACCAAAGGTACAGAAGAAGAAGCCTAAGACTGTCTCTAGGCTTATTTATGATAAAGGAATTAGATATGTAGAGATTTCTAGGCCTCCTCTTGAGGCTACAAAAGATTCTTTTGATGTGAATGATTACATAATTTCTAGAGTTTAATTGGGTAAACTTACTCATAAAGGCATCAAATCAGATTTTCAAGTTACAACCACTTCTTTACTCAATAAATATGATGAAGAGAAAAGGGAGGAGAACTACAAAGCTAAGGATGAACGTTTGGTTGCAGTTCTTCAAAAGATCACAATGTCTTTGGAAATTGTTGAACCCATGGCAATCACCACTAAAAATCTTTTGATTCAAAAAATAGAAAAACCCATACAAAGGGAAAGGTTGTGGAAGAATAGTTGGAGAGGATGACAACACAAGGAATGGCTCTATTGAAAGCAGCTGCAAACAAGAAAAATAAAATGGGTAAAGTCAGGGTAGAGCTGGATGACTTAACTAATTCTATTTCTTTAGACATTGAGTGCCTAGATTTAAGTCTAGTAAAATGGGACAATATGAAGACAAAGACACTTGTTTCCCTTGGCATTGTTAAAAGCTAAGAATCATATGTTGCTACAAGAGAGGGATTAGTTCATTGGAGCAATGTGTTGAAGGAGTTAATCAAAGATCTTAGAAATGCTCGAGAATTGTGTGATAATAGTGATTTGGATCTCCTATATAAATTAGAGGAGCTTCCATGCAAACCAGTCGATGATGATCATCAGTTTCTTCCTATTAAAGAAATGATACAAGAATTCAACAAAATGATTCAATGGAGTTTGAGGACAAAGCTTTCTCAGTTGCTTCAATGGATAATTTGTTGGATTATCAATAGAATCTAGATAACTTGAGGGTTAAACTAAAGGAGCATGAAAAGATCACCCCCACCATAAAAGATGATGTCACCAGAGCTCAGGTAATATCAAAGAACATTGCTGCTCCAGATAGCTTGGAGATGCAGATAATCATCACTATGTATGAAGGATCCACCAAGAAAGGCAGTGATCAAAATTGATACTCGTGATCATTGCCTTAGTTTATTTTTCCTAGTTTTGTATATGTAATTTGTAATCAGTTTTGGACATATCCACATGTATTTTTCCAAAATGTAATTACATGTGGAACAAAGGAAGTCCTAAGTAAAAAAGGACTCTTTTTGTGGAATAATTCAAATTAGTTGTATATTTCCTATTTTTGCTCTAGGCTTCTCCCTATAAATAAAGAGGGCCTCTTTTGTAACTTTTATCTTTTATCTATTGCAAGAAAACTCTGGCAAATTGAAAAGCAAATCAAGACTTTGTACTTTTTTGTGAGAATCAATTATCAAATATTTATCAATACAAGAAAGCAAGTTCAATTCCAATCTTTGTCTTAGAGTTATTTGTGTTATCATAGCCTTGTTGTTACGTCTTACTATCATAATCTTCTTTTGTAATAATTGAAGTGTGGAGATTGTTTCAAGTGATTAAAGAGCGTTCTTGATTTGATTGCGATAGACTTTGTGTTATCAAATCATTTGTGAGGATTGTGTTTATGTTTGTGAGAGTAAAATAGCTTGAAGACTTTGTGCTACAAGTTGTTGTATTCAATCTACTTAGATCATCTTGGGGAAGAGTGAAGACTTTGGGCTGCATTCAACTTCAAATAATTTTATTTGCAATTAGTAAGTGAGGTGACAAAAGTCTTTGTGTTTCTGTGGTTTTGTGATAGTTTATAAGTTCTTTAATATCAATTTCATTAAAATCATCATCTTGAAGTAGATGCATCTATTCTAAAAAAAGAAGAATAGCATGAAATGGAACCACCACAAATATAGTGTTTAGTGTACATAAGTTTCATAAGTTATTTGTTCGTAATAGTTAAACAACTAGAGGGAATCTCCCCTTGCTGAGAGGAGAGACTTTGTCTCATCATAGCTATGGCCGATATAACCATTTTGCCGTTAGTGAGTTAATGACAAAATATTCACCCAATAGTTTTTCGATGACTCTATTAAGGATTGAATGTGCAACTTCGGGCCTCACGCTTTGGGTTGAAGCTTTCCGTCCTCATTCATTGTTATAATTGGTTTTCAGTTTTTGTCTTTACTAAGTATATTGCATTCTAGTAGACTCAAGGTATACCAGAAGTAAGAGATCTCAAGGAATTGTTGACCCTATTTTTGAGTTAATGCAACAAAATAATTTCAGCCTTTTTCCTATAAATCCGCGGTCGCCACTTCAGTATACAAGGAGTTTCCCTCCTACCAATGCCAGGTCTCCTATACTAGGTGAAGCTTCTAGTGAAAATACTAATAGAGTATTATCTAATTAGGTTCATCAAAGTTTTGTTATCCCACCTTTCAACCAGCATATAATGGAAGCTCAAGCTCCTTGGGGTAATTCTTTTGGACCCCTGAATTTGACACCACCATTGCATGAACTACCTTGTAGTTCTAGAAAGAATTTCCCAAAATTCTATGGTGATGGGAAAGTTCATCCTGATGAACACATTGTAGCTTTTTGCATAGCTTGTGGTGTGCTAGGGGTAGAGTGCGAGGATGTATCTGTGAGACTTTTTGTAGAGACAATTCAAGGCGTTGCTGCAGATTAGTTTTATCATCTTTCAGCCCAAACCATCAGTGGATGGAATACTCTTAAAACTAAGTTTGAAGCTAGGTTTAAGCCTGATGAAGATGCACATGCCTTGTTAGCTCAGCTAACATAGATGAAGAAAGAACCGCAAGAGCCCATGCGAGAATTCATTGCCAAGTTCAACAAATTAACAAATTGGATTCCAGCAACCGCTCAACCAATGATGAAGAATCTAAAATACTTCTTCATCAACACTCAGCTTCCTAAGGTAAGCTTTTTGTTAAGGCAAGCTAATCCCACTGATCTTGCTATAGCACAAAATTTGGCTACCGAGGTCAAAGATGATCTTATCCTTGCAGGTAAGATAAGAAGGGATTCAAACTGAAGTAGAGGGCAACCCTTTGCTGACATACCTTCCACAAGTACCATAGATCCTATGGTGTAGAAGTTAGCCAATAAGTTACTAGCTTTGAAAAAGAAGATGTCCTAGAATATGTCCACTCCTTATCGGGACATACCAAGAAGGACATTCCCTAATACTTCATATCAAGGCAATGTTGCGAGAAACCAAGGGCAACAAAATTGACTTCCTCCTACTCAAGGAAGACTAAAGTTGGAAGCTCCACCGGTTAATGCGGCAGTCGGCTACTATGAAGCTGAACAGGATAATTCTTTCCAACTTGACTTAGACCAGGAGAACACTGCCAATCTCTTTATGGAAGGAGAAGAGGAATTGGCTAGCGACTCTACTATTAGTTTCTTGAACTATCAAGATGAAGCAGAAAGAGGAGAGGATGCATATGGTGGAACATATGTCATTTTCACCTAATCTCAAAATTAGTCAAACCAGCAAGTAGCTGATAAAGGAAAATCAAAAGAAGATCCTCAACCTATAATTTCAATTGCCAAACAAGGAACTCCTTTGCCTTTTCAATCAAGGGATCCGGCTACTGATAAACAAGTAAGTTCTTCTAACACTCCTACTTCTTCTGTTGCTATTCCTCAAACCAGTACTTCCCTAATGAAACTTCAGAATGAATATTTTCCTGCTCTTGTGTCCAATTCATTTCATCTTTTTGATATAATTGACCATGCTAGGAAAACTAAAATCCAGATGTCTGAGGTAGAATATTTACAAGCTAATCCAAACCAATTTGAAAGGTTAGCCAAATTTGTTAAAAATAACACTTCCTCTGTAGGTAAAGATACTTCCAAGACTATTCATGACTCCTCAAAGAATAGGTTTGCTTAGAATAACCTAGTTACCACTCCTCTTGTTGCTCTAGGGAAAATTAAACCCTTTTATGTTTCTCTGTTAGTTAATGGTCACAAACCAAGTAATTGTATCATAGATTTAGGAGCTTTTGACAATGTCATGCCTGCCAAGGTGGCAGATGCTCTAGGACCGACTCTGACAAAGACCTTTGGAAGGTGCTTTTCAATGGAAAATAAACAAGTGCCTTTGTTAGGCCAGATTAAGGATGCACAATTTACATTCACAACTTTTTCGGAGAAAAGAATAAAGATGACTGTCTTGGTTATTGATATTCTACCTTCTTATGGTATTTTACTAGGATGAAATTTCTATAAGGATGTAAGAGGAGAGCTTAATATGGATTTATCTGAAGCAAGGATACCCGTCAAGGGTGTCATGCAAAAATTGCTTCCTGAAGGGAAGCAAAATATATTGTTAGTCAATCTTAAGACCCAAAAGCTCAAATTTTATTTGAGTCTTTAGGTTTGGGTAATTATTTCTCGACTACAGAATATACTTCTAGCTCATCAAATGACAATTCAGATGAAGGTATGGTGATGGAGGATTCTTCTTCTTCTTCGAGTGAAGAGTTTGATGATCACAGAGATATCAAAATAGAAAGTTCAAATGATATTTGGACTTTGGAATTTGATGGTAGCTATTCTTCCACTAGATCTGGGGTTGGAGTGGTCCTGATATCTCCTCAAGGTGATATTTTTCCTTTTTCATATAAGCTACAGTTTGACAATACCAACAATACTACTGAGTATGAATCTTTATTACTCAGAATGGAGGTTGCTTGCACAAAGGGAATAAAAAATATTTATGCACAAGGAGATGCGAAGCTGATTGTTTGTCAGGTAAGAAATCTATACCAGACAAAAAATGAAAGATTAAACCATTACTGAAATCGGGTATGGGATTGTATTGATAAATTTGATGCATTTGATATTTCTGCTATTCCTAGAGAGTATAATGACAAAGTTGACTAGTTGGCCGTATCAACTACCCTTATGGTCCCACATAAGGATTTCAAGGGTGATAAGTATACTATTGAGTTGGTCTTCCAGCCAAGTGTACCTGATAATGCTAACCATTGGCAAGTTTTTAATGGTGATAATCAGATTATAGCTTTTTTAGAGAAGACAGATAGTTTTGATGAACTTTGCTTTGAGGTGGGGTCATTGCCTCATAAATAGAAGCAAAGGTAGTACAATCCTAAAATATCAGGTACCATCCTTGCTGAAATTCAAAAGATGTTGAATGCTAGGATAATTTTCCCTATTCATCATTCAACTTGGATTGCAAACATAGTTCCTGTAAGGAAGAAGAATGGAGAAATCCGTATCTGTGTAGATTTTAGGAATCTAAATCAATCTTCCTTGAAAGATAACTACCCTTTGACCATAAAGGATCAAGTGTTACAAACATGTCACGTCTCATTTTAATGAACAATATGATCATTCTAGTTTAGTGAACAATTATTGTGATTGACTTTACTTTAAGTAAATTTGCATACATGGAGGTAATTATTATGAGTTATATTGATGAAAATTGGAAATCATTTTAAAATTTATGTAATATTGATGTAAATGCAATGATTTGCTTTGGCTATGTTTTTTGAGACACTAACCTATTGATGTCAAGTTAAGTGCAAATGGATGTAGGTACTCGTCGAAGACAAGAGCATGGCTGAGGTAGAGATGTTCTAGTCACTTGGCAAGAACTGATGGATGGATTACCTTGATGTAATCACACACATCACGTAGTTGCATATGCATTATCGATTGGCTTTGATTTCGTTAATGCGTAATTTTAATCATTTTCAAATGCACGATGTGATTACTTTAACTTAATATCTTTTCGTAATGTATTCAAATGATGTATTATGTGTTAGTTAAACATCTTATAAAATATTGTTTATAAGATGTTTGGAAGACAATATGTGAAATAAATTTAAATAATTATATTATATTAAAATATGTGTGTGCTTTTGTATTAATTTATTTTATTACTTCGTGAATTATCAAAATAATAGTATTGTAGTAAAATAGTTTAAATAATAATAAAATTAATGTTATTATATTTAGATGAGTAAACAAAAGAATTAATTTTATTACTGTCACCCATTGGATAGTAAGTTGCAAAAGAAGATATTATTTATTTGTTTTAAATAACTTTCTTCTCAAATTCTATTGGTGGAAATATCATGCAAACTAAAATTTATAACTTCAGTTTTTAAAACCTAAATTCTGATCACTAAAAATAAGTGGGAGGGAAGTAGATCACTCAGTTAAGGGACGCGATGATTGTAGAGGAGACGACTGGATAAACTGAGTGATAGGAAGGAGGATAGAAAGGCAACAACTACAAACTGCAAGAATCCTTCATCAAATCGATGACTTTATCCAAGTTTTTATTTTGTTTTCATGGTAACAAATAGATAGTTTTCGTTGTTTATATAAAGGACTTCCTGTGTATTTTAAGGATGGCTTGTATCTTGGTCTGAACCGACCTCCTTTTATCTTGCCTGGGCAATTCCTTTTTCTACTATTTCTACCCCCAAAAATGATAGAAGCAACCTGTGATAGAATAACTATTTTTTTCTTGAATCTGGCTGCTTCATTTATCCTGGCCGCCCATATTTTGCTGGCCGTTGACTTTGCTTGCGGCTGACTTGCTAATTAATTAGGCAATCTAAACAGATCGACCCTTGAATCCTTGCTGTCACCATTTAACGAGTAGCAACTTGGATTAATTCCTTCTTTGCTGAGTCGATCTATGTTTCTTCCATGGCCTCTTGCCTTGGACAGCCATCGTTCTTTCCTATCTTACTTGTCTAAAATTGTCTAAGACAGAGATTGATAACCTTCAATTGCATTTCAATTAAACCAACTGAAAGCTATTACAACCTGTAGATCGTTGTTAGGATTCTCATGGACAAACACTGTATGATTGATTTTCTTAAATTGGCTCAAAGTAGTTTAGAGTAGAAACTAAACTCTTCTTGATGAACAACACCTCTTGAAGATAAACAAAACTTATTGCTATAGCTTCCTTGGAGTAATACTTGACTATAGTGGATCCTTCGTTGTCTTAGTGGACTGAGAAATCAAATCTTGTAGTTATATTCATGATGGAAAACTTCTTATCTATTGTAGCAACATTTTTGACTTCCTGTAGCTAAATAAATTGTTCCTATAGCTTTTCTTAAAACTTGTTAAAATAGTATGTCGATTCAAAATAGAGACAATAGACTACATTTTTACTTCCTATGAATGATGAGGCTTTACATTTGGTATCAGAGCTCTAGGTTTAACACTAGGGACTTTGTTTGGGACTATTGTGCTGAAGTTGTGAACTTGATACAGATTATCCATCATGAATACTAGAAACACTGATCGTGGTGATGGATCAGGAAGTAGTTGAGGTAGAGGATCACATGGAGGTGCACGTGGAGCTGCTCATGGTGGTCGAACTACTAGGGATTGTGGAGATGCCAGTAATGACCAAGATGGAAGATTTGACCATAGTCTTAATCTTTTGACCTGACAAGACACGAGGATGAATACTCTTGAGTAAGAGATTAGAGGAATTCTTATAGAGCAAAATGCTAATGAAAACCCAAGGGATGAGACACAAAATGAGACGTGACATCCTTCCCCAGTTGGAAGAGACATCATCTCGATGTCTTATTAAACATCAAAATAATAAAGTGGCCATCAACCACCAATAAAGTATCAAGGTGTCATAAAACAATAACATCAACTCAAAGTATCAAAGCATAACAGAACTCAAAGTATCATAAGAAAATAATCAGTACTCAAAGTATCATAATCCATGCATGAATAAGAAATCTATGCTATATCCTCAATGAGGAAAAGGTTTATCAATCTCCTCTGCATCCTCCCATGTGGCACTGTCCTCAAAATACTGATCCGATTGGACCTTTTATTGCACCACATCTCTGCTATGCAACTTAATGTTGTGCTTCCCTAGAATTCGAGTGGGCTCCACAAACACCACTCTTGGATCCTGAACCTGTAAAGTACACCAATCAAGAATATGTAACATGTTAGGATTATAAAGCTTAAGTAATGACACATGAAAAACATTATGGATTCTGGCAAGTGTAGGCAGGAGAGCAAGTCTGTAAGATACAAGATTAATCACTTCCAGAACTTTGAATGGTCCTACAAAACGAGGAGTAAGTTTGGATGCTTTGCCAAATGATACTAAACTCTTATGAGGTTTGACCCTCAAAAAGACTTTGTCATCAATAGAAAATTGTCTAGGAGTTCTATTCTTATCTTCATAACTCTTTTGACAATCTGAAGCTTGCTTCAACTTCTCCTTGATCAACTTCATCTGATCATCCATTTCTCTTAGCATTTCAGGACCCATCATAATTCTATCCTCCACCCTATCCCAACTGATAGGTGTTCAACACCTACGCCCTTAAAGAGCTTCAAATTATGTTACATACCTTTTAAGTCTAGGTCAACAGTATAAAGGTTTCAAAACCTAGACCATCTTTGTCACTCCACGGTGACCTAAATAAGGTGCATTGTGAATCTCTTCAAGCACTAACTTCCTCAACTTTCCTAAGTTAGGAATATACATTCTTCCCTAAAATCTCAAAAGTCCATCTGATTCAATAACATAACCATCAAAACTTGTGATCTAAGGGGTCTACTTCCAAAACTTACTTTACTTCACAAGTTTTGATGCTTATGTTATTGAATCGGATGGACTTTTGAGATTTTAGGGAAGAATGTATATTCCTAACTTAGGAAAGTTGAGGAAGTTAGTGCTTGAAGAGATTCACAATCCACCTTATTTAGGTCACCCAAGAGTGACAAAGATGGTCAAGGGTTTGAAACCTTTATACTTTTGACCTAGACTTAAGAGGTATGTGACAGAATTTGAAGCTCTTTAAGGGCGTAGGTGTCGAACACCTATTAGTTGGGATAGGTTGGAGGATAGAATTGTGATGGGTCCTGAAATGCTAAGAGAAATGGATGATCAGATGAAGTTGATCAAGGAGAAGTTGAAGCAAGATTCAGATTGTCAAAAGAGTTATGAAGATAAGAATAGAACTCCTAGATAGTTTTCTATTGGTGACAAAGTCTTTTTGAGGGTCAAACCTCATAAGAGTTCAGTGTCGTTTGGCAAAGCATCCAAACTTGCTCCTCATTTTGTAGGATCATTCGAAGTTCTAGAAGTGAGTAATCTTGTATCTTACAGACTTGCTCTCATGCCTATACTTTCTAGAATCCATAATGTTTTTCATGTGTCATTACTTAAGATTTATAATCCCGATGCATCACATATTCTTGATTGGTGTACTTTACAGGTTTAGGATCCAGGAGTGGTACTGGTGGAGACCACTCAAATTGTGGGGAAGCGTAACATTAAGTCGCGTAACAGAGATGTGGTGCAATATAAGGTCCAATGGGATCAGTATTCTAAGGATAGTGCCACATGGGAGGATACAGAGGAGATTGATAGATCTTTTCCTCATTGAGGATATAGCATGGATTTCTTATTCATTCATGGATTATGATACTTTGAGTATTGATTATTGTCTTATGATACTTTGAGTTGATGTTATTGTTTTATGACACCTTGATACTTTATTGGTGGTTGAAGGACACTTTATTGTTTTTATATTTAATAAGACATCAAGACGATGTCTCTTCCAATTGGGGAAGGATGTCACGTCTCATTTTGATGAACAATATGATCATTCTAGTTTAGTGAACAATTATTGTGATTGACTTTACTTTAAGTAAATTTGCATGCGTGGAGGTAATTATTATGAGTTAGATTGATGAAAATTGGAAATCATTTTAAAATTTATGTAATATTGATGTAAATGCAATGATTTGCTTCGGCTATGTTTTTTTTGAAGACACTAACCTATTGATGTCGAGTTGAGTGCAAATGGATACAAGTACTCATTGAAGATGAGAGCATGGCTGAGGTAGAGATGTTCTAGCCACTTGGCAAGAATTGATGGATAGATTACCCTGATGCAATCACACACATCATGTAGTTGCATATGCATTATTGATTGGCTTTGATTGCTTTAATGCATGATTTTTAATCATTTTCAAATGCATGATGTAATTACTTTAACTTGATATCTTTTCGATATAGATTCAAATAATGTATTGTAGTTTATTTAAATAAATAATTAAATGAATAATTGTTTTCTATTTTGATGATTATTGATGTTTGGAAGATAATATGTTCCTTGAAAATAAATAGATATTTATATATTAAATTATATATATGATATGGAATATTGCATTGCATTTCTCATGGAATATTTAAGTGGTTTTGTTTTAATTAAAATAGTTAAATAATATTAAAATTAACATTATTATATTTAGCTCATGCTGATAAAAGAATTAAAATATATTTCTGTCACCCATGTGACAGCAAGTGCAAAAGATATTATTATTATTATTATACTATTTTAAATAGCATTTTTCTCGAATTCTATTGGCTAAATTATCATGCAAACAAGAATGCAAACTTCAGTTGTAAACCTAAAGGACGATTGCCAAAAATAAGAGTTGGAGGATTTTAATAAAAGTGCAGATCACTCATCAAGGAGGACCCACATTTTAGTAGCAGAAAGGTGATTTTTCCTGAGTGATAGGAGTAGAAGGAATTTCAGTGACAGGGAAAGTTAAGGAGGTAGTGACAACATCTGTGGATTCTTCTTATTTCCATGTTTTCTTCTCTTAAAAATTTCTGCATTGAAATTATGCTTAATTGACTGTCAAAAAGGATAGTTTTGTTAGCTGTTGGGTGGCATATGATCTCCATTTTGGATTGACCTTGTTGGCTGAGTCATCCCCTCTATTTTTCCTGAGCAACTTAAAAAATTAGATTGACCTGCAACCATGGGTCATTTCTCTTTTTCCTGGTCGTCATTATCTTATTTTGTTCCTAGCCGCTTATTTCTATCTGGCCATTCTACTAAGGAAATCACCTTCCTTATCTGGCAGTTGACCTTATTATCTTGGGCAGTTAGCATTGTATTTTCTTCATGGTCATTCTTTCCTGATTCTAGCCGTCCTCTCTTATATTGCCTAGATTGACCTTCTTGGGTGATTTTAGCAAATCAACCCTTTGTTTATACCTGTTGACTATTGTTCCTTGTTGACTGGATCACCCTTTCACCCTATTGTCGCCTATCTTAGGTTGAGCATGATGTTTAGATCATGTTTTCACTATTGTTGCTTACAAATCATTATTCTTAGATCTTGCAATTTGACTGATAGAAAAGCTCTTTACAAAATCTCCAGATTGTTGTTGGTTAATTCCTATCAAACCCATGTATGACTGTTTTTCTTTATATGTTGGCTGAAATTAGAATAGATGAGTAAATTGACTTCTGTATAGATGAAAATCAACCTCTTAAAATAGACAAAACTTATTCCTGTAGCTTCCTTGGAGTAATACTTGACTATAGTGGATCCTTTGTTGTCCTGGTGGACTGAGAAATCAAGTCCTGTAGTTATATTCATGATGATAAACTTCTTATTCTACTGTAGCAGTATTTTTGACTTCCTGTAGCTGAACAAATTGTTCCTGTAGCTTTGCTTAAAAACATGTTAAAATAGTATGTCGATTCAAAACAGAGGCAAAACAAAGACAGTAGACTACATTTTTACTTCCTATGAATAATGAGGCTTTACATTTGGTATTAGAGCTCTAGGTTTAACACTAGGGCCTTTGTTTGGGACTATTGTGTTGAAGTTGTGAACTTGATACATATTATCCATCATGAATACTAGAAACATTGATCGTGGTGATTGATCAGGAAGTAGTTGAGGTAGAGGATCACGTGGAGGTGCATGTGGAGGTACTCATGGTCGTCGAACTATTGGGGATTGTGGAGATGCCAGTAATGACCAAGATGGAAGATTTGACTGTATTCTTGATCTCTTGACCAATAGGACACGAGGATGAATACTCTTGAGCAAGAGTTCAGAGGAATTCCTATAGAGCAGAATGCTAATGAAAGCCCAAGGGATGAGACACAAAATGAGACATGACAAAATAGTAACTAGTTTAGAGATGCTATCTATGTTGGATGGTTTTTTGGACTACAATTAGGTAGAGGTTAGTGAAGTGGATCAATACAAAACTGCTTTCACAACTCCATGGGGCACTTTTGCATATCGCAGGATGCCTTTTGGATTGATCAATGTTGGCGCTACTTTCCAGAGAGCAATGGATTTGGTATTCAAAGATGAAATGGGTAAGTTCATTGTGGTATACCTTGATGACCCAACGATTTTCTCCAAGAAACATTAAGATCATGCTTACCACTTGCGGCAAGTTTTGGAATGGTGTCATCAAAATGGTATTTCTCTTAATCTAAAGAAGTCAATTTTTGGGGTTACAGAAGGTAAACTTCTTGGTCACATTGTGTCTATAGAAGGTACTGAGATTGACTCTGAAAGAGTCAAATCCATTCAAGGTCTTACATTGCCTGCAAGTAAGACTGTTGTTCAGTCTTTCTTCAGAAAAGTAAATTTTCTACAGAGGTTCATTCTAGAGTTCACAGAGAAGACACGTCATATTGTTAAAATGATGAAAGGTAAGACCACTTTCCATTGAAGTGCATAAGGTAAAGAAAATTTTGAGGACACAAAAAGAGCCATAGCCCATGCTCCAGTTTTGGTGTGTCCTGACTATAACAAAAATTTTACTATGTATAGTTATGCTTCAGAGCATACATTGTCAGCAATTCTAGTTCAGCAGAATGAGGAAGGTGTAGAATCTCCAATTTCATTCATGAGTTGTCCATTGAAGCTCATGAACTCAAGTATTCTAACATGGAGAAACATGCTTTCATTGTGGTAAAGGCTGTGAAACATTTTAGGGTTTACATATTAAATTCACATACTGTTACTTTGGTGCCAGATACAACAGTGAAATCGATCTTAACTCTACAGGAGTTTGGGACTAAGAGAGGTAATTAGATTACCAAAATTCAAGAATTTGATCTTAATATTAAACCCACCAAGCTTGTGTGTGTGAGAGGTTTGTGTCAGCTTATTGCTGATAATGTCCCAAAAGAAATAGGTGATGAAGAGGTAGAGGTTGAAGATGTTCCAACTATCCTTTTTATTACTGCAACTGATGAGTGGTATTCTGATATCGCTTATTTTCTCATGTACAGTGAGTGTCCTACTCATTTGTCTTATAAAGAGAAGAAGACTATCAAACTCAAGGATGCAAACTTTGTCCTATGGGATAATGGTTTGTATAAAAGAAGACTTGATGGAGTTTTCCTCCATTGTGTGGATAAAGAGCAACAAAGCAAGCTATTGGAGTCTTTCCATAATTTGGCATGTGGAGGACACTTCTCAGCACCAGTAATGACTCACAAGATTCTAAGAGCCAAGTACTATTGGCCAACACTTTTTGAGGACGCATACAACTGGGTGCATAAGTGTGGACTTTGTCAATAGTTTGTGGGGAAGCCCAAGTTGGCTGCACTACCATTAAAACAAGTTGTAATTGAGGAACCATTTCAGCAGTGGGGCATTGACTTCATTGGCGCTGTGAATCCACCATCAAGTGCAAGACACAGTTATGTTCTTACTATGACTGATTATTTCACCAAGTGGGTGGAAGCTATACTAGTTAAGCATGCTACTTTCGAAGTGGTGTGTAAGTTCCTTAAGGAAAATATCATATCTCAGTTTAGTGCTCCAAACAAAATTGTGGCAGATAATGCTACATGTTTTTCCTCTAATGAGATTACTAGTTTTTGCTTTGAATATGGGATTATTTTTTCACATTCATCTAATTATTATCCACAAGGAAATGGTCAAGCAGAATCGAGTAATAAGAATCTGGTTACTATTATCAGGAAGTTGGTAGATGATAATCAAAGAACATGGCATAAGGCATTGTTTAATGCTTTGTGGGCAGATAGAATTACCCCAAAGAGGGATATTGGTATGCCACCATTTCAGCTGTTATATGGTTTGAATGCAATGATACCGATCACCTTGGAGTTGTCAGCTTTGAAGTTGGAAAGGGTGGTTGAGAATGGAACTTTTGAAACTTCTATTGATAAACGCATAATGTATCTTTCTGAACTTGAAGAGCAGCGAGTTATGGTGGTGGATTGTATAGCTGAACATCAAAATCAAGTCAAGAAGTTGTTTGATAAGAAAGCGAAGGCCAAAGATTTCTAAATTGGGGATCAAGTTTTGTTGTGGGACAAGAGGAGAGAGACAAAAGGAATGCATGGAAAATTTGATTCCCTATGGAGACACCCATTTTTCATTCACCAGTTCTGTAATGAAAATAGTTTCTTGCTAGAATATCAAGATGGGACACCATTCTTATTACCGCATAGCAGACAACATCTGAATCTTTTCAATCCATGAAGCACCAGATAAGTTAACTTGTATATTTGTACAGTTTGTGGTTTTTTTAGTCCTTTTGTGTCTTTTGTTTTGTTCACTTGACTCTATGGCCCAATGGATGAAGGCACTTAGAGACTGAAATTCTTCCCCCTTTGATCATTTCAAAGAACAATCGAAGGAAGCTCCCTAGTTAGAGCCAGTTGTTGTCCTCAAAATTAGCTATGCTCATTTTGTAGGATGACCCCTACGAAACTTGTCTGTTTCATAGCCTACACTATAAGTACGCATTTCAAGGCATATCTCCTCGACCTCATGCATAGTATTTTGACCCCTAAGGATGTCTTGGAATGTTTCCCCAAGTTGATTCCTCAAAGTTTGTGAAATTGGACTGGCTATAAGCTTGTCAAAATATCATTTTTTAACTTTTCAAGGTGTTAGAAAGTTTTTAGTAGTTCACATGCAAAGTCATCCAAAACCCTCGACAATGCATATGTCTGGTTTTCTTACATGCTTGGGTGGTCATTTTTGCCACCCAGGCATGTTCATTTTCCTTTGCATGAAGAGACGGTCATTATGACCGCTCATGCATGTTTTTCTATTACGACATGTAAGGGTGGCGAAAATTGCCGCCCATACACGTTGATTATTGGTCATGAGAAAGTAGTGAAAAGTGCTGCCATTGCATTTTTTTTGGTCACTGCAAGTCTAACTCGTGTGCAATTAATGCACCATGATTTCAGTTTTTAAAACCCTTTTTCTTTGTTTTAAATTGTTTCAAAACTTTATTTGTAATTATTTTAAGTTGTTGCTCCTTCACCAAAATCTCTCGCTTCCTTCCAATTTCTCCCGCAAACAAGTGTGATTGTTTTTCTGGAGGATCAAAACTCATTGCTCGTGCTTTCTTTCTATTACCATCACTGTTGTTTTTCAGGTAGGGTTTTTAATCCTTGCTTATTTCTTTTGTTTATTAAGTGGTTTTGGGTTTTGAACATTTTATTCTAGATTTTATTTTTTGTTTTATAAAAAAGAACCCTAATCTCTTCTTTTTATAGTGATTTATCTTGTTTTAAAACTATGAAATCGTTCATCATTTTTCTAGGTGTGGTTTGTCATATTTGTGTCTAGTATAATTAGTGTTTTTTGCCATTCTTTTATGTTCTTGTGTTAAATTTTAAGTACTCATTTATTCTGTGTTTACCCTAAAATGCTAGGGCAACGGATTTCAACGTCGAGCATTTCCTTTCTTTTAAACTCTACCCTATGTGTAGGGGTGGAGATTTTCATCACCCATGCCTTTAATTTCTTTTATGTTCTATCTTGAGTGCAATCAAATTTGTAGATTTTCAAAGATAATGCCAGATGTAAAGGTGGTCAAAATAACCACTCAAACACATTGTTTTTCCCTCTACTCACATGAACAAGCGATCTAAAACCACGACTATGCATGACAAAATAAATAAGACCCTCATGCAGGAGTAGTCATTTCAACCGCTCGTGCACTTTAAGACTTGCATATCTATTTACATGTAGGAGCGGTCATTTTGACCGCTCATACATGCAAGTTCACTTAAATGTTATCAACATGCAAAAGTGGTCTTTTTGACTGCCTTTTCACCCTTTTTTGCAAATGAACCTACCTACATGCAAAAGTGGCTATTTTGGCTGCCCATACACCAAAATGTAGTATACCTACCTGTAGGAGTGGTCAAAATGACCGCCTATCCATGTCTTCCCTGAAAATTTCTTAACATTGGGAAATTCTCGAAAATGATGCCTTTAGCCCGTTTTTGCCTAATTTCTCAACTTACGCATGCTCTAGCCCTTTTAAGCTTATCCTTGTGAACATGGTCAACATTACGCAGTTTTCCCAAAATGCTAATTTTTTCCTAATTGTGAGATCATGACTTTTTGTAGTTTTTGCAAGCAACAGCTATTGTCAACACCAATTTCAGTGATTCCCTCAAAAGCTAATGTTCGAGCCATCTCTGTCCAAAGCTAAGACAATGAATTATACGCATCAAAGGGGTTTTCCCTATTACTGCAACGTACAATCAAATGTGGAGGATATCAAAGATACTGAGATAGATCATGTTGACAGGGAAGAATTTGTAGAGAGAACTAAGCAGCCAAATCCTCCTCGATGCATGAAGAAAATCATTCACAGTAATATACACTTGGCAGCCTCGTTCCTAGTGGTAGCTCACAATCTTGAATTTGTACTTCAAGCAGCAAGTCACTATGATAAAGATTCTAGAACTGTACCTAATTCTAAGGGGAATGTTATCATGAGACTAGATGCTAAATTCTTTGATAAGATTTTCATTTGTCCACCCATAGAGGATATAAGGGAAATTGACATTGCCCAAGGTCAAAAAGAGTTTGATAAAGATGTTGAATCTGCGAAGAGACACATTAATAGAAAATGGTTGAAAACTCCTAGGAGCAATCTATTAAGATGGCCCAAAGTCCTTCCCATAAGTGACTTTGTAGAGGAGCTCAGTGACTTGATCACTTTATTAGTAGAATCAGTGGTCTTTCTTCTTCCTCTCAATTCCATGAGTGGATGTACCCATACATCAAAGTCATCCTCAAAGGACAACAAAAAATATTTTGGGGGGAGCAAATTAGTAATGTATTGTATGAACAACTACTCAAGGTCCATACCACCTTCAAATTTTATATGACCTCTTACCTAGTATATGCAGTAGCATCAATGAGAATCTTTCTTGGTTTGACTCAGGAGAGAGATAGAAGAGTCTATTCACCATTTTAGGAGGGTAAATGATGCTTTCTTTGTAGTCTTCATGTGTTTATGGGACAAGGACTTGGAGCATAAAAGAGTATCTAATAAGCTTGGCAGGTGGTAAATTCTTTTGGTTGCTTATTCTTGCAGTTCCCTACATTTACATATCTGAGATTTGGATACTACCAAGGCTATCCTCTCATGTTGCCTAGGTATCCAAGTGATAAAATGGTTTTAATGGAACTATGCAGACAGTTGATTGTTGTCCATAATAAGCAGATGGAGTTGAAAAAGTCTGGGATCAAGTTTGCTGTTGAAGTTGGAAGGTACTCAGTTCAATCTACCACTAAGGCAAAAGCAATTGAAATAGAGATGTAGCTTGTCACTATGAAACAATTCAAGAGGAGAGAGAACTTTGATTTCCATAGAGTGCAAGATAAGATCAAAAGGAAATTAGTATTTCATATTCCCATGGTTGAGGATGTTTGGGTTGACATAAGGACCCAAAATGAGATTCGCAAGGTAGATTACTACAGGCTACATTTGAGTCAGATTAAAGAGCTGGGATTGGAAGAGATTCCAGAGGACATGAAAGATGAGGGGGATGTCCTAGATCCCAAACATAATATTAAGAATATTGAGGCATCACCCCTACCAGAAATCAAATGGTTAGTGAAAGAAGAGACTTCTCTTTGGAAAAGGTTTCAACCTATCTTAGCTAATACTAATGTATGGTTGGAAAGAAAGGGGATCAATTTGAAACAATTCCTTACTGGGTTTGAGACTGAGATTCAGGAAGAAACGGGAAAGAAGGTGGAAAATAGGACTAAGAACAAAAGTGACATTCCTTCTTCTTCCAAGGTAACAAAGACATGACTTAAGTTTGTTTCCAAAGGGGGAAAAGTGAAAAACAGGTCATAGAAAGTTCTAATACTGAGGACCCATGTGTAGACAAGATGAATGTTGATAATGTGGAAGCAGAAGATGTGGAGGCAAAACAAAAAAATGTCTAAGAACTTAAGACTGAAGATGTGGAGATGGAGGAGAAATCAGATGATGAAAAGGATGAGGAGAAAGAAACAAAAACATAGTAGATCAAGAACAACTTGATGATTCACACAAGTCTTCTCAGAAAAATGTTCCCCAAGGACCACAAGATTTTGTTGTTTTACCAAATGTTCCTGTCTCTGATAATGTTCTAATTATTTCTAATGTTCCCACTTCTCCTATTGTTATGTCTTCTAATTCTACCCCCACTTCTATAAATATTGATTGTGGAACTGTATTTGATTCTACCAGTTCACTTCCTAGTTTATCTTCACCTTCATATGATATTGGAGAACAAACTGTGTTAGATCAATTTCTTAATACTCCTAAGAAGAATGTTGATTTTACAAGTACAGTTTTTACTACTACTTCTCCAATTGTTACCATCATAGGTGTCAGTATGAATCCTACTGAGAAGATGGTTGATCCACCCTAGAGTGTAAATGTTTCCACATTACCTCCATGGTTATCAGCTTATACTCCAAAAAGGAAGAAGTAGGCTATTTCACCTGATGACATTGATTTGGAGAAGTTGTTGCCTGCTAAACCAAAGGCACAGAAGAAGAAGCCTAAGACTATCTCTAGGCTTATTGATGATAAAGGAATTAGATATGTAGAGATTGTCAAGCCTCCTAAGGCTACAAAAGATTCTTTTGATGTGAATGATTACATAATTTCTAGAGTTGAACTGGGTAAACTTACTCATGAAGGCATCAAATCAAATTTTCAAGTTATAGCCACTTCTTTACTCAATAAATATGATGAAGAGAAAAGGGAGAAGGAGCACTACAAAGCTAAGGTTGAATAGTTGGTTGCAGTTCTTCAAAAGATCACAATGTCTTGAAAAATTGTAGAACCCATGGCAGTCACCACTAAAAATCCTTTGATTCAGAACATAGAAAAAAACCCATGCAAAGGGAAAGGTCTTGGAGAGGATGACAACATAGGGAATGACTCTGTTGAAAGTAGTTGCAAACAGGAAAATAAAATAGGTAAAGTCAGGGCAGAGCTGGATGACTTAACTGATGCTATTTCTTTAGACATTGAGTACCTAGATTCAAGTCTAGTAAAATGAGATAATATGAAGATAAAGACAATTGTTTCCCTTGGCATTGTTGAAAGTCAAGAATCATATGTTGCTACAAGAGGGATTAATTCATCGAAGAAATGTGTTGAAGGAGTTGACCAAAGATTTAGGGAATGCTTGAGAACTGTGTGATAACAGTGATTTGGATCTCCTACATAAATTGGAGGAGCTTCCATGCAAGCTGGTCGATGTTGATCATCAGTTTCTTCCTGTTGAAGAAATGATACAAGAATTCAACAAAATGATTCAAACAGAGTTTGAGGATAAATCTTTCTCAATTGCTTCAATGGATAATTTGTTGGATTATCAATGGACTCTAGATAACTTGAGGCTTAAACTGAAGGAGCATGAAAAGATCACCCCCATCGTCAAAGATGCTACTGTTGGGAAATGAGGTGTCTCAACGTTGCATATTTCCCATGAATAGTTATTTTTTATTTTTATATTTTCCTACAACTGTTATACATTGTCGGTGCTTTGAAAATTAGTTTATTAGGTGTCAAAAGATGTCCACATGGTTGTATATTATGGAAGGCCTATTTTTAGGCATATTATGACATATTCTATGACATCTGTAAGGATCAAAAATAGGGGATTTTATTTTGGACGTGAGAGCTTATTTTGGGATCGGAATCTTAGCTGAGAGGCTTCGCACATGGTTTTGTAAAACCACAGATGGTTTCTTGTATAGCCAGAAGTCTATAAATTAGAGGCTTGAGGAGTAGTTTGCATAGTGTGAGTTTGCAGGTATTGTTATGCTACTAGAATGCTGCCATAATTCTTCCAGATTTGTTTACTGGTGATACTCTTATAATAAACTTGCTCTGCAAGTGTATGTAATCTTATTACTAGATTTGAAATACATTGAGCAGGCTTTTGGAGTGTGGGGTTTTTCACCCGAAAGGGTTTTCCCTATGTATATTTGGTGTTCTGTGTTTCATTATTTATTTCATGTTTTGAAAGTGCTTCTAAATTTTCTGTAACTGTTAGATCAAATTTTAAAAGTTTTGAATAATATCTCTCCTCAAGATTGGCATATGAAGTTGTTTCCACTACTTTAACTTCCTTAGAAGTGGTATCAGAGTCTGATCACCTTTGGTTTTAGTTGTGGGTTGTTGGGTTTTTTGTGCTAATCAAGGTTTGAGTGGGAGCTTGTGCAAAGGATACTTTGTGATCTTGTTGTAGGCTTTTTTAGATGGTGAGCACATCTGGGAGGATTGAGGTAGAAAATTTTTTTGGCATGAATTTTGAAATGTGGAAGCTAAAGATGGAAGATATGTTGATTGACCAGGATCTATGGGATGTAATGGATGAAAATGTCCATAGGCTCGTGGATCTAGATTTGGCTGCAAAATATGATGTAATGGATAGAAAAGCTAAAGGTCTCATAAGATTGTGCCTTACAGATTTGATTTTGATAAATGTCCATGAAGAACCCACTTCGAAGAAGCTTTGGAAGAAGTTGGGTGAGATATATCAAGCTAAATCTCTAGTGAATAAGATTTTCTTGAGGAAGAAGTTGTATTCCTTGAGAATGGAAGAAGGTGGATGAATTTCTAAGAATTTGGAAACATTCAATATGTTGGTGACTCAGTTGACCTCGGTTGGGGTTAAAATGGATGAGGAAGAAAGGTGCCAGATTTTGTTGTATTCACTACCAGACTCATGGGATAGCCTAGTTATGGCTATTGGGAGCACTGCAGTCATCTTGACGATGGAGGATGTTGTTGGTTCTCTACATTCTGAAGAGATGAGAAGGAAGGTCTCTCTGAATGTCAAAGAGGATTTGAGTGTTTGAGGAAGACAAAAAGAATGAGGCAAAGATGAGAAGCAGTGTGGCCGTTCCAAGTCCAAGAATAAGGGGAGATCAAAATCTCCTAGTAAGTCCAGGGCAATATATTGGAACTGTAGCAAATCTGGACACTTCCAAAAGGAATGTAAAGAAGAGAAGAAAAAGAAGAAGAAGAAGCAAGATTCTGATTCTGAGTCCAGAAAGGAAGATGGAGATGCCTTTATTGCAGCCTTAGCCACTCGTGCAGGTGACAATGCATGGTTGATAGACTCAAGTGCATCTTTCCACATGACTCCTAATAGAATTTGATTTAGTAAGTATGAAAACTATGATGGTGGTAAGCTGTATTTGGGTGATAATTCTTTCCTTGACATTGTTGGCCGTGGTAGTATTCATGTGAAGTTTTCTGATGGTAGAGTTAGAAGATTTGATGGTGTTTTGCATATCCCAGGACTAGTAAGAAATTTATTATTTGTTAGCAAGCTAATAGATGCAGGTGTGCATATATAGTTTTCTGAAGTAGGTGTGAAAATGGTGAGAGGTGCTATGGTGATAGAAAAAGGAAGCAAATTGGGTACATTATACTAGCTTGATGCATGCACGGTTGAGTGCAATAGCACTTCTGATAAAATCAAGCCAGAAACTACTTCACTAAAAAAAGAGATGGTTTCCTCTTCTGTGGATGGTCATGGCTTCTAGGTACCCAAGGGTGCTCTATCTACCAAATCAAAGTTTCCTATAGAGAAGACTATGTGATGGCACTAGAGACTTGGCCACATTGCAGAGAAGGGTTTAAAAGTCCTAAAAAATAAGAACCTTGTTGAGGGGCTGAATGATTGCAATCTAGAGTTTGATTTATGTGAACATTGTATTTATGGCAAATAGAACCGCATTTAGTTTTACTCGTCTTCTCATAAGTCCATGTATTTTGGATCTAATCCATTCAGATGTATTTGGTCTTGTTGATGTTGCTTCTATTGGTAAATCGGTTTATTATGTTACTTTCATTGATGATTTCAGTAAGAGAGCATGGGTATTTTTTTAAAGAGTAAATCTAAAGTTTTCAGTCATTTTAAGGAGTTTAAGGCTATGGTTGAAACTTAGACTAGAAAGAAAATTAAATGTTTGAGGACTGACAATGGAAGTGAGTACTGTTTTGTAGATTTTGATAGATTGCAAGATTAAAAGACAAAAGACAACTCCGTATTCTCCTCAATAGAATGGAGTTGCAAAAAGAATGAACATAACATTGATGGAGAAGGCTAGGAGCATGTTGAGTGGAGCTGGTCTAGAAAAAAAGTTTTGGGCTGAAGCTATTGCCACTACTTGTTATTTGATAAATAGATCTCCTACATCAGTGCTTGTTGATAAAACGCTGATGGAGGTGTGGTTGGGGAAAAAGCCTCCACTTAGACATTTGAGAGTTTTTGGTTGTGAGGTATATGCACATGTGCCTATGGAGAAGAGAAAAAAGTTAGATTCCAAGGCTGTCAAATGTATCTTCATCGGCTACAGCTATGGTGTGAAAGGATACAAGCTTTGGGACCTTGTTGCACATAAGGTAATTTATTTCAAAAGTGTTGTTTTTAGAGACTAAATCTTCTCCTGTTACTTTTCAGCTAGAACATCTTAAATAAATTAAATAGAAAAAGGATGTGATTCAACTTCCTTCTATGCCTGAGAATGTTGAATCGAGACCCCAAGATAGACAAGAAGTTGAGGAGAGCTCATCAAGCTTTGAATCTTTAGAAGAGGGAGAAGAGGAGGAAGAAGTAGAAGAACCTCCACCTCATCTTGTTCGAAGGTCTACAAGGCATAGGCAACCACCTGAAAGGTATGATTGATGATTGGATGTGTGTATTTTCTTTGAGTACTAACATTGATGATCCGAGATTTGTGCAAGAGGCTTTGCGTATGAATGATGCAGAGTCTTGGAAAGTTGCCATGGATGAAGAGATGGAAGCCCTTGAAAGAAATGATACATGGGACCTAGTACCATTGCCTGAAGGACGCAAACCTATTGGATGTAAATGGGTGTTCAAGAAAAAGATTGGTTCAGATGGAAATGTTGAAAAGTATAAGGCACGGTTAATTGTGAAGGGATACTCTCAGGTTGAGGGTATTGATTACAGTGAGATCTTTTTGCCTATTGCTAAAATGACATCCATTTGATTTTTATTATCTATTGCAGTAGCTTATGACATAGAGGTCAAACAAATGGATGTGAAAACTCCTTTCCTTCATGGTGATTTGGAGGAAGATATTTACATGACACGGCCAGAGCACTACATGGTGAAAGGTAAAAGTAAGTTGGTTTGTAAGTTAAATAAATCTTTGTATGGCCTTAAACAAAGTCCTAGGATGTGGTACCAGAAATTCAATACTTATGTGTTGAGTTTGGGATTTGTGTGGTCTAAATATGATCACTGTGTATATTTTAAATCTAATGGTGATCGTTTCCTAGTAATTGCTTTATATGTTGATGATATGTTTATTGGGAAAGACAAAGGTTTGATTGCAGAATTGAAATCTCAGCTCTCTGCAAAATTTGAAATGAAAGATCTTGATGCAGCAAAACACATACTTGGGATGAAGATAAAAAGAGATCATGAGAACAGAAAGCTATGGCTTGGCCAGAGTAAGTATGTTTGTTTAGTTTTCCAAAGGTTTAACATGCAGGATTGTAAAACACTTTGTGTTCCTGTTACATTGGGAACGAAGCTCTCTTTTTCACAATGTCCTCCATCCCCATCAGAGATGGAAGACATGAGCAGAGTGCCTTACCAGAGCATAGTTAGAAGCTTAATGTATGCTATGGTCTGTACAAGACTAGACATTGCCCAAGTAGTGGGAGTTCTTTCTCGTTATATGTCTAATCCTGGAAGAGTGCATTGGGATGCAATTAAGAGGGTCTTCAGATATTCGTGAGGTACAACAGAGTACTGTATTTGTTTTCATGGTTTAGGAGATCATCATTTCCTGAGTATTCATGGTTTGTGGATTTAGACTGGGCTGGTGATGTCAATAGTAGAAGATCCATTAGTGCATATGTGTTTACTCTTAATGGTGGTGCAATCAGTTGGATGAGCAAGTGACAAGCTGTGGTCACTTTGTCGACTACTGAGGTAGAGTACATGGCAGCTACTCATGCCTGTAAAGAAGCCATTTGGCTGAAGCGTTTGTGTTCAGATATTGGATTGAAATAGGGTGCAATTACAATTTATTATGTCAGTCAGAGTGCAATCTACCTTGCAAAGAACCCAACTTTTCATGCCATGACCAAACACATTGATGTTCAGTATTACTTCGTGAGAGATATGGTTGAGGATGGTAGGGTGAAGCTAAAAAAGGTAGAGACTGTGGTGAATGTTGTAGATGCTTTAACTAAGCCTATGAGCATAGCAAAATTTAGGTGGTGTTCATAGTCTATGGGCCTCTTGGCCCCTAGCAATTGATCCATGATGATGTGATTCACCTAGCTCTTGCAAGGTATTCGACAAGTGGAAGAATGTTGGGAAATGAGGTGTCTCAACCTTGCATATTTCCCGTGAATAGTTATTTTTTATTTTTCTATTTTCTTACAGCTATTATACATTGTTGGTGCATTGAAAATTATTTTATTAGGTGTCAAAAGATGCCCACATGGTAGTATATTATGGAAGGCATATTTTTAGGCATATTATGACAGATTCTATGACATCTGTAAGGGTCAAAAATAGGGGATTTCATTTTAGACGTGAGAGCTTATTTTGGGACTGGAATCTTGGCTAAGAAGCTTCGCACATGGTTTTGTAAAACCATAGATGGTTTCTTGTATAGCCAGAAGTCTATAAACTAGAGGCTTGAGGAGTAGTTTGCATAGTTTGAGTTTGCAGGTATTGTTATGCTGTTGGAATGCTGCCAGAATTCTTCCAGAGTTGTTTACTAGTGATACTCCTATAATAAACTTGCTCTGCAAGTATATGTAATCTTGTTATTGGATTTGAAATACATCGAGTAGGCTTTTGGAGTGTGGGGTTTTTCATTTGAAAGGGTTTTCCCTACGTATATCTGGTGTTCTATGTTTCATTATTTATTTCATGTTTTGAAAGTGCTTCTAAATTTTATGTAACTGTTAGATCAACTTTTAAAAGTTTTGCAAAATATCTCTCCTCAATATTGGCGTAGGAAGTTGTTTCTGCTACTTTAACTTCCTTACAGCTATCACCAGAACTCGGGTAATATCAACGAACACTGCTACTCCAGACAGCTTGGAAATGCAGATAATCATCACTATGTATGAAGGATCCACTAAGAAAGACACTGATGGAAATTGATACTTGTGATCATTGCCTTAGTTTATTTTTCCTAGTTTTGTATATGTAATTTGTAATAAGTTTTGGACATATCCACATATATTTTTCCAAAATGTAATTACATGTGGAATGAAGGAAGTCCTAAGTAAAAAAGGAATCTTTTTGTGGAATAAGTCAAAGTAGTTGTAGATTTCCTATTTTTTCTCCAGGCTCCTCCCTATAAATAAAGAGGACCTCTTTTGTAATTTTTATCTTTTATCTATTGCAAGAAAACTCTGGCGAATTGAAAAGAAAATTAAGACTTTGTACTTTTTTGTGAGAATCAATTATCAAATATTTATCAATACAAGAAAGCAAGTTCAATTCCGATCTTTGTCTTGGAGTTATTTGTGTTATGATAGTATTGTTCTTATGTCTTACTATCATAATCTTCTTTGGTAATAATTGAAGTGTGGAGATTGTTTCAAGTGATTAAAGAGCATTCTTGATTTGATTGCGATAGACTTTGTGTTATCAAATCATTTGTGAGGATTGTGTTTATGTTTGTAAGAGTAAATAGCTTGAAGACTTTGTGCTGCAAGTTGTTGTATTCAATCTACTTATATCATCTTGGGGAAGAGTGATGACTTTGGGCTGCATTCAACTTCAAATAATTTTATTTGCAACTAGTAAGTGAGGCGACATAAGACTTTGTGTTTCTGTGGTTTTGTGATAGTTTATAAGTTCTTTAATATCAATTTCATTAAAATCATCATCTTGAAGTAGAAGCATCTATTCTGAAACAAAAGAATAGGATGGAATGGAACCACCACAAATATAGTGTTTAGTGTACATAAGTTTCATAAGTTATTTGTTTGTAATAGTTAAGCAACTAGAGGAAACCTCCCCTTGCTGAGAGGAGAGACTTTGTCTCATCATATCTGTGACTGATATAACCATTTTGTCATTAGTGAGTTAACGACAAAATATTCACCCAACACACCTTGATGGTGCTCTCTCTCTCTCTCTCAGATTTAGTGTATGGTTTCAGGAAGTACGAACTTGTAGCAATAAATGTAAGTGTAAATGTTTGGTGATGTTGTATTTTGTGATACTTTTATATAATGAGCTTATAAGGCCATCTTGATTTTAAGGGATTAAGTCCTGCATGTTTTTTTTTCAAATCTAGTTTATCTGGCCTTATTATATTATTCATTGGCTGAATAATATTGACGTGAGGTGATTTTGAAATTTTTAAAAAAAAATCTACCTTTTTAATAGTATTTATTAAAATTTATTATTGTGTTATTATTTTGGTTGGATCCTACAACCCAAGATGCGACTGCGCATATGGTGATAACTCTTTAATGGACATTCAACTTTTGCAGCATATTTTGCAGAGTAGTTGAGCACTACATGGTTAAAAAACAAGTTGACAATCAACATTTGTTCACCAAATGGAAACGATGGAAGGGTTGTGGATGTTCAACATGCCATCATTATGGTCATATGTGCATTTAGTGTGGCTAGTATCAGTAACAAGCCTAGATATTATGTAAGCAGTTTATCTTACCTTGCAGATATGTGTATTTGTAATGGTAAAAATTGCACACCTTGAATTTTTCCTCTCTGTTTTGAATCCACTTTTATATATATGAGTTGGGACTAGAATAAATAAATATTGAAACTAAATGTGGATACTGGAATAATTAAATACTAAAATTAAATGTGAATATAAAGATTCTACATTTAGTTTTAGCACATAATTATTTTAGCCCCAGCTCATATATCTAGATTAGTTATTTATTAAATACTTTATTTATTTGATAAGCCTAGATATTTTATGTAAGCAGTTTATTTTTCCTTACAAATATATTTAGAGAGATACATACAAGTTACCTGTCTATATATAGATACACATATATATACATAAATACCTATACATATGAATCTATATAATTGTAATGGTGAAAATTGGATACCTTTTCCTCTCCATGTTGGACTCACTTTGATATATATATAATTGTAATGGTGAAAATTAGATACTTTTCCTCTCTATTTTGGACTCACTTTGATATATATATATATATATATATATATATATATATATATATATATATATATATATATATATATATATATATATATATATATATAATATTTGAAAATAGTTCATGTGACTTGTCTATGCTTCCACAATTCCTCTATCCTTCATGCTTCGATGATGTACATATCCTTTTTAGAGCTCCCATTTTGGCATAGATAGGAAGGATGCTGGCAAAGGTTGTGGAATTTGGCTTTGAGCCTACCAATTACATTTGTTTGAAAGTTTCCAGAGACTTTTCAATAAATCTATTTTATATGCATATATAATAATAAATACCTATAGGTTTTAGTCCATAAATTTAGGTTGTAAAGTTTTGGGGAAAACATTATGACCTAAACTTCACAAAAATCAAAAGCAAGAACCAAGCAGTGGCTCTTCAAGAACTTGTATTCAAAATGGATTGAGATCCTCATAAATTTGTTTAAGAGTAACATTGGATTTAATTGTATGTTTTTAATTTTTTGTGATCCAAAACACGATGCAGAAAAACATATACAATAAAGTCTAAAAACACTTTTAAATATCTTCAAACACTGGAAAAATCACATCTACTATTAACACCCATACATTTTATAATTTAAAAATAATAATAAATTTTACTTCTTGGTAGTAATAAAAATAATAAATTTAATAGTTTAATAACAATAATTACAATCAAAGGCATAACAATATGGTTGCATTGTGGAGTCAGAGTCTGTTACTTAATGTACATATTTAGTTGGTTGAGGAAGAATGATAATTGGAGAGGAATACACTATTGTACATGAGAAAGAGAAGGTGGTTGTTGAAGGTGTTAATGTGTTTTTGATAAAGGTAAGCATGGATTTTGAAAGGCCCCAGACCCTTGTATAAGAGACAAGATACACCAATGAAGCCCAGTAAAACTAGAAAGAACAACAAACTGCAGAGCAATGCAGGACTAGCCTAGCTATGGGACAAACAGACAAACGGTCAAGGACCCCAAGCAACCCAACAAACAATTAGGGTGGTTTAAAACCAAATTTCTCCAAAGAACTCTAAGTACACATTTTAAGCTTACCTTCATATCTCATCCTTTTGGACCTAGGACAATCGAAAGGGCCACTCAAAGTACCATTATCACATTGCATCTCAGCCAAAGGAGTCTTGAACACATCTCCATTTTCTCTATTCCCATTATCTAACATATTAGCTGAAGGAGTCCTCTTTTCAGTACTATTATCTTCATAAATTTCCCTATTTGCCATCCTAGGCATGCATCCACAAAGGGTGGATACATTCCTTTTTCCTCCAAACAAGTTGCTTCTTTCTACTAGGACAAGCAACGTTAGTATGACCAGCTTTGTGGTAGCTAAAGCAAATAACGTGAGAATGCTCAAACTTAATCTACTAAACCCAACTACCAAACTTGGATAATAAGGTGATCTTGGAAGGGAATACCTTATCAGCGTCTACAAACACACAAAATCTAGCAAATAGAAGGTATCTTTGAAATTTCGTAACCGCATTAGCCCCAACAAATTACCCAAAGGAATTGGCAATACCCAAAAAAATCTCCTTGTCCTAGTATTCCAGTGGTAGACCTGGCAACCTAACCCAAACTAGAAACAACTTCTTGCAAGCCACTAAAGGGTTGAAGCATGGTGACCATCTTTGTAGGAAAAGACCATTTTGCCCAAGAAACCAAGGACCAGTAAGGATCCTTGAGAAATCTTCAGAGTTCACGAAGGAAAATAAGAAGAAGTCATTTATCAGAGCAACCCCCTCAACCTGCCACGTTAGCCTTCAACTTCAAAGCACACACCTTCGAACCACATCGATATTAGGGTGATTTCTACAAAATCTCCCCACAAGTGAGTTATAGAGCCACCATGTAACCCTTTCAACGATTGAATCAGGGATGATGATTCAGTTAATTGTTGAAGCCTCACCCATAGCAATATTAGTGATAGGAGAGATAATGGCACTCTCCACAGCCTATGCGTTAGCCTCCAATGTAGCTCCAGGCTCCTTCCAAACCTCCTCAGGCCGGTTGACACCAACCTCAACAGTTGTGCCATGCAAACAACCAACCTCACACAAAGGATTGACAGTAGCATCAGCCCCCTCCAGCATTTGTGGCAGAAGCACCCATGGATGAAGCTACATCTATCAAACTCCTGAGACAACAGGGGCGTCCTTACTACCCAACGCAGTTCCAGACTCCTTCCTAACCTCTGCACCAACCCCAGTAGTTATGTCGTGCAAGAAACCAATGTCGCACAAAGGATTTACAGTAGTAATAGCCCCTCCAGTGTTTGTGGTAGAAGCGCCCATTGGAAAAGCTAAACCGTTAAAACCCCTAAGACAATAGGTGCATCCTTGCTGCCCAAGATAGGCTTGGTGGAAATGGAGGAAGGAGCAGCAGGTTTCTGGAGAAGAAACCCCCAAGAAAGCCCATAGCCAAGATCTCCCTGACCAACAGAGGAGGGAAGCTGCTCTCGAGAAATGGATTTCTAGACCTCCAACCACAAATCCAACAAACTTTCATCCTCTTCCTCATCCAAAGAGGTCGCCCATTCATCTAAAATCTCCTCATCTTCGCTGTTTGAGTCATCCTCATCACCTCCATTGTCGGTCTCCCCTACAACTCGAAAACCTACTCTGTCACTCTCGCTTGACATCATTTTTTTAAAATCTTAAATTGCTATTAAAGGTGTTAATGTGTTAATGCTCAAGGTTAACTCAATTTTCTTAGTTATGGGTAGTTAATCTGTTCTCTTGCCTATATAAACACATGTAATTTTCTATTTTAAAGCAATACAAATTTATCATTTTCCCTACTTTTCAATCTAGGCCTAATAGTGGTATCAGAGCCATAGTGAAAATGTCAAATTAGAGGAAATGTTGTTGGAGAAAAATTAGGAGAGGTAGCATGGTAGTTGAAAACTGTTGAGAGTGTAGATCTCCAAATTCTTTCCAAAAATGCCAAATTAGAGGAAATGTTGTTGCAGAAAAATTGGGAGAGGTAGCATGTGTTGGCTTTGCATGGAATGCACAAAACAAAATTATTCAGAAACACAAAATAAACAAACACAAAATTTACACAGATAACCAGAGTGCTACAGCACTCAACAATTTTATTAATTCCTACTTGATAAAGAAAC
The DNA here is from genome assembly GCA_027924645.1 of Cunninghamia lanceolata. Lineage (NCBI taxonomy): Eukaryota > Viridiplantae > Streptophyta > Pinopsida > Cupressales > Cupressaceae > Cunninghamia > Cunninghamia lanceolata. The sequence goes on from BSBN01000022.1 coordinate 68,780, forward strand.
AATTACAAATCCCTCATTAAATAGAGGACTCTAGATTACAAAGAATCTTCTAGAAATGAGTGTACATAAGATATGCATTTACACCTACAGAGCTATTACAAAACTGATACATGCAAAAAACTATATTTAGACCTTGCTTAATAACTGGCATATTAATGTAATTTGGTGGGGAGAAATTAATATTCCAACACTCCCCCTTAATTTCGACCACTTTTTTCAAACTTTGTCTTCAACTTGATTTTCAAATCTACATTTCAAAATTTCTAAAAAAAACTCTTCTTTGTCTTCCTCGTGCTTCTGTACTATACTAAAACAATTCAATTTCTTCAATTTCCATACTATTCTCTGCACTTGGTTGTTCACTATATTTGGCTGTTTTGTTTCTACTATTCAATTCTTTTTCCTTTTTCTCAACATGAGAAGACTTATGTCTATAAAACATTTTGAACATACCTGTGACCTTTTGCCAATCAAATGCATTTATCCAACCACAATTCATTTTCAAACAACCTGTCATAGATTCATTTTTCAACTCTCTATTCCAACATGTCTTTTCACAATGATTTTTCAAACCACAAATTTTACAAGGATGTAAATCCCAACAATTTTCTTTTCTATGTCCTGTATCACAATGGGAACAATATAAAATCTTATTTTCTTGAAATGACTTCTCAGTACTTGCAAAAACATTTATCTTTCCTTTTCCTTTACCTCTATACCCGAGACCTTCATACTTAGTCCGCACAATTGACTCAATGGGCTCTTTGACTTCTTGCCCATGCTTACCCAAACCTTCACCTTTATAACCATTTTCCTTCATGATTTTCAAACCAACATTATCATCAAAACAACTAGCTATGTTAAAAAATTCATCATCATTTTCATCCTTACATTCTTCATCAATATCATCACAAATAGCAAATTTTGCTGATCCAATCTCTTTATTTTCTTCAACCTTGCATTCTTTATCCAATGAATCTTCAACTCTTTCATACAAATCACGTGTATCACACAAAACATCACAAACCAATGGTTTTAATCTTAGATTTTCATTGTATACTATTAATTGATTATTCTCTTCATTCAATTTTGATATTTCTTCTTTCTGTAAACTATTTTCTTCTTCTAATCTCTCTATCTTTTCTTTCATTTCATTAAATAACTTCAATCTTTATTCTAACTTTTCATTCCTTTTTTTAACCCCATCAAACAGTTTCAAGTTTTCTTCTAACTCTTCATTTTTCCATTTAACTTTACTCAATTCAATATCAAGTTCATATATTTTTATTTGCAATCCAGTTTTCTCTATTGAAATCTGCTTGAAATCCCTTAACAATTTCTTTCTCTCTTCTTCCCAACTATATTCTTTCTTCTCTCTTTGAGCTTTTCCCATTGAAAATAAATGATTTACTTACCAGGTGTTGTTTTTGGTGGCTTCACCATCTTTCACTCATTCCTTGTCTGTGATGTCTTCAGACTTTTCAAATCTTCAGACTTTTCAAATCTGGCTGTAATTTCTGCAATATTTAGACAGCAAATGCGCTTCTCTAAGAGCTCCAGTGGCTTCTGCCTTTGACCTCTTGGCACGCGATCTTCTATGGTTTTACCTTTTTTTTTCTCACTCAACAATAAATAACAAAAACTTCAAATAAATACAATTTCTTTAAAAATTAACCTCCTTCTTATGCAAGGATTTCTATATTTTTTCCTACAGATCTTTAGACTTGGGCAGCTTCAGTGCAAACTCTAACTCATCCTTGCAGCCTTTATTCACAGTGATTTCACTTTGTCTAATCTTATGCGGCCTCCTAAGCTCCTTGGCGGTCTACAGAAATAGAGCGATTCCAATTACTTATATTCTTCTTCTTTAGGAGCCAAAACTCAACAATCTCCTTTTTTGTATTATGGGGACTCACTTCACAGTATTCAGCAGCAGCGCCTTTTCTTCTTTAACAGCAACAAACCCTTAATGAAATTTTTACGAACATTTCTGATTTGGACGGATGCAAACTTCAGCGATTAATCTCTTGCAGTCCCACGATCTTCAAGCTCTGATACCACTTGTTGACTTTGCATGGAATGCACAAAACAAAATTATTCAGAAACACAAAATATACAAACATAAAATTTACACAGATAACCAAATTGCTACAACACTCAACAATTTTATTAATTCATACTTGATAATTAAACAATTACAAATCCCTCATTAAATAGAGGACTCCAGACTACAAAGAATCTTCTAGAAATGAGTGTGCATAAGTTATGCATTTACACCTACAGAGTTGTTACAAAACCGTTACATGCAAAAAACTATATTTAGACCTTGCTTAATAACTGGCATATTAATGCAATTTGGTGGGGAGAAATTAATATTCCAACAACATGGTAGTTGAAAACCGTTGAGAGTGTAGATCTTCAAATTCTTTCCAACAAGTTGTGTAAATTGCAGATTCGACGTATGGCATAGATTCATTGGAAAGAGCTTGAAGGGCATTTACACTGTTCATTCAATATGTTAGAGGAGAAATTCGAGTCTGTCTAAGGCAGTTTAAAACATGTACGGTGGCGATTTATGGTGTTATTTTTCATCGGCCAAATCCATATCATGTTATAGATCGACGATAAAGACTCGTGGAAGATTGAAGATCAAGTTGCTATTGAAGTATGGAAGCCAGATCAGAGGAGCTTTGGCCGTTAGATGCATTTTGAAGGTTTGCTTTACTGGATTTTGCTTTGAATTCAATGCACATAGAAGACAATCTATTTGAGGGGAATTCTTTGAGTTCTGCAAGCAATTTTGGAGAAAATTTGTACATTTCTTTGCAAAATTTGGGAGAAGAGTTAAATTCTGTATTTTGTGATCGGTTGCATAGAAGAGTTATTCGTGCGCTTTGGGTAAAAATATTGTCTTCATTTTGGTCTGTTGAGGTTCTATAAGGGTTCTACTATCGGCTATGAGGCATTAAATTTGAGAATCCCAAGCATAGAACAGGGAATGTAGTTCTAAGGAAGATTTGATGGTGGATACGGGAGATACGCTTCTAGATCGATGCATTTCTATGGTTTCTGCCAGTGTTTCAGGACGAGCACAATATAAGAACTTTCTCTCTGCAAGTTCCTCTGCTAATTCACTCTTATGATTATCCATCAATGCTTCATTCACTACGACAATAAGGGATCGATTCACACGTAGAGTTTTAAAAATGCTGCCTGACCCTGCATGACTAATTAACAAGGCTACAAATTGCAGAAAACCTGCAATGTTCCATGAAAATATGAAGTAATCAACTACTTTCAGGTTCCATTATTTTCATTTTTTAGGGTAGTTTCGTTTTCTTGAGAGAAATTAGTGAATTGTGTAAAAGAAGTCATCTCAAGAAAGTATCGTTGGCCGTAGTGTAGAATTTGGCCATAGGATAAAGGAAACTGTGATAAATTCATTATATATTAAAAACCTCACTAGTGTAAGGCTTTTAAGCAGTATGTGAGTATGTGGTGGTGAATTCCATCAATATTGAGAGGGTTTTGAAGTGAAATAAGGGTGTATGAAGAAATAAGAGGGTAATTGTTGCTATAAGATGTTTTTTGTGTGATAAGAATTAAGTGTTTGTAAGAATTTTTTTGAGCATTATTGATTGATCCTACATCATGAGATCTACTTTATATGAAGATGGCATTTTATCTTTACGAATTAAGGTTGCAAACTTAGAAGAAGCTACTCAAATATTTGAGTGTTAGAGGCAATTTTAGACTAGCTTTATGTAATTTTGTGCTCAATATATCTTGCTTCAACAAGAAATAGATAGGTTACAAAATACTACACCCAATGATAAAGCACGAAAGAAAGATATAAAGAAGAAAGATGTAAATGATGTGCCTTCTTCTAGCACCTCAAAACAAGGAGCAAGTAAACCTAAAAGGTCCTTGATGAAAGGTGTGGTGTCTCCTCTTGAGTCACAAAAGCAGAAACCCCTTGAGTCTAACTTTGTTACTCCATCCAAACCCATTGTGAGAGTTTGGGAATGCCAGAAAATAAATAAGGGTAAATGTGGTCTTGGTTATCAAAGTTTTGTTGGGTCTTATGTTCCACAGTATTCGAAACCAATCAAATTTGTATCTGGAAAGCTTATGAATACATGTCAAGTTAACTCTTCCTCTCCCAATGTCAAATTGGTTCAACCAAAAGTATGTTCCTATTGTGGTCGTTATGGCCATACATCAGTTTCTTGTTTTGATCTACACCCATGTTCTTTATGTGGTCAACATACTCATGAATCTTTTCATTATTTTCAAAAGAAAGTGCACAAACTTGTATTATGTGTTGCAAATCCTTTGTTCAAACTAGTCCCAAGGGAGACATCAGATGCTGCTTTAAATATTATAGTTGTGATACCTTTGACAAAGATTGAAATAGATTCTCTAAATACAACTTTGTTAAGTGTTGTTGAAGCTCCTATTGGTGGTGACAATGTTTTTGGTGATGACAATGTTATTGGTGATGACAACATTGATTATGCTCATCTTCATAGTGTTATGGATTCCCATTACATTCAACATGCATATGATAATTTTTATGACAATGATGCTAACCTTTATTGGTTATAATGCATTCCAACTACTCTCTTCTCCACCAAAGAGACCAAGTTCTTGGCATTTCCCTCTCGTATCTACTAAGGGGATGGGGAACTTGTGTGTATGTCAAATTTGAGTGGAGAATTCAATTCATAGATAGATATCAATTCACAAATTTGAGATATGCCAAAGCAATAGGCTCAGCCTCAATTTAAGACCTATCACAGTAGCAAGCTTTTTGCAAGATGATTCAAATCAACCAACAAATATTCTCATCAAAGTGCTTGACCGAGAGAAGTTTGAGCAGTTCAGTATACTGATGTAGTTCAATATACTTCTTGGTTTTATGATGACCCCTTCAGACTAAGGGGGGATGTTAATGTGTTAATCCTTAGGGTTAACTTTTGTAAACTATTTTTCATTTTTCATAGTTATGGACAGTTAAATTGTTCTTCTGCCTATATAAACACATATGTAATTTTCTATTTTGAAGCAATACAATTTATCATTTTGCCCTCCTTTTCAATTTGGGCCTAATAGAAGGAGCATCATTATCATTCACCAATATCCTCCCTTTTTAATAATTTAAAGAGAGGGGAGTAGAGAGACGTAGGTGAGGCGGTAATCACGCCTAATGAAATACCCAACATATGCCTTCCCTGAATTTCTAAGCAGGTTCATCCTGCATGGCTGCATTACTTACACCTCTCTTCATTCTTATTTCCTCCTTTATATTGCAATCAATCAGGAGGCTAACGGTATGAACACACTACCATTAAAATGATTGTACCTACCATGAAAGTTTCATGCCACCTTCTTAATCACGTGAGCTCTTTCTAAGTGGGTAACATATTCCTTTTACCATAACATGAATCTCTATTTTCACTATTAGTCATTCATAATTGCACAGAGCAAGAGCAATTTTATGACAACTACAAGTTTTGGGGTCTGAAGCTTTTTATCTTGTTGAGAGGGTGGTTATTTGTTGACCAGAAAAATCAGGTGTAAAATGATTGATTCTGTTGCTGACAATGCCAACAGGTATTTTAGAAATAAAGCTTATCATATAACTATACTTATTGCCAAGATTTAACTAAGTATTTTATGTGACTCAAAGGTTAGAGCTTGAGTTCTATTATTGTTGTTCATGGTGTCATCCAATGGCTATTAGATTAGACACAGAAGGTTGCAATTTAGTGTTTGCATAGGCATGCTTGCTGTGGATAAATATGGTTCTATTGTCACTTTTTATCCTTTTCAAATTGTTCTGCTTGAATTGAAGTGTTGGTAGAAATTTCACTGCGGCCTTTGTTTAAATGTTATTGTAATTTGTGGCTAAATATTTATATACAAAGTGGATGATAATCCAAAGCAAAAATGTTTAGAGTTAGTTTTATTTTGGTTGTTCTTAATACGATCCAATGGTTATAGGTTATAAAAAGAAGGTTGACCTTTTTGATACGATATGATGGTTATTAGATTCGACAAAGAAGTTGCCCATCTGGTGCATGTAACCTATTTGCATAGGCATGCTTGCTTTGTATTAATATGTGGCCATAGTCATCTTATCGTTTCCAAATTGATCCTTTTGAATTTTAGGGTCTAGCATAGAAATGTCATCGTGATCCATTATTAATTGATGAATTGTGCTATTAAGTTATGCATTGGTCTCCTCCATTGGAGTATTTGTATTGCTGGCTTAGTAATGCATTGGTCTCCTTGTAGGTGTGGAAAAAGAGCTCTGATACCAATCTATATGATATTTGCAAATCCCAAACACAAATCTAATGCGGAATAACAAAAATAGAAAACAAAAGGAGACACACAGCTGGGCATGCAAACTTCTTGTTTGTTCTATTCAATTAAAAAAATAACATTTACAAAATAATTTCTAAACATAATCAGCAAACTAATGATAATAAAAATGATTTGTAGCAATCTGGGGCTGCACACAAACTTCTTATTCATCTGGAGCTATTTGTTGCTTCCTGCACATACACAGATCTTCTCAAAACTGTTGTTCAACTCAGAAACATTCTCTGCTACTATTGCTTCTGCAACTTCTCTTCTCTGTTGTTCTTTCTTCTTCTAACTGTCCAAAAAACATTCCCTCCTTTTGTCTTTTCCTTCACCAAAAATCTGCCACCCAAAATTGCTGCTCAAAATTCAATTTCACCTACTGTAGTAAATGAAGACTGGCCAACAATAAAAATAAACAGATAGGCTAGCAAATGTGCATTAATTATTTTGTAGAGTGCAGAAGGAGGGAGATCACTGGAGGATCTCAAACGGTCAGGAGGGGTTAATATGCACACTCCAGATTTAAGTTTCCAACACTCCCCCTAAATCTGGAGCTACAAACCTCTTTTATTCTGTCTCTAGAGCTGTCTGGAGCTTTCTTTCCAGAACTAAAACTAGAGCTGTCCACAATGCCTAAGCTGTCTCTAGGATGTTCAAATCTCTCCTTGCTCAATGGTTTGGTAAAAATGTCTGCAAGATGCTACTCAGACCTACAAAATTTCATTTTTATTTCACCATCTTCAACTAATTCTCTTATGAAATGATACTTGATTTCAATGTGCTTGCTTCTTCCATGAAAAACTAGATTCTTTGTCAAAGCAATTGTTGAAGTATTGTCACAAAATATAGTTGTTCCATCATTTTGTTCTTCCTTCAAATCTGCTAAGATCCTCCTTAGCCAAATAGCTTGACATGCTACTGCATTAGATGTATATACTCAGCCTCAACTGTAGATAGGGAAACTATGGGTTATTTCTTGGAAGCCCATGAAATGACTCCTGATCCCAAGTGAAACACATATCTAGATGTGCTCTTTCTATCATCTACATTCCTTGCCCAATCACTATCCGTGTAACCAACCAGCTTAAAAAAATTTGTTGCACTATACAAAATGCCATATCCTTTGGTTCCATTCACATATCTTAGGATTCTTTTACCCGCTTTCCAATGTGACTCTTTTGGAGTCTCCATAAATCTAGAAATTAGACTTACACTATGCATTATATCAGGCCTAGTTGCAATTAAATACATCAAGCTTCCAACCAAACTCTTATACATGGTCAGATTCACATTGTTGCTGCAATCTTCCTTGCTTAATTTCAGACCTGTAGCTATTGGTGAGGGAGCAGGCTTGCTATCTTGCATCCTAAACCTCTTCAAAATCTCTGCTACATACTTTGCTTGAGAGATAAATATGCCATCATGCATTTGTTTTACTTTTGTGCCTAGAAAATACCTCAAGAGACCTAAGTTTGTCATTTCAAATTCTCTTTTCATGGCCTCTTTAAAATCAACAATGAGGAAATCATCATCCCCAGTAAAAACTAAATCATCAACATACAAGACAACAATTAAAATTTTACCATCAGCTATCTTGATGTAAAGAGTGGGCTCACCATCGATTTTGCTAAAGCCATTATTCAACAAATATGAGTCAATCCTACTGTACCATGCCTGTGGTGCTTGCTTTAGCCCATAAAGAGCTTTCTTCAGCCTATATACCTTGTTTTCTTGACCCAAAACTTCATAACCAAGTGGCTGCTCCACATACACTTCCTCTTTCAACACTCCATTCAAGAAGGTGGACTGCACGTCCATTTGATACACCTTCCATTTATGTTGGGCTGCGATTGCTATAACTACCCGCATGGTTTCCATCCTTGTAACTGGAGCATATGTCTCATCATAATCTCTCCCAAACTACTGTTTGTACCCCTTGACAACTAATCTTGCCTTATGCCTTTCTATTCTTCCATCGGCATTGCTCTTGGTCTTATAGACCCATTTCACTTTAATGACTTGCTTGTTGGGAGGCAAATCAGTTAGCTCCCATGTTCTATTCCTCTCTATTGCATCTATCTCCTCATCCATGGCTTCACACCATTTCTTTTCTTTCACAACATCCTCAAAATAAATGTGATCACTATGAGAAAATAATGCAAAATTCATACTTTCATCAAACTCTTCATCATACCTTTCATTTTGGTAGATCTCCCTTAGACTCTTGGTCTTTCTTGGCAATAGGGAGATGAGAGTGGGGTCTGAACTCTCACTACTACTGCTGCTATGCTATGCAAACCTTGTTTGGAGCTGTCTAGAGCTCTCTGTCGGTGTCTGGAGCGGTCTGGAGCTATCCAGAGCTCTGTGTATAGAACTCTGTGTTTGTCTGTGGTCTGTGGCGGGAGCTCTCTGGAGCTGTCGAGATCTATCCATACTCCTCTTCTTCATCAATCAGTGTTGTCGGGAGCTATCCAGAGCTATCAGTATCTATCAAGCCATCCCATGATTCATTCTCCAAGAACTCCGCATCTCTGCTAATAACTATTTTCTTGGTGACGTGGTTGTACAACCTATAGGCTTTGGACTCTTCACTATAGCCCATGAAGATACACTTCTCACCCTTGTCATCCAACTTTTGCCTCTTCTCTTTTGGCACGAGTGCATATGCTACACACCTGAACACTCTCAAGTGCTCAACCATCCACTTGTATTTCGTTCATGTCTCTTGTGGAATCTTGTCACGAATTGCCTTTGTAGGACTTCTATTTATCAGATATACTGTTGTTGCTACAGCTTCACCCCAATATTCATTTGGGAGTCTCTTGGCCTTGAGCATACTTCTTGCCATCTCCACAATGGTTTTGTTTTTCCTCTTAGCCACTCCATTTTGTTGCGGAGTATAGGTTGTTGTCAGCTCCTTCTTAATGCCATGTTGCTTGCAAAATTTTACAAACTGATTAGAGGTACACTCTCCCCCTCTATCTAACCTTAGGACCTTGATGAAGTGTCCACTCTCCTTTTCAACATGGGCCTTAAACACTTTAAAGTTGTCAAATGCTTTAGATTTATGTTGTAAGAAATAAACCCATGTCTTACCGCTGTAGTCATCTATGAAGGTCATAAAATATTGGCTCTTACCAATACAAATTGTTTGCATAGGGCCACACAAATTAGTGTACACCAGCTCCAATGGTGCTCTTGCCCTTCTAGAATGCCCTGATTGAAAGGGCAACCTATGCTGCTTTCTTAAAATGCAGGCTTCACATTTACCACTAGGCTCTACAATGGTTGGTAAACCTCTAACCATACCCTTCTTTGACAAAAGATTCAAACCAGCATAACCTAAGTGTCCATACTTGAGATGCCAAAGATTTGAGGGGAAGATTTGAGGGGTCTTTCATGATTGTCTTGAAAGCTGACTGCTGAGCCACTACTTTAGACACCATCTGGTTGACTCCGGAGCCATCTGAAGCCATCTGGAACTTGATAGGTGTAGCTGCGGACTTAGCTGAGAAACACCTTTCTAACCTCAAAGGAAACATTCTATTCTTTGTCATTGGAACTTTTGCAAGTATTTTCTTGCTTCCATCCTTCTCATAGATGATGCATTCACCCTTTTCCATAAGCACTTTATAGCCTTTTTGGATCAGTTATCCAATACTCATGAGATTGTGCTTTATACCAGGGGAAAAATATACATTTTCAATCTCCTTCTTCTCACCTTGACTGGTGCGAAACATAATAGACCCCTTTCCCACAATTGGAACTATTTCATTGTTTCCCATTTTTATTTCAGACTTGACATTTCTATCAATGAAAGAAAATAAACTTTCATTACCACTCATGTGGTTGCTACATCCACTATCTAAAAACCATACCTCATCACTACCTTGCTCATCAATGTTGCACATGATGAAGGCCTTTGACTGATTACCTTCAGCCACATTCTCATCAGCCACATTTGCACTCTGCTTGGACTGATCACGTTGCTTTTTCCAGCACTCACTTGCATAATGACCAAACTTATGGAAATAATAACATTCAACATTGCTCTTGTCATACCTCTGACTCGAGTTGTTCTTCTTGACTTGTTTGAAGCTAGACTGAGAGCTGCTTGCTCCCTCTTGGCTGTGTGCTTGTCCTGAGCTATCTTCTCCAGCACTTCCACGTCCAGATCTGCCTCTACCTCTGCCTCTTGAGCTTCATCCAGAGTTGTTTCTACCTCTCTCCCTACCTCTTGAGTTGGCTTGAGCTTTGAATGCTTGCTCATGGGAAGAGTTTGTAGACCTATTTAGGTGCTACTCATGGGTTAGTAGAGAACCCATTAGCTCATCAAGTGCCATTTTTGAGAGATCTTTGGTCTCTTCTATTGTAATGACTATAGGATCAAATCTAGAGGGTAGACTTCTAAGGATTTTCTCTATAATCCTTTGCTCATTATTGCTTTCTCTATTTATTCTCAGTTGATTAACCAAGGTGGAAACCCTTGTGTGAAAATCTGAAATGGACTCGCTGTCCTTCATCTTGAGGGTCTCAAAATCTCTTCTAAACAACTGGAGTTTCACTGACCTTACTTTGTTAGTTCCCTTGTAACTGATTTGCAATATTTCCCATGCTTCTTTCACATAGTTAGCTACTTTTATTCTAGGGAAAATACCTCTATCAAGGCTGCTTCAATCAGACTCAATGCTTTTGCATCTTTCCTCCTTGTCTCCTTTAGCTGGGTCTTCTGGTTATTTGTGAGGGCTGCATATGCAGCTGGGTTAGTCACATCATTGAACCCATTAAACACAAGCTCCCATAGATCATTTGCAACCATTATGGTCTTCATTTTCTTTGCCCAAACATCATAGTTTTGTCCATTAAATTACGGTGGATGCTACCAACTCTTACTCTCTTCTCCAGCCATGTATCCTATCAAACAAAATTTAAATACCCAAAAAACAAATGCCCAACTCACTTAAGACTTAGGGCCTTCTGGCTCTAATACCAAATTGTAGGTGTGGAAACAGATCTCTAATACCAATCTGTAGGATATTTGCAAATCCTAAACATAAATCTAATGTGGAATAACAAAACAGAAAACAAAAGAAGACACACAACTGGGCATGCTAACTTCTTGTTTGTTCTATTCAATAAAAAAAATAACATTTACAAAATGATTTCTAAACATAATCAGTAAACTAATGATAATACAAATGATTTGCAACAATCTGGAGCTGTACACAAAATTCCTATTTGTTTGGAGCTATCTGTTGCTCCCTACATACACATAGATCTTCTCAGAGCTATTGTTCAACTCAGAAACATTCTCTGCTGCTGCTGCTTTTGCAACTTCTCTTCTCTACTATTCTTTCTTCTTCTAACTGTCCAAAAAACATTCCCTCCTTTTCTTTTTTCCTTCACCAAAAATCTGCCGTCCAAAATTACCGTTCAAAATTTAATTTCACCTACTACAGTAAATGAAGACTGGCCAACAATAAAAACAAATAGATGGTCCAACAAATGTGCATTAATTATTTTGTAGAGTGCGGCAGCAGGGAGATCACCAGAGGATCTCAAATGGTCAGGAGGAGTTAATATGCACGCTCTAGATTTAAATTTCCAATACTCCTACTGAACTAATATTTTGTTACGTATTATGTCATATACAATATTATAGTAAGGACTCTAGAGTGGAAAAACTTGCAGCCAAATATGCCATGGCTCGTTGATGCAGCAACAGGCCTTTTTTTATATCTATTTGTATCCTTTGACAAAGATAATGGTACATACAAACAATTTTTTTTTACCATAAAAACAACACCAAGAAGGCTGACAAACATTTTCATGCTTTTGTTCAACTCAATGCATATATACATATCAACTAACTATTTAAAATGAATTTTCTTCAAATCAAAAGTCTTAAATTTTCAAAATGAGTTATGGAACAGCTCTTTTGGCACATGGGGTCAATGGCCGACAGGCAAGGAACATGTCGTTTATGCAAGATTTTGGCAAAAATTTAAGGGTCAGATTTGAGGACAACGAGCAGAGACATGGATCAAGTCTTCATAAGGAGAGCATAAGGCTTAACACACTGGAGAAAGCTCCAGTGAGAAGAGGGTATTTCTTTTATAAGAAAGCTCTGAAATCATAGCAAGAAGCCTTTCTTGAATATCAAAAAAATAGACGCTCAAGCTTTTTTCCAAGAACATCACAACCACCTAGGAGGGAGCACCTGGTAAACCAAAAGCAACCCAGAAGGTCCAATGGCTTGAGGGAATAGAGAAGATTTGTTAAGCCCCACCAAGCCAAGATCTATATAGGGGGAGGGAACCTAAACAAAAGAAAATATGGACCCCAAAGCCTCCTGTTAAAGAAGCCATAAGAAGAAAGGAATACCAAGAAGTGAATCTGTGTCCAGATGATACCTGTGTTCTCCAAAAAATGTCCACCTTGCAAGACATCACACTTATAAGTAAGGTCTTGTCTCCACATTTTTTTGAGGATGATCTAAAGGAATGGTATTTAAGGAACTGGCCAGAGGTTAAGGAATATGGAGTATTAGGGAATGGTTTCTTCTTTTTTTCCTTTGAGTCTAGAGAAAAGAGGGATAGGGTCTTGGAAAAGAGATTATGGAGGTTTGGTCAAATAGTAGTCTTTTGTCAATAATGGAAACCAAGCTTTCATGTTGGAAGAGAGAAAATCCGTATTCTCCCCTTCTGGATAGAACTTCCTTATCTTCCAATGGAATTTAGAGATATGGAAATAATGTGCTCTATAGGGAACTCTCTAGGAGTCTGCCAGGAAGTAGACATTGGTTTGGAAACTCTCTGGTCCTCTTCTATTAAAATATGCATACTCTCAGAAACAAAAGACCTGCTACCAAAGAGAGTAAAGTTGATAACCTCCCAAGGATTCTAGCTACAAGAAATACTACTTGAAGATGGTATTCAACAAGAAGATCTTGAAAGGCTAAATGACTTCCTGCACCAGAGCAAAGAAAATAATGACATAGAAGCCAAATCTCCACTTCAAGTGGACAAAACTTCACCTCAATGCCTCATAGCTAAAAAGGAAGTAAGCAAAAGAAATGAAGAGGTTTAAGTTGGTCTTCAAGTGGTGATATCATCACCCCATGAGGTTAATATAGGGGAGGTTGAAGTAGCTGATGATGGTAATGTAGAGCCTGAGAATGAAGAAGATGACGAGGGAAATGAAGAGACTGAAAAAGCTAATGTCTCCCTACAGAAAGGAGAAGATGAAAATAGGGAGCCCAGAGACATTGAGAACCAGACTGATACACTTTTCCGAGGGGAGGTAGGTCTTCAACAGGATAATATGAAGCTTCTATTTGTTTCACAGGGTCAAAGGGTTGAAATGAAGAATGGGGAGTCCCTGAAGCTACAATCCCTAGGTGAGGATAACTTTCGATTGGATCAGGCAGAGAAAATGAAGAGGAAGGAGAGTGTGTTCCTGGAATTTGTCCCAGATGGAGGGGAGAAGAATACTAAGCCTGCAAAGAATGCAGAATCCTCCAAGTTTTCTAACAATCTCATTCAAGATAATGAAACTCTCAAGGATTTGTTTGAGCAAGTCCTAGTGAGTTGGAAGGTGATATGATTGAAGAAATTGCAGATGAAGTGCTCTAAGAGGAAAATAACATTACAGGGAAGCTACCTCTAGACATTGTGATGCAGGAAGAAAAAGAGGAGGAAGAAGAAGATCAAGAAGAGGCAGAGGTACTTGCAGATCAAAAACATTTCCTTGAAGCCATCATTGCAATTGGCAAAGATTCTTCAGAGGCTCGGATGGAGATTCCAATGTTTAGTGGCAAGATGAATGCTGATGATGTTATGGAGTGGATTGAGGCCCTAAATAACTACTTTGAATACAAAGAAGTTCCTGAGAACAAGAGGGTGAAGTTTGCAAAAACTAAACTCAAAGGTGATGCCTTCACATGGTGGAATTACACCCAAGGTGAGAGGGTGAAGAGTGGGAAGAGCATGATCTCTTCATGGAGCAGAATGTTGGAGAGGATCAAGGCCCAATTCCTTCCATCAGATTATGAGGTGCAGATCTACAAGAAGATGCAAAATCTCAAACAAAGAGATTTGGATGTGGCCACCTACACTGAGGAGTTTCACAAGTTCTCTCTTCATTGTGGATATATGGAGGATGAAAAAGGTAAAGTGGTAAGGTATCTAAATGGTTCGAAGTTTAGTATACAAGATGAAATCAGTATACTAACCCTTGAAATAGTGGATAAATGCTTTCAAATGGTATTGAGGGCTAAAGATAAGTTGAAGAGGAAAGGTGAGCAGCAAAATAGAGGAAGAGGTGGCATAAATTGCAGAGGTAGGGGTAGTTTTGGAGGCAGAAATCAGTCCCAAAGGAGTCAAGGAGAATCTAGTTCCCAAGAACAAAGTGGAGAATTAGGTTCTAGAGGAGGCTTTAGAGGAAGGAGACCCAATGGAAGGGGTAGATATCGTGGACTAGGGAGAGGTCCTAATGTCTTCACAGGAAGGTACTATAATTGCAACCAAGTGGGACATCCAACCTTCAAATGTCCTGAAAAGCAAGCCTCAAGCTCTCATGGAGGAGAGAGAAGGAACCAGTTGATCCAAGAGGAAGATTGCCAAAGTGTTAACTCTCCAATTGGAAGTGCAGCCCCAGTCCATGAAGGAGAAAGTTTGATGATGAGGAAAACCATGTTGAAGGTGCCTCAGACACAAGAACCCCCTCAAAGGAAGACATTATTCAGGACAACATGTAAGACCTATGGTAAGATTTGCAAGGTAATTGTTGATTAAGGTTCAACTAAAAATTTGGTTTCTATTGAAATGGTAGACAAGTTGAAATTGAAAAGACTTCCTCATGTTAGTCCTTATAAAGTGTCATGGTTGAATAAGGGGTAACAAGTTTGGTAGATGAACAATCTTGGCTAGAATTTGAGATAGGGGAGTACAAGGACAAGATTTTATGTGATATAAACCCCATGGATTCTTGTCATTTGTTGTTAGGACATCCATGGCGATATGATGTTCAATCCCAACATGATGGTAAAACTAACTCCTTCATCATAACGAAGAATGGTAGGAAGTATAGAATGGATCCATTGCTAGATTAGAGAAGAGTGTTGGGTCAAGTGTCATGATTATGAGTGGTAAAGAGTTTCTTAACACCCTTAAGGAGGAAGGAACCCAAGGGTATGCTTTGATTTTGAAGCCTAAAAATAGTCCTAATTTGCATGGTTCTAGTGAAGAAGAAGTTCCCAAGGAGGTGCAACAATTATTAGAGAAGTATAAGGGTATCATGGTAGAGGAGATGCCTAATGAATTACCACCTATTAGGGACATAAGCCATCAAATTGACTTCATACCAAGGTCTACTTTGCCAAACAAAGCAGCCTACAAGATGACACCTTCTCAAAATGAAGAGATTGCCAAGCAAGTGCAAGAGCTGATGGATAAGGGATTGGTAAGAAAGAGCCTTAGCCCATGTGCTGTCCTAACAGTCCTAGCCCCTAAAAAGGATGCTAAATGGAGGCTGTGTATAGGTTCTAGGGCTATTAACAAGATTACTATAAGATATAGGTTCCCTATGCCAAGGATTGAGGATTTAATGGACTGTTTGGGAGGGGCTAGATACTTTTCCAAGATTGATCTTAAGAGTGGGTATCATCAAATTAGGATAAAGCAAGGGGATGAATGGAAGACAACATTCAAAACATATGAGGGTCTTATGAATGAAGTGTTGAAGGATTTCATTGGCAAATTTATTGTGGTGTACCTTGATGACATTCTTGTTTTCAGCAAGACCAAGGAAGAACATTTGCAGCACTTGGATCAGGTTTTGAAGAAGTTACATGATGAACAATTGATGATCAACATGGAGAAGAGTGTCTTCATGAAGGAAGAACTCACCTATCTTGGTTTTTTCATCTCCTAAGGCAATTTGAAGATGGATCCAGCAAAGGTAGAGGCCATTTTGTCATGGCCAACTCCTAAAACAATAGGTGATGTAAAAAGTTTTCATGGTTTGGCAACATTTTATAGGAAGTTTATAAGGGGTTTTAGCCATATTTGTGTACCTATTTTGGATACCATCAAAGGGGGGTAGAAATGTAAGTTTTCTTAGACAAAGGTAGCCAATGACTCTTTTGAAATTCTGAAACAAAAAGTAGCACAACAGCCCATTCTTGTTTTGCCCGACTTTAACAAGTTGTTTGTGGTGGAATGTGATGCTAGTAACCTTGCTATAGGGGCTATCTTAAGTCAAGAAGGCATACCAGTTTCTTTCTTTTGTCAGTTGCTTTCTTTAGTGAAAAATTGAATGATGCTAAGAGAAAGTATTCTACTTATGACTTGGAGTTGTATGCAATGGTGCAAGCTTTGAAAAAATGGAGGCACTATCTCTTGCCTAAAGAATTCATTGTTTATATTGACAATCATGCACTTAGTTTTCTGAATTCACAGGAGAAACTCAATCACAGGCATATGAAATGGGTTGAACAACTCCAAGCATACACCTTTCCCATCAAACACAAGAAGGGGCAGGCCAATAAAGTGGCAGATGCATTGAGTAGAAGGGTGTGTATGGTTCAATAAATTCAGTTGTAAAGTGTGGGGATTGATGCTCTCAAACATATGTACCAGGATGATGAAGATTTCAAGGAGGTATATGAAGTTTGTTCACAATTTTTAGACTCTTATCATTCTGATTTTTCTGAGTTTTTGTTGCAACAGGGGTTGTTGTTCAAGGGCAGCCAATTATGTGTTCCTAGGTGTTCCATGAGGGAGAACATCATAAAGGATAAACATTGTGGTGGACTTGGAGGTCACTTTGGGCTGGACAAAACATTGGATCAAGTGAAAAGGTTATACTTTTGGCCTAAAATTCAATTAGATATCAGAAAATTTGTTGAATTTTGTAGTATTTGTCAAAGAGCAAAGGGAACTTCATCTAATGCTAGTCTATATCAGCCACTTCCTATTCCTCATAGGCCATGGGAAAGTATTAGCATGGATTTTGTCTTGGGTCTTCCTAGGACTCAACAAGGCTATGATAGCATTTTTGTTGTGGTGGATAGATTTAGTAAGATGGCTCATTTCTTGCTATGTAAATGCACTAATGATGCTTCACACATTGCTGGTTTGTTCTTCAAAGAAATTGTTAGAATCCATGGTTTGCCTCTTAACATTGTGACTGACAAGGATCCAAAGTTTGTAGGCCACTTTTGGCATACTTTGTGGAAGAAGTTGGGCACTCAGTTGTCATTCACTTTAGCCTATCACCCTCAGACTGATCACCAAACTGAGGTAGTGAATAGGTCCTTGGGAAATCTTTTTAGATATCTTACAAAGTAGCATGGAGAGGCATGGGATATGATCATCCCTCAAGCTAAATTTGCTTACAATGACCCCACTAATAGAAGCATAGGAAGGAGTCCATTTGAGATTGTCTATGGTGTTCACCCAAGAGGTATTCTTGAATTAAGAGATCTACATGGATTGGAGAGGAAGAGTGCTCAAGGTGAATACTTTGCTTTAGCCATGAAGGACATCCATGATAATGTAAGAGAAACTCTTCAAAAGAACAGTGAAAAGTACAAGGACAAAGCCAATGAGAGAACAAGGGATGTACAATACAAGGTTGGGGATTTGGTCATGGCACATTTGAAGAATGAAATACTTCCAAAGGGGCAGCCAACCAAACTCCTCATGAAGAAGATAGGTCCATGCCGAATTGTACACAAGTTTGGGTCCAATGCCTATGAGATTGAGCTTCCTCAAGGCTTGGCAATCTCTCCCATCTTCAATGTTGCTGACTTGTTTCCATACAAAGGTGATAATGTTGCAGGTCTTGATGTAGCCCAAGAAGATGAATATTGGATAAAAGATCTACCTCCCAGCCAACCATTGAAGTTGGAATGCATTCTTGATACCAAGGTCATCAAAAGGACTAGAAAGAAGACCTATAAGCAGTTCCTTGTCAAATGGAGTGGCTTACCCATTGAAGATGCCACTTGGATGAGTGAAGAAGACATCTTGAAGCATGGTGTCATAGTTGCTGATCTAATTCCTTAAGAGACTTGAGTTCTTTCCCACCCCAAGAGTATGGTGCAGAAGCACCAAGGGGATTTTACTTGTCTTTTCTTTGTTCATGCTTTGTTTGTGATGCACAAGGTCTTGAAAGACCATTTTCCATGTTTTGTAATAAGGACTATGTCCATTAATATCATGTTGTTGTCATGGGACAGTCATAAGGTGTAAGTTGTAAGGGGGTAGTCATAAGGTGTAAGGGAGAAGACATAAACATCTATACTTTGTAAGCCTCTTTTTGACATGTAAGGGAGATGTCAAGAGGTCTTATGCCTTGTCAAAGGCTTGTCAAGCTTTTCAAAGGTTTGTCAAGGGTGTGAACACCTTGTCACTAGTCCTTAATCACATTTCAGTTGCAAAAAATGCCAAACAGTCAGATAGTTGGGTGGTTGCAGGGCAGTTTTGCCCTCCCACCGATCCAAAACTGATTCCCAAATAGTTGTTCAAGTTGACAACATGTTGGAAAAGGGATAAAACAATCCATTAGAGGGATTGAAGGGTATTGTGTGGAAATGTGACGAAGTTTTAAAAAAACACTCTTTTTCTGTAGTTTTCTGTATTTTGTGCACTGTTCTAAGCATGTACTGTACCTATACAATATCACCACATGCCCATTCAATGTGTGGTTGAAAGAGGGAAGAGTTGTGAATGTTTTGGATGTGGTTGGAGGTCTTGAAACAGACATAGAAGGAAGTTATACTCGTTTGGTTACAGACAGCCCACTAAACCCTGTTTTAGGGCTCTACCCCAAATGATGCATAAATCTCCATTCCACTATGTCTAGGCACTCTTGAACCAGTGGAATGGATTGGTCTAGAATAGGATTTCACATTTTTGTTAATGGGTTTGTAGGAAGAGTGGTTTTGAGGGAATTACATTGAAAAGACCTAACAAGATCCATGTGTTAGGTGCTAAGAAGAGGAATAGTATAAGCCCAATCAGTTGTAGTCCATTTTGGAGATCTAAAACCCAAGAAATCCTTAATTTTACCATGCCCCTGAGATGCCTAAATGGTTGGTTGAGCACTGTGATCAAAATTGAGGGTGGTTGCTTCACAAAATAGGGCTAATTGGGGCTCTAGGCTACTAGGAGGGGTTATAGGTTAGACCATATTGTCCAAAACAATCCATACCCAATTTGGAATATGTTGTAGGGAATCCAAAAGGGTATCTCTCAATTCTCTAAGATCCTTGGTAGCAGGTCTGTATAACAAGTTATTGCTGACTATGTCAAAACAGAGGGCTACAAGGCCAAAAGCAGTCCTATGAAGGAAGTAGGGATTGTAGGGTCACAAGACCTTGTTGGATGGTTGAAGCAAGTTGCCTAAGTCATAAAATGACCTTTTAGATGTCTTCCCTATCTTGGTTGAATGCTTTGATTGAGATTCCCATTTGTGTCATTGGTATGGGGTATGGATTTGAGAACCTTGTCCTAAAAAATAGTTAATTGTTTTGCTTCCATTGAATGCCTTGCAAAGACAATTTGTTGAGGGTTGTTAGGATCTCATTGGACTTTGCATCACATTGCCCAAATAGAGCTGAGGACCCCTAAAAAAAGGTAAAGCCAGTCCCGGTAAGAAAGAGTACAAGACAACAAATCTGCAGAAAATTTAAAGGCGCTGATCAAGAATCTCCTTTACTCCCTGCTTATAGTCCAAACATGAGGAAGGTTAATATCCCTCCTCAAGAGACATAAGAATCTTTACATGGAATGTTAGGGGCTTAAATGCTCCTAACAAAAGACACCTCATCAAACTTCAAATTAATGAGGAAAAATGTGATATCATCCTTCTTCAAGAGACTAAGCTTGTTGCAGATACAAGTGATTTAATTTTTAAGAACTGACAGGGATGGGACTTTGCTACACTAGCAGCTAGTGGTGCGTCAGGAGGGCTAGCAATCTTATGGAGATCCCAACACCCTTCATTGGAAGTGGTTGATAAAAAATAATCACTACTTGATAGGAAAATTCTAGAATCTCATTAGGGGCTCTAATCTATGGGTCATTTGTGTGTATCCTCCAATAGA
Source organism: Cunninghamia lanceolata (assembly GCA_027924645.1). Lineage (NCBI taxonomy): Eukaryota > Viridiplantae > Streptophyta > Pinopsida > Cupressales > Cupressaceae > Cunninghamia > Cunninghamia lanceolata. Next base: position 89,268 of record BSBN01000022.1, read on the forward strand.
CTTGGTGCAGAAGAGACAAGTCTAGGCATATCTCTCTTCATGGCTAAACCTATTAAAAAGGAAAAGAATACTTATAGGAGGAGACTTTAACACAATCCTAGATGATTCTGAGAAAAGGGGGGGATCTCCCATCCACCTATATCTCAAAAGGACTTCAAAGACTTCATAGAACAGAATAATCTATTAGATTGCATTCCAAATAATGGTAAATACACCTAGTCAAATAGAAGGAGGGACTTTTGTGAAATCTAGATTGGACAGATTCTTGCTTTCCCTAGAATGCTTCAACTTTAATCTAAAATTGGAGGCAGAAATTCTACCATTGGCGACTTCAGATCACTACCCTGTCAGACTTAGAATTGGGACAAATATCTTTTTAGGGAGAAAAAAGTTCAAGTTTCAGTCTATGTGGTTTAGGGATGCTTCTTTCTCTCAAAAGGTAGATGAATGGTGGAAACTAGCTCCCTTTGTAAAGGTTTCATGCATGTTCCAATTGATGTCCAACCTTAAATTTTTTAGAGGAAAAATTATGGACTGGAATAAAAGTCATTTCAAGAATATTTCTATAGAAAAAGATCAGACTTCAACAAGATTTAATTTCTCTTGAAGAAAAGGTCATTAGAGAAGGCATGGATTCAAACTTATATCACCAAGAGAAATGCCTCATGAAGGAATTGGAGGAGGTTTTAAAGAGAGAAGAATTTTTTTGGAGACAAAGGTCAAGGGAAACTTGGCTCAAGGAAGGAGATAAAAATACATCCTTCTTTCACTTATCGGCTAGAAATCGAAAGGCTTCAAATTCCATAAATTCAATTAGGTATCAGACTGGGACAATGATGTCAAACCCAAAGGAGATTAAAGAAGAAGCAATAAATTTCTTTAAGGACCTCCTTTCTAACTGAATTAATAGGAGGGGTTGAGGAGGTTGCCATTGCTTTCGTCCCCAAGTTGGTTACTAAGAGACACAATAAGGAAATGCTAAAGGAGTTCACCATGGAGGAAGTTAAGGTGGTGGTTTTCTCAATGGAAGGGGAGAAAGCTTCATGCTCGGATGGATGGACATGACTCTTTTCAACAATGTTGGGATACAGTAGGTAAGGATATTTTTTGGACCATGGAGGAATCTAGGAAGTCTAGAAATGTGTTGAAAGAAATGAATAATACTTGTATTATGCTTATTCCTAAATCAAAATTTCCTCAAAGCCTTGAGGACTTTAGGCCAATATCCTTATGCAACCTTGTTTATAAGATAATTTCTAAAGCAATGGCAATGAGGCTAGCTAGTTTTCTATGAGACTTAATCTTAGAGGAGCAAGGAGGATTCATGCCAGGAAAAGAAACCCCTGAGGGGGCTATTTTAACTCATGAAATTTTACATTCACTAAATAAGGGGAAAGATGCAACGATGCTTATCAAGATAAATATGGAAAAGGCATATGATAGGGTGGAGTGGAGTTTTCTTTTGGCCATTTTAAAGAAATTGGGTCTTTCAAAGGAGATATGTAAATGGATTCTTTCTTGTATTACAAGCTTTAAAGTTTCAGTTCTAATAAATGGAAGAGAGTCTGAAACATTTGAGCCTTCTAGAGGGTTGTGGCAAGGAGATCCTATATCACCATAACTCTTTATCCTCATGGCAGAAGCCCTTACATGGGCTATCAAAGAAGCAAATAGAAGATTTGACTAGCACGATATTAGGCTTAAAGAAACTCAAGACCCTTACACACATACCCTAGTCGCAGATGACACAATATTATCAAACAAGCCATAGTAGACGAAGCCAGGACAATTAAGAAAATAGTTGACATTTATTGTTCTTTGTCAGACCGACTTATTAATTGCTCTAAGTCAATGGTTTTTTTCTTCAACGTCCCCCAGGCTGACCAAGTAGAGATTAGAAAGATATTTAACTTTAAATTTGAATCTATCTTAGGGAAATACTAAGGTCTACCCCTCTTCAGTGGACATCACAAAAATAATATTAGGGATAATGTCATTCAAAATATGAAATCCAAGATGGTTGCTTGGAAGGGGCATTGGCTTTCTCAGGCAGGCAGAATTATAATGATAAAAGATGTTCTAGCTACACTTCCAGTTTATATGATGTTAATCTTTCATATTCAAAAAGGGGTAAATATCAAGTTTGAGAGGATTTGTAAGCAATTCATGTGGCAAGGCACCTCTTAGGAGAAGAAATTTCATCTTATGGCCTGGGATAAAATATGTAAATCAAAATCAGTAGGTGGGGCAAGCATTCTAGACTTAAGTGTCCAAAATCAAGCCTGTTGGCAAGAGACAATGTGTGGCTTCATAAGTGTTGTCATTGATGGCAACAAAGTCCATCCCACTCATCTGTAGTACATAGTATGTCTATACCAGAAGTTAGATTAAAGAGTGTTTTGGTCCGGTGAACAAGAATAGAGCATGCAACAAGGTCTGACAATCAGGTCTGGATCTCTTAGAAGAAGTATGTCAGTAAAGTGTGGACTTGGGGAAGTCAAGAGGAGTACCATGACTACCACATTCTAGAGATTGAGCCTCCGGTGATGAAAGAGTGAAAAGATATGAGCACCTAAGTGTTGGGTTCCTAATAGGTAGAGCAGACTGAGCAAGAACTAACCGGCAGAGCATCAGACCTTAATCCGGATGAGAAATTGATGGTGATCAAGCTTCTTGAGGGATCATTCATGGTTGGTTGACATGATTGATGACTTCCATGTCTTAATTTTTGATACGCATCACATATTAAGTATGGATTCAGCCGACAGACCAATATTTAGTAAATATATTGAGTATTCTGGTTGCCGACTAGAAAGATATTGAAATCCTTGGTGCGGATATATATACCAGTTGGATTTCAATATGAAGGTGTGTGTGGTGGTAATAGAGTGTGTGACAAAAGGTAGAGTAAAGTGTGGGAGTAGTAATACAAGTCTGGTATGTGACAGAACAACAACACTAAAGTAGAGGAAGAATGAAGTGCAGTAGATCAATATATTGAGCTTAACTAGAACTAAACCTCAGCATATGTGGATGCCTCTCTTTAGTTCAAACATCTGGTTACCTTCTATAACTTGTAGACAGTGAGTCTCTTGTAGGCAGTGAGCCTTTTGTGAGCAATGTGCTCAGGCAGTGAGCCCTAATTGGCAAGTGCCATTTTGTACTTCTATTCTTTTAACAGAGAATACAATCTTAGGTTAGTCACCCCATGGTTTTTCCCTTAATAGGGTTTTCCATGTAAAAATCCTTGTGTCATGTGTGTTGATTTCTTTTCTGCTCTCATGGTCATGTGTGCTTATATGTTTTGAGACTGCACAAATTGTTAAAGAAGAAAAGAAAGTTAAATAATTAGGATAACTGATTCACCCCCCCTCTTAGTTATCCACCTTGTTTCCAACAATTGGTATCAGAGCTACGTTCCTCCAAATAGAGCCTAATAGCTTGAGGAAGATCTGGGAATCTCAATGGATATGTATGGTATGGGGGAACAACTTTAGTCTGCCCTAGATGATCTTGAGCAATCTCACTCTGAAGTTAATAACCTGAGGGAAAGACTCAAACAAGCTGATGATTTCATAAATGAACTCAAAGAAAAATTGAGTATCTTTGTGAAAAGGAGAAAGGAACTACTTCACAAATTAGCAAGTCAAAGTGAAGCCAATGATACTAATGAAGATTTGAATGAGAAAAACAAGTTATGTGAGAAGCTATCAAAAGAGGTCATTATGGTAAGACATCAAATGGAATCAGGGGTTATGAAATTCACCCAAGAAATTGAAGAGAAAAGAAAAATTGAAGATAATCTAAAACAATCTCTCAAGGAGAAGTCAGAAGACTATCACAAAATGGATAGAATAATCAGGCATCTGGAATCTGATCTTGAAGAAGCTAGAGATAATGAAGAACAACTTGAGAATCAGATAGACACTCCTAAAAGGGATCTTCAAATAGAAAATGAATACAAAGAGAAATTCAAGATAAGCTCTGCTCAACTTGAAGTTCTTCTTGAAAGACAAAAGAGGGTAGATGACAAGCATGGCTTGGGGTATGAGAAAGGTGAAAGCTCCGGATCTACTCTGGATCAGGAAATCCAAGGAACGGGCCTAGAAGACCTCCGGTAAGACAACCAAATGCTCAAAGATATCCATCCTTCAATGGATACTGCTACAATTGCAACAACTTCAGTCATAAAATAACTCAGTGCAGAAGAAGAATGAATCAAACTAAGTCATCCTTCTCCGGATAGTGTTTCAACTGTAAAAGGTATGGTCACAAATCTCATGAATGCAAAAATAGGCAAATAAACAATTCATTCAATGGTAGATGCTTAACATGCAATAGAATGGGACATATGGCTAATCAATGCAGATCAAGAGGATATCGGCCAAATATGCAAAGAAATGTTATTTGCTACAACTGCAATAGATTCGGTCATATTGCCAAAACCTGCAGAAGTAAGAATCAGGATAAAAAGGGTCCGATGTATCATAATCAAAATCAAGACAAAGGAAAAGGAAAAGTGAATGCAGATGAAGTTCAAAGGGAGATGAACAAGATTTGGGTGAAGAGATGTACAGAAAATATTGGGGATGGATCCGTACTAGAATCTAGTGCTGATATTCCTTTCGAAAACTAAATAGATGAGCTCTGGGTCAGGGGGAGTCACAAAGGAAAACAATTTCCCCCAGCTAGTCAATTAGTGCCTAAAATTGGCACATGGAGTGTTGTGGATTAAAGAGTTCTCAAAGAGATATCTAAATAACCCTTGGTAAAAATATAAAAGATCCGCAAGGATTTTTGAAGAGGTTAATCATCCAAGATTGATCCAATTTAATAGTTATCTAGTAAAAGCAGGATTTTTCACAGTTAGATCTGGTATGATTCAAAATTGAAATATCTTGATCTATGGATAAATGGAATGATTGGAAAAAGGGAGATAGATTGTCAATTATCACCAAGAATAATTCTAAGTGTATCTCAGTGATTCGGAAGGATCTCTCTCAGAACAAGGTCAGATCAAGGGAACCGGAATGACTTAAGGTGTGCATTTATTGCAATATGAATTTAGGGTCTACATAGAAATATAAGGGTTATTTTGTTCATCATTTGCACATTTGCATTCAAGAAGAAGAAAGAAAGAGCTCTGCAACAAGATTGCTTCAACCCTCTCAAAGATCAACCGCAGAATTTGATTCAACCAACGATCTTTTCAGCTCATATCGTGAACCCTAGAAGCGTAAAAAGGTATTTTCGCTCTTGAATATCTCTCTCTGAATCTTTTGGAAGATGGCTACTCCAAATGTTGTTAAGATCACTAATAGGCCATGCCCTAAGTTCAAGAAACATCCTTACAAATCCCTAGAAGTTGATCCCTTAGGTGCATTCTCTAACATTCTGCATGGGGTTCTGCACGTAGAAGATGTTAGGGTATACATTCATGCCAACATTGAGGAATTTGGGGAATCCAAGCTGATGGATATCTATCACAACCAATTAATAGATGAAACATTTGAACTTAAACCTCAATACAAGGCCATCCGAGATAAGCATTTTGGACATTGCATCCACTTCCCCTATTTTGCAGAAGATGAATGGGTCCGGTATGTTCTCAGTAGAATACATGATAACTTCATGTGGTTGTTGAAGCCCTTCAAGATAACAAAGGATGCAATTAGGGCAGTAACTGGCTTGCACTCATCCGGTGGGTTGCCTACTCTCAAATCGGTGAAAAACCAAACAGTAAGTGAGGCTACCGGATCAAAGTTTGACAAAAGGGCAATGATAATAGAAGATATCATAGATCCAAATATCAAATTTGCCTCCATGATAATAGGCTATAAAATATATCACTCTAGTAGAGAAAATTCTGTGTCTGGAACTATAATCTACACTGCTTATCAGATGTTAAGAGAAAATGTAGATTATGATCTTTGCGAGCTTCTCCTAAACCAACTGTTGGAAAATTTGTAGAAAATAAAGAAGGATAAGAAGAACTCATTTAAGTGTGGTAGCCTAATTCTATGTCTCTTCTTTTACTTTATGAATGAGCTACCCGGATCCAGTGGTTGGCTATGGTAGGATCATCCAAGATTGATCCAGTTTAACAGTTATTTGGTAAAAGCAGGATTTTTCACAGTTAGATCCAGTATGATTCAAAATTGAAATATCTTGATCTGCGGATAAATGGAATGATTGGAAAAAGGGAGATAGATTGTCAATTATCACCAAGAATAATTCTAAGTGTATCTCAATGATTCGGAAGGATCTCTCTCAGAACAAGGTCAAAACAAGGGAACCGGAATGACTTAAGGTGTGCATTTATTGTAATATGAATTTAGGGTTTGTGCAGAAATATAAGGGTTCTTTTGTTCATCATTTGCACATTTGCATTCAAGAAGAAGAAAGAAAGAGCTCTGCAACAAGATTGCTTCAACCCTCTCAAAGATCAACTGCAGAATTTGATTCAACCAATGATCTTTTCAGATCATATCGTGAACCCTAGAAGCGTAAAAAGGTATTTCCACTCTTGAATATCTCTCTCTGAATCTTTTGGAAGATGGCTACTCCAAATGTTGGTAAGATCACTAATAGGCCACACCCTAAGTTCAAGAAACATCCTTACAAATCCCTAGAAGTTAATCCCTTAGGCACATTCTCTAACATTCTGCATGGGGTTCTGCACGTAGAAGATGTTAGGGTATACATTCATGCCAACATTGAGGAATTTGGGGAATCCAAGCTGATGGATATCTATCACAACCAATTAATAGATGAAACATTTGAACTTAAACCTCAATACAAGGCCATCCGAGATAAGCATTTTGGACATTGCATCCACTTCCCCTATTTTGTAGAAGATGAATGGGTCCGGTATGTTCTCAGTAGAATACATGATAACTTCATGTGGTTGTTGAAGCCCTTCAAGATAACAAAGGATGCAATTAGGGCAGTAACTAGCTTACACTCATCCGGTGGGTTGCCTGCTCTCAAATCGGTGAAAAACCAAACAGTAAGTGAGGCTACCAGATCAAAGTTTGACAAAAGGGCAATGACAATAGAAGATATCATAGATCCGGATATCAAATTTGCCTCCATGCTAATAGGCTATAAAATATATCACTCTAGCAGAGAAAATTCTGTGTCCAGAACTACAATCTACTCTACTTATCAGATGTTAAGAGAAAATGTAGATTATGATCTTTGCGAGCTTCTCCTAAACCAACTATTGCAAAATTTGTAGAAAATAAAGAAGGATAAGAAGAACTCATTTAAGTATGGTGGCCTAATTCTATGTCTCTTCTTTTACTAAATGAATGAGCTACCCAGATCCAGTGGTTGGGTATGGCAAAATGACAGAATGGTGACCATAGAAATTAGAGATTATATGTATGGGCTTGGTGATGCCAAGGATCAAAGTACAACACTCTGGGGATACTTCAAAAAATTCCAAAGTATGATGCAAGCCAGAGAAAGAATTCCCCAATCTCTAGTTGAAAAATACAAGGATACAGTGTGTTTCATGGTAGACACTGATCAATGCCTAATGGAGGAAGTAGGGCCCAGAATAATCTGGATTATGCCAATGGGCTATGAGGTAGATGACAAAATCTTGGAATTGCATGTCCAACACCTGCTGAGTCAGCCTAAGGACCCTGAGGTAGAAAGGTTTGGAACCTTTCAAGAATTGAGTGTGAAAATTCATGTTGAACAAAGATAACCAGAGATGAAAATAAAAGTGAGAAGGGAAGTAAAGGAAGTTGCCAAAAGATATGGCATCTCAAAAGAGGCAGTTGATGCAAATAGAGAAAAATTAGAAAGAGCTGAGAAGGAGAAACAAGAAGCAGAAAAAGAAAGTAATCTGGTACAAGCCCCCTACCAGACTAGATCCTCCAAGAACTCCGCACCTGCCACCTCTAAGAGATCAAAATCCTCAAAATTGGAAGCCACAACATCTAGAAAGGGAGAGAAGAGAATGAAGACAAAGGCCACAAGGTCATACATAAGCCAAAAGGATGATGAAGAATCAGAATCTGATGAAGAAGTTAAGAAAATGAGGAAGAAGAAGAAAACATCTGGGGAATCCTCTACCAGTCAAAACAAGGAAGAAGAGATAGAAGAATTTGTTGAAAGACCTACTCTCTCCATTGATGATGTCATTAAATTAGTCATTGTGGATGGGAACCTGCAACCAATGACTAAATTTTATGATGAATACAGTGAGGCTGACCAGAAGATCTTGCAAGATGCTACAGTCAATTATCTAAACATCTATAATAAAGCATTCATTGAAATCATCTCTCTAATTCCCAAAAGTCTAGAGAAAGAACTTGAACTAAGAAAGGAGAATGCTAAGGCAAAGGACCTTGAGATCTGGGAACAAATTGCTATTCAACTTTATCCTTCCATTACCTCTCAACAAATGAACATGATCTTCAAGGACTGCAAGGATGAGTTCCAGAGCAAAGTAAGAATGAACCAGCTTATGCTTGGAGAGACTGATTAGGTAGCAAAAGAAATAGAAGACATCCTCCAAAATGCCTTCATGAGAATCAATCTCCCTATTATAGAGGAAATAGATGAAGAACCCTCTACCGTGGATGTAGAAGGATTGAGTACATCGAAAGCAGAATCCACTGAGAAAAATGCAGAAGAGTCTAAAGAGATTGATAAAGAAGAGACTAAGGACTTGGATTCCTCTGTTCTGGAAGAGGAAATTCATGAAGAAGTTAACATCTCTCCTCCAGATGCCACTATAGATTTAGGAACTAAAGGAGAAGGTAAGACAAGAAGAGGAGAAAAGGGGAAGAGAAGAAGAACAAACAGAGAAGATCTCTGATGATAGCTCTGAGACTGCAAGAGGAAAGAAGTCTCCGGCAAGAGACACTGCAGAAGTAGTGAAGAATTTCTTGACAAACGAAATGATGGAGATAGATGAACTAGATCTATTCCAAGTACCACTCAATTTTGATTCCCTCTCTCCGGTTCAGACAATGAAGATAGCATCTTTTGCCCAAGCTAAGGCAAAAGAAAAACTTCTGAAGTCTCACATGGAAGATTGTGAGATGATAGAGATCGCCTCAGGAATGCTAGAAAAGATCATGTCATCCTTCCAAAAGGATTCTTTGGCCTCTCCATTCGGTAATCTTAAATCGTTGATAAACTCTGTCAACACTCATTTTGATTCCTTGGAGAAATCAGCAGAAGAGAAAGTCTAGAAATAATTTTTGGGAAAGAGATTCGCCGAAGTACAGGGACTCATAACAAATGATAGGAGAAATCTCAATATTGGAATAAAGAGCCTAGAAAATGCTCTTAAAGATGGTAGAGAATTATACAAATTTTGTCTATCTTGGTCCACAGTGACAGACGGCATTGCAAAGAAGGTGGAAGAACAAGAAGGTAAACTATTAAGTTTATCTCAGAATTTTGATCCTCTCACCTCATCCATAATGAATCAAGAGTGCCAGGCTAATGCCACTATAAATGAGATAAAGAGGCTTGAGAAGGAGAAGAAGAATAGAATAAGCAGAATGAGTGAACTAGGAGGGATAATTATCCCTAAGTTAGAGGCAATGCATGAGGCCCTAACTGATGCTCAGACCACAGCCCAGACCAGTGATCCGGTAGACTTAAAGAGGGCAGAAACTTTTGCATTTTTGTTAAGTGGTCACATCTCAATGCTAGATAGGATGAAGTAGAGTTGGGCATAGAATTTGTCCAATTGAAAACCACTTTTGCGGATATACTTAAGTATATGTAAGTATAACATGTATATATATACTTATCTGGCAATGTACAGGTTATTTTTCTTTGTAGATTTTGGTGTGTGGATTTCACCCTTTGCCATTGATGTCAAAGGGGGAGTGAGGAGTAGTGCAAAATGTGGAATCCAGCTAAGGGGGAGCTCCGGTAATAGTGTACACAAGATAGAGCATCAACCAAGGGGGAGTTTGCTATGACACTTAGTCATTTTTCACTAAGTGTTGCCATCAATGCCAAAGGGGGAGATTGTTGGCAAGAGACACTGTGTGGCTTCATGAGTGTTGTCATTGATGGCAACAAAGTCCATCCCACTCATCCACAACACATAGTATGTCTATATTGGAAGTCAGATTGAAGAGTGTTTTGGTCCGGTGAACAAGAACAGAGCATGCAGCAAGGTCTGACAATCAGGTCTGGATCTCTTAGAGGAAGTATCTCAGCAAAGTGCAGACTTGGGGAAGTTAAGAGGAGTACCATGACTACCACATTCCAGAGATTGAGCCTCCAGTGATGAAAGAGTGAAAAGATATGAGCACCTAAGTGTTGGGTTCCTGACAGGCAGAGCATCAGACCTTAATCCAGATGAGAAATTGATGGTGATCAACCTTCTTGAGGGATCATTCATGGTTGGTCGACATGATTGATGACTTCCATGTCTATATTTTTGATATACATCACATATTAAGTATGGATTCAACCGACAGACCAGTATTTATTAAATATCTTTAGTATTCCGGTTGCCGACTAGAAAGATGTTGAAATCCTTGGTGCGGATATATATACCAGATGGATTTTGGTATGAAGGTGTGTGTGGTGGTAATAAAGTGTGTGACAAAAGGTAGAGTAAAGTGTGGGAATAGCAATACAAGTCCGATATGTGACAGAACAATAGCACTAAAGCAGAGGAAGAATGAAGTACAGTAGATCAGTATATTGAGCCTAACCAGAACTGAACATCAACATATGTGGATGCCTCTCTTCAGTTCAAACATCTGGTTACCTTCTATAACCTGTAGATAGTGAGTCTCTTGTAGGCAGTGAGCCTCTTGTGAGTAGTGTGCTCAGGCAATGAGCCCTAATTGGCAAGTGCCATTTTGTACTTCTATTCTTTTAACAGAGAATACAATCTTGGGTTAGTCACCCCATGGTTTTTCCCTTAACAAGGTTTTCCATGTAAAAATCCTTGTGTCATGTGTGTTGATTTCTTTTCTGCTCTCATGTTCATGTATGCTTATATGTTTTGATACTGCACAAATTGTTAAAGAAGAAAAGAAAGTTAAATAATTAGGATAACTGATTCCCCCCCCTCTCAATTATCCACCTTGTTTCCAACAAATCCTTGGGAGCAAAACTTGCATGGAGACTCTATAAGAATCCAAATACAAAATGGGCTAAATTGATGAAGGCCAAATATCTCGACTCTCATGAAAGTGAAAGAATTTTTACTGTAAAAAATCCTCCTAGGGGTTTAGCGATCTGGAACTTTTTGTCAAAAAGTAGAGATATTATTCTCCTAAGTCTATCATGGGTCATCCACAATGGAGAGAAAGAAGATTTCCGGGAAGACTCCTAGTGTGGACAAGCCAAGTTGTCAAGCTGGGAAGCTCTTAGAGAGGCAAAATCTTTTCTTCAAAAAAATTGGGGTCATAAAGTTAAGGACTATTGGAGTGTTAGCAGATTCCATTACCCAGTATCAATTTCTAGGAAAAGTACTCAGGAGTGTAATTTTCCAGTCGAGTAGAAGGACCTCTCGAAGACTCTCCTGGGAAAAAGAGTAGTGATCTTCTCAAACAAAGATGATGAATTGATATGGATAGGGTCTAAGACAGGCTTCTATTTGATTAAAGATGGCTATAGGGTGGTTATGGAAAGAGTGAAGTCAGGTTGGCCAAAAAACTTGTGTTAGAACAAAGTTTTATTGCCCAAGGCTAGTGTGTTTTCTTGGTTGGCTCTTCATAGAAAAGTTCTAATTGGCAAAAGGATCAAAAGACTAGGGATTGGCTCCAATTTTCCTTTTGTCCTCTACGAGAAGGATGAGGAATCAGTGGATCATTTATTTCTTCACTGCCCATTTAGTCGAGAATGCTGGATCTAGTTCATGAGAAAGTTGAACTGGAGTTCCCCTCTTTCTGTAACTTTACTTCTCATGTTTAAAAACTAGACAATCTTGTTTCCAGATTCATTTTTTGCCTGTTTATGGGAACTGGGGCCCTCCATGATTGTGTGGCATCTATGGTGGGAAAGGAATTGATTGTCTTCTTGCAATGAGGTATGCTCCAAGCTAGAGGAGGCCATTTCAGAGTTTGTGGTGGAAAATATTAGAAAATCAAAGTATACGAATTCCATCTAGATAAATTGGGACTCCGAGCTAGTAAAAGGTTGGCAATCTCTCGCTAAAGACAGGATAGGGGGATGTACAATGAGTAAAGGAAACACCTCTATTAGAAAGGATGTCAAATGGACTCCTCCCACAGATCCTTAGTGCAAGCTAAATTTTGATGGTGCGTGTAGAGGGAATCTTGGGATTTTAGGGACTAAGTGTGTGTTAAGAAGATGGGATGGCTCTCTTGTGGCAGCTAAAGCAACCAAGTTACCCAAGGGTTCGAATAGCCAAGTCAAAGCTTAGGCTTTGGTTTATGGTCTCCAATTGATGGTCAACATGGGCATTAAGGATTTATGGATAGAGGGTGATTCTCAAATTATCATCAATGCTCTAAAGGCCAAAAATTTAGATAATTGGAAAGTGAATTATATTCTTGAACAAGCAATATCCCTGTTACAGAAGTTTGACAACTTCCTTATCTCACACACTTTGAGAGAGGGAAATAAGGTGGCAAACAATCTAGCCAACTTGGTGATAGACGAAGACATGGAGGCAGAAGTATGCTTTCCAGGGTAGTTGACTTTTCCAAGCAAGCTAATGACTATGTTGAATGATGATTTGGATTCCTTGATTGCCAATCAATCTACTCTCTAATAGAATGACTCTGACCCAGGGATGTCATACCTCTCTCAACAACTATAGTTCAAATCCTTCATATCTCTGGTGGGTGGGGAGTTTTAAGTTCTTGTGGCTAGCACGTGGGGACTAGGCTAGTGTCAGATCTTATTCTTATGGTTAGTGAAGCGTAACAGATATCTTATCTTTTTGACAGTGTTTGTTTCAATCTTAGAGATCAAAGGTTCTTAATGGAGACATCTTTTCACATAATGCCTCAATTTGTTTCAATGATGGTGGTCTTTTTACTACTTTTAGGGGTTGTCTTTGTGTCACATGTTGTTGAAGTACAATGGATATTAATGGAAAGCTTACGTGGTGATTTATGTGACTGACTTTCTCGTGGCTTCCCGTATAGCGATGACCTGTCAGCTTAGCTAGGATTGCCTTGGGATTGAGCAAGGATAGCTCACATCCCTCCATTCATGTGGATGCCATCACCCCAGCTTAGCAGATTTTCTTTGTTAAGTCTTTGACTAAGGCTGTTAGATTCTTGTCTTGTTTGTTGTAGTTCTTGTTTGCATTCTCATTCTCTCATGGTAGAAACACATCTAAACTAGAGGCTCTTTTCCCCCCATTAGACTGGAGCTAGAGGTGAGAGGAAAGGTGAGGGTTTCAGATTTAATGATTATGTTAGACCAAGATTGCACGTTGATGCAGTTTGTAGTGCAATGTATTGCGAGGCACATATGGTTAAAAGGATATGTTGGCCAAATTCTCGACTACTCATACATTGTTTCCCATATCCTCTCTAACATAATGGACCTAGTGCAAGATGCAGAATACGTGCATAAGCTTTCCTTTGGTCTTTTCTACAATAATATCTACACAGTGGATAGATAGGTTATGGTGGTCAAGTGATATAATATGGACCAGGGTGACACCCTAATTGAAGGGCTTTTCCATATTCAAACTCTAAGAGTTTCAGCTCCCCACCAGGCAATTTATAAAGTGATGAAAACCTCCCTCAAATCACTAAGTAATAATGATCTTGATAGAGAACTCTCTACTTACAGTTTCCTCTTCTCGAAAATGGATGCTAAGCATATTAACGATACCTTCACAAGCATCAGGTTTGTTAGAGTTCACACCCCGGATCTAGTGCCTCGCATTCCTAGAGATGTGTTTGATGACCTAGAGGAAGGAGATGATGATTCTCAGGGAGAGGTTGGAATCACTACAAATCCTATGGATTACGCTTCCTTTCCTGTGGCAAGTCCTGCAACGTAGTATTGCTTGGGGGTGTAGTGGTGGTGTGGTTTTTTTTAGTGCTCTCATTGCTGGTGGATGGTGGTCAAGGTTTTGCAGTGAAGTGGTTGGTGTCTCTACTTTGGATGGCTAGTTCATTTTGGTGTGTTGGCATGGCTATTTTGTCTCCTGATGTTGGTGGTGTTCGGGTGGGGTGCTGTGGTACTTTTGACTCGCGGTGAAGTAAAGGCAGTTGCAAATGTCTTTGGTCATGTTGCAGGTTCTCCAGTGGTGGTGAGTGCTTTTGGTGGGTGTCTTCCCAGTGGATGGCAATTCTCTATTCTCCTCTAGTTTCTTTGTTTTGGTCCCCTGCGTTAGGTGAAGTCTACTTAGATGGAAGATTTTTGTCTTTTTTTGTTTTGTTTTTAAAGTTTAAATTTAGGCCATTTCAGGGCCTTTTTGCATCTGTAATATCTAATGTCGATCATGGATAAATTTTTTTTATTAATCTATGGGTGGCTTCCACCTTTTAAAAAAAAATTGTGCTATTAAGTTGAGGATATTGTGAAAAGATAGTGGCTAAATTAATAAATATTTATCGTGAGTGGGGATGATAGATTGGAAAAGAAAAATTGTATCAAGATGTAAATTTGTTCTATTTTCTTTGTAGAAAATGGAACTCAGTAGTTGTGTCTATAGTGAAAGCATTTCTATTTCTTAAACATTCCAACTGTAGCGGTTCAACTATAGGGTGTACTTGTGTATTCATATTTTTAAATTGATCACCTGGGTTAGGAGGGAAATATGTGTATCTGAAACCTCAAATAGAAGGGATTCAAATTCATCTTCATACAAAACATGTGTGATAACCCTTAAAGGCTTTAAACATTTAAATACCCAAAAGACTGAAGAGACTTAGACCCACCTACATTTTGTACATTTACAACATCCCAACAAGTTTCAAAGTTTCAAAAGCCTTGTTGATTTAGGATATTCAAACCCCTCTCTGTTTGGAACATTGTGATTTTAGCTAATCCTCAACTCAAACATGAAGTGGGTAGTGCCACACCCCACACAGAGGCCTTTTAAACCAAGCCACATGCACTTTACTTAAATATCATCCATTTCAATTGTCAAACAATCAATATCAATTTTATACCTCATTCACAATAAAAAGTTTGATTAGGTCACATCTATTTGATTGAGAGAATGTCTTCAAAATCTAATGTGCACCAATAAATTCATTCAAATTTTTCTACGTATATGCAGTGCCTAGGATTTTGGGTGCAAAGATTTTGTGAGGGGACAAAAGAGCCAGTAGGAGAAGCCCTCATGGCTTGCCCATTAATGTAAAAATTGGTATAAATAATTATTTTTATTTAATTGAAATTAATTTAATTTTCCTACATCTTTGTCCAATAATTAATTAAATAATTTTATTATTTGATTAATTATTTTCTACTTATCCTAATCATCATCCACTTGCCACAAAGAATAAATAAGAGTCACATGACTAGGTAAGAGCTTGTCTAGATTCATTGAACCTAGACACTTGCACAAAAGTCAAACCAACTTTACATCTCCACCACTCATTTGATATTACATCTCTCAATCTTTGCCATTCACATAAGAATGCCCTAGAAGCTTCTATCTCTTGCCTCTTAATCCTAACCATCCATTTCCATACTGCACCTCTTAATTCTAACCATCGATCTAATCACCAAAAAATCTATAAATCAAACATCAACCAAGCCATTTTAAAGGGTCTCCAGGTTATGCAAAGTTATGTTGTCAAAATGAGTAAACAACATATCAAAATCTTCATCAAAACATCATTGAAGCACAACCACTATTGTCATGGTGCAACAAGGGCTATTGTTATAACATCTTTATTATTGTTTCATTTGATTTCTTTAGTCTTTAAATCAATTGAAGGAAAAGTTGAGTATAAAATATGTATTTTGATTAATGCATTGTTCATTATTTTGATTTCATATTTTGACATATACAAGGATTACCCTACTATACTTGCTATTCTATTTTGACCTTTTTGAAAGCAAACAACTCTAACAACTTATAAATAAATAATGAAACCTCACACCTTGGAGATTGATAGCTTGAGATACTGATGAAGATGCTCATGGTAGGCATGTCCTCAAACATTCAACTATATAATCTTTTATACTCTCTAGCCTAAAGTAATCCACTTAATGGAAGAAGCAATGAAAGATGGGAAACTAAACTAAGAGGGAAATAATAGAGTGTTAGTTGTTGTTTTGGGAGATTTGAAGCTACAAAATAGTTCTATGGGGAGAGTATAGAGGCTATGTAGAGTGTGGACATTGTAATAAAATCTTAGACTTTGGCTTGGGGTCCCCTAGAATTAACCTTTTAACTTGCTCAAAATACTATGCCAAGTGAGGCAAAAACTCATAATTCTTGCAAGAGCCAACCAATAAACAACTAAAGACCTTTTGGGAATCTAATTAGAGGTATATAAATAGGCTTAGATTCATAATTAGTGGCAAGGTGGGGAGGAGGAACTCAGGAGTTGATAGAAGTAGGTGCAACCAAAACTAAGTTGTATTTAAGATCAAGGCCAAAACGGTGGTAAAATGACTAGAACTAAAATTTTCATGCATCAATAAAAAACATTGAAGTTGCCTCTTTTCTAGGGTAGGTCACTTGGGTGACCCCATAAATGCTTAGGTGACCCTGAAAATGCTTGGGCAACCCCACCATTTAAAAGGTAAACTCAGAGTTTGGAAGGAATAGGTAGGTATGCAAGCAAGGTGGAAGGTTAGGGAGGATGAGACAAGAGTAAGGGAGGGTCCTCAAGACTAAAACGCCACTTCCATCAAGGTCAGAAAGGTTGAGAGGGATTCTTATTCATACCATGTGGGTTGTGAGTTAAATCATTAAATCATCATCAAACTGCTATTATTCTCATGTAGTTTTGGGCACTTACACATACGAGCATCATCATGGCCATATCCACAGTGTTCATTCAAGATGTGTCTCTCATGGGTCTCAAGGATCCCCTCAATATTGACATCATGACTGGTCTCACCTACTACATAGACGGTCTTCTACCTCTTAGTGTAACAATGGCCTCCTTGATTGATAGGATAGTGGGAAGTTCTCATCGTTGGACCTTGGTATTTCACCTTGTTGATCAAGAAGAATAAACATATAAAGATGGCACCATCATGGGTTTAGAGCCCATTTTTTATGTCCAAGATCTCCTAGATGGATAGGGAAAACCCCCTCCTCCTCTTCTTGCTAGTATAGTTCTAGCTACTTACTAGTGTGATTGCTTCTTTTATTTTTGAGCTTTGACCTTAACTTTTGGATGTGAAATTATATTCTACCCACTTTTATATGAATTGTATATCATATTTTTATATTTTTAATATAGAAATACACTTTCATTAAAAAAATGTTTATTTAATAATTACATTTATTTAATTAACCTAAATAATTGTTTTTAAAATTCATTTTTCCTTATAATTATCTATTCTTGAGTTAATTAATTTATCTATATGTGATTATTTTCCCTTACAATCCCTCTTAGAAGAGGTATCCAAGATTTAAAATGGGGACAAGATGTTGGAAGGATAACAATGGATGAATTTAATATTCTAAGCTACCACTAGCCAAATATCCCTATTTTTTTCATTATTTTATATTTGTATGCCAATAGACTTTGTTAACATGAGGTCTGAGAACAATTTTAGAGGAATCTATGCTTTGATAGATATTCCATGTCATTACATGGAAATATAAAAAATTAGCAATAAATGGAATAACCAAAGTTTTATTTATTTTTAGTTCTTGCCGATAGGCAGGATAACTAATGCATCCATTGGATGCAACTAGTTCTATTGGGAAACCAATCACCGTCGAGTAATTAAAATTTGAAACATTAAGGCTAAAGTCTAAAATCATTTCTTTTATGCTTGGATTTTAAAAAAACTCTTTTTTCTCTTCGTGGATTGGCTGGTGTTGTGAATAGTAAGTGTGAAAATGAAATAAATAGTTTAAACTTTAACGGATTTCAAAATTAATAGAAAATGACAATTGACGGCATTGGCAAGAAGGTACCAATATGTAGTTGAATAATATTGGTTCTTAGATTAAATTAGTGTCATGGCAACAAGTAAATTAATTTAATGGATTGATTTAATAATTTTTTAATAGAGCCAAAAAGGGGGAGAAACCCACGTAAATATAAAATTAAATAATTATAAGCATATTCTAATCTTTTACATATTCTAATTTTTTTGTTACTGTTAATGACTAAGGAGGAAACATATGATTAGATGTATAGATGGAAAAAGTGTTCTAATAAAACTTTGAGCAAAGGAAGCCTATAATCCTACGTCTTCTCCAATGGATTGAACCAACAAGGATACAATAGCCAGTATCCTCTAATGAACAAATGTGTCAAGGTTAGCAAACAACATATATTGTATCTAGACAAAATAAGTCTAGCATTTGTTCTCGTCATCAATGAAATGGCTACATTTTTAGGTTGTGTGTTGTAGTACAAAAAGAACACTGATAAAGTTGCTAGTTTAAGTGTACATGTGCTTACATTGAATTAGAGCTATCAAAGTTGCTAGTTTAAGTGTGCATGTACTTGTATCTTTCCTAAATGTCTATTTTGTTATAGACAAGATGATTAATTAATTAGGGGTTGCTCTTTTCACAAGAATCTATTCTTGTCAACTTGTACAACTTTTACATTTAGGTGAAGCGCCTTAGTTATCCTCCATTGTCCCTAATTGCTAATCACCTTTTCCCTTGTTTCCTTCAATGATGCTAGTAAATAACATATATTTGCCTTCACTATGAATCAACTTGTATCTTGCCTAAATAAACTATATGCCTATTTTGTTATAGTTAAGACAATCACTTGATTAGGGGTTACCCTATTCACAAGAATTTGTTCTCCTCATCTTTTGCAACCCTTCCATTTAACTAAAATCCCTTAGTCATCCTCCCCTGACCCTAATCCATAATCACCTTGATGCTCATTTTCACTTTTGAAATCCACTTCTCATAGTCTTCAATGTTCCTATTTCACTTTGTCAGATAACTTTCATCATAAGAGTTGCCCTTTTAATACTTCTTTGTTAAACCTTATATCTCTTAAAGCTACATGTTTTCAATATGTTGCCCTTGATGTTGTGTGGAATATGATCAAGAATAGAAAACAAGTCTCTATTTCTCAAGGAAGACATCAAGTATTGTGGAAAAGATATTGTTGCTTATGTGCTCATCCCATGTCGATGCAATTTAATACTTATGTCATATCCACAAGAATATGAACTATCCTCAAGTTCTATAATCCTTTCATCTAATTGAAATCCCTTGGTTATCTTTCCCTACTCCTAATCCCTAATCACCTTCTTCGCTACCATCACTTTTAAAATCCACTTCTTCTAGTCTTCAATGACTCTCTCACTACCTTGAATAACTTTCATCATAGGAGTTTCCCTTTCAATGCTCCTTTGTTAGACCTAACATGTCCCAAAGCTACCTATTTTCAAGATGTGGTCCTTAATGTTGGTGGCATATGATCAAGCATAAAAAAAACTCTATTTATGAAGCAAAACATCAAGAATTGTAGAAGGTATTGATTAGCCATAGCTAAAATTAGTGGGGCTTGAGGCTAACAATGCTTAATTAAATCAACTGACCATTCATCTCATGTATCAACAATTTCTTTGAACATAATTGTTGAACAAATTTTGGTCATCAAAAAAATAAAATGAATATCTATAAAGTCTTATGTACAAAGCATGGTCTAAATTGCTTATAGACTGATGTCAATAGGATGACATCACTAGTTGTATTTCTATGTAATTTCTTATTGACATGGAGATCAAAAGAAATGAATGACAAAATCTTGTAGTGGTAATTCCATCTTGCCCATGATGAATATGCCAAATTCAAGGCATTTCTCTTCACCAATGGATTGAACCAACAAGGATACAAAAACCAATATGCTCTAGCCAACAAACATGTCAATGTTGAAATAAGTAATGTATATATTGTAGTTAGACAAAGTAAAGATAGAATTTGATCCCTTGCTTGAGAAAATAGCTACTTGGCTAGGTTGAGTGTTCTAGTGCAAAAAGAACATTGACAATTTTACTAGGTTAAGAGTCCTTGACCCTAATCCATAATTAGCTTCTTTCTCATTTCCAGTTTCCAAATCCACTTCTCATAGTCTTCAATGTATCTTTTTCCCTATGTTAGATATCTTTAATCATAGAAGTTTCCCTTTTAATACTCCTTTGTTAGAGTTAGCATCTCCTAAACCTACTTGTTTTCAAGATGTTTTTGTTGATTCTAGGTGGCATATAATCAAAAATCAAAAAAAAGTTTGAATTTCTCAAGGAAGGCATCAAATATTGTATAAAAGACCTTGTTCCTTGTCTCCTTGTGCTAGCTTGATCCAATTTAAAAAAAATTGTTTTCACTCAAGTTCGCTATGTTCTGACTTGTTATTAATAACATTTGTTCCCCATGTATTTCAATCATTAGCTATGGTTATTCAATCCTAGGTGTTGGGGAGTAAGGAGGAAGTGATTATCCTCAATTGAGAATAAATTACAAAATAATGTTATGTAAGGTGAGGGATCTGATCAAGCCTCTTTCAATGACACAATATTAGATGAATTGTAAATAGACATGACCCTTGTATTATGTCTTTGAGAGGCTAGGATTAGTGGGGATCGAGGCTAACAATACTTAATTAAAAATTCATCCTATCAAAAAGAATGTTAAAGTTAAAAATCATTTGTCTTATGTTATAGTTTAGTGCATACTAATTTTGAGTTCACGAGTTGATTGGTATTGTGAATAATAAGTGGGAGAATGAAATAAATGGTTTAAATTTTAGTGGCTTTAAAAAATGATGCAAATAATTTATTCAGAGATGATGACATCCAACCACCCACAAGAACATACCAATGTGCAAACATAAGAAATGAATTATTGTCATTTCAAGAAATGAGCGAATTCAATGCATTTATTTTGTATTTATTCATTATGAATGCATTCTATGCATCAACTAGCCATAGTTTTCATTTCCTATGTTGTATTTTTTTGTAGTATCTACTTCTAAGAAAAGAAAAAACAAGGTATGCAATGACAAAATTCCTACATAGTTTTTGTTTTGCGTGTTCAGGAAAATTGTTTTGTAATGTTTGGAATGTATTTTGTATAATTGACTGTGTATGGTTTCCATTTTTTATGTGTAGACACCTAAAAATGACCTTCACATACATCACTTTGCATACATCAAATTCATCTAAATCACTTGCATTCAACATTAATTGAATAATCTAATTATTTAATTAATTTCATCAATTTCTTCTAATTCCCCTAATTCTAACATTAATTGAATAAACTCTATTTCTTTAATTAATTTCATTAAATTCCACCTTATTCTTCTAAATTAAATAATTTAATTATTTAATTAAATCATATTTCCCTTTCAAATTCCTCAAATCCACATTAATTAAATAAATCAATTATTTAATTATTTCATCACTTAAATTTCCTCTTATCCACAATTAAAAATATATTTTAATTATTTAATTAGCTAAATATTCTTCCAAATTTAAATAAATTGTTGAAATTTATTTAAGGGTATATGCACAAAGATGAGGGACCAAAAAGTCACCACATGACTTTTTGGTCCCATACAAGTCATAATGGAAGCACGTTATAATGCACTAGTGTTACGAATCAATATATTACTGAGCCTAAGACTCAGTAATACCAAGCCACAACATGACTCACGTTATACTGTGAGCATGTTGTAACATGGCTCGCATTATAAAATGAGCACGTTATAACACGAGCACATTATAACGCTATCGCATTTTGCAAAAGAAGAACTCTCTCTCTCTCACTCTCTCTCTCCCTCTCCCACTCTCTCTCTATCACATTGGAGTTTGAATCACCTGTGTCATTTTAGAGAGAGAGAGAGAGAGAGTTTAGGGTTTAGTGGTTAGGGGTCAGGGTTTAGGGGAATTATTTAGGGTTTATGAGTTTAGGGTTGCTCAAGTTTAGGGTTTAGGGTTGCTCAGGTTAAGGTTTTAGGGGTTTAGGGTTTAAGGTTTAGGGTTTAGGGTTTAGGGGTTAGGGGTTAGGGGTTAGGGTTTAGAAAGAGATAGAGAGAGGGGACCAATAGATATTGGGAGAGACATAAGAGATAGAGAGGAGAGATAGGGAGATAGAGAGTGAGGGACATGTCCAGAGACATAGGGAGAGAGATTGAGAAGTAGAGGGATGATAGAGATAGGAAGATAGGGGATAGATATGGAGATAGAGGTTTAGGGTTACTTGGGTTTAGGGGTTCGAGGGTTTAGGGGTTTAGGGTTTAGGGTTGGGGTTAGGGTTTAGGGTCATTATTTAGGGTTTATGGTTTAGGGGTTAGGTGTTAAGGTTTAGAGGTTTAGGGTTTAGGGGATAGAGAGAGAGAGAGGATCGATAGGGAGATATAGAGGAGACCAAGGGGAGAGATATAGAGATAGAGAGTAAGGGACATGGCTAGAGACATAGGGAGAGATTGAGAGGTAGAGGGACAAGAGAGATAGGGAGATTCAGGAGATTAGGGAGAGATAGGGAGATAGAGGTTTAGTGTTTAGGGTTTAGGGTTTAGAGGCATTATTTAGGGTTTAGGGGTTTAGGGGTAGAGAGAGAGGTTTAGGGTTTAGGGGTTAGGGGTTAGTGTTTAGGGGAATTATTTAGGGTTTATGAGTTTAGGGTTGCTCAAGTTTAGGGTTTAGGGTTTATAGGTTAAGGGTTTGGGTTTAGGGGAATTATTTAGGGTTTAGGGTTTCTCAGGTTTAGAGTTGCATGTCAAAAATAATCTCTCTAAACACCTAAACCCTAAATAATGCCCCTAATCCCTAACTTGTAACCCCTAAACCTTTATCTCCCTATCTCTCCCTCTCTCTGTCATCCCTCTACCTCTCAATCTCTCTCCCTATCTCTCCTTTGTCTCATCTATCTCTCCCAATCTGTCTCCTCTCTCTATCTCTACCTATCTACCTCTCCCTATCTTTTGCCTCTCTCTCCCCTGTCATTCCTCTATCTCCCTATCTCTCCCCATTATCTCTCCCTCTCCCCTCTAGTTTTCTTGTTTCCATTTCCTGCATCGATAAGGAAGAGGGAGAGATAGAGGGGCGATATAGGGAAATAGAGGAATGATAGGGGAGAGAGAGACAAGAGATAGGGAGAGATAGATAGGTAGAGAGGAGACATATAGGGAGAGATAGAGGAGACAGAGGGGAGAGATAGGGAGATAGAGAGTGAATGAGATGTCCAAAGATATAGGGAGAGAAATTTAGAGGTTGAGGGATGATAGAGATAGGGAGATAGAGGTTTAGGGTTTCTTGGTTTTAGGGTTTAGGGGTTAGGGGCATTATTTAGGGTTTAGGGGTTTAGGGTTGCATGTAAAAAGCACACTCTCTCTATCTCTCAAAAACCCTAAACCCTAAATAATTCCCCTAACCCCTAAACCCTAAACCCTAAACCTAAGAAACCCTAAACCTCTATCTCCCTATCTCTCCCTTATCTCCCTCTCTCTATCATCCCTCTACCTCTCAATCTCTCTCCCTATCTCTCTAGACATCTTGCTCAATTTCTATCTCCCTATTTATCCCCTTTATCTCCTTTATCTCTCCCTATCTATCTCCTCTCTCTACCTATCTATCTCTCCCTATCTCTTTCTTCTCTCTTGCCTATCATTCCTTTATCTCTCTATCTCTCCCATTTAGCTTTCCCTCTACCTTATCAATGAAGGAAATAGAAACAAGAAAACTAGGAATCTCTCTCTCTCTATCTCTCCCCTCTCTCTCCCCTTCATCTCCCTCTCCCTTATCAACAAAGAAAATGGAAATAAGAAAACTATGACATGCAAAGAGGGATGAAGATATAAATTGCGAGGATGAAATGGAAACAAGATAAAATGAAATTTGATTGGATGGGAAGAATGATGAGAGGAGAGGTGGAAAATAGCAAAATAGGAAAAAAATAGTGGGATCTACAGGGAAATTAGAAAGGAAAAGGAAAACTAGGAGTTAGATAGGTGTGTGTGTGTGTGTGTGAGAGAGAGAGAGAGATGTTTTAGTTCACCATAATGCTAGTGTGTTATAATGCGAGCACATTATAATGTTCTTGTGTTATGCTTTGGCTTGGTAATTACTAAGCCTAAGGATTGGATTTTCCTTGGGATTCCAACCCAAAGGCTTGGACTATGTTTAGGTTGTCCAAGGACATGTTTTACCCAACACTAACAAAATTTAGATAATCTGGAGCATTCTCCCCATTAGGATTGCACATTTTAAAATGAAAAGTCAAAAAAAATACTACCATAATCTTAATCTCTGTTAGCTATCTAACCATATAATTTTTTCACATTTTGAGTACGTTAAGGGTTTCATCTTTAATTTCTTTTGTTAGTGTATCTAATTTTTGTCAAAAACTAGTGTTTAGTATTTTTGACTTTTTTTTAAAACGTTCATCAAAATTTCAAAAAAGTTACATTTTTAGAAACTAGACTCCATTCTACATGTATTCAAACAAAAAATTGATTTTTGATTAGTTTTCAAAAAAATTTAGGGGGGAGCATGCTCAATTTTCTATTTTTCGGGATGTGTCCACTTTGAAAATTAGAAAAAAATCAATTATTCATGAAAAAATTATCAAAAAAATTAGGGATAAACTACATGGTGTTAGCTAATTTCTCACCAAAGCGATTTTCAAAATACTAAAAAAAAGTTAACATTTTAGGGGAAGCACACCAGATGCTATGTTATGTTTTTTTAAAGAAAAACATGACCAATTTGTGTGCTCCCCCTTTTTGAACCTCTTAATCTCAACCATTTTTGAAAACAATTAGTAGTTTAGAAACTAGATTAGAAGCACCATGACTCTTGTTTTTTTTTGTATCTTCAAATTTTGAGTGTAATTATCTTCAATTTCTCATCGAACATCAATCTTTCCTGATTTTTTTAAAAAAAGTGGCATCTTAAGACCTCCTTTTGGTCCCTCATCTTTGTGCACTTACCCTTAAGTTGACTTATCTTCTAAAAATAAATAAAATTAATATTTTATTAATATTCCTCTATCATGCAAAATAAATTAAATGAATTTATTTGTTTAATTTATATTTATCTTCATATCTTATCCTTTCTTCTATCATGCACAATTAATTAAATAAATTTATTTATTTAATTTCTCAAATATTTTCCAATTCTTATAAAAATATCATTTTCTTCTATGTGCACAATCACTCTTATTTTTAGAATGTCAAAAAGCAAATCTAAAGTTGAGTTAATTGGCTTTAATCATTATTATTTTTATCACCAACTCATAAATTAGAAAAAAAAGCATTCTAAATTTATGAAATCAAATCCTATCTTTATCTAAGCAAGCAGTTAACTCAATAAAGCACCTTTAAAATATGGAAAATTGTCATGTGCATGTTCATCATGTCTTGTCAACTCATCTTGTTCATCCATTTCATTGATTTATCTCCACCATTAATTGACCTTTCCCTGAAACCTATATATACCCCCTTCACTTCATCAAAAATCCTCTTTGATCATTTAAGCTTTGGGCATTCATACAACGCTTTGAGCATTATATCGCATCATGGAGCACATATACCACATCTTAGAACATATTATCATCATCACATCTGCTTGTTGCAACCATGGGTACACAATGTACTAAGCAATATACAAAAGACCAAGGAAACAATACAAACTAGGTGAAAGCTTTTATTGTTTTTGTGTTATTCATTGATTATTGGTTATTATCTAGATCATTTTCTTGAAGGTTATAGGTTAAGTTTATTGTTCATTACTTGATCATCATTCACTTGATTTTTACCTATACACATTCTAGCACGCCCGGTGGGACCCACTAACTTGATCTAACCTTTCTTTTTTTGAAGAAAATTTGATTTTTTGAAGCACAGGTACGGAAAAGCACAATCGTAACCCATAAACTCGCATATGAACCACAGAAACTCACATTTGAGCTATAGAAATGTGCCTTCAGGCAATAGTTATGTACCTCTGGTGTGCAAAAATGTGCTTTTGCACTGGTTGAACGTGTATTTGGTTGGTTACAACTCGCCTTTGGTTTCTTAGGGTTTCTAACATATTTTGTGGTTTTGAGTGTGTTTTCTAACATCTATTTGCTCTTTCATAGTCTTGACAAGTTGATTGATTTGTCTAACACTCATTTTAGCATACTCCTTAAGCTGATTTATTTAAGGGTACTATCATTTTTGTTAATCAATCACCTAAATGGTTTATTGTTCATTCTTGCTGTAGAAGTATAGGTCCACATCATCCTACAACATCATGGCTCATCATGGAATCAATCATCAATGAATCAATCAAGTGTTTGACTTAGGCTTCTTACTTTTTGTAGGCCTAACCCATAAAAGCACTTATGCATTGTTTTGATGCGTCTTTGGACCACAGTTCTGCACCTCTGCACCACTTGTCTACGCCTTTGCACAATAGAAACATGCATCTACACAGTTTTGATATGCCTCTAGTAAATTCTAATGTGCTTTTGCACCACAGTTCTATGCCTTTGGTTGAGTCAATTATTTTTTCTAACTACTTAATTTCTCTGGAACTAACATCAATTGATGCAACATCTTATCAACAAGCAAAGATCAAGAAAGGGTTTTTGACATATTTTGCAGGACATTTGTCGAAGATATCATCTTTTTCATACAAAGTCTTAGGATCACCTCAATTTCATAAAAGAATTTACGACGGTCTACTATGTTTGGAATACATTAGTATGTATGCTCTTTCTTTGCATTGTAAAGTGATCTTGGAAATCAAAAGTACTTAGGTTATTCACTTTAGTTGCTTTCTTTGCTTAAAATCCCAGGGACTCAAGACCAACATGTATGCTCTTTTCTTGTGTTGAAAGGTTATCTTGAAAATCAAAAGTGCTTGATATCCTCTCTAGGGGGCCTTCTTGGGGATTTCATCACTCAAGAGATGACCCCAACTACGTGTTCTGGCACAGTCTATAAATGTTGGGAGTATCAAAAGACTCAACTTCAAAGGAAGGACCCTTTTAACTCCAAGAAAAAAACTTTCGAGATACTTGGTCTGCCAAGGCTTGTATAGTTGCACGTCAGTTAATTGGGACACCCCTGTTCACAGATTTGTGCCTCCCATACCGTGTGTATATTGAGGACTCCCTAGAAGCTTTGTAAACCTATATAAGACCATCAACCATTTTGTATTGTGATGTAAGAGATGTAAAACATACCTTGAAGTTACTCACCATCCGTACTACCTTGAGGATTAGATACAAGGTTTCTTTGGGCAAGGTGTTAAGACCTCCAAGGAAAGAGATATTGGGTGTATGCCTCTTATCTCTAGCTATATATTTAGGGGGAAGTACTCTTAGTTAGGTAAGAACATGGATAGGTATTCAATTGTGTGGGCTCACAATATGATTCACTCCTACTTGAATAATTATAGGTTCTTCCATTAAAAGAAGTGTTTGGTGTGTCTTCTCTTTGTTGTTATCTACCCGTAATTCCATTTGTTATCCATGGAGGTTAATAACCTCGCACGACCAATACTAGTGAGTCAGTCCTCAACCATCTTATTTACTGTGTTTTCTCTTGCCACAAGAAAATCATCCAAAATCTATCAAAATCTTGCCTTGAAAAACATATTGTTACAAAAAACTTGCCTTTGCAATATAGTTCTATGCCTTTGCACTATTTTAAAGCACCTTTGAACTACAGTCATATGCCTTTGGTTTGTAGAAGTGTGCCTCTACCCTACAGAAATGCACCTTTGTAGTGCAATAACCCACCTTTGGACCATAGAAGTGCGCCTCCGGCTCTGTCAAAATTTCACCAATCTCAGAAAAACCTCACCTCTAGATTATCCTACTACACCTTTGAGCTACACTTATATGCCTTTGGATTATCCTAACTCGCCTTTGTTTCCATAGAAAAGTGCCTCTAAGCTATTGTGACTCACCTGTGAGCCACAAAAACCTACCTTTGGTCCGCAAATGTGGACCTTTGGCCTCTATCTATTGCCTATTATCCATTTAGCCTAGAATCAAGTAAACTTCACTTTTGACCAATTTTAACCTCTAAGATAGTATCATATAGCACTTTTAGACCTATTCCATCAGTCATCAGACCATCCTCATCCATTGTCATAGCAAAACTTGGATTTTTTGAACTATTATCCTCTTGAGACTACAAACAATCAAACATCATCACCAACAAGCCTAAATCTTTACTCAAGATTTCATTGCTTTGTAATTTGGCTTCCATCGTAGTGTCTAGATCACATCATCCCCTAGTTTATCTTTGATTTTAGAAAGCTTATCACTCTTAAATCCTTGAATGTAAATTAGTATCCATTAGTGTTGTTTATTAGCTTAGAGAATAAACTTCTCCTAAGTTGGTCAACTCATTAATCTAATCTACCTTTATTGAGGTCATTAGTCTACTTCTTTAAAGGTCGTCAACTATCCAAAATAGAAATTGATCTAGGTTCTAAACATCTTCCATCAATCAAACATCACTCTAGTAGTCTCAGCTCAATCAAAAATCTAATATCAAAGCATCCATCCCCAATTCTTTGTCATAGCACATTTGAGTAATCTTATGACTACGACTAGACAACAACATCATCAAAGCCATGGAGGCTCTTTAAAATCAAAACTCCCATCAAAACAACATCCCAAACAACCCCCAACACACACTCCTAAATAGTCCTCATGGATACATCCAAAACAATCCCTCACAAAACACTAAAAACAATCCTCATGGTACTACCCAAAGCAATCCTCAAGAGGACAATACTACATGGATAGATGCTACCCAATATACCATAGGGATGAATCCCATGATTTATTACCTAAATGGTATACCATAGGACAATCATCATCACAGCAACCTAGGATTCCCCAACAAGTCCAATCATCTCAAGAAGTGTCTCAAGACATTAATGAGAACATGCAAGACCCTAAAATCTTAGATGCTATTAACAAACTCTTGGATTCCAATCCAAACTACTACTTTCATTTACTTGCTAAGAAAAGAGACAAGTTACCCCAAGACTTTGACACGTCTACTCTTAAGGAACAAGATTCTATCAATGATGCCATCAATGCCATGGGTAGACCCCAAATCACATCCATCCAAATTCTGTCAACCATATCATCACTTATCCCTGATTCACCCTCTCATGAAGTGCCTTTGAATCCATTCACCACCAAATATATCAACCCCCTTTACCAAAATACCATGGTAGAAACACCACTCGATACCATTATTGTCACCATGGAGGTTTACCAAGTAAAAAAGGAAAACCTAGCAAAACAAGAAAATCAAGCCAATCCTTTCTTCACTACATCTACACCTACACCTCCACAAAATCCTACACCAACATCACAAATCCAAATTCCCATCCATAATATTATTAGTGCCATTCCTCCACAAGGGGTACGAGCTCAAACTTCCATATCTCCTCTTGCTTATGCCACTCCACCATGGATGTCACAAGTACCAACCTCCACATTTCATCTTGCTTATGGCACTCCTTCACAAGTGTCACAAGTCCAAACATCCATTCCTCAAAATACCTACATCACACCCCCTCAACATTCTCAAAATCAAACCACTTACATCACACCCCCTTAACATTCCCAAACTCAAAACACCTACATCACACCTCCTCAATATTCCTAAAGTCAACATTCTTATACTAATACACCTCAACCTCCCTAAACTCAAAACACCTACATCACTCCACCCCAACATTCTCAAAGTAAACACTCTTATACCAATCCACCTCAACCTCCACAAAATCAAAATAGCTACATCATCCCACTATAACAATTCCAAAACCAAAATTCTTTCATCATCCCCCCTCAACATTTTCAAAATCAAACTCCTCCACAAAATCAACAACCCCCAAATTTCTTCATAGATCATACACTAAACAACCCTCACACCTCATATGATCAATACAATCTCAATTCATATACATCCAACCCTAACCTCTCCTATGGGGCACCTCAACAACCACCATTCATCCAACAAAATGTGGCTCCCCAAACACCTACATCAGATATTGAGCTTAAATTTTCCAATTTACAAAAATAAATATCTAATCTTTCATTTGGACACACAAAGAAAACCTGGAGGAGGTTTACCCATATCCACTTGATCGATCTTTACCCATGATCCCTTTTCCCCCTAACTTTGACATGCCTAAATTTGACAAATATAAGGGAAAAGGTGATCCAAAAGAACACTAGAGAGTTCTATATTGCTTTTTTAGAGGTTGCTCATAATGACACTTATCTTATGTGTTTCTTCCCTCATAATCTTGGAGGAAAAGCAATTGAATGGTTTTCTCACCTACCCACGGGTATTAAAACATTCAATGAACTAGCCAAAAAATTCACAACCCATTTCTCCTACAATTATGAGCATGAGATTT
This sequence comes from Cunninghamia lanceolata, assembly GCA_027924645.1. Lineage (NCBI taxonomy): Eukaryota > Viridiplantae > Streptophyta > Pinopsida > Cupressales > Cupressaceae > Cunninghamia > Cunninghamia lanceolata. Next base: position 119,766 of record BSBN01000022.1, read on the forward strand.
CTATGACAGACTCGTGTAATAATAAATAGAGAAATGGGGAAACCTTTATCTCCTTCCTATAAAGATGGAGAGGAATGGCTAGCAAATTCCCATGGCTCATACCCGAAAAACAACTTGTTAGTATCTTTGTACAAAATCTTAACCAAGAAATTGGTTTTCACCTACAAATTCAAAGTGCTACCTCGTTTGAGGAAATCATCTCTAAGGGTACCAACATTGAAAAATCCCTTATTATAAAGGGTTTAGTCAAAATCTTTAAGGAGAACAAAGACAATCATCCCCAACAATCTAATGACAAACCTTGATTTTGGTCGAAAAACAAGAATGTCATTGATGACGGTGTTGTGGACTCCAAACATATTCAAAACCTCCAAAAATAGGTCAATATCCAATCCAAACCTACTCAATCAGCTCCACATGAGAAACCAAAACAAGATTATCCTCTAAGACGTAGGTTCACTCCTTTGGGAGATTAACCTATTGAATCAATCCTTAAGAAACTTGTTCAAAGTAGACTTATCACATTTCCCAAAGCACATCAATATGATGAACCCACTTTCAAACCTACTTGGTACAAAGATAATGACTATTGTGAGTACCATAGAGTGAAAGGGCACAAAACACTTGGTTGCATGAAGTTGAAAAACTTGATCCAAAACCTCATAGACAATAGAGAATTCACTGTTGATGAGCCTCCAACCTGCACAACAAACAAAGACTTAGACATGTACAAGTATCCATTCCCTCAACATGGTAAAGGTTATAACCCTGATAAACGAAAGAGTGTCAACAAAGCTTCATCTTCTTATGACTCCATTGTGGGCTATTTTGAAGAAAGTTGAGTCTTCACCCTTACCATTAAAAGTAAAAATCTTGAATGTGCCATCACAACTCATCGTGGTTGTGTTACCCTTCATGGTCCAACACCAAATACCTCCATCAATTCTGACTATATTTTTGTTAAACATCTAAGGAAGACTCTCAAACAAATCTCAATATTAGACCTAAAATCATCACTCGCTCATAAAGCTATGCTTGAAAGAGCCCTACAAGAGTCATCGGTTCCCAACAATATAGTTGTCATGGACTTTCAAGACATGATAGGACACATTGCATCACCTTATAATGTGGTCTTTTCTGAAAAAGACCTCCCATCTCATGATCCTTGTCATAACGATGCACTCCACATTGAAGTTCTCATCCACCAACGTAAAATCAAATGTATACTTATAGATGGTGGTGCTAGTCTGAACATTTGTTCTCTCAAGTTGCTAAAACAATTAGGATACTTTGAGGATGACATAAACACTAAGCAGTCTATTACTATGAAAGCATATGATGATGCAGAGTGCTGATCAGAAGGTGTGATACATTTGCCTATTCAAGTAGGCCCCGTCATGTTAGAAACTAGATGCCAAGTATTAGACATTGAGATTCCATATAATATCATCCTAGGATGCCCATGGATTCATGCCATGCATGATGTACCCTCTATGTATCATTAATCTCTCAGGTTCCCATACAATGGTACTGAAATCACAATCTTAGGAGATCCTAGTCCATTTGAATTTTGTCACGCCATGCAAGGGCATTACCAAAATAGAAACCAAATACCCAACAATATTGAAGCCCCAATATCAACTTTATACATTGACCCAGATAATTTGCAAAAAGCCTCTATAGATAAACCCATTCTAGAAATCAAAGTCCATTTCAGAGATATAAGATTTGGTGAGTATGACATCTCAAAATATTGTTGTGTGGGGAGGATGCCTCTTTCACCAAAATCTTATGGTAAACCACCCATAGCTAAGATCACTAAAAAAAAATACCATCTTCTATAATAGAGTTCACCAATGGGGGCTTACTAGAAGAAGAATCTCTTGAAGATATATCATCTTTTCTCTAGAAAGAGAAGGACCTAGTCACACTACCTGTCAAAAAGTATGGTAATGGTCTTAGAATTTTGCAAAACATGGGCTATAAAGGCAAAGGTGGCCTTGGAAAGCATGGTCAAGGAAGAATGGAACCAATTACTATGACTAAGAAACACAACAAAAAGGGGTTAGGATATGGTAAGGAGGTACCACAAGCCTCAGACATCAAGTTTATGCTCGATGAGGTAGCAAAAGATTTTCTCATAAATTTGATCTCTAGAGAGGATACCATCGATGACTCTTCCCTATACATCACAGAACCTATCCCTCATATACCTTGAACTCATTTATTAGGACCAACAAGAGGCCCCCAGTCTAGACATCTTTCAAAATGATGAGGCTATAGAAGAATTTATGGGACTCTGGGATAGTATTCTGCTTGGTGATCATAAAGTTGGTTTTTTCATGGATTTAGGTCAAGCTGCTTACTTTGGTGAGAATTCCAAATCCTCCAGTTGTAAAAGAGAAAATAGAAATAGATCCCTAGGTGAAAACCACAATGTGGCACCTGCTAATCATAAAACACTAAAAATAAAAGATGCATCTGATGGTGAAAATCTCTTTGAGGTGCTTGAGGATGAAGGATTTAACCTTCCCCTACTAACTAAGTATCAATAAAAATCATCTCTCTTAGTGGAAGACTCACAAGAGATGAACCTCAGCACAATTTAGAATCATAAAGTCACATTCCTAGTAGCTTCCTTATCAAAAAAGGAAATGAAGGACTTCATTAAATTCTTCTTACAAAGAACAATCAATTTTGCTTGTACATATGCTAACATACCTGGATTGGACCCTTCACTAGTGGTTCATCAACTAGCAGTATCTCCAAATGCTAAACCTATTAAATAAAAGCTTCACAAGATACACCTTCAAATAGCCCTATTGGTCAAAGAAGAACTTGATAAGTTGCTAGATGAAAAATTCATACGACCTATTGATTACATAGAGTGGGTCTCTAATCTTGTACATGTAGCATAACCAAATGGTGGCATCCACGTATGCACAGACTTTAGAGATCTCAATAAATCATGTCCCAAAGATGACTTTCCACTATCCAACATAGATATCATAGTGGATTTGACAACATGTCATGAGATGCTTTCTCTAATGGATAGTTTCTCCAGATACAATCAGATCGTGATAGCACCAGAAGACCAACACAAAATAGATTTTACATGTCCTTGGGGTACCTATTGTTGGCAAGTCATGCCTTTTGGTCTTAAGAACACATCAGCTACCTATCAATTAGCTATGACATTGATATTTCATGACTTGTTTCATACTATCATGGAGGACTATGTTGATGACATATTGGGCAAATCTTCTAGGCTAGATCATCTACAGGTTCTAGCACATATATTTGATAGACTAGAGAACTATCAAGTGAGGATAAATCCTAAGAAATGTGTCTTTGGTGTCACTGTAGGGAAATTGTTGGGGTACATTGTATCTCACAAAGGAATTGAAGTGGATCCAGCTAAAGTCAAATCTATCAATAAAATGCCTCCACTAAATAATTTCAAAGTACTAAGGAGCCTTCAAGGGAGGTTATAGTCCATTAGATGGTTTATTTCACAGCTAGCAGATAAATGTCAACCATTTCTACACTTACTCCAAAAGGATGTATCATTCTGATGGGATGGAAAGTGTCAACAAGCATTTGATCAACTTAAGGAATATTTGGCTACACCTTCAGTTTTGGTACCACCAGTTCCTAATATGCCTTTGCTCTTGTATATCTCTACTACATCTACAAAATTAGGTGCTCTTCTTGCACAACATGATGAATCAGGTAAAGAGCATGCCATCTACTATATCAGCTGCAGTTTGGATGGTTATGAACTCAATTACACTCCCATGGAAAGAGCATGTTTAGAAGTAGTGTTTGCTTCCCAAAAGTTGTGACATTACATGTTAAACCAACACACCAACTTCATCTCCAAGATTGATCCATTGAAGTATCTTTTATCCAAGGAAGCCCTCACAGGAAAACTAGCTAAATGGGTCATGATCCTAAGTGAATTTGACATAGAATATATTGATCAGAAAGCTATCAAGGGACAAGTACTTGCAGACCAACTAGTAGAAGCTCCAATTATAGATATAAACCCTATGATCTCTAAATTTTTAGATGAAGGTCTTTTCACTCTTGCTACCTTAGTGGAATGGAAGTTATACTTTGATGGTTCCTACACATAACATGGTTCAGGGGTTGGAATCCTATTTATCACACCTCAGAATGATTATATTCCAAAATCATATTAGCTAGCATTTCCTTGCACCAATAATATAGCTGAGTATGAAGCACTACTTATAGGTCTTCATATAGAAATAGAATGGAATATCAAGCAACTTCAAGTATATGGAGACTCTCAACTTGTCATTTGACAAGTCATTGATGAGTACCAAACTAAGAATGACAAGTTGATACCTTGAAAAAGAATGGTTAATACCTACAAGACACATTTTTCTAGCCTCTCTTTTGAGAAAATTCCAAGGGTGCATAATAAAGATGTAGATTCTATGGCTACTATTGTATCATTTGTAGATATGCCTACAAACACTCAACAATGTGATTTCTTAATCAAGAAACTATTGATACCTCTTGTTGATGTTCCTACAACTGAAATCATCTGCAAACTTGTTGGTCCCAATTCCCCTTGGTACCAAGATATCTATGACTATCTCCACACCAACACAATCCCCTCCAACCTTACATCTACCGAATGCAAAAAGTTCATCCATTGAGACTCTTGTTTCACTATTTTGGGAGACACCCTATATTGTCAGTGTCTCGATGGTATCCTTCTTAGATGTCTTAACTCAAACGAAGCTAACTCTTCCTTAAGAGATATACATGAAGGTGTCTATGGATCACATTCCACTAGTCCAACTCTAGCTAAGAAGATACTCCATAGAGGTTATTACTAGCCAACCATAGAATAAGATGCATTCTAATTTTCTATGAAGTGTCTTTAATGCCAACAACATGGAGATCTGATACATGCACCATCACATGAACTACAACCTCTTACAACTCCATGGCCTTTTTCATAGTGGGAACTCGAAATCATGGGTAAAATCCATCCATCCTCATCCAATGGCCATAAGTTTATCATTACCACCACTAGTAATTATTTTACTAAGTGGGTAGAAGCTATTCCAATGACTTATATCACTAGAAAGAAAATAGCCAAATTCATCCTAAATTACCTCATTTGCCGGTATGGTATTCCCTTAGCCATTGTCACTAATAATGGTAAACTATTCAAGAATCAAGATGTCCATATCTTATGCACATAATACCATATGCAACATCACTTTTCTACTCCATATTATCCTCAATCGAATTGCCAAGATGAGGCTTCAAACAAAACCATAATAAAAATCCTAAAGAAAATGATCAATGAAGCTAGTCATGATTGGCATCTACAACTCAACCCTTCCTTATGGGCCTATCACACTAGTATCAAAACACCAACTGGTGTTACTCCTTTTACCTTAGTCTATGGCACTGAATCCATTTTACCCATCGAGGTCGAGATCCCATCTCTTAGAGTATCTATGCAGTACCTGATTGATGGAGAGGAGTATCAAATTTCTAGATTGACTGAGCTTGAGTTATTATATGAGAGGCATCTCATAGCACTAAACCATCTTCATGTCTATCAAATTTGCCTTCATTGTAACTACAATAAGAAGATCAAGGAGAGACAGTTCTAGATAGGTGATCTTGTCCTTAAAGAAAATCAACGCAACCAACAAGATAGAGACAATAAGGGCAAGTTTGAACTGAATTGGTTGGGACCATATGTTGTTACAACAGTCTATGGATCATGAGCTTATACTTTATCAACACTTGAAGGCATTCCCTTGGATGAAACCATCAATAGTGTTCATCTCAAGAGGTTTTATGCTTGGTCCTTACAACATCCTTTAAAAATACAAAAAAATAATACAAAATAGAAAAAATAAAAAAAATAGAAAAATCCAAAAATAATTCATCCTCTAGTGAAAACCTAGTAAACAGTCACCTCAGATAAGTACCATAGTGAAAACTTGGAAAATAGGAGCTATGTGTAGAGTTAGCATCCACCATCTCTTAAGTTGTAAATCCATCTCATTTCATATCAATTCCATAATAAAACCCCCATCCATCTACATTGACTTAGCATTTCCATTTTCCCATCTATCATGGCTTGGAAATTTCTAGTGTCAGTTAATATCCATTAGCATCATTTAGAGTTAGTGCATCCATAGTCATTTCTCATACATAGTCAATTCATCCATAGTCAGTTCATCCATTGTTATCCATAATAAAACCTCTACCTAAATGGGGGCAACAATTTCCTTAACCTAGGTCTATGAATGAATCCTTGTTTGCGGTTTAACCACATCATCAATCACTATCCTACATCATCACCATCATTTCAATCTTAATGTACCTTGATCCCATGGATACGAGTATGTAGGTAGTCTAGAATATGAAGTACCAGTACTTAGGCACATAAGATATCATCATTCATACATCCTCAAAGTACTTCACCCCATCTCATCACTCTACCCAGAACTACATATTATCATAATCATCTTCATTGTAATGTGCCTTGATCCCATGGATATAGGATATGTAGGCAGTCTCAAATACAAAGGAAGTATCAAATACTCAGACACATATGATTCATCATTCTTAATCCCAATCCATCAACCACTTCCATCTCTCTTGTCTTCCATTTTTCACTCTCCATCCTAGCACCTTGACTTGACTAACTCAAGCATGCATCCTTTGAAAACTCAAGTACTTACCAAACCCAAAGCAAAAAGATTACTCCTAAAGCAAAACTATTTGTCCCGCATACCAATTGCCAAATCTGCTACAACAATCCATCTATCCTAGATCAGATCAACAACCTTTAATGGATATATCTTTCCTACAATAAGGCTTCATCTACCTATCTATCCTGAGAAACATCTTTGGCAAGAGAATATGTTGGCCATGTGCTTGTTTTGTTAGTCGATCAATTTTCTTTTTGGTTTATCTTTTGTTCCTTTATAATGCTTAGTCAAGACTACCTTGATTTTTCTATATCTTGGTATGTTGCGATGCAATATGGATTTGGAGTATAGTCATTGCTTTCGTATGTTGTGTTTGTAGGATGTTCTTATTATCCTACTATGGATAATATTTATCTTGTCTATGTTAACACTTAGTATCTTGCATATTAATATTTTTTTGTATCTAAGGTTCTGTAAATGCCTTATGTGTATTAAGTTTATGTTATGCTAAGACTATTTGTTCTTTCACATATCCAACAAGGTTATATTATGTCTAGTAGATATAAGTTCAAACCATTTATTTGCAGAGTCAACGTCCTCACACTAGATATCTCAACACCTTGGTCTTTTATACCTTGGTGTATACTATCCACATGCTCTATCAAAAATAAGGATTGTTCTTTATAAACATTTGCATAACTATTGCAACATCCTATCCATACACCCATCCATACATCCAAAATCAACATATATTTTTCATACAAAGATTGATCAACTATCTATCACTTTCTAGTCTATATCATTTCTTCTATCCATCATCAAAGTATTCTGCATACCTGCAAAACCATACATGTTAGGCATCATGATCATAAACATCATACATATCTCATCACATAAATCCATAATCATAAGTACAATGTCATCTTATCCATACATTTATAAGCATAAACATCATCATATAAATCCATGATCATAATATATGTCATCGCACCCATAAAGCATCTCATAACAAGTCATCAAATATAAACATATACACATCCATAGAATATAGAAATAAATCATCATCATAAACATGTGAACATCCATAACATGTCATGAATAAAGCTCATCACATATATATCATATATATCATCATCAAGGTCATAAAAAAATAGTAATGTCCAGTATATACATCATGTACATCAAAAATATGATATAATACAATGTGGCTATCATGAGACATCAAAATGTACATCAGATGCTCATAGACATCATAATCAAAATAAATACATCACTAATACAAAACTTATATACATCTATACAAAATGCTCTAGCCAGATCTGTGCATCAAGCTCCTTGCAGGCTTCTATGATCCCTGCGCTCCACCTATACTAGGTGGTGGTCCTCCTGAGTATGACCTCCTTGGAGGCACCATAACCGATGATCCTGTCATCTGTGATGTGGAGGCCCTCAATCTGCTCCGCTCTCTGAAACTTGGTTATCTCTATTCAGATGACACATCTCCATTAAATAAGCCTCAATAATACTTAGTCTCCCTCCCTATAGCAGCAAGCTCACCCTATACACGAGTAAGCTCCCCAACCAATGTCAAAATGTGGCCTAATCAAAGCTCAAGATATCTCGAGTTGTATCTCTCTCTCCTTTCCCTTTGAAGGGTAGCCTCTACTGCTAACCTCTCCCACACTATCGTGTCTCTCTCCATTGTCAATCTGGTAACCAAACCATCATCCATTGGTGCCACTGTTGGTGTTGTTGCTACCTATGCCTACACCTGTCATGCATTGCCATGGGTTGGGTCCCTCTATCTCCTCATGCATATCAATCCCAACTCTATGCACGTTCGACGTGCCGTCTCCTCCTACAACAGTCTATCTATCTGCTCTAACTCTGTCTCTACATGTTGCACTACTTGCTGTGTAGCCCCCACATCTGCCATCTAGGCTTTAGGATAATCTTGCCCATCATTTCCCTATACCTGTCTCTTCCTCTAATGAGCTTCTTTGTGAGCTCTAGCCTCTTGACCTGTGTCTGCTACCTCACCCATGGCACTTGCTGCTCCAAAAACTATAAATCTAACTAGCCTATGTTGTCGCCAATATGCATCATACTTTGGTGTGGTGCTTGGATTTGCCTCTCAAAGAATCCAGTCCCAAACAACTGGGGCAAGTCCCCTCAGCTTTGCTAATGTTGTCACTGACACAATCTCAAGTCCCCAATCTACAACCTCTCTTCATGTCCTGGCATACATAGCATCTCCAACCGACTCTGGCTGGGGCAATCCAAACTGCCATAGCACCCTCTCTGAAAAATACCTCTCAATGGTGTAAACACTGCATCCAAACAAATATCTAGCTTGCCTGCAGTACAAGAGCTAATCTGCATCATCCTTCCATGAATCACAGTCGCACCATGGCCTCCACACAAATGTATCCATCTCATCTATCTATCTCCTCCAATATGCTAATGCATCAAGGCATCATTGTGTCAATGGACCCTCATACAGATAAACAAATGGCTTGCCTGCATCTTGACAGGGAGGGAAAATTGGCCTCATGACTGGGATATGCTCCTAAGCCCAAACATGTAGTAATGTAACACCTGTTGACAGACTAGAGCCAGATCTATATGCACAATCATGAAGGTCATGGTATAGTTTACCTAGAATGCAAGGCCCCATGCATATCTGATTCTATAATTAAACATCCTTGAGTACACTGTCCCCCATCCAACTGATAGTCCCTTAGAGTGTCTGTCTGGAACTAGAAAATCTCTGATTAATGTAACCATGATCCACTAGATCCTACCACAGAGTCCAACACGCATCCCCACCTAAACTCATGCTCCCAAACACCTAGGTCAGGAGTCATAAACACCTCTCTTAGTCTATCTTTGCCTTGCTCTGTGTCATAGTTGACTTGGGCTCCATGTATCAGGATCTGAAGAAAGCACCATACATCCTCTAAAGTGATAATAGCCTCACCAGTAGGGAAATGAAAGGAGCATGTCTCACTGTGCCATTGCTTAACCAAAGCAGTCATCAATGATAAGTAAGCCCTAACTAGTGTCAAGTGGGCCATGTGCCACAATCCCATCACCTCTAGAAAGATCTCCTCCCAACATATCTGGATCACCATGACTGCATCCATGAAGTGTTGCTCCCTCGATGTTAGCAGAGGTAGGACAACCTGCATCCACAAGTTCAAACTTGTTATCCTTTGCACATGCCTTAATCAAAACCACTTGCAAACCTAAGTAACACCATAGTCAAAGCAAAGTCAAACCTAGGCAAACTAGGTCAAACACTGTTAAACACCAAGTCAAAGCAAAGTCAAACCTAGTCCACCTAGGTCAAACCCATTTCTCTAAGTCAAACTGATCAAAAACCTAAGCTAAGCCAAAAGCACCTCATTTAGCCATAGGCACATTTTTGTGCGCCATAGGTGCATAACTGTGCTACATGGGCGCTTCTTTTTCCTGCTAACTACACATTTTTGCATTCCAAAGGCACATACTTATAGTCCATCTGCACTTCATTAACCTATCTAATTCCTAGCCACTAAAGGCACATCGATAATGCCAAATGCGCAGTAGCACGCCTCAAAGGCACTTCAACTTTGCAAAAGTGCATCACTAAGCACCATAGGTGCCTTTTTCCTAGCATCTCACATTTGGTAAAATTCCTAAACTACCACATTATATGACTTAATAAATGCACCTAAAGACACATTTTAGGATACTTACCACTGGTACTACTCTTGCTAGTCACCCATAGGTCCTCACGCACTCACCTCAGTGTTTGTACACTAGAATCAGCATCTCTGTAAGTTAAAAACTCTTCTAAGGCTATGAGCTCTCAAACTAAGCACTAGAAAGCAAATGGATCTGAAAATCCTAAACTCTGAGTGTGCAAATGACTTGAAAGTGACCCCTTGGGCCCTATTTATAAAGTCCCAACCCTAATTCTTTCCTCCCATTATCCAATTTTTCTTCTTGCCATCTTATTTCTCTATCGTGTCAGCCTTCATACACCTAATCTAGTCTTTCTAAACCTGTTTCTATCGCATTGCAATCCCTTTCTTCTAGTCACAAGTCAACCCATTTCTTCTGTCACTTCCCTGTCTTTCCTCACGAGGGGGCATCATATGCTAGTGACACTAGGGCATAATAATTTGATGTAGGGACTTCCGGAGGTCATAACTTTTGACTCAGATGTGGGTTTGGGCTGAAATTTTACAGGTGGATGTGTTATGAGGTGGCATGTGGATTTCCAATTGATCCTAGTTAGTTGGACCCCATTTTGGCACTTTTTCGGGGCTTGAAACTTTCATCTTGGCCCTCAAAATGACAATTTAGTGTTTTTTCTTAGTTTTTTAAAAGTTGTTTTTGTTAATACCTCAAGACTCATGTTTCAAATTTAGGATGTTAGTTGGCTTTTCATCCAACCTTAGTTTCAGGAAGTTTTTGGGAAAAAACTAGATTCTCAAGGTATGCATGTCAAATAACCTAAAATGGCAAAATCTGACAATTGTCAAATTTTGGTCAGATTTTGCCATTTTAGGTTATTTTGCATGTATATCTTGAGAATCTAGTTTTTTCCCAAAAACTTCTTGAAACTAAGGTTGGATGAAAAGCCAACTAACATCCTAAATTTGAAACATGAGTCTTGAGGTATTAACAAAAACAACTTTTAAAAAACTAAGAAAAAACACTAAATTGCCATTTTGAGGACCAAGATGAAAGTTTCAAGCCCCGAAAAAGTGCTAAAATGGGGTACAGCCAACTAGGGTCAATTGGGAATCCACATGCCACCTCATAACGCATCCACCTATAAAATTTCAGCCCAAACCCACATCTGAGTCAAAAGTTATGACCTCCGAAAGTCCTTGCATCACAATTGTATCATATCTTCATCACAATTTTCTTTGAAACAACACTATAAACTACATTGTATCATAGAGGAGCAAAATGTAGACACCTAAAAATGACCTTCGCATACATCACCTTGAATACATCAAATTCATCTAAATCACTTGCATTCAACATTAATTGAATAATCTAATTATTTAATTAATTTTATCAATTTCTTCTAATTCCCCTAATTCTAACATTAATTGAATAAATTCTATTTATTTAATTAATTTCATTAAATTCCACTTTATTCTTCTAAATTAAATAATTTATTTATTTAATTAAATCATTTCCCTTTCAAATTCCTCAAATCCACATTAATTAAATAAATCAATTATTTAATTAATTCATCACTTAAATTTCCTCTTATCCACAATTAAATAATTTTTAATTATTTAATTAGCTAAATATTCTTCTAAATTTAAATAAATTGTTCAAATTTATTTGACTTATCTTCTAAAAATAAATAAAATTAATATTTTATTTATATTCCTCTATCATGCAAAATAAATTAAATGAATTTATTTGTTTAATTTATATTTATCTTCATATCTTATCCTTTCTTCTATCATGCACAATTAATTAAATAAATTTATTTATTTAATTTCTCAAATATTTTCCAATTCTTCTAAAAATATCATTTTCTTCTATGTGCACAATCACTCTTATTTTTAGCATGTCAAAAAGCAAATTTAAAGTTGAGTTAATTGGCTTTAATCATTATTGTTTTTATCACCAACTCATAAATTAGAAAAAAAAAAACATTCTAAATTTATGAAATCAAATCCTATCTTTCTCTAAGCAAGCAGTTAACTCAATAAAGCAACTTTAAAACATGGACACTTATCATGTGTACATTCATCAGGGCTTAAATTTGACAGTCAACCTTGCCTGTCAAGCAATTTTTTTATGACAGTTATCTATTCAAAGGTACACTTCAAATACTATGACATGTCTTAGTATAAATAAATCATATAAAAATCAAATATATACCATCATAATCCTATATAAATTTTGACAGTTTTTCCAAAATCTCTCCTTTCATATGATACAGTCTTTTTAAAATTTTGATTGTATTTGACAACAAAAATGCCTAAATACAGCTATACAACTATCAAATTTAAGCCCTGATGTTCATCATGTCCTCTCAACTCATCTTGGTCATCCATTTCATTAATTTATGTCCACCATTGATTGATCTTTCCATGAAACCTATATATACCCCCTTCACTTCATCAAAAATCCTCTTCGATCATTTAAGCTTTGGGCATTCATATAATGCTTTGAGCATTATATCGCATCATTGAGCACATATACCACATCTTTGAGCATATTATCATCATCATGTCTGCTTGTTGCAACCATGGGTATGCAATGTAAATAGCAATCTACAAAAGACCAAGGAAACAATACAATCTAGGTGAAAACTTTCATTATTTTTGTGTTATTCATTGATTATTGGTTATTATCTGGATTGTTTTCTTGAAGGTTATAGGTTGAGTTTATTGTTCATTGCTTGATCATCATTCGCTCAATTTTTACCTATACACAGTATGTTTGATATCTTGTTTACAATGTCTACGCTGAATCGTAAATCAAGTATGTAACCGAAATTTTTGTCCTCTATCATAACTAGTTCTACTTTACAAAAAAACATGGTTGTAGATACAAAGTTGACTTATGTTCTAGTTTTGCACAATTTTCATAGGACATCTGAGGAACTTGATTTTTTTGGTTCATGTTGTGTTCTATTATAATTTGAAATTCTTTCATGTTTACACAAAAAAACATTTATATCTTGCCAATTCTCAATCTTATTATGTATTTGATTTTTATGTTTTGTTCTATCCTTAATTTGTGTTTTGAATTTTGTTTATATTAAATTAGAATAGCTAACATTGTATTGTTTATTGTTGGAATATTATGCAGTCAAAGAAGTCATGAACGCCTTCTGGTTCTTTGTATACAGTTTACCTATGATTCTTTCTATTCCATCTGCAAAGTGTGATCTCTAATTTACATTGGTGAAGAAGTAACATATCTAGTAACATTGATAGTTTTAGATGCTCTAAACATAAGTTGTCTTTATTTCAAGAATGATCTATTTTGGAAGAAAGCATATTTGAATATGGTGCATATGATCCTATTATAGGATCTTTGCAATGGAAATAGTCTATTTTTTGGATTCTGATATATTTATGGCAATAGAAGATAATTAATTTCACAGAATTATAATATTTAGCAAATGCTCTTTGCCCCTAGTTGCAAGGTCACCTGAGGTGTGGGGTAATGGGTGCGGGTAGATAGGCAAGGATGCCAATCAAATTAGGGTGTCTCTATAAATGATAAAGGTAAATCTATATTATACATAAATGTTCTCATAAAAAACTATGGGTATAGAGATGGGAAAATAGTCCATGTTCCTATAATGGAGTCTCCTAATAACTATACCTCTCTGACATTCATGGGGGTAAGTATATTTAAATTATAGTAGTTTTATGAACACTGATATCCATAGACAACTATTATAGTATTAACAGTTGCATATTGTTCTCTTTAAATATTTCAATTTGTTGAGTGGTAGGAAGCCATCGTCTTGTGCATAGCTCCACATAGTGTTCTAGTTCACAAATTTATGTAGGAGCTCTTTTATAAATTTAAAATAGAATGGAGCTTTATCTCTAAAGCTCTTCATACAAGTTATTGTTGTGGAATTGAATGCAATCTACAATGATCATCATACTCATAATACTAGTCCCAATATGCTATGCAGTCAAGGAAGTCATGAACACCTTCTTGTTCTCTCTATATAGTTTTCATATGATTCTTTCTATTCCATCTACAAAGTGTGATCTCTAATTTACATGGGTGAAGAAGTAACATATGCAGTAACATTGACACTTTTAGATGCTTTGAATATAAGCTATCTTTATTTCCAAAATGATCTATCTTAGAAGAAAGCATATTTGAATATGGTGTAAATGATCCTACTATAGGGTCTTTGCAATGGAAATGGACTATTTTTGAATTTTGATATAATTATGGGATTAGAAAAGAATTGATTTTGGATAATTGTAATATTTAGAAAATGCTCTTTTCCCCTAGCTGCATGGTCACCAGGGGAGATAAGGTGCCCCTACCTAAGACCCCTTGTGTTGTTATATGGAGCCTAATTAGACTCAGAGGTTAAATTTACCCCACTTTTATTGGCGTGGTTTCCCCCCAAATTATTTGACAGGTTCAAGGGGCAACACCCCTTATGGGGTCCATGGGTAGTGCCCTTGGTGCGCTCCCTATCGTGATACAGGGCGGGGTCGAGGGGTAGTGCCCCTGAAATCTCAAACAAATTTTATTATTTTATAAAGGCGTTGGGAGTTATTTTTCTATTGGCTGTCATAAAAAAACCCTATTTTTGTAACTGACATAAGTCTTGATAAAAATGGCTAAGGGTTAGGGTTTCCGTTGATGTATTGTAGCATTTTGCAGTGGTATTGAGTTGCAAGAATTGCTAGTTGTAATCGGTTTGATTTACTAGATAATAATATTGGACTCTCTATTGGTGGATGTGGCTCAAGTTTGGGTGAACCACGTTAAAACTTGTCTGTCACTGTTATTATTTCTGTGTATTTTCATTCCTTTGTTTAATCTTTATTTGCATTTAATTGATATCTTCTGTCAGCTAACCCTAACACCTTGAAGAATTAAAGAAAATTAAAGATGAACCATTAATGAGTACTAGAAAGGGAGCTAAAGAATAACAACAACTAGTTCACCCAATCATGATGGAAGCAAAAAATTAACATCATCTTCTCAATAATTATCACTCAACCCTATCAAAAGATTTTACCCATATGTAACTTGACAACGATCCCCTTATTTTTGGAGTAATGCATTGAATGTTAGCTAAATATAAATAGGAAGTATTATAATTTACAAACTAACATTTACACAAAGTTTAAAATATTGCTAATTTTAATCCAAGTAGAATGAGTTAAATAGTTAGCATATTATAAGGTAAATCCTTGAAACTAAAATGCAACTTTAAAAAAAAAAGAGAAAGCTTGGAGGAAAGTCGCAACCCCCAACCACAACCATCCCCATGACACAAACTTGTTTGAGAGGTGTTCTATCTACTACTGTTGATTGGTCTAGTTATTGTAGGAGGTTTCAGAGTCCTTACAAACATATATTTTAATCATATGGACTGTAGGACATGCTTTATATGCCATTTCATCTTACAGTGTCTACAAATGCAAACTACATCAATCAGAAATGAAGATCCTTATTTGCATTGTTTGCCACAAATAAAGAAACATAGGGTTCCAAAACATAGGAAATGGAAGGGTTAACATCATGGTCAAATGTTCTCATAAAAAACTATGGATGTAGAGATGGGAAAATAGTGCATGTTCCTATAATGGAGTCTCCTAGTAACTATACCTCTCCCACATTCACGGGGGTAAGTGTATTTAAAGTCTAGTGGTTTTATGGAGACTAATATCCATAGAAAATTGTTATAGTATTAATAATTGCATTTTGTACTCTTTAAATGCTTCAGTTTTTTGAGTGGCAGGAAGCTAACGTTTTGTATAGAGCTCCACATAGTGTTATAGTTCACAAGTCTTATGTAGGAGCTCTTATCTATATTTAAAATAAAATGTAGCTTTATCTCTAAATCTCTTCATACAAATTATTGTTGTGGAATTGAATGTAATCTATAATGGTGATCGTAGCCATAATAGTAATCACCTTATGCTTGCAATACCGACAACCAAGGGTATGTGATTTAAATATTGGTTTGTAGAATCATTCATCAAATTACACTTAAGCAAGACAAATGAGCCATAGGAGACTTTTGTCTAAGAGATAAGCCAATTATTGATTCAATAACCAGGTTAACAAATTTTCTAATAGTTTACATGTTCATTCCTCGATTGTCAAATAATGTAATTCTTTGGAATTAATATAAACAACTTAGTTTTCTTGTGAATGTACACCATGTCTAGAACAATATCAATAGTTGAGTGAAACACATTATGTATAAAACCTTGAATCATTAACATAGGAGTGGGCAAGTAGCAAATGTACTTCATACCAGTTTTCTAATACAATTTTCTATATGCATTTGTGTTGTTTGCTAAGTAGAAAACAATAATAACTTTTTTGTTTTATAGTTTTTATGTTGCTTTGATGGTATTCCACAAATGTCAATGGTATGGATACATTTGTTGGCTATTGATGATTTAGACTAATTAGGCATTGGCTTCAAGCATATTGCAAGTACAACGTCTTCTGGTGTTTGGGTGTTGAGACCCTTGTGCTTGTCTCATTATACAAATGAAAAGAAAAAGAGAGTCAGTAGATTAAAAAAAACAAATCATAGTCTATGTTGAGTATGAATTGAATAATCAATCTCAAATTTACAACATCGATTGTGCATTGAGATATGAGGGCTTGTGTAGAACTAGCAGTTTTAAATACAATGCTAGGGATTTTCTTTTTGACTCATTGGAACTCCTCCTACCTTCTTTCTATAATTAATTCAATTGTGCAATGGAGCTATAGATTACTTCTTAGCCTACCTTGCACAAGGTGATTCAGAAGTAGTTGCATCATACACTTACAAATTAGATCTAGTCAGATGTTGCATGAATTGCACAATATAGAGAATATTGAAGAGTACTTGCATAGAATGTGACTCTTTGTAATGTTAGGTGCAAATTATGAAGAGCTTGGACTATGGGAAGACATATTTTTCATTCACTAGCTTGCCAGGTGGATAGATATACAAATATGCCTTTTGTCATTGAGAATAGGAAAAGAATACTTTCATTTCAATCTATCATCCCATGGTTAATCATACTCTATCCTATTCTATGACATTAATCCCATTCATGGTGAGCCACTTTTACTTTATCAAATGTAAGTAATTAATAGTGAATCAAGTATCTCATTTTGTACAATTGATCAGAACCAATCAAAAACATTGCATTGACAACTTTGCAAAAAGACAAAGAACAATGAATCACAACTCTACATCATTCTGCAAGATCAAGCAACAAATAAGCATTAACTAGAGAAAAAAAACATGTAACCTCCAAAAAGAGTGCTTCAATGTCACCAATAGAATTATTTCAAATAAAAATTTAAGACACACCAAAACATGTATGCACAATATGCGAGAGTTTACATTTCAAAAAATATATTATGAATTTTAAGGACAAATAAAACAAAATATATTATGAGATGACATCATAGAATAATAGTTGACTAAGGACCTGCTTCGGGAAGAGACTAGGGCTTTGGAAGCATTGGAAGAGTGTGAGTTATGAGAGGAAGTTTTTTGGAAACAAAAGGCTCGGATTGAGTGGCTTCAGGAAGGGGATAAAAATACCGCTTTTTTCTTCAACTCGGTGAAAGCCAGGAGACATGGCAATTCTATTTCTACTTTGGTGAATGACAGGGGTGAAACTCTTTCTTCTTTGCAGGAAATCACATGTGAATCTATGCAATATTTTGCTTCTTTATTTAGGGAGGACTTGCAGGGGGGTTCTGATGAGGAAGCTCAAGTCCTTTCTTGTATCCCTTCTTTGGTTTCTAGGGAGATGAATGAGCATCTTATGAGTGATATTTCGATTGAGGAGCTAGAGGGGATCGTGTTTCAAATGAAGAGGGGGAAAGCTCCTGGCCCTGATGGTTTCCCGATTGAGTTCTTTCAAGAATTCTGGGAGATTATCAAGTTGGACTTGTTGGCAGTTGTTCAAGAGTCTCATAAGAATAAACAGATGTTACGGGCTTTGAATTCTACCTTCCTTGCTCTCATCCCAAAGTGTGATGGGGCGGATAGGTTAAGTCAATTTCGTCCTATCTCTCTTTGCAATGTGATTTATAAAATTATCTCTAAATTGATTGCTGATAGGTTGAAAAAGTGGCTTAAAGTGCTGATTTCTGAGGAACAGAGTGGTTTTGTGGCGGGACATCAGATTCTGGATGGGGTTGTTATTGCAACTGAAACCATTCACTCTATGGCTAATTCCAAAGATAAGGCAATGCTCATCAAGCTTGATATGGCTAAGGCTTATGACCGTGTTCGATGGTCTTTCCTTCGGAAGGTTCTTGGTGCTTTTGGTTTTGGGGATGAGTGGATTTATTGGGTAATGAGTTGTGTTACTTCGGTCTCCTTCTTTGTGTTAATAAATGGTGACCACTCTGAGCTTTTTGGTGCCTCTCAGGGTTTTCGGCAGGGTGACCCCCTCTCTCCTTACTTGTTTCTTCTTCTTGTTGAGGGTCTGGGACGCTTGATAAGAAGGAATGTGGAGTTAGGTTTCATTCAGGGCTGGGGGTGGGGAGGTGGTTTACCTCCACAATCTCACTTGCAGTTTGTTGATGACACTACTTTGATGGGTATGGCTACAATTAGGGAAGCTTCAAATTTGCGCAAGGTGTTGGATGTTTATCTTCTAGCTTCGGGCCAATTGATTAATGAAGATAAGTCTTCCATCTTTTTCTTCAATACTCCAGGTCCCATTCAGAGGCGAATTGCTCAGATCTTGAGATTTCAGACTGGGGTTCTCCCTTTGACCTATCTTGGTATTCCCATCTCTATTGGAAGACTTCCCAAGTAGTCTTGGTAGAATATTCTGGATAAATTTCGTGTGAAAGTTAATCATTGGACCCATCGCTGGTTGTCCTTTGCGGGTCGTGTTCAGTTGCTCAAGTCTGTGGTACGGGCCCTCCCCATTTATAGATGTATGATTCAGGTGGCCCCTTTGGGTTTTGTTAGGGAATTGGATTCCTTAGCAAGACAATTTTTATGGGCTAGTAGCTTATTGTCCTCTAAATGGAGCCTTGTTAGATGGGACATTGTTTGTAGCCCGAAGCAGTTTGGCGGCCTTGGGTTAAGGCAGTCGTCATTGTCAGGGATGGCGTTGGCTACTAAATTGTATTGGCGGTGGTGTGTGGAGTAGGATGGGATCTGGGCCAGGATATTAACTCAGAAATACTTCTCGGGGATCCCTCAAATTGATATTCCTCGGTATCCACTGGTGGGGAAAGGCTCGGTGATTTGGAGTACGCTCAAGAAAGGGGCTGCTCTGGTCAAGGATGGTTTATTTTGGATTTGTAAAAGAGGGACAAAAGCTCATTTTTGGTCTGATTCTTGGGATGGTTTTCCTCCCATTGTTTCTTAGTTTCCTAATTTGGTGACTCTGTGCCAGAGGTTCTGTGAAGTTGGTTGGCCAAGGGTGAGTGACTTCAAGTCCTTTTCTTCTCATGGGTAGTTGGTGGTGGCAAGATGGAAGAATCCTGATGAGTGGCCTGTTGTTGGTATGGAGGAGGAGTGTGCTGAGCTTCATAGTATCCTTTCTTGTAGATGTTGTAGCTCCCTCCAGGAAGGGGATGTTCTTTCTTGGTCTCCTAATCCTAAAGTTGTCTATACTGTTGCTTCTGGATATCAGGTGTTGTTATCTAACCAACTAGATGGGGTGGAGGTTCACTGGTGGAAAAAAGTGTGGAATAAGCTTTCTTGGCCGAAGTGTAACTGCTTTATTTGGACTTTGGCTTGGAATAGGTGCTTGACTTGGGATAATATTCGGAAGCGGGGTTTTCAAGGTCCTTCTATGTGTGTTATGTGTGGATGTGGGGAGGAGGACTCCTCTCACTTGTTTTTCCGTTGTCCCTTGACTTTGCAGCTTTGGCATTTTTGGTGGGAAGTTTGGAAAAGCCCCTGTGTTCATGCTTCCTCCCTGGTGGATTTTTGGAGTAGTCTGGGTAGACCTCCTTCTATGGCCTCTTTCTTGCAAGATGTGTGGTATGCTGGGCCTTCCTTCATACTATGGCAGATTTGGTTGCAACGGAATCGCAGAATATTTCAAGGTGAGAAGCTGTTGATTCAACAAGTTTGGCACAAAATTATGAGTATGATTCAGGAGACGGTGGAATCTAAGTGTGATGTGGTGTTCCCTTTGGAGAAAGGAGATACTGAGCTGGTGGATAGATTGGGTATTCAGGGGTTGTCTCCTGCTTCTGCTTGTGTCAGGAAAGGAAGGCGAGTGAAAAAGAAAGTGCAAAGGGTGGGGAGATGGCTTCCCCCTCCGTCTGGCATTCTGAAGCTCAATACTGATGGTTCTTCAAGGGGCAATCCTGGGCCTGCTGGGATTGGTGGGACTAGCAGGGATTTTTTGGGATCGGTGGTTTTTTTCTACTCTGTTCATGAAGGATGGCAAACTATCAACCTTATGGAAGGTTTGGCGATCCTCTATGCTTTATAGAGGGCTTATGCTTTGGGATGGCACAAGGTTATCTGTGAGTTTGATTCACAGGTTTTGATTAATTTGCTGAATACATAGAAGGTTTCTGATGTTAGTTGGCAGTTGGCTATGATGGTGCAACAAATTCTGCAGATAAGTTCCTTGATGGAGATGGTGTCTTTTGTCCATATTCCAAGGGAGTGGAACAGGGCAGCAGATTGTTTGGCTAAGTGGGCTTCTGAGCATTTAGAGGGTTGGAAGATTGATGAATGGGAGCAGGTTCCTCATGAGCTCCGACATGACTTGGAGAAGATTCTTGCTGAGGATGGGAATGCTATTGGTAAAGGATGATGTTGTTTCATGCTTTGTCTGGCTGTTTCTATGGATTACTAGGGCCTTTGCCCTTTGATGCTTTGTAATGTTCTTTTCTGAATTTCAATAAAGTTTTTACCCCTTTTTTCAAAAAAAAAAAAAAAAAAAAGACATCATAGAATAATAGTACAACTACAAATTCTATTTGTCGTAGATGCCATAGAACATTGAAACAACACAAGCTTCCTAAATATACAACACCTAAAAATATCTAGATGAACAAACCATTACAATATGTCAAGATGCTTATGTAGTTAGAAGAGTGAATTGTTTCACATAGAATCGTATTGGCACAAATATTGAGCTAGGATACAAAAGACCTCAAATAGGGTTGATTAGAACTATTATTAGTGTTAGTCAACATGAACATTATACAAAAATCATTGCCACAACTAACCAATGACACATCAACAATTGTCGTTTCTCTTAAAAGGCAATTGCAATATAAAAATGAATTCCAAAAGGGGATGGTGCGGTCAGCTATTATTATGAAATCTTTGAACCAATTAATCAAAACGTAACTATACAAAATAGAAAATATTTAGTTAAATAATGATTGGAAATAAACTCTTCAAACCAATCACAAAAATGACATAGCAGATGAAAATAGTACAAGCAATGCCAACTTGAAAAGTGATACAGAACATCAAAACCCTTGTGACATCTTGGTCAATGGGTTCACTGAATCTAGATGTATATAGGAAATGTAAGATAAAATTATTGAAGTTGCACTAGCAGAAGGGCATTGTCCTATTGGAATATTTAAACACAAGTACGTTGAAGAAATGAATTTCCCCACATTGTTCTTCAGATGTCCGCGTGATAATGACATTGTTAAAGGTTTTTCATACTAGAAAATTGCAAAATGGGAGCTACTACACTCAAATAGGCAATTTTCTTACCACACAACAAATTTATTTTTTAAAACTATCAAAATACTCATTCACCAATTTCTATCTATGATGTGGATAAGACTTCATAAAGGACAACTAAAAGGTAGAAAGCTAGTAGCTAAAGATGTCAAGTACAAGCCTAACATAGAAATGATATTGAAATTAGACATTGGCTATGTTGATTTTAAAATAATAAGAACATCTCCAGATTAAATTTTTGCCAATTTAAAAAAAGGTATTTGCAATGATTCAAAACTTGGTCCACCTACATTTTTTATTACATTTACTAGTGTTGAATAGTATTAGTAACTGCTATCAAAAACACTACAAGAATTACATAATATTCATCACCCAACATCAGAAGAACATTATGACACAGTAAATGATTTTTTTTGGGTCTCATTAAACAAGATCTTGTGACATGTGCATGTTACTATAGACATAAAATAAATGCAATGAATCAATTGATATTCATAGACTAGACATTTTTTGGAAAATTTTGATCATTTCTTTGTGACTAAATTTAAAAATCGCAGCAATGACATGACCATTTCCTACTATGGAGTAAAGATGCACCAATATATGGAAAAGATGGTATTCTAGATATTGAACTATTTGTAGACAAGTACATTACTTGTGAGATTGAGAATCTAGATCTTGAGATAACTATTGTACATAGGCACTACCACACAAAATAATTTAGAAAATCAAAATAAAAGTCTTGCAAACATAATTTCCCATACTCTCTAATGAAAAAGACTATAGTTCTCGAGCCATTAGAAGAAAACAATGAAATTTTAATCTCCAAATCAAAGAATATCTTTTTGATATTACAAGAATCTAATAATGAAAAAAGTTCACCTTTCAAATATTTCTAGAAGGAATTAATATGAATGAAGATGAACACATAATGGCTATAAGATCAACAATTTATAGGCCTACAATCTTCTTAAGAAGAAAACCATCACAAATATGGAATAATACCTTCACAAGAAAAAAGCCAAACATATGGAGAGCAAATACACATGAGCAATTTGTGCTTAATGCATATGTTGTAACAATGTATTGTAGTTCATAGATGACAAAAGTGGATAGATCAATAATGCATGCATTTAAAAGGATATGTAATGACCATCATCAAAATAATATGGATTGTGTCAAGATGATAACTAGGCTTGGAAATCCATTGCTCAACTTGTAGCAAATGTCCTCACAACAAGCTGCTCACATTGCTCTTTCACTTCCACTGAACCATAGTTCAAGGAAATGTATATTCATTGACATAAGACCCTATTATGATCATAATTTTATTTAAAAGCCTATTGAACAATTGAATAGAGAGACAAATGAGTTAAAAAATGGTATTTGCAATTCTTTGATAGATTACTACATAGTACGACCTAAAAAATTATGCATATTTGTCTTGCACAATACATTTTTGAATATAAGAAAAATGGGCAAAGACTGCACCCAAAGGCTCAGCCAAATGTTATCCAGTTTGTCAATTTCAATAAACATATTGACTTGAAGAATTATTGTAGAGAGAAATTATGACTTTATGTACTATTCACAATAAATGAAAAAGCATTGAAGCATGGTTTTAGCTCATGGCATGATGCATATTCATACCATAAGAACACAATAAAAGAAAATCATACTAAATACAATTACAATACCCAACTCTCAATGGGGAGACCTTGATAAAGCTATCACTGAGGTCAACTCCAAAATCATACCATTAACAACCAGGCTTTCATTCCAAATGAAACATTAAACAAAGAACAATATAACATAGAAGAAGATTTTGAAACAACAAATAGTAGAAAATAAAAAACCTTGATTTATAATTCATTTGATATTAACAAACACCCATAGATTATGGGTAATGATGAATACTAAAAATTGAGATGAATGCTAAATAATGAGCAACAAGCAATTGTCAAAGACATAGTATCAAACAAACTAAAAGATAATAAAACTCCATTGCACTTTTTCCTAATAGGTGGAGCAGGAACTAGAAAAAAATTCACTGCAAGGGCCATATTCCAAGTGCTTCTTCGCATATATAATAATGCCATTGATAATGACCTAGATAAACCAAAAGGGCTAATAGTTGCTTATACAAGGAAATCATCATACAACATAGGTGGAGTCACATTACATTCAACATTCTAAATACCTTTTAACAAGTTAGAGTTCATTATATTGAATACCAAAATGTTAGATAGAATTTCAAAGCATTATCAAAAATTGCATGTGTTTATGATAGATGAAATTTTATTAGTAGGTACAACATTCTTGTGTTACATTGATAGATGATTGAGAGATATAATGCAAATGCCTAAGTTATGTACTTTGGAAACCTTGATACAATCTTTTGTGGTGATCTATACCAAGCACAACTTGTACTTGATTTAGTTATATCTTTGAAAATGCACCAACATTAACTGAATTAATGCCATACAACTTTTGGAAGGAGAATATAAGATGTTATGCATTGTAAATGACTATGTGAAAAATAGATGAAAAATTTATTGCCATACTCAAAAGAATACGCGTAGGCTTACAAATAAATGATAATTTAGAATACCTAAATCAAACTTGCTTACGCTTTCCACCAATGGATCCTACATTGTCTTTCCTCTTTTATGGAAGAAAAGAAGTTGATGCACACAATCAAAATATGCTCTCAATAGTTCCTAGAGAGTTGACTATATTAAATGCAATTGATGAGCATGATGACAATTGCAGTGAAATATGACATTATAATCACACAACAAATCTACTATATTGAATGTTATTGAAACCAAATATGCTAATAGAAATCTATGCTGGTAAGTATGACACACAAGATGGTGTAGTCAATAGATCAGATGGAACATTTACAGTATACACCAAGTTTACTGACCTTGATGTTTTTTGGGTCAAGTTCAATGACCCACAAATTGGCCATCGACAAAGGGCACGGTTAGCATAGTACTATGGTGATTGCATTAATAAACAATGGACACTTATACTTCGCATTGCAAGGCCCATCCAAAAGGCATCCAACAACAAGAAAATAACTACAAGAAAATAATTTCCAATCAAACTAGCTTGTGCTTGAATTATAAATAGATCCTAAGGGCTTACAATGCAAGGTTTTGACATTTGATCCAATTAGGATTAAATATAATGGATTAACATACACATCACTTTCACACTCAAAAACAATTTGCACACTATTCTTGTTAAATCCTGTGACAAAATAGAACTTCAAGATTTTAAAAAATAACCTTTGAAATATCTCATCACGAGGAGGCTACAAATTGACAATTTGAAAATGGGTATTTGGAATACAACACTAACTCATAAATACTATTATGTACATTGAATACTCGCAACTTGCATCTCCATATTAAAGATGTTGTACATGACAATGATATAATGTCATCAGATATTTTGTTCTTACAAGAAACACACATGCATCATTCGAATTCCAACAAATTATTTGAACATTTTAATTGTTGTTCCATGTATCATGTACATGGCATAATGTCTTTAACCGAGAAGAACCTACTTTTCTCTAGAACAATGGAGCATTCAACAACAAATGTAGAATCCATGACAATAATAATAACTTTAATGGATAATTTAGTCAACATATGCAATCTATATGCAAGACCAAATGCTCCAATGACATAAATCATAACAGTCACCAACCAAGTGTTTTCATGTCTAGATACACACAAAACTTTGTACATTGTAGGAGATTTCAACATCAACATGTCTACACATAATAGCAATAGAAAATAACTTATAGATCATATGCAAAAGAAAAACATGTATATTTTGTTTACCAAATCATAGCCCTTGTCAAAACCAATGATTAACCATGTATGGTCTAATGTGCCTACACAAACATATTTTATTTATAAATCATAAGCATATTGGAGTGATCATTTTCTTAATTTTATAAAGTTTTGCCTTATCCACAATATTGAATCTTCTATAATTTGACATTAAGCATATCTATAGAATAAAATTGATCTCCTCCACATTTTAAAAATTAAATCAAATTAAATCTCAATACATAATTATATTACTCAATACTGCATGGAAGTAAAGATAATTTGTATAGATTATGCAGATAAAGACTATGCAATTTATATTTTTTAATAGTATCAATATAATTTGAATTCATTGATTTGTTGGAAAAGCTTCTTGTTCTTTTGTTTTAGTACTCCAACATAGCCTATTGTCAATAATCCTTGAATGGTAATTCATCTTATACTATGTTTTCCATCAACAACTTTGAATATCATAGCATTTCATGCTTTCCATGTTATAAATGTTATTGCATGTTTCAAAATAACCCATGGATTTTCAAATGCAGGAAAAAATGGATACTGGGAAAAGACCAGAAGACCCAATGTAAACTGATAGCCAACAAAATTTCAAAAGATTAATGATATTGTTTATTCACATCAGAAGAATACTAAATTAGATTTCAAGGCTCTAACTTATTCTATTTTACTTCATGTAGGAAAAAAGTAAGAAATCTAAATACAATAATAATTGAAGACTTGAATGCTCACAGGGTTGGAAATATCTTTGAGGGAGATGTCATTGTAATGTACAAGACTACATTGGATATAACTAACAAAACTTGTGAGGTTCTACGTGTAGATCTAATAGATGCAAAATGTAAAATGATAATTACTCTAAACATAACTTGTGATCTTGTCCAACAATATGAAGACAAAATAGTTCTAGGGTCAACAATATGCATTTTAGAATTTTAGATCACACCCAAAACTAACTATGACCATAGTGACTATGATTGCATACTCATTTGAGTAGCTCATCCACTATCCAAATCATTCCATAGCTTTACAAAGACTATAACTTCATACAAATCACCACCATTAGGTAATTTCTCACAAGTACAAGTAACTATGCCTAGCATGAGAACTATAGGTGCATTGTTTGTTGGCACTAAAAAAATAGCTTTCCAATACCTTGTTGATGTGAAAGATGGAGGTTCTGAGATTGACAAAGCACAGGTAAATATATATCATCAATTGTTCATTTGAAGTTAATTCACAACTTTTATTTAACAACTTATTTATTCAATAAATGGGCAAAAATGCTAACTTCATTCACAATAAAAAAAATAGATACAAATGCATCACAAATGCATCAGAATTTGACACCATTTTTTTACAATGGAAGAGCAAGTGCATCGAAAAAATTTCCAATAGTTTTGTTCAAAAACCTTGTAAAGCAAATTGATGTAAAGGACAATGTACTTCTCACATGGCAGTCATCATACATTTGAAAATTAAACAATAAAAGAACCCTTGACTGACTAACTAGTTTGTGGCAATCAACATTTGAGGTAAGTGGTGCTGGTTCTTGAATTACAACTTATATTTAATTTTAAAGACATCACAAGGCTTTGTTTCAACCTTTTACATCCTATCACAAAATGTATTTTTTTTCATAGTGCTTGTGTTTTTATATTTTTTAAATAAATTGATTTTAAACAATGAACTATTTTGATTTGTTAACAAACATTGAGAGATTTTCATTACAACAAGAGTACCCAATTCCATTGATATTGTTCTTTAATCATATTTCTGTCTATGAAAACCATACATAATGAATTGACTTCTTGTGTAAACATTCAATAAATATTATTTTTGGTTTCTTGCAGGTCCATGGAACCTTAAAAATAGCAAATGCATTTTCTAGCCCTTTCCATGCATTCTTCGCTAATTGTAACTATATATTTGATAGCTATAAAGCATTGGAAGACTAGACTACTCATTGTATAAAATGCAATGAAAATGTGAACTATGTCTATTGCCTTTATATCAAGACCATTCTAACAATTGAAACCAAGAAGACGGGTATGTGCAGGATCATGATGGGCCAAACTATACCTTTAAGTGACAATGAAAATCTAAAATCAGACTTAATCAAGTTCATGTAAAAATTTGAATGGATTATCTACACAATTTGAAAAATATGTAAGAACAAAATTTGTAGAGAATTGAATCTATTTTGTGGGCTACTATTTAAAAAAAACTAAATTTACTTAGTGAAAAATGAATATTTCAATGAACAACTATTAAATTTTTTAGAAAAAAATAAAAAGTGGGTGTCATTCCAACAAACCTAACTATGAGAAAAAATAATATATTTTTGAATCTTTCAAAATAAGTAGAGGACTCATGCCTAGATGTGACACATATTTTTTGAATTTTTTTTCCAATCAAATAATTAGTTATGATTTTTTTACTGACTTTTTTTAAAAACTAAAAAGTAATTTTCCAGCCAACCTAACTTGTTAAAAAAAATTGGAATTCAAATTTTTATTTTTTAAACCTATAGCCAAAAAAGAATAGAGTGTGACACAACTTTTGGATCTCAAAAAGGTGAAATGGTTTGAAAGATATGGGTGCTTTTCAATCAATATGTCCATCAAGATTTCAGACACACACTATATAGAAATTATTAATAATTATTTAATAAAATGATAACCAAGCAAATCTTACATTTTTATCAATTTTGCATAAAAAAAGTTGTCAACACGAAGGGTGAAGTTCGAAGAAGAGAGTGAAACCTGCAAAAATGTTAGAATTTAGGGAAAGTCAAGTATGATAGTCCCCAAGCCTAAATACATGGCAAAATTGAAGCAAAAGGATATCCATTACTAGATATCCATTTTGGGCAGCTACAAATGGATATCCATTTCATTTGGATCAAATGTCCCACCACATAAAAGATGCGGGCCTACCATCGCTAAAGGTGACATTTGATCGGCACCAATTTACCACAAAGTCCATCTTAGCCTCACCAAAGAATAGAATATCCATGGCCACAAATAAATGAGCCCACTAGAAGACATTATGCCCATAACATATGGCATAGCATGAGTGCTCCACATATACTGCAGTGCCATGGGGAGACCACATCATATAAAGGTTGACAATTGGACAACTTAGAAAAGATCAGACGATGGGCACTAATAGGGCACTAGATAGATAGCCAATGCTCATGTGAACATAGACATTGAGAAGTAGGTCCCACCACATTGCCAATTTAGTGTTAAGTAGCACTAGATGATATGATGTCACAATGAAAGAAATGCTAAGTGACAAAAAATGGGCCCACCAATACCAAAGAACTAAGCACGGGTGGATGAGACCATGTGGAGCCCATAGAGTGGCACCTCACAGTTAACACACAGTACCAAGTGGTAAGTCCACACACTTGAAAAAAAATTTAGAAAGTAGCCAACAGGTTGGTTTAGAGGCAAAGTAGCAAGCCAAGAAGGGAATTTTATGACAATAGAAGATTTTTTATGTCAATTAATCAACAATCCATTTCATTCTTGGTGGTGACAATTCCACATCAAGCCTTCATGATCTCATGTATCTATCTCATGTAGCAACTTTAAGGAAGAAGTCATGTTTAATTACCATGTAGTCCTACAACCACAATAAAAAACAATATCAAATTCTTCTAAATGAGGAAACCTATTAGTCCAAAAGCATTTATCTATAACAAGTTAATTCAAAAACATTTTAGTCTTTAAGAGATACAAAGCATTATCATTTCCTTAAACCTACACCTATCCTTGCATATATCTAAAAGATCTTCACCTATGATGTTTAAGACTATAGAGATTTTCAAACCATAAGACTAAATTACAATTCAATTCACCTAAGCATATAGAATGGATAAATTATTCATAAGAATACAAACAACCATTTACTACTTAGCCTATATTCAAATTTCTCTCTTTTCCCTCATAATATCAAATTTTGATGTTTCCATGGGCAACCTCATCAAATTTTGAAATCAAATTTTACAAAATTTACCATATGAATGCTTTTAGTCTCCCTCCAACGAGGTGATTATCTTGGTAGGCCTCTTATTTACATGTTTAGATTTACATGGCTCTTGAGGTGGTCCATATTATCCAAGCAAAGCCCTTTTTTGTGGCATTCACACCTACAACCTTAGGGTTTAGAGATGGTAGTCTATAGCTACATTTAGGTTTTGTGAATCTTTTTTTCATTCATGTCAAGTGGATAATCATTTTTTAATCTTCTAAATGACCATCCTACTTGTATTTCTCTACATAATTCTTCTTTGGCCTAGCTATAGCTCTCTTTGACTTGAGATAAATCACTCTAGGTAGCATTAACCTACATACACGTGGAAAGAAGAATATTTAAATTCCTTGAGCTAAAAGTGGATAAACATTTGTATGTTATGATTAAATTTAGCAAGAAATCTTATGGCATTAAATCAATTCTAAAAATCATTATCATACACCGATAAGGGCGTGGTTCAGTTGTTAAGTCACTTGGTTGTAGTGGCAGCCACCAGAGTTCAAACCCCTACTGGGCCAATGAGCTCACAGGTTTCATGCCTTTGCTGGGCCAATGAGCTCGCGGCTTTAAAGTGTTCTTGCTAGGGGATGAGGTCCTCCATGTTCTGGCCTCACTAGTTCATTGCTCTGGGCAAAAGCATTCACGTGGAGTCAGAGGGCACGTCGCACTAGCATCACCAGTCATGTTAAAAAGTTTACTAGGTGCATTATCTTTAAAAAAAAAAATCATTATCATACACAAATCAACTTTGGATAGATTATTTACACATTGCAAAAAAATCTCTCTAAAACTTAATTCACTCTTGACTACAAAATATTTGGAATTTTGGTAAGAAAAATCACCAATAGTATTCCATCCCCTTGTCCAAGGATTGACCTAGGTGTGTATTTCATGTATATACCCTACAACTTTATGAACTCATGGAACACTTGTTTGAATTTATGGTTTGAGAGTACTTTGTGTCCTAATATGTAGATTTTTGTGCAAACACTAGCTTTGAGACTAAAATGTGTGTATTTCTTTGATCTTGTGGTCAAATTAAAACTATTAATTCTAAACAATTGTATAAATTATGATAACCAAGTGCATGAATGCAAGGATATTATTGAGGAATCACACCTTGTGGTATGTGTGTTTACTAAGCATTGTAAACCTATGTAAAAACCCCAGATAGGTGTTTCCAAGCATGATAGGTAAAAGACAGGGGTTCCTAGTTCCTCATTTAGAGAGTTGTCCACTTGGATCTAACTTGGGCCCTAGATCAGAGCATCCTTCCTACCATACTATGAATGATAGTTGATGCAACATATATTCATGTGTATACTTCATGCCTTACATACATTCATGTATATGCTTCATGTCTTATGTGTATTCAAGTGTATACCTCATGACCTATAGTGTATGAACATGTGTACTTCATGACTGATGTGTATTCAAGTGTATACTTCATGACTTACATGTATTCATGTGTATACTTTGTGACTTACATATATTCATGTGTATGCTTCATGACTTATGTGTATCCATGTGCATACTTCATGTATATTACATGTATACTTCATGCTTCATGTATTACATGTATTTATGTGAATACTTTGTGTATTACACATGTATACTTCATGAATCTTATATTACATGTACTTATTCATATACTTGGTGTATTACGTGTATGCTTCATGCTCTATGTATTACGTGTAGGCTTCATGTTCCATGTATTATGTGTATCACGTGTTTTTATGTGTATGCTTCATGCTTCATATGTACTTATGTGTATTACATGATCTATGAGTATGCTTCATACTTCATGTATCATGTGTACTTATATGCTTCATGCCTCACATGTATTTATGTGTATACTTCATAGATTATGTATGCTTCATGCTTTGTGTCTTATGTGCATACTTCATGTATCATGTATACTTCATGTATTATGCATATCTGGTGTTGGCTTCATGTCTAATATTTCTAACATTAAACCTTGAGAGGAAAACATAATAGTTATCTGATTTACAGAATGGATTTCCATTTTCTAGAAGGGATATCCGTTACTAGATATCTATTGCCCAAAGAATTGGGCTTTAGGTAATGAATATCTATTTTTGGAATGGATATCCATTATCTAAAAGACTAAAAAAGACAAAAGGAATGTTGTTGGGCCTGACAACCATGCCCACGGACCCTCTGCTATCGAAAAACCCATGATCTCTACGTATTACAGTAAAAAATACACTTTTATGCACTTTTGGACACATAATTTTCTTATTACAATCTTAAGGGTGATTGTTCCCCTAATGGGGAGCAACAGTCGTCATAAAGCAAAAAGGAGGAGGAAAGTTACATTGGAAGAAATTGAAGCAATTAGGGAAAAGGATAGAGCAAGGAAGACGATTGGAAGACCAGGTTTAGTGGATGCTCTTCAAGGTGAAGCTTCTTCTTTACCATCTAATGACATGGAAATTGAAGGTGTTAATGTTGATTATAATGAAATGTTAGATAAGAATGGAATTGACCATGATATTGCAAATGAAAATGTTGCAAAATGTTATGAAACACCTATGATAAGAGCAATACCATGGACAAAGAAGAAGAAGAAAAACAAATACATGCACTTGAAGAAAGTGGATATGAACCTCATGATGTTGAATTTGCACTCCATAATCTATTTGTTGATAAAATTGATGAGGTTGATAACATGGATGAAACAATGAAAATCAATGTATCTCCAGATTACATAAGAAGAGAGGACATTTGTCAAGAATCTCAAATAAGCATGATGAAATTGGAAAACATCCAAGAACCCCAAAATGGTTACTTGAAATTGATGAGAACATAATGGAAAAACATGAAGGCAAGAGGTTGTCATGAATGGTTCGATTATGGGCTTCAAAACTCTTCAATGAATACTTTGAGAATAAAACATTAACCAAATAATACTAATTTTTTGTACAATTACTAAAGATGTACAGAATGAGACCTTTACTAAAGAAATTAAAGATTTGGTTAAACAAAGTGTCCGATCGGAATAAAATTGTTATTAGAATGCTTTTCAATGCACTCAATTCTATTGGAAATACTAGAAAGGAGAAAGATAAAAGAGTTGCTCGTAGAGTAATAACAACCTCAATAGTGAGCAAACAATTAAGAAAGGCTTGATTAATAAGGCAAACTTGTGTTGACTTAATCTTGAATCGTAAAATATTGTCAAAAGCACTAGCATTTAGATCAAGACTATAAATTCCTCTTGGAAATGATACTTGGGCTTTCAGTGGTAGGCTTCCACGAGTTGATAACAAAGTAATCAATAAGACAAAGGAAGAAATTGAATAATTTTAGCACACTAACTCTAGGTTATCACCGAATGCAAAAGATGTTTTAAAGTTAAGAATTGGTGATAAAGATCGCACACCACATCCTAAACATTGCTTGGAATGTAGCCAAATAACGTTCTACAAATAATATTGTGAAACACACCTAGGTATGACAATCTCACAAAGAGTATTTGAATCTCTTAAGCCATTTTATTGTGTTCCTCTTAAAATTCATAATACATGTTGCAAATACCATGTAGAGTTTTCTATATATCATGAATTATTATGCAATATTCATTCTTGCACACTAATGAAATGTTATAGGAGTGTGGTTCAATTCAACTACCAAAGTCATAGAGGGACTTATTGGATTTATTTATATGTATTAGAGATGATGATTGCATTTTCTACAAGAAAGATTGTTTAAATGAAAAGTGTTTACAATGTGGTGGGTTATCAAAGTTTGTATCATGTTTTCATGAGGGCAGTGAGCATGATTTTGGAAAGAGAATGGTTGAGAAAAAGAGATATGAGACAATGAAATATAATTTGAAAAGTGGAGGTGAAGTTTCTAGATGTGAGTTGATTGTAAGAGAGGTAAGTATTTCTAATTTTATATTGATGATTTTAAGAAAAATCTTTTCTCCAAGTATGCCAGACACAACCACATGTCTCTATGGTTAGATCAAAAGTTCAGGATGTGTTTTTCCTGATTGGAACTATTGTCTTTGTAGTTGATTTTGCAAAAAACTAGACGTTGTAACCCCAAAATGAAGTGCAATCCTAATACTATAATTCTATTCAGATTGCTATTTTTGTTCACATCACATTAAGACATGCCCCCGAGAGTATAGAAGAGAATAGGAAGATTGTCAGAGAATACCATTTTTACATGGGTGATGGTCTATCTCATTCATCAGAGTATGTGCAATATTGTTTTCAACAATTTTATAGGTTCTTGCAAGAAAAAGATATTAGAATGGATCAACATCTCATTTGGTTATATATTTGCACCAGTCAATTCAAGAATGCTCGTATGTTCTATGGGTTGAGCAGAATGCATGCAGAGAAGGGTATACCTCATATTTGGAATTTTTTTGAAGCTGGGAATGGAAAAGGTGAACATGATGGAGGGGGTGGATATGTGAAGAGAGATCTTTTTAAAGAACAACTAAAGATTAGAGGTGGTGCTACATTTAGTGATGCAGATTCTATTGTTATGTGGTGTAACCATGCATTGTCACAAGGTGTGGCTCTTGATTTAGAAATGCATAGGTTCTTTTTGTTGGTTCATGAGGGGATAATGAGAGAGAAATTGGATTGTCAGAGAATCATTGAATCATCAAAGATGCATTCATTTTGGAGCTCAGATACAAGTGCATGGACTATTTAGACATGAAAATTAGCTTATTTTTATCAGAGTTGTATTAAATGTGATTGGGACAATTGTGAGTCAAGTGAGTGAGTAGATGCATGGATTCAATGATATTTAACCCCTTTATCTCAAGGTCAATAATCTTTAGTCAATTACATGGAGAGCTCATTTGACTATGAACACCTTTCAAACCTTATAGAGCCAAGTCATGTTTATGTAATTATTGCACCGCATGGAAATGAAGAGAGATCAAACTATTGGTTGGCATGATGTGTATAGGGGAAACAAGAGCTAACACAACCTATGACAGATGATGACGGGTTCACATATCCTACATGGTCAATTTTTATTGTAGGGACTTGGTTACGAACATATATGATTAGAAAGAATGGAATCCCTGCATTTGAAGACTTTGAGAAGCATAAAACCATATTGATGTATTCACACCTAGTTGTAGCAACAAATGTTAAGTTACTAAAGCATCATGCAAAACCAAAAACAAAACAACTATGGATGATTAGTAATGCTAAACATGAAGCAGTATTAGATACTGTGAAGGTAAGAGATGACCCCTCAAGTACGATTGACTAGCATTTAAACTTCCAAATGGACAAGTATGACAATTTTTATCTTAACTTGTTCTTATTTTTTCTATTTTTTTGAAATGTTTTATTAAAAATCTTGTTTCTTTAACTATAATGCATGCTTTTGACTATATAGGACTGCGAATGAGGTTATTTTGCATGGCATCATAGACCCGAGGTATGACTTTTAGTGTTCATTTGTATTTCTTAATATTTTGCTTTCTAGCTTTTTCTACATACTAATTTCTAAATTCATTTTGTGCATATCCTTTAATCAAGGCATTCCATGAGATGACATGTATTTGATGTGTTCTACTAAATAGTTTATGTGCCTTGTCTATGCTTCCACATTTTGCATACATGTGTCATAGGGTAATTGCAACTATAACATCTAACAAAATTCTCATATCCTTCATGCTTTGATGGATATCCATACCCTATTCCAAAGATCCCACTTTGGCACATGCATGGAGGATGCTAGAAAAGGCTATGGAATTTGACTTGACACCTACCAATTGCATTTTCTTCAAAGTGTCTAAAGCCTTTTTCAACAAATCCATTTTGCTCATACACTACAATCATGGCATTCCATTAGACCACATTTCTTTGAGGTATTCCACCAAATAGTTCATGTGCCTTTCCTATGCTTCCACATTTTCTATTCATGTCTCCTAGGGTAGTTGCAACTACAAGATCTGGCAGAATTCCCATATCCTTCATGTTTTGATGGATCTCCATATCCCATTCCAAATATCCCATTTTGGCACATATAGGGAGGATGCTGGAAAAGGTTGTAGAATTTATCTTTACACAACTATTTATGTACATTAGTCCACTATGACTATCATAGTATTAGAGTCTTTTGGAAATATTCCTTCAAACTTTATCCTTCATAATCCTTAGTGTTTTGACCTCATCATTACCCCTTGTATGGACTTCACACTTCCTAAGACAACACCTCGCTTCTCCTTTCCATGGTCATCCTTCATAATATAATGGCAATCATATATTTTTATGTTTGTCCTAAGGCATGACAATGATCCATAATCAGAAACAATTTTTTTATTCGAAAGCCTCCTTGAAACCTTATGTTTCCTTCTTCTAGATGGTGGTTCACTTCATTGCTAGGTCATTCTCTTGATGGACCTTAGAGGTGACATCATTGATATTAATCCTTTTGGCACATGGACTACCTTCCACAATATTGCCCTCATAGCCTCATGATTGTCTTGTTTAGTATGACACCTAATCGCCTTCTCATTATCATCTTTAGAGGATGCCTAATCACCGAGGGCTTACTTAAAACCTAAGAATGATAAATTTTCAAAGAATGAAAGAATTTGAAACCCTCCATCCATGAGACAACTGAGACCCAAAACTGCTAGTGACATTTTTAGGACAACACTTAGTTTTGTTGGCAATCCATCTTTGGGTGTATAATAGGATAGTGACAATTGTCTCCATGAAATGTTAGTCCCTTCTACTTTCCTTGGATTTTCGATAAATGGTTTTAATGACACCTTGACCATGTTCAAGCAAGTAGGTATGATAGTCAACATGGTATCATTCCTTATCCTTATGACAAATGAAATCAAATTGGCACCTATTCATGCTCACGAGTATTCCTGCTAATACAGTTTTCCTCTCGAGTATTCTCTAGTACTCCTCAATGACCTAACTTTATAGCCATTGGTCATCATAGGAGCTTCTTCTCATGACTACCCTCCCTTCATCACTCCATCTTTCCAATGTGATATAGTCTACATGAAAATCTCTAGACTATCTTAAGGTTTATAACTGTTTAGGACAACCTAGGTATAACAGTCCCCTATGCAGTAAAGATAGCTTCCATAGTAACTATAACATTCAAGAAAGGAGGGTTGAGATTGTGCAAAAAGTCTTAGCAAATAGTTTGTGTGGCTTGTCTATGTTTCCACACTTTGCTTTACACTTGCCAATTGCATTTTCTTGAAATTTTCTAAAGCAATAAATCCATTTTGTGCATATCTTGCAATCATTGCATTCCATCAAACAACATCTCTTGCAATCATTGAATTCCATCAAACAACAACTAAGTTCATATGGACTAGTATAATAGTCATATTCACCACCATGACCATGTTCATATGGACTAGTATAACAGTCCTATAACAATCCTATTCACCACCATGCTCTCATAAAATAGTGTCTGCATAGAGAGGATAATATTTCTTGCATGCTCTTAATATTCTAGGATTTCAACATTTACTGGTCCCAAAAGGACAGGGGAGAAAAGTGAATTTATAACAGTCTCAGAACTAATTTTCTTAAAATTTTCTAAAGCAAAAAATCTATTTTGTGCATATCTTGCAATCATTGAATTCCATCAGACAACATCTCTTTGAGTTATTTTGTCAAATAGTTCACGTGGCTTGTCAAATTGTTTTATGTTATAAATTCAAGTTGTGGTCTTAGTAGGGTATCAGATTAGCATCATTTATGACTACCATCTTCTATGGGACATTACCAACATTCACAATTTAAAGCAGAAGTAGACAATCCATGTAAAGGAGAAGAAGACAATTTACATAAAGGGATTTAAGACTATTTTCCATTGTGATAGTCATTTACGATTTGTATCATGCCTATTATCTAAGAAATCTCCATGAAAAAGAGGTTTAGGGGTTGTCTTAGGGTATAGACAAGATGATACAAAGGGATTTATAAGGAGATAAAACACTAAAAAGGAGGTTTTTATGAGTTTAGGACAATCACAAGCCTATATAATAGTCCACTATTATAGTCATAAGCATCATGAAGTTATTTTAATGCATTACTTAAGATGTCTGTGATCTTTTCATACATTCATGTGTTCTAAAGAATAGAGCTATTGTACATTCAAGGGATTGAGATTCTAGTTAAAGCATTTAGCTTTCATTTTGGAGGATATTCGATATAATTCCTAAGGTGACTGTTGGCAAGAGACACTACTCTGACGAAGGATTGCATGTTGTCATTGATGGCAACAAGGCACAAAAGTATTCTGGTTCAGAAGGCTAAAATGACTAAGTATGGGCAGTATTCAGAGCAAGTGATAGAAAGTGGGCTAGTATGCCTCCGCAGTTGAAGATCAGTATATGTGGTTTGGGTATGATGTTCATAGCTATTTGATGATGATATGTTCTAGTGCTCAAGTCTTGATTTCCTCCAGAAGTCATACTACAAAATATCTAAGTCTGGGTGAATGGAGCTAAGATAGGAATAGTGCATAATGCCAGAGAAAAAGGGTCCGCATTCCTCCGTAGTTGTATATTTTGTCTTGTGGTTCTAAAGGTATGCTAAAAGGTCAAGAATGAATTTTGGATATGAATCTTTGAGTCTCTTATGGTCCGTAGTGAGAGTTTTGATGTGACAGTTGAATTGGCCAAGCATGTTGTAAGGTCGCCAAACCCTTCTAACTCATTTTAGATATAGATTCAGGTACGAGTACATCTCCAATGAAGTCTTATGATGGATAAATTTAGAATTACATTAATATAGCATTCGAACAATTCTAATCCATTCAAGGTATCTGATTTTATTGTTCAGAACATACTTGTCTAGTGTCACCTTTTATCATCCTGGAGTAATGAAATAGAATATTCTGCCTTATTTTATACATAGTTTATTATGCATTTAATCCTTTAACTCACACTTTGTTGCATGTATTTAAATATTAAGATTTAAGAATAATGTGGGGGAATCAATCGTTAAATTATGTTTCTCCTTGACCCTTTTAATGAAATGATAATACTTTTGTAAGTTATTATTGTTATATTAATTTTATGCTATATCGTTTTCCTTATTAAGATATGATGTTTAGATTTAAAACAAGTAAGGGAATTTGAAAATAATGGATAAGGTTTTATTATATTTTTTTGTCAAAGAGTTGATTAAAATATATGTATATATAAATAAATAAATGAAGTTAATAGAGTTTTAATTCTAGACATTTTAATAAGAAACTAAATATGTTTTATGGAGAAGATTTATATTAGAAATATTAGTAATATTACAATAAGAAAATTTGTGTTATAAAAATATAAAAAAATTTGTTCTTCTTTGTTTAAATTAGAATTTTGAGTTTTATGTGGGTGTGGGCATATATATAATTATATTTATACTTCTATTAAATATAGAGGAATATATATGATTTTTGCTTTATGATTTAATTTAAAGATAAATATACAAATAATTATATATTATGCTTTTATTTAAAGAAGGTTTTGTTTTTAAGATAAAAGTAATGTTGCTTTATCCAAATATCTAGGATTTTATATTTTATTTATGCTTTATTCTATTTTGGCGTATGAGGAAAAAAATAGTTAAAAATAGGAAAAATAAATAGCTTATATAGTTAGTTTCTTAATTTGTGTGTGTGCATATTATTTAATTAATTGATTTATTATTTATTTTATGGAAAAAAAAAAAAGTGTTTTATTTCCTTATTCAATAGTTGTTGAGTTGTCAATTAATTTAGAAAATATTTTACTTATTAAAAAGATTTTTTAGAGTTACCTTTTTAGTGGAGCTTAATTTAGGAAGTGCAAATTAAAAAAAATAGAAATAAATGCATTTCAATTTTTTTAGATCATTTTGGAAATGTTTTAATATTAGTTTCCAGTTTCAATAATGAGAAAGAGGTGGTAGTTCTTATCTTTTCGAAATTCATCTTTTCTTAGAAGCTTTATTATTTAAGAATTGTTCCTAATATATAATTTGTTTTAAAGGATTTGTTTTATTCTTGAGTTAAGATAAGGATTCTATGAGAAATTTCTATCTTTCATTAAATAGATATTGTTATATTTTCTGGTTGATTTTATTTGTTTGTAAATTTGCCATATAATTTAGAGTGCATATATTGAGGTCCATAAAGTCTACTTATTATTTATATAATATTAAATGATATCTTATGCTCTTAAATTTATTAGAGACTATTTCATAATTTTTATATGTTTAAGTATTACAATTAAATTAATTTATAATCTAAATTGTATAATTTAGATTTCTATATATTTCAATAATAATAAAATAAAGAAGTTGTTATATTCTTAAAAAGAAAGGTTATATAAAAATAAAGAATTAAATTTTCTTTCTATAAAGATCTTGAGGATTTAGCTTTACTAATTGCTATTGTTAAAAGTTTCTAAAATGGTTTGGGAAAGTTTATTAAAATCTTTTATAAGTTTCTAAAAGTTGTGAGTTTTTTTAAGAGGAAATTATCTCTTGTTATTATATTGGTAATGGACTTCATTCTTTTGGGGGGAACGATTCATTCTTTTTTCTTTTTTTTCTTCAGAATTTTACAAGAGTAGCGACATCGCATCAACTTTAGCTATCTCGAATTGACACAAGGTAAATCAGAGGTATAATTGAATCATTTCATTTTTGTTATTACATTTAGTTAATGTTTTATTTGAATTTAAGTTTATCTAATCCTTCGGAATTGCCCTTTTTAATTACAAGGTAACCATAAAGCTTAAGGTGACAAATAGTCTTTCTTTTCATATGTAATGAGACAATATCAGATACTTATGTTTCTGACCCAAAGATGTATCACGTGGTTGTATTGTATTTATGTTACAAGCTTATCTATGGGTGATGTTGTATACAAGTCATCAGATATGAGTGTTTTGCACTCTCTATCCTTTTCAAGAAGGGCCAAATGTAATATTATCTTGTCTACCTTGTTAATTTACTACTGTATAATATTTATTGAAGTTTTGTGTTGTTGTGCAAGAAATGTTTAAAATTGGATCCCCAATTATGATTATTGTTACAAGAAGTTTTGTAAGATGCACCAATAGGTTCATGCATTTATATCTAATATGTTATTTATCAATTTTGTGGAACTATTGATTATATTGAGTTGAGCAGATTTAGAATTGTTACTTATGCAGGATACTGAAGCTAAGAAAGTTTACCTTAACTTGCGAAATGATCATATGAAGATTCCCATAGTTGTGTATAATTGTAAAAGAAAAGTGTAAATCATGGTTTTCATTAGGATGAATGATATTAACTTATGTTAATGTATAACTCTATTAAATGTTGACGGTACTCATGGAATATCAAATTTATAATTTTTGTTTACAATGTTTTGTATTTTGAAATTAGAATTAACATTTAGCAGTAAAGTATGATATTAAGCTATGTTTTGAGGTCCATACACTAGTGTTACAGTTGTGGGCATGACATTTGGTATCAGAGCCAAGTTTATCAAACTCTGGAGCCTTTTCGGGTCTCACTATGGTAAGCATAGGTAATTTCTTGATTTATTTCTGTTGGAATGAATGTTTAGTAGATCATTATCAACATATAAATGTTCATTGATGAACCCTTGTGGTTGTAATTTCTTTAAATTTAGTACATGATTTTTGTCAAACATGTGTAATTTTCATTATATTTTGTGGTGTTACTAGTGAAATTGTGTATGTGGTGTCCCTAGTTGTGATACAGTGTATCCAACTCGAGGGAAGGGTATTGTGAGCATTAGTAACGATTCATGCAAGTATACCTAATTG
This sequence comes from Cunninghamia lanceolata, assembly GCA_027924645.1. Taxonomy (NCBI): domain Eukaryota; kingdom Viridiplantae; phylum Streptophyta; class Pinopsida; order Cupressales; family Cupressaceae; genus Cunninghamia; species Cunninghamia lanceolata. The sequence goes on from BSBN01000022.1 coordinate 161,601, forward strand.
AGAAACTGTTGTGGTTGTATAGATCTAGTACAATGATGTATTGTGTCTTCTTTTTATTGAGGTTGTCTTTTGTGGGGATTGGGTTGTAATGGGAGCGGCCCTCCGTGAGTGATGAGAGCCTCCCAAGTAATGGGGTTAGAGAGAGGTGTGGAGCCTCTCTTGGGGTATTGTTTATCCTAGGAGGGATGATTATCCCCTCTTTCCCCCTTCCTTATGGATCATATTAGTGATTCATTTGTGTTGTTATTGTGTTGTTGGGAGCGGATCTACCCCATTTAGGGGTTTAGAGCCTCTCATGTGTGGGGTTGAGCGAGGTGTGGATCTCCTTTGGGACGTAAACCATTATGGGGTGAGGTGGGGACACAACCCCCTCATAGTCACATTGGAATAGAATCCCCTCTGCTCCCCCTCTTTATGGATTCACTAGCAACTCATATGTATTGTTGGGAACCTATGGGTTGAGGATGGATCAGAGAGTGCCTATGATTGTGGAGTTTATCTATGATGATTCAGTTATGGTATCTCAGTTGGCATGGCAGTTTCTAGCAAATGGACATTTTATGGTAACTTGGCCACTATTTATGGTAATCCATTTTAGATATGCAACTTTGGCAGCATCAGTGATACAAATAATTAGACTAAATATTGAATTATGAAAATTTGGGTTTTGGAAATAGTAATTTTGAGATAGAAATTTTCCATTTCATTCATAGTTTTAAAACCAACATATTATTCTCAAGACACAGAAGATCTTGGTTAAATTGTCAGAATTATAATATCAGCATCTTAGTAGCAAAAAGAGAAATGATAGCATATTGATAAGACATTTTTGATAATTATCAAGGGTAATGGCTTCTTCTCTCAGTTTTGGTATCAAAGGTTGGGATCTATACAAAATTGTGAATGGATATAAGAGTTCATGATCATTTCCTTTTGTGATATATGATATGGTTGTCCCGGGTTGTGTGGGACATACACATTGTGATCTATTATTGAATTCTATGTGGTTTGAGACCACCACATTCCCCTCCTCCCCTTGGGTGGCTTGTTTGAAGCCACATGGTGATTGTGATCTAATATTTGATGAAAATTGTTGAAACTTTAATTTGGATTTTGTGACATCTTTCTTATTTTTGGGCTAGCAGTTTTGAAATTTTTTTTTATTATTTTGATTGATTGAAATTGTGAAGTTGTCCTCATTGCCTCAAGGACCATTTTCATTCAGGATTTTTGGGTTCAAAGATTTGAATTCTAATATTTATTTTGGTTTTAAATGGGATTTTATTGGTTTTTATTATTAAAGTTTTTACTCATTGAGAGTTTCCACATTTTGAGGCATTATCTAGGTTTGTTGTTGGCTTGTGTGGAGAAATGTGAACTGTGTAAACTACTATACCCAGGAGGGGTCCCTGGTAGGTTGTATAGGGGAGTAGATGGCCTGGGGAATGTTTATTATGAAATTGTGTAAGATCTATATTGTGGCACTATGGTTCTACTTGGCACTGATCCTCCTCATCCCATTGGGTGTGTGCATGATATGTTGTATGGAGTCAAAATTATGTGATGTGTAAAAGTTTCAAGAAGTGTGAAAAACAAATGCGGTTGCAATGAATTTGATCGGTAAGTGATAATGCAGTGGATGGTAATGGATTCAGAGGTGCATTATGGTATGCTAGAATTTTGGTAATGACAAGAGTTGTTTAAAGTTGTTCTTTCACAATGAGTAATGATACATGATTACTTTTGCTAGCTATTAAAGAAATTACTTTAGTTCATATTAGTAACTATAGAATATGCTTATTGATATTATGTTGGATTTCAAAATAAAATATTGGCATCTCGTTAATTTTGGTTAGATGAATAAATGTATCTCTGGGATATCTAACTTTTGTTTGATGTGTTGAAGTTAGTGAGCATTCGTTACGCTTGAGGACTTCAAGGAATAAGTCCATAGGGTGTGTATGTGATGTGTTATTTTGTGGTATGTAAAGTGTTGAGAAGTGTCATAAAGAAATGTGGTAAATTATTATTGAAATAAACTAGTTCTTTTGATGGATGTATCATAAGTATGCTTGATATATGAATGTTAGAGTCATTGAACTTAGTAATTGCAAAACATCATTGTTCGATGAATGATAATGTAGAGTAACCTATGGTTTTAATGTGTACTATAATTTTCTTTGAAATAAGTAATGGTATCTTAGTATTTTTGTTTTTCTATGGAATAAATATATTATAACTAACTCTTATTTGATGTGATGAAGTTAGAAAATATTTTATTTTCTTAAGGACTTCCAGGAGGAAGTCCATTCTTAGGGGGGGAGAGTGTAAGGTCGCCAAACCCTTCTAACTCATTTTAGATAGAGATTCAGGTACGAGTACATCTCCAATGAAGTCTTATGATGGATAAATTTAGAATTACATTAATATAGCATTCGAACAATTCTAATCCATTCAAGGTATCTGATTTTATTGTTCAGAACATACTTGTCTAGTGTCACCTTTTATCACCCTGGAGTAATGAAATAGAATATTCTGCCTTATTTTATACATAGTTTATTATGCATTTAATCCTTTAACTCACACTTTGTTGCATGTATTTAAATATTAAGATTTAAGAATAATGTGGGGGAATCAATCATTAAATTATGTTTCTCCTTGACCCTTTTAATGAAATGATAATACTTTTGTAAGTTATTATTGTTATATTAATTTTATGCTATATCGTTTTCCTTATTAAGATATGATGTTTAGATTTAAAACAAGTAAGGGAATTTGAAAATAATGGATAAGGTTTTATTATATTTTTTTGTCAAAGAGTTGATTAAAATATATGTATATATAAATAAATAAATGAAGTTAATAGAGTTTTAATTCTAGACATTTTAATAAGAAACTAAATATGTTTTATGGAGAAGATTTATATTAGAAATATTAGTAATATTACAATAAGAAAATTTGTGTTATAAAAATATAAAAAAATTTGTTCTTCTTTGTTTAAATTAGAATTTTGAGTTTTATGTGGGTGTGGGCATATATATAATTATATTTATACTTCTATTAAATATAGAGGAATATATATGATTTTTGCTTTATGATTTAATTTAAAGATAAATATACAAACAATTATATATTATGCTTTTTTTTAAAGAAGGTTTTGTTTTTAAGATAAAAGTAATGTTGCTTTATCCAAATATCTAGGATTTTATATTTTATTTATGCTTTATTCTATTTTGGCGTATGAGGAAAAAAATAGTTAAAAATAGGAAAAATAAATAGCTTATATAGTTAGTTTCTTAATTTGTGTGTGTGCATATTATTTAATTAATTGATTTATTATTTATTTTATGGAAAAAAAAAAAGTGTTTTATTTCCTTATTCAATAGTTGTTGAGTTGTCAATTAATTTAGAAAATATTTTACTTATTAAAAAGATTTTTTAGAGTTACCTTTTTAGTGGAGCTTAATTTAGGAAGTGCAAATTAAAAAAAATAGAAATAAATGCATTTCAATTTTTTTAGATCATTTTGGAAATGTTTTAATATTAGTTTCCAGTTTCAATAATGAGAAAGAGGTGGTAGTTCTTATCTTTTCGAAATTCATCTTTTCTTAGAAGCTTTATTATTTAAGAATTGTTCCTAATATATAATTTGTTTTAAAGGATTTGTTTTATTCTTGAGTTAAGATAAGGATTCTATGAGAAATTTCTATCTTTCATTAAATAGATATTGTTATATTTTCTGGTTGATTTTATTTGTTTGTAAATTTGCCATATAATTTAGAGTGCATATATTGAGGTCCATAAAGTCTACTTATTATTTATATAATATTAAATGATATCTTATGCTCTTAAATTTATTAGAGACTATTTCATAATTTTTATATGTTTAAGTATTACAATTAAATTAATTTATAATCTAAATTGTATAATTTAGATTTCTATATATTTCAATAATAATAAAATAAAGAAGTTGTTATATTCTTAAAAAGAAAGGTTATATAAAAATAAAGAATTAAATTTTCTTTCTATAAAGATCTTGAGGATTTAGCTTTACTAATTGCTATTGTTAAAAGTTTCTAAAATGGTTTGGGAAAGTTTATTAAAATCTTTTATAAGTTTCTAAAAGTTGTGAGTTTTTTTAAGAGGAAATTATCTCTTGTTATTATATTGGTAATGGACTTCATTCTTTTGGGGGGAACGATTCATTCTTTTTTCTTTTTTTTCTTCAGAAAATGAGTAATGGACTTCTACTACGAAAGAAATTTTCTTTGATTAAAGAACTAAGCTTGATAATTATTGAGTTTTTTTTTTTTCAATCTTGTGATGAACCTTCTCTTGGAGCAATCTACTCTCATACCTCAGTGAGATTGTCTATGCATTTCATGGGGGACACTTCTTGTCTTAATTCCTACCATTTTTCTTTTAATCTCTTTGAAAGTATCATAACAGGCTGGTTTGTGTATTCCAGATTCAAGACTTTTCTTTTGTGATTTTTAATTTAATTTTTTTTATTTTTATTTTTTTTATAGGGTTAAACTTACCTACAGATAGAATGTTTATCTATTTTGCTATAGATGATTGTGAATCAAATCCATTTTTGTTATAATAGATAGAAATTTTAATTATGTAGAGGTTAAAAAGATATAAATTTAATTAAATCAAGTTTTGGAAGTAATGGTTCCATATATACAATTTAGTTTGAGTCAAATAGGTATAATTTATTATCTTAGTTAAAAACATACTCCATAGAATTGCTCTTAATTCCCTGTGTTAGCTGAACTATGTGTTCAAGATTATTGATTGTTGTTATGGCCTATGCATACTTTCTTAAATATATATCATTCCTTATCTTGAAATCTAAAATTATAGCAATGTGAATCAGTCTTTCTAATTGTGTTTGATTTATAATTATATTAAATGATCTTTTCAATAAATTTTCTTTGCAAGCATTTTGAATTTTTTTTATATTTTTCTTTGTAACAGTGTGGCTGATTGCAGTAAAAACTGCTCGTGCATCTTAAATAATTTTCTTAATTAAATTATGGGTTTTGTTTGTCTTTATCTCACCTTTCCAAAACATCTATAATTTTAAAATTTCATTGAAAGACAGTTTTTGTTTATTATTTTATTTTATGTTTATTTTAAAAATAGTTTAATTCATTGAATTAAGTTGAGATTAGATTGGTGACAAAATAATTTATATAAATATATTTCCTTTTGAATGCATTATTCCTATTACATTTAGTATAGTTATTTTCTGAGATAAAGGAATAAATTGTGCTTGTAATAGTAAAATGATAATAAATAGATTTGGTTTTGATAAGAGATAATAAGAATATTTATTATTAATTATTATTTTTGTATCCAAATTATTTCATGTGTATTGTTTTAAGAATTATCATTTGATTCTTAGTAATTAAATTGATATTACTATTATGATTTAATTAAACTTTATTTCTTAATGGCAAATCATCTTACTAAATGAAGTATTGTGGTTGCCCAATTAAAATTATAGATTTTATTTAAAATTATTATTATTTAAGAAATAAGTCATGAGTCCTTATTGTATTGGATGTGTTTTCATATGATCTCTATATTAATATACGAGTTCTATAGATTAAGTTGTCGAGTTTTTGATTGATACAATAATTTCATTATGTTTTCAACGTAGTGAACTAAGATTTGTGTGTATTGGTCAGTTGTTGCCTATAGAATATTTTTTATGTGAATAGCTTGTTAAACGTCTACTAATGTCAAGAAATCTTGCCCATCTGATGTTGTTTCCTTCTTTATTTTTTCAGAGAGAGTCCTGCTTCCAGTAGAAACTCCATTAAGGATTATTTATTTTTCCTCTTTGAACAAATATACTTAAGCCAATCTTATGATTGCAACTCAATCTTTAAATGTATTTATTCCAACCTTATGATTGCAAGTCAAGTTACCCCGAACTACGAAGCCTCTGTGCTGTACGTAGGCAAGGCCATCACTGATGAGCCCCCGAGGCACTAGGTCTACCCCTTAGGGCCTGTAGAATCGTTATCTTGTGCATTGATACCTATCATGTTATTATTGATCATGTGAGACTAATACTTTTATTTAGTTGTACATATTCATGTTAGTTACATGTACATGGTGTTAGTGCTAATAGTGTATTTTATAAACATCGCAAGAAGGTAGAATTTTACAAGAGTAGCGACATCGCATCAACTTTAGCTATCTCGAATTGACACAAGGTAAATCAGAGGTATAATTGAATCATTTCATTTTTGTTATTACATTTAGTTAATGTTTTATTTGAATTTAAGTTTATCTAATCCTTCGGAATTGCCCTTTTTAATTACAAGGTAACCATAAAGCTTAAGGTGACAAATAGTCTTTCTTTTCATATGTAATGAGACAATATCAGATACTTATGTTTCTGACCCAAAGATGTATCACGTGGTTGTATTGTATTTATGTTACAAGCTTATCTATGGGTGATGTTGTATACAAGTCATCAGATATGAGTGTTTTGCACTCTCTATCCTTTTCAAGAAGGGCCAAATGTAATATTATCTTGTCTACCTTGTTAATTTACTACTGTATAATATTTATTGAAGTTTTGTGTTGTTGTGCAAGAAATGTTTAAAATTGGATCCCCAATTATGATTATTGTTACAAGAAGTTTTGTAAGATGCACCAATAGGTTCATGCATTTATATCTAATATGTTATTTATCAATTTTGTGGAACTATTGATTATATTGAGTTGAGCAGATTTAGAATTGTTACTTATGCAGGATACTGAAGCTAAGAAAGTTTACCTTAACTTGCGAAATGATCATATGAAGATTCCCATAGTTGTGTATAATTGTAAAAGAAAAGTGTAAATCATGGTTTTCATTAGGATGAATGATATTAACTTATGTTAATGTATAACTCTATTAAATGTTGACGGTACTCATGGAATATCAAATTTATAATTTTTGTTTACAATGTTTTGTATTTTGAAATTAGAATTAACATTTAGCAGTAAAGTATGATATTAAGCTATGTTTTGAGGTCCATACACTAGTGTTACAGTTGTGGGCATGACATTTGGTATCAGAGCCAAGTTTATCAAACTCTGGAGCCTTTTCGGGTCTCACTATGGTAAGCATAGGTAATTTCTTGATTTATTTCTGTTGGAATGAATGTTTAGTAGATCATTATCAACATATAAATGTTCATTGATGAACCCTTGTGGTTGTAATTTCTTTAAATTTAGTACATGATTTTTGTCAAACATGTGTAATTTTCATTATATTTTGTGGTGTTACTAGTGAAATTGTGTATGTGGTGTCCCTAGTTGTGATACAGTGTATCCAACTCGAGGGAAGGGTATTGTGAGCATTAGTAACGATTCATGCAAGTATACCTAATTGAGAAACTGTTGTGGTTGTATAGATCTAGTACAATGATGTATTGTGTCTTCTTTTTATTGAGGTTGTCTTTTGTGGGGATTGGGTTGTAATGGGAGCGGCCCTCCGTGAGTGATGAGAGCCTCCCAAGTAATGGGGTTAGAGAGAGGTGTGGAGCCTCTCTTGGGGTATTGTTTATCCTAGGAGGGATGATTATCCCCTCTTTCCCCCTTCCTTATGGATCATATTAGTGATTCATTTGTGTTGTTATTGTGTTGTTGGGAGCGGATCTACCCCATTTAGGGGTTTAGAGCCTCCCATGTGTGGGGTTGAGCGAGGTGTGGATCTCCTTTGGGACGTAAACCATTATGGGGTGAGGTGGGGACACAACCCCCTCATAGTCACATTGGAATAGAATCCCCTCTGCTCCCCCTCTTTATGGATTCACTAGCAACTCATATGTATTGTTGGGAACCTATGGGTTGAGGATGGATCAGAGAGTGCCTATGATTGTGGAGTTTATCTATGATGATTCAGTTATGGTATCTCAGTTGGCATGGCAGTTTCTAGCAAATGGACATTTTATGGTAACTTGGCCACTATTTATGGTAATCCATTTTAGATATGCAACTTTGGCAGCATCAGTGATACAAATAATTAGACTAAATATTGAATTATGAAAATTTGGGTTTTGGAAATAGTAATTTTGAGATAGAAATTTTCCATTTCATTCATAGTTTTAAAACCAACATATTATTCTCAAGACACAGAAGATCTTGGTTAAATTGTCAGAATTATAATATCAGCATCTTAGTAGCAAAAAGAGAAATGATAGCATATTGATAAGACATTTTTGATAATTATCAAGGGTAATGGCTTCTTCTCTCAGTTTTGGTATCAAAGGTTGGGATCTATACAAAATTGTGAATGGATATAAGAGTTCATGATCATTTCCTTTTGTGATATATGATATGGTTGTCCCGGGTTGTGTGGGACATACACATTGTGATCTATTATTGAATTCTATGTGGTTTGAGACCACCACATTCCCCTCCTCCCCTTGGGTGGCTTGTTTGAAGCCACATGGTGATTGTGATCTAATATTTGATGAAAATTGTTGAAACTTTAATTTGGATTTTGTGACATCTTTCTTATTTTTGGGCTAGCAGTTTTGAAATTTTTTTTTATTATTTTGATTGATTGAAATTGTGAAGTTGTCCTCATTGCCTCAAGGACCATTTTCATTCAGGATTTTTGGGTTCAAAGATTTGAATTCTAATATTTATTTTGGTTTTAAATGGGATTTTATTGGTTTTTATTATTAAAGTTTTTACTCATTGAGAGTTTCCACATTTTGAGGCATTATCTAGGTTTGTTGTTGGCTTGTGTGGAGAAATGTGAACTGTGTAAACTACTATACCCAGGAGGGGTCCCTGGTAGGTTGTATAGGGGAGTAGATGGCCTGGGGAATGTTTATTATGAAATTGTGTAAGATCTATATTGTGGCACTATGGTTCTACTTGGCACTGATCCTCCTCATCCCATTGGGTGTGTGCATGATATGTTGTATGGAGTCAAAATTATGTGATGTGTAAAAGTTTCAAGAAGTGTGAAAAACAAATGCGGTTGCAATGAATTTGATCGGTAAGTGATAATGCAGTGGATGGTAATGGATTCAGAGGTGCATTATGGTATGCTAGAATTTTGGTAATGACAAGAGTTGTTTAAAGTTGTTCTTTCACAATGAGTAATGATACATGATTACTTTTGCTAGCTATTAAAGAAATTACTTTAGTTCATATTAGTAACTATAGAATATGCTTATTGATATTATGTTGGATTTCAAAATAAAATATTGGCATCTCGTTAATTTTGGTTAGATGAATAAATGTATCTCTGGGATATCTAACTTTTGTTTGATGTGTTGAAGTTAGTGAGCATTCGTTACGCTTGAGGACTTCAAGGAATAAGTCCATAGGGTGTGTATGTGATGTGTTATTTTGTGGTATGTAAAGTGTTGAGAAGTGTCATAAAGAAATGTGGTAAATTATTATTGAAATAAACTAGTTCTTTTGATGGATGTATCATAAGTATGCTTGATATATGAATGTTAGAGTCATTGAACTTAGTAATTGCAAAACATCATTGTTCGATGAATGATAATGTAGAGTAACCTATGGTTTTAATGTGTACTATAATTTTCTTTGAAATAAGTAATGGTATCTTAGTATTTTTGTTTTTCTATGGAATAAATATATTATAACTAACTCTTATTTGATGTGATGAAGTTAGAAAATATTTTATTTTCTTAAGGACTTCCAGGAGGAAGTCCATTCTTAGGGGGGGAGAGTGTAAGGTCGCCAAACCCTTCTAACTCATTTTAGATAGAGATTCAGGTACGAGTACATCTCCAATGAAGTCTTATGATGGATAAATTTAGAATTACATTAATATAGCATTCGAACAATTCTAATCCATTCAAGGTATCTGATTTTATTGTTCAGAACATACTTGTCTAGTGTCACCTTTTATCACCCTGGAGTAATGAAATAGAATATTCTGCCTTATTTTATACATAGTTTATTATGCATTTAATCCTTTAACTCACACTTTGTTGCATGTATTTAAATATTAAGATTTAAGAATAATGTGGGGGAATCAATCATTAAATTATGTTTCTCCTTGACCCTTTTAATGAAATGATAATACTTTTGTAAGTTATTATTGTTATATTAATTTTATGCTATATCGTTTTCCTTATTAAGATATGATGTTTAGATTTAAAACAAGTAAGGGAATTTGAAAATAATGGATAAGGTTTTATTATATTTTTTTGTCAAAGAGTTGATTAAAATATATGTATATATAAATAAATAAATGAAGTTAATAGAGTTTTAATTCTAGACATTTTAATAAGAAACTAAATATGTTTTATGGAGAAGATTTATATTAGAAATATTAGTAATATTACAATAAGAAAATTTGTGTTATAAAAATATAAAAAAATTTGTTCTTCTTTGTTTAAATTAGAATTTTGAGTTTTATGTGGGTGTGGGCATATATATAATTATATTTATACTTCTATTAAATATAGAGGAATATATATGATTTTTGCTTTATGATTTAATTTAAAGATAAATATACAAACAATTATATATTATGCTTTTTTTTAAAGAAGGTTTTGTTTTTAAGATAAAAGTAATGTTGCTTTATCCAAATATCTAGGATTTTATATTTTATTTATGCTTTATTCTATTTTGGCGTATGAGGAAAAAAATAGTTAAAAATAGGAAAAATAAATAGCTTATATAGTTAGTTTCTTAATTTGTGTGTGTGCATATTATTTAATTAATTGATTTATTATTTATTTTATGGAAAAAAAAAAAGTGTTTTATTTCCTTATTCAATAGTTGTTGAGTTGTCAATTAATTTAGAAAATATTTTACTTATTAAAAAGATTTTTTAGAGTTACCTTTTTAGTGGAGCTTAATTTAGGAAGTGCAAATTAAAAAAAATAGAAATAAATGCATTTCAATTTTTTTAGATCATTTTGGAAATGTTTTAATATTAGTTTCCAGTTTCAATAATGAGAAAGAGGTGGTAGTTCTTATCTTTTCGAAATTCATCTTTTCTTAGAAGCTTTATTATTTAAGAATTGTTCCTAATATATAATTTGTTTTAAAGGATTTGTTTTATTCTTGAGTTAAGATAAGGATTCTATGAGAAATTTCTATCTTTCATTAAATAGATATTGTTATATTTTCTGGTTGATTTTATTTGTTTGTAAATTTGCCATATAATTTAGAGTGCATATATTGAGGTCCATAAAGTCTACTTATTATTTATATAATATTAAATGATATCTTATGCTCTTAAATTTATTAGAGACTATTTCATAATTTTTATATGTTTAAGTATTACAATTAAATTAATTTATAATCTAAATTGTATAATTTAGATTTCTATATATTTCAATAATAATAAAATAAAGAAGTTGTTATATTCTTAAAAAGAAAGGTTATATAAAAATAAAGAATTAAATTTTCTTTCTATAAAGATCTTGAGGATTTAGCTTTACTAATTGCTATTGTTAAAAGTTTCTAAAATGGTTTGGGAAAGTTTATTAAAATCTTTTATAAGTTTCTAAAAGTTGTGAGTTTTTTTAAGAGGAAATTATCTCTTGTTATTATATTGGTAATGGACTTCATTCTTTTGGGGGGAACGATTCATTCTTTTTTCTTTTTTTTCTTCAGAAAATGAGTAATGGACTTCTACTACGAAAGAAATTTTCTTTGATTAAAGAACTAAGCTTGATAATTATTGAGTTTTTTTTTTTCAATCTTGTGATGAACCTTCTCTTGGAGCAATCTACTCTCATACCTCAGTGAGATTGTCTATGCATTTCATGGGGGACACTTCTTGTCTTAATTCCTACCATTTTTCTTTTAATCTCTTTGAAAGTATCATAACAGGCTGGTTTGTGTATTCCAGATTCAAGACTTTTCTTTTGTGATTTTTAATTTAATTTTTTTTATTTTTATTTTTTTTATAGGGTTAAACTTACCTACAGATAGAATGTTTATCTATTTTGCTATAGATGATTGTGAATCAAATCCATTTTTGTTATAATAGATAGAAATTTTAATTATGTAGAGGTTAAAAAGATATAAATTTAATTAAATCAAGTTTTGGAAGTAATGGTTCCATATATACAATTTAGTTTGAGTCAAATAGGTATAATTTATTATCTTAGTTAAAAACATACTCCATAGAATTGCTCTTAATTCCCTGTGTTAGCTGAACTATGTGTTCAAGATTATTGATTGTTGTTATGGCCTATGCATACTTTCTTAAATATATATCATTCCTTATCTTGAAATCTAAAATTATAGCAATGTGAATCAGTCTTTCTAATTGTGTTTGATTTATAATTATATTAAATGATCTTTTCAATAAATTTTCTTTGCAAGCATTTTGAATTTTTTTTATATTTTTCTTTGTAACAGTGTGGCTGATTACTGCTCGTGCATCTTAAATAATTTTCTTAATTAAATTATGGGTTTTGTTTGTCTTTATCTCACCTTTCCAAAACATCTATAATTTTAAAATTTCATTGAAAGACAGTTTTTGTTTATTATTTTATTTTATGTTTATTTTAAAAATAGTTTAATTCATTGAATTAAGTTGAGATTAGATTGGTGACAAAATAATTTATATAAATATATTTCCTTTTGAATGCATTATTCCTATTACATTTAGTATAGTTATTTTCTGAGATAAAGGAATAAATTGTGCTTGTAATAGTAAAATGATAATAAATAGATTTGGTTTTGATAAGAGATAATAAGAATATTTATTATTAATTATTATTTTTGTATCCAAATTATTTCATGTGTATTGTTTTAAGAATTATCATTTGATTCTTAGTAATTAAATTGATATTACTATTATGATTTAATTAAACTTTATTTCTTAATGGCAAATCATCTTACTAAATGAAGTATTGTGGTTGCCCAATTAAAATTATAGATTTTATTTAAAATTATTATTATTTAAGAAATAAGTCATGAGTCCTTATTGTATTGGATGTGTTTTCATATGATCTCTATATTAATATACGAGTTCTATAGATTAAGTTGTCGAGTTTTTGATTGATACAATAATTTCATTATGTTTTCAACGTAGTGAACTAAGATTTGTGTGTATTGGTCAGTTGTTGCCTATAGAATATTTTTTATGTGAATAGCTTGTTAAACGTCTACTAATGTCAAGAAATCTTGCCCATCTGATGTTGTTTCCTTCTTTATTTTTTCAGAGAGAGTCCTGCTTCCAGTAGAAACTCCATTAAGGATTATTTATTTTTCCTCTTTGAACAAATATACTTAAGCCAATCTTATGATTGCAACTCAATCTTTAAATGTATTTATTCCAACCTTATGATTGCAAGTCAAGTTACCCCGAACTACGAAGCCTCTGTGCTGTACGTAGGCAAGGCCATCACTGATGAGCCCCCGAGGCACTAGGTCTACCCCTTAGGGCCTGTAGAATCGTTATCTTGTGCATTGATACCTATCATGTTATTATTGATCATGTGAGACTAATACTTTTATTTAGTTGTACATATTCATGTTAGTTACATGTACATGGTGTTAGTGCTAATAGTGTATTTTATAAACATCGCAAGAAGGTAGAATTTTACAAGAGTAGCGACATCGCATCAACTTTAGCTATCTCGAATTGACACAAGGTAAATCAGAGGTATAATTGAATCATTTCATTTTTGTTATTACATTTAGTTAATGTTTTATTTGAATTTAAGTTTATCTAATCCTTCGGAATTGCCCTTTTTAATTACAAGGTAACCATAAAGCTTAAGGTGACAAATAGTCTTTCTTTTCATATGTAATGAGACAATATCAGATACTTATGTTTCTGACCCAAAGATGTATCACGTGGTTGTATTGTATTTATGTTACAAGCTTATCTATGGGTGATGTTGTATACAAGTCATCAGATATGAGTGTTTTGCACTCTCTATCCTTTTCAAGAAGGGCCAAATGTAATATTATCTTGTCTACCTTGTTAATTTACTACTGTATAATATTTATTGAAGTTTTGTGTTGTTGTGCAAGAAATGTTTAAAATTGGATCCCCAATTATGATTATTGTTACAAGAAGTTTTGTAAGATGCACCAATAGGTTCATGCATTTATATCTGATATGTTATTTATCAATTTTGTGGAACTATTGATTATATTGAGTTGAGCAGATTTAGAATTGTTACCTATGCAGGATACTGAAGCTAAGAAAGTTTACCTTACCTTGCGAAATGATCATATGAAGATTCCCGTAGTTGTGTATAATTGTAAAAGAAAAGTGTAAATCATGGTTTTCATTAGGATGAATGATATTAACTTATGTTAATGTATAACTCTATTAAATGTTGACGGTACTCATGGAATATCAAATTTATAATTTTTGTTTACAATGTTTTGTATTTTGAAATTAGAATTAACATTTAGCAGTAAAGTATGATATTAAGCTATGTTTTGAGGTCCATACACTAGTGTTACAGTTGTGGGCATGACACATGTTCTCAAGAGACAAGCTGACAGGCAAGTAAAATCTATATGTGGAGAAGATATTTTATTTGAATAATAAATCTAAGTTGTTGTATGATTGGTGCCAACCTATATGAAGACCAGTATATGTTTGGTTGGGTCCACATTACTGATTGTACACATGATCAAGATGACAAGGTAAAATACATTGTATACATGCTTCATGTATGGCTTGCTGACCTAATTATGAGATGAATCTTGTTGCAGATATAAATACTCAATGGATTATGATGTTGAGATGTGAATGTGTGGTGATATATGTGCAAATTCAAAGTGTGAAGGATTATAAGCAGAGTGCAGAGCAAAAAAAGAAAACAAGGGTAAAAAAATGAAGTATATATAGTAGAGTTGAGAAGCAAGGAAGAATAAATGAAGACCTTTGAATCTGTGTATTGAGCCTTCAATAAAATTGTGATCCAGCATATGGTAGATGCATTTACATCAATTTATCATTGGCAGTGATCCAATTTCTTCCATCTTCTATCCTTCTTTCTCAGTGGATAGTGAGTCCACCTGCAATGAGCATTTCTTTGGGTAGTGAGCCTTATGTAATCCAGTATTGTTATCATAATATATTGTGAGCTAACACTCACTGTGGTTTTTCCCTTTTTAGGTTTTCCATGTAAAAATCATGGTGTCCATGTGTTATGTCTTTATGGTTGTTGTTCTTATGCTTATTCTGCTTTCATGTTATTGATTTTGGAAATTAGATTAATGAACATGTTAAGAAGTGGTTTTGTGGAATATTGATTCACCCCCCCTCTCAGTATTCCTTATATTCAACAATTGGTATCAAAGCAAGGTTCCTTGGAAGAAGTTTAATGGCTTGAGGAAGATTTGGGAGAGTTCACTCATGGCAGCTAGAAGGTACTTCACTTCTCCTAAAACCTCATATGGAATCAATGAAGAATTACAAGCTGCTCTTATTGATCTTGAAAAATCTAAAGCAGAAATTAGGGATTTGAAGGATAACACACAAGAAGCTGATGAATGCATTCTAAAACTAAAAGAACAAGTCAAGAAGTTCAAAGACAAATATAAAGAGGTTGGTGAACAATTGATATCAGAAAATGAATCCATGGATGATTTGAAAGTGGAAGTTGTAGAAAGAGCTAAAGCAGAAGAAGATCTAAAATTGTTGGTAAAAAGCAAATTAGAAGAATGTGATAAACTTAAAAAAGAAGTTGTAATCCTAAAATCAAACTTGGAAAAAGCTCAGAGCTATGAAGAAAAGTTCAAGATAAGTTCTACAAAACTTGATGAGATGATTGCTAGTCAAAAGAGTTTCAATGACAAGCAAGGCTTGGGATTTGAGAAAGGAGAAAGTTCAAAATCAGGTCAAGCAAACATTGTGTTGAAGCAAAACAAAGGAAACTAGTTTAGGAATCAAAAGAGAAGACCTAGAAGACCTCCAGTCAGATAGCCAAATGCTCAAATGTACTCATCTTTCAATGGATATTGTTTTAATTACAAAAAGTTTGGTCATAAGGCTACTCAATGTAGGAGTAGAGTGAATTTGAATGTTCCATCATTCTCTGGTCAATGTTTCAATTGCAAGAAAATTGGTCATAGAGAAAATGAGTGTAGAAGTATGCTAAGGAATAATCCAAGAAGTGCAAGGAATACTCCATCATTCAATGGAAAGTGTTTTGCAAGCAATAGATTTGGACATATGGCTAATCAATGCAGATCAAATCCAATCAATAGAAGGAATCAAGGACAAAGGAATGTAGTATGCTACAATTGCAATAAGTTTGGACATGTTGCAAGATTCTACAGAAGCAAGATTGAAAAGAAAGACTATTCTACAGAGCAGAGAGAAGATAAAGGAAAGAACAAGATTGATCCAGTGGAAATCAAGAAGGAAATGATCAAGGTCTAGATTAACAAGGATATAAATGAGGTTGGGAATGAATCAGCACTAGTTTCTGGTGTAGATACTTCCTCAAGGAAGTAGATGGTGAGCTCTGTCTTAGGGGGAGATACAATGAAAATCTTAATCCCCCAACCAGATAGTTAGTGCTAGAATCTGACATGAAGATATGTTGAAAAGATGCATATGACAGATTCTTTGAAAGAAATTCTAGTGAAAAAGGTCCAAATGTGAAGCATTGTAGAGCAATATTGATAGATTGTAATCTGCCATGACATGTTTGACAGCTTTTTGGAGAACAAGCATTTATGATGACTAGGTCATCCTTGCGGAGGATAAAAAGGAGCTCATTTGACACCTAACTCACTTTGCATTCAAGCTACCAAGTATCCAAGAGAGATTGAAGCAAAATTCTAAGCGACATCAACATTTCTAGAAATTCAAAAAACTCAGAGTGATTCAAGCAAAGAAAACCCTAATTCAGCATAAAAAGGTATTTATAGTTGAAACCTTATCATGAATCTGTTTGAATCCTTACAAAAATGGCAACTCCACAAGTTATTGATATCACTGAGTGAGCTCAGTCAAAATTCAATAAACATCCTTTCAAAGAAATAAAAGTTGATCCAATGGGTGCATTTTTAGATATATTGTATGGAGTTATGTATGCAAAGGATGTTAGGGCTTACATTCATGTTGCCCTAGAAGAGCATGGTGACATCAAACTCCTAGACTTATATCTAAATCATCTAAGTAGTGATCAATTTGAGTTAAATGAAGAATACAAAGCGTTGGAAGAGAAGAAGCTCATTCAGTATAAAGACTTCCCAACATTTGTAGTAGATGACTGGGTCCAGTATGTACTGAGTAGGATCCATGATGAGTTCATGTGGCTTGAGAATCCCTTCAAAACCACCAAGGATACAATTAGGGCAGTAACAGGATTAAATTCCACTAGAAGCATGCCTGTGTTGAATGTTGTAAAGAATCAAACTTTGTCAGAGGCTATCAAAGCCCAATTTGATAAGAGGGCACTAATAGTTAATGATATTACAGACCATGTGGTGAGATTTGCATCAATGATAATTGGATATAAGGTCTATTTCTCTAACTGAGAAAACTCCATCTCGGGAACTGCAATATACATAGCCTACCAGATGATCAAGGAGAATGTAGATTTTGATCTATGTGAACTGTTGTGACAATAATTAATGGAGAACCTGAAGAAAACAAAAGAGAGAAAATATCCATTCAAATTTGGTACACTGATCCTCTATCTATTTTTCTATTTTATGCAAGAACTACCAACAATGAAAAATTTGTTCTGGATCAATAACAAACTTGTCGCAGTTCAAATTAAAGATCAGATTATAAGAGGCATAGGAAGCCATGATGAGAAAAATGTAGCCCTATGGGGCTACTTCAAAAAATTTCAAAGGCAAATGCAATTCTAAGATAGGATTCCAAAGTCAATAGTTGAAAAGTATGAGGATATAATATGGTTTATTGTTACAAAAGACCAATGCATGCTGGAGGCTGTTGAGCCTAGGATAGTCTGGGTTATTCCAATGGGGTAAAAAGTAGATGGAATGATATTAGAAAACTATGCCCAACATATGCTAAGCAAACCAAGAGATCCTGAAGAAGAAAGATTTGGGACATATGAGGAACTATCCACAAAAGTACATGTTGAGGTGAGAAAACTTGAAATATCAAAGAAGGCCTAGAAGATAGCAGAAGATTATGCCCTAAAAAAGGGTTTCACCAAAGTACAAATCAAAGAGACAAGAGGAAAGGTACAAGTAGAGAGAGAAGCAAAAGAGAGGAAGGAAAGTGAACCGGTTAAGGCTTCGGAAGAGCCTAAAAGGCAACCAGAGAACCCAATAGTAACAAAAAGAAGAACTAGAGGTTCTACCTCCACAAAAGCCTCATCTATGTCCTCTGGTCTCACACCCTCTACAAGTGTAGAAGCTCCTACAACAAGTCACAAAAGATAGAAAACCAAAGGTCGTAGAATGTATGTTAGTATAGGAGTAGATGAGGAAGAGACAGAGTCATATGAAGAAGTGAACAAAATGAAAACTAAGGTCACTAAAGCTTTCAGGAGCATTAAGAAGAAACCTTATGGTAAGGGTAGAACTAAGAAAAGGGCAAGGCAAGATAAGTCACAAACAGGAGAAGCCACTATAAGTCTTGAAGACATCTTGAAAGATATAATAGTTGATGGAAACCTAAAACCCATAGCTCAACTGTATGATGAGTATGATGATCCAGACAAAAGGATCATTGAGACTGTTGTTGTTAGATATTTGGACATCTACAACAAAGCCCTTATTGAGATTATTACTAATCTCCCAAACAGCTTGGGCAGTATAATGACTGCAAGAAAGGAGGCTGCTATAGCTAAAGATATTGAGCTTAGAGAGTATACACTGATAATGTTATGTCTGGAGATCACACTAGAAGATAGAGTAAAAGTCTCCAAAGTGCTACATAAGGAATTCAGAACAAAGAAAAGGATGAACACTCTCATGTTAGATGACATTGAGAAAGTAGTAAAGGACACAGAGGAAATCACCTTGAGAGTGTTAAAGGATCATCATCTACCAACTATTTATGATAAAGTAGAAACAAATGTTGGGGTTGGTACATCTATTCCTAAGGAGAACATGGTTCAAGGATTGGATAGAAGCGATGAAGAGATGAAAGAGAAAGATGATCTATTCCCTGCTACTAATAGTGCAGTTAAGGATCAATCCAAAACAAGTATTCCTCTAGAACAACAAACTGATGATCAAACAAACAAAGAAAAGTGTGAGGAAAAAAACAAAGTTGATCTAAAAGAGGAACAAGATGAAGAAAGCTCTTCTCTAAAACAAAAGAATGGTGATAATGAGGTCATGGATTTAGATCCTCCAAAACTAAACCAAGAAGAAAAGGTCTCTGATATAGGAAGAGACACTACGGAGTCGATCAAAGAATTTTTGGAAAAAGAAAAACAAGTATTGGATGAGCTTGAATTTTTGTAGGGACCAATAAACCTGGACTTAATGTCCCCTGTACAGAAATTTAAATTGGTATCAATTGTGCAAGCAAAGGTACAGGAAGAAATTTTGAAGTCACACATACAGGACACCTAAATAATTGGTGAGGCATCCAACATTTTGGAGAAGCTAATGTAATCATATCATAAGGACAATTCTATGTCTTCAATAAATCAACTAAAAGGACTCATAAATTATGTGATTGAGCATTTTGAATCTTTTGAGAAATTTGCTGAAACAAAAGTGAGAGAAGAGTTTGATGAGAAAAGATTAAGTGAGTTGAAGACTATGATAATAAATAACAAAGCTCTGCTAGACAATGAAATGAAAGGCATATAGAGTGCTATCAAAGAAGCATGTGACCTATACAAATTCTATTTATCTTGGTCAGAAGCCACAAAAGAGATAGAAGAAAAGATAAAGGATCTGAAACTATAGTTGACAAATATTTCTAAATCATTTGACCCAGCAGTTGAGTCGATGAGCAACAAAGAAATACAAGTAATTAATATTCATGATGGGTTAAGTAATCTAGTGAATAAGAAGGATCAAATGAAAAATAGAATGTGTCAATTGAGAGGACTAATTAGTCCCAAGTTAGATTCAATGATTAATCTTGCAACAGAAGCACAAGTAGCTACACAAATTGACACACCCTCTGATCTTCAAAAGGTAGAAAAATCAATCTTCCTATTAAAAGGCCATATTCAAATTTTGGACAATACAAAGACATGATGGGATGATGAGCTAGCTCAAATTAAGAACATTTTCAATGACATTCTCCAACCCATGTCAAATTAAGTTGAGGATTGTACTTGTGCATATGCGGTAGAGTATAACAATTTTTGTAATTTTTGACACAATTTTGACCCTTGTACATACACCTTTGCCATTGATGTCAAAGGGGGAGAAGAAGACCAGTGAAAAATGGGAAAGCATCTAGGGGGAGAAGAAATATGGAGTAAGGGGGAGCAGACAAGCATTTTTCACTAAGTGTTGCCATCAATGCGAAAGGGGGAGATTCTTGGCAAGAGACACTACTTTGATGAAGGATTGCATGTTGTCATTGATGGAAACAAGGCAAAAGGATTTCACTGACATGACAAAGAAACATTACTCCAGAAGACCAACTTGGTTTGGCAACAAGGCACAAAAGTATTCTAGTCTGGAAGGCTAAAATGACTAAGTATGGGTAGTATTTAGAACAAGTGATAGAAAGTAGGTTAGTATGCCTCTGCAATTGAAGATCAGTATATACAGTTTGGGTATGATGTTCATAGATATTTGATGAAGATATGTTCTAGTTCTCAATTATTGCCTTCTTATGGAAGTCATACTGTAAAGTATCTAAGTTCAGGTAAATGGAGATAAGACAGGAATAGTGCACAATGCCAAAGAAAAAGGGTCTACATTCCTCCGCAGTTGCATATTTTGTCTTGCGGTTTTGAAGGTATGCTAAGAGGTTAAGAATGAATTTTGGTTATGAATCTTTGAGTCTCTTGTGGTCCATGGTGAGAGTTTTGATGTGACAGATGAATTGGCCAAGCATGTTCTTAAGAGACAAGCCGATAGGCATGTAAAATCCATATGCAGAGAAGATATATTGTTTGAATAATAAATCTAAGTGGATGTCTGATTGGTGCTGACCTATATGAAGACCATTATATGTTTGGTTGGGTCTATATTATTGATTGTACACATGATCAAGTTGACAAGGTAAAATACATTTTATACATGCTTCATGTCTGGATTGCCGACCTAATTATGAGATGAATCTTGTTGTAGATATAAATACTCAATGGATTATGATGTTGAGATGTGAATGTGTTGTGATATATGTGTGAATTCAAAGTATGAAGGATTATAAGAAGAGTCCAGAGAAGAAAAAGAAAACAAGGGCAGAAAATAAGAGTATATGTACTAGAGTTGAGAAGTAGGGCAGAATAAATGAAGACCTTTGAATCTGTGTATTGAGCCTTCAATGGAACTATGATCCAACATATGGTAGATGCATTTACAATAGTTCATCACTGGCAGTGAGCCAATTTATTCTATCTTCTATCCTTCTTTCTTAATGGATAGTGAGTCCACTTGGATAGTGAGCATTTCTTTGGGCAGTGACCCTCATGTAATTTGATATTGTTATCATAATATATTGTGAGATAACACTCACCGTGGTTTTTCCCTTTTTAGGTTTTCCACGTAAAAATCTTAGTGTCTATGTGTTATGTCTTTATGGTTGATGTTCTTATGCTTAATCTGCTTTCATGTTATTGATTTTAGAAATTAGATTAATGAACATGTTAAGAAGTGGTTTTGCGGAAAGTTGATTCACCCCCCATCTCAGTATTCCTTATATTCAACAGTGACATATAAGACATATTTCATCAAACTGTAGACACCCTAAAATGACCAACTTGTCATGCTACTTGCATTTCGTCATTTCTTCCTAATCACTTGCATTGCAAACGTTAATTAAATAATCTAATTATTTAATTAATTATCATCAAATTCTTCTAAATCTCCTAAATTCAACATTAATTAAATAAATCCTCGTTATTTAATTAATTAAATTAAATTCCTCTATATTCTTCCACAATTAAATAATTTTAATTATTTAATTAGATCATTATCCTCTTTCCAAATCTCACATTCCACATTAATTAAATAAATCCCATTATTTAATTAATTCAACAAATTCCCTCTTATCTAAAATTAAATAATTCTAAATTATTTAATTAAATCAAAATTATTCTTCCAAAATCATGCACAACAATTAAATAAATTTATTTATTTAATTTGCTTTTAAATCTTCTAAATTAAATAATTCTAATTATTTAATTATTTCTTCCAAAAAATCTTCTCTAAATTTAAATAAATCAATTATTTATTTAAATTGCTTTTCCTTCTAATTTGAGTTATCTCTAAAATAACTCAAGCTTTCTTGCTCATCAATTAAATATTTCTATATTTAATAAAGCAAAATATCTTCTTTTCTCATGCAAATCCCTTCTTGTTTTAAATCACTTAACTGATTGCTTTATTCTTTTAATTGATTTATCTCTTCAGTTAACTCATTCTTCTATTCTTGATAACTCCTCTCATGCAAAAGCAAGCAAGACACATGTCTTCTCCTCATTCGTTGCACATTCCTCAACTTATCTCCTCCATTGATTCTTCTGAATTATCTGGACCGTTGATCGATCTTATTTGAAATCTATATAAACCCCCCTCATCTCCTTCATTAGCCCTCTCTCTTCAATCGTATTCTCAGGCATACTTAACAGAGCTTTGAGCATACACAACGCGTCGATTGAGCAACCTTACGATCATTTGACATTGATCTCTTGAGCACTACACTTGCTTGTTGCAGCTATGGCTTTGCAATTTCATTGAGCAATTCTACATTCAATCCAAAGGAAACAACACAGATTTCGGTAAAAGTCTTTATTGCATTGATTAATCGTCATGGCTTTTATTTAAATTCGTTTTCTTTATGTTATTGGATTTTTGGTTTTTATTAGTTTAGAATAGATCAATTTTCCATATACACATTCTGGCACGCCCGGTGGGACCCATTGGTCCTGATTTAATATCAAATTTGTGGAATTTTTAGTTTGATTTCACAGGTTTTTTAACTCTTTTTTTGAAGAGATCTGAAAAAGGATTTTTAAAGGAAGCTTTCTGGGCAAAAACGGAGGTCACGGTTGCGTTCGAAAGGGTTGAGGGACAAAGAAAAATATAAAATTTGGCCTATTTCGGTGACGGCAAAAATCTGGTAAAATTTTTTGTTCTCGGGCACGCAACCCGAGGCAGTACAGTCATTACGCAGGTACAAAGGTCAAAAAAATTAAAAAAAAAAAACAAATTTGCAAAAAGTTTTTTTGGTTTTCAAAAAAAAAAAAAGGGACAAAAATAAAAAAGCAACTCATAAATTTAAAAAAGCAAAAACAAAAACAAAAAAAAAAAAACAAAGGTCAAAACAAGCAAAGTGAAAAAAACAAAAAAAGGTACGTACCTGCACAGGTGTGACAGGTACCTTGTACCTTTTTGCAGGTACTCTTTCTTCCAACGTACCTCTTCCATTTTATATTCTTACATTTTTAATGAAAATGTATCTTTTTGAGAATATGAAAGCTTTTAAGTTAGTTTTTTTAAAATAAAATAAAATAAATCTATGGGAATAGATTTTATTTTATTTTTATTTTTTTAAGATTTTCTTTTAGCCCAGCAGCAGGTCACATCAGTGACCAGGAGCCAGTCACAAGGGGCTAAGACAGACCCCTCTTCAATGAGCTTTTTAAATGAATAGGCGATTTTCAAACCTCATTATCTTGGTCATACGGACACGTATTTCAGTGCTTTTTTTTTTGAAATAGGCTAGAATTTCATGATCTACATCGTGGTGAAATTGGTTTTTTCTCAAGATTCTCTGATTTTTCAGAAAATTGATTTTCTCACTGCTGTCTTTGTCTCGTCACAGTTTTTTGACTTTTCAAGCTTCATAACTTTCACAAACGGACTCGGATTCAGGTGATGTTTTTTTTGAAAGTTGGTATTTTTCTGTCCTCTACACAGTGGTAATATTTTTTCAAAGATTTTCTGAGATTTATTTTTTAAGACCACTCATTGGCCTATTCTCAATCTCTGACTTCAAGCACTTGCTAACTTTTGAGTTTGTGTGGACCTAATATCACTTGTTGCAGCTTCTTATTACTCATACAGAGCAAATAGGTGTTTTTAACATGTTCATGCATGACGAGCATTGAAGACCTCTTGATCTATCTCACTAAGTCTTAGAAACACATTGCATGCTTAAAAGGATAATTGAACAAATCTTTTCTTGCAATCTAAGTCTTAGGAACATACTGCTTTTCTTAAGGGACAATGGACATGTATGGACAAACACCTCAATTTTCTAAGGGACAATGGACATGAATGCCAAACACTTCATTTCATAAGGGACAATTTACAACTACAACCGTGTGTGTGCCTAAATTAGTTGCACCTTATTTTTCTTATAACGGGACAATTGAACCATTGTTTGACGTGCTTGATTTTACATTTTTTGTACTTCCTTTAGAAGGGCCTGCTTTTGGATTGCGATTCATCCAAAAGGGACGACCCTAAGCGGAGTTTTCCTTTGAACCGCTATATAAAAGGGATAAGGCGAAAGCCAAGTCCTAACCGACGTCAGCCTTACCTTGTGATGCCAAACTGAAAAGAGGTGTACTAGCCCTTTGTGGAAATGATTTTCACATTGAGCGAAGTGTTTGAAACTCTTAGTAGGATTGGTTAAAGCTTTTAGTAGCTTGTCGCATTGCTCGTAAGGCGTTGGTCCCTCAAAGTCACTAAGAACCAATTTAGATAGAGACTACCCGACCTACCTCCGAACATTGCGGTAATCATCAGTGCAAGGGAAATTGATTTAAACCCTTAAGACACTCACCATTGGCTCCCTTGAGAAGAGATAATATTCCCTCGGACATAAAGCTCTTGTGACCTACTTGAGCTTTCCAAGGGGAGGGTGAGATATCCCTACCTATCGTCTCTCGCAAAGATACTAAATATCCGACACCTTTATGGAATGATATTTTTATCGACGGAGTATTAAGCTGTGAGCTGATCTACTACAATGAAACCTTGTCTCTAGGGATAAAAAGTGCTTGT
Organism: Cunninghamia lanceolata; assembly: GCA_027924645.1. NCBI lineage: Eukaryota > Viridiplantae > Streptophyta > Pinopsida > Cupressales > Cupressaceae > Cunninghamia > Cunninghamia lanceolata. The sequence goes on from BSBN01000022.1 coordinate 186,687, forward strand.
TATTGATTGCAATTGTTCTATACCTGTGGAAACATTGGGCTTGTTTGGAGCCTTGAACATACACTATCTGTTGTGTCAGTCCTTGTGCCTTTTTTGACCACTTGTTTGCTGTGTTTTCTCTTGCCAAAGATAAAATCCAACCTTAAAATCTATCAAAATTGCCTTTACAAACATCAGACACTACTTCAGCGCCCTTGGTATTACAGCAGCTCGCTTTTGGTAATACAGTAGATCGCCTTTGGTCAGCAGTAACCCGCCTCTAGCAAAACTCTACTTCAACGCCCTTGGTATAACAGTAGCTCGCTTTTGGTCACTGTAGCTCGCCTTTGGCATAGCAGTAACTCGCTATTGGTAGCTCAGTCCGCCACCTTTGGTCCACAGTAGCACGCTTTTGGTAGCACAGTCCTGCGCCTTTGGTCAAACAGTATAGCGCCTTTGGTTCAGTACTTTGTGCATTAGAGCTTGTCCGTTTCTTCAAAATATCTCACAGATTCCCAGCATTATATTGTGTCCTAAGTATCTCCCATGGTCACCACTAGGCTATAGCAAACTATGAAGTCTAGGTAAGTTATCCCTAAAAAGCACAAGTCACCCCCTCGCACACCACAATCAGGTCGTCTCAACGTTACTCCCAAAGTGACTCCTAGTACACCCGCGGTAAAACCAATCAGCTCTCCAAACATGCCGCACATAGATGAACCAAGCAATCCTCACGAGGATAGAACCCCTTTGCTAAATGCACCACAGTATACCACAGGCTTGCCTCCGGACTTTGTCCCACAAGGTTATGTCATAGATCAACCCCCATCTCAAGAAGAGCGACACTTTGAAATAGGTCAATCCTCTCAAGAAGATGGGCAAGATCTTGATGAATTTATACAAGATCCTAGAGCTATAGCTGCCTTTGATAAAATCCTTAGTGAGAACCAGGATCATTTCTTTCGCTTGCTTGCAAAGCAAGGTGCCAAGTTACCTCCAGATTTTGATGTGTCCACTCTCAAGGAGAGCAACAACACCCAAGAAACCGTACAAGCGGTGCAAACCATGTCCACGGTCACTACGCCCTTACCTACTCAAAGCTCACAGTATAGGAATCCCCTCTTTCAAAATCCAATAGAGGAGAGGCCCGTATCACCACTGTTGACTCCTATGGAGATCTATCAAAACCAACAAGAAACTCTCCAACGTCAAGCAGAGTTAGCTAAGCAAGCCACCTTAGCTTGATCCAATGTGCAACCACCTCCTACAGTGTCCACCCCAAGCGCAAGTGGAATCTTGGTTACCCCATCACGCGTAGGTTTCCCACCCAATTACAATCCGGAGAACACGTATGTAGCCATGCAACAAGGGTCTCAACATATGCCACCTCCTATATCATCACACCTGCATGTCTCTCAACCAATTGGAGTCACGCAGCCCTAACCACAACATTCTTCTACTCTCATCCTCAAGCAACCCCAACCATCGCAAATCACTCCTACCTATGTTCCTCCACCACAACATTCTTCTACTCTCATCTTCAATCAAACCCCACCGTCGCAAATCACTTCTACCTATGTTCCTCCTCCACAACGTTCATCCACGCTCAACTTCTTTCATACATTGCCTAGCCACTCTCAACATTTCCAACATCAGGTTTCCCAAAGCTATGTGCCACCTTCACAACCTAATCAAACGCACTTTAGCTTTCCTCCCCCCAATACGTTTCTTCAACCATCGCAAAGCCAACATTCTTACCTAGTGCCACCTCCACCTCTGCCTAATCAAGGCCTCCAATTCCAACCCAATCTGAACCCATCATACAATCCATACAATCCCAATCAATCTTACGACCCTTACAATACCACTGCGCATGGCTCACATTATAATCTTCCATATGGGCAACACCAACCGCTTTTTGGACAACAGGAGACGCTACCAACCCCTCCCACGACTATGGAACTAAAGATTGCGGAGGTGCAACAACAGCTATCTGATCTTACGTTTGGCCACACCAAAAAGACCTTCTCTTTGGAGGAAGTGTGCCCTTATCCTTTCGATCGGTCATTACCAATGATCCCTTTTCCTCAAAATTTCACTATTCCAAAGTTTGATAAGTACAAAGGAAAAGGTGACCCAAAAGACCATCTTAGGGAATTCTATCTTGCTTGCTTCGAGGTCTCTCACAACGACACATATCTTATGCGTCTTTTTCCTCGCAGTCTTGGAGGTCAAGCAATAGAATGGTTCTCACACTTACCTACGGGTATCAAGTCTTTCAACGAGCTAGCAGAAAAGTTTGCTACCCATTTTTCTTACAATGCAGAGCATGAGATTTCCATGACGGATCTATGCAACAATAAACAGAAAAATGGCGAGACTTTCATTTCTTTCCTTCAACGATGGAGACAAATGGCTAGTAAATTCCCTTTCAAGATTCTAGAGAAACAGCTTGTTAGCATCTTTGTGCAGAACCTCAACCAAGAGTTAGGTTTCCATTTGCAAATCCTTAGTGCTACAACCTTCGATAAAATCACATACAAGGGCATGAACATTGAGAAGGCCCTCATTGCTAAGGGTGTGGTCAAAATCTTTAAAGAGACAAAAGATAGCAATTCACATCAACAGTCGAACGATAAACCCAAATATTGGAACAAGAACAAAAACATGGTCAATGATGGGGTGGTCGATACTAAGCATGTCCAAACGTTGCAAACACCACTGCAACTCTCCAAACCAAGTCAAACCCCACCTCAACAACAACAGCAACAAAGGCAGCCTTATCAAAATCAACAACGACAACAGGAGCGGCCTCAACAAGATTACCCTCCATGACGTCAATTTACTCCTTTGGGAGTGTCCATTGAATCGGTCTTACAACAAGCTTTGCAGAAAGGGCTCATCACCTTACCTGATGCTCCTCCTTATGGAGAACCTGTCTACAAAACTGCACGTTACAGAGACAATGAGTATTGTGAGTTCCATAGGAGCAAAGGTCATAGAACTGCGTCTTGCATGAAGCTTAAGCACCTCATCCAAAACCTCATTGACGCTAATCAAATCACTTTTGAGAATGAATCACCAGCGCAACACACGAACAAGGATCTCGATATGTACAAGGAACCATTCCCTCATCATGGTCCACCTCCTCCTCAGAATAGAGTTAAAGGTATCAATCATGCTTCCACATCTTTCGATTCCATTGTAGGTTGTTTTGAAGAGAGTCGAGTGTCTACCCTCACCATTAAAGGCAAATCTACGGATTGTGACGTTACTACTCGTCGAGGTCATGTCACCATTCGTGCACCTACACCTAGGCTTTCGGTTCAGTCTGATTATAATCTTGTCGAACATCTAGGGAGAACACCAGCACAGATCTCTATTTTGGACCTTCTACGGTCATCACCTGCACATAGAGTAGTGCTAGAAAAAGCCCTCCAAGAGTCCTCCGTTCCTAACAACATAGCAGTCGCAGATTTCCAAGCTATAGTGGGTAATATTGCTTCGCCTTACAATGTGGTCTTCTCTGAGAAAGACCTTCCCTCCCATGATCCTTGTCACAACGATGCCCTCCATATTGAAGTGCTCATACATAAGCGCAAAATCAAACGCATCCTCATAGATGGTGGTGCTGGTCTCAACATCTGTTCTTTAAAGTTACTAAAGCAATTGGGATACTCTAAGGATCACGTCAACAATGCGCATAGTATTACAATCAAGGGGTATGATGATGCAGAACGCCGTTCAGAAGGTGTTATTCACTTGCCTATACAACTGGGCCCTGTCATGCTTGAAACTAGTTGTCAAGTCCTTGATATTGAGCTGCCTTACAACATTATTCTGGGCCGCCCATGGATCCATGCAATGAAAGCTGTTCCCTCCACGTACCATCAGTCCCTCAAGTTCCCATACAATGGTATGGAGATCACCATCCTAGGAGATCCTAATCCTTTTGAATTTTGCCGTGTCTTGCAAGGAAGCTATAAGAATTGCAACCAAGTGCCTAAAAATGACAAAGCTCTTGAATCCCCTCTCTATGTTGATCCTGAAACTCTCACGCAAGCCTCTACAAGTGAGCCTACACCCCTCCCCAAAATCACAGCACGTGTCCGCGATATAGGCTTTGGCACTTATGATATCTTAGAATCTTGTTGTGTAGGGCGGATGCCTTTATCTCCAAAATCTTACGGCAAACCACCCATTGCCAAAGTTACCAAAAAAGCAAATATTCCTCCCCCACCATTCCTAACCCAATTCCAACATGGATGGTTATTGGAAGAGGAAACCATTGAGGACATCTCTTCTTGGCTCTACAAGGAGAAAGAACTAGTCACGATACTAGTCAAGCAATATGGCAATGGTCTAAGGATAGTGAAAAACATAGGCTATAAAGGCAAAGGTGGCCTTGGGAAACAGAATCAAGGCACTATGGAGCCCATTGTGGTAACAAAAAAGCTAGACAAGAAAGGATTAGGATTTGGTAAGAAGGTACCATGCGCCTCGGACATCGAGTATATCCTCGACGAGGTAGCTGACAAGTTTCCCGCCGATTCGACATCTACAGAGGATATCATCGATGACTCTTCCCTCCACATCACCAATCTATTCGCAGAATCCTCCATTTTTACACTATCCTCTGTATCCTTAACTTCCACCACCAGCACCCAGAATGTCACGCTTGTCTACCCTAAACTTATCGATTGGGACCAACAAGGGGCCCCCGTTATAGATGTATTTCAGAATGATGAAGCTCTCGCTGAGTTCATGGGACTTCGGGAAGGTATCCCTCTTAGCGATCACAAGGCAGGTTTTGTAATGGAACTTGAGCCCACGGCTTATTTTGGTGAGAATGCCAAATCCTCTAGTCACAAAAGCGCAAATAAAGAAAGATCTCTAGGTGAAAACCACACTGTGGCACCTCCTGATCATAAAATAGTAAAAATAAAGGACATATCCAAAGGTGAAAACCCAACTGTGGCACCTGAGGATGGAGGATTTGACCTTCCCTTACCGTCTAAGTACCAGGAAAAATCAGCTCTCCTAGTGGAAGATTCTACAGAGATCAACCTGGGTACAGAACAGAATCCAAAGACAACATTCCTAGCAGCATCCTTATCTAACACAGAGCACAAAAATCTTAACAACTTCTTCTTGCAACGAACCATCAACTTTGCATGGACCTACGCAGATATGCTAGGGCTAGACCCTAAGCTGGTAGTTCATTATCTCACAGTTGATCCCAAAGTGAAACCAGTCAAGCAAAAATTGAGAAAAATGCACCCACAGATAGCTCTCTTGGTGAAGGTGGAAGTACAAAAGCTATTAGACGCAAAGTTCATATGACCTATCGACTATTCAGATTGGGTCTTAAACATTGTACCTGTGTCTAAGCCAAATGGGCGCATCCGCATGTGTAATGATTTCAGAGATCTCAATAAGGCATGTCCTAAAGATGACTTTCCACTACCAAACATTGACATTATAGTGGACTTGACAGCAGGTCACGAGATGCTTTCTCTCATGGACGGATTCTCGGGTTATAATCAGATAAGGATAGCTGAAGAAGACCAACATAAAACAACCTTTACTTGTCCTTGGGGCAATTATTGTTGGTGCGTCATGCCATTTGGTCTCAAGAATGCAGGAGCAACCTATCAGCGAGCGATGACAATGATCTTCCACGACCTCTTTCATCACATTATGGAAGACTATGTTGATGATATATTGGCTAAATCTTCTAGAGCGGATCACATACAGGTCCTAGGACAGATTTTTGACAGGCTTGAAAAATACCAAGTAAGACTCAATCCAAAGAAGTGTGTATTCGGTGTAACATCAGGGAAGCTATTGGGATACATCGTATCTCGTAGAGGCATCGAAGTAGATCCAGCAAAAGTAAAGGCTATAGTGGAGATGCCTCCACCAAAGAACCTAAAAGCATTAAGGAGCCTGCAGGGAAGGTTACAGTCCATCAGGTGTTTCATCTCACAGCTAGCAGATAAATGTCAACCCTTTCAACACTTACTCCGAAAGGATGTCTCGTTTCGATGGGACAACAAGTGTCAGGCAGCGTTTGATCAACTTAAGGAGTATCTAGCTACACCTCCTGTATTGGTTCCACCAGTGGCGGACAAACCCTTGATATTGTACATCTCCACTACAAATTCGGCCCTAGGGGCCCTGCTAGCACAGAATGATGACACAGGAAAGGAGCATGCAATATATTACATTAGTAGAACCTTGGTGGGATATGAGCTCAATTATTCACCAATGGAAAGGGCTTGTTTAGCAGTAGTGTTCGCCTCCCAAAAATTGCGACATTACATGCTGAACCAACACACAAATCTAATAGCTAAGATTGATCCCTTGAAGTATCTACTAGCAAAAGTAGCTCTCACAGGCAGACTAGCTAAGTGGGTCATGATCCTTAGTGAGTTCGACATTGAGTACACAGATCGTAAGGCAATTAAAGGACAAGCCCTCGCAGATCAACTAGCAGAAGCACCTATGAAAGATACACATCCTATGGTCACAGACTTTCCTGATGAGAATCTATTCACTCTTGCTAACTCCATAATGTGGAAGTTGTACTTTGACGGTTCTTACACACAGCATGGCTCAGGAGCTGGCATCTTATTTGTTACACCTCAGAATGACTACATTCCAAAGTCATATCGGCTTGCATTCCCTTGCACCAACAACATAGCCGAGTATGAAGCACTCCTTATAGGTCTCAATACAGCAGTTCAATGGGACATCACAGAATTACAAGTATATGGAGACTCACAGCTAGTCATCCGCCAAGTCACGGATGAATACCAAACCAAGGATGAAAAGTTGGTCCCCTACAAAAAACTAGTGGATGCCTACAAACCACACTTTTCTAGCATCACATTTGAGCAAATTCCAAGAGAGCATAACAAAGCCGCAGACTCTATGGCTTCTGTAGGGTCATTAATTGATATGCCTGCAAATACACAGAAATGTGAATTCTTGATCGAGCAATTGTTGATACTAGCCGTCGATGTTCCTGTTACTGAAATCATCTGCGAACTTGTTGGTCCCAATTCCCCATGGTACGAAGATATCTATGAATACCTCAAAAACAAAACCTTTCCCCCTGACCTATCATCCACTCAACGCAAAACCTTTATCCGTCGATCCTCTCGTTACATCATTCTGGGTGATACACTATATCGCCGGAGTCTCGATGGTATCCTCTTACGATGTCTTAACACGGAAGAAGCTGAAGCTACCTTACGAGACATACACGAAGGTGTCTGTGGCGCACATTCTACCGGTCCTAATCTTGCTAAGAAGATACTCAGAACAGGTTATTATTGGCCTACAATAGAGCAAGATGCCGCACAGTTTGCTAAGAAGTGTCTACAATGTCAGCAGCATGGAGATTTGATTCACGCACCCACTCATGAGTTACAACATGTGACTACTCCGTGGCCTTTTTCTCAATGGGGTCTCGACCTCGTAGGACAAATTCACCCTTCCTCCTCAAATGGCCACAAGTTTATCATTACCGCCACTGAGTATTTCACGAAGTGGGTGGAAGCCATTCCTATGACCTATATCACCGGTAAGCAAATAGCCAAGTTTATCCTAAACTACCTCATATGCCGGTATGGTATTCCCCAAGCTATTGTCACTGATAATGGGAGACCATTCAAGAACCAAGATGTTCGTGCCTTATGCCTACAATACAATATCCAACATCGCTTTTCAACTCCCTACTATCCGCAGAGTAACGGCCAAGCTGAGGCTTCCAATAAAACCATTCTCAAAATCCTCAAGAAAACAGTCAATGAAGCTGGTCGTGATTGGCACTTGCAACTCAATCCCACCCTATGGGCCTACCGCACTAGTATCAGAACACCAACTGGTGCCACACCATATGCCTTGGTCTTTGGCTCTGAAGCCATCCTACCTATAGAGGTCGAGATCCCATCCCTCAGAGTATCCATGTAGGACCTGATCAGCGGAGATGAGTATCGCACTTCCAGATTAGCTGAGCTTGAACTACTAGATGAGAGGCGCCTTGCCGCACTTAATCATCTCCATGTCTATCAAAACCGCCTCCGGCGTAATTACAACAAAAAGATCAAAGAAAGACGGTTTCAAGTTGGTGATCTTGTACTTAAGGAGAATCAAAGAAATCAAGTAGATCGAGAGAAGAAGGGTAAGTTTGAGCCTAACTGGTTAGGTCCCTTCATTGTCATAGCAGCATATGGATCGGGAGCTTATACTTTAGCTACACCTGACGGCATTCCTCTAGATGAGCCACTTAACAGTGTCCATCTCAAGAAGTTCTATGCCTGATCCTCAAAGTATTCCCACAAAAAAGCAAAAAAACATCAAAAAAATCAAAAAATAAAAAAAATAAAAAAAATACAAAAATCAAAAATACAAAAACATTCATCCTCTGGTGAAAACCTGGCAAACAGGCACCTTGGATAAGTACCATAGTGAAAACCTGGCAAACAGGCGCTATGCGTAGAGTCAGCATCCATCGTCTATCGAGTCCTATCCACTCCTTGTCCAGTTCGCAACCTGCTTCATCCATCCATCCGTAATAAAACCATTGACTTTGTTTGCATTTCCATCTCCCTATCTAGTATAGCTTGGAAGTTTGTCAATGTCCATCATCATCATCCCACGTCTTGATCTGTGTCTACAGTTAACACTGTCTGGTCCTAGGTCAAGTCTTTCCGTGTCTTCTTCGGCGGTCACTCCTATAGTTTCCTCTACTAGAATGGGGGCAACCCTTTCCTTAGCTTCAGTCTAGGATTGGTTCCTTGTTCGTGGTTCGCAGCGCATACTTCAATCTTGTCTCATTTCCATAGGTAACACCCTTTAACGGACACTTCGCTCCTACGATAAGGCGATTATCTTCTCAACACTTGTTCTACATCATCACACTAACCAGAACTACATATTATCATCTTCTCAGTCTTAAAGTACCTTGATCCCATGGATATGGGTATGTAGGCAGTCTAGAATATGAAGGATGTATCCAGTACTCAGGCACACACGATCCATCATTCTCCACCCGTCCCAATCAATTAGCATTCCATCCTTCTAGTCTTCCGTTTGTCAAAATCCATTCGCCTTGACTTGACTAACTCAAGCAGCAAGCTAGCACATCCTTTCAAAGCAAAAGTCCTTAACAAACTTGAAGCAAAGAGGCCTACTTCCAGAGTCATCTACTGTCCTGCATACCGATTGCCAACATCAGCTAGGTACCGCTTAACCAAGCCCTAGATCAACAAGCTTGTCTTCTACGAAGTGTTCCATTGTCGAGACCAACACACGCGTCTCCTACGACATGTGGCATTTCCCGCAACAAGACATTGTCTTTTTCGGTAGATAGCACCCTTTAACGGACACAGAGTTCCTACGATAAGGTTGTTATCTTTCCTATCCAATCTATCCTGAGCACCCTCTTTGGCAAGAGAATATGTTGGCTGTATGTTTACTTTGTAAGTCAGTCAATTTGTGTTATGGTTTATCTTTTGTTCCTTTTCCAATACCTATTCAAGACTACCTTGATTTATCTATAATCTTGGTATGTTGCGATGCAGTACGGATTGGGGGCATAGTCATTGCTTTCTATGTGCTGTGTTTGAGGAATGATCTTCAGTATCTTTCTTAGCATTCTATTTATCTTGTGTGTGTTAGGACCTAGCATCTTACATATTAATAATTCTTCTTGCAATTACATGTATTGAAGTTTATTTTATGTTCAAGACTATGGCTCATTCACATGTTCCAACAAGGTTATATTATGTCTAAGGGGATCTAAGTTCAAACCGCTTGCTTGCAGAGTCAACATCCACGCACTCAGATATTACTGCACCTTGGTCTTTTATACCTTGGTGGCGAACTATCCACGTGCTATATCAAAAATAAGGATTGCTCTTTATAAACAAATGTGAAACCATTGCAACAAGCTCATCCATCTACCCATCCATTCATCCATGGCCTTATATAGTTTTCCAACAATAATCGATCAACAGTCTTTTCTATCATGTTCTCTTCTATCTCCACTTTCTTCTATCTATCATCAACCCAACCTTATCTGTCTCCAACAAATCTTCTAGTCGAGCGTCAACACAGTTCTTCTGTCACTTCCCTGTCTTTCCTCTTGAGGGGGCACCCTACACTAACTATGCTGGGGCAATTACCTACACTGGGGCATAAAAACAAAAAAACACACATTGTATCACATCTTCAACAATTGATTTTTTTTTATGCAACGCTACATGCTGCATTGCATCAAAGAGGGGCAAAATGTAGACACCCTAAAATGACCAAGTCGTCGCATCACTTGTATTTCGTCATTTCTTCCTAATCACCTGCATTTCAACATTAATTAAATAATCTAATTATTTAATTAATTTCATCAAATTCTTCTAAATCATAAAATTGCGACATTAATTAAATAAATCCTCATTATTTAATTAATTAAATCAAATTCCTCTATATTCTTCCATAATTAAATAATTTTAATTATTTAATTAGATCATTATCCTCCTTCCAAAATTCACATCTACATTAATTAAATATATCCAATTATTTAATTAATTCAACAAATTCCCTCTTATCTAAAATTAAATAATTCTTAATTATTTAATTAAATCAAATTTGTTCTTCCAAAATCATGCACAACAATTAAATAAATTTATTTATTTAATTTGTTTTTAAATCTTCTAAATTAAATAATTCTAATTATTTAATTATTTCTTCCAAAATATCTTCTCTAAATTTAAATAAATCAATTATTTATTTAAATTGTTTTTTCTTCTAATTTGAGTTATCTCTAAAATAACTCAAGCTTTCTTGCTCATCAATTAAATATTTCTATATTTAATAAAGCAAAATATCTTCTTTTCTCATGCAAATCTCTTCTTCTTGTTTTAAATCACTTAACTGATTGCTTTATTCTTTTAATTGATTTATCTCTTCAGTTAACTCATTCTTCTATTCTTGATAACTCCTCTCATGCAAAAGCAAGCAAGACACATGTCTTCTTCTCATTCGTTGCACATTCCTCAACTTATCTCCTCTGTTGATTCTTCTGAATTATCTGGACCATTGATCGATCTTATTTGAAACCTATATAAACCCCCCTCATCTCCTTCATTATCCCTCTCTTCGATCGTATTCTCAGGCATACTTAACAGAGCTTCGAGCATACACAACGCGTCGATTGAGCACTATAACGATCTTTTGACATTGATCTCTTGAGCACCTACTTGCTTGTTGCAGCCATGGCTTTGCAACTACATTGAGCAATCCACTTATCTCCAAAAGGGAACAATACAGGTTTTGGTAAGAGCTTTCATTTGTCTTTGATTGGTGATTTATGGCTTTTACTTAGATTCATTTCCTTTATGTTATTGGGTTCTTTAGTTTTATTTAGTTTAGATTTAATCCATAGTACATCAAGGCTATCAAGAGCCCTCAAAATATACATCAGAATGCATGCAGGCATCTGTCCAAAATGATACAATATGATACAATATACATGAGTATGCCCTAGTGAGTAGAGCTACCCTCCTGCTGTGGCCCCTAGCCTCCCCCTGTGCTCGGTGGAGGTCCCCCTGGTGGTCCTCCTCCTCCCCCTGGCGGCAAAAGTGGCCCTCTGACCGAGGACGCTGACTGCCCCATCCTCCGCGATCCGGATGCCCCAGATCTGCTCCTGTCTCTATAGCTCGGTGCCTGCTGAGCTGCTGGCACCGCACCCACATATAGCCCCCTGTAATACTCTGCCTCCCAGCCAGCTGATACCAGCTCACCCTGCACTCGGACGAGCTCACTGTATAGGGTCCTCTGGTTTGTACCCAGTGCACGGTGTGCCTCCTCTCTCTCCCGCCTCACTCTAAAGAGTGTAGCCTCTGCTATCAGTCGCAGCTGTACCTCGGCATCTCTCTCTCGTCTGGCCTGTGCTACCGCCTCGGTGTCAGCTGCTGGTGCGGCCGGTGGCTGCATCTGTGCCTGTGCCTGTGCATGCACCTGGGCCTGTAACTGTCTGTAGGCCTGCACCTGTGCCTGTAACTGTGCCTGTACCTGTGCCAGGGCTGTCTGTGCGGCTGTGGCTGCCTGTGTCTGTGCCTGGGCTGTGGCCTCTGCCTGTCTCGCCTCTGCCCGAGCTGTATCCCTGTCTCTCCTCAGTCTAACCATCCAGAGCTCTAGTCGAGTCCTCCGGGCTATCTCCTCCTGCAGCAGTCGCTCGACCCTCTGCAGATCAGTCTCTACAATTGGGCCCAATGCCTCTGCCATCTCAACATCCTCCTGCTGGCTGCCTGCCTACTGTCCACCTGCCTGCTGTCCGGCTGCCCTGGCCTGCCGCCCCCTCCTGGCCTCTCCGCCAAGTACTAACACCTCTCCCACGGCCCCTACTACACCTGGTGTAGTCAGTCTCATCGGCCTGTGAGTCTGCCAGTACTGATCATAGTCTGGCAGTGTCCCTAGGTCTGCTAGCCCTGTGTCCCAATCCCATCTCACGGGGATCAGTCCCCGCACCTCTGCTAATGCTGTCACCACTGGGATCATTGGGTCCTAGTCTCCGGTCTCTCTCCGCGTCCTGGCATGTGTGGCCTCCCCCACTGGTAGCCCCTGTGGTAGGCCAAACTGTCTCAATACCCGCTCCGGAAGATATCTCTCTATCATATCTGTCCGTCTACCAAACAGATAGCGAGCCTGTCGGCAGTACATGAGTTGCTCGTGCTCATCCGGCCACTCCTCGCACAATAGCCACGGCCTCCAGATAAAAATGTCCATCTCGTCGATCTGTCGCCGCCGGTAGCTGACAGATCCCATCCTCCTGTGTGTCATCACTCCATCATATAAGAACGCATATGGCTCCCCTCTGTCTCGGTGGTGCTGTGCCATGGGCCGGATAACTGGAATGTGCTCCCATGCCCACACCTGTAGTAAGGTCACCCCTGCTGAGAGGCTCCTGCCTCTCCTGTATACGCAATAATGCATATCATGGTATAGCTGCCCTAGGACACAGGGTCCCCACGCATACTGTCGGCCATGTGTAAACATCCCGGATAACACTGTCCCCCAACCAACTGATAAACCTCTGGATCTCCTGTCCGGGCACAGGAAGCTGCCGATCAATGATGCCACTATCCAACGGATCCTGTCGCAGAGTCTCGGGACGTCTGCCCACCTGATCTCCCCATCGTCTATCCATAGGTCGTCTGTGCAGAAGACCTCCTCCAAGCCTGCCTGGCCTCGTGCCGGGTCAAAGTCAACAATCTCCCCATCAATCCGAATCCGCAGGATGCGATATACATCCTCCAGTGTCACTGTGGCCTCCCCTGTCGGGAAGTGAAATGACGAGGTCTCGCTGTGGTATCTCTCCACGACTGCTGTCACTAGGGCGAGATTCACCCTAATGTGTGTGAGGTGTACCACATGCCATAGCCCTGCATGCTCTAAAAATGCATCCTCCTCCCAGGTCAGCTGTACAACCTCGTGCCCGATCTCGTGGTGTCGCTCCCGCGACATCAACGGTGGTAGAATCCTCTGCATCCGCAAACATATCACTTGTCAGTTTCATAACCAAATCCCTCAAAATCCATCTACCCTTTGGCTATGCTATACCCCACCCCTGCCATCCCTTTTCCCTCTTGTCGGCTAGGCTAGGCGTCTCTTCTATGTCTCCCCCTTTCTATTAAACCCTAACTTTCCTTCTATCCACACCAAACGCGCTTTGTTTTACAAACGCGCTATCCCTCCCTGCCAACCGCGCCCTACTATTTCGCCATCCGCGCTGCATTTTTTCTACCCAAAGCGCCCTGTTTACCAACCGCGCCTACTGTCTCGCCATCCGCGCTTTTCTGCACTACCATACGCGACGCGTTTTTTTCACTCCCCACCAGTCGCGCTAAACTACCCGTCCAACTGCGCTCTCCTCCTCTACCATAAGCGCTGCGGAATTTTGCAACCGCGTTACGACGCTGACAAACCTAACCAACAGCGACTTGTTTTTGCCAGTCGCGCTGAAGCCGCCGACCAAACGCGTTGCGGCGCGCCAAAAGCGCGCCAGCCGACTACCACCCGCGCTGCACAATCCTATAGCGCTTTTGGCTAAAATACTGACCCCCCCCCAAACCTAGCCCTAATCTACCCCTAATCGACAAATTAAAAGGGGGTTTTCGATCACTTACCGCTGCCGGAGCTCCTGCTGGCCTCCCATAGGTCCGCACCAGCTCCGCCCGATGTCTATGCACAGGAATCGGCATCTCTCTCCGCGCTGTCTGCTCACCTCTTTCTCCCCTAAGTTTAGAAGCTCTTCTCTCTAAAATTAGACTCTCAATGGGTGCCAATGAGGATTGTGGTCCCCATGGGACCTATTTATAATGTCCCCACCCTTCAGTTTTTCTTCCCCCCCCTGTTTCTGCTTTTTCTTCCTACTGGTCGCGCACCTTTCTAGTCGAGCGTCAACACCTTTCCTCTGTCGCCTCCCTGTCTTCCCGCTCGAGGGGGCATACGCTGGGGCAACTCGATACACTGGGGCATCAAAAAAAAATTGTATCACATCTTCGACAATTAATTTCTTTGACGCAACGCTACATGCTGCATTGCATCAAAGAGGGGCAAAATGTAGACACCCTAAAATGACCAACTTGTCATGCTACTTGCATTTCGTCATTTCTTCCTAATCACTTGCATTGCAAACGTTAATTAAATAATCTAATTATTTAATTAATTATCATCAAATTCTTCTAAATCTCCTAAATTCAACATTAATTAAATAAATCCTCGTTATTTAATTAATTAAATTAAATTCCTCTATATTCTTCCACAATTAAATAATTTTAATTATTTAATTAGATCATTATCCTCTTTCCAAATCTCACATTCCACATTAATTAAATAAATCCCATTATTTAATTAATTCAACAAATTCCCTCTTATCTAAAATTAAATAATTCTAAATTATTTAATTAAATCAAAATTATTCTTCCAAAATCATGCACAACAATTAAATAAATTTATTTATTTAATTTGCTTTTAAATCTTCTAAATTAAATAATTCCAATTATTTAATTATTTCTTCCAAAAAATCTTCTCTAAATTTAAATAAATCAATTATTTATTTAAATTACTTTTCCTTCTAATTTGAGTTATCTCTAAAATAACTCAAGCTTTCTTGCTCATCAATTAAATATTTCTATATTTAATAAAGCAAAATATCTTCTTTTCTCATGCAAATCCCTTCTTGTTTTAAATCACTTAACTGATTGCTTTATTCTTTTAATTGATTTATCTCTTCAGTTAACTCATTCTTCTATTCTTGATAACTCCTCTCATGCAAAAGCAAGCAAGACACATGTCTTCTCCTCATTCGTTGCACATTCCTCAACTTATCTCCTCCATTGATTCTTCTGAATTATCTGGACCGTTGATCGATCTTATTTGAAATCTATATAAACCCCCCTCATCTCCTTCATTAACCCTCTCTCTTCGATTGTATTCTCAGGCATACTTAACAGAGCTTTGAGCATACACAACGCATCGATTGAGCAACCTTACGATCATTTGACATTGATCTCTTGAGCACTACACTTGCTTGTTGCAGCTATGGCTTTGCAATTTCATTGAGCAATTCTACATTCAATCCAAAGGAAACAACACAGATTTCGGTAAAAGTCTTTATTGCATTGATTACTCGTCATGGCTTTTATTTAAATTCGTTTTCTTTATGTTATTGGATTTTTGGTTTTTATTAGTTTAGAATAGATCGATTTTCCATATAACCACAAACTTCTTATAAAAAATATTAAGTTAGTTGTACTTGATGGTGTTTACTTTGTTTAACAAATTTTTAACTTATAAATACAAGTGTTTTCAACTATAAATCTATTGTATTCGAGGGATTAAGATTAGTGGTTAAAGAATTTAGGTTCCATTATGGAGACAGTTTTTATATTTTAGATTTGTATATTTGTATATTTTGTAATCCTATGAGGAGATTATGACCATAATACAATATTTTTTCCATCTTAGATATCCTCCTAGTGTTCTTCACATCTGTTGCTAATAATTGATAACCATTTCATGTGATTTTAGTAGTACACTCTTTAAGGTGTGTTTTTTATTATGTTTAATGCTAAATTTGATGGTTATATATGTAGTGATTTGATTTCATGAATATTTTAACAATAAACTAGTGTATCTCTTCAAAGCAGTCCCAAAAACCTCTTAAAAACAATCCTAAAACCTCTTAAAATCAAATGTCTCCCCCCATGAAAACTAGGTTCTTTGTCGGTACATTGTAGCTTGATTCAATTAGGACACCTGGGGAATGAAACAAGGCCTCCACTAGCATAAAACCACCCACCTCGACCTGTCGACATTGTTGGTTAGGTCCCATGAGGTTAAGAACACAAAATATGGATCTTGGGACCTTTACACTACATGTCACTAAGTCATTTTGCAAGAATGCATCTGCCATTGGCATGGTCAAAGGATGTTGAGTTGGTCAAAATGGAAACAGGTTATTGTGGAGGGCCCTGATATCCAACTGTAGGTCCAAACATATCATTCTTAGGTGCCACGAAGTGCGAGAACTACTCTATCAAAGTCTAGCAATTTTTTGCTCTTAGGTCTCTTAAGATACTTTGCCAGTACACTTTAACCCAATTCCATTGGGACACATGGCAAATGAAACCCACCTACCGTGACCTATTAGCACCATTGGTTAGGTCCCATGGGGTTAAGAACGCAAAATATGGCTCCTAGCACCTTTACACTACATGTCACTAAGGTATTTTTCAAGAATGCATCTACTATTGGCACGGTCAAATGATGTTGAGTTGGTCAAAACTAGGAGAGGTTATTATGGAGGGACTTGACATCCAACTGTAGGTCTAAATAGATCATTTGTAGGTGCCATGAAGTGTGAGAACTACTCCATCAAAGTCTAGCAATTTTTTGCTCTTAGGTCTCTTAAGAGACTTTGCCGGTACACTGTAGCCTAATTTGATTTGGACATATGGGGAATGAAATAGGGCCTCCACTAGCATAAACCCACCCAACCTGACTTGTCAACACCATTGGTTAGGTCCCATGGGGTGAAGAATGCAAAATATGGCTCCTGGCACCTTTACACTACATGTCAGTAAGGCATTTTTCAAGAATGCATCCGCCGTTGGCATGGTCAAATGATGTTGATTTGGTCAAATTAAGAGAGATTATTGTGGAGGGGCCTGACATATAGCTATAGGTCTGAATGGACCATTCTTAGGCACAACAAAGTGCAAGAACTACTCCATCAAATTCTAGCAATTTTTTGCTCTTAGGTCTCTTAAGAGACTTTGCCAGTACATTATAACCTGATTCAATTTGGACACGTGGGGAATGAAATAGTGCCTCCACTAGCATTAACCCACCCATCCTAACCTTTTTGTGTCATCGATTGGGTCCAATAGGGTGAAGAACACAAATATGGCTCCTGACACCTTTACACTACATGTCACTAAGGCATTTTTCAAGAATGTATCCACCGTTGGCACAGTCAAACAATGTTGAGTTGGTCAAAACTGAGAGAGTTTATTATAGAGGGGCTTGACATCTAGTTGTAGGTCCAAACGGATCATTCTTAGGTGCCATGAAGTGCGAGAACTACTTCGTCAAAGTTTGGCAATTTTTTGCTCTTAGGTCCCTTAAGAGACTTTGATGGTACACTATAGCCCGATTTGATTTGGACACATGGGGAATAAAATAGAGCCTCCACTAGCATAAACCCACCCACTCTAACCTATCAGTGCCATCAGTTAGGTCCCATGGGGTGAAGAATGAAAAATATGGCTCCTGGCACCTTTACACTACATGTCACTAAGGCATTTTTTAAGAATGCATCCACCATTGGCACGATCAAATGATGAACATGAGTTGGTCAAAACTAAGATAGGTTATTATGGAGGGGCCTGACATCCAACTGTAGCTCTAAATGGATCATTCATAGGTGCCACGAAGTGCAAGAACTACTCTGTCAAAGTCTGGCAATTTTTTGATCTTAGGTCTCTTAAGAGACTTTACTGATACACTATAGCCCTATTCAATTTGGACACATGGGGAATAAAATAGGCCCTCCACTAGCATAAACCCACCTACCCTAACCTATCAATGCCATTAGTTAGGTCCCATGGGGTGAAGAATGCAAAATATGACTCCTGGAACCTTTACACTACATGTCACTGAGGCATTTTTCAAGAATGCATTTACCATTGGCACGGTCAAATGATGTTGAGTTGGTCAAAACTAAGAGAGGTTATTGTGGAGGGGCCTAACATCCAACTATAGGTCTAAACAAATCATTCTTGGGTGCTACAAAGTATGATAACTACTCTGTTAAAGTCTGGCAAGTTTTTTCTCTTAGGTCTCTTAAGAGACTTTGTCGATACACTGTAGCCTGATTCAATTTGGACACATAGGGAATGAAACAGGGCCTCCACTAGCATAAACCCACCCACCCTAACCTATTAGTGTCATTAGTTATAAGATCCCACATGGGAAAGAATGCAAAATATGTCTCCTCGCACCTATACACTACATGTCACTAAGGCATTTTTCAAGAATGCATCCGTCATTGGAATGGTCAAATGATGTTGAGTTGGTCAAAACTAAGAGATGATATTGTGGAGGGACTTGGCATCTAGTTGTAGGTCCAAACAGATCATTCGTAGGTGCCATGAAGTGTGAGAACTACTCCGTCAAAGTTTTGCATTTCTTTGCTCTTAGGTCTCCTAAGAGACTTTATAGGTACACTGTAGCTCGATTCGATTTGGACACCTGGGGAATGAAACAAGGCCTCCACTAGCATAAACCCACATATGCCGACCTATCAGTGTTGTCGGTTAGGTCCAAATATGAATCATGAAAAATGTATCTCTCTCCCTATGTAGTCATCTTCATCGTCTGCAAGGGGAAAATGTTCACTCCCCCACAAACATTGGAATGCACCGAGGGCACAACTCATTTTGGTCTTTCCATAAATTATGTAAATGCAAGGAAAATGAGGATATGTAAAGTATGTAGACCATATAGAAGGTGAAATGAGGATTACAAATCATGCCAAATGTACATCTCTCTCCCTATGTCTCTCTCTCTCACTCTTCCTCTCTATCTCATTTTGCTCTTACCATAACCCAAATGGAAGGTGAAATGAGGGTATACTAGACCTATAGACAATGAAATGATGATAGGAAAATCATGTTAAACATATAGAAGGTGAAATGAGCTTAAGAAAATAATGTCAAACATATAGAAGGTGAAATGAGGATAAGTGAATCATGTCAAACATGTGGACCTATGTAATAAGTATATGCAAAGCATGGAGACCATATAGAAGGTAAAATGAGGATATGTGAATCATGCCAAACGTGTCTTTCTCCCTACATAGAGACATATAGACCATCAAATGAGGATATGATATTGAAACATGAAGTATCTATGATATTGAAACATACTTCCATTTAAGATACATAAACCTATGTACATTTCCAAATGCAATGACTATTGAATTTGGGTTGTGGATGACATTTATTTGCATAAACTAGATAACAAAATGGGTAAACACACAAACATGTCTTTGCTCATTAATACAAAAATAACTATCTTGGATTGAATGAAAAACACCACAAGTTTTATCATTTTTAACGTGTATCTTTCATGTTTAACATGTAAGATGAGAAATTATCAATGATTATGATATCAAATCTAGTAGTTTCTATATCATATGTAGTGTTCTATGAAAATCTAACATGTCAAAGCTAGTGTTCTTGATTGAAAAGAATTCACATGTCAAATGTTCTAAGAAAATCCTATATCTAACTAAAACTACAATCATGTGGCAATTAAGATCAAGTTATGTATTGAGGTATAAAACTACATATAACATTTTTCTATCAAGAAAAACAATCATATATAACAATAAATCAATCGATAACATGTTATTGATCATAACTCAACCATTGTAAACTGATTATACATTAAAATTTTATGAGTGTGTTGTTGATGTTAAAATCTTAATGAGTGTGTTCTTGATGTTGTATGGGTATTTCATTATGTTTCTAATCATGGTTGCGAAGGTTATTCATTCTTGACCATCTATCAAGCTTCTCATTACATTATGACACCATGATGGATCTTACCTAGCAAGTTATCCTATTATGTAGGAGATCACTATGACAACACCGTGGAGTTGTCATCAACAATTAATGATTAATTTGCATGTTTATAAACCCTTAATCACCACTATTAAAACACAAAAATAGTCAAGGGACTATCATACCAAAAGAGCCCTAAAACAGCCATAAAACTTTTAACTGCTATTATATAACTATGAGGAAATTTGGACGTTGTCTTGGTCAGTTTTGAATATTCATGCTTTGGTCCATGACCATATAATCTTTCCTTAAACCCTAGAATAGTCATGGATCTCCTTGAATCAATCTTTACATAATTAGACACTATGTAAGTTGAAAATCTATCCATGTCATTATGTTGTCAATGATTATATAATTGCCATCTCAAATAGTGCGGCCATGGAGACATGAGGTTGTCATGACATTCATCTTTAGTTAAGATCATTGAGGGTATCATATACATCATAAGTTTTTGCATTGAGATGAATACACTAAATATGTAAGGATATTTCCATTATGTGCTTTAGAAACCATGTAAGCATTGTTTGAAAAAGATTGTTATAGTCAAAAGGGATTGTATATTCATGATTAGGTGGGTTTAAAGCGTTGAAACTTGTGGCATAAACCTTAGGTCTTGGTGGAGTGAGGAGAGTTGGTTTAGATTTAATGAAGGATAGTCAATATCAAGACTAGACAATGTGCCATATGCAGGAAGATCATGAATTGTAAACAATAAGGAATCTCTTAAAGTGACTTTGATTGAATGACCATCCCTTAAAGATTGAATTGCTTCAATTCCTTGCCACAATTCCATTAGCTTATCATATAATGGCTCTAGATAAGCATTGATTATATCTAAAGTCACACTTTTCTTTCCTGGTATAATCAATGATAGCATTAAGAAAAATGGTTTAGTTGCTAACCATGGAGGCAAGTTATAATTTGTTAACACTGGCCAAGTTGACCATTTAGTACTTTGATATGAGAATGGATTCATGCCATCTAGAGCCAAACCCAACCTTATATTACGAGGATCTTGAGAAAAATCAAGCCATTTGTTATCAAATTTCATCCACGTCTTAGAATTAGGCACATGTCATTGTTTTCCATCAGTGCTTTTATTTTGGGCATACCATTGCATAAGTTCAGCAATGTCTCTGCACCTATACATTCAGAGTAATCATGGGATTTTCAAAAAGTGGTGAAGAACTTTTCTAGGAACCACAACTGATTTCAACCCTTTTCTATACCTCCCTTCATGATATTTCAGACATTCACTCTGACTTGCAAGATTATTGTGAAATAATACACAACCATTCACACATGTGTGGATGTTTTCATACCCTAAGCCTAGCTTAGTGATTTGATTTTTGCATTGACTTCATTTTGTTGGCAATGTGGAGTCAGGTGGTAACAATGAACTTAATAATGCCAATAACTAATCTACACTCTCATTTGTCCAACCAAACACCACTTGCAAGTTAAGAATTTGAAGGATTGTTGTCAAATGACTTAACTTGCAATTAGCATACACAGGTTTCAAAGCATCCTCCATCAAATTGGCCCAATCATCATTTAGACCCTCATTCAACATTCTATCAACTTCAAACCCTTCATCTAACATTGTTGCCTCTTCATCTGAGTTTGGTGCCATTTCATCTATGTTTGTTGCCTCTTCATCTCTCACACTGCAATTCTATCCTATATTCATAATAATTGTAATCCCAAGGGCTTATACCACTATGCCCATATCTTATCATATGTCGATAAATTAGATTTCTTTTTTTAACCTTTCCACCAAGACAGTCATTACATGGACATGGATATTTGTCCATGTCCCTCTCATTGGCTACTCTCTCATCAAATGCATGGTATTGATCCATAGTCAACCTTAGATGTTGATCCATCTGTAATGTTCTACACATTGCAACACAAATATTTTTGGGGAAAAGATTGGAAAACCAAAAGTTCAAGATTTTTTGAAAAATCGAGAAAAATTAGATTTAAAAAAAAATGTAAAAAATTGTAGACTAAGAGACAAACTATTTTTTTTGAAAGGCATTTCCATAGCAATAGAGTTATAGAGAGCAAATAAAATAGAGAGTTTAACTAATGAATTGTAAAAAAAAAATTGTAGTTTATATTCAAATTGTTGATTAGATTGCATTGCACATCTTTCAAACTCAAAGCATTACTTCACATTGCATAATTGATAACTAGATGCTGATAGATGACAAATTTTCAATTACAATATAGTTTTTACAAAGTCAACCTAAGAACTTATGCAATTACTTCACATTGCATAACTAACAACTAGGAGCAGCTGCCAATTGCATTTGCTTGTCATGGCATTCCATGAGACCACATTTCTTTGAGGCATTTTTTCAAATAGTTCCCTGCCTTGTCTATGCTACCACATTTTTCATACATGTCTACCAAAGAATTTTATCAAACAGTTCACTGCCTTGTTGCTATGGCTAAAAGCCTAAAACAAGTGCTTTCAAATAAGCTATGGATGCTTGGAAAAAATCTATCAAAGCATAATAGTAAGCAATAACATAGACAAGGCAATGAACTGGTTGAAAAAATGCCTCAAAGAAATGTGGTCTCATGGTGATGGAATGACGTGACAATCCATAACAATTGACTTGTCATGGCATTCATCATGGTATTCCATCACCATGAGACCAAATTTCTTTGAGGCATTTTTTCCAAAGTTCATTGCCTTGTCTATGCTACCACATTTTTCATACATGTCTACCAAAGCATTTTATCAAATAGTTCACTACCTTGCTTCTATGGCTTAAAGCCTAAAACGGGTGATTTCAAACAAGCCATGGATGCTTGGAAAAAATATATCAAATCATAATAGTAAGAAACAAGCTATGGTCTCATGTTTTTTTTTTGGTGTGAAAATCAGCGTGATTTTATTTGCATTTTTTTGCAAGATTTAAATGCATTTTATTGGCAATTTTGCTGTTTGAAATGGGGAAAAATCTCTATGGTTAGTTTTGTGTATTTTTAATTGTAGGATTCTCACAATTAGTGAAAATATAGTGTTCATGAAGGAATGGAAAAGATGCGTAGAGCCTTTGAATTATACCCGTACTGTGTAATGGCATTGAATCATGTAGTAAACCATTTTTCTTCACAGGGCAACATTTTCTTGTGGAACAATTGACTGAGATAGCTCTTGTTTCAACTGACCACCCTCTCATGAAATCTGATTCATATTATAATCTTGAATGATCTTATGACACTGCTAGTTGGTACTACATGGCATCAGTCAAGGAAAGCTAGAGGCCACGGGATTTTGTGTTGCCATACTTTGGGCTTGGAGAGTTTTAATTAAAGCTAGGAGATCTTAAGAGTTCTCTCTCAAATTTTGAAAAGGTTCTAGAGGTCTACCCTGAGAATTGTTGGAGATTAAAATATGTAGGCCATATATATGCTCAGCAAGGGTAGGCAAAGAAGGATTTGGAAATTTTAAGAAAGGAAACTCGCGTAGATCCATGTGATGCCCATGCATTTATCAAGATGGGTGGGTTATTAATATCATCAGACCCCAGTGAAGCCTTAGATTCTCTTAAGACACCAAAGTCGGTGCAGGCCACCTAAGAGCATTTTGATTCTTAAGAGAATTTTGTTAAGTGGAGGTTCTTGTTCAGTGTGTTTTGCATAAGGCTTTCTAGCCATGATTGTAAGGTCCATTTTGTATGGTCAAGAGGTTTGGGGTAACCATATAAACCTTAAATCCTTCTTAGTCCATTTGGACCCTAGTTGTGTCACTTAGGCCTAGTAGGTTTAATGATGGTTTTTTGAGTCTATTTGGTAGTTTTAATGTTTTGGCATGTTTTAGAGAGTGTGGTAGTTGTTTGGACTCCATTGGACAAGCTAAACCAATTGAGATCCTTGTGTTAGTGCAAAATGCCATGTTGTCAATGGTGTCATAACACATTTGGCCGGTTGCAACTCATTTTTAATAGTTGAAACTATTTTGGGAGTTGCCTACTGACTTGGATCGATTGATAATGTTGTCATCTTACTCCAGTATGGCAGAGGAGATTCTATATGGAGATTTGGGTACAAAAATCAAGAAAACTGACTATTTTTCCAAGAATTTCTATTGTTGTATGACCTATATGGATTGGCAAAGTGGATCAATGTGGTTTTTCTGAAACTAGTTTGAGTCTGGATTCCAATGCACCAAGTTTGAAGTCTTGAAGTGATTTGAGTAGAAAGATATTGCATTTTGTATTCAGACTGGTCTAAAACCCTCATTCCTAGGGTTTGTCATACAAAATTCACCCTAAAATGCATTCTAACCAATGAAACTTCATGCCACTTGGGGAAATGTAGGCTAGGGATGTATACTACATGATTCCAAAAGCATTTTGTTGGAAAAGACAGTCTTCGCCTTGTGGAGTGATGCCCTAGGTCAAATATCTCTATGTATTTGACTGAAATTATGTAATTTGGTGATGTAATTGACAAAATCCTGATAGGGTGAATGAATGGATGGTGGTTTTGAGATGTTTGGGTGTTGTGAAAGTAATCCAAGTTCCTATCATAGGTTTATGACCCCAATTTAGACCACTTGCTTTATAACCTAGACCTAAATTGATCAATTAGGCCTAGAGACCTAGTGGGTGTGTTGAGTTGCTGGAGTAGAGTTGGAACTGGAGGCTTGGAGGTTTGTTGGAGTTCCCTAAAGGGTATTTGAATCCACCATTTGTTTGCCTGACTCTTAAGGGTTTTGTCAAGTTGTGTAGTGAAAACCGGATTAGGAGGGCTAGTAGCATCACTAGGCCAAGTAAGGGTTGGAGAGTTGTGAGAAGTTGGGGATCAAACCAACTATGGAAAAAGTGTTTGTAGGCCTGCCTCAAGGTGTGGAAGGAGTCTTGAGGATTGAACAATAGCCTGGTTAACAAATCCTTCATATGCCCTTGGATGTGACTTTGGTTGGATGAAGTGGTGAAGTGGGTGAGTGGGCAGAGAAGAGTGAACTTTTAGTTGCTTCCCTTGTGCCACTCTGCATCAGGTGGTATCAGAGCCATCAAAGAGATGGGAGATAGAGAAGAAGAGGAGGAAGTTCCTCAAAGGGTGACTAATGTCGAATTGGCAAAGATAGTGAGAGAACAAGTAGCCAAGAACAAAAGGATGGAGGCTGAGATAGAGAAGTTGAAGAAGGATAAGGATAAGAAGAAGAAACCAGAGGTCATCTTAGATTCAGATGAAGAGGATCAAGATGAAGAAAAAGGAGTGCCCATGGAAGAGCCACAAGGAGGCATGTCAGAAAAATAGTTCCTAGATGCACTTGGAAAGTTGAGTAGGAAGGACAGTAAGGTGGATTTACCTATGTTCCCTGGCAAGATGAACCTAGAGGAGAGCCTTGATTGGATAGAGGCAATGGAGAACTATTTTGAATGTGAAGAAGTGGCAGAAAATTAGAAGGTGAGGATTGCCAAATCTAGAATGAAAGGGCCAGCCTTGAGTTGGTGGAACTTCATTCAAAATGAGAGGATAGAGGATGATAGGAACCCTATCACCACATGGAGGAAGATGGTACTTGAAATAAAGAAATAATTTGTTCTTGAAGATTATGAAGTCAACTTGCACAAAAAGTTGTAAAACTTGAGACAGAAGGACATGGATGTGAGCACATACACCAAGGAGTTTCACAAGATGTCTTTGAAAGCCAAGATGCCTAAGAATGAAAAGAAAAAGCTTGCAATGTATCTAAATGGTCTTAAGTTCTCCATTCAAGATGAACTGAATCTCTTTAACCCTGAGACAATGCATAAATGTTTTCAAATGGCATTGAGGATTAAGAACAAACAAAGAAGGAAAGGTGATTCAAATAGCAGGGGTAGAGGCAATCTAAATTTCAAAGGCACAGGCAGGTTTCAGAATAGAGAAAACTTTTCTAGATCCCAAGATGGTAGATCACAAGAAGGCAGTCAAGTGCAGGCTGACAGAGACAGTGCTGATAAGGGCCAGTTTAGAGGGAGAGGTAATGGTAGAGGAAGAAGTGGAGGCAGGGCTTCCAATGTGTTCACAGGAAGGTGCTTTTCCTGTAATCAAATAGGACATCAGTCCTTTAGATGCCTGGAGAAGATGGGGAATAATTCTGCAAATCAGAAAGACAAAAGGGTGCAACTTCTTCAAGAAGATGACTGTCAAAGAAGCACCTCCTATCAAACTACCTCTTCCAAATCTGCAGCACCAGAGAGTGGAGAATGCATCATGTTCAACCGGTCTCTCATCATGCCTGCCACCAAGGAGCAACCCCAAAGGAACAATCTATTTAGAACCACTTGCAAGGTGAAAGGGAAAGTCTGCAAGGTAATTGTTGACTTAGGTTCTTCTGAGAATTTAGCTTCTAATGAAATGGTGAATAAGTTAGGATTGCAAAGGATACCTCATCCTAACCCCTATAGGGTCTTTTGGTTAACCAAGGACCAACAAATTGTGGTGAAAGAACAATGTTGGGTTGAATTTAAGATAGGTGAATATTGTGATAGGATTCTTTGTGAGATAGTAGATATGGATGCATGCCACCTTCTTCTTGGAAGGCCTTGGCAACATGATACAAGTGCCCAACATGATGGTAAGCAAAATGTGATTCATTTGTCTAAAAATGGTGAAAATTTCACAATGACTCCTTTGATTGATGACTGTAAGGAAAGGATCATTCCTAGTTCAGTTATGTTAGTAGGTGAAAAGGAGTTTTTGGCTAACCTCAAGGAGGAGAAGGTGCCATGTTTTGCAGTGGTCATCAAGCCCAAGGATGCAAATCCTAAGAAGATCAAAGTGTAGCAGCCTCTTAGAAGGATTGGACCAAAATAAGTGGAGGAACTATTGGAGAAGTTCCGTGATGTGATAGCAGATGAAAGTAGGGATGCCCTTCCACCAAAGAGGGAGATTGGTCATTGCATTGATCTCATCCCTGGATCCACCCTCCCAAACCAAGCAGCCTATAAGCTGACCCCAGAGAAAAATGCAGAAGTGGCAAGACAAATCCAAGACTTGTTGGATAAAGGGCTTATAAGGAGGAGTATTAGCCCATGTGCAGTACCTACAATACTTGCACCAAAGAAGGAAGGCACATGGAAACTATGCACTGATTCAAGGGCCATCAGCAAGATTAATATCAAGTATAGATTTCCAATGCCTAGGATAGAAGATTTAATGGATTGCTTGGGTAGGGCTAAATATTTTACCAAGATGGATCTAAAAAGTGGTTATCACCAAATCAGGATAAGGGAGGGGGATGAGTGGAAAACAACCTTCAAAACTAATGAAGGGATATTTGAATGGGGCCTTTTGGCTTATCAAATGCACCAAGCACCTTCATGAGGTTGATGAATGAGGTGCTAAAACCTTTCCTTAATAAGTTCATTGTTGTATATTTGGATGATATATTGGTTTTTAGTGACAGCAAGGAAGATCACATAAGACATATCCATCAAGTGCTCAGGAGGCTTCAAGAGGAGAAGTTGAGAATTAACCTTGACAAATGTGTCTTCCTACAAGAAGAATTGACATTCTTGGGGTTTGTCATCTCTAGGGGCAACCTCAAGATGGATCCAAGCAAGATGGAAGCTATTCTTAATTGGCCCACACCTACTACAGCCTCTGAGGTAAGAAGTTTCCATGGTTTATGCAGTTTTTATAGGAAGTTCATTAGAGGGTTTAGTGCTATTTGTGCTCCACTTGTTGACACTATAAAAGGGGGCAGGAAATGTGTATTTGTGTGGACAAATGAGGCCAAACAAGCCTTTGATCTGTTAAAGAAGAAAATATCAGAACAACCGGTACTTGTACTACCTGATTTTGATAAGGTCTTTGTTGTAGAGTGTGATGCAAGTAAGAGGGCTATTGGGGGAGTCCTAAGTCAAGATGGGAGGCCTGTAGCCTTCTTTAGTGAGAAGTTAAATGAAGCAAAATAGAACTATTCTACCTATGATCTAGAATTATATGCAATGGTCCAATCATTGAGGAAGTGGAGACACTATTTATTACCCAAGGAGTTTATTGTCTTTACTGATAATCATGCTTTGAGCTTCTTGAATAGGTACCAGAAGTTAAACCACATGCATATCAAGTGGATGGAGTACATCTAAGCATATACTTTCTCAATTAAACACAAGAAGGGAGTGGCCAATAAGGTAGCTGATGCCTTAAGCCAGAGGAATCTTGTTGTTCAAACCATTCAGTTGGAGAGTACAGGTATACATGCCATTAAAGATCAGTATGAAGAAGATGAAGACTTCAAGGAACCTTACCAAGCTTGCAAAGCCATGACAGGCAGGTATAATACTATTTTTTGTGATTTTCTGATACAAGATGGATTTCTTTTCAAGGGCAGTTTGTTGTGTATCCCAAGAGGGTCTGTTAGAGAGAACATCATTAAGGAGAAGCACTATGGCAACATGGCAGGCCACTTTGGCATTGATACGACCCTAGACTTGGTTAGAAGGTACTACTATTGGCCAAAGTTGCCAACTGATGTAAGAAAGTTTGTAGAAACTTGTCAAATTTGCCAAAGAGCCAAGGGACATATGTCAAATGTAGGTCTATACACTCCACTACCTATCCCTTCAAAGCCTTGGGATTTCATAAGCATGGATTTTGTACTTGGTTTGCCTAGGACCAACAATGGACATGATAGCATTTTTGTGGTTGTTGATAGGTTCTCTAAAATGGCCCATTTCATTCCATGTAAAACCACACATGATGCCTCACATGTTGTTGGTCTTTTCTTCAAAGAAATAGTCAGATTACATGGTTTGCCTTTGTCAGTAATCTCTGATAGAGACCCCAAGTTCATAGGACACTTCTGGAGGACACTTTGGAAAAGACTAGGTGCAAACTTGTCATTATCATCAGCCTATCATCCTCAGTCTGATGGTTAGACTGAGGTGATTAACAGGTCACTTGGCAACCTTCTAAGATGCCTAACTAAGGAGTAGGGTACTAGTTGGGATGCAGTTTTGGCTCAGGCAGAATACTCCTACAATGATACTATGAACATGAGTACCAGCATGTCACCTTTTCAAATAGTTTATGGCACTCACCCAAGGGGTATTTTAGAACTCAAAGAGGTCAGAGGATTGGAGAAGAGTAGTGCATTGGCTGAAGATTTTGTCCAAGTGATGAGAGATATCCATGAGCAAGTAAAAGAGAAACTACAGTCTACCTCTAACAAGTACAAACAGACTGCTGACAGAAAGAGGAGGGATCTTTAGTTCAAGGAAGGGGATTTGGTCATGGTGCATCTGAAAAAGGAGAGACTCCCTACAGGTAAATACACCAAGTTGATTATGAAGAAGATTGGGCCTTGTGAAGTGCTAAGGAAATGTGGAGAAAATGCCTACAAAATCAGACTACTGGATGGTGTTGCTTTATCACCAATTTTCAATGTATCAGACCTTTATCCCTATAAGGGATCTGACCCTCAGACAACTGTTGTAGAGGAACAAACTGATCAGACACTTCAAGACCTGATTCCTTCATCTCCTGATCAGATTGAATGCATTTTAGATCACAGGATTACTAAACAGACTAGGAGGCACACCTATTATGAGTATTTGGTGAAGTGGCTCAATAAGCCTTAGGAGGATGCCACTTGGATGAGTAGAGAAGCCATTGAGAAGGTAGGATTTCCATTTGACAGCATTCCCAACTCAAGAGACTTGAGTTCTGTTTGACAGGGGGTGTATGGTGTAGGGCACCTAAGAGCATTTTGATTCTTAAGAGAATTTTGTTAAGTGGAGGTTCTTGTTTAGTGTGTTTTGCATAAGGCTTTCTAGCCATGATTGTAAGGTCCATTTTGTATGGTCAAGAGGTTTGGGATAACCATATAAACCTCAAATCCTTCTTAGTCCATTTGGACCCTAGTTGTGTCACTTAGGCCTAGTAGGTCTAATGATGGTTTTTTGAATCTATTTGGTAGTTTTAATGTTTTTGCATGTTTTAGAGAGTGTGGTAGTTGTTTGGACTCCATTGGCCAAGCTAAACCAATCGAGATCCTTGTGTTAGTGCAAAATGCCATGTTGTCAATGGTGTCATAACACATTTGGCCGGTTGCAACTCATTTTTAACAGTTGAAACTATTTTGGGAGTTGCCTACCAACTTGGATCGATTGATAATGTTGTCATCTTACTCCAATATGGCAAAGGAGATTCTGTATGGAGATTTGGGCACAAAAATCAAGAAAACTGACTATTTTTCCAAGAATTTCTGTTGTTGTACAGCCTATACAGATTGGCAAAGTGGATCGATGTGGTTTTTCTAAAACTAGTTTGAGTCTGGATTCCAATGCACCAAGTTTGAAGTCTTGAAGTGATTTGAGTAGAAAGATATTACATTTTGTATTCAGACTGGTCTAAAACCCTCATTCCTAGGGTTTGTCATATAAAATTCACCCTAGAATGCATTCTAACCAATGAAACTTCATACCACTCGGGGAAATGCAAGCTAGGGATGTATACTACATGATTGCAAAAGCATTTTCTTGGAAAAGACAGTCTTCACCTTATGGAGTGATGCCCTAGGTCAAATATCTCTATGTATTTGACTAAAATTATGCAATTTGGTGATGTAGTTGACAAAATCCTGATAGGGTGAATGAATGGATGGTGGTTTTGAGATGTTTGGGTGTTTTGAAAGTGATCCAAGTTCTTGTCCCAGGTTTATGACTCCAATTTAGACCACTTGCTTTGTAACCTAGACCTAAATTGATCAATTAGGCCTAGAGACCTAGTGGGTGTGTTGAGTTGCTGGAGTAGAGTTGGAACTGGAGGCTTGGAGGTTTGTTGGAGTTCCCTAAAGGGTATTTGAATCCACCATTTGTTTGCCTAACTCTTAAGGGTTTTTTCAAGTTGTGTAGTGAAAACTAGATTAGGAGGACTAGTAGCATCACTAGGCCAAGTAAGGGTTGGAGAGTTGTGAGAAGTTGGGGATCAAACCAACTGTGGAAAAAGTGTTTGTAGGCCTACCTCAAAGTGTGGAAGGAGTCTTGAGGATTGAACAATAGCCTAGTTGACAAATCCTTCATATGCCCTTGGATGTGACTTTGGTTGGATGAAGTGGTGAAGTGGGTGAGTGGGCAGAGAAGAGTGAACTTTTAGTTGCTTCCCTTGTGCCACTCTGCATCAAAAGTCTCTTCTAAAGAAGAGTAGAGAAGAAGTACCCATTGAATTGTTAAAAAAAATTGGGGTTCTTCATTTTGAGCGTGATGAACTAGAGTTGGATCAACAGACTTTTATGGAGGCATTAGGAAATGATGTTTTGCCTCTACATAAATCTTTGTGGTTAGTTTTGTGAATTTTTTACTTGTAGGATTCTCATAGTTAGTGAAAAAGGTAGTCTTCATGAAGGAATAGAAATGATGCTTAGAGCCTTTAAATTATATATGTACTGTGCAATGGCATTGAATCATTTTGCAAACTATTTTTTCTTCACAGGGCAACATTTTCTTGTGGAATAGTTCACTGAGATAGCTCCTATTTCAACTAACCACCCTCTCATGAAATCTCATTCATATTATAATCTTTCTCGATCTTATCATAGTAAAGGTGATTATGACACCACTAGCCACTACTACATGGAATCAGTCAAGCCATAGGCCACAGGATTTTGTGGGTAGGTTCAATTGAAGCTGGGAGATCTTAAGAGTTCTCTCTCAAATTTTGAAAAGGTTCTAGAGGTCCACCCTGAGAACTGTGAGAGCTTAAAATATGTAGGCCATATATATGCTTAGCAAGGGCAGGTAGAGAAGGCTTTGGAAATTTTAAGAAAGGCAACTCACATAGATCCATGTGATGCCCATGCATTTATCAAGATCGGTGAATTATTAATATTGTCAAACCCCAGTGTAGCCTTAGATTCTCTTAAGACAACAAAGTCTCTTCTAAAGAAGAGATGAGAAGAAGTACCCATTGAATTGTTAAACAACATTGGGATTCTTCATGTTGAGCATGATGAACTAGATTTGGCTCAACAAACTTTTATGAAGTCATTAGGAAATGGCATTTGGGTTGAATTCATAAATAAAAGCCCCAGTTCCAATTCTGCAGTTTTTTCTATGTGCTTTAAGGATATGGAATTCTTCCAATGACTAGATGAAGGTGGTGTTTCACTTGAGTTACAAGTTCAATTCTCATATGCTCCAAAATGTGTAGAGGAAACTAATGAAAAAATAGTCCCCTAAACCCTAAACTGCCTATATGGTTCTGCTACTCAGTTACCTATGTAACTACTATAAGTTGCCAATCAGAAAGCTATAGATTTTGTGTTTAATGTAATGAGGGTTTTGGATTACCTCTGAATTCACTGTAGAGGGCCTCGTTGACTTCAAATTCATTACAACAAACTCCAAATTCCTTACTTGCCTTTTCAGAAGTCTCCAAGTCCTCTCCAAACAAGCTTTATCACCCATGCAAGTAGATGTTATAAACCAAAACGCCTCAGTGCCAGGCTAACCAAGTAACAAAATGAGGAATTCAATGAATAATGAATCGCGTGCAATACACTCCCACCAATAATTTCCTAAAATGTTTTTTTTTTAAATTTTGTCTAATTTGTATTTGTGTGACTAACAATCTAGTCATTTTTATTTGTATGACTAAATAATTTTTTAGTCGATGATGAAAGTAGCCATTTATTTACTCATTTATAGCTGAGTTGCAAAATAAAGTAGTAGAATTTAGTCATTTTTAGTTGTTGTGACTAAACTTTTTAGTCACGTAGTCATTTATTTGCCAAATTCTACTAGTGAGTAGAAGAAGAATCAGGTGATGGAAGATTTTTCTTTTGAAAAAGTTGTATCAACATGTCAATCTATTTCTTAAAACAATTATGTTCATCATGCCTTGATTTCTTACAATAAGCACATGTAGGCTTCTCCTTCTTAAATGAATTTTGTGCTTGATCTCTGTGTGGATTTTTCTTAGATTTCTTTCATTTCTTATCAGAAGGACCTGACTCTTTCTATTCCTTAGGCTGACCAACCACCAAAGCATGAGACTATGATGGCTTAATGAGACCCATAGATAGAAGCTTATGTTTCTCATGCATTAACATCTCAGAAAAGGATGCAAATGAAGGCATAGTGAAAGTAGATCCCATAGTTAACCTATGAGAGTGAACACTAGAAACAAAACCTGCATATTCAGGACCAACTTTGTTAAATACATTGTAGATCAACTAGATGTCCTTTTTCTCAATACAACATGCTTTACATTGTGCTCCTAGATCATTAACCTTAGTTATGTAGTCCTAAATGTTGCTAAAGTTCTTAGGATCAAGGCTCATCAATTCATTATCAATTTGATAGCCTTTAACTTCATTTGTTGTACCATACAATGTTTTCACAAAAAAAGTGAAAGGACATTATTGTCCTTATCAAAAAACATGAACATGAGTGCTGCAAAGTTTCAAATTGAAAAGGTTATAAAAAGGTTTCAATTTGGAATAAATTAAATGAAAGTGGCAAAAGTCATAGTGAAGTGACAATTTTAGTAAAAGAATCATGGGAAATAATCATAAAAGTAGAAAAGGAAGATCCAAGTAATTAATATATGGATGAAGATAATGGATAATGAATCAAAATTAGTCTTGTTACATGTTATTTCACACCTCGTGGTTTAAAATAATATAAGAAAAAGAAGTTGGACTACAAGGATTTGTATGCAACACTAAAAGGGACATCAATTTATAGTGCTTTAGGAGAGGTCATTCTAATAGGGGAATTTAATGTTAGAACAATAAATAATGAAGGTACTTATCTTGGAAATAAATATGGGATGAAAATCAACTAGTTGTGGCTAGTGGAAGAAGAGAAAGAAAAATGAGAAAAGGGTCTCATAAGATAGGAAAGGAAGCATCAATCAATACAGTATGTAACCTTTATGATTTGATCATGTGTAATGGCATAAAAGCATGGTCAAATCAACGAACATAACATACCAAACTTACAATAGTCAAAGTGTGGTTGATTATATTATTTGTTTACAAAACACTATGTCAAGGCTAGTGGAGGTAGATGAAGAGTTGCCCTATAGAAATGAAATCTGATCACAATTCAATATACATAAAGATTTGTATGCAAAGTGGTAGTCAAAATTTTTTAAAAATAGCCTCTAAGGCACCATCCTTATGACTCATGAGAACCAAGAAATATTTAGAACAATGCTTGAAAAATAATTGAACAATATAGAAAATAATGACATATCCAATATAAATGAAAGAATAATAAGAAATAACACTTCAATGGTAATAGTAATCCACAAAGATTTGTTAGGATGTATACATAAGAGGCAAAAAAAATAGTTTTCAAGTAAACCATAGTACAAGAAAGATTTCAGTACAACAAAGAGAATGATAAACTTGGGAAGGGAGACGAAAAGTAAAAAGATTTATGAAAAGTTAGTGAGGTCTAAAAAGGAAGAGTACATGCAAACAAGGAGAAAAGACCTATAATCTCTCTCAAGAAGCATAATCCTAGAATATGAGAAATAAGAAGATATAGATAACTCTTTAGTAAGTAAAACACATGACAGATAGTTTATAGGTAGAATACCCAAACTTGGGTTTGGAGGCTCTCACACCATACATCAAAAGCATATTCATTGGCTCAAAATAACAATGGAGAAAAAAGTGGAGGAAAAGTTAAGAAAAAAAATACCAAGTGGATGGATAAATGGAATATTAGCATACATGAGTTCCCAAACACCAATGAGGAAATCAAAAAAAATGCAAGAGAAAAATTCAAGGCAACAATGTGGACAAGGAAACTTGGGAGAAAGAGAGAACAATACTTTAGATAATTCAATCCCACATCTGACCACAAGCAAAAAGCATAGATGGAAGAAAAAAAATGGAATATAGAAATGCTAATAGCTCATCTAAGGACTAGTTCATGATGTCTTATGAGTATAACCAAATAAATTACATTAATATCTTAAATGCTGGCTCCTTTAACTACCATATTCAAAGGGAAGAGACGAGTTCAAACAACAGTCTTTTTAACTAAAATTCATAGCAAAAGATCTAAGATTACAATAAAAATGGCTACCAATCAACTACTTAATATACAAACAAAATTATTTTTATCCTTAAATCCCATCAACTACTTAATTTTATGAACATTATTAAAAATATTTCATTCATTCAACTGTGAGGGGTCGTCTAGTTGTAATGCAATGGACAAGCCTTGTAATTGTACTTGGATAGGTGTTGATAGACTTCATAGATGTTCTCTGTAGTGTATATGACCATATCTTATGGGTTAAACAAAGGACTTCTAAATCGAATGATAAAGGAAACTCCATAATATTCAATGAAAATATAATTATTGATACTGCCACAATAGTGTGTTCCACTTATGGGACATCCTAATTTTTGTCTGAAATTACATATTTTTTAGAAAAAATAATGATTTAATCTTTAAGGGATTCCATCTAGAGGGGTTTAATTGAAGGAGGTTAGATAAAACCACCTTAGATTAAACCCCCTTGAAAATACCCCCCAGTCTTAAATCAAACCCTTGATGGAGTCTCCTCTGCACCTATTAAAATGCTGACAAAAAACCAATTTTGCTTCATCTTTTGGGGGATCAAATGAAGTCATTTAGAAATTATATTCTGTAAGTATGTAGCCTTTAGTATAATTTTTCCAAAAAGTATGATATTGAATATGTTTCATTTTATTATTATATTTATTTTCTATTTTCTAGTGAACATGGGTTTTTCACCGAACATCAAAGTCTTTATTCCACACATGTGGAAAAATAAAAAAGTAGAGAATTTTTTTTTTTTTGAAAAATATTTGCACACTAGGTATTGATGTTCTTGTTTCAATAAAAAAAAGTTAATTTGAATACATGTAAAAAAATTATGTTGTATGATATAAACCTATGTCGAAATTATAATTGATCTCACTTCAAAAATTAATTAAAAAATATGAAAAAAAATTTGGTGTTACAATTCTATATGTAGAAATTTATAATTTTATCTTTTCTATAAAAAAATTATGTTGTATGGTATAAACGTCACTTTTTAACAATACTCTTAACTATAAAAAATAAGTTATTAAAAGTTACGTAAAAAATTCACAAATTATTTCTTAATTTTTTTAAAAAATACATTTAGAATCTACATACAAAAGCTCAAAAATCACTAGTTCACAACATCTTCCAATTCTTAATGGATTAGTTTAGGTGTTAAAAAAATGAAATTTTAGTTAAAAATGTTGATTTCAATGTTCCACTTTGACCAAAAAGTGGGATAGAGTATTGTGGACTAATGCATTCGATCATTCAACAACCCCACACAAATATTTTACTATCAATCGCACCTTAGTCTGCAATGGGTACGCCGAAAACAATTGTAGAAATATGTATATTGTATTTTTAAAGTATATTAAATGGACCAAGTAAATTGCAAGTAAGCTTATTTATAGTGGTTTTTAGGGCTTAAATTTGACAGTCAACCTTGACTGTCAAGGAATTTTTTATGATAGTTATCTATTCAATAGTGCCTTTAAAATACTATGACATACTTTAGTATAAGTAAATTATAGAAAAATCAAATATACATATCATCGTAATCCTATACAAATTTTGATAGTTTGTCCAGAATCTCTCCTTTCATATGATACAGTCTTTTAAAAATTTTAGTTGTATTTTATAGCTAAAATGTCTAAATACAGCTATACAACTGTCAAATTTAAGCCCTGGCGGTTTTCATAAAATTGCACAATGATCATTTGGGATAAAAAAGGAGAAGAGCATGATTTGTTTTCTAGAGAATTTAGAATTGAACCTTTTTTGTGAGGAAAAAATGAAACCAAAAGGATTTTTTTTAAAATTTTCAAGGAACATACTATAGTGTTAATCAAATAGTTTAACTATACAATGTAAGAAGTTGGACATATAGAATTGATTCTAAGAACATAATTCACAATATTGATATGTAAAAAGATTAGCAAGCAATGAAAGTAAAACCAAAGTTGTGACTTGTCTATATAAACAAAGGTATGAAAATTGCATATGTAGAAAAATGTTTTGTAAGTTTACTCAGTTTTATTTGTGACAATAGTAGAGTGGATTTCTTCTGTCTCCAATATTAGTATCCTATAAAAGGGAGTATCTAGAATATATGAAATTATGTTTTAACAATTGATATTTTATTTTCCATTTTTACTCCCTGGTATCGGTCCATCATTTTCACTCTCAAATCCTATAATAAAGTGGAGTAAAAGAAATATGTATGCATGATTGTAAACAAACTTTGTTGTGAGCAAGAGTAGAATGGTGCATAGTCCAAAAATATAGCTATATAAATTACAGACCTTTTCTAACTATTTCCATGTAAAAGTGCTCTTACTTAGTCCTCTTCCTGGTTTCTTAACTTGTAACAGATGGACTATGTGAATTTGGGGCATATGCAAAGAGTACGATACAATTATATCAGAGGATTTTTTTGTTGAGTAGATAACATGTCTTATTCAGGGTGAGTCCTAGCATGTGGGATGTGGTATGTTGGACAGTTGGAGTCAATGAAATTAAATGCTAACACTTGTAAATGTGGATTGATGGTTGGTGTAGACCAATTGTGGTTATTATCAATCCCACATTGGCCAAGCCTGCTAAGGTCATCTAGTTGAAAAGGTAGACATGGATACAATGTTGATAAGACTTGCCATTCATCAAGACTCTCTTCTTGCATCACATGTTCTCTGTCAGAAGAAGATTCGCTATTAGTGTATATTGATGGATCTAGAGGTGTATGGTGTACATGACATGGGTGATAGAGCTAGTGTAAATTATTTCCTAGTGCTCTACAATATCTTGCATAGACAATCTAATATCATTGTGAATTGTTTGAAAAATAAATGGAGTAAAATAAACTTATATGCATGATTGTGAAATTACATTCTTGTAAATAAGAGAACAATGTTTCATAGTGGACAAATATATATGTATGTAAATTATAAACCTTGTTTTGTTGTTGTTGATTAAATAGTTTCATTTGAAAGTGCCCATAAGTAGTTCTCTTCTTGCTTTCTTAGTGCAACATATGGACTATGTTGCATAAGTGCATAGTACTCTTGATATAGCTATGAATGTGGGTCATTGGTGATTAATGTTGTCGATGTTGATTATTGTCTTTTCAAGTGTTAGACCTTGTGATTTATGGATTGTTAAGGCCTATGACGTTTTTAAATAAATTTGGTGATGCCCATCATGGATTAGTGGGATGATGGGCACATTTTTTTATTGTGATCCCAAGGTGGGCCTATGTAATGTTTGAATTGTAATGCCACAAATAAGGAGAGGTTTGGGGATTTTTAGGCATTTTTGTATGCAATTGCTTCAACTTCTCCTAGTGTATGATTCACAAGGGCTGCTCCCACCCACAAATTAGAATTGAGCATAACGTTTTGGCCAATGCACAAGAGAATCTTTGCATCAAGTTGCTAATCCTATGGATTTGGGCATGATGTCTCTTTAAGGTGCTTTGCATTGGATCTTGAAATGGGCATTGTTAATGATTGGAGCATAAATTTATTATGAAGTGAGACCAATTCATTTGTATAAAATAAATGTATTGAGGAAAGAAAATTTGTTTATTTTATAGAGGAAAGTGAAGAATTATGATGTGACATTAGAGTCTCCCAATCTAGAAGTGTTGGCTAAGCATTCCTTATATTTGAAAGAAGTGTACAAAAATCAAATTGCATTGGTGCTTCTTTAGTTTGACAAGAAATTTTGTTTAATGTAACAACTATGTAATAATTAGGTCCTTAAGTACATGACATGTTTCTTTGAGTGTAGCTCCCCATGGACATGTGTCATCTCTGGATTGTTGGAAAAAGACGATTGATAAAAAGTTAGTCTCTCTTTCTCTGTGTCTTTCCCTTTATATATTTTATTTATATCTCTCCCTCTCCCTCTCCCTCCCTCCCTCTCTATCTCTCTACCTCTATCTCTATATCTCTTTGTCTCCCTCTTTGTATCTCCCTCTCTCTCCACCCTCTTTATCTCTCTATTTCTCTACCTCTCTATATATATCTCCATCTCTCCCTCTCTATATCTCTATCTCTCTACCTCTATATCACTTTGTTTCCCTTTATATTTCTCTTTTTTAATAACCCAAAGCTAAGTTTAAAAGCACCAAGCCACAAAAATATTTTACTTTGACATTGGTTGATAGGAGGGGTTGTGACTTTGCATTCACCTGGCAGTGCTAGAGCTCTAGTTTTGTAAACTAACAAACTATTAGCACTAAGTAACTGACAGAGATAGGAGGCCTCATTCTTCACAATGGAAGCTTAATTTTAGTGTGTAATTGGTACACCAAAGAGGTCTTAAAGGTGAATTATTAGGTCCTTAAGCTCATGACATGTTGCCCTGAGCGTAGCTCCTCATGGACACATGTCATATTTGGGTTGTTAGCATGAAACAACTAATTGAAAGTCTCTCTCTCTCTCTCTCTCTCTCTCACACACACACACACACACACACACACAATCTCTTTGTTGGCCTAATAAAAATAATTCAATAATATATATTATATCAAGAAGATCAAATAATTAAATATTAAATCTAATATTCACAATTCACACTTATACATAATTCTATAATTAAAAATATAATTCTATTATATTTCTTTAAAAATATAAAACTCTGATGGGAGACCAAGAGTAGTGAATTGTTGGTTATATTATTTTCTCATATATATACACTTTATTAATTTGATGTATAAATTTATGTTACATATTGTTTTAATCTATTTATTGTATATAATTTTTTTGACTTATAAATTTATGTTATATATTTTTCTAATCTATTTAATTTTTTTTATTATTGTAGTTATACTTCTAACAATTTTTTCAAATTCTTAATAGTGGTTTCTAATGACAATTGACAACTCAACTTATTTGACATTGTAAATAGGTCATCAACTAATTTTATTGAGCCATTGAATATTATTGATTTTGTGGCACGACTCTTGAATAGGTAAATGTGATCAAGACCATTCTTTCATTTTGATCTATCAAGGTATGTGTTGTTATGTTACTCAGATTTTTGTCTCCCATGTAATTGAACCCCCTTTGGCTTTGCATTTTTTCAAAATATAGTAGGAGTTTTAGAAGGAAAAAAGGGGAAAAAAATGCAATGATCTCTACACTCACAATATTTAAGTTTATTTGGTATTCTTTGGAAAGTCTATTTGGTATTCTTTGGAAGAAGAGATAGATGACATGTTTGAAGACACCAAGCACCTTGCATACAACACAAGAATGGTAGAGACAGTTGTCTTGAAATTGTTGGGATATGGTGTTGTACACCATTGCAAAATTTGATTTATCTATAATGTTGTAATTAAATAATTATTTACTTGTGATGCACCTGGGTGGTGTGGTTAATCACACTAGGTAATTATTTGGGGACCACTTTATGTTGTATTGTAACATTGGGATACTATTTGTATTATTTGATTAATTGGGAAACATGGTTTAATGGTTTTGTGTTTCCCATGGTTTTGGAGCACATGGTTTTCTCATGTAATGTGTGAGCTCGAATTATAAAAGCAAGCACATGGTTATTATTTGAGGATGGGTGGATAATTCATTATAGGTGAATGAAGGTTTTGAGAGACGCTGTCATTGTATTTGCTAGACCCAATCAAAAAAAAATTGCTTCATTAAGGCATTTTGAGCAAGTCTAGAAAATTTTTCGTCAAAAAAAGTCAAAAAGTCAAAATTTCTAAAAATAGACGTCAATTAGGTTTTTTGGGTTTCTTGAGATAAGGATGCTGGAAATTTTTTTCTAAAAATAGAAAGTTTCTAAAAATAGAATCTCTAATTCAAGTGTCATGCCTGATTCTCATTGGCTGATTTCGCTTCACGATTAGCGTGGTCCAGACAGAATCTACAAAAGGTCAAGTTTTCTCTACTAGGTCAATTCTACTTTTTTAGAAGGTGAAGCTCGAGCTCCGAAGTCATCAATGGAGGAAGTTCATCTACTAGAACTCATTTTCAAGTTTTCAACGTTGTTCCGATGACGCAGAACTGACGAATAGTCATCGATTTGGCAGAGAATACAAAACGAAGAAAGATGGATCCGAAATGAGGAGAAAAGTTGGAAATTAGAAAATTTGACTAAGGCATGGATTTCTAGGAACCCCAGGAGGCTAGGGGCACCTAGTTTCTATAGTGTTAGATTTTTTTGGGGTTTTTCAAGAAAATGTAGGAAATGTCTCCGTTAGTCAATTTCAGGGTGAATAAAAGTAGCATTTTGGTCAACAGGCCCTGAAAAACTAGAATCCACATCAGATGTATGTAGGCTATCCAGTTCATCACTCATCCAGTGACAGTTGACTGACGAATCGTCAAAATTGACATCAAGAAGTAGCTGCCAGTACGCGAAACTGAACAAATTGCAAACGAAGGTTGAAAATTAGGAATTTGGCTAAGGCACAAAATCCTAGGCACCCTTGGAGGCCAGGGGTGCCCAACATCTCATGCCTTAGAAATTTTTACGCGTTTTTTGAGAAACGTCAAAATGTCTCCGTCAACCCATTTTTGGGTGATCAAACTCAGTCAAACATTGGTAAAAGCTAGGATTTCATCACAAGTGTGTTCAGGCTACTTAGATCACCTCCTTCTTGCCTCAGTAGTCTTCCAAATGACCAAAATCGAAGATCAAACATGAGCTTTTGGCATGAAACTTGAGAAATGGAAAGAAAATCTGAAAAACACAAAAAATTTCTAAGGCACAAATTCTTAGGTGCCCCAGGAGGTTTGGGGTGCCCAGTTTCACCAGACTTAGAATATTTTTTAGATTTTTAGAAAAATGATAAATTCTCCTCCGTCAGCCTGGCCAGGTTCACATGAAATCAGTTTGACATGTTTTCTGAGGCAGACAAAGGGTACAATCAGCTTAGTTTTCATCAGGCTTACCCATTTGCCAGATCATCAGACTTAGTTTTGCTCTGGCAGGTAGAAATCGACAGCCAAACAGGGGTCTACAGTCACTAGAACACGCATGGAAATCAAGAAATTGAAAAAGCTAAAAATTTCAAAAAAATGGTTAAGGCATGGAAAACCAAGCGCCTCTGGAGGCTAGAGGCACCCAACTTTTCAGGTATTAGAATTTTTCATGTTCGATAGTGTTTTCTCAACAGCCGCTTCCAAAACTTCACTCAGAGTTAGTTGCCAAAAGTCAAATTTGTAGTCAAACGTTGTCAAAACGTCAGTTTGAGGCTGGGGATGGAATCGCAATTGATAAATCTTCAAAATGCCATGATCAGTCAACTTTTTTAGTCAACGGTGAGAATTTTCTATCTTGGTGAAGT
Source organism: Cunninghamia lanceolata (assembly GCA_027924645.1). Taxonomy (NCBI): domain Eukaryota; kingdom Viridiplantae; phylum Streptophyta; class Pinopsida; order Cupressales; family Cupressaceae; genus Cunninghamia; species Cunninghamia lanceolata. Next base: position 229,217 of record BSBN01000022.1, read on the forward strand.
TAGGGGTAGGCCATACTGGAGTCAAAATGAGTGCAAAAGTTTTAAAAAATGAAGGAAAATTTGGCTAACACTTTTGCAAACTCACGTGTTTGATGACATCATCAAAGAAGATATTTTTAGTCATCTCACACATGAAGCCATAGGCAGCTATAAAATAAGGATTCTTTCTATTCGAAGACATCTACTTGGATTTGCACTTTAAAGTTGCTTTCTTCATGGATAAGATCCAAGTTTTATTCTTTCACAAAGAAAGTTGCTTTTTCACCCTAAAATTCTATAAAGACAAGCATTTGGCTTCTTTTATTCATTATCTTTTGCAGGTTGCACCCAGAGGAAGAAGACATATATTTCTTTACACGAAGATTTGAAGGCCCAAATGAAGTTCTTTTTCAGCGTTCTTCATAGTTTCGGGATGAGCAAGCATAGAGGCACGCTTTTTCAAGGTCCTTTTTTCTAGGGGATCATTTTTCAAAAACAAGACCAAAGCTTTTTCAATTTTCATCGAGATGGGTCCATCCAGAATTTCATCCTCTTGAAGATTGGGAATTTTGCTTTTACTAGGAATCTACTTTTTTGCTGCTTTTTCAGGATAGCCTTAGCTTTTTCAAAATCTGACGATCTGGGTTGCTTCAAAATGGAATTGTCTATAAAACCCATGTGCCATCTTTTTCGCTCACATTCTACCTTTTTAAAGAAATTAGCAAGTAATTTTTAGCCTTTTGTCCAAAAATTTTCTGACATAGGCGTGTTCACAATCATTCCTCAAATCTTTCAGTATGCAGTATTCTCCAATAGAAATCAAGCCTAAAATGGTGTTGGTTCATGATTACCTAAGAACTTTCGAGACAAACTTGCATAAAGTACTTCCAATGATCAATTTACATCCTTTGGAAGATGTAGGAAATAGCGCTATCAGGAATATGGGTCACTCCAGTTTGCTTGCAGCAACTTCATTCCCTATTTTAGTGCAAAGTATTGAGTTTGTAATTGCTTGTGTGAAGCATTACAATTTAGTCACAAGAGAGATTCAATCAGTAGATGGATGGTTGCTCTGCAGTCTTAGGCCAAATGAAATTGAGAAGTGTTTTTCAATACCAATCTGGAGGGAGAACTTAGTTGTTTCGATTGAAGAATGTAAGAGGGTGTGGCACAATGATAAAGAAAAATATCTAAAAAAGATTTCTCAGAGGTGGTTGAAGGAAAAGAAGAATGTTATGCCAAAGAACGTTGGATGTGGAGAATTCAAAGAAGAACATGCAATAATGATTACTTTGCTGAGCCAGATCACAGGTCAAGCAGATGCTAACAAATTTCAGCCTTGGATGTTTTACATCATGTCCCAGATTGTTGACGGAACTAAATTCTATGACTAGTCGGCACTCATCAGTGATAGTCTCCACCCGTAAATACTTGATTTTCAAAGGGCTCATGAATTCCACATGATTTCATACCTTGTATATTTGATGGCTTTTCAGGGTCAATTTAGAGGTTTGAATGTTGTTGGAACTCTAGGCACTCAACATGTATATAACCATTTCCCGCAGTTAGAATTTTCTCAAGCTGAGTGACATTACAAGTGGATAAATGATGCATTTCTTATGTAGGTAGTGTGAGATCTAGATAATGAGGTGCATATATAGTTTTTAGCTAATGCCCAAATGACGATGGTAGAATGGGCTGATTGGTTTATCCAAGTTTCTACTTTCTCCTACATCAGAGTATATGGCTTCTCAGGAGAGCCAGCCATGCTGCCGAGATATCCTATAGATGAAGTAGCATTCATGGAATTTTTGAGGAAAGCCTATGAAGTTCATAGATTTTTGTGTAGCAGATGCAAGGTGGCTTTCAATTTTCCAATTGGGATGGGTATTTACAGATGTAGATCTAGAACATATGCTATGGTAATTGGTAATGAATCATCCAAGTACGGTCTTAAGTTTTTTGATAGGAGGACTTCATATGATCGTCGTGGTGTTTTTGCATCACATCTTGGTCAAAATTGTGTACATACACCCGCAGTTGAAGACTTCTGGGCTAATTGTGCATATGAGTTTGAAGTGTAGAAACGCAGTTATAGTAGGTTTACTCTTCAACAGATGTTTGATATCCTGTCGGACGATGTTGAGTGTTTGTCAGAGGATGGTGAAGTTTTACTTCCCACATATTTCAGAGATCAGGTTGAGCAACAATTGTTGCCACCAGTTAGTTGGTTAGCCAAAGAGAGCACCTCCATTAAGGAAAGAACGAGTCAAGTTGTTAAAAATAGTTTGATATTCTTGAAGAATAAGTGGAAGGAAAACATTCTGGTAGCAGAGCCACCAATTGTACAACCATTAGAGACTTCCACTTCTAAACTAAAACAAAGAACTAAGGCCATGAGCATCCTTCTAGAAGGAACAAAGATGGCCAAGTTGAAGAGGGAAAAGGTTGAGTCTCTATCTCATATTCAACAAGGACAACCAGCAGTTGCATCAAAAGTTCCCGTTGAACCAACACCTCATGTTGAAACATTGCCTTCAGTTCATGTTTCTCTGGCTTCTTCACCAAGCTCTTCTCCTAACCACATAGATTTAGAGCCAGATTCGCGGGTTCATAACTCTAATACACATATTGGTTCATCAGGAGTTGATGAAGTTAGAACTGAGTTTCCAAGAGAGGATGGCTCATCCTAGCTTGAAAACATTATGCGAAGGAAGAGGAGAAAGCCTTCATATCAGTTGGATTTAACAGAGCTTAAAAGTGTCTACCAAGACACACTAGACAAGAAGATGAAGAAGCAGGTTCGCATTAAAAATAATTCGGATGGAGAAATGATCCTTGAAATTGCAACACCACCAGAAGATAAAAATGTTGATGATATTGATGTTGATGACTTCAAAGTTGCTAAAGCTAATCTTGGAAGGAGCACTCGGCATACAGATGTAAATTTCTTTGAGGTTACAGCAGATAATTTGAAGGAGAGGGTGTTGAAAGATAGAGAAGATAAAGAAACTCTTAAGGCTAGAGTTAGGCAGCTACGATAGTACATTTCCAATCTTTTTCATGGCACATCATAGGCTGATTTACTGCTTCCTCTGAATCTAGAATCACCGGCCGATCAGCAACAATTCAATCAGTTGGTTATCTATGGGAGGCACATGATAGATTATGTGGAAGAATTCATGACTAAAGGAAGAGTTGTACTTTCACAATTCTACCAATTAAAGTACAACACTCATGATCTTCATCAAGGCATTCAGGGGTTACAGCAGACCTTGGCTAAAAATAGACTGGTGTTTGAGATCATTATCTCTGACTTGAAGATAGCACATCATTCTGTTGATTCAATTGAAGAAGTACCTTTTCATAGTAAAAACTTATGACAGTATGATCTCAGAGTTAACAGAATGGAAAGAAAAAGTAGTAAATATTTTCAAGTTTGTGAGATCTTTTGTTTCTCAGATCCCATGTTCATATGAAAAAGAAGATGGTACCTTGTATAATCTTAGGGAAGTATAGACAGAGTTCCATACTCTCGTTCGCAACAGTTTTAACGGTGATAACAGTGCTGGTAAGATGGATCGTTTTGCCGCATTGACAGTAAAGTTTGATAAAGTTGTGGGTGAAGTTCAAGAATTCCATCAGATGGTTGCAAATGGAGAAGAAATGTTGGAAAACCAGAATTTCATCCTAGAGAGTATCAGTGTTCCTGACAAAGATGTAGTCACTCACTTTTTATATGATATTATCTCCTAGAATATCAATGGATGACATCACGATAAAGCAAGAATGTAGATGAGAATGTGACTCAAAAGAAAGCAGTTTTAAATTAGATGCTTTTTGTTTTAAAGCATTTGCTTTCATCCTAAGCTCATCCATTCTTTATTTAGAAAGAAATTACTTTGTATTAGTTGGAGTTTACTTTTCTTTAAAGTAATTTGCTTTAAAGTGTTTATTAATTGTAATCTTTGTCTTAGAATAGGAATAAGGCTTGTGAGTTGGCAAGTTAGTTAGGGTAAATCAAGGAGATTTTAGGGTTCCCTACTCCTTTGATTTTAGTATAAATAAGAGCATCCTTGCTCATTATAAGGGAGCGGTGTTTGTGATAGCAAATTTGTTGTGCCTATTCTAGCCTGTAGATCTTGTTATTCCAAGTGCTTGTTCGTCTTGTGTAATCTTTCTAGTGTTTGATCGCATATTGTATGCTTGCCTTTTGCTACAATATTGCTGTCCTGGAGTTGTATCAACTTTGTGATATTGGAATAGAAGTCTCATGCCTGCCTTTTGTTCTAATTTTCTATCTCATTAATCATCAAGTTTTGTCGTCAGATGTGTGGCTTGCAGAAATTTTATTTCAACTTTCATCATTAAAGTACAATGTGTCTTATGATGTGAATTTGGGAGAAACTTATTCAAGTTTTTGTGTTAAAACAAATCATTCCTTGTCTAGTTTTGATCTCTATGCTCTATGTTTACTCAGATAATCAAAAACGTCATTAGTTTAGGCCTAGTTGTGGTTAGAAGTTTTCAAAAGGAAAAACCTCTGTTGCAGCGATTAGAATTTTATAACCTTGTACTCATAGCTAAGAATCAAAAAGAAGATAGGAAAAGTTTAATTTATTTATCTTTTCATTAAACATCAGCAAAAAGGGAACTCCCCCTCATAATAGGAGGGCAGTTTATTTGTGCATAGCTATTTGTTTCCAACTCGCATTCTAGAGGTGTGAATTGAAATGCCAACAGTTTTCTGGTGCCCACCATGGGGCATGAGGAATAAAACTTCAAGCAAGCTTAGGCTTATGTCATGGGAATGATTCTCTAGCATCCTACTACTCCAGTTCAACAACCAAATCTTACACCACCTGCTATTCAACCAAGTCTTGTGCGAGTGGAAGGAGAGGAAACAAACATCATTAGTAGCCTGAGGAGTTTCATATTTGCACAAAAGGAAAGTCTTGATCAGTGGAGAAACACGGCTACTATTCTTGACAAAGAAGAACACAAGGCAGATCTTGCGGCTAGAAGACTAGTATTACCACCTCCCACATGGCAATAGATAATCCTGGCTCACAGGTTTTATACAAGAAGGGGGAAAGATAGTGCTACAAATCCATTCTTCCAAGATCTTGTTCCTACAGAAGTTAGAGAGGCATCCAATGTAGTTCCTGAAGTCCAGATAGTTCCTGAAGTCAAGCAGGAAGAACCAAAAGAGGAACCAGTAATCCAGCCTAGAGCGATGGGTGATGCAAACAATAATAATAATCAAAATTTGAGGTGACCACCCCCATTGCCTTGGGGTGACAACATTGGACCTTTGGCCCTGCAAGCACAACATGAGTTACCAAAGGGGTCAAGGAAGCACTTTCCTTAGTTCCACGATGATGGAACTCAACATTCTAACAAACATATCTCTGCATTCACAACAGATTGTGCTGTTTTGCATGTATCACATGAAGATGTTGCTGTGCATCTCTTTGTTGAGACTCTCGTGGGAAATGCTGCCGACTGGTTCAATCATCTGGAGCTAAGCATCATTATAAATTGGGCAACTATGAGCAAGAAATTCTTGGCAAGGTTCAAGCCTGCCAAAGATGGTCACAGATTGTTCATCCAACTCTCAAATTTAAAGATGGAAAACAATGAACCTATGAGGGAGTTTGTAGCAAGGTTTAATCACCTGGTTACATGCCTTTCTCATACTCTCAATCCATCTCTGCAAATTCTGTTGAGCAGTTTCATTAATGCCCTTCCTTATGAGATAGCCTTCTTTTTAAGATCGGCTGATGAAACAAAATTATCTAGTGCACAAGAAAATGCCATCAAGTTAGAGGATAACATGATTACCTCTGGCAAGATGAAGATGGATTCAATCAGGTCTCTTGTTCAGAGTTCTGCGGATCCATTGCTACAGAAGGTAGCAAATGAAGTGACTATTATAAAGAGACAATTGCCTACTTAGGGGCAATCTGCACAATAGTCATATCAGTCACCGCAGTAACAGTATCAGCCACAACAACCATATCAGCCTAAGAGGAATCTAGCCTTTCAATAACTATAGGCGTAGGTTGCCGGCACCTCCACCATGACAAGTAGTTGATGCTTCTCAAAATGAAATGTTTTTCTCCTTTCATGAAACTGATGAACATACTGGAGCTACATGTCCTAAAAATTTAAGGATGAATCAAATTATGGGATATGCTAATGCTGCACCCATTTCAAACATTGTCCCTTCCCCAAGTGTGAACGTTGTCTTACCACAGATGGACAACTTCAATGGCGACTCTACTACGAGATACTTCTAGAAAGAAACCATTTTAACAAAGGAAGGACAAGAGGATCTTCATCAATATTCTCTCGCAGTGAATCATGAAAATCTTTTGACACCTGTGTTTACACGTGCTTAGTATTTCAAAGCACAAAAAGAGGAAGAGGATAAGCAAAGATCAAAACAAAAGGGGATGGAAGTGGCTTCCACTTCCAATGTTAAGCCACCACATGAAAATGTCAAAGCTACTCAAGATTCGTCTTCAACAAATTTTGATATAGTTGATTCTATGATGAAGACAAAGGTGTAGATTTCTCAGCTGGAATATGTTCAGAACCATCCAGATCAACTGGATAGAATTATTAAGTATGTCAAGAAGGAGACTGTCGTACAACCTACATTTCTTGAATTCTCCATTCCAGTAGAAGAGAAGCCCAAGCCTTTCTATATATCTTTGTATATAGGAGGTTATAAGTTGAGCAATTATATCATTAATTCAGGAGCCTCAGACAATGTCATGCCTTTGCAGGTGATGAATGCATTAGGACTCTCGTGTACTAAAATGCATGACAAGTGTTATTTACTTGAGTCTAAATTAGTGCCATTGATCAGATAATTGAAAGATGCTCAAGTATAGTTGGTGACTTGTCCCGAGAAGAAAATAATGATGACTATCTTGGTGGCTGATATTCCAGCTAGTTATGGGATATTGTTAAGTAGAAGCTTCTGCAAAGATCTCAGAGGAGAGATACAATTGGATTGGTCATCTGCGACCATTCCATTAAAGAAAGGCAGTTTCAAATTGGAACCCAAAACCAAGTCACGGTTCACGGTGGTGAAATCTCAGGATCCTCAAGCACAAGTGTTGTATCAAGAAACAGGTCTTGGTACATATGTTATGCTATCAGAAATAACTAAAGAGAATCAAGAAGCTATAGCACGATTGATGAATCAAAAGAAGAGCCAAAAATATGGACTATGCAATTTGACGGAAGTTGTTCGACTGCCGATTCAGGAGCAGGAGTCGTGATAATTTCTCCTAATGGTCATCTATATCCTTTTGCATACCGCTTGCAATTTGAATGTACAAATAATATAGCGGAATATGAGGTGCTTTTGTTAGGTCTCAAGAATGCAAAAGATATGGGTATTAAAATACTCATAGTTGAAGGTGACACAGAGCTGATCATGAAGCAGATCAGAGGACAATTTCAAGTAAAAAAAGATCATCTTTGACATTACAAATATAGGGTGTGGAATGCAATCAACTGGTTCAAAGCATTTCACATCCAATACATTCCATGCTCAGATAACAGCAGAGCAGATGCTCTTACAGTATCCGCTTCACTTTTCATGCCTCATTCTATTTTTTGTCAGAATGCATTTGCTATTGAGATAATATAAAGGCCAGCCGTACCTGACAATTGTGACAACTGGCAAATCTTCAATGATGATGACCACATCAAAGACTTTCTCATCATGGAGGATATTTTCAAGGGGCTTTTCTTTGAGGGGAGTTGGGCTCCTTTCAGAGAATCTATTACAGAGATCAAAGACACTGATGAAAACAATGATGAATCCAATTCATTCCTCTCATCTTTTGAAGGTTGGTTTGAAGAACCTATGTCAGATAAGTTCAAAGGAGAAGAATCCAACAGAGCATTACAATTGGAGCAAGAACAAGATCTTCTTTATTCTGAATAAGAACTAGAGATTATAAATTGTTTTCTACATCACTTGGAAAGTGATTCGTCAATAGAAGATATTGTTGATTTTCCTTTAGCCCGTCTTCACCTTTGTCCCAAGAATCCTTCATACACACTAGTGAAGAAGATGATGTTGAATCCATCTATGAACCTGTACAAGAAAGAGACTTCACTGATACTATGCAACATGCAACATATGAAGAGGTTGATGGAGAAGAAGAGTTCATGGAATATCCAGTTTTGGTCACTAAAGAGGATGATATTGAAAAGTCATAAATTCTTGACAAATGCTTTGTGAGATATGCCATATGTGAAATTGATCAAGAAGATGAAGAAGAAACATATAGTTTAGATGAATCTGTTTTCAGTTCTACTTATTTACCAGGAGAAGAAAGGTACACGATTATTGAAGATGAGATGATGCCAGACATTCTAGAAGAGGGAGATTACTCTATGGAGGATGACGAAATTCAAAATAATGAATGGCAAAGTGAGTTGTCCGATGAAGATGTTATCGATAATGATCAGAAGCTTAAGCATTCAGACCAGGATGCTTATCTAATTTTGAGGATTGGGTAGATGAAAACATAACCAATGAAGGAGAAGAAGTTCCTGAAGTACTTGAAAAATGGGTAACGACAGTTGTGGACTTGGTAAGCCAAGAATCAATAATGAGGGTTGTGTATGAGTAGCTTAGACCATTTCCAGAAAATGATACATTGACGGAGTTCAAGGTTGCATATGTTCAAGATATAATTGAAAGTCAAGTCATATATGTGGTGACCACCATTCCCACAAGCATACTTTGGCCATACGACATTCCTTCATATCTTCAAAAGGATGTTATGTACCTTCACCTGTTGCAAAGGTTGCTTACTTTAGAAGAAGATGCTCCACCTAATCTTTGGCGTATCAACCAATTCCTCATGAACTTCTCATGGCCTGAATGTGAATACCCTCCTGAATCGTGGCTTTTTGAGAGATGTTGTAGAGAAAGAAAGGTTTTATGCTACCAAGAAAATCTTCACAACTAAGGAGAGATGGTTCTTACTTTTCTGAATCAGTTGATGGTTTTGTGCAACAATCTTTGTTCTTCTCATCCTTGCTCAGGAAAAAGAGTGTTTGTGTGAGCACTTTCTATTCTTGTGATGTGTTTCCCCTTTCCGTGATGTGATCGTTATGTTGTAATGTGTTTCCCCTTTTTGTGATGTGACAGTTGTGTCCTGTGTTCTGGGAAGTTCCAACTCTTAGGTGATTTTAGGAAGTCTGGTTTTAGGTGATGTAGGGAAAAGTCTTGTTCTAAGTGATTAGGAAGTGATCTGACTCTATTACCCAACTGATAAGGCACTGGTCCAAGCTTGAAAAGTCTAAAGATTCTTGGTTCTCCTATGCCATAAGTATCCAACATGGTCCCCAGATAGAGCCAATTGTTGTACCCAATCAAAAAAAAATTGCTTCATTAAGGCATTTTGAGCAAGTTTAGAAAAAATTTGGTCAAAAAAATCAAAAAGTCAAATTTTCTAAAAATAGACGTCAAATTAGGTTTTTTGGGTTTCTTGAGATACGGATGCTGGGAAAATTTTCTAAAAATAGAAAGTTTCTAAAAATAGAATCTCTAATTCAAGTGTCGTGCCTGATTCTCATTGGCTAATTTTGTTTCACAATCAGCATGGTCCAGACGGAATCTGCAAAAGGTCAAGTTTTCTCTACTAGGTCAATTCTACTTTTTTAGAAGGTGAAGCTCAAGCTTTGGAGTCATCAACGGAGGAAGTTCATCTGCCAAAACTCATTTTTGAGTTTTCAACGTTGTTCCGACGAGGTAGAACTGACAAACAGTCGTTGATTTGGTGGAGAATGCAAAATAGAGCAAGGTGGATCCAGAATGAGGAGAAAAGTTGGAAATCATGAAATTTGACTAAGGCATGGATTTCCAAGTGCCCTAGGAGGGTAGCGGCACCCAGTTTCTACAGTGTTAGATTTTTTTTGCATTTTTCAAGAAAATGTGGGAAATGTCTCTGTCAGTCAGTTTCAGGGTGAATAAAAGCAGTCATTTTGGTCAACAGGCCCCAAAAAGATGGAATCCACATCAGATGTACCCAAGCTATCCAGTTCATCCCTCATATAGTGACAGTTGACTGACAAATCGTTGAAATTGACATCAGGAATCAGTTGCTGGCACGTGAAACGGTGCAAATTACAAATGAAGGTTGAAAATCAGGAATTTGGCTAAGGCACAGAATCCTAGGTACCCTTGAAGGCCAAGGGCACCCAACATCTCATGCCTTAGAAAATTTTATGCATTTTTTGTGAAACATCAAAATGTCTCCGTCATCCCATTTCTTGGTGGTCAAACTCAGTCAAACACCAGTAAAAGCTGGGATTTCATCATAGGTGTGTTCAGGCTACTCAGATACCCTCCTGTCCTACCTCAGTAGTCTTCTGAATGACAGAAATTGAAGATCAAATAGGAGTTGTTGGCACGGAAATCAAGAAATGAAAAAAAAATCTAAAAAACACAAATTTTCTAAGGCACAAATTCCTAGGCACCCCAAGAGGCTTGGGGCACCTAGTTTCAACAAACTTAGAATATTTTTTAGTTTTTAGAAAAATGATAAATCCTCCTCCGTTAGCCTGGTCATGTTCACAAGAAATCAGTTTGGCACATTTTCTGAGGCATATAGAGGGTACAATCAGCTCAATTTTCATCAGGCTTGCCCATTTACCAGATCATTAGACTTTTTTTTCTCTAGCAGGTAGAAATTGATAGCCAAATAGGGGTCTACAATCACCAAAACATGCGCAGAAATCAAGAAATTAAAAAAGTTGAAAATTTCAAAAAAATGGTTAAGGCATGGAAAACCAGGCGCCCCAGGAGGATAGGGGTACCCAACTTTTCAGGTGTTAGAATTTTTCATGTTCGACAGTGTTTTCTCAACAGTCGCTTCCAAAACTTCCCCTAGCGACAGTTTCCAGAAATCAAATTTACAGTCAAACATCGTTAGAACGTCATTTTTAGGTTGGGGATGGAATCATGGTTGATAAATCTTCAAAATGCCATGATCAGTCAGCTTTTTCAGTCAACGGTGATAGTTTGCCATCTTGGTGAAGTGAGGGGTAGGCCATACTAGAGTCAAAATGAGTGCAAAAAATTTAAAAACGAAGGAAAAATTAGCTAACACTTTTGCAAACTCGCATGTTTGATGACATCATCAAATAAGATATTTTTAGTCATCTCACACATGAAGGCATCGGCAGCTATAAAATAGGGATTCTTCCTATTCAAAGACATCTACTTGGATTTGCACTTTAAAAGTTTCTTTCTTCATGGATAAGATCCAAGATTTATTCTTTCACAAAGAAAGTTACTTTTTCGCTCTAAAATTCTATAAAGACAAGCATTTGGTTTCTTTTATTCATTATCTTTTGCAGGTTGCATCCAAAGGAAGAAGACATATTTTTCTTTCCACAAAGATTTGAAGGCCCAAATTAAGTGCTTTTTCAGCGTTCTTCATAATTTTGGGATGAGGAAGCACAAAGGCACGCTTTTTCAAGGTCCTTTTTTCTAGGGGATCGTTATTCAGAAACAGGACCGAAGCTTTTTCAATTTTTATTGAGATGGGTTCATCCAGAATTTCATCCTCTTAAAGATTGGGAATTTTGCTTTTTTCAAGAATTTTCTTTTTTGCTACATTTTTCAGGAAAGCCTCATCTTTTTCAAAATTTGATGATCTGGGTTGCTTCGAAACAGAATTGTCTATAAAACCCATGTGCCAGCTTTTTCGCTCACATTCTGTTTTTCAAAAAAATCAGCAAGTAATTTATAGCCTTTTGTCCAAACTTTTTCCATCATAGGCATGTTCATAGTCATTCTTCAAATCTTTCAATATACAGTATTCTCCAACAGAAATCAAGGCTAAAACAGCATTGGTTCACGATTACCTGAGAACTTTTGAGACAGACTTGCATAAAGTACTTCCAGTGATCAATTTACATCCTTTGGAAGATGTAGGAAACAACACTATTAGGAATCTGGGTCACTCCGGTTTGCTTGCAGTAACTTCATTCCCCATTTCAATGCAAAGTATTGAGTTTGTAATTGCTTGTGTGAAGCATTACAATTCAGTCATAAGAGAGATTCAATCAACAGATGGATGGTTGCTCTGCAGTCTTAGGCCAAATGAAATTGAGAAGTGTTTTTAAATAACAATCTGAAGGGAGAACTTAGTTGTTTCGATTGAAGAATGTAAGAGGGTGTGGCACAATGATAAAGAAAAATATCAAAAAAAGATTGCTCAGAGGTAGTGAAAGGAAAAGAAGAACGTTATGCCAAAGAGTGTTAGATGTGGAGAATTCAAGGAAGAACATGCAATAATGATTACTCTACTGAGCCAGATCATAGGTCAAGCAGATGCTAACAAATTTCAGCCTTGGATGTTTTACATCATGTCCCAGATTGTTGATGGAACTGAATTCTATGACTGGTCGGCACTGATCAGTGATAGTCTCCACCAGCAAATACTTGATTTTCAAAGGGCTCATGAATTCCACATGATTTCATACCTTGTATATTTGATGGCCTTTCAAGGTCAATTCAGAGGTTTGAATGTTGTTGGAACTCTAGGCACTCAACATGTATATCACCATTTCCCGCAGTTAGAATTTTCTCAAGCTGAGAGACATTACAAGCGGGTAAATGATGCATTTCTTATTTAGGTACTGTGAGATCTAGATAATGAGTTGCATATATGGTTTTCAGCTGATGCCCAAATGTCAATGGCAGAATGGGCTAATTGGTTTATCCAATTTCCTACTTTCTCCTACATCAGAGTATATGGCTTCTCAGGAGAGCCAGCCATGCTGCTGAGATATCCTATAGATGAAGTAGCATTCATGGAATTTTTGAGGCAAGCCTATAAAGTTCATACATTTTTGCATAACAGATGCAAGGCAACTTTCAATTTTCCAATTGGGATGGGTATTTACAGATGCAGATCTAGAGCAGATGCTAAGGTAATTGGTAATGAGTCATCCAAGTATGGTCTTAAGTTTTTTGACAGGCGAACTTCATATGATCCTCGTGGTATTTTTCCATCATATCTTGGTCAAAATTGTATACATACACCTACAATTGAAGACTTCTGGGCTAATTGTACAAATGAGTTTGAAGTGCAGAAACGCAGTTACAGCAAGTTTACTCTTCAACAAATGGCTGATATCCTGTCGAAAGATGTTGAGGGTTTGTCAGAGGATGCTGAAGTTTTACTTCCCACATATTTTAGAGATTAGGTTGAGCAACAACTGTTGCCACCAGTTAGTTGGTCTGCCAAAGAGAGAACCTCCATTGAGGAAAGAATGAGTCGAGTTGTTAAAAATAGTTTGATATTCTTGAAGAATAAGCAGAAGGAAGACATTCTGGTAGCAGATCCACCAATTGTACAACCATCAGAGCCTTCCACTTCCAAACCAAAACAAAGAACTAAGGCCATGAGCATCCTTCTAGAAGGAACAAAGATGGCCAAGTGGAAGAGGAAAAAGGTTGAGTCTCCAGCTCATATTCAACAGGGACAACCAGTAGTTGCATCAGAAGTTCCCATTGAACCAACATTGCATGTTGAAACATTGCCTTCAGTTCATGTTTCTCTGCCTTCTTCACCAAGCTCTTCTCCTATACACATAGATTCAGATCTAAATTCGTCAGTTCATAACTTTGATACACATATTGGTTCATCAAGAGTTGATGAAGTTAGAACTAAGTTTCTAAGAGAGGATGGCTCATCCTGGCTTGAAAACATTGTGGGAAGGAAGAGGAGAAAGCCTTCATATCAGTTGGATTTAATAGAGCTTAAAAGAATCTACCAAGACATGCTAGACAAGAATTTGAAGAAGCAGGTTCGCATTAAGAAGAATGCGGATGGAGAAATGATCCGTGAAACTGTAACACCACCAAAAGATAAAAATGTTGATGACTTCAAAGCTACCAAAGCTAATCTTGGAAGGAGTACTCAGAATACAGATGTAAATTTCTTCAAGGTTGCAGTGGATAATTTGAAGGAGAAGGTGTTGAAAGATGGAGAAGATAAAGCAGCTCTCAAGGCTGAAGTTAGGCAGTTGCGGCAGTACATTTCCAATCTTTTTCACGGCACATCACAGGCTGATTTACTACTTCCTCCAAATCTAGAATCATCAGCCGATCAGTAGCAGTTCAATCAGTTGATTATCTATCAAAGGCACATGAAAGATTGGGTGGAAGAATTCATGACCAAAGGAAGAGTTTACTTTCACAGTTCTACCAATTAAAGTAGAATGCTCATGATCTTCGTCAAGGCATTCAGGGGTTATAGTAGACCTTGGCTGAAAATAGACCGGTGTTTGAGATCATTATCTTTGACTTGAAGATAGCACATCATTCTGTTGATTCAATTGAAGATAAGAAGATAGTTTCTACTTGGAAAGTGCAGTACCTTTTCATAGTAAAAATTTATGACAGTACGATCTCAGAGTTAACAGAATGGAAAGAAAAAGTAGTAAATGTTCTCAAGTTTGTGAGATCTTTTGTTTCTCAGATCCTATGTTTGTATGATAAAGAAGATGGTACCCTATATGATCTTAGGGAAGTATAGACAGAGTTCTAGACTCTTGTCCGCAACATTTTGAATGGTGATATCAGTGCTGGTAAGATGGATCATTTTGCTGCATTGATAGTAAAGTTGATAAAGTTGTGGGTGAAGTTCATGAATTCCTTCAGATGGTTGCAAATGAAGAAGAAATGTTGGAAAACCAAAATGTCATCCTAGAGAGTATCAGTGTTCCTAGCAAAGATGCGGTCACTCACTTTTTAGATGATATTATCTCCCAGAATATCAATGGATGACATCACCATAAAGCAAGAATGTAGATGAGAATGTGACTCAAAAGAAAGTATCTTTAAATTAGATGCTTTTTGTTTTAAAGCATTTGCTTTCATCCTAAGCTCATCAATTCTTTATTTAGAAAGAAATTACTTTGTATTAGTTGGAGTTTACTTTGCTTTAAAGCATTTATTAATTGTAATCTTTGTCTTAGAATAGGAATAAAGCTTGCAAGTTGGCAAGTTAGTTAGGGTAAATCAAGGAGATTTTAGGGTTCCCTACTACTTTGATTTTAGTATAAATAAGAGTAGCCTTGCTCATTATAAGGGAGCGATGTTTGTGATAGCAAATTTGATGTGCCTATTCTAGCCTGCAGATCTTGTTATTCCAAGTGCTTGTTTGTCCTGTGTAATCTATTTCCAGTGTTTGATCACATATTGTATGCCTACCTTTTTGCTATTGTATGCCTACCTTGATCAAGGAGATTTTAGGGTTCCCTACTACTTTGATTTTAGTATAAATAAGAGTAGCCTTGCTCATTATAAGGGAGCGATGTTTGTGATAGCAAATTTGATGTGCCTATTCTAGCCTGCAGATCTTGTTATTCCAAGTGCTTGTTTGTCCTGTGTAATCTATTTCCAGTGTTTGATCACATATTGTATGCCTACCTTTTGCTACGGTATTGTTGTCCTAGATTTGTATCAACTTTGTGATATTGGAATAGAAGTCTCATGCATGCCTTTTGCTCTGATTTTCTGTCTCATTAATCATCAAGTTTTGTCATCAGATGTGTGGCTTGCATAAATTTTATTTCAGCATCCACTTTTGATCTCTATGCTCTGTGTTTACTCAGGTAATCAAAAGTGTCATTAGTTTAGGCCTAGTTGTGGTTAGAAGTTTTAAAGAGGAAAAACCTATGCTTTAGCGATTAGAGTTTTATAACCTTGTGCTTGCAACTGCTAATAAAAAAGAAGATAGGCAAAGTTTAATTTATTTATCTTTCCAATGAACATCAGCAGAAAGAGAACTCCCCCTCACAATAGGAGAGCAGTTTATCTATGCATAGCTGTCCATTTCCAACTCGCATTCCAAAGGTATGAATTGAAATGCCAATAGTATTGAGCTCTCTCTTGTAAGTGCATATTGTAAAGAATGGCAGGTGATGTGTGTATTCATGCTTGGACACAATGGAGGATGCATTAGAGGTGATTGATACTTTAGGGGTATTCATTGTAACGCTTGTATTGATTTATTGTTGAATAATATATGGAGTATGGATGCTTTTGGAGGCTGGGTTTTTCCCTCTTGAGGGTTTTCCTAGGGTATATATTATGTTATCTTGTTGATTGTTCATTTGATCTTTGCATTATGATTATTTCTGCATCTTATTCTCCTATTGGGTTATTGTGGAATTGGTTTTATTTGACCTACAAATTCCTAACATTTGGTATCAGAGCCATGTTTATGGTTGAGAGAGGTGTGAGCTCCCTGGATGTGTATAACCCTTGTGTGTGTAGATTAGGTGCAAAATGGAAGCCATGGTAATGCATGTAAGGATTAAAGACATTACAAGGTTTTGTGCAGGTTGTACTGCAGATTGGGGGTTCTCGGTATTAGAGATTTGTTGTATATTTTGTAGATTGGGTGATTGAAAAATCATGGCTGAAGAGGGTTTTCTTGGTTTGGCTGATAAGAGTTTTGAGGAGGAATTTTCACAAATGACCTCCTGGGACAAAATAGAGCTCACCATTTAGTCTAGGAGGCCGGAGAGGTGAAGAAAAACATATCATTCTACCTATTTTGGCCCCTCTAGTTCAGCAGTACAATTGTACAACTATTGCACTTTGGAAGGTATGCTAAAAAAAGAAATTCTTTAAAAAAAGTTTCTTGCTCAAGAATTTGTCTCTATAGTTTGTTGAAAATTTGATTGAAAAATTTAAAGTATAGGAAGAATAAAAAAAATTCATTCAAGATATGAAAATTAAAAAAAAAAAGAATGGGATTTTGGGGAGTGGGGTTCATAGACCCCATACCCCGTACCGGCCTACACAAGGCAGAGTCAGTCGACCCTGGCCGCACGGCTTAGGGTCAACCTTGGCCCCCGGTTCGGCAGGCCAGGCCCTAGCTAGTGGCTGGGCTAGCTGCCAACACTACTGACAGGAGGAGCCCGTAAGGGCTTAAAACAATTTTTAAATTAAATTTTTTATTGTTAGTGGTTGAAACTAATGACAGTGCATTAAAAAATTAAATTCGGACCTATAGTTTATTAAAACCTCAATTGAAATTTTTGGGTCTGTGGAGAAAATAAAACAAATTGGAAAACATTTTCAAATTCGCCAGCCAAAGATGTAATGATGCCAGCCTAGTACCATGTTAGTGCCACCTCATGCCCAGCCAGATTGCATAGTTAGTTGCTTGCATCAACGATGATGTCGACAGGGTATAGGGTCCCACCAAGGGTCCCCTTTTAGCCTTAGGAGGGCATTTTCTTTTGAGGGCATAACTTTCACATACAGTATCAGGTTTTCGACTTCTTATAGGCATTGGAAAGGTCTCTCCGAGAAATACATAGTGGTATACATTTCATGACCAAATTTTATTGTTTGTGTCAAAATTAGGTGCCTGAAGCTAGGCATTGCTCCATGACAGTTTTATGCTCATAACTTTTGCATATAAAATCAGATTTTTGATTTCAGATAGGCGTTGGAGAGATATTGTAGTGTAGTATACTTTGGATCATTTAGATTTTTAGTTTGGTGTGTAGAGAGAGTTTAGTACTTGTTTGATCACTTGTAGGATCCTAAGATTCAAAGTGCATTTATGAGTGCATTTGGATGGATTTTTTGGCACATGCTTGTGGGAGTGCATGTTGCTCTGAGACCATCAACATGGTATAGAAGGTTTTTGATTTAGTACTTCTAGATATAGGTTTACAAGTGTTTTCAGAGTTTGGACTTTGATGGAGAAAGGTACATAAGTTGTCTTCTAGTTTAAGGACATGGTTAATATGCGTGTGAGATTTGGAGTCTTGTTTCAGTGAGATTTGAGCACAAGTACAGTGATGACAATGATTATGGTGTCATGGATATGCAGGTACATGTTTGCATCAACACAACATGATCATGTATGTGATTGACAGGTATGGGCTATGATGTTTGATTCATGATTACAGGTGGTGTTGTGGTGTTGTTTTAGGTGATTATTCTTATCTCCTAGATGCTTGATTAGCTCCTTGACTATGGTTACTCATTTGTGGACTTATTGGAAAATTGAATCTAGCATTGATTTGGTGTTTAAGTCTTGGATTCTACAGGTTGTCTTCTTTGATATCTTAGTTTGCATATTACTAGTGTGATGATGAGTTTGTATGTTACATTTGTTTTGGATCTACAAGTTATGTAGCTTTATGTAGCTTTTTGGATTAGCTATCCCTTGGCTACAGTGAGATGACTCGGATGTGGACTATCTATATCCACAAGATTGATTCAATGTTTATGCAGATTTTGTTAGTTGGCCTTGTCTGTGGTCATTTGTACATTGGTATGTTGCAATGGGATGAGAGGATGGATGATTAGAGTGCTTGGATAGTCAATTGTTGGAACTTATAGTATGTTTATCACAAATTCATTAGAGAGCTTGGATACATGGTTTATGTGAGCTTTTGACAGTGATGGTTTTATCTTCTTGATTTGGAGATTATGGTTTACTCTACCTTTTGGGAGCTGTTGATGTTACAATGGGATTCCTTGATTGGTTTGGGGCCATGGATAATCTTCATTTAGGAGATGGTTACTTTATTGTCATGGATAGCTTGGTATCACATTTTAGTGGGATATTTGGCAGTAATATGGGTTCATCAATTGTGATGGATGATCTTCTGTAGTGGTTGTGGGTGTCTTGGAGAGACTCTTGGATTATGATTCATGTTTTAGTGAGAGTGCTTTGACATTCTAAGTTCTATTTTTAGTAGATGGTTATCTTCATATGATTGGAGATGTTGACATCTTGGTTTACCATGGAGGAATTTTTTGAGTCTTTGGTTGAGGTGTCGGTTTATGATTTTTTAGTTTGACATGTTTATCCTTGATTTTAAGATGTTGATATTGTGTCTTGATGGACTCTTGATTCTAGATTAGAGTTTTGACATAATATAGGTTCTCTTGAGATAGGATATATGCTTTGTTGCATATGATCTCCTTGGAGGAGATGGTTAGATCGTGATGAACTTCTTGATTATAAATATGTGTAGTAGGAGCATTGATAGTGATCTTGTTGGTTCTCTTGGTATTGAGTACTTTGGTCATTTGCTTGAGAGCTTCATGATAGTGCATTTTTACATTTGCATTTTGGCCTAGATTGATCATGGAGGTGCTCATGAATACTTGAAGACTTAGGTGATGCTGAAATTCTCTTGAGATTAGAGACACTTGTTGAGACGGTTACTCATTAGAGGTTTCTACAGTTAGACCGAGGAGCCTTACACCTAGATATGGATGTGAGTTCATTATGGACCTAGAGGAGATTGTTCTTGGAGAGTCATTGTGGCTTGGTGTATCTTGGAGGAGCATTCTCATTCCCCACTCTTGGTCTTCTCAATGATTTATCATCTATGAGGTATTTCCCATTCTTTTAGATGCATTTTGCTTTATGCATTATCTTCTCATAGATATGGATCTTGAGCTACAATTATTGGTTCTAGAGGGTTCATTTGAGGGATGTTAGCATGGTTATCTCCTTGTTCATATGGTTTGATTTATGATGTTCATTATGAGGAGTTTAGGAGATGTGATTGGGCTTATTCTTGGTTATGCAATGTTTATGAGTTTGATCTACCTTGATTAGAAAGGCTTACATCCATGTTGGTTACATGTTACATATGTTCATTTGATCTTATGAGATTGAATGGTTCGGTGTTGTTGAGGCTTTTCATTTGGGGTTGTAGAGGAGATCACACTTGACACAACTTAGCACTTTGAGGTGTTTGTAGAAGGACATTATGATTTACATGTTTTCTCTCTTTGTCTTATGGCTACTTTCTAGAGGATCATGTTCATATGGTTGGACTTTGGAGAGTTATGATGACATGTTGTGAGAGAGTATGCAGCTATTTATCGTGCATGAGTGGATCATTGTGATTGTTCTTGATACTACATTGTCTTGTTGATTAGCCATACCTTTCTTTGAGTGTTGATTGATAGACTTGGTATGCCTTGGATCTATTTTCAAATTTGACATTACCCATGTAGTGGGAGTTCCTAGATGTACATGTGTTCTTCATTAACAGGTTTTATACATGGAGCTTGTGATTGCAGTATATGGGTTGGATATGTTTTTGGCATGAGTTTATTGATGTTGTTGATACCTATGAGGTATGGATGGTTGGATGTATTAGCATATGATGTGGGTGCTATTTCTAGTCATGTGGGTTTTTTACCTTTGACAACAGCTTGGAGCCTTGTTGTTATCACCTGGATTTGATGTTTGTGTTCCTTGGATTGGTGCATTTTCACCTTGGCATGTTCCTTTTCTTCCATAGGTGGCATGTTAGAGGATGAAAGGAGTTCTTTCTTGAGATGGTGGTCACTTTGATTGTATTGCAGGTATCTTGATGGAGCACGAGAGCATGCTGGAGATTCATGTGATTTCATGTTTGCCTATGATGATGTATTTCATTGATTGACCCTTATGCAATGTATACAACAAGTGGGAGAATGTTTGGATATAGTGTTATACACCATTGCATAATTTGATTTATCTATAATGTTGTAATTAAATAATTATTTAGTTGTGATGCACCTAGGTGGTGTGGTTAATCATGCTAGGTAATTTTTTGGGGACCACTTTATGTTGTATTGTAACATTGGGATATTATTTGTATTATTTGATTAATTAGGAAAACTTAGTACCAATAATCAAATGGGGGTTAATGGTTTTGTGTTTCCCATGATTTTGGGGCACATGGTTTTCTCAATGTAATGTGTGAGCTTGAATTATAAAAGCAAGCACACGGTTATTATTTGAGGTTGGGTGGATAATTTATTATAGGTGAACAGAGGTTTTGAGAGAGGCAGTCATTGTATTGAGCTCTCTCCTGTAAGTGCGTATTATGAAGCATGGCAGGTGATGTGTGGATTCATGCTTGGACATAATGGAGGATGCATTGGAGGTGCTTGATGCTTCAGTGGTATTCATTGTAACTCTTGTATTGCTTTATTGCTAAATAATATATGGAGTATGGATGCTTTTGGAGGCTAGGTTTTTCCCTCCTAAGGCTTTTCCTAGGGTATATCTTGTGGTATCATGTTGATTGTTCATTTGATCTTTGCATTATGGTTATTTCAACATCTTATTCTCCTATTAGGTTATTGTGGAATTGGTTTTATTTGACTTGCAAATTTCTAACAGAAGTAGCTAACAGGTAAATTTATTTTGGTGCTCTATTTTTAATGTTGATAACATCTTGTTAAACAAATTTGGTAGGGTTTGTTCTCTGCCTTTCCAAAAAATTAATCTTATTACTGCATTTGCCTTGAATTTTGAAGTAGTTAAGTGAGAAGAGTATCTGCAAGATCATGCCATCATTTGCAAGTTTACAAAATTGTGGTCCAAACAAACATAATTGCATGAATGTATATTTGAGACATGGAATTAGTATGGGGAGGATGAAATTTGCATTTACCCGTGCGCTTATGACTCTTTGTTCTAGAATTCAATTCTTTAAGTGATATGGAAGTTGTCCTCAAATTTAGTCCATGGGTTTGGAGAGGTGATTTTATGTGCGTAAAACCTTGGTACCCAACCTCTAACCTAAGAATAAAGTCTTTTTATTCTAGTTTTTTTTCTTGGTAAGACTACCTTCCTTACCCCTACAACGATGAAGATTCTATGTTAGAAACAATTTGGAATTCCCTGGGGAAGGTTTTTTTGCATATCAAATGAGACTACCGACATAACCTACACATACTTTGCTCAAATTTGCATGAAGATGGACATACCTAAAGTTTTTAGAGGAAATCTCCATGGAGACAAAATGGATTATGAAAATTTTGCTTTTAAATGTAGACAGTGTTTCACCATTCAACATTTTGTTTCCTTGTGTAGGAAAACACTAGTTTTTAGGTAGGTTAATGTTGGTCAGGGAGGGAATGGCTTGTCAAAAACTTTGATGCCCACTTGGTGGGATGGGGTAACTTCCCACTACCATCTAATTGTGCCCAATAAAGAAGATGGGGATGACTCCCTAGCCATCTCCTCCTAATATGTCAACTACCAATCTGACTTCTTCAGTGCTCAAGTCCAAAGATTGAGAAAATGTATTAAAAAATAGATTTTGATCAGTCCAAGGGGTTGGATGCAGATTTGTCATCAAAAGATACAAGATTGAAAATAATGATTTAGAAATTTATAATGGGTTGGATTTGGATAAGGGTAATAAGCTCATGACAACCCCTGATTTAGAATGGACTAAAGTTGAATCTCGAAAAAAAAGTTGAAGTTAGGAAGGAAATTCCCCTTTCCATGGCATCCTAGGTTCATGTGTTATATGTTGAGATATGCATGTCTCAACCTGATGAGACATCTCCAAGTTAACTGAAATTCTCATTATTTTTGAGGAGTTGGTTATAGGTTGTTAGTTGCTTTAATCTTTGTTTCACTAGTAGAATTTTGGCAAATAAATGACTAAGTGATTAAAACTTTTAGTCACAACAACTAAAAATGACTTAATTCTACTGATTTTTTGCAACTCAACTATAAATGAGTAAATAAATGACTAATTTGGTCATTAACTAAAAAATTATTTAGTCACAAAAATAAAATGACTAAATAGTTAGTCACCCAAATACAAATTAGTCAAAATTTTAAAAAGAACTTTTTGGGGAAATTATTAGCAGGATGTATTGTCACAATTCACTATTTGCGTTCATTCCAACATTTTTTGTTATCTGCATCACCATCATACCATGTTCTGTATCTTCCTTCTGTTTGCACTCAAATCTCCAACTCCTTACTGAATATCACCATCACCATCACACTCTGCATGCACTCAGCTTGGAATATCTCTGACAATTCAGAGCTTCTTGTAGTGGACTCATTGAAAAATAAAAGGTAGGGAATGTAGAAATGAAAGTGCTTTCCCAGAGCTACTTTGCACTGAGGCATTTTGAGTTATAGCAGCTACTTGCATGGGTGATAAAGAGGAGAGGACCTAGAGACTTTTGAAAAGGTGGGCAAGGAATTTGGAGTTTGTTGCAATGAATTTGAAGTTGGTGAGGCCCTTTGCAGTGAAGTCAGATTTGGGGACACCCTCTGCAGCGAATTCAGAGGTAATTTGAAAACCTCATTATATTTATAAACACAAAATCTATAGCTTTGTGATTGGCAACTTACAGTAGTTACAATCTACTGCTCTTAATAATGTTCTTTTACAATCTTGCCACTATTCTACTTCATAATGTGTTCTAGCTAAATATAATAAAATTTGGGTGTCATGCCAAAATAGAATTCCCTCAAACAATTTTGATACATTTTTACTACAAGTGCAAACTATCCTTGTGCAATGTAAACATGTGCTAGATTTACCCACAGATCAGGCATTTGAACAAAGATGTTTCTTGCTACAGCTTCTTGTACCTTTGTAAAAATTTCCTTTGCAATATCAAATTGATCCCTTTTAGCTAGCACAATGGCTACCCCATTTGCATCATTAACATTTCCTGGCCTCTGTGCCAACACTTTACAATATAGTTCTCTAGCCTTCTCAAGATGTTATGCCTCCACCTTTGGATCCCTCCTCTCATTGCAAAAAGCTGCAAAATAATTCCAATTTTTAAGTGAAATGTCAAGATAAGAATTTTTTACATCTGATTCACTTTGTGCAGCTTTAATTATTTCTTTTGCTTTAATCTAGTCATATGTTTTTAGTTCCATTTTTCCAAGCATAGTTAAAGCATTTGATGAGTTTTTATCCACCTTAAGTGCATCCTCAATCAATTCTAGGCTTAGTTGGATCTCATTCCGAGCCTGAGCCATGGCTGCAAGACGTAGATATGCATCCACATAATCAAGAAACTTGAACAATATTAGCCTATATAGAAGATTTTCTTTTTCAATATCATGTAGCTATTCAAATAAACTAGCAAGATTAAATAGTGTTGTGACTTTATCCCATGGTAGCTCAAGTGAAACACCACCTTGTTCTAGTTGATGGAAGAATTCTACATCCTTAAAGAGCATAGGAAAAATTGTAGAATTGGCATTGGGGCTTTTATTTACAAATTCAACCCAAGTGCCATTTCCTAATGCCTCCATAAACATTTGTTGAGCCAGCTCTAGTTCATCATGCTCAAAATGAAGAACCCCAATGTTGTTTAACAATTGAATGGGTACTTCTTCTCTGCTCTTCTTTAGAAGAGACTTTATTGTCTTAAGAGAATCTAAGGCTGCATGAGGGTCTGATGATATTAGTAACTCACCCATCTTGATAAATGCATGGGCATCACGTGGATCTATGTTAGTTGCTTTTCTTAAAATTTCCAAAGCCTTCTCTGCCTACCCTTGCTGAGCATATATGTGGCCTACAACTTTTAAGCTCTCACAGTTCTCAGGGTGGACCTCCAAAGCCTTTTCAAAATTTGAGAGAGAACTCTTAAGATCTCCCAACTTCAATTGAACCTATCTACGAAATCCTGTGGCCTTTGGCTTTCCTTGGCTAATGCCATGTAGTTATGGACAGTGGTGTCATAATCACCTTTACTATGATAAGATCGTGCAAGATTATAATATGAATGATATTTCATGAGAGGGTGGTCAGTTGAAACAAGAGCTATCTTAGTCAATTGTTCCACATGAAAATGCTGCTCTATGAAGAAAAAATGGTTTGCTAAATGATTCAATGTCATTGCATAGTACAGGTATAATTCAAAGGCTCTATGCATCTTTTCCATTCCTTCATGAACACTACCTTTTTCACTAACTTGGAGAATCCTACAAGTAAAGAATGCACATAACTGACCATAGAGTTTTATGTAGAGGCAAAACATGATGCAAAGGAAGGACACACCCAATAACCTTGACACATCCCAAACAAAGTTTCAATACACTTGATGCAAATCTATACCCTTGTTCATTATTGATAATTTACTCCTAAGTCTAAAACATGGAAACAACACCCTAGTGACACTCAATCATTGAAGACAACATGGAATATGGGCAACTTGGTTTATTCAGACCTATTACAATATCTTCTAGGGGTTTCCAAACGTACATGACCTAACCAAGTGATTAACACAATGATTTATTCAATTTAGGCATTGCTGCCAGTAGGTGCATTTAAGGTGATGACTCCAAATTAAGGTAAGAACACTTGTCATATGAATTCCCAGGCTTGTGCAGGCCCTAACAACATGCCACTATGATTCTTCAACCCTCCATTGACATACAGTGCATAGATTATTCAAAGCAACAAAGAACCTAGGGTTTTAGGACTATCTCATAGCAAATCTACACACACAATCAATCATATCTTCTTCACACGTGTCATTCGTGAGTTGTCCTCTTACAAGGATGCGGATAGGCATGGGACAGAGCTTTCCATAATTTTTCAAGATTTTTGGATGGTGGAAACTCTACCCATGATCAAATTTTTCTCCCTAGAAACCCTAGGTAGGGTTTAGACCTACACTCACCAAAATGCAATATCTCACACAAAACTTGATGAAATTCTACCAAACCAAATGCATTCGATAGCTAGATTTTTGTTGCTAATAGATTTTGTTTCTATGTGTAGAATATTACAAATGGATCAATGTCGAAGGTTGTCTACGAATCAATACCATGCATTTGATGAGAGGGACATGGACAAATATCCATGTCCATGTAAAGACTGTCATGGTGGAAAGGTGAGAGAAAGAAACTTGGTTCTTCAACATATGATAAAATATGGGCATAGTGGTATAAGCCCTTGGGATTATAATT
The DNA here is from genome assembly GCA_027924645.1 of Cunninghamia lanceolata. Taxonomy (NCBI): domain Eukaryota; kingdom Viridiplantae; phylum Streptophyta; class Pinopsida; order Cupressales; family Cupressaceae; genus Cunninghamia; species Cunninghamia lanceolata. Next base: position 254,989 of record BSBN01000022.1, read on the forward strand.
ATTATGAAGATATGATATAATTGCATAGTGTTAGAGATGAAGAGGCAACAAACATAGATGAAGTGGCACCAAACATAGATGAAGAGGCAACAATGTTAGATGAAGGGTTTGAAGTTGATAGAATGTTGAATGAGGGTCTAGACGATGATTGGACCAAGTCGAAGGAGGATGCTTTAAAGACTGTGTATGTTAATTGCAAGTTAAGTCATTTGACAACAATCCTTCAAATTCTTAACTTGCAAGTGGTGCATGGTTGAATAAATGAGAGTGTAGATCAGTTATTGGCATTATTAAGTTTTTTGTTACCACCTGACTCCACATTGCCAACAAAATGAAGTCAATGTAAAAAGCAAATCACTAAGCTAAGATTAGGGTATGAAAACATCAACACATGTGTCAATGGTTGTGTATTATTTCACAATAATCTTGCAAGTGAGTGAATGTCTGAAATGTCATGAAGCAAGGTATAGACAAGGGTTGAAATCAGTTGTGGGTCCTAGAAAGGTTCTTTACCACTTTCCAATAATCTCATGATTACTCTGAATGTATAGGTACATAGACATTGTTGAACTAATGTAATGGCATGCCCAAAATAAGAGCACCAATGGAAAGCAATGACATGTGCCTGATTCTAAGACGTGGATGGAATTTGATAACAGATGGCCTAATTTTTCTGAAGATCCTTGTAATATAAGGTTGGGTTTGGCTCTAGATGGGGTGAACCCATTCTCATATCAAAGTACTAAATGGTCAACTTGGCAAGTGTTTTTAATAAATTATAACATGCCTCCATGGTTAGAAACTAAACCATTTTTCTTAATGCTATCATTGATTATACTAGGAAAGAAAAAGTGTGACTTCAGATACAATCGATGCTTATCTAGAGCCATTATATGATGAACTAATGGAATTGTGGAAAGGAATTGAAGCAATTCAATCTTTAAGGGATGGTCATTCAGTTAAATTCACTTTAAGAGCTTCCTTATTATTTACGATTCATGATCTTCCTACATATGGCACATTGTGTGGTCTCAGTGTTCATGGATACCATGGATGTCCTGCTTGCAACTTTAAGGATTTTGTGAGGCACTCAAGAAGTTTGCGTAAGTGTATTTATTGTGGACATCATGCTTACCTTAAATGGATCATCCATATCATCGGTAAAAAACACATTTCAATGGTCAAGAAGAGAATTGTGAAGCACCATTGCTAATAACAAGTGATTACATTGTTGAGAATGGACAAAAAAGAATGTCATTTATTGAAAATGATGGGGATGTTGGTGGTAGATATGATCCATGTAGTGAAAATGGTGTAAAACGGTTGTGCATATTCTATAAGTTTCCATACTTTAAGCATATAGCCATTAGGCATATTGTCAACTTTATGCATACTGAGAAAAATATAGCCTATGCTATTATAGAAACTCTTTTTGGTGCTTTTGATACCATTTCATCACATGAAAACTTTCAACATCTAAAGATTCATCAAAATCTTTGGGTTGAAAAATGTGCTGATGAAAAATATAGATAACCTAGTGCTCCTTATGTTTGGACAAAGGAATAACGTGTACAATTCTTATAGTTGTTGTCTCAGATACGCTTTCCCATTGGATATGTAAGTAGTAGTATTAGAAGCCAAACTAACATTAATGGCTTAAGAGGCCTCAAGACCCATGACTATCATGTCATAATCAAGAATATTTTACATATTGTGGTAAATATATCAAGTTTGGTGAAGGGGCCAAGATTAGTAGTTATAAGGTTGGGCCTAATATTAAAGAGAATGAGTTTACATGTATTAGATCCTTTAAACTTTGATAGTTTGAGGGAGGAGGTTGTTGAAGTCCTTTGTCTATTGGAACAGGAATTTCCACCAACAATCTTTAACATTTCTATGCATCTTTTGATACATCTAGAATGTGAACTAGAACATTGTGGCCCAGTAAGAACAAGATAGATGTATCCTATAGAATGATATATGAAAGTTTTGAAAAAAAATGTTCATACTAGGGCAAAAATGGAAGGCAGCATGTCTGAGGGATATTCAATGCAAGAGGCCATGGGATTTTGCACAGAATATATGAAGAATTTTAAAAATGTCAATCAACATGTATGGGATGATGACAAAGATGAAAGAGTTGTAGGTGAAGTATTAGAAGGCAGTGGATGTCGCTTCAATCTATCACATCAAGAAAGAAGTGCAATGCATGCCTATATTCTTCAAAACACAACTTCATTCGATAAGTGGCATAGGTAAAACAAATTACACAATAATTTATTTACTCAATTGTATTTAAACACATTTATATTATTAATCTTACTATTTGTACATTAATATTCTATGTAGAAAATATGAAGAAAAGAATCAAACTTGGATGCAACATCGACCTCAAAAGCGCAGACGTCATGGTTTGATTAGAGGTGATTCTTTTCCAAAATTTGAAGAATGGATTGCTAATGCAGTTAGTCATACAAAAGAAGAAGGTCAAGATGTAACAACAAAGGAAAGTAAGCTTTCACAATCTCCACATGTATGGGCTATGTGTTTTAGTGGAATGTGGGCCTATGGTAGTCATTTAAGAGTGGAAGAAAAAGACAAAGGAAAGACAAATTGTGATTGTGTTGTTAGTGTCAAATTTATTCTTGAAACTGAGAAGAAATTTTATGTTGGATTCATCCAAGAAATTATTCAAGTGGATTTTGGTGAAAATAGTCCTATAATATTAAAATGTAAGTGGATCCGACCATTTACAGTATAATTTGATGAGTATGGATTTGTACATGCAAATACAGGGCAATTTTTATCATAGATGGATGAGCCATATGTTTCCCCTCTTCAAATTAACCAATAATTTCTAATTAATGATGTAAGAAGACCAAGATGGTCATATGTCATTCAAACAGAGTCTTGTTCTAAAGGAAAATTCATGGAAGTTGTCGATATAATGCATGATGGGGAATATGTTAATTTACAAGAAACATTCGAAGTGGATGAAGATGATGATGGAGTGTTTGAAAAAGAGATTTTGATTACCAATGAAGAGATTGGGAGAGAGAATGAGAAGCATGTCATAGACAAGGATGAGGAAGAATATCAAGCAGATGCAGACACGAGTGATCAGGATTCTGATCTTGTTGGCAATGCAGATGATTATGATGATGTTTTGTCACCTTAAGAGGTTAGGTTGTCACCTAAACTTTGGTTATATTTATGGCATAATTTATTATTGAATGTAATAAAGATCTGAGTATAGGTATGCTTATTCACTATTGTTTTACTGATACATTTATGAATGTAATCATCATTATTCTACTGGTACATTGTATAGAAAACCTGAGATGTTCATTACTGATTTGAAGTGCATTCAAAGTTAGGTTCAACCACTCTTTTTAGTATTCTTACTTTGGTTGAAATTAATTTTGTTTAGTTAGAATATAATTTCTTGTATGTCCTATATGTTTTCTAGATGCTAGAGTTTTCTTGTATGTCCTAGATGATAGCTTTAGTTTGTAATACAGATTCTAGCCTCCACATGCATTGAATATGCTTGTGTGAAGGAAACAATGACAAACATCTATGATTTAATAATACATATAGATATCTTAACCTTAGGTGAACTAAGCCTCCTCATTACAAACAAAGAAATTATCTCTTCAATATCTTAACCAAAATTCAAGCACCAGATTAAATCTTCTTCTCCATTGATTGCTTCAAATAGATATTGCAATATAACAGATGTTTCCTCATATATGTTTCTATAAATGCCTATGATGATGATATCAAAATTTGGTCTTGGTTTCTCTTTTATAAGAGAAGCAACAAGCTTCAAACCATTACAAAATATGGCATCTTTTCAAAATTCATGCCTCTTGATATAAACTAAACATTAATTTTTCTTAAAACATAATTAAGAGAAAACAAAGAAAATTGGCAATATTGATTGGTAGCCTGCAACACTTGCAATACACTTGTAGTCTGTTAACCAACATAGGAGACACATGATCATCCCAATTTGGCAAAGTCCCCCTCTCCATGATAGAGTGTTTGAAGGCTCAATTCTTCCACTGCAACATCTTTAAGGCCCTATTCTTCAGGAGGAGCCAAATACTCTTACTCCCATTGGTATATTGAGTAGTCATGAGGCCATGATGCTCATTGCTCCCCTGCACGTATAGCCTATCTATTCATTAGCTCAAAGATACTTCTGCTACCATTCAAACACAATAAAATCACTAGTCGACTTATAATCTTGAATTTGGAGCAAGTTGGCCTGGTGATCCTTCCACCTTTTGTCCAACAATGCTTTGACATCAATTACAAACTTTGTATATCCATCATCCAAAGCAATTACTCTATCCAAAATGATGTTGAAGCTAAGAATATTGATATCTTCATTGTTTTTCAAAAATTCCATGACCTTAGAAACTGTATGACCAAATTCATCCTTCCATGCATCAAAATCCTTGATCTTTTCATTCTCTGTTAGGATTGATGGAATGAACTGGTGTTTGAAAGTGGAAAAAGAATCAATCTTTGTCTGCATTCTTTGATTCTCACCATTCACATACTAATACTCATCCCATATCATCTTGACCATTTTCTCTGTTGGCTTTATAGTTGTAGGAGCATCTTGATTCCATTATAGAACTTTACATAGAGTGATCAGTGTGTGATGTGTTGATTGCCATCTTTGATAAAAGGGATCTAAAATAGAAAAAATTACTTTCAACCATTCCATGACCTGAGACAAGGAAGAATAGCATTGATACAGATCTCTCAACTTGTCAACAACCATTTTCACTCTATATTCCAAAATTTTCTCAAACACTTCAAGATTTTTCAATGTTGCCTCATTCTTTGTTTTCTCCTTTTGGCTTTTCAATTCCTCATTTTCTTTTTCCATCTTCAATTTTAAAACATTGAATTGTTTGGCAGTTATTGTTGTATCACTAGTCTCTTGTGGCACAGGTGTTTGAATTGGCATAATGGATTGAATCTGAGAACTCTCACCCTTTAATTGTTTTTTTAGGTTTACATTTTCAATATACAATCTATTTACCTCATCATTTATCTCCTTATGAGTTCTCTCATAAGCAAACAATCTTTGCTCTAGCTTTACAATATCAACTCATGTAAACATTACAGTATGCATAGTGAGGGTAGCTTCTTTAGTTGTTGATGTGTCCTAGAATATCTTGACCACAGTTGTTCCCCTTATTTGTTGGACCACATCAAGTAATCTTGGTTTTCTGGTGTTCTTGTGTGTTTCCCATATTGCCAAAGTCTTTTTTTTAGGATTGTAACCACAACCAGTGACACCTTCCTCATAGTCAAATTCAAAAACTAGCATGGGGTCCTCTTGATTCCTGACTTAGTCTAACAAAAACATTTTCTTCAACTCAAGCTCGGGAATGATCAACATGTTGTTCCTTAATACCATTTATCTAGCCTCATCAGGGCTGACACTTATTTCATCTATTTTCATATTCTTTAAAGTTTGTAAAACAATTTGGTCATGCTAAGATTCATCAGTACCCATTTTAGTTATTTCCACTTGTTCTTGAAATTCTTTCATCTTCATCTTAAGCCAAAAATCTTTGAATTCAAGAGAATTAATGAAATCATCATCCTCCATAAATCTCATAGAAGCCACAATTATTTCATCTTCTTCTAATTCAGGCTCCCCTTGTGCATGTTCGTCCATTCCAGCCTCTAGTTTGTGTGCTTCTATTTCTTGGCCAACAAGTGGCTGATTTGTTTCTCCTTCATCTCCCATATTTTTCAGGATATTAGCCACTTCATTAGTGTCACCCCCTCATTCACTCAATTCATATGGAACAAGTGGAGAAACATCCTCAATCCTTTTCCTTTTGGTAGGTGGTGAATCAGGGACATGAGCTAGATCCTATAGTGATATTGCATCTAGTGCAGGCTCTTGAATCACAACTCCTGGTGTTCTTTTGACATTGAGCTTGGTAGCCTTTGAAGGCTGCTTCTCAAACTTGCTATATATTCTTTCAAAATTACCAATTATTAGATCTATTCTTCTTAAAGGGTCCCTCTCTTCAACAAAGAATCCATCAAAATTAGGATTTTGTTTTCTCCTATCATCCACAATCCATTTCAAAATCTCCCATTTTCTTTTCCTATCATACACTTCTTGAAATGTGACAAGATTTCTGATCACATCCTCATCAAAATTGATTTGACGGGATATTCCCATTCTTGTGAGGATGTTTTGTCTGACAAAGTTCATGTGACCCTCTCGATCACAAATGCTCTCTACACCTGATTTCAAAGAAAATTTAGCCTTCAAATAGGCTTGCAATTCCTCTAAAGTATCAGAACCAATGGACTTATCAACAAACACTATGGAATTAGGAAGAAATGTGCCTTTCTTTTGTTTCTTCATTACATCCTTCTCCATCCACATTATTTTCCACATGAATTCAAAGAATACAATTATGTCTGGCACAAATTTGGGCAACACATGGGGTGGCTGAGTACACCCATATACCCTAATTATAGTATGAACTGGCAAGAAAACTAATCAGAATAGTTATGACTATGACCCTGTTCTGTCCTATGGGCAAGAGGCCTCAACATTTCCCTGATCTCTTTTGTCAATCTGGGAGAAAATCTACCAAGAGAATTCATTATTCTAACTGAGAATTCATCATGAAACACAACATAGTCACAATTCCTACAATGGCTATCCCATTTGTAACACCAGCACTGTGTTGACAATCTTTGTCTCTTTTCATCAATCATGCTCAAATCCATTCTGCTGGGCCACTTCCTTCTATTTTGATACAAAATCAAAAGACATAATAAAGAGTAGTATGTGAAATCTATGGGCTTTTTGTTTTCTCTTATTTATAAAATTCCATCATGCAGTTTCTTTTCAATGAATGTTACAAAATCATATTCAACATTAGCTTCTGGATTTTGAATTTTCATGGCCATCATCATTAGGCCAACATGCATTCTACCTTGGGCATCAATAACCAACACCTGACACAAAGTAAAATATGTTCTTTTGAAATAGATAGCAAAATCTTCAACAAAGAAAGGTTCAATTACAGTGGATGGGATTTCAATTCTTCTGTTATTTGCCACTTCCCTCATGTGCATGGGCACCTCATCCTTTCTATGTGTTTTTCTCAAACTATTGTACATGCTCACTCTTCTGCACATCTACTAGTGTGAGGGCTTGCTTGCTCAACATGAAGTAGTCTATAATTGCATTCTTGTCCACAGCCACTAATGGTGACCCAATTGTTAGTCTGACTATTTTGGTGGCTGAGTGATAGTGTTGTGCCAATGTTATAATCAAATCCACATCAACAAATACATTAGGCACCACAAGCTTTTCCAAATTCAAATTCCATGGGTTTCCAATTGGTCCCTATCCATCTTTCTTTGCACAAAAATACCAAAAAAGGTTCCATCCAGAGATAGGGATTGCAGCATCCCGACATCCTTCCACAACATCCTTGAACAATTTCTTAGACCCCTTGTCACTTGAATTTGGCAGGATGTCCAACAATGATTGTTGAAGTGATCATTTCTTGGGAGCAGGAGGTTTAGTGCTCTTACTCATAGACTCAAAGTTTTTAGGTGCCATATTTTAGTGCCTCTATGAACTAGGGTTTTGATATTTTACTTACTTTACCAAACTAGTTGAAAATAGAGCACAAAACAAACACCAACTTTTATGCAAAGAGTGATAGGGTAGACTTACTCCGTTGGAAAATTCCTGAGGAGAGCACATAAAGCTTGAATTCACCTTCTGTAATCAACATTTAATTTGTTGGAATGAAGAAATATAAAGAAATCCCAAGTTTTATTATGCCATGAAGCTGGTCATTTTGCCATTAACCTGGTTCATGCCACGAAAGCAACAAATTTCAGCATTCAATTCTTTTCAAACACAGACCATTGATTTGATCCAATCCATTTAGTCCTTTCCTTGAAAACCAAAATCCCACAGGCATCAATGATAACCATTGTGGGGTAGCACTGAAGTCATTTCAACATTTCATTCCTTAATGCATCACTATAAGACCAACTTAGGGCAATCACGAGACTGCAAGACCTCTTGGATAGTTACATTCATCTTCACCACTTACTATCACCCCGCAAGCCTTGTTACACACCACTGCAAGATGGCGAGATACATGTTATCCCTAATGTCTTTTACCATGCCACCGCTAAGCTTTGGTCTCTCATTCGTTGTTTACTGCATTATCGCCAGTCAAAGTTATCAGCATCACAGGGCCGCGGTATGTAGTATTACCAGTTACTTGAACTCCTTATACCGTAACACTGCAGGCTCGACTTTAAACCATCATGGGGGCACAATGAACACTTTAACCTAACTCCTTCCTACCATATTGCCACCGGTCATCTCCTTACCTATCATGGGGGCGCGGTAACATATTATGTGCCGCTTGAGTTTATACCGCAATGTCACAACTAAATTTTTTGCATGCTGCAGGAAAGCGGTAACTATGTATTCACATCCTCTAATTCCCGCACACCCACCAAGGCTATTTGCATGTACTGCAGGGCTACGATAAGAGACAAAAACACATCAATGGTCAAAAATATAAATTTCTTTCACATAGACCTGATATGAGATGCCCATAAATGACTCTTGGAACAATTCTAAAAGGAATATGAATCCCTAATTATGGATTTATGGAAGGAAAATATATGAAACAAAGTGAGACTATGTGAAATTTTGAATGGTTCTAATATGCCTCATGATGAACTAGACTATGTTTTTCCTTCATCCTGCTTGTGTTATGTTTTTATGAGTTCTTTTCTTCTGAATATATCCCTAAGGAAAATTTGTTTGATACCTATAATTGTAAACATCTTCTTGGTTTTTGACTGCAAATTCTTTTTAATCTATAAACTAAATTCTATTTTAAGTTTTCATTTGCATTTATTAGCAGATTGGAAAGTCAACAGTTATCAACTTATGAACTCAATAAAGTTTTACAGATTTAAGTTGTTGATTTATACATTATTGTTTATTTAGCCTTTAGGAAATGAAGAGAAGGGTTGTAAGGCGTTAATTAGATGATAGTGACCATAATGTTGAAACTTCACTGACAGATTATGAGCACCTTTATAGAGAAAAAGTGGCCAAGAATAATGAATATTTATTGAGACTTGGTTTGACAAACATGCATGTTGTAAATCCACTAAGTAGTATATTATTTGTTTAATAGTGTTTAATGAAATTTTATAGGCAAGAACTTTATGTATATAAGACATAATATGATATTATTTTTTGTTTTATAGGCAACAAAAAGAGTGCAAAGAAAAAGCAGAGAAAAAACAAAAGGAAAGAAAAGACACAATGTTGCCATCTCGTAGAAACCACCGCTTTTTTTATTCAGCAAGTGTAGTTGGTGAAAACAATAGTTGCAATGATGATCATGTGCAACCTGATACAACATATGTTGATGTATTGCAGCCTAATATAGCACATGGTGATCATGTGCAACGTAATATAGCGCATGGTGATGTGCAACATAACATTGTGATGATCTCTTAGAACAAAGTCTAAGAGAGATTATTGAAAAACATCAGAGCATTAAAGGAACATGTCATGTCCCCATTTTAGGAAGTTGTGGTTTTTGGGTGGTTTAGCCTATTCTTGGCCCTTGTAGGCTAACATAGGTGGTTAGAGGGCCATGTTGGGTGGATATTAGTGTGGTTTCTTCTCTAGTGTTCAATGAGTTTCAGGGTTGGCCTTTCCAAGGGTTTCAAGACTTATTTTCTCATACTTACTGTTTATAGTAAGTCATTCAATTAGGGTTACTATTTATAGTAGGGTACTGGAATGGGATATTTCGGTAGTGTCGATTCTGGTATTTAGTTGGCTTGGAGAAATAAGGTGTTTTGCCTAAGTTATGATGTTTAATTATTATTAAAGACCACTTTAATAATAATTAATATTTTAATGTTATAATATGACGTTATATTTGCACTTTATACTTGAGGGTCATTTCATCATTAAAAAGAGAGTCATTTAATTAATTGTTTGGGGCGCCAATTCAAGGATATATTATAATGTCCAAAGTGCAAATATTATATTATTTTGAATGACATTAAAAAGGCAAAATGGAGGGAATCAACTTCTTGAGGAAATATATAAAGGAGCCAAGGAAAGTTGGAGCTCATTCTATTATGCATTTTTGATAACTCATTTCATGTTTTCTATTGGTGTTGGAGAAAAGAAACAAGGGTTTCTGCATTATTCAAAACTTTCAGGCATTCGAGAGCATAGCTCCTTTAGTGTATCAACATTCTGAGGTTGTGAGACTATTAGCTAAAGATTGCTTAACAGTTGGCTTCATTCAAGAGTCAAGTTTGAGAAGATTGGAGAATTTATTCAAGGGATTCAAAGCAGATTTCTTTGTGAGAAGATCAAACATCATTCAAGGTCATTTCCTATAGCATTCCTTGGCATCATAAGGCCGTATAACCTGCATGCACTAGTTGTACTAGCATAACCTAGGTGTGGGAACTTCATGCTAGAAATGCCTTGCCTTTTTGGGGTTTTCCATCCTCATCAGGGGCAACTACTTTGTGGAGAGGTTGGGTGAAGATTTTGAGGTGGAGAAATCATTTTGAGTTGCTTTATGGAGCCATTTAGTGCTGCTTTTTCATTATCAGACCTGGGAAAGTCAAAATCAGAAAATGGGTATGTTGGAATTAGATATGTAATCACTTTTTATGAATTGGGTAGTCTTTTGTTTATTGAAAAAGTGATTGTATAAGCGAGGAATAAAATCTAGAATTTTTGGATTCATTGCATGGTGAAAAATTAGAACTTTGGTTTATGTGTTTGTTGTTATAATTTTATGATATTGTGCAAGATTTTGTTTAAATGTATGTGAAGGAGAACTAGGGTTCTTACAGTTACAGAATAGTAGGTCTATAGATGATTTATTCAAGATTAAAGGATGTGTTTGAAGTGAAATCTATAGAGACCGGTACTCATGATCTACCTACTGATGTCACACCTGATGTGGACAAGGGGTATGAAGTTCCAGTTATTGAAAGTCATGGAGAGAGACCACTTGAATTTGTTGTGCCTCAAAGTGCACCTATTGCATCTAGAACTTTTTGATGGAACTAGTGGACATTTAGCCAAAAATATTAGTAGTGATTTAATAGAAGATGTGGATGCTTTTGTCAAAAGATAAATATTGAGTCAAGATTTGTGCAAATCTACAAAGAGGAATGCAAAACTAAGCAAATTAGAAGGCAAGAAGCCATTCTTGCTTGAGGTATCGAGAGATGGTGAGCCCATTGGGCCAAATGCTACAAAGTGGGCCTCTGAGTTGGGTGTAAGATGTAGGGCCCATTTGGATATTTGTAAATCAAGTTTTGCAGAGCAAGATCCATGATCTATGGAAAATTTTATACAAAAAAAGAAAATTCTTTTGAGACTAATGGTGAACAAATCTCTAGAAATATTATAAGCAAAAGATGAGAATTTTGATGAACAATTTTAGATACAATTGTAGAAAAGCAATCATGGAGGGAAAAGAGAGGTTAGAATCCACTCTATGTCCCAAATAGTGGGAGGAATTGAAAGAAACTATGCATTCTAAATAATATTTGGCAAAGAGTAACAAAGGCAAGAGAGCAAGAGATAACGTGAGGGCTGGATATACATTTGACCGAGGTGGGTTGCAGGCCAAAATGGACAAATTTAGAGTAAGTGTATGGATTTTTGGTTCAATTTACATTGTGTTATTTATTTCAATTTTTTATTGAGCTGACTATATGTTGAAATTGACATTGTATTTTAGGTGGAAAATAGTAATAGAGAAGCAGGTGCAAAAGATATTGTCAATTATATGGCAGCACTAGATCCTAGTAAATCTAAGAGTAGGATGAAGTGGAAATTTAGTTCATCAACAGAGATTTCACAGCCATCTATTACATGCCCAGTAGGATCAGCCTCTCCAAATCATGTCAACTCAAATGAAGGGTACCAACATGTACTGAATTGCATATATGGTCTCAGTCAACAAGTTTCGTAGTTGGTTGCCTCTATTAACCCTAAGTTTCTGCATGGAATGAGCATAAATCCATGGATCTAGATGTGGTAAGAGTATCTATTGATCTCATTTCTTCTTGTTTGGCAATTCTGTATACAAATGCCTCTTAATATGTAGATTATTGAAATCTGAGTGTAGGAGAATCCAACCCAGTTTCTTTATTGTTGGAGTGATCCAGAAAATGTTCTTTTGGACAAATTTATAGATTACATTCTTTACTTGAATATTGAATGCTTTGTATATTTTTTGCATGATGGTTAAACCACATGCAGAGCAATTTTTTCAAAGTAGTAGGAAAACAAAAATACCTTCATGATGTCAACAGAGTTGCCGATATTGATAGTGATGATTATGAACTGGACAAGAATGTGTAGCACAGTCATCATAGGTATGCTGAAGTTGAGGTAATATAATAGTTGTCAGTTATCTATCCCAATGTTTTGTCATTAATTCTTCATGCTTAGAATGTTCTTTTGGACAAAAATGTATAGCTTTTGCATTCTTTACTTGACTTATATTAATTTTTTCATGATGATTAAACCACATGCAGAGCAATTATATGAAAGAAGAACTAAAAGAAAAAGGCCCTGTCAATAGAGCTCTCTACAAAACTGTACAACTTCATGTCAATGTTGATAGTGATAATTATGATGATGAACTCGATGAGCATGCACATGATATTCATAGTAGTAGTTGTACCGAAATCGAGGTGAGTGCTATGAAACCACATGCAAGTAAGTACTATTCAATTAAGTAATGGTTGTTTTATTATGTAAATAAGGGTAATCATTACCTATTTGATAGAAGCTGGTTAGAATAGTAGTGAAGTGTAATTAGCTAGTATACATAGATTATGGAAATAAGGGAGAAAATATAACTTACATATGGAAGCTTAGAGCTTAGTTGTAATAGAGTGCATACATAGATTTTGACTATGCATTAGTGCATTGTGTTCGGGGATGTCATGGTCCTTAGTTGGGGGGACTTCTTTGCCAATCCATGTCTCTTTCTAGAGTACTCATACAGTCTAGCACTATTGTAGTCTTTCCCTCCATTTCTTTGTACCTCGCAATGGGTTAGTTTTTTTTTTTTAGAGTAAAAAGTTGCTTCTTTGTTATTCAATAGAATTAAAAAAAGCACATACAAAAACTAATTTGTTCCAAGACATAAGACATTACATACAGTTGTCAAAAACAATATAATGTGTATTTATTTTTTGCAAACATTTACTATTGATAAACTCCAAGAAGGGGATAAATTTTAGGTGTTGGATCCTAGTGATGGTCCTACGTCTGTGGGCATTGGGCAGATTCACTAACTATCTATTGTACATGGAGTCAAATTGAAAGGAATAAGAGATGCAAATGTGAATATTTTAAAGGTCACAAGTAACATACCCCTTGCTTATGAAGAAAAAATAGATGGAGCTATCCATCTGAAAGAGAAAGAAGGGACCTTCATATGGTGGCCACTAAAATATTTGAAAACAATGACATAGTCGATGTTTATCATGTACTAGTTGTTAGACAGCTTGACCCACTGCTTTATGCAATAGTTTGAATGTGTTGTTAAGGGACCTTAGTGTTTTTGTCTATTTCGGAGTTGTATAAGCAAAAAAAGTCATTGTAACTTAGTTTTCTCAGTCACAACACTGAGAAACACACTTTGTAACACTTTTTTAAAAGCAAAGACACATATTTAAGTCTTATGGGTTTTTGGACTTGATTTTATGTTGCTTTTCCTCCCTAAACATTCAACATCACTCCCTTATATGCCTTTATGAAAAGATTCTAGGGTTATTGTTGTTGGATTTAGGACAGACAACTTAGAGGAGGGGTGAATCAGTTGTCACCAAAATTTTATTCCTTATTCACTTAAAACTTTCTTAGCATATCAAAGATTCAATCATGAAAGCATAATGCAATAAATCAAGAACAGAAATAAATTCAACACATGTAACACCAAGATTTTTTTAACATGGGAAACCCAGTTAAGGGAAAATCCATGGGGTGACTAACCCAAGATTGTATTCTCTATTAAAAGAATAAGAAGTATAAAATGACACTTGCCAATTAGGGCTCACTGCCTGAGCACACTGCTCACAAGAGGCCCACTTCCTACAAGAGATACACTGTCTATAGAAGAATATGAGTATTACATAATTGAATTGGAGATTAGCATCTTCATTATGCTTGAGTCAGTTCCATTTAAGCTCAACACCTCTTCTCTGCTTTTCACTCCTCTTCACTACCACCTTCTAATCATGACCACACCAATACCTTTGAATGACTTCACAACTCTTATTCATACATGACATCGACTTTGGAGTGATCATCAAAGTCAGCACAACATACACTTATTACAAAATCTTTATGCACATTACTACACTGTTAGCCACACATAGCTGGGACTTCAATCTTCTTTGAGGAACATGACATACTTCATAAAACATCTTCAAGATCATCTGCAACATGTGCAGAACATCTGCTCAGACAAGACTAGGAAGAACACCATTCCCAAAAGGTAAATCTTCAATCACGAGCTCAATCTTCAATGTGGACCACCAACATAAACTAGACACAATCTAGAGATCCCCACAAGCTTGCTTGAATCACCAACAACATCCATACCACTTTTGCTTATTGTAATAATTCACATCTTCATCCAGAACCTCAAGAAAATAGTCGGTCATCACTGTCACATTAGAAGGATTACTTGTGGACCTCCAAACCATAAACCAATTGAGTTGTCAATTAATATTAGCCTCCCAAACAAGCAACCAGATCTACAGAACATAATATTGTAATTCTGGATCTCATTAGACCTATTTGTGTCACTCTATAACTTCTAAATAGTTGCCAAAATTGGTTTTACTTTCATGGCCATAACTCCTCCATATTTATATGCGGACCACTTAGATCTTGACTGGAACACCTTCAGACACATATCTACAAACCCTTTGATGTGCATTCTCTAATCTTCATCTATCTGGGATCTCCACTTCATAGAGCTTCACTATCTTCACTGTTCTTTCTCTATTTCTGATAGGACTAATTTTCTCAATATCCTTAGCACACAACTCACCCAAACCTTGACATCAATGCAATAGGAGTATGCTGACATCAATGACAACACTAGTTAGGCCCATACTTGCAACAATCTCCCCCTTTGTCATTCATGGCAACATATGATGTGAAAAACTATTTTAACCATCAAGACAAGAGCTTCTCCTCCTTGACTGACAAAGCTCCCCCTATCAACAGAAACCATTCACATGTCTTTTCTTCCTTTACTTCTCCCCCTTTGATCATCAACCACTTTGTTTTTCACATGTCTTCTCTCCCCCTTGACATCAATGGAAAAGGGCTCATACTTGCAACCACTTTTGATACTTCAGAAATATACTGACTGCTCCCCCTGAGTAGTAGACTTCTAGCATCAATCCAAATCATAAGATGTGACTGTGGGATCCACCGAACTAATGCACATCAGTGCACCTTAATTCAGAACCGGAGGGGTAATAACCCCTAACTTCTCCCTGAGGTACTCAAAAGTGTCTTTAGGTAGAGGCTTGGTAAAAATATCTGCAATCTAACCCTTAGAGGGCACAAACTCCAATATGATTTCATTCTTGTTCACCTACTCTCTTGGGAAATAGAACTTGATGGATATATGTTTTGTCTTTGAATGTAACACTGGATTTTTTGAAATGTTCATTGCACTTGAATTGTCACAGAACATTGTAATAGGTTCCTCATATTCTACTCTAATATCTCTTAGTATTTGTTTCATCCACAATACTTGAGTGCAACTTCTTGCTGCTGCAATATATTCTACTTCTGTAGTGGACAAAGATATTTCCTCTTGTTTCTTGCTTAGCCAAGGAACCAATATTTTTCCCAAAAAGAATGCACCACCACTGGTACTCTTCCAATCATCCACATCACCTGCCCAATCAGCATCAGTATAAACATGAAGAGAGAAATCATGATCCTTAGGATACCACAATCCATACTCAACTATTCCCTTCAAATATCTAAGAATTCTCTTGAATGCCATAACATGAGATTCTCTAGGATCAGCTTGAAATATGGCAACAAGACCAACAACATTCATAATGTCAGGTCTAGTTTGAGTAAGGTAGAGCAATCCTCCAATCATTGACCTGTACTTTTTCTGACCAGCTTTAGGAGATTCATCATCTTTACTCAACTTACATCAAGTTTCCATGGGAGTATTCATTGCCTTTGGATCTTCCATCCCAAATTTCTTCAACAATTCTTTCACATATTTGGTCTGTGATATGAAGATTCCTTTCTTTGTTTGAGTGATTTGCAGACCCAAGAAGAAATTCATTTCCCCAAACATAGACATCTCAAATTCACTTTTCATTTGATTTGCAAAAGTTTTGCACATATTATCCTTCCCTCCAAAAATAATATCATCAACAAGTACTTCAACAATCAAGATATTTTCATGATCAATCTTAAAATATAGATTACTGTTAGCAATACCTTTGTTGAAACCAATCTTCAGAACATGTTTGTCCAATCTTTCATACCAAGCTCTTGGGTCTTGTTTGAGTCCATATAATGCCTTTTTTTAATTTGCAGACCATATCTCCACGATCAGACAATTGAAATCCATCTAGTTGTTCAATGTATACTTTTTCTTTGAAATCACCATTTAGGAAAACAGACTTGACATCCATCTGATATACCTTGAAATCTCTGAAGGCAGCAAAGACAAGAAATAATCTGACTACTTCAATTCTTGCCATCGGAATAAAAGGTTTTTCAAAGTCAACTCCTTCTACTTGAGAATAACCTTTACAGACCAATCTGGCTTTGTTTCTTACTACTTCACCATCTTCATTCAGTTTGTTTCGGAAGACCCACTTAGTCCCAATCACATTTTTGTCCTTAGGTCTGGGAACAAGATCCCAAGTGTGATTCTTTTCAATCTGCATCAATTCCTCCTTCATTGCTTTAACCCAACTTTCATCATTGCATGCTTCACTTACTGTTTTTCATTCAATTTTTAAAATCAAACAATACTTCACTGAGTCTTGAGCAATTTTTCTTCTTGTTCAAACACCTTTTCTTCTATCTCCTATGATCTGGTCTTCAGAATGATTCAGTCTTACATACCTGGGAGTTTTGGGATTCTCTTGTACTTCTAATTCTTGGATAGGTTCATCCAAACCTGTCTCTTCTTCTTGTATTTCTGGATTCTTCAGATCAGTCTGAGTTTGAACTGGAGTTTGGACTTGTTCACCTTAATCTGAGATATCATTCTGATCATTTGCTTCATACTCATGGTACCTTGAGGGATTTTCCATGCCTTCATCAACCTTCACATTTGTACTTTCTACAATCTTTCTTAATCTCTTGTTATAACACCGGTAAGCTTTGCTTTGAGTAGAATATCCCAAGAATATTCCTTCATCACTTCTAGCATCAAACTTTCCAAGGTCTTCATCTCTTTTGATATAGAATTTGCTACCAAAGACTCTGAAATACTTCACAGTAGGAGTGATGCCAAACTAGAGTTCATAGGGGGTCTTACCAGTATTGTCTCTTATTTGTACCCGATTAAGAGTATAGACAGCAGTGCTTATAGGTTCTCTCTAATAGATCTGAGGAATATTTACTTCCATCATCGTGGTCCTAGATGCTTCATGGATGGTCCGGTTCTTTCTCTCCACTACTCCATTCTCCTATGGAGTCCTTGGAGCAAATAACTGTCTTTTATCCCATGTTTCTCACAAAATTCTATGAACTCTCCAGATGTGAATTCACCACCTATTTCAGACCTAAGGCATTTTATGTTTATGCCAGTTCATTTTCTACCGTAGCCTTGAATATTTTGAACTTCTCAAGAGCTTTAGATTTCTCTTTCAAGAAAGTCACCCACATCATCTGGGAGTGCTCATCAATTAGCAGCATGAAAGGTCTATCACCTTGTAGACTCCTGATTCTTACCGGAACATAGAGATTAGTGTGCACCAAGTCCAACAATCCAGTTGAAGATTGTTCCTTACTTTTGAATGTGACTCTATTTTGCTTACCCAACTGACATTCTTTGCACAAACTGTTAGCAAGTTTCACCAGTCTTGGAAGATCTCTTACACCCTAAGTGTTGCTTATCTTAATGATATTATCAAAATTCACATGACACATTCTCCTATGCCACTGTAGACACCCAAAATTGTCCCAAATTTGTCCATGTTTTGCAACACCTTGTTAAAAACATCACTTAGACATCATGTAACATTTTATCTTAAAACCCACTCTTAATCCCATTTATCCTTAACCAATTAATTAAATAAATTTTATTTATTTAATTAATTTCCACATCATATCCTAATCCCACTATCCAATTAATTAAATAAATTTTATTTATTTAATTAATATCCAACTCATATCCCAACTAATTCAAATATTTTATTTGAATTAAGTTCTCACATTTCATCATAAGCTGACTTTCTAATTAATTAAATAAATTGTATTTATTTAATTAATTTATCTTATCATTTAGCCAACATGTGTGCCTCTTTCATTTAAAAAGATAAGTGGTACTACAACCTTTTATTTAATATCTTTTATATGTAGTACTTTTTATGTACACAAGCACACATGAGCCCTATCCTCCTTCCACTTGTCAAATGACTACAACTCCCTTGAAGAGTGGGATAACCTAATCAATCCTAGTTGTCCACATCAATCAATTAGCTTTTTAATCTCAACCATCCATTTGAACCAAGCCTTTCCTATAAATCAAACCCCTCACAAGCCATTAGCATGCATTGAGCCTCAAGTACCCTTATTCTGCCAAATTTTAAAAAATGCATTGATCCTCAAGTATCCACATGCTGTCGAAATATCATTAGAGCCTTTGCATCCTTCATCTATCATTCATTCTATCATCTTCATCTTAATGTTATGCTGCAGAAGTGAGCACCCAACATTCTTCCAACAAAAATCCTTCAAAATCTTGCATGCTCATGCGAGGTGGAGAAGAGCAATGAAGATAAATTGAGTTTGACATGGAGATCGGTTTGCATTTACATTTATTATTTTGATTTTCATGTTGTCTTGTGCTTCATTGTGCATTGCTAGGGTTTTTATCATTGTTATTTATTCATTTGCCCTGATTTGCAATTTTACCCTAACTATATTTGGCACGCCTGGTGGGACTCACTTCACTTGATCTTTTTTGTAGGTTTTTGTAGTAAAAATTTGCATTCATATAACCCCCATTGTTGAGTTTTGTAGGTTTAATTAACTTTTTGTTCCAGATCTGCTGTTTTTTCGACAAAACCCTAGGTTTTAAAGATTTTATCATATCTTCCAAACGGCTATGAAATTTTCTACAATATTTTAGTAGATGTTTATCCATGATATAAGGAAGCTACAGCAGAAAAATTTCAGGTTTATCATGATTTTTGCGAGATTTATCATGTTTTTATGTTTTTTCATAAAATCATAATTTTGGGCACAAATCAGCAAATTTTTCAGAAATTTTTATATTTCTGGAAAGCTCTTGAAATTCTAATGGAGGTCTATGTTTTACAGATTTAATTTTAAGGTCGTTTACATTGCAAAAAAATTAGATCTTTGCCAACTGTATTTTTTTCATAAATCTGCATTTCTTGGCGCAAATCAGGGAATTTCTCTGATTTCTTTACATTTTCGGAAAGCTCTCTAAAAATTAATAGGGGTCTCTTCTTTGATTTTTTAATTTTCAAACCAAATATGTATCAAAATAATCAAATCTAATTCGGCCATGCATCTAAAATTACAATTTTCCTTGCCTGATGAGCCTATTTTTTTTTTGCCTGCATTATACTATCATTTTTTTTTATGTTGTAGGTGATCATAAGGAGTTGGAGCAACATTGACATCAACATCTACATCAATTTGGATAGCGAATTAACCAGGTGCAATCATTTCATTTCTCATCTTCTAATCATTGTTTGCAAACACATTTGGATTTTGGGCATAAAATGAACAATTGTTTGCAAATTCACATCAAAAAATTAGGCTAAAACAAACCATTGTCTTTCATCACATTTAGATTTGGGCTTTAAAACAAACAAGTGCTTGCATTGTCTTCCACACATTAAATTTCTAAGGTTAATGAACCGCATGCGAGTGTGACCAAGTAAATGTGTATGCTTTCTCCTTGCGTCCCAACACGAACTTGGAGATCAAAAACATTTACTTGTGTTGCTTTTGTTTAGCCTTAGAGAGGCCTGCCTTGGTATCCACCCCAAGGGAACGACCTCAAGTGGTACTTTCATCCGGTCCGCTATAAAAATCAGAGGATAAGGTGAAAGCCAAGTCTAACCGGTATTAGCGCTCACCATACAGTGCTAACTCGAAAGGAGGTGTACCTTTGTGTATATTAAAACTCCTAGTAGGGTTAGTTAAAGTCTTAAGTGGCTTGCTGGATGCTCGTGGGGTGCCGTTCCCCCAGATTTTCACTAGAACCTCCTTGTGATAGTGGCCTTGCCTTACTAGGACTTGTTGAATTGTCTGCATGTGCTTGCTTAACCAACATCACATTCTTCCAATAACATTCAAACCCAATCACTTTCATTCCAAACATAGCCTAGTCATCATCCAACCCTTCATAGCCAAGTCATTTCCACATCATCCAAATCCCTAAACAAGCACTTGCTAAAAGGGCTTACGACTTAAACACTTGTGTGACATCATGTCAACCTTAGAGGACCTCCAAAAGCTCCTTCATATGCTTTGCTAGATACATGCAAGCCAATCACCTTTAGAGCAGCAAACCTTTCAAAGCATTCAAGAACTAATTCAAATATGTCGAACAAACCAATCCTCACACATAGAATGCCTCTTGGAAGAAATCCAACACCTCATGGCCACTTGCAAAGTCCAACGACCTTCCTATCTAGCACCTATCCCATCATATCTATCCACTCATCAACCCAATTCGATGCCAACTTATTCCATTTCTTCTAATGTTATCCCTTATCCACATCAACACATCACTTCACAACAACCCATTCAACAATTCCAACAACAACAAATCATATCACAACAACAAATCTAAATGCCATCCCAACCTCAACAAATTCCACCTCAATCCTATGTGTCATCCACCTTAACTTCATACCAACCTCATCTATCTACACATCAAGTCAATGCCACATCAACCTATGAACATCCACCTCAAGCTTATCCAATCCCTCATGCCACCGTTCCAATGCACTACAAAGCCCATCCACAAAGCAATCAAGTGATATTACAAGAACAACATCCAAGTCCCAATGGCTCTTTGTACATAAATCAAGTAATTCCAAGTACACCTTTTCAACAAGACCACCAAGCACCATTGATAGATCTAAATCCACCTTTCCAACAAGAATCATATCCAAATCCCAATGGCTTCTTGTACATAAATCAAATGAGTCCAAGTTATCCCATGCAAGACTTAATTACCTTTGACAAGGGAGATACCAATCTAGCCAATGCATCCTATGAGTGGCCTCCATCATCTAATCACCCACCAACACATGAGCCTACTAGCCCTATCATAAGACCACCATGTGATCCTACACCTAGTCCATTGGTCCACCAACCTTCATCACCTTCATCCTCATGTTCTACCAATCTTCCACCACAAGATCCCTTGGACATAACTGTACAACAATTGGTCCAAGCAAATTTGATTGAGTTGCCACCAATAGAACCTTTTGAACCAATCCTTAAACCCCCTTGGTATAATGAAAACTATTATTGTGCATACCATAGGTATAAGGGCCATACAACAACCAATTGTGTCAAACTTAAGAGATTGATCACAAACCTCACAAAATTATGGTAAGATTATCCCTTCATCCAATCAAAGTCCTAATCATAAGCCTACAACATCATCCACTATTATTGCTCATCCATTATATTACCCATCCACTCATACCCTTGCAAAGGATGTGATCCATTGGCTACTAGCTAGGAATAAAATACCTCCATGTCAAACACCCATTCATGAGCCTACCAAAGAACTTCCAAAGGTCATGTCCAATCCTATAATCCCATCATGTGGTCCACCTATCCTTGAGCCTATCCAAGAGCCCTCAATTAACATACCTAGCCCTTCAAGCCCATCATGTGACCTACAAGCCATCAAGCCTATTCAAGAGTCTCATATTATAAATCCAAGTCAAGAGTCATCATATTCTCATGTTGTTGACCAAGAGCCTATCGAAGAGCCTTCTACTTCCATTCAAGCAGCCCAAGAGGTATGTCAAAGGTTTAATCCTAAGCATGTGGAAACATTAAGCCCTAGTCCAACTCAAGATCAAATCACTTTTATGCAACCCATCCATAATATGTATCTTTTCCATGATCAAGATGACAGCCATAATGATGAACCTATCCATGAGCCACTTGATCCTATCCATCTCCCAACAACCATTCATGAGCAAGCTATCCAAATTCAACCCATCCATAACATTTACCTTCTTTATGATCAAGATGATACCTATGAAGAAGCTATCTATGAGCACCTTGATCCTATCTATAATCCTATATCTATCCATGAGCAAGATATCCACATTGCTCCTAGTCATATGCCATCTAGCCCTATCCATAAGGAGCAAACATCCACTTGTCATGATGAGACACTTGTCCCCCAAGTAAGAATAAAAGATCAAACAAATAACTTGGATCTTAGTGAACACAATGCTAATCAAGATCCTAATGATCCTCCTTCCACATCCACCATCGATTCCACTTCAAGTCCACCATCATGTCCTAGTGGTCTTACCACCTTAGTCCATGAATGTTCTTCCTTAGGACAAAAACAACCTCTATCCACTTCACCTTCTCCATCCAATAAGGAAATCAAGTCTAGTTCCCTAAGCACACCTAGTCCCATAGTCCATCGCATCCTCCAAAACATGAACTACAAAGGTAAAGGCCTAGGCCTTTATGAACAAGGTATTTTGGAGCCAAACCATGTCAAGATTCCCCCAAGCTCATATGGCCTTGGATACACAACCCAAGGTAAACCCTCTAAAGATGTTGGTAATTCCTCCATCTCTCCTAAGCACACCACTTTCCATCACAAACCCCATCATCTACCCAAAACATATGTTGCCATTCCATCTCCATCATCCTATAAATGTCAAAAGCATGTGACCATACACCTTCCACCTTCAAATTTGCCTCCATTTTTACCAACTCCAAATATCCCCCCATCCACCTTGCCACCATTGCTTCCAACACCTAACATACCTATCATTCATAAGCACCCTTACAATCCTAATCATGGCCAACAAAAGCACACATCGTTTAAGCATAAAGCTTCCAATCATTCCATCCACTCCACCCACCCCATGGGATTCCAAAATAAACATTTGGATGCCTTTATCTATAAAGCCAAAAATCCAACTAAAACTCCTAAGGACCCTCATGCCTTAGGGCATCAATGTGAAAAGTCTCTAAATCATCCATCTTCTAAGAAAAGTACATTCACAAAGCTATCCAGGCCCATACCTCCAAAAGCAAAGCCTAAAAGCAAAATGGTTTGGGTCCCTAAGCAAATATCTAGCAAGTCAAATGAGGCATCCTCATCCACATCTCAAGAATCCCAATCACCTATCTCCATCCAAAAGCGTACTTCTATCCAAAACTTCCATTCCCTTCAAAAATCCCACAAGCAAAACAAAAGTACTAAAAATACTAAATCTATGTGGGTTCCTAAATCATTCATTTCTTCTATCCATTCCCTTAGCTATCTTTCTTAGCCAAACCATTTCTTTTCGAGAGCCTACCCGTGTTTGTCCAACCCGCCTATCCTCTCGAGGGGGCATCATCATCCCATCATCTTTCCATCATCATCCTATCTTTTCATCATCAGCCTATCTTTTTCGATTATCCATACTTTAGCTTCTTTGAAATGATGTTACTCGACATAAAGCTTATCATCTCGAACATCATCTCAAAGAGGGGTAAAATCTAGACACCCAAAATTGTCCCAAATTTGTCCATGTCTTGCAACACCTTGTTAAAAACATCACTTAGACATCATGTAGCATTTTGTCCTAAAACCCACTCTTAATCCCATTTATCCTTAGCCAATTAATTAAATAAATTTTATTTATTTAATTAATTTCCACATCATATCCTAATCCCACTATCCAATTAATTAAATAAATTTTATTTATTTAATTAATATCCAACTCATATCCCAACTAATTCAAATATTTTATTTGAATTAAGTTCTCACATTTCATCATAAGCCAACTTTCCAATCAATTAAATAAATTGTATTTATTTAATTAATTTATCTTATCATTTAGCCGACATGTGTGCCTCTTTCATTTAAAAAGATAAGTGGTACTACAGCCTTTTATTTAATATCTTTTATATGTAGTACTTTTTATGTACACAAGCACACATGAGCCCTATCCTCCTTCCACTTGTCAAATGACTACAACTCCCTTGAAGAGTGGGATAACCTAATCAATCCTAGCCATCCACATCAATCAATTAGCTTTTTAATCTCAACCATCCATTTGAACCAAGCCTTTCCTATAAATCAAACCCCTCACAAGCCATTAGCATGCATTGAGCCTCAAGTACCCTTATTCTGCCAAATTTTAAAAAATGCATTGATCCTCAAGTATCCACATGCTGTCGAAATATCATTAGAGCCTTTGCATCCTTCATCTATCATTCATTCTATCATCTTCATCTTAATGTTATGCTGCAAAAGTGAGCACCCAACATTCTTCCAACAAAAATCTTTCAAAATCTTGCATGCTCATGCGAGGTGGAGAAGAGCAATGGAGATAAATTGAGTTTGACATGGAGATTGGTTTGCATTTACATTTGTTATTTTGATTTTCATGTTGTCTTGTGCTTCATTGTGCATTGCTAGGGTTTTTATCATTGTTGTTTATTCATTTGCCCTGATTTGCAATTTTACCCTAACTACAGCCACAACCAACTCTGATCAATTTGAACAAATAAACAACTTTTACCAGTACCAACCAAGTGAATGATGTTACCTTTTGTCTGTGTACCGGATGCAATTTCAGTTCCAGAGCTTTCAAAGATCTTGCATTTTCTATTTTTGAATCGGAGATCATAGACTTTCTCCACCAACTGTCCAACACTAATAATATTATGCTTTAGACCTTCAACATACAGAACGTCACCAGTTTTGT
Source organism: Cunninghamia lanceolata (assembly GCA_027924645.1). Taxonomy (NCBI): domain Eukaryota; kingdom Viridiplantae; phylum Streptophyta; class Pinopsida; order Cupressales; family Cupressaceae; genus Cunninghamia; species Cunninghamia lanceolata. The sequence goes on from BSBN01000022.1 coordinate 280,294, forward strand.
TCTTTTCATCAAAAGAAATGGTTCCTTTGCCTCTAATTTTGCTAGCAGAATTATCTCCAAACTTTACAATTCCACCTTCATACCTTTCCAAGCTTATGAACTTGCTCTTGTCACTAGTCATATGGTGAGATCATCCACTGTCAATAACCCATTCATCCCTTTCTTCAACCTGAGCAGCCAAAGCACTTTCTATCATCTTATGATTGGCAGATTCAGTAGGCATTGAATCTTCTTCTTTGATGGCATTGAACACCCAGTCACTTCCAGATTTGTTTCCTATCTCAGATTCATCATCTGTTACTCCTTCATCATCATCCTCTTGAACATAGTAACACTTCTTCTAAAATCTTGATCTATTAGGGTTTTTCTTTGAAAATCTTTTCAGACATCTTGAGGCAAAATGACCAATCTTGTTATAGGTAAAACATTTGAAAGGCAATTTTCCTTCATACTTGCCGGATCCTCTTGGCAGTCCTTTTGCAATAAGGGCTTCAATTTGTTTAGCTTCTAGCTCATCTTCTTCTAGATCTTTCCTTTCTTTGTAATACCATGTAAATTTTCTTGAGGAACTTTCTCCTGGATTATACCTCTATTTGCCTTTTACAGAGGCACTAGCTTTGAATGTGGATTCTATCTTGGGAAGTGCATCACCAAACTTAGCCAACTCAAATGCAGATATCTTACCAACCAATTGATCCCTTGTAATAGTAGTTAGAGATCTAATTTCTTCAATAGCAGCAACTTTGTGTTTGTAAGCAAGAGGTAAAGATCTAAGAACTTTGGTAACAATCTCATCTTCCTCCAATATTCCACTAGCGCATCTAATGCCACAAACAAGCTCATTTACCTTTGGCATAAATGAAGTGATATTCTCATCTTCACTCATCTTCAAGTTTTCAAACTTTCCTTTCAGACTTTGTAGCTTGGCACACTTGACATATTTGTCTCCTTCATGAAGAGTTTCCAGCTTTGTCCAAATTTCATAAGCAGTCTTCAGTCCCATAACATTTTTTAGCTCTGAATCAAACAGGGCACTCAGTAAGGATTCTTTAGCTCAAAGATTATTTTCTATATTTCTAATTTCATCTAGAGTAGTTGGACCATTCTTTGGGGGAATACACTCAATTGTAGTCATGTTACAATACTGCTCTCCCATGCATTGTAAGTGACATTCCATGCGGCTCTTCCAAAAAGTGTAGTTCATTCCATCAAACCTTGGATTGTCCTTCTTGTAGGATGACATCCTAGATCTCCTCAAGATGTTAGGCTTCTTCTAGAGGAACTTGGCTCTGATACCAATTATTTGATTTAAGATAGACAACTGAGAGGGGGGGTGAATCATTTGTCACCAAAATTTTGTTCCTTATTCACTTAAAACTTTTTTAGCATATCAAAGATTCAATCATGAAAGCATAATGCAATAAATCAAGAACAGAAACAAATTCAACACATGTAACACCAAGATTTTTTTAACGTGGGAAACCTGGTTAAGGGAAAAACCACAGGGTGACTAACCTAAGATTGTATTTTCTGTTAAAAGAATAAGACGTATAAAATGACACTTGCCAATTAGGGCTCACTGCCTGAGCACACTGCTCACAAGAGGCCCACTACCTATAGGAGACACACTATCTACATAAGAATACGAGTATTACATACTTGGCTCTGATACCAATTGTTGGATTTAGGACAGACAACTGAGAGGGGGGGTGAATTAGTTGTCACCAAAATTCTATTCCTTATTCACTTAAAACTTTCTTAGCATATCAAAGATTTAATCATGAAAGGATAATGCAATAAATCAAGAACAAAAACAAATTCAACACATGTAACACCAAGATTTTTTAACGTGGGAAACCGGTTAAGGGAAAAACCACAGGGTGACTAACCCAAGATTGTATTCTCTATTAAAAGAATAAGAATTTTAAAATGACACTTGCCAATTAGGGCTCACTGCCTGAGCACACTACTCACAAGAGGCCCACTGCCTATAGGAGACACACTGTCTACAGAAGAATACGAGTATTACATACTTGGCTCTGATACCAATTGTTGGATTTAGGACAGACAATTGAGAGGGGGGTGAATCAATTGTCACCAAAATTCTGTTCCTTATTCACTTAAAACTTTCTTAGCATATCAAAGATTCAATCATGAAAGTATAATGCAATAAATCAAGAATAGAAACAAATTCAACACATGTAACACCAAGATTTTTTTAACATGGGAAACTCAGTTAAGGGAAAAACCATGGGGTGACTAACCCAAGATTGTATTCTCTGTTAAAAGAATAAGAAGTATAAAATGGCACTTGCTAATTAGGGCTCACTGCCTGAGCACACTACTCACAAGAGGCCCACTACCTATAGGAGACACACTGTCTATAGAAGAATATGAGTATTACATACTTGAACTAGAGATTGGCATCTTCACTATGCTTGAGTCAGATCCATTTAAGCTTAACACCTCTGCTATGCTTTTCGCTCCTCTTCACTGCCACCTTCTCATCATGACCACACCAATACCTTTGAATGACTTTGCAACTCTTATTTATACATGACATCGACTTTAGAATGATCATCAAAGTCAACACAACATACACTTATTTTATTAATAAAAAAATAAAACTTGTCTTATTACAAAATCTTTCTGCACATCACTACACTATCGGTGACACATAGTTGGGACTTCAATCTTCTTCGAGTTTGCAAAACATCTTCAAGATCATCCACAACATGTGCAGAACATCTGGTCGGACAAGACTAGGAAGAACACAATTCTTGGAAGGTAAATCTTTAATCACGAGCTTGATCTTCAATGTGGACCGCCAACACAAACTAGACACAATCTAAAGATCCCCACAAGCTTGCTTGAATCACCAAGAACATCCGCACCACTTCTGCTTACTATAATAATTCACATCTTCATCTAGAACCTCAAGAACATAGCCAGTCATCACTGTCACATTAGAAGGATTGATTGTGGACCTCCAAACCATGAACCAATTGAGTTGTCAATTAATATTAGCCTCCCAAACAAGCCACCAGATCCACAAAACATGATATTGTAATTCCAGATCTCACCATACCTATTTGTGTCACTTTGTCACTTCTAAATAGTTACCAGAACTAGTTATATTCTCATGGCCATAACTCCTCCATATTTACATGTGGACCACTTAGATCTTGATTAGAACACCTTCAGACACATATCTACAAACCCTTTGATGCACATTCTCTGATCTTCATCTATCTGGGATCTTCACTTCATAGAGCTTCATTGTCTTCACTGTTCTTTCTCTATTTCTGATAGGACTAATTTTCTCAATATCCTCAGCACACAACTCACCCAAACCTTGACATCAATGCAACAAGAGTATGTTGACATCAATGACAACACTGGTTAGGCCCATACTTGCAACAATTGTTGGTTGTATTGAAGGAGAGAGCTTCATATATGGGACATGATCAACACTTAGTCATGAAGACTCAAGGAGCATAAATGAGAGAGCTTCATAAAGGAGAGAGCTTTATATATGAGATGTCATCATGAAGATAGTCATGAAGACTCAAGGAGCATAAATGATAGTGAGCAAGAGATAAAGTACACAGTTCATGCCATAGACAAAGTGAGATGAGTCTTAAGCTACTGTGATCAAGGGTGGTGTATTAGTTTTTGAGAAAGGAAGGGCAGTTGGCAATGCACAAAGATCAATGAGGAAGATTGCAATTATAAGGTGACGATGTTAGCATTTCATCAAGACTTTGGAAGCAACCAATAGACAAATTTATAGAAGTCTTAAATAGAAAAACGGACAACCACTAATAATGTTATTATTGTAAGGCATATATTCTACATGGTAGTATAGTTATAGGATTATGATAGTCTACAAATGAAAGTCTAAATTCTGTATACTTATGAGTGACTGTTCTATAATAGAGAGATAATGAGTGCATAGAGGTAAGGTGTTCATGGTGAGTGGCAATGGTCAATGGTTCCCAGGGATATAGGCACAATAAACATGGTTTTAGTGGCATGAGCAAAGGAACAGAGGACTGCAGTGTTAGCATTAATTAAAAGGCAAGTATATGAAAGTTGCAGGGCAATCATCTAGAAAGCAAGTATGCATAGTTTAGTCACCACAATGAGTAGTGAAGACCAAGGACACTAAATATATATGACTACCTACCAAGTGTCTAATGTAATAATAGAGGCAGGGTAAGTGAACGGTTTAGACTCAAAAAGAGGCTTTTAAAGATGCATTAATGAAGGAAGAATCTAATTTCGTGCCCTAAGAGGACCTAATATCTTCAAACTCAATAAAAAACATGTCCCATAAGCAGTGCTGATGATAGTACAAGACATGAGAATATAATGATGTTTCAGTAAGGAAGCCTGATCTAATCCATGTTTCATATTATGAATATCCTATCACAAACCTTACTACATATGACAATGTATTTCCTTTGGTTGTAGTCAAGGACAAGTGCTAGACTGATCGGGCAGATTAGATGACCTATGGTAGTAGTTAGGCACTTTTTGGCAAAGCATTGTAAACTTGGAGAAGTTAATTCTTTTTGTCATTTATGTGCATTGTAACTCGATCAAATTTTCAATCTTGTCACTAAAAATAATCATTGTAATACTCTATTTCTAAGCATTTTTTAAGCAAGATAGATATTGCAGACTTGTGCAAGTTGTAAGAACACCTTTCTTTTAATAAAGTTCAGTGATTTTGCCTTCTCAATGGCTATGTTTATATTGTATGCAATAAATTGATGATTATGATTTGTATTTCTATGTTTTATGTTTAAATTCTCAAATATCAGTCAATTAAAATGACTAAATATACTACTAATTGATGTCAATTAATAATTAAATTGACTCAATATAGCACCAATTGACAGAAATCATTAACAGTGAATAAATATGACTAAATATACTACCAATTGATAGAAATTAGCAAACAGTGAATACATATGACTAAATATACTACCAATTGATAGAAATTAGTGAACAGTGAATAAATATGACTAAATATATGACCAGTGTTAAATTAATGAATAAAATCACTAAATATAATACCAAATTGATCAAAATGATGATTAAAATTAATGACTAAATACACTACCAATGGACAGAAATCAGTGAATAAAAATGACTAAATAAGTGACTAGTTAAAAACAATCAATGACTAAATATATCAGTGAAAAATAAATGACTAAATAAGCAACTAGATTACAACAATCAATGACTAAATCAATGACCAAATACACTACCAAATCAATTAATCAAAACAATCAATAAATGACTAGAAATGGTTGAGTCATCAATTTGGTCATGTTATAAATGACTGGCAATAAACTACCAATGGTCACGTGACCATGTTTGGTTATTTATAAGCAGTTTTTAGTAGTTTGTACAGTCATATATTGCTCTTTCTCTACTAGTGTTTGTTTAAGAAAGAGAGTGGTGTTTAATACCACATACTCCTCTCATTTGCATGCTTGAGTTGTGAGCAAATAGAAGCATGTATATTGGAGATGCCCGTGGCCTTAAAGGATGTTGAATAACTTCTTAAGAGTAAGGTCTTAATGATAGACAGTCGTGGGTGATAAGGGGGACAATGACTTGTTAGTGGAGTTCTGAAGAGTGTTATATATAACAACGAATCCTCATAAAGTCAGCAAGAAACAACAACATTATTTGGGTAGGAAGAACAAGATAGTTGTATTGTTTTCTTAGGATAGAGGAGTAGAGAAGAAGATATTTTATGTGACACTGTTATGCTGCCAATATTAGCCCAAATTCTGGTTAAAGTTGGAGGACACCTAGAGAAGCTGATGATTTCATTGTATTGTAATATTTGTTACTAATAATACAAAGTACTGTGCTTTTGGTGTGTGGGGTTTTTACCTAGAAAGGTTTTCCCCATGTAAATCTATGTGTTATTGTAATATTAATTTATGCATGTTTTTGAATGTGTTTTCCTTCACTATAATACTTTAAGGATTTGTTTGAGCTTTGCACTATCTTCCACACATAGATTAGTGTTGGAAGTGTGGTTCCACATCTCTGCTTCCTTTCAATTAGTATCAAAGCTATGGTGGTTCCATGGTTGCATGACATTGCATGTGTTGGTTCCATAGTGTTTAAGGTTCTAGGTATTCTTCTGTTGTGATTTCTTAGCTTGGAAGATTGAGGAAATTTGTAGGAAGAAATTGGTTGATTATTAATCCTTATTTGAGTGGAAGTCTTGCAGTTGATCTTGTTTTCAGGTTATAACAGGCATTTAAAGGATAGTGAAGTTGGAGTATTATGGAGTTGGTCATAATATAATATTTATCTAGAGCTCCTACTTGACAATGTGTAATAACCCTCATGCATGGTGGTTATGTTCTTTCATAGAACTATGGTCATTTGCAAAAAAATATTCATGCTGGGTGTTTGTTTTTGGCTCCCTGATCACATGGAGAAACTTGGGTTTTCATGACTATGGTTTGATGTTCTCATGTTGGGTGCTTGGTTTTAGTCCCTGGCACTATTTTTTAACCTTGAATACATGGAGGTTGTGGAGTTGATCATTAGATGATTTGAAAGATTCTGAAATAGCCTAGCTCTTCAGTATGCGTGTACATGATGGTGGTTATGGAGTTGGCCTACAAGTGGGCATGAAGTTCTTGGACCTCTTCTAAATTTTTTGGTTGGTTGTACTTGTATGTCTCAATTTCATGTTGGTTGGATCTAAGGGTTTTGGAGATTTTCTATTCAAAATCTTTGGTTATGCTTATCTATGTTATTCCATTATTCTGGTTTAACTATTTTTCTAGTTTTTAGACTTGTGGGTCTTTTAGATGATAAGTGGATGATGTAAGAGCATCCCTGGTTCAAGAACAATCTTGCATCAACCAAAAACATTTTCATTTTAGTTTGTTTGCAGTTCAGTTTGTTTCTTTTCATTTTCCAGTTCAGTTTAGGCAGTTTAGTTAGAAGCAGTTTCTACATTTTGATCTGGCATTCTACCACAGTTACATTTCAGACCTCGTGGAGCTGGACTTAGCATCTAGATTCATTCATATACATCATATCTAGAATTTAGAGATCCACACATCATTACTGGGAAGATATCGCTATCAAAAGATCAACTATTTCTTAGAACAGAGCATCCTGATAATCATAGACAACCAGTTGAAGGAGAAACCTACAAAAGTATTTCCTGATTGTTGGAGCCTAATGACACATCATTCAATGATCTTTGGTTCGTGGCTGACCTTCCCTGAAGATCTGTATGTCATTCCTTTCATTTTCTGGAGGGGTCCTATGCATTTAGGTCTGACTTATCTGTGTTCACATATTACAGCTCTTCATTGGAGTTTGTGACCTTCTTTGGCCGACGCGGAGGAATCTATTATTCTGGAGTTGATATATATTGATGTAATAGATCCTTAGGAAAGTAGTTCAGATAGTTCTCATGATTTAGAAGATTGATAGTCTAGATTTTGTGCGACAGAGCTTTAAAGCTTTATCTTGTGCATGTATGTAATTAGGCCTGTGAGCCCTAATTGTAAGCACGCATGTTGCCGGCTAATCTCTATTTGAATTCTATGATATACTGAATGACTGCACCTACATTTGTTCCATTTCTCTAAGTTGTTTCCATTATGTTTACTCTTGTTGCACGGTCCAGATAGTTCATTCTGTGAACCCTCCTATCGTAGCTGCACCAAGTGGTAGCATAGCAAAAGTTTGAATCTTTGGGAGTGAAGTGAGTGAAGTTGGTGATGGAATTCCATAAGATCTTGTTGTGGACAGATCACCAAATTGAGGTAGGTTATTTTTGTCACAACCGATCGCTGATTGTGAGGCAGTTGTCACCTTGTAGCCCGATCACTGAACCTGAGGTAGTTTACACTTGATCCCAGGAAGAATGCTGTCGAGGAGAGTTTCTACTATTGGAACAATGGATGAGATGATGAAAACAATGCAAATTCATTTGGATGTTGTTGAAGAAGATAGATGAAGAGGATTGACACCAAGACCTAATGTTGAAAGCGATGATGAAGAGGAATTTCAATCTCTTGAAAAAATTAGTGAAACCCTAGGAGGTGATGAAGATGAAGAATTAGATCAAGTAAAGATGCTACGAGCTATTTCAAAGATTGGAAAGAGACCTAGAGTTGATGTGTCAAACTATACTGGTAATTTGAACCCTGAAGAGTTCATTGACTAGATAAATGACATGGAAGAATACTTTGAATATGAAGCAATTGAAGATCCAAAGAAGGTAAAATTTGTAAAGATAGAGTTGAAAGGACATGCTACTATATGGTGGAAAGAAGTTTAGTTGGAAATAAATAGAAGGGGAAAAGAAAAGATTGCAAATTGGGATAGGATAGTGAGAAAATTGAAGAATCAATTTATACCTACTGACTATGAGTTGGAACTATTGAAAAGATTACAAAACCTGAGACAAAAGGAGAAATTTGTCAAGGAGTACACTGAAGAATTTCATAAAATGATCATAAGGATAGGACATAGTGAAGAAAACAAGGAGAAAGTGGCTAGATACATCAATGGACTATGATTGAACATTCAAGAAGAGCTAAGCTTGGTAAGGATGACATCTTTGGAATAAGCATATCAGTTTTCCCTTAAAGTTGAAGAGAAGATGAATAAGAGACATGATCAGAGATAGAGAGGGAGAGGAGGTAAATTTCATAGAGGTAGAACATTTTTTGGAGGAGATAGATCATATCTAGAGCAGAACAAGTTTGACAACCCATTTAAAAAGGATGACAGAGATAACAATGCTTACCAAAGAGATGATAGAAATTTTTACCAGAGAGGAAACCTTAGTGCATACTGGAATGAAGGATACAAAAGAGAAGTAAGAGGATTTGATAAGAGAACATTTAGAGCTACTTGTTTCAAGTGTGGAGGTGAAGGACGTAGAGAATTTGAATGTAATCAGGGTAGTACAAGTAAGGACATAAAATAGTGGAAGAGCAGCATATGTTGAAGAAGAACCTGTTGAACTAGATGATCCCTGTTCTGTTGGCAAATTGAAGAAAGGAGAATCATTGGTGATGAGGAGAGAACTATTTTAATTTGAAACAAATGAGGAACCATCGCAGAGGAAGAATCTGTTTAGAACTAGATGCAAATCAGGAGGTAAGTGTTGTAAAGTTGTGATTGATAGTGGTAGTTCAAATAACCTAGTTTCAGAGGAGATGGTGACTAAGCTAAAATTGGAAAGATTGAAACACCCTAAGCCCTATTAGATAGCATGGATTTAGGATGATCATAAGGTACTAGTGAGTGAACAATGTTTGGTGAAATTTCATATTGGATCTTATCATGATGAAGTCTTGTGTGATATTATGCCTATGGATGTTTGTCCTATCTTGTTGGGTAGACCTTGGTAGTATGATAGAAAAGCTATACATGATGGAAAAAAGAACACATATACTATAACATCAAATGGAAAGAGAATTACTTTGATTACTTTAGAAGATGATCTAAAAGTGAAGTATGTGGGACTGCTAGAATCTGCTTGGTAGATGGAAGGAAATTTCTAGATGGTTTGAGACATAAGAATGTGTTATGCCTTGATTCCTAAGAAGCCTGAAACATTGAAGAAGTAGACTAAAGAATCACAACCAGATGAGATAAGAGAGTTGCTAATAGAGTATGAAGACATCATATTAGATAATGTACTTGAAGGATTACCACCTATAAGGAGTATCAGTCATCACATGGATCTTATACCTAGAGCAAGTTTGTCTAACAAAGTAGCACATAGAATGACACCAATGGAGAATGAAGAATTGAATAGACAGATACAAGAGTTGTTGAGAAAAGGTTTGATCATAGAAAGTTTGAGTCCTTGTGTAGTACCTGCAGGGCTTGCACCTAAGAAATATGCAGAATGGAGAATGTGTTCTAACTCTAGAGCAATAAACAAGATCACAGTTAAGTATAGATTTCCTTTACCTAGGATGGATGATATCATGGATTGTTTGAGTGGAGCAAGATATTTCACAAAGATAAATTTCAAGAGTGGATATCATCAGATTAGAATCAGAGAAGGAGATGAATGGAAGACTGCTTTTAAGACAAATGAAGGATTGTATGAGTGGTTAGTGATGCCTTTTGGATTGCCAAATACACCAAGTACTTTCACGAGATTGATGAATGAAGTCTTGAAGAAATTCTTGGGTAAGTTTGTGATTGTATACTTGGATGATATTCTAATTTTTAGTAAGACAAAAGAGGAACATTTGTGGCATATTAGACAAGTTTTGCAGAGACTGAGAGAAGAGAAATTGTTGATAAACATCAAGAAGTGTAGTTTCATGAAGGAAGAGTTGGTATATTTGGGATTTGTAATTTATACAGAAGGATTGAAGATGGACCTTGAGAAAGTAAGAGCAATTGTTGAATGGCCTACACTAGAGAGCATTGGAGAGGTTAGATCATTTCATGGATTGGCTAGTTTCTACCAGAAGTTCATCAAAAATTTTAGTTTAGTTTGTAACCCTATGACAGAGACAATGAGAGGTGATGGAAAATATTTTAAGTGGACATCTGGAGCAGACAAAAGTTTTGAGTTGTTGAATTAGAAAGTGACAGATCAACCTATTTTGGCATTATCAGATTTTAATAAGGTATTTCAAGTAGATTGTGATGCAAGTGGAAGTGCAATTGGAGCAGTGTTAAGTCAAGAATGTAGACCTGTAGCATATTTCAGTGAGAAGTTGAATGATGCAAGGAGGAGATATTCAATTTATGATCAAGAGTTCTATGCCATAATACAAGCCTTGAAGAAGTGGAGACATTATTTGTTGCCTAAGGAATTTTTGTTGTATACAGATTATCAATCTTTGCAATATTTGAACAGTTAAGGTAAGTTGAATTAGAGACATGTGAGATGGGTAGAGTTCATGTAGAGTTATACATTTGTGTTGAAGCATAGAAGTGGAAAATCAAACAAAGTTGTTAATGCATTGAGTAGGAGAAGAAACTTGTTGATAGAAATGAGAGTTGAAGTGTTGGGTTTTGATGAACTAAAGAATATGTATGAGGGAGATGCTGATTTTGCAGAACCTTGGAAAGCATGTAAGAAACCTGTTGTGACAGATAGGAGTAAGTGGTTGGACTATTTCATTCAAGAAGATATGTTGTTTAAAGGAAATTAGTTGTGCATACCTAGAAGTTCAATGAGAGATAATTTGATCAAGAAGAAACATAGTGGAGGATTGGCAGGGCATTTTGGCATTGATAAGATAGTGGCTTTGGTGAGTGAAAACTACTTTTGGCCTTAGATACATAAGGATGTTAGGAGATTTGTGCAGAGTTATAGAGTTTTCCAAGTTACAAAAGGGAGTAGTTAGAACGTTGGACTATATAAACCTTTGACAGTACCAGAGAGACCTTGGGAAGACATAAGCATGGATTTTGTAATGGGATTACCTAAGACACAGAGAGGACATGATTCAATATTTGTAGTGGTTGACAAATCTTCAAAGATGGCTTGTTTCATACCTTGCAAGAAGATAATTGATGTAGTCCATGTAGCTGACCTAGTTTTCAAGGAGATTGTGAGATTACATGGATTACCTAGGAGTATAGTTTCAGATAGAAATACAAAGTTTGTTGGATACTTTTGGAAGACACTTTGGAAGAAGATGAAGATAGATTAGAAGTTTAGTTCATCTTTTCATCCACAGACTGATGGACAGATAGAGGTAGTGAATAGGAGTTTGGGAAATTTGTTGAGATGTTTGGATGGAGAGAAAGCCAGAGTTGGGATTTGATTCTTTCATAAGCAGAGTTTGCATACAATAATTCAGTAAATAGGAGTACCCAAAGAACACATTTTGAGATTGTGACCGGAGTGAATCCTAGAGGAGTAGTAGAATTAAGAGATATTACCATGGAAGAAAAGAGAAGTGCAGAAGCAAAAGAATTTACAGATCATATGAACACAGTACATAACCAAGTGAAGAAGCATTTGTAGGATATGAACAATAAGTATAAGGTAAAGGCAGATAAGACTGGAAGACATAAGGAATTTGAAGTTGGAGATGAAATGATGGTATATCTGAGAAAAGAAAGATTTCCAGTTGGAACATATAACAAGTTGAAGATGAAGAAGTTTGGACCTTGTAAGGTACTTAGGAAATTTGATTCAGGAAATGCATATGAAGTGAAGTTACTAGAGATATTGGGTATTTCACCTATTTTCAACATTGCAGACCTTTATTAGTATCATGAAGTAGAGTTCAATGATAGCATGGAAGAAGACTTAAAGAAGCAATTAACACAACAAGCACCAGAGCAGATTGAGGACATTTTGGACAGTAGAGTTGGACGTAGCACTAGAGGAAGACAAACAAAGAATATCTTGTGAAGTGGAAAGGTAGACTAGAAGAAGATTCATCATGTATTTCTCAGGCTGAAGTGGACTATCTTGGTGCTCCCTTAACCCCAGCAAAGTGAGGGACTCACTTTTTCAATAACCCTAAATGTCTGATGCAGGAGCATCCCTAGTTCAAGAGCAATCTTGCATCAACCAAAAACATTTGCATTTCAATTTGTTTGCAGTTCAGTTTGTTTCTTTTCATTTTCCAGTTTAGTTCAGGAAGTTCAGTCAAAAGCAATTTTTGCATTTTGATCTGACATTCTACCACAGTTACATTTTAACCTTGTGGAGATAGACTTAGCATCTAGATTCATTCATCTACATCATATCTAGAATTTAGACATCCACACATCATTACCAGAAAGATATCGCTATCAGAAGATTGATTGTTTCTCAGAACAGAGCATCCTGATAATCACAAACAAGTAGTTGAAGGAGAAACCTGCGGAAGCATTTCCCGATCATTGGAGCCTAATGACACATCATTCAATGATCTTTGGTTCATGGCCAACCTTCCCCGAAGATCCGCACATCATTCCATTCATTTTTTAGAGTCTTATGCATTTAGGTCTGACCTATCTGTGTTCACACATTACAACTCTTCATTGGAGTTTGTGACCTTCTTTGGCCGACGTGGAGGAATCTATTGTTCCAGAGTTGATATATATTGATGTAATAGATCCTTAGGAAAGTAGTTCAGATAGTTCTCATGATTTAGAAGATTGATAGTCTAGATTTTGCATGACGGGGCTTCAAAGCTTTATCTTGTGTATGTATGTAATCAAGCCTATGAGCCCTAATTGTAAGCACGCATGTTGCCGACTGATCTCTATTTGAATTCTATGATATACTGAATGACTGCATCTGCATTTGTTCCATTTCTTTGAGTTATTTCCGTTGTGTTTACTCTTTCTATATAGTCTAGATAGGTCATTCTGGGAACCCTCCTACCGTGACTGCACTAGTGGATATGGATTTGCATGTGTGTCAGTGACAAGGTGGTTTTGCAGGTTTCACATGGTTAATCAAAACTTGTGGTTTTGTAGATATGTGGATAAACTATTTTCATATTATAATTCCTTGGGGGTGCTTATGGATGTAAGATAGTTGCAAGTTTGCATGTATGCTTTGTGCATGGTGTGAGGAGGTTTGTAGCCTTCTTGGTGTGGAGATGTTGGTGTAGACACCTAAAAATGACCCTTCGCATCGCATCACTTGCATACATTAATTCTTCCCAAATCACTTGCATTTAACATTAATTAAATAAGCTAATTATTTAATTAATTTCGTCAAATTCATCTATTTTGTCTAAATTCCCCTAATTCCAACATTAATTAAATAAATTCTATTTATTTAATTAATTTAATTAATTTCCTCTATATTCTTCCAAAATTAAATAATTTTTATTATTTAATTAAATCATTATCTTATTCCAATTCTTAAATCCACATTAATTAAATAAATCTAATTATTTAATTAATTCATCATTTATTTCCTCTTATCCATGATTAAATAATTCTAATTATTTAATTAATCAAATATTCCTCTAAATTTATATAAATTGTTCAAATTTATTTAAGTTGACTCAATCTTCTAAAAATAAATAAAATAAATGTTTTATTTATATTCTTCCATCATGCAAAATAAATTAAATCAATTTATTTGTTTAATTTATTTAAATCTTCTTATCTTATTTCTTCTTTAATCATGCACAATTAATTAATTAAATTTATTTATTTAATTTCTCAATTATTCTTCCAAAAATAATCTTCTTAAACCATGCACAATAAATTAAATAATCAGTCTTATTTTTAGAACTTCAAAAAGTAAATCTAACGTTGAGTTAATTGGCTTTAATTATTATTATTATTTTTATCAACTCATAAATTGGAAAAAAACATTCTAATTTATGAAATCAAATCCTATCTTTAGCCAAAAAGCAATTAATTCAATAAAAATAGCTTTTTCTTCATGACATATGTCATTTGCACATTCATCATGAGTTATTTGATTTATCTCATCCATTTCATTTCATTGATTTATCTCCACCGTTGATCGATTGAACCCTGAATCCTATATATAGCCCCTTCACTCCTTCAAAAATCCTCTTCGATCATTTAATCTTTGGGCATTCATAATTTGATCTTTTATCACACATCGTTGAGCACTTTTGAGTATGCATACAATCTACATCCTCTTGTTGAAAACATGGTTTCACAATTGATTGAGCAATCCACATTCAACCAAGAGATCAATACAATCTAGGTGATAGCTTTCGATAATTAATTACATTATTCATTGGTTTGGATATCTCTTAGATTGATCTTTTGATGTTATAGGATTGAGTTTATTATGATTTTTTTGATTTATCCTAAGCTTGATTTTACCTATACACATCCTGGCATGCCTGGTGGGACCCACTAACTTTATTTTCTCTAGAAAAATTGATTTTTTGAAGTATAGTAAGGAAAAGTGCAAACAACTCAGAAAAGCACTTTTTGCCTAATTTGACATGCCTTTGGATGACAGTAACATGCTTTTGATGCACAATTCCATACTTGTGGTGCATAGTTCCACGCTGTTAGTGCATAGTATTGTGATTTTGGTGCACAGTTTAGCGCTTTTGGTCAACAGTTCAAATCATACACAAAATAATTCCATGCTTTTTGTTTTGGGGATTTCTTGAATTATTTTCTAATTTTACAAGGTTTTCTCACAATTTAACTAATCAAATATTGTTTGGCAAGCTGATTTATTTGCCCTACAATCATCTTATATACTTTCTAACCTGATTTATTTAGGAGTATTTGCATTTTTGAGCTAGCCTATCATTTCACAGTGTTTTTGATTTGTTCTTGATTGTAGACTACATATCTTATCATTCATCAACATCCTGGGTCATCTGACAAATCATTCAATCATCATTCAATCTTTCTTTTTTGATAAAACCTTTTTTTTTGCAGGTCTAAATTAAAAATGTGCATCTGCACCAAATTCACGTGCTTTTGGTTTTTTGGCCGTATATGCAACATAGTCTTGTGCTTTTGGTCAGAGTAAGCACTCATTTGCACTGAATCTCAGAGTTTTTGGTTCAAACAACACACTGTTGCACCACAGTTCAGCATATCTGGTAATTTTTGATGCGCTTTTGAGCCACAGTACTGCACTTTTGATCCTTTGATTTATTTTTGCGAATCACTTGGTTTTGTGGAACTAATCAACTTGTTGCAACATCTTATCACTCAAACAATGTAAAAAGGTTTTCTAACATATCTTTGTAGGATGAACGTTGAAGATTTGCAATCTTTTTCACTAAGTCTTAGAGACACTTCAATTTCTTAAAGGAAATCTACATCTATCATTTGTAATTTTGTGTGGTTAAGTAGTTGCACCTAGTTATTTTTCTTATTAAATAGGATAAATGAACAACTATTTTCAAAAGTGCTTGTAAGATGATAGGTATATGCTCTCCCCTTGTGAAAACTTGGGTGCTCAAAAACCCAGACTCATCTATCTTTTACTTTCAGTTTATCCTTTAGAAGGGCCTACTTTTGGATTGCATTTCATCCAAAAGGGACGAACCTAAGTGAATCTTTCCTTTGGACTACTATATAAGTTGGTTGAGGTGAAATCCAAGTCCTAACCAGTGTTAGCCTAGCGTTACGATGCCAACTTGAAAGGAATTGTACGTAACACTCTTGTAAAAGACATTTTGCACTTGTGTAGGGTATATTACATTCCTAGTAAAGTTAGTAAAAGCTTTTAGTATCTTGTCGCATGCTCGCAAGGTGTTGGTCTCCCAAAGTAACTAAAAACCACATAGCTAGTGACTACCCAATCTACCTCTGAATGTTGCAATATTTTTTTAGTGCAAGGGCATAGAAGGTTTTGTCCCTAAGATTACTCACCATAAGGCTCCCTTGAGATGAGATAGAAATCCCAAGTATTGAATAAGCTACTTGTAGCTTTTTGGGGAAAGGGTGATTTGGTCATCCTTCCTGTCCTAGAGGTCCCTATATATCCTCTCTTGCAAAGATAAAAAAGTGTATGCACCACTCTCGGTATGATGATGCTTGAGTCAATGGAGATTCCAAGTTGTGGGCTGATGTATTACAATGAAGCTTGTCCTTAGGAATAAAAAGTAATCGATCTATTTGTCAGTTGTGGTATACTTGTGAAAACTTGGGCTTTTCTGTGAGCCTCAAAAATACACTATTTGTTGTGTTAATCCTTGACCACTTTGTTTATTGTGATTGTTCTCTTGTCAAAGCAAATCCTATCAAAATCCAACCAAAATCTATCAAATTTTACCTTACAACATCACTGTCACAAAAACAATGCTTTTGCAACATAGTTTCACGCTTTTGAACCACATTCCAGTGCTTTTGAAACACAGTCCTGCACCTTTACACTACAGTAAATGCTTTTGCACCATAGTTCAGTGCCTTTAACAAATAGTAACGCAACTTTGAATGACAATCCAGTGCGTTTGGTCTTTGTCAAACTGTCCATTATCCAGTTAGCCCAAAACATAGAAAACTCAATTTTTTGATCAAATAAACCTATGAGCTAGCATCCTACAGTATTGTCAGACCTTTTCCATCAACCATCTGATCATTTCACCTATTATCATACCCTAAAATTAGACTTTTTCAAACCATTTATCCTCTTGAGATTGCTATTTATCAACTCCATCTTTGCCAAATAGATCTAAATCCTTACTCATGCTTTATCTAGCTCACATCAATTCCCTAATTTATCTTTGATTTGAGAGTGATTACACCTCTTAGGTCTGTGAAGAGGAATTAGTATCCGTTATTGGTTTTGCATTAGCTTAGAGAGTGAACTTCTCTTGAGTTGGTCTAATGCCATTAACCTATCCACCGTCATTTGAGGTCATTAGTCTACTTCTGTGATAGGTAGTCAATCATCTAAATCAGCTATTGATCTAGTCCTATAATCTTCCACAAGCAACCCACAACAAATCCACCAACATAGTGATCTCAACTTTGTCAAATCAGTCCTAAATCAATCCCTCAATCTCTGTTTTAGTGCGTTTGAAATTATCTTATGGTAACCACTAGACAACAATCTCATTAAGCCATGGAGGCTAAGCAAAACACCCCTAAAACAACCTATCAAAACATTCCAAACAATCCATCATTGAACACTCAAACTACTACTCACAATGTTGTCACAATCTATCCTCATGAAGATAATATCATAGAGATGGCAGCCAGATGATACACCACAAGATTACATCCTCATGATCTCATTTCAACAGAGTATACCATTAATCAAAACCCCTCTCAAGAAGAGTGAAACTTTCTAGTAGGTCAATCCTCTCAAGAAGAAGGGTCTCAAGATCTAGATGAAATCATGCAAGATCCCAAAACCATGGCAACTATTAACAAACATACTAGCTCTAATCAAGATCACTACTTC
The DNA here is from genome assembly GCA_027924645.1 of Cunninghamia lanceolata. NCBI lineage: Eukaryota > Viridiplantae > Streptophyta > Pinopsida > Cupressales > Cupressaceae > Cunninghamia > Cunninghamia lanceolata. Next base: position 298,163 of record BSBN01000022.1, read on the forward strand.
CATTTGCTTGCTCAAAAAGGAACCAAATTGCCTTGTGACTTTGATAAATCTAATATTAGAGAGAAAGATCCTTTTCAAAATGTTATTAATGATATGGGTAGACTGCAAGTAAATCCCATCCAAACCATATCTACCCTATCTACACCAATTCCCAAATCATCTTCACAAGGGAAAGTATCTAATCCTTTCACATCCAAATATGTCAATCCTCTTTTTCAGAATCAAAATCCTGTGGGAGAGACATCACTTGGAAATTTACAATGTTCAACAAAAGGCCCTACATGAAGCTACTAATCAAGATGAACTAGCAAGACAAGCCAAATTAGCAAAACAAACCCAACAAACAAACCCCTTCTTAGACACATCCATACCTACCAATCCCCAAAATCCTCCACACAAATCAAAAATTCATACGACCATATCTAATCTTAAATTTGCTACCCCACCACATACATCTTTTCTGCCCAACTATACACCTATGGATGCTTATGTCACTCCACCACAAGTGTCACAAGTTCAAACACTCCATCCATCACCCAACCAAACTATCAATACTATGCATGTCTACACTCCACCCCAACATTCTTCAAACATCAATACTAGTTATGTCACTCCACCCAAACATTCTTCAAACATCAATACTAGTTATGTCACTCTAGCCCAACATTCTTCCAACATCAATACTACTTACATCACTCCACCCCAAAATTCTTCAAATATCAATACTACTCACACCAATTCACTCCAATATTCTTCAAATCCCAACATCACCTATGTAGATCAACATCAACCACCTCAAAATCAAAACACATACGTCATTCCTCCACAACAATATCAAAATCCCCCTCAACACTCATGTCTCGCACCTCCACAAAATCAACAACCTCCAACTTTCTTCATCAATCCTACCCAAATCAATCTCCAAACTTCATATGACCCATACAATCTTCATACTTATTCTAATACATCTTATGGGTCGCAACCACCACCCCAAACTCAACAAAATTTGGCTTTATCAATACCCCCATTGGCTTATGAGCTTAAGTTTGCTAAAATGCAAAAATAGCTAGATGCTCTTTCATTTGGTCATATCAAGAAAAATTTCTCATTAGAGGAGATTTGTCCATATCCCTTTGATCATTCTTTAACAATGACCCCTTTTCCACCTAACTTTGACATACCTAAATTTAACAAGTACAAAGGAAAGGGTGATCCTAAAGACCATCTTAGAGAGTTCTCCATTGCTTGCCTTGAGGTTGCTCATAACAAAACATATCTTATGCGCCTTTTTCCTCAAAGTATTGGAGGACAAGCAATAGAATGGTTCTCACACCTACCCATGAGTATTAAAACTTTCAATGAACTAGCACAAAATTTGCTACCCATTTCTCTTACAATAGTGAAAATGAGATTTCCATGATGGACTTGTGTAACAACAAACAGTGAAATGGCGAAGCCTTTACCTCCTTTGTACAATGATGGCGAAGTATGGCTGGCAAATTCCCTTTTCAAATACCTAAAAAACAACTCATTAGCATTTTTGTACAAAATCTTAATCCCAATCTTGGATATCATTTACAAGTACAAAGTGCTACCTCATTTGAGGAGATCATTCACAAAGGAACTAATATCGAGAAAGCCCTTATTGTAAAAGGTGTTGTCAAAATCTCTAAGGAGACCAAAGACAACCCTCCTCAACTACAATTAAATGACAAACCTAAATTTTGGAACAAAAACAAGAACATTGTAAATGATGGTGTTGTGGATTCTAAGCACATCCAAACCCTCCAACTACCACTCAATCTATCGAAAGCAACCCCATCTACTCCTAGAGAACAACAACAACAACCACAACAACAACAACAACAAGACTATCCCCCAAGATGTCATTTCACTCCTTTAGGTGAACCTATTGAATTTGTCCTCAAGAAACTCATACAAAACAAACTCATCATGCTACCTGAAGCACGACAATATGATGAACCCACTTTCAAACCAACATGGTACAAAGATAATGAATATTGTGAGTTTCATAGAACAAAAGGACATAGAACCTCATCTTGTATGAAATTGAAACACTTGATCTAAAACCTCATTGATAGAGATGAGGTTACCTTCGACGAACCTCCTCAACACACATCAAACAAAGACCTCAATGTATACAAGGATCTATTCCCACAACATGGTAAAGGTCAAAATCACATTGATAAAGGTAAGAGCATTAACAAAGACTCATCTTCTTATGAAGTCCTACATTGTAGGTTATCTTGAATAAAGTTGATTCTCCACCCTTACTATTAAGAGTAAATCTCCAGATTATGCCATCACAACTCATCGTGATCGTGTTACCCTTTGGTGGCCAACACCAAATCCTATAGTCACTTTTGATTATAATCTTGTCTATCATCTAGGGAAAACCCCTGCACAAATATCTGGTCTTAGACCTTCTAAAGTCATCTCCCACTCATAAAGTAGTCCTTGAAAAAGAATTACAGGAGTCATCCATTCCCCATAATATAGATATCATAGATTTCTGAGCCATTATAGGTAATATTGCTTCCCTTACAATGTGGTCTTTTTTGAAAAGGACCTCCCATCTCACAATCCATGTCAAAACGATGCCCTCCACATTGAAGTCTTCATACTCCAACATAAAATCAAACACATACTTATAGATGGTGGTGCTGGTCTTAACATTTGTTCCCTCAAGCTATTGAAACAGTTAGGATACTACGAGGATCACATAGATGTAGATCAATCTATTATGATCAAAGCATATGATGATGTAGAACACAAGATAGATAGTGTGATACATTTACCTATTCAAGTGGGCCCCATTATGCTAGAAACAAGATGTCAAGTCCTAGATATTGAGTTACTATATAATATTATCCTAGGATGCCCATGGATTCATGTCATGAAAGCTGTGCCTTCAATGTACCATCAATCCCTAAAGTTCCCATTCAATGGTACTGAACTTACCATCCTAGGAGATCCTCATCCATTTGAGTTTTGTTGTGCCATGCAAGGGCATTACAAGAATAGTAACTAAGTACCCAACAATGATGCAGCCCAACCATCCCAGCTATATATTGATCCAGATACCTTACATAAATCCTCTATAGATACATCCAATCCCCTCCCAAAAATCAAAGCCCATATCAAAGACATAGGATTTGGAAAATGATATCTCAAGATCTTGTTGTGTAGGGAGGATGCCTCTCTCACCAAAATCCTATGGCAAACCTCCCATTACTAAAGCTTCCAAGGAATTAAGGATACTAGCTCTTCTCACAAAGTTTATTGATGGACGCTTGCTAGAAGATGAAACTATTGAAGATATATCTTCTTGGGTCTACAAAGAAAAAGAACCAGTCACACTACCTTTCAAGAAGTATGGTAATGACCTTAGAATTGTCAAAAACATGGGCTATAAAGGCAAAGGTGGCCTAGGAAAACATGGTCAAGGTCAAATGGAACCCATTACTATGACTAAGAAATACAACCAACCAAGGATAGGATATTGTAAGGAGGTACCACGAGCATTGGACATCAAGTTTATTCTTGATAAGGTAGCAAAAGCATGGCCTAGAGATTCAATCTTTAATGAGGATACCATTGAGGACTCTTCCCTATACATCACAAACTTATTGCAAGAAACCTTGATATTTATGATATTGTCCATCTCTCTCTCTTCAACAATGAAAACCTAGAATCTATCCCTCATCTACCCTAAACTCATTGATTGGGACCAACAAGAAGCCCCCATTCTGGACATCTTTTAGAATGATGAGGCTATCAAAAAATTCATGGGACACTGGGATAGTATTCCGCTTAGTGATCACAAAACTAGTTTTATCATGGAATTAGATCAAGCTACCTATTTTGATGAGAATGCCAAATCCTCCAATCACAAAATAGAAAATAAAAATAGATCCTTAGGTGAAAACCACAATGTGGCACCTCTTGATCATAAAATAGTAAAAATAAAGGATGTATCCAAAGGTGAAAACCTCTCTAAGGCACCTAAGGATGGAGGATTTGACCTTCCCCTACCATCTAAGTATCGAGAAAAATCAACTCTCTTAGTAGAAGACTCCATAGAGATAAATCTAGGAATAGTTTAGAATCCAAAGGTCACATTTCTAGTAGCATCATTATCAAAACAAGAGAGGAAGGACCTCATGAAATTTTTCTTACAAAGGAAAATTAAATTTTCTTGGACATATGCTAACATGCCTAGGTTGGACCCTTCACTTATGGTTCATCACCTAGATGTCTCTCCAAATTCCAAGCCTGTCAAGCATAAGCTTCGCAAGATGCACCCTCAGATAGCCCTATTGGTCAAAGCAGAGCTTGAGAAATTGTTAGATGATAAGTTCATATGACCTATTGATTACACAGAGTGGGTTTCAAATGTTGTACCTATTTCTAAACTGAATGGGGGCATCCGCATATGCACAGACTTCTGAGACCTAAATAAAGCATATCCCAAGGATGATTTTCCACTTCCAAACATAGATATCATAGTGGACATGACAATAGGACATGAGATGCTTTCTCTTATGGATGGATTCTCAGGCTATAATCAAATCAGGATAGCAAAAGAAGATTAGCATAAAATAGCCTTCACATGTCCTTGGGGTACTTACTGCTGGATAATTATACCTTTTGGTCTCAAGAATGTAGGAGCTACTTAACAAAGAGCTATGACAGTAATATTCCATGACTTGTTTCACACTATAATGGAGGACTATGTCGATGACATATTGGAAAAAGCTTCTAGGGTAGATCTTCGATCAACTAGAGAAGTATCCAATAAGGTTAAATCCAAAGAAATGTGTCTTCAATGTCACTTCAAGGAAATGTTATGGGCGCATTGTATCTCATAGAGGAATTGAAGTAATCCAACAAAGGTCAAGGCTATTGTAGATATGCCTCCACCTAAGAATCTCAAAGCACTAAGGAGCCTTCAAGGCAATTACAATCTATCAGACACTTTATTTCATAGCTAGCAAATAAGTGTCAACCATTCCAACACTTCCTCTGCAAGGATGTCTCATTTCGGTCAGATAACAAGTGTCAATAGGCATTCGATCAACTTAAGGAATATCTAGCTAATCGTCTAGTTTTGGTACCACCAGTACCTAATAGACCTTTGAACCTATATATTTCCACTGCGTTTGTAGAATTAGGTGCTCCTCTTGCACAACATGATGAGTTAGGTAAAAAGCATGCTATCTATTATATCATCTACACCTTGGTTGGGTATGAACTCAACTACACTCCTATGGAAAGGGCATGTTTAGCAGTAATGTTTACTTCCCAAAAGTTGTGACATTACATGTTAAACCAAACAACCACTCTTATCTCTAAAATCAATCCATTAAAGTATTTGTTATCCAAGGCAGCCCTCATAGGCTGAATAGCTAAATGGGTCATGATCTTGAGTGAATTCACCATAGAGTATGTTGATCAAAAAGATATCAAGGGATAGATTCTCGTAGACCAACTAGCTAAATCTCCAATCATAGATGTAAATCCTATGATCTCTAACTTTCTAGATGAAGGTCTATTCACTCTAGCTACCTCAATGGAGTGGAAATTGTACTTTGATGGCTCCTACACATAGCATGGCTTAGGGTTAGGGATCTTGTTCATCACACTGCAGAATGACTACATTCCAAAATCATATTGGCTAGCATTCCCATGCACCAATTGTTGGAGTATAGGACCACTAAGATGGGGTTGAATCAGTGGTCTATAAAATTTTACAAGTTTTTGTACCTTTAACTTGCTAGACAAAAATAAGAGAGACCTTAAGGATTCATCAAACACATATACAAATGTATAATGATAAGTAGTATATTCAAGACCTAGATTAAAAATAAGACATTAGGGCACAAACATAAAGACAATAAAAAAGAACCATAACACATGATTTATGAGTGGAAAACCCTTAAAAGGGATAAAAAATCACTCTTGAATGTTTACATTTTATTATGCCCCACTGGAAAAAACCAAAACCTTCACTAGGTATAATGCCTCACTGGCAAAAATCAAAACCTTCACTAGGTACAATTTGTGCCTCACTGACATAACATCAGTCTCACTGACATGAATCTAATTGCATCAAGGGTTCAACAAAAATATTTAGAGGGACACTCTGATTGAATACCATACATTACACTTCATAACCTTGTATCTCCTTTTGTATATAATCAATACAACCTATCCATGATAATATAACACAGAAAAAAACTTCAATTTCTTCATGAGATTAAATCACATAAACACTCTTTTACATACTACATGTATTACACACACAATTCCCTTGTATACATTGAAAAACAACCTTCAAACTCAAGCCATTCAAACACCTTGTTTTTCTTTTTCAAACTTGACAATATGCACATACATATGTAGGTATGTCTCTTCAGTACATGAATCACCAAAATCAAACAAACAGAAACATCTCATAGTCCCTTAAAAGAATTTTCTTGGCCATCTGGTCATTGAGAAAACTATTATAGAGCAGTTAGAAACCTCCTTTATGAAACTACCCATCAAGTTTTTGGCTCTCAAAGTAACTATTGGAGTTTAAAATAAAATTAAATCTTCACCAATCGATATAGACTTTGCACCCTTGTATCTTTTAATTGTGGCCTTTGAGTGTTTTTAAGCACTCGATTACTGGAGGAGCCGGTATCCTTATGGGGCTGGTACCCTTAAAGTTGTAACTTAAGTGATTTTAACTCCCTATAGTAAGTCAACAGTAAAATACAAATAAAGGTGAGTCAGGTAATAAGGATTAATGCATAGTATGTGTTAAACATTGGTTTAGGGTTTTGATCCTCAAAGACCTCAAAACAGAAAACCCTAACCTTGAAATTGAAGACCAAAATGAAACTTGTCATCTTTAGAACACTGTGAGATCATTAATCTAATACGGGAGGCCTTGAATTACAATAAAAATAGGACAGAAGAAAGCCCTTAATACAAGGAATGTGGTTGAAAAAAAGAGCACAAAAAGTGTCAATGAACACTAACAAAATGGGCACAAAGAAGGCTCACACTGACTCCTAACTTCTAAGGCTTATGTTGCAAAACCAATATGATTTCAAAACAAGCCTACAAGATTGCCATTAGACAGGAGTGGCACCATTACAATAAGAGGGACACAATACATAGTTTGAGATGATTTAGACAATGAAGAGGAATTGCAAGGACATTATAACAAAGAGCTAGCTTGATGAAATGAAGGAAGAATGTCAACACCAACTATTGACATTAATGCCACCACTAGGGACCCAAGTCACCATTCTCCCCCTTGGCATTGATGGCAACCCATTTCAACTTCTTATCTTTGTTGATATGCATCAGACAACTAAGAGGGGGGTGAATCAGTTGTCCCAAAAAATTAAACACTTTCTTTAATTAAACATTAATCACTTATGCATAATTATTTTGATTTAACAATGAGTGCATGAAATTAGAAACTCAACCATAGATACACCATCAAACACAAGAGACGCCAGATTTTACGTGGAAAACCCCAAGGTGGGAAAAAACCATGGAGAGGATTAACTCTCAATATATATTACAATCTTGAATTAATGATGTTCAGGCTTGGTCACTCCATGGGCCTAAACATACTAGCTCACTACCATGAAGAATGACTAGGTCTAGCAGGCTCATTACCTCAACCCTATACCTAGCAAGATTACAATAAGGGTTGTTACACCCTGAGGGCTATTAAACCCTACTGGCGGCTCACTACCAGGCTCACTGCCATGATCAACACCTTTCTATATTTATGATTGAAGTACAATAATTCCTCTGCTCTGTTCTTCCTCTTCTTTCCTCTACCTCTTCTCTGCTCTACCTTTTGGACCTTTCTTAATATATTTCCATTTCTTCTCAAGGACAACTTTTCCACACCTCAACTACAAGTATTTATACACTTCAACAACCTTGGAATGATCATCAAGGTCGGCACTACAATCATCAACCATTGGAACAATCTCCAAGGTCAGCATTACACACATTTACAAAATATGTCTTGACCTATTACAACATTATGCAAGGGAGATGAAGTGAAAGTGTATGTAGATCACACCACACCTTAGCTAGGCCTCTAACATGATCTTCCATGCTTTAGTATGCTTCCATAATCTTCAAGGGATCTCTGCAATTACTGGAGTTAACCAAGTCAGCTAAGACTGGTTTACGCTACCTTATTTGGGAACAATCTTCAAACACAATCTCAATTCCTTAATGTGGACCAATGTCAAGATAGGAACATGATTAGGAAACATCCACAAGCACATTGTAATCATCAAGAGAAACTGTATAGTATTCAACCACTTTACTCATAAGGATCTTCACATTGGAACAAATGAACTTCACTGTCTTCAACTGTCATGAAAGAAAGATAGCTTGTAGACCACCAAACCACGAACCATTGCAACTGTAGGCACTTATCACCATCCCAAACTTTCCTCTAGAACCGCAGAGTGAAATACTTTAATGCAGAGGAATGCGGAGCATAATACTTTCTCCCTGTCCCATCTGAACTTACAGAAAAAGTAGGTTTCACTCTAGTGAACACAACTCACTCAGATTTTCATGTGGAGAGCTCAAACCTAGAATGTAGCATCCTCAAACATGCAGCAATAAATATGGAGTAGTTTACCGGACTGTTCTTCAGCATACAACTCACTGTCTATACTACACTTTACCACTAGTAGAAATATGGAAACTAAATGACCAGGTGACAAACTTTTAGTCACGTGACCAAACTTTTAGTCATGTGACCAAATTTTTTTGCAACACAGCTATAAATGACTAATTTAATTTGGTCATTGGTTGAAATAACTAAATAAATGACCAAATAAATGACTAAATAAATGACTAATTTGGTCATCAAGCAAAAAACACAACTAAATAATTTGTCAGACAAATAAAAATGACTAAATAAATGACTATTAGTTCTCTATTCTTTTTTCCTTCCAATTTGATCATAATCCATGAATTCAAAGAATACAAGGCAAAGCAATAAATGTCTGCTTAGACCAAAGGAATAAAGGGAGAGAAAGCTCAAATGTTTCCCATGAACAGAGCTGGATTATCTTGGCTTTTCAATCTATCTCAGCGCACTAGCCATAGCACAACATGCCCATTAATGATCTGCAAGCCTCAGGGAAGTGACTATCCAACCCTGACCTGCCAAAACAATCATTACTTGCCACCTTGCCAACATCTACTGAGGCCTTCAATCGCACTTTCTGACTATTGGAAAATAGAGCCGGCCCATATAAAATATCTAGGGGCTATCTCTACCCCCTCCATGTGACCTCTCCTATCTGCCTAAAGATCTAGTCCTTTATCAGACGATTATATAATATATATTATATTATATAATATTACATAATTATTATAATATAATATAATATTTATATTATAATATTATATAATAATATAAATATAATAATTATATAATATTATAATATAAATATTATATTATATTATATTATATTATATTATAATAATTATGTAATATTATATTATAATATATTTAATATTATATAATATTATAATATTACATAATTATTATAATATTAATATAAGACTTCCAAACATATTGAAAAACATATAGGGCATATCGGTGTGAAGATGAGAAACTATGAGTGCCAATAACAATGGGCGCCAAAAGTAAAATGGTTAAAATTCACTTAAAATTTTTGGGCGCATAAGGTAAACCCTAATGTTTCATGTCTATGGAGGTTCAAGGGAGAGGTGCGATGGAGCGTATTACGAAGGGTCACTTTTGGTGGAGCTTCAGATCAACCTTGAGACATTATGGAGTTTGATTTTCTTTTCAAGATTGAGCTCATAATCTGATTCATCTACAGGCAGAGGCTATAATCATGATGGCTGCTGCTAGTGGAGATGCTTTGCCTTCCACCAATGCTTCAATTTGCATTTCAAATTGTCTAAGCAAAAGTGTTTCGAATTCAAAAGAATCCATAGGTCATAAAGGTTGTTGGGCGCCTCTACAAACTCTTTTCAAAAGAAGTCATGTTCAAGTCTTTCTGGTAGAGTTCTTTCAATCTTGATAAATTATTATGTTTTTGTAATGGCTGGCAATGGTTTCTGTGCATTTAGGGTTTTAAACTGATTTCTTCTAAGTTTATGTTTGTGTGGTTGAATTCATTGAAGATTTTGTGAACTAGGTTTTCGCTATGGGTTTGTGGGATTTAAATCATTTCCGCATTTGGTTTTGTCAAAATTGTTTGTGTAATTTAGCTTACATGGTGAATTTAGCTTATTAGGGTAGATGCGATGTGGATCCTTACTCCAATGAAATGGGGTAAAATTGAGTTTGGGGTTTGGGGCATTGCCAGTTCGATCCTCTTAACATGTTTGTTTCAATGATTGGGTGCGACAGAAGAAGCCTGGATAAGATGATATTTGGGAATCCTTCTTGAGTGCTATGATGGCCTCAAAGGTATGCAATTCTGAGGAATGTGGGTGTAGGATTGATGTATCTTCATGAAGGATGGGTGCAAAGAGTGGTGCACAAAGACATCAAATCTTCCAACATTTTGTTAGATTCTAAGGTTCATGGAAAGCTGGGAGATTTTGGGCTTGCTCATTTGTATAGGTATGATGAGAACTCCCAAACCACTCATGTGGGGCCTGGCTACATTGCACCAAAATTGATATCCATAGGAAAGGCCAGTACCAGTATAGATGTATTCAGCTTTGGTGTTTTATTGTTGGAGGTTGCATGTGAAAGGCACCCTGTTGATGCTTTGTTGGATCCTTCTCAAATAATTTTGTTGGATTGGGTGAGGGAGCTATATGTGAGTGACAAGATCATGCATACTACCGATGCAAGGCTTGGTGGTGTCTTTGTTGAGGATGAGATCGACACAGTTCTCAAATTGGGGATTTTCTGTTCAAATCCTCAACCAAAAGCAAGACCTAATATGAGACAAATAGTACAAATAATGTTGAAATTAGATCAGACAACTGAGAGGGGGGGTGAATCAGTTGTCATAGAATAACCTTTTCTCTTCTTTTCAAACTTCTTTCACCATTTCCAAATTGATTAATGATATAAACATTAAAGCATAAAACATCACATAAGTAGAAACATGATTAACACATTTGACACCAAGATTTTGACGTGGAAACTAGGTTAAGAAAAAAACCACGGTGGGTGTTAGCCCACAAAATTCATACCCTATTAAAAGTACTTAAAAGAATGGGAAGGCACTTGCCTTCAGGCTCATTGCCCAGAGTTCACTACTCAAAAGAGAGGCTCACTTCTTATAGGAAATATATGTTTAATACAGAAAGAATTGACTAAGAAATAGCATCTACTTCATGCCTGACTCAGTACCATTAAATGCTCATAAAACTTCTGCTCTGCCTTCAAACTCTTGTTCACCAACTCTTCACTTTATTCTACTTTTATTCTTCTGCTCTTCTTCTTCTCTATTCTACTTCTGATCCTTTCTTCGGATTTGATAATTCGCTCAAGGATAATTTTCCTTGGCTCAACTGTACTTCTTTATACGCTTCATCAACTTTGGAATAAACATCAAGGTCAGCACATTAGACACTCTACTTAATGCGAATCTCCAAGCTGTTAGCCAAACATAGCTAGGTCTTGAATCAACATGCTACACTCTAGAGAATTGCTTTTTGAACATCCACAACATGCTTGGATCATCTGGTCTGGGAAGAACAGCAACACCAAGGAAACCTTCATCAACAAGCTCAAACTTCAATGCGAACCTCCAACATAGTAGCCACACAATCCAGAGACCTCCACAAGCACATTGAGATCACCAATAACATTCACTCTAAATCAAATTACTAGAATCTTTTGCATCTTCCTTTGGAACCTCAAGAACACTATCTGCCATTACTGTCAAACTAGAAAGATAGCTTGCGTACCTTCAAACCATGAACCACCAGAGTTGATGATACACACTGTCTTTCCAAACATGCCTTTAGATTCGCAAACCATAATATTTCATTGCGGACCAATCTAGACCAACTTACTGTCACACTATTTCTTTTGAATACTACAAAATCTAGTTCTACACAAATGTCCATACCTTCTTCAAATCTTCATGAAGATTTCTCAAATCTTAACTGAAGCAACCTCTGACAATCCTCTACATAGCCATATGGTCCATATGCATTGATTGTCATTAATTTTCTCAATATCCTCAACAATCCGGTCTTCTCTACAGACAACAAAATAGGATACAGTTTACACCAATGGAAACAAGGATATGTTGACACCAATGACAACACCACATAGGCACATATTTGCAACAAATACTTGAAGGCAAATCTTCCCTTGTGCCCTCTGCTCTTCCTCTTTCATTTGATATGAGTGAATTAGGGCCCATAGATGAGGCTTTAGATGCTTTCTGCTCCAATCCTTGGAGGAGCCCTTGAATGGAAGCTTGTTTTAGAAGATTTTGTTAGAGGGTCTATTTGTCGTCTATACTTTTTTTACTAGGTAACTTCTCTTGCTAAAAAAATGTTTAAAGTCGTTCTAGTTAGTCATGAGGTAGTGTACTGTAAACTAATTTATGTAGAATGTTGGCTTTATTTTATAGACTTGAATATATTATATGGCTTTGAATAAGAATTAGAAATATTCATTTTTATTTGATCCCTGCAAATGTCCACAAGTAGTTGACTTAAGAAGACATTTTTATGTGGTACCTCTACCATTTTCATGGCATAGAGCTTTAGAAAGCCTCTACTTAATTTGTTTTGGTTTTAGGATATGAATAATTAGAAGGGGCAAAAGTTTGGGTGATTGCAATCTGTTCCCTGTTTGTTGGTTATATCTTTTAGATTTTAAAAAAGGGTAAATTTGTCTGCTCAGTAGCACAGACCATATCTACCATCACAGTCAACCACTAACCCTTATTTTTACATAGTATTTATATCACCTACTTTTGTTCTATAAATATGAATCTAATCCTTTCAAAGGGCAGTTCAGTTTGGTTTATTTCAAACAGTCTAATCTTGAAAACATTGATGTGGGATCAATTCAATTAATTCAATCTATCCAATCTAGATCATCCACTTCAACAGTCAAAGGTAAATTTTGGCCAATAAAAATATGACAAATATTTACCATTTTTTGTTGTGAATGAGGTGTAAAATTGCTATTGACTATTTGACCATTGAAATAGATGATATTTAAGTAGATCATCCACTTCAATGGTCAAAGGTCAATTTTGGCCAAGAAAAATATGACAAATATTTACCAGTTTTTGGTGTGAATGATGTGTAAAATTGTTATTGACTATTTGACCATTGAAATAAATGATATTTAAGTGGAGTGTGATACATACTACTACAACCTTCACTAATGTTGTAGGACAAAGATGAGATTTCACAAAATGTGTACAAGACAAAATAAGACTCCTTGATATCAATTTAGAAAATTAAAATGATATTTGTTACAAATTTTTAACCCACAACAGAAAAAATAAAGTGGAATAATCTAACTGCAATCAAAGAGAACTACAATCAAAATAGGATAGTTGTAGAATTATTTTTCTCAAACCATAATTCAAACATTATTTTTCACAACACTCTCCTTCTTAATTGCTCAATAAATCTATTCCTAATTTATGTCCTAATAAAACAATTCTATCTGTTGGAATTGCCTTGGTCAAAATATCTGCCAACTGATTCTTTGTCCTGCAGAACTATAATTACACTTCTCCTTGCTGTATCAAATGTTAAATGAATTTTTACATGCTTTGTTCTTGCATGAAGAATAGGAATCTTTTCTATCTGAATGGTACTCTTGTTATCACAATTTATAATTGTGGAAGAATTGCATTGCCACTGCAAATTTTCCAAAACTCTTTGTAACTAAACTGCTTGACAACATGTTGAAGTTGCCACTATATACTCTGTTTCTGCTGTAGAAAGGGAAACATGTCTTCAAGCTCCAAGTTATAATTCCACTGCCAAGGCTAAAACAGTATCCAAAAATTAATTGGGTGCAATAGAAGAGAGAATTTGTTTTACTTTCTGCTTTAGCTCCAAGTTTCAATGATTGGGTGAGACAGAAGAGAGAATTTGTTTTACTATCTTCTTTAGCCTATGTGGCCCTAGAACGTTCGGTTTATTGTAGTAGTTGAACATTGAAATCGAGAAACTTGTTCTCAGGAGCTCCTAGTGGGATATATATGTTTTTGATTTGGTAAAGTTCTCTTTCAGGGGGGAATTCCCATTTATGTGGTATCTTTTGCCAAAAGAGAGTCTTTTTCATTAAGAAAGATTCTATTTTATTGCTAGGGAACAAGTTTTATTCCAATCAGTTTATGTGATACTGGAAGCATTCTTCATGAATATGTGACCAACTAATTGATCCACCCAAGGGCTTGTGCTCATTTCAGGATTGCTGCCAAATGTAGAGATTGCTTTGGATTCTATATCTATCTAGTATGTTAGTTTAGTGTTTGTTAATTTAAAAATGAAGTAATAGACATTTATTAAAATGGGCTTAGTTTTATATAAAATCCTTGATGTTGGTGTTGTTGTGCTCAATCTGCAGCATGAATTATTTAAATTGGGACTTAATGCTAATGTTGGGCCTTAGCATAGCTACAAGGTACTGCATAGCTAGATTCTTGGTTATTTACTGCATTTTTTGTATCATCATAAAAATTTCTTTACAATTATATTGCTCCATTGGGTATAAAATTTATAGATGTCGCAACTTGATTCTTTAGAAGCTTTAATAGTTTATTTAGAGTTTCACTGAAACATTTACCTTTTTTATTTAAAGATGTTTCAATATTCAGGTCATCCCTCATTGATGTTCTGACTTCTGAACTTATTACCTTAGAAGAGAGAGCCAATATCAACATCAACCCATCATCAAATTCTCCTACTTCAAGTTTACTAAATTCTTCTCAACTTCAAAAGTCAAAATGATAGTTATTGGATAGTGGATATAGCTTTCTCGTTTCAAACATTCCATACCTGTTTTGTGGTTTTCCAAAGTTGTTAATTATAGATCATTTTATCCTAGATACTCAAGCACTTGCATTATGTACTTTAGAAAAATATTATGTTATGACAAATGTGCATGAGATCTCCTTTCCAGACCTATTACTAAGACTAATGGGTTGTTTTTTAAATATAATGAGTACATTTAGTTTAATTATAAGTACTTATAGTAACACTAACAACCTTAAAGTCACAACTACTAGTGCTAAACTTTTAAAATATTGGACCTTAAATACATAAATACTGTCACACCTATTAAAACATGCTCATCAATTAGGTCCTTTCCCCTATATATGTATATATATCATGAACTCTAAACTCATGTTTGTCTTTTTGTAGTATAAGAGTTGGGAATGGATTGGAAGCAAGATGCCCCAAGACTGTGAGGTTTTCAGTACTGGTTGTGGTGATCACATGCTTCATTATAAGTCTCATCCTCTCCATTGGAGTTCTTATACTTAAGAAGGAGCTGAGCATGGCCTTCAACAACAGTACTATGGTTATGCATGCAATCTTTGAATTGAGGCCACTTCTGGGAATATCAGTTCTCTTAAATGGCACTCAACCAATATTGTCAGGTATATTTATTTATATGGGTTAAAACTTATCACTTTTTATGTGAAAACTATTATTGTTATGTACATAAGAGAAGTTTGATGGTAGGTGTGGCAATTAGATGTAGATGGGAGGCTGTGGTAGCTTATGTTAATCTGGCAACATATTATTGTGTTGGTTTGCCCATTGGGATGGTTTTAGGATTTATGGTCGATATGGGAATAAAGGTAATGATAATGGTTAAAGGTGACATTATAACTAAGTGGAAATAATTTTTTGAGTGGGTTTTCCAATTAGATTTAGGGGTTTTCATGAATATGTGATCCAAATCAAAAAACAACATTGTTGTAAATACTCCTAAGCCTATATTCATATGTGATTTACAGGCACCAAGAAAACACATCCACACAACCACCACAGGTTTAACTGGCATCTTAATGATAAAGTTTAGGTTGTCTTCAAGATAGCTAGCATGGGCAAAAAGGTCAACCATGCACACATAATGATCGACTATAGGAGTAATGCATAAAGGGTTACTCATGTGATAAGTATGTACATCCCTCATCCACTAAATCTGAATAGCTGCATGCACATAGAACACAAGTAAAGCTTACAATGTTAGGATATGCTCCAGAGTGCTTCATTAATTCAAAGATTTTGAGAGCATCCTTGCAAAATCCATTTTGTGTATATCCTACAGTCATGGCATTCCATGAGACCACATTTCTTTGAGGCATTTTGTCAAACAGCTCATGTGCCTTGTCTATACTTCCACATTTTGCATACATGTCTACCATAGCATTTCCAACTATAATTTCTGACAAAAATCCCCCTTCCATTATGCTTTGATGGATGTCCATACCCTATTCCAAAGCTTCCATTTTGGCACAGGCATGGAGGATGCTAGAAAAGATTATGGAATTTGGCTTTAGACCTACCAATTGCATTTGCTTGAAAGTTTCTAAAGCCTTTTCAAAAAATCCATTTTGTCCATATCCTGCAATCATGGAATTCCACGAGACCACATTTCTTTTAGGCATTTTTTCAAATAGTTCATGTGCCTTCTCTGTGGTTCCACATTTTGCATACATATTTACCAAGGCAGTTTCAACTACAACATTTGACAGAATTCTTTTATCCTTTATGCTTTGATGGATGTCCATACCCTATTCCAAAGCTCCCATTTTTGCACAGGTGGGGAGGATGATGGCAAAGGTTGTGGAATTTGGCTTTACACCTACCAATTGCATTTTCTTGAAAGTTTCTAAATCCTTTTCAACAAATCCATTTTACGAATATCCAGCAATCATTGCAGTCCATGAGAACACATTTCCTTGAGGCATTCTGTCAAACAATTTGTGTGCCTTATCTATGCTTCCACATTTTGAATACATGTCTACCAAGGCAGTTGCAACTACAACATCTGACAAAAGTCATCTATCCTTAATGCTTTGATGGATGTTCATACCCTATTCCAAAGCTCCCATTTTGGCACAAGCAGGGAGGATGCTGACAAAGGTTGTGGAATTTGGCTTTACACCCACCAATTGCATTTGATTGAAAGTTTCTAAGGCCTTTTCAACAAATCCATTTTGTGCATATCCTGCAATCATGGCATTCCATGAGACCACATTTCTTTGAGGCATTTTGTCAAATAGTTCACGGGCCTTGTCTATACTTCCACATTTTGCATACATGTCTACCAGGGCCTTGTCTATGCTTCATAATTTTTATCTATAAATGAATATATTACAGTAGTTAAGCTTTTGATATACTCTTAACCCTATGATATAGACAACTTTTGCATGACCTAAACAGACTAAAAGTTTTACAATGCTCTTCAAGAAATTTATGTCATTAAAATTTTGAGATTAGCTAATACTTTAATATGTGTTTTTTTTGTAGTTTGAGGTTACACCATTCTTGCTTGCCTCCACTAATGAGTAATAATGAGTACATGCCTTTACATTTTTTTTGTCAGAGGAAACTTGCCCAAAGATCTGAACATGTGAAATCAATAGACCTTCATCCTACAGAGCCATGGTAATTGCACCTTTTCTTATCAAACTTGTCAAATGTTAGGGGTTCATAGCTTGATTTACTTAAAGCTTGCATTTAGATAATGCATTTTATCAATATTATACTTGTTATTTCTGTCCATAAAATATTTTCATGTCTTTAGAGTTCAAACAACTGAGGAATTTTTAGGTGCCTTAAGTTTAGAGCATTGCTAATGATGCCAGATAGAATGTAACAATCTATTTTTGATATATCATATATTCTAGAGGATTCCAAGTTTAATCCATGATCTTTAGACTGACATAAAATTGAACTAAAATTTGTTATTGTTTAGGTTTACATCATCATATATTTTTTCTACTATCAAGATAAAAGGGAAAACAATTGTTACATTACCATGTTAGCAAATATTAACACACCTTCCAAATGCGGTTCTCATTAAATCACTATTGTGTTTCACATACTGGTATTAACTAATTTGTTGATGCATGTTTCATACAATAAAGTCAAGTCCACTTGTGCACCATCTTCTTTAATTATTCTTTCAAACCCGCACTATATGTAATCGATTCCTGTAGGCTGTAATTTCTCATCATCACATGACAAGTTTAAGAATTGCTTACACAACATTATAGTAGGTTTTCTTCTTAATATATATTAATTCTTGTCTATAAACATAGCATATCTAGATGTCGTATTCAAGTATGCAATGAAAAGTTATCTCAAAGATTTAATTTTGTTAACCTTACTTGAATTTTGTGCATATTGTTCTTCAAATTACTGCAATTTTTTCTATCCTCTACCAAAAGGTGGGCTTCTGATTGCTTCTATTCTGTAGTTAGCAGCATGAAAATCATCTTTCTCTTTATTCTAACTCTAGAGGATAGATGGTTACTTTTCTCAGGCTCAAACACTTTTTCAAACATCAAGCATCAGTTTTTAAAATCTGGAATATTGTGTGATTTGTTTTGTCATGAATGCTATAGTTAAGAATTAATATTTGTGGACAACAATATAGTGAATGAAAAATTGTAATATAACAGCCACAGTAAACTGATTGTTCTGTTTGTTGCCCCTCATGTAGGATGCTTGCAAGTCTTTATTCTGGAAGTGTATGCATATGGAATTACCAGTCACAGGTAACGACCATTTCCAGGTTCTATTAGTTGTGGATGTAGATTGGTTGTATTCCTCCTTGGATTTGCATTGCATTGTTCTTCTCACTTCTATTATTTCTTATCTACTTTTCAACCAAATTTAAAATATACCCTGTCTTGTTTATTATTCAATTCGATTTAGTCATCATTACTGTACTTATGAAACTTAACTAACCCAAAACTTCTCTTTATCAATTTTATTTTGTAACTGAAAAATATATAAAGATGTGTAGACACCTAAAAATGTCTTGACCACCAAACTGACTCCCGACATCCCTAAACTTACCAATTCCCTTTCCAACCAATTAATTAAATTTTTATTTAATTAATCACCCCTTTCATTTTCTAAATCCACACCATTTTATCCCCAAAATTGAATTAATTTTAATAATTCGATAGTCCAAACCTTAGCCAAGTAATTTAATAAATATGCAAAATTTATTAAATCAATTCCCCATTTTCCCTAAATCCAATTAATTAGTTAAAACCATGTTAACTAATTAATCCAGCCTACTAATTAGTCTATCCCTACCCTAGACAATTAAATAGCTATTATTTAATTGCCTACTCTAGCCTACCTCATCCTAGCCATAGGATTAATTAATTAAATCACTAATTAATTAATCTTATCCCCCCTCTAATCCCTCTACTAATTTATTCCAACCACATTAATTAGGGTAACCACCCTAATTAAGTAAGTCAAACCCTCATTAGCACTTCTCTCCACATTCCTCAAATTTAAAATTTAAATAAATCACACATCACATTTACTCCTCTTACACATGTCATATTTCTCTTCCCCAAATAAAATTTTAATTCATTTTACCCTTCCCCATGTGAATTTTTAATTCACAAATAATCCATCTCACCCAACCTCATTTATTCACCCTTTTCCCAAAAATGAATAAAAGATTTACTTTTATTCCTAGCCCTCCATCTTCCAAGATCAAATCTAGGCCCTCCACATCACTTTCATCCTCCACCATTGATCTCTCCAATCAATCTCCACCCTTGGATCAAAATCCTCTCAAAAAGTCTATAAATACAACCTCTCACAAGTCATTTTCATCATCCATTTTTATGCAAAGTTACCATGCCAAAATCATATTTGAGTTAATAGTGAGTTGCACAATTGAGAAAGTATTTCACATTTGAATCAATAGTCTAGGGACAATCTTGGTCTTGGGAGCTTCTCTTGGGTGCAAGGACTCCTCTTTCCCTTGATGGGATTAGGTTTTGCATGAGGTATAATCTTGTGTTCTTATTTGCATTTGATTTAGCTTTTTACCTTATTGCATTTCTCTAATCTACATTGGCACGCCCGGTGGGACCCACAAGGTCTAATCTAATCCTTGCTTGTGAGTTTTTGTGTTAGTATTCAACTTTTTGCAGGTTCAGCGCTATTCAACCGTCGCAGCGGCGCCATCACTACCGTATTTCAGCGCTATTTCTATTTTAGCGCTATTTCTGCGTGATTTTATTTTATATGCTAACCATACTCACATGTGTTTATTGCTTGTCCTATTGTTTTTGGTGTTTTTTTGTTCTCTGTTTTGCAGGAAAACCAGAAATTACAAGGGGAGGTTATGGTGAATTTTTGAAAGAAACGACCAAACAGCATCAGTTCTGCGTTTTGGCGCCATCCTTCAGATTAGCGCCATCAGCGTTCTCCCCAGATTCAGAAACACCGCGCAGTGGCGCCTTCACTATAACGGATCATCGCTATCTTCTTCATTAGCGCCTAACTTAGGATTTATTAGTGCTATCCTTTGTATCAACGCCATTAATTTCATTAGTGCTATCTTAGATGTTAATTAGCGCCATAAATTAGTTTAGCGCCATTTTACATAAGTCAGGTTGTTCTGCCCGCAGTGGTGCCTGTGTATGTTTGTTTTAGCGCTATTTTGCCTTTCTGTTTGTTGCAGGTACTGCGGATACTAACGAAATCTTTTTGCAGGATGGTTTGTTAATTAGTTAGCAAACATTTCAATTTGGAAGCTAAAATGAACCCTTGTTTGCTTTGTCATGTCTTGAACAAACATTTCAATTTGGCGTTTTAAAATTAACCCCAACAACTCCTTGATTGAAGTGTGTGATCATAACATTTATTTTTGGTGCTCTAAAATATACTTCTTTTTGTGTGCCAACAAACAAACAATCAAAACACTTCAATTTGGGCTATAAAAAGAACAACAAACTTGCATTTCCACGCATCTAATCAAGACCATTTAATACTTGTGTGAAGTGTCTTCGTGATTGTGTCAAGTAGAGTGAGAAGTGTATGCTCTTCCCTCGCACCTTTTTGGTGATCTTGGGAATCAAAAACTTCTCGCAACACTTTGCATTAATCACCCCCATCTAATCCAAAGATCTAAAATTGAACCATGTTGAGTGTGATATAATCATAGGGAACACGTATGCTCTCCCCTCGCATCTTTGTATGAACTTGGGGATCAAAAGTGTTTTCATGATTGTATTGCTTTTGTAATCTTTAGAGGGCCTGCCACCCCGCTTCGAAAGGTGGGAACGACCTAAGCGGCATCAAGCTAAAGCCAAGCTCTTCCAAGCCGCTATATAAAATAAGGCGTTTGGGATGAAAGTCTCAAGCGACAGGTGTTGTTTAGTTATACCGACAACCAACCTCCCCATAAACCCTCCAAGGCGCAACCCTTGGAGGCTGGGAGACTCCATAACGGAGAGTAGCGCTGCCACACATATAACCACCTGAACGGATGCCCTTACTAAGAGCCATTGTTTAGAAAGCCAAAATCCTTCTATTTGTTGACGCAGAGGGCAAAACCCTTGAAGCGGCCCCGATTCATGTGGTTCTTAGCCGAGGTAGTAGGGACAATCTAAAGGTTTGGAGAGGGTCAAGCCTTATAAGAAACCCAGATCTTGGTATGCGTGAGAAGTGTGTGCAATTGTAAGGAGGAGCTGGTGCTACCAAGATCCTGGAGCTACCCACTTTGAATAGGCGCAGCTAGGGGATTCAACAAATATTGTCACAATCTCACCTTAGGTTGTAAAAAAGTGCTTGTTCTAAACAAAGTCATGTCATTTCACAAACAAAAATCATTGCTTGTTTTGCGTTCAAATGTGTGTTAAAGTGCTTTGATTTTTCACAAACAAATTGCCAAGAGACAAAACAAATCAGTTGATCACAGTCCAAGCAAACAAAATCTAACAATTTGCCATCAGAACTCTGTCAAACCCTGTTTCAACACCATATCTATCCTATTGTAGCGCCTTTTCACCCGTGGATTGGCGCTATTTTGAGATTGACGTGCCTAAGATAGAACAAAATCAGTTTGTCATATCCCAAACACAGATCCAAAAATTTGCCTTCAGAATTCTGTTTTCCCTGTTTCAGCACCATATCTGTCTGATTGTAGCGCCATTTCTCCCGTGGATTGGTGCTATTATTAGATTGTCATGCCTGAGATAGAGCAAACCAGTTGGTCAGATTTCAAGCAGACAAATCCAAAATTCTCCCATCAGAAATCCAAAATTTCGCTATCAGAATTCTGTTTTCCCTATTTCAGCGCCATATCTGTCTGATTGTAGCGCCATTTCTCCCGTGGATTGGCACTATTAGTAGATTGTCGTGCCTGAGACAGAGCAAACCAGTTGGTCAGATTTCAAGCAGACAAATCCAAAATTCTCCCATCAGAAATCCAAAATTTTGCTATCAGAATTTTGTTTTCCCTGTTTCAGCGCCATATCTGTCTGATTGTAGCGCCATTTCTCCCGTGGATTGGCGCTATTATTAGATTGTCATGCCTGAGACAGAGCAAACCAGTTGGTCAGATTTCAAGCAGACAAATCCAAAATTCTCCCATCAGAAATCCAAAATTTTGCTATCAAAATTTTGTTTTCCCTGTTTCAGCGCCATATCTGTCTGATTGTAGCACCATTTCTCCCGTGGATTGGCGCTATTATTAGATTGTCATGCCTGAGATAGAGCAAACCAGTTGGTCAGATTTCAAGCAGACAAATCCAAAATTCTCCCATCAGAAATCCAAAATTTTGCTATCAGAAATCTGTTTTCCCTGTTTCAGCGCCATATCTGTCTGACTGTAGCGCCATTTCACCCGTGGATTGGCGCTATTGTGAGATTGACGTGCCTGAGACAAAACAATCCGGTTGGTCAGATTCCAAGCAAACAAAACCAAAAATTTTCCCATCAAGAATCCAAAATTTTGCCACCAAAAAATTGTTTACCCTGTTTTAGCGCCATATCTGTCTGATTGTAGCGCTATTTCACTCGTGGATTGGCGCTATTATTTAGATTGATGTGCCTGAGACAGAGACCTATTCTGTTATGATCTACACCTTCTGCTCTGCCATAATCCATATCCATCTCACAGAAATCCGCCAACAGTCCAGCCATTTTCTTCAAAAGTCTTCCAAAATTACACCTTCGATTTGACCTTAGAGGATCAATCATCACCATTGTTGGACCCCTTTGATACATCATAATCAGCCCAAATACATATCTATCCATCCCCATTCAGTCCTTTTGCATATCTCTGTGGACCAAGACAAATCATTTCAAAACAAATCCACATCCAAATCAAGACCCCCCCCCCATCAACAAATCGTCAATCAAATCTTGTCATCCTTTTGAGCCAAAGTTAGATCTAGATCTTATCATTGACATCACATTTTCCTTGAAAAGTCACTAGTCTACCTTTCAAGAAAAATAAATCACCTCTCTTTGTGTAAGGTCACTAGTCTACCCCAAACAAAGAAAATCATCATCCTTTTGTGCCAAATCAAAATCTAGATCTTATCCAAAAGCTCAAAAACATCAACAACATCATCCTCACCATCCTAATTAAAAACATCACAATTCCAAATCCCTTTCTCATCATCCCTCTTTGGTCCAAAATTTGTGCAATAAATATCACCCATTCATATCACCCTTAGGATAAAACCTTTGGAAAATCATATCGATCTTCACCCTACCCTTCTACTCCATCTCACTACCGCATCCCCCTTTAGGTCCAACAAAAAATCAATTCGATTCTCTAAGGTCTCCATCTCTATTCCACTCCACACCTCATCACAATCATACGCGTATGCCCACCACGAGATCACAACACAAAAGGAATCAAGCAATGGCGGAACAATGGACCTTTGGCATGCCTAACACCAACAATAGCAACATACCCATTTATCAAACATACAATCCACCTACATATTCCTTCATCCCATTTGGCGCCAACGACCCTTTTCACTTCTTACCACAAACACAAACACTAACACCACCACCTCCACAAAATGTCCCCACCATATCCCAAGATGACCAAGATGTCTTGAGCTTCACGCAAGATGCTGATAATATGGAACTACTGGATAAAGTCCTAAGATCAGACCCAAAGAGATATCTTGATCATCTTATCAAGCTTGGTGCTCAACTTCCCCCCGTTACGACATCATCATAGCCATCCACTTCTGCAACCATCCCAAACACATCAAACACCCAAGCATCTACATCACATGCCCAACCCACCATCTCTCAAACGTCGACACCTAACGTATCTACCACATCCACAACAACCTCAACCGCTACCACATCTACTACCTCCACATCCACTGCTAACATCTCCCAACCCGTCATCACCTCTACTACCACAACTACCGTCAACCCCTCTGCTTCAAACACAATGGGCATACAAGGCAACATCACACAAGCAAGTACCACCACAAGTGTGCCCCCACCAAACCCTCACACCCTTGCCTACCTACGACAACTATTCTCACAACAATCCCACAACACATCTAACCAATCCAACGTCCACATACCCAACATCAATCCCACAGGTCAACATAATCCCAATTCCCAAATACCCCCACATATACTCCAACAACTCTACACACACCAACAATCCCACAACACATCTAACCAATCCAACATCCACATACCCAACGTCAATCCCACAGGTCAACATAATCCCAATTCCCAAATACCCCCACACATTCTCCAACAACTATACACGCACCAACAACAGTAGGCATTAATCAATCCAAACCCCAATCCACAACACCAACATCTTAATCAAACCAATCTCCAACATCAAATCCCACCCCACCTCCAATATCTCACCAACCAACAACCCTACACATTCCAACCGCAACAACCACAAGACCTCAACACTGTACTACAAGGCTTAATTCAAAAGGTGGACGACCTACAAACTAGGGGCAAACGCAAATACTATTCTTTTGAGGATATTTGCCCGTACCCATTTGACCACACATTGTATATGCCCCCTTTCCCTAAAAACTTTGAAACGCCAAAATTTGACAAATACAAGGGAAAGGGAGACCCTAGGGACCACCTTAGAGAATTCTACATTGCTTGCCTCGAAGTCTCTAACAACGACACATATCTTATGAGACTCTTTCCACGAAGCCTTGGCGGCCAAGCTGTTGAATGGTTTGCCCATCTTCCACCTAGAATCTGAACATTTCCCAAGCTTACGGAGAAGTTTGTCAACCACTTCTCCTACAACTTTGAACATGAGGTGTCTATGACCGACCTTTGTAACACCAAACAAAAGAACGGCGAAGCTTTCGCTTCTTTCTTACAAAGGTGGAGGGGCCTAGCAAGCAAGCTCCCATGGCCTATTCCTAAAAAACAACTTGTCACCATGTTCGTGGCCAATCTTAATCAGGAACTAGGATTTCACTTACAGATTCTTTGTGCATCTACCTTTGAAGAGGTTATCGACAAAGGAACCACTGTTGAATGCGCCCTCATTGCCAAGGGTTCCATCAAACTTTACGATCCCAAATCCAACAACAACAACAGTAACAACAACAACAACAACCACAAATCCAATCACAACACCCCCAATACCAACAACAATACCAACACGCAATCTAATGATAAATCACGCTATTGGGGGAAGAACAAGAATAATCTGAATGACGGCATCACTGATGTGAAGGCCGTCCAACACATCCAAAACCACACACCAGCACACACATATGCAGCAAACACAAATAACCAAAGAGGACCAAATAAACCCCACAAACCTTGTCGCAATTTCACACCGTTAGCAGAACCTATTGAGGACATCCTTGATAGATGTCTCAAGCAAGGAGAAATCACACTCCTGCCTATTAGACCACGCCAAGACAATGACCTCAAGGCAGCATGGTATAATGAAAATGACTATTGCGAATACCACCGCATGGCAGGCCATAAAACAGCTGACTGCATGCAATTAAAACATTGTATCCAAGACCTAATAGATCAAAATCTCGTCAACCTCGAACACAGTGCACAGCCATCACCAAACGCTAACCTTGGAGCTTACAAGGATCCCTTGCCCAACCATAACAAAGCCTCATCGTCCAACCAAGCGTACAATGTCACTCCACCACCCACACACTATGACTCCATTGTCGGTCGCATTGAACCCTCATCCCACTATGTCAGCACAATCACCATTCGGGCACAAGCACCCGATTGCGCTGTAACAACCCGTCGAGGCCGCGTCTCAATCCACACTGCCCCTCCCGCTTAATCGACCCCCCCATCCACATCCGATCCCCTCCCCACTTGTCCAAACACCCGTTCATTACCCAACACTCGATATAACCTCCTAGACCATCTAGGAAAGACACCTGCGCAAATCTCCATCCTTGAGCTGCTCCGCACATCACCCCGCCACAAGGACATTCTCGACAAAGCCCTTTTGGAAATACAAGTCCCTGCAAACTTGGATGTTAATCAATTTCAAGCCATGGTCGGCCACATTGCAACACCACACCATATCACGTTTTCTGAAAAGGATCTCCCTGCTTCCGAACACCTGCATAATGACGCACTACACATCGAGGTCTGCATTCACAAACACACCATTAAAAGGGTTCTAATAGATGGTGGTTCCGGCCTAAATATATGCACTCTAAAATTGCTAAAACACTTGGGATACTCAGATGTGGTTGTAGATGTTAATGAGTGCATAACAATCAAAGGATATGATGACACCGAGAGACTATCCAAGGGCACCATCAAGCTGTCTATTCAAGTGGGACAGAAAATCCTTGAAAGAAAATGTCAGGTTCTGGATCTTGACGTCCCCTATAACATTCTTCTCGGCCGCCCATGGATCCATGCCATGCAAGCCGTCCCTTCCACTTTCCATCAATGTCTCAAATTCCCCCACAACGGCACCAAAGTCACTATTTATGCCGATCCCCGTCCCTTCCAATACTACAGTTTCCTGGAAGGACACAACCAAACCTTCTGTCCATATAATAAAGCCACCACCCAAACCATCCCAACAGCTTCCACCTCATACATGGACCCCGCCAACATCGCCACCACTTCATCTCAAACACCTTCACCACCTAAGGTCAAGATCAAGCTCAGTGACCAAGGCTGTGGGGAATACAACCTCCACGGCACCTTTTGCGTGGGCTATTACCCACTCCTAAGACATTTGGCACTCCGAACACAGAGGCAGCTGACACAGTCATCATCAAATGCAAACCCTCGCCCGTCTTTGAGAAAAAACACCTTCTGGATCAGGACATACTTGAAGATATTTCATCCTGGCTTTACAAGGATGAAGAAACAGAACAAGACATCCCCACTATCCCAACAGACAGCTATGGCAAAGGTTCTGAAATAGTCAAAAGCATGGGTTACAAAGGACAAGGCGGCATTGGCCTTCATGAACAGGGGATTGTAGAACCACTGCAAGCAACAAGAAACCCCTATACTCAAGGGTTAGGGTATGGTCAACCACAACACATCCTTAATACCGGCGAATGTATCTTAGCCGATTTTGCTCCAGTTTCTCTAGACGTCGACAATGTCAATGAAACGAACCTACAAGACTCCTTTAGTGACTTTGCCGATTTCTTCGCCTCCTCCATTTGCACCATCTACTCCGTCACCACTCTCGCCTCATCATCTAATGACCTACCATTAGTATACCCCGACCTCATCGATTGGGACCAACGAGGACCTCCTATTTTTGATATCGCACCTAATGACGAAGCCATTGCTGAAATGATGGGAGTAAGAGACAACTTCCCCTTGGGAGATCACAGAGCTGGATACATCATGGAACTCAACCCGGCTGCCTATTTTGGGGAGACAACCCCTGCTTCTAGTCGCAAAAATACAAAAATAAAAAATGGATCTGATGGTGAAAACCGTTCCACGGCAGTATTAGATCCTAAAAAAGTAAAAATAAAGGACGTATCTCCTGGTGAAAACCTCCATGAGGCGCTAGGGGATGGAAGCATGGGCCTCCCTGAAATAGATAAAGTATATCCTGACAGATCACCTATCGTGGTTGAACCAGCACAGGAAATGAATCTAGGGACAGAGGAAGAGCCGAAAATAACATATAGAGCAGAATCTCTCAGCTTATTCAAATAGGAAGACTTCTTGGCATTCTTCACATGTAGAAATCGCAACTTTCCGTGGACCTACACCGACATGCCCGGGCTAGATCTTGCCTTGGTTGTTCATCATCTCGCAGTCTGTCCTGATGCCAAACCAGTCAAACAGAAGCTCTGAAAGATGAATCCTCAGGTGGCCCTTCTTGTCAAAGCAGAGCTCAAAAAGTTACTAGATGTGGGATTCATATGCCCAATTGATTATCCTGAGTGGGTTTCGAATCTAGTACCTGTTGCTAAACCAGATGGTAGAATCCATTGTTGCACTGACTTCAGAGACCTCAACAAGGCCTGCCCAAAAGATGACTTCCCCCTTCCCAACATCGACATGATCGTGGATCTTACCGCAGGGAATGAGATGCTATCTCTCATGGATGGCTTTTCAGGATACAACCAAATAAAAATCGCTGAAGAAGATCAGCACAAGACATCCTTTATATGCCCATGGGGGACATACTGTTGGGTAGTAATGCCATTCGGCCTAAAGAATGTAGGAGCTACTTATCAGAGAGCAATGACCGTCATCTTCCACGATCTCTTTCACCACATCATGGAGGACTATGTTGATGACTTACTCGGCAAATCAAAGACCAGAGAAGAACACTTAGACGTGCTAGCCAAGATCTTTGATAGGCTAGAGCAATACAATGTTCGTCTAAATCCAAAAAAGTGTGTCTTTGGTGTCACTTCAAGTAAATTGCTAGGATACATAGTCTCCAGATGAGGAATCGAGGTGGATCCAGTGAAAGTCCAAGCTATTACTGAAATGCCACCTCCTAAAAACTTGAAACAACTGAGAAGTCTGCAGGGTAAACTACAGTCTATTCGCTGATTCATTGCTCAACTAGCTGACAAATGCCAACCATTCCAGCATCTCCTCAGGAAAGATACAGCTTTCGCTTGGAATGCTCAGTGTCAAGATGCCTTCGACCAACTAAAAGCATATTTGGCTAATCCCCCTGTTCTATCTCCACCAAGACAAGGAGAGCCCCTCCTCTTGTATATCTCCGTGACAGACACAACAATTGGGGCTTTATTAGCACAACATGATGAGCATGGGAAAGAAAGAGCCATCTACTACATCAGCCGCACCTTGATTTCCTATGAGCTTAAGTACACACAAATTGAACGAGCATGTCTCGCCCTTGTCTTCACATCCCAAAAGTTAAGACATTATATGCTCAATCACAAGACTAAGCTCATTGCTAAGATCGACCCACTCAAGTATTTGCTAAACAGAGCAGCTCTCACTGGGAGAATGGCAAAATGGGTCATGATTCTCACCGAATTCGACATAGAATACACAGAGAGAAAGGCAATCAAAGGACAAGTCATAGCAGATCAGCTGGCTGAGGCACCTATTCAGGCAGAACATCCTACAATAACAGAATTTCTAGACGAGGCCATCTTGACCATCACACCAGCCGCAGATACATGGAAGATGTATTTTGACGGATCCTACACTCACAGAGGCTCGGGGGCAGGTGTCCTATTTATTACCCCTCAAGGCGACACGATCCCTAAATCATTCAAAATCACATTTCCATGCACCAACAATGTCGCAGAATATGAGGCCCTCATCACAGGCCTCCGCATGGCCATCCAATGGAAAATTGAAAAGCTAACTGTGTATGGCGATTCTCAACTAGTCATCAGGCAGGTCAATAATGAATACAAAACTAAGGATGATAAGCTCCTTCCCTACAAGAATATGGTCGATGACTTTAAAGATTATTTCAATGACATTCACTTTGAGCAGATCCCAAGGTTAAACAACAAAGCGGCAGATGCCATGGCCACCATCAGATCTCTGGTTGACATGAAGCAAGGCAATAAGAAATGTGAATTCCTGATCGAAGAGCTCCCCATCCTAGCCTATGCCGTTCCCCAATCGGAACTAGTGTGCGAAATTGTTGGTCCCCTATCCCCCTGGTATCAGGAAACCTACCTCTACCTTCACGATAATATCCTCCCCAACAACCTATCCCCATCACAGAAAAAATCCTTCATCCGTCGAGCCTCCCGTTTCATCCTTGTAGGTGACACCCTCTACAAAAGGAGTCGTGATGGAACGCTTCTATGATGTTTAGACTCTAGGGAAGCTGAGGCGGCTTTGGAAGAGGTACACGCAGGTATTTGCGGGGCACATTCAAGTGGACCAGCTCTTTCTAAAAAGATCCTAAGGACTAGTTATTATTGGCCCACCATGGACAAAGATGCACATCAGTTTATCAGAAAATGCCTCCCATGTCAACAGCACGGCGATCTCATCCATGCACCAGCACAGGAGCTACAACCAATCACAACACCATGGCCTTTCTCACAGTGGGAACTCGACCTCGTAGGTAAAATACACCCTCCATCTTCCAACGGCCATAAATTCATAATCACTGCCACCGAATACTTCACAAAGTGGGTGGAAGCCATACCACTCACCTTCACCATAGGCATTCAAATCTCCAAGTTCATTCTCCATTACATCATCTGCCATTACAGTATCCCTCACTCCATTATCACTGACAATAGAAAGCCATTCAAAAACCAAGAAGTTCGTACTTTGTGCGAAAAGTTTGACATCAAACACCGATTCTCCACGCCATATTACCCCCAAGGAAACGGTCAAGCAGAGGCGTCTAATAAAACCATCCTCTGCATCTTAAAAAAGATAGTCAATGAAGCTAGCCGTGACTGGCACCTCCAACTCAATCCCACCCTATGGGCTTATCGTACCAGCATCCGCACTCCTACCAGAGCCACTCCATACTCACTAGTATTCAGATCTGAAGCCATCTTACCTATAGAGGTCGAGCTCACATCTCTCAGAGTATCTTTGCAAAACATTATCTCTGATGAAGACTATCGCGTCGCCAGGTTGCATCAACTTGAACTACTGGATGAGAAATGCCTTGATGCATTAAATCACTTACAAGCATACCAAAACCACCTCAGAAGAAGCTACAACAAAAAGATCAGAACCAGAAAGTTTGAGGTAGGTGACTTGGTCCTAATGGAAAATCAGAAGAACCTGCAAGAGCATCCGAAGCAAGGCAAGTTTGAACCGCATTGGCTAGGACCTTATGTCGTCACTACCGATTATGGGTTAGGAGCTTATCAGCTTGCAACACCCAAGAGGCAGCCTCTAGATGAGCCAATGAACATCCTGCATCTCAAGAGATTCTATGCATAACCCATCTGGTACCACAAGTCATAAAAATAAAAAAAATATTAAAAAAATCAAAAAATTAGAAAATCAAGAAAAAAATCAGAGTGCAATAAAAACTTCCAATGGTGAAAATCACTTCGGTGACGCCTTGGATAAGTACCATGGTGAAAACCTGTTTCAGGCGCCATGCGTAGTGGCTGGTTCTACCATCTACCAAGTCCTCTTTTCCATCATAACATTCCATACCCACGCATCCCATGGCTTGAAATTCTGAAACATCAAGTTTGTTCGCCCATTTCGCACTACCTTACCCACCCAAAAAACCCCATCCATGGAACAAGGATCCTTGTAAGCTCTCCTTTGTACAGGTCATAAAATCAGAAAATCCAAAAACATCATAAAATCAGAAAATCCAAAAACATCATAAAATCAGAAAATCCAAAAACATCATAAAATTAGAAAATCCAAAAACATCATAAAATCAGAAAATCCAAAAACATCATAAAATCAGAAAACCCAAAAACATCATAAAACAATAGAAAATCCAAAAATACACAAAATTTCAAAAATCATTTATCCATCATTCAATCATTCATCACATCATCACATCTATCATCATCTCACATCATCATCCCAAACCAGAACTACATATTCATTTCACCCGCATCTTAAAAGTACCTTGATCCCGTGGACACAGGGTATGTAGGCAGTCTGGAATACGAAGGATGTTTCCAGTACTCAAGTATCTAAGATGCACCCATCCCAACCCTTGGGATGGTTCCCAATCACTGAGCTTTCTAGATCTATGAAATGATACGCATGCTACGTATACCATTGAAACATGATCCCTCACGCAAAAATCGTCAAGCAACATACCAACTATAATCTTACATTTGGCCCGAATGTTTCTTTTGCCCATCTTCCACGAACCCTCCAATCAAACACCAACAGATCTGTGTCCTAGGATATGTCTTTCCTACGATGGACAAAAATCTATCATTCTATCATCACATCTCTTGGCAAGAGCACACAAAGGCTATTTGTATCTTTCGTTGGTCTTTTTGCTTATTGATTTTTATCTTTTTGTCTCGCTCCAGGCAATCTCCAAAGCTGCCTTGATCTCATTATATCATGGTACGTAGCAGATAACACCTGGAGTAGACATAGTTATTGTTTCTGTATGCTGTGCTTGTGGGTTGATTTCATTACTCCAAGAATAGTATTCATATCTTGAAGTTCAGGTCGGTTCTAGCGTGATGTGTCCTATTTGCATATATAGGTACAAACACCTTATATGCACTATACACACTCACTGCTATGAGTCCCCTTCCTCCACTCGACAAGATTATACTACCTTGGGCATGCATGAAACCAACCTATTGTTTGTGGGTCTAGTCCATGCAATCGTAGGATATACATCATCACCTAGGTCATTTTATACCTTTGTGAACTGTATCCTACATTGCTACATTAAACTAAGAAATGCTCTCAATTAATTTTGTGCAACTATTGATACTAGCTCAACATCATCATCCTAATCACTCAGTCAACCATCCCATATTGGCCTAGATTTGATCGACACTTTTCCACCCCTCCCCCCCAATCTAACTAACCCCACCTTCCCACCATCTCTTCACTTAACACATCTTGAACCAACCCAAACCCCCCTCCACCCCTCAATGACGTGGTGTTTTATGATCTAGCAATCCCCCAATTTCCCCACCGCCATCCCCTAGACACACCCACCCCTATCATCCCCCATCACCTAAAACGATCCCCCACAGTCTCACCCCTCAAGGTCCTCACAAGGAACATCATGTGTATCAGGACTAGGACATATCACCTATCACCTAGTTTGCATATCACCTATCACCTAGTTTGCATACCACCTATCACCGATACCGCATTTAACACATATCATGTAGCTACATGTCACCATCCATTTGCATATCATTTTAGATTCATTGTAATCCATTTGCATATCATTTTAGATTCATTGTAATCCATTTACATATCATTTTAGGTTCATTTTAATCCATTTGCATATCATTTTAGATTCATTGTAATCCATTTGCATATCATTTTAGGTTCATTTTAATCCATTTGCATATCATTTTAGATTCATTTTAATCCATTTGCATACCATTTTAGGATCATTTTAATCCATTTTGCATCACATGTTAGGTTCATTTTTCATCCATTTAAGTTACATCACATTTTAGGTTCATTTTAATCCATTTGCATCACAGTTTAGGTTCATTTTAATCCATTTGCATCACATGTTCGATTCATTTTTTAATCCATTTCGCATCTTAAATCCATCTAAGATTGCATAGAACACAAATAGATTCATTTTAGCTGCATATCATTAACATCATATCACACTCATTTATCACATAGGCAGATCATAAAGTTAAAAATAACATCATCACATTGCATTCCATACATATAAATAAACAATTAATTGCATTACAACATCATCATCATTGAAACAGCATATCATCTAGTGCCATACACATCACCCCATACATTTTTCATCCATAATAAATGTTTGTTAGTCCGCATATTTAGTCACATCATATAGTCCATAAAAATCACTAACACCATGCATATATCAAAAACATAATTGCATCCACCAAAGCACACACATCATACATCCACAACATATAAAATATAACATATGCATCCATCATATAAGCATCATCACAATAGAATATCATAAAGCCATTAGAAGTCTCGCATCATATATAATCACCGCAAAAAAATGTACATCTCTCACATCATCAAAAAAATAAAAGTGTCCTGATACAATGCCCCAAGGGCTATCATGATATAACTCTCACATCGAGGATCCTCTCTCTGAGGGGGTGGGAGATGCTGACCCTGGTCGAGCCTATGATTCTGATGGCGGCTATGGCTATGGCGCTATTGGTACCTGGGGACCCTGCTGGGGCACATGTGAGGGCGGAGGCATCATCTGCTGTACTGACTGCACAGATCTTGATCTATGTGATCTCATGCCCCCGACCTGCTGACCTGGCTATAACTCGATGCTCGCTGTGCTGTAGGTACGGCTGCATAGTATAACCCCTAATAGTACTCTGTCCGTGCTCTGGCCTCTGCTAGCTCTCCCTGTACCTGAGCTACTTGTCCCTGTACCTGAGCTACCTGTACCTGTGCCTGGCTCAACTGCCCCTACATCTGATGTGCATGTGTCTGAGCCTGGGCCAGCTGGGTCTGCATCCCTGCCAAAATTGGGGCAAGTCCCCCACCTGCAGCCTGTACAACACTCAACGCAGTCTCTGCCTGATGTGCTCTCTCGAGCGCTGCATCCTGCTCTAGCCTCAAATCCTCCATGTCCTCTCAAGCCTGAGCCAGCTAAGCCTCTAGCACTGCCACCTGCCCATCCAATCCCTGCAGCTATCCCAACTCGGCCTCTCGGCGCCCTAACGCCTCCTCTAGGCTGGCCACCTAAGCACGTAGTGTCTCCACCTCCTCCATCTCCTCTTGTGACCGTCGCCGAGGTGTCAGCCTCTCAACCTTTGCCTCCATCCCTGCCCCTGAACTCCCTACCCCAGTGTCTCGCCTACCGACTCGCAGCTGCTCCGCGATGGGGATAGATCACCCTGCTCTGTCCTCGACTGTCCATCGCGCCGTCGCGATGCTCTACCCTGCCGTCTGCCCCTAGCCTGGGCCTGCTGCGCTGGATCCTGCTGCGCTGGATCCTGCTGCGCTGGAACCTGCTGCACTGGAACCTGCTGCGCTGGAACCTACTGTACTGGAGCCCCTTGCCCCACTAGTCCCTATTCCACTGCCACTGCTGCCACCTCATCCACAAGCTGACCATCTCTAGTGATCACCCTCTCCGACCCATCATCCATCACCTCCATAATGAACTCCTCCACAATCTCATTGCCCCCCCATCTGGATCATCTCCACCCCCATCTCCCTCATCCTCTGATACCTCCACTATCGGATCTGTCAGTCGAGTGGGCTGATGCGTCTGCCACCATGCCTCATAGGCAGGCGTAGTACCTGCATCCATCACTGTGCTCCTCCAATCCCACTGAACTGGCCGAAGTGCTGCCCAATCATTTAGCACAACCTGTGGCTGTAATGGTGCGGGCCAGTGAGCTGTATCCCGCGGCGTCCGCGCATATATTGCCATCTGCTGAGGCATATCCTATACTCATCCAAACTGACGCATAACCTGCAAGGGTAGGTACATCTCTATGGTATGGTCGCCACGACCCATAAGAAATCTCTGCTGAAATGTGTATGGGAGATGGGTCACATCATCAGGCCACTCCTCACAACCAATATATGGATGATAGACCATGCTAATCACATCATCCAGTATCCTCCGCCAGTGGTGGACCTGTCCAGTATAGGTATACACTGCATCCCGATACAAGAACACAAACGCCTCAAACGGCCGCCGATAATAACCGCAGGTCGGCCGAGTCACAGGGATGTGCTCCCAAAGCCATACGTGTAGTAGCGTAACCCCAGCAGATAAGGCCCTGTCATGAAGATAAGAGACTGTGTGCATCTTATGTAGCAGCTGTATTAGCATCACCGGCCCCCATGCATAGACGATATCATGACTCACCATCCCCTCTATCATCCCGCCCCAACCCACAGGAAAACCTCTGCCTCGCCTATCCGGCAGCACCACACCTCCAATCAACGCACATAGAAATAAGGTAAAGGGATCTGCACCCGCCGCCAGTGTCCTATCATAGTCCATCTCCCTACCATCTGCTGAAAACACCACGTGCTCTGCTCTGAACACTCTAATCAATGCAGCCCGCCCCCTCCTCGTGTCATACCTCACGCGTCGACCAGAGATCAGCAGCTTGAGGATGTGATAAACATCCTCAAGTGTGATGGTCATCTCACCTGTCGGCAGCAGAAAGCTAGCAGTCTCACTGCGGTATCGCTCCACTGCGGCCGTCATCAGAGCTCTATGAGCTCGCAGCACTGGCATCGCTGCCACTGTCCAAAGCCCCAGCCTCGCCAGTCGAGGCCGCCACTCCTCATCGAAGAGTGCCACCACGGATCACATTAGTCACTCCCACGACGCAGTATAAACCGCTCTGTATCCTGCAGCCACCACTTCTTCGTTAGATACTAACTTATTTTCCCCCACACACTTTCTTTTTCTAAATGTCTCACAGGCCTCAATCATGTGGCCCCACATAGACAGTCCCTAGTGCTATTTTTAAAATAGCGCTACTTTACCCTACCCATCGCGCCAATACAGATAATGGCGCCACTGCGCGCCCTGTATCGCGCTAATCCAGACATTGGCACCACTGCGTGGCCTCTATCGCGCCAATCCAGACGTTGGCGACACATGCCTTTTTCGCATCAATTCAAGTTTTAGCACTAAAACTTCATATAGCACTATTCCCCAGTAGGGCGCCAATCCCGACGATAGCGCCGCTCTAACCATATTATGGTGCCAAAACACCATATGTCTTTCTTCCTAGCCTTTGGCACTAATCCAGAAGATGGTGCCAAAATTCCCCCTAAATGGCAACAAAATCGCCTTAACCTACCCTGGCGGATAGCGCTAATCTGCAGGATTGCGCTAATCCGCCTTGTCTATGGCGCCACGCGCTCCTAACCCATATCCCAAACCCCAAAAACACATGCGTAAAATAAAAAATTACAAAGTTCAGGTTAGGCCCTACCTGGGGTCCAGCCTCGGGTGACCGCCCGACCTCTCGGAATCACTCTGAGATATGATGAAGTCGCGGGAACTGTGGGTTGCGCTCAGCCATCTCTCCTTTGTCTTTTCTTCTAGAAGGTCAAAAGTATGCCAATGTGGCACTCTTTGGGCCCACTTTTCCTAATATAGTGGGCCATGTCACCCCTCCATCCCTTCCTTTTCCCTCCAGGGTGCAGATCTCAGCCTTTTTCCTCCATTTTTCCTCCCATCATCGTCTTTTTCTATCACCTTTCACACTGTCACTTCTGTCGCATCCTTTCGAGAGCTTACCTGCAAAATTTTCATTTTTCCTGCTAACCTCTCGAGGGGGCATCCCATATCCATCTCATTCCTTCCCGGCAACTGGGGCATATTTTTCTTCAACCTGACACCACTTCCCTCCTAGGTCCTGACGCCACGTCAAAGAGGGGCAAATGTAGACACCTAAAAATGTCTCGACCACCAAACTGACTCCCGACATCCCTAAACTTACCAATTCCCTTTCCAACCAATTAATTAAATTTTTATTTAATTAATCACCCCTTTCATTTTCTAAATCCACACCATTTTATCCCCAAAATTAAATTAATTTTAATAATTCAATAGTCCAAACCTTAGCCAAGTAATTTAATAAATATGCAAAATTTATTAAATCAATTCCCCATTTTCCCTAAATCTAATTAATTAGTTAAAACCCTGTTAACTAATTAATCCAGCCTACTAATTAGCCTATCCCTACCCTAGACAATTAAATAGCTATTATTTAATTGCCTACTCTAGCCTACCTCATCCTAGCCATAGGATTAATTAATTAAATCACTAATTAATTAATCTTATCCCCCCTCTAATCCCTCTACTAATTTATTCCAACCACATTAATTAGGGTAACCACCCTAATTAAGTAAGTCAAACCCTCATTAGCACTTCTCTCCACATTCCTCAAATTTAAAATTCAAATAAATCACACATCACATTTACTCCTCTTACACATGTCATAACTCTCTTCCCCAAATGAATTTTTAATTCATTTTACCCTTCCCCATGTGAATTTTTAATTCACAAATAATCCATCTCACCCAACCTCATTTATTCACCCTTTTCCTAAAAATGAATAAAAGATTTACTTTTATTCCTAGCCCTCCATCTTCCAAGATCAAATCTAGGCCCTCCACATCACTTTCATCCTCCACCATTGATCTCTCCAATCAATCTCCACCCTTGGATCAAAATCCTCTCAAAAAGTCTATAAATACAACCTCTCACAAGTCATTTTCATCATCCATTTTCATGCAAAGTTACCATGCCAAAATCACATTTGAGTTAATAGTGAGTTGCACAATTGAGAAAGCATTTCACATTTGAATCAATAGTCTAGGGACAATCTTGGTCTTGGGAGCTTCTCTTGGGTGCAAGGACTCCTCTTTCCCTTGATGGGATTAGGTTTTGCATGAGGTATAATCTTGTGTTCTTATTTGCATTTGATTTAGCTTTTTACCTTATTGCATTTCTCTAATCTACAAGATGAAAACACCTATAGTAGATCTCTAAGATCTCTCATGTAAGTATATACCAAAAAGTATGGTAAGTATATCATATAAATGTTGATAAAAGTAAAGTAACAGTGGTATGCAATGAAATTGTCACTTATACACCTTAAACATCTTAACCACAAGCATTCCTTGGCATTAAAGAAAGATAAAAGGCAACGGTAAGTTTTCTAGGTTACGATCAAGCCAACCACCAATTAGGGGTATGAGACTCCAGTTAGCATTCCACAAAGGGATTAATTTTAACATTTACCTTATAAATTATTTAATAAGGTGTCCTACAGATACAAGATACATATTTCTTAGAAGAAAGGCAAGCACCTGGGGTCTCCTAAAGTTTTACCTTTAGACAATTCTACTACACCTGAAAGAGTTTTTCAGCTCCCATAAAACTATTTGGGCTCTTCCGTAAGTTTTGTGAAAATATTTCAACACTCAGTAATATATTAAGAATTCAATTCTTGAATTTGAAATGTTAACATGATTTCATCTTAGATTTTGTTGTTTATATTTTTTGAATCTTGCTTGTCAAAAAACATGCTGCAACTTTGGTACTTATTATTGTTAACTGCATTGGCAACTTATTCATGTTGCCATAATTTTAGTTTAGATTGTTAACACCTTAATGGCTTGTGTGAAGGAGAATATGGAATGCACCAAGGCTACAATCAAAGCACCTAAACTAGTTAATAGAATGCCAAAAGAAATGATGTCTCATGGAATGCTCAATGGCAACATCTCTTTTTTGAGTGTCAAAAGATGTGAAGGGCTTCATCGGTCTGACTTGCCTTTCCATTGTTTTGCTATTGTATCTAATGTGGCTGCTGAACTGGTTTTTTCTTTAGCCAGTCCTTAGAGTTTGCTGTACATGATAGAGTTGAACTAGTTTTTTCTTATGGCAGCCTTGTGCTACTTTTTTATTATTTGTAATTCTTTTCCTGCATTGTTCCAATACAAAAAAATATTTATTGCCACTTTACTTTATCTTGTTTCATTTTCTTATTAGCCGATTCTCAAATATAAAGTGTTGGCTCAAATTTATCAATCTTTACTTGGCAGCATCATAAAATATATAGTTTTCCAAATTTATTTACTTTAATGTTTTAATTCAAATTTAATAATATGTTTTTGCTACATTATAAAATTTATGGTATTTAATAAATTATTCATATCATCACTAAATTTACTACCAATTAATGGAAACTAGTAAATAAAAATGACTACCATGACTAAATAAATGACCAGTTGTTTAGGGAAAAATTGGATTTGTTAATATTCTAGTCTTTAGATGTTTAAATCCTCATTTCCACTATACATTCAAGGATCTAGGGTCGAGTGGCGAGCACTATCATACCATAGGTCACTTACAAACGCACCAAAACTTGGATTAGGGAATTTAATTATCAATTTTCTTTCTCTTATGCCCAATTGACCATTAAAACCCTAATTAAGCAAATATGACAACAAAT
Organism: Cunninghamia lanceolata; assembly: GCA_027924645.1. Taxonomy (NCBI): domain Eukaryota; kingdom Viridiplantae; phylum Streptophyta; class Pinopsida; order Cupressales; family Cupressaceae; genus Cunninghamia; species Cunninghamia lanceolata. The sequence continues at coordinate 338,290 of BSBN01000022.1, forward strand.
TGACAAATTACAAAGAAAGCTCTTGTAGACAGGAGTAAAATATCAAATTACTGAGAACCTATTTTCGGGGTTCCAAAGCAGAACAGTCGGGGACACTAGAGCGGGTGCCCAAGTCCAAGGTACCTATTTCTTTGTGAAATCTAGACCTCCTTCCGGCACTGATCAGCCCTATAAGTTTTGTTTCCTGAAACTTAGATGTGGAGGACACTAGAGAGAGTGTCCAAGTCCTGGAAGTGCTCCTGTGTCCTACTTTTCTTCAGATCCTGAATCCTTGATGCCTACCAATCCTTCCTGCAACTCCACTTTTTCCAAATGCGACACCTGTAACCTACAATCACAAGACTTGGTTTGGGGGTTGTGGTGTTTAGAGGCTTGCCTCAGTCAAGCCCTGGAGGACACTTAAGTCTCTGAACACCATTGTTAGATGAAGAGTGCATGCCCTTGTGAGACAGAGGCAAAAACCAAAGGAATCAATGATGAAAACACAATATTATGTCACCTTGTAGTGAAGCTCTCATGGGAGGAAGATTCTCTTCATGCCATGAGGAAATTGATGCTCAAATTTGCAAATATTAGCACACAAAACACACAAGTCTGCTCTTGCAACACAATGAAAGCCTTGAATCACCTTGAGAATGCCTAAAGGTCACAATGATCATCTAGTTGAGATCTAGTTTACAAATGAATGCCTAAGCAAGCTTATATATGCAACTACAAACACTCCTACCAAGATTTTTGTAATTCAAACTTACCGTGTCGATAAAGGGACCTAATAACAGTCACAAACTGACACCCAAAAATTGGGGCTGCCCCAAAATAGGGTAGGACTAGGGTGCAGGCACCCAAGTCCTCCCCCTATTTTGGGTAGGGTACAGCTCAAGGGGCCCACCTAGGTCCAATTTGCCATGAAACCTAGGTCTCATTCCATCAGGATGCCAAAATATGAACTAAGATGTCCTAAATGCATACTAAAGACCCGTGAGCTAAACCTTATGAGGGAAAAGCCCCCAAGGGGACATTTTCTGATGTTACATTTAGCCCCCACTTTAATGTATGTATAAATGCAAGGCCAATACATGCATTAAAGTAAGGTCACAAACACATCAAACACATCAAGCATAGAGAAGACACACCAATCACATAGAAGACAATAACAGGCATGCAAAACACAGAGAAGATAGTTACAGTCATGTAGAACACGGAGTAGACAGTCAATGCATTAGAAGACACATTAATGCATGGAAGATAGATATGATATCTTTTCTTTTCTTTTTCTCATATATATGAAATGCCAATGCAAGTACTGGAAAGTAAACAAACCTGCCATAATACATGATGCACTACCCTAGGGCGCAGGTCTTTGTATATGGGGCAACAAACACGCCACACAAAACAAGTATGCCAAAACACACACACTTGAAGACACAAAGAAAACACGGCAGACAAGTGATGGAGTGTACCTATTTCTAGGTCCAACACCATCTTAGGCACATTACAAGCACACATTGATGATTGGGCTTCACCACAACAATCACCAAAAACATGCTTAAGGGTTGAGTTAGTCACAAAACCACTCCCCACCTCCACATAGGACTTTTGAAAATGACAGGTTGATGCAATATGCTTTGAGAAATACACCAACCCCACCTCTACAGAGGGCTTAAGAAAAAGGATATACACGATATCCTGCCTCCACAGATGGCTTACATGATTGATTGATTGATTGCAAACAAACTCAGGATGCATGATGCACTACCCTGGGGCACAAGTCTTTGCATCCGAGGTCAAACACATTGCTAACATCTATAACAGACAACTTACCTTATATATACCCCCACCTTAAGGTGGTTGATATCAAGTATCGATATCAAGCACATTAAGGTAGGAAGAAAACACACAAGGCAACACTGACTTTCACAAAGCCCATGCCCCCCAGAGGTGAGAAGTGCTTTACGATCATCAAATGTTCCCACAAACACATCCCTGTAAGAAACATGTTAGTGTCTACAACATCATGACAAACAACAACATCAATGCATATGATTAAACACACAAAGAGCCAAGGTTATACAATGAATTCAGAGTTTGAGGATAACCGTGGGGCTATATCACGAAGCTCTCTAAATCAAGTATCGCCAAGGCTAGATTCAAAGACAAACAAAGGTGCATAGAGCAGTTGTATTGTTAAGGTTTTTAAATGTGATAGAAACATCATCGAATTCACTACGTAGAAAGCACGAGTGCTTCCACTAGCCAAGCATCAGATAAGATATACAACCCCATCATCATATTAGGAACTAAGTCCATTTTTTGATTTCTCTCGAAAGGGACACTAGGTCTGCATCACTATAAATGTTTGTCATCATCCACCCGCTAGATGGAAACACTAGAGGAAGGGAAACAATAAATAAGAGAGGAGAAACAAGTGTCTTAAGGACAGTCACATAGGAGGGTGCCCTTAGGTCACCAACCACGATGCTATGTCTGCAAGACACAACACACAACAATGAAATTAGAGAGAGGCAATTTAGAAGAATGATGATACAAATAGAAGAAGGTCACAATAGAGGCAGTCTCCCAGTATCCTAAACCTTACAGGAGAATATGAGGTTATCCAAGGAGGCCTAAACAACATATAATGCATCACGGGGGAAGCACATCATGAGAGAGGTGAAGGGTTAGAGATATTTACTTGTTAGGATACCACCGTTAAGAACCTACATATCTAGGATATCTATCATGTTGTTTAGATCTTGTTGAATTAACATTAAGTGTAGGATGACAAGAGGCTTTCTTTTCTTTAAAAGGATTATATCCAATGCTGCTTGAGTGATGTGTTGAAGCAGATTCTATAGGTACTTGAATCCCTTGTTGATTTACACCACATCCTTACCTTCGTATTTACAATTGTTATAAAGGATTTTGAATCCTCGACCATAAAGGGATGTCATTTTCTTAGAAGATGGTGAAGCCCCATAGGTGTCATAATTTGTAGTGTAAGTGAGAGTATTGTTTTTTATTTTCTACCAAGGGGACTTTAGGTTTCTTAGATGCTTTGAAAGATTGCTTAGGTGAGATCAATGCCACTTTTGATGTCTCAAGGCTATTAATTTTATATTCCCCTATACTTCAAGGATTAAAATTTAATGAGCCCCAATTATTTGATGGTATGGAATCTTTCACAACATCATTCATGGCTCCAGGCTTTGATGAATTATCTTGTAAATTATTTAAGCTCATATGATTGTAAACTGGTTTTTGCATTTTAATCTGTAAACAGTTATCTGGTTTAGGATTAGCATGAATAGTATGAAGTTTACCTTTGAATATAAATTTGATTGAATGATGCAACATGGAAGGAATTGCCCCCAATGCATGAATCCAAGGTCTACTAAGAATCATGTTGTAAGATAAAGAACAAGGCATGACATGAATTAGGGTAGGCACAAGCACGGATCCTAGTTGTATAGGTAGAGTTATAGTGCCCATGGAGTGTCATCCATCATTATCAAAGCCACGAATGTTAATGCCATTTGGTGTGATTTGTGATGTGTCAATCTTGATTTTATGTAATAAGTCAATGCCACAAACATTAAGAGCCAATCCATTGTCAATCATAACATGTTTTACCAATGTTTTATTTATTATGACAGAGATTATAAGTGGATCATATTGGTTTTGAACTTCAATTGATGGTAATTCTTGTGGTTGAAAGAGAATGTCTATTTTTGTCGCATGCATACTATCCAATACCACTGCTACATCATTAGGCTTAGTAGTAGGTGGGATAATCACCTTTTGTAAAGCTTCTTGGAGCATTCCATGGTATGTAGGTGATGTTTGTATTAAATACCAAAGAGAGATCTTAATTAGAGTAGTACGAAGCTGTTTAACAAGATCATACTCTTGACCACTTTTATGAGTAAGACAAGGTGGTTGAGGGAGCATAGGTTGAGAACGTGGAAGAGAGACAGGCACAGGTGGTGCTTGGTTATATTGATTTTTATTACCGGTGTTGTATGTGTGAGAAATCACATTGTGGTGTGGTTGTTGTAACACATTTTGAACACCTTGAACCGTAATCACCGGCTTTAAGTAAGAAGGTGCATTAGGTGCCCCCCGCACAACTATCTTAGGAATAGTGCTACCAAGTCTATTAATAAGTATCGAATTAACACCGTTTCCCTCTTGACTACACCCAACATAAATCCCTAAAGTATTTAATGTGAGAGACCTTTTCTCATCCAATAATTCTACATCTTGGCCAGGGAGAGCAATGGGATGAGAGGCAGGTACATCATCATCACCATACTCTATGGTGAAAAAAAGCTTTTCACTCTCATTTTTCTCATGAGTGTTCCTAGAGATGAATTTGGTTAGATCTTCTAATATCCAAGGATGTCCACTCATGAGGATTAATAATTTGTCAAAATCAATATCTTTGATGAATGCATGTAGAAATACCATAGAAAAATGGCATGAAGGTGCCATTGCATTGTAAGATCAGATTTTGAGAAGCTTTTCCAAGATCAAAGGCAAGTGTAAAACAATATGTCCAAAATAGCCTCAAATGCGTGATTTTTGGTACTTTTTTTTTTCAATGCCAATAGGTGAAACAAATGATGTTGTAAGGATTTTAATCAGGGGCAGCAAGTTATATGTCTGATATCAATCCAAGGTAGCAACAAGATCCTTCTCAACACACTCTTGATGCAAATCCAATATAATACCAAGTCAAATTATAGTGAAATATGTCAAACTTTTTTCACCAAATTTCAATGCAAAAGAGCATAACAAAGGGTGTTGTGAGGAAAGTGATGATGGATAGAAAATAATATTAGTAATAATAGCCACTTTGTGTCAAAGCTCCCAAAACAACATGCTCTTAGTGCCACTTAAGGTAAAACCCTAGTGAAAATATAGCAAAATATTCAATTTTTTCACAGTTTTTCAATTCCAAGACCTAGAAAAGGGGGTGTTGTAATGAATTTGAGGAGGTATAACAAATAATGTCAATAATATCAGTCACCTCTATCCATAAAATTGATCACAACATGCTTGGAGTGCAAACTAAGTCAAACCATAGGACAAAAATGGTCAAAATGTGTAGTTTTTCGCCAAATTTAATACAAGAGCCCGTTAAAAGGGTGTTGTGAAGCTTTTTATGAGGGGAAGAAAATGATTACCCTTATAATAGAAATATAATTCCAAAGTACTTTTCACAACACACCTATGGTGCAAGTTTATAAAGTTGATAAGGCCAAATTTAGTGAAAATCGTTGTTTTTTGAAGCCCTAGGTTTGAGATCTTGGGACAAAATTTTATGTGAATGTTTTGAAGTCTAATTTATGATGAAAATTAAAGACTCTCAGATCTGAAAATAATTTTCAATCTCTAATATGAAAAATGCCAATGCAAATTGAATGAAAATGCATGAAATTTGCTAGTTTTTTGTTGAAATTTTCTATGCAATGCAAATATTTTAAATCTAAATGCAAATTTACACTAAAATGTAAGACTATAGCCAAATGTTAATTTGAATGAGCCTCTAAAATCAGTAGAAAAATCTGATAAAAAATTTTGCCTACTAACCCTAGATTTTGGAATTACTAGGATATATAACACAAAAACCTTGCAAATTAATAATGAAAATGCAATACAAATTTCTGAATTTTTGAATTTTTCTGTAGTTTATATCAGATCTGATGCAAAAATCATGAATTAGGAAAATTTAGAAAGAATTGATGTAATTTAGTAAGCCAAACAATGCAATTTTTTTTAATTTTTCTGATTTTTCAATTTTTTTAAATTTTTTCTCAATGCAATAAAATGAATGACTATATGAATGAATGAAATCAATCCAAATCTAAAGACACACACTTAGCAAGTTGCAATTTAAGTCCAAAAACATGGGTTCACTAAAATATTTAGTGGAAAATTAGATTTGTTAATATTCTAGTGTTTAGATGTTTAAATCCTCCTTTCCACTATACATTCCAGGATCTAGGGTCAAGTGGCAAGCACTATCATACCTTAAGTCACTTACAAATGCATAGAAACTTGGATTAGGGAATTTAATTATCAATTTTCTTTCTCTTATGCCCAATTGACCATTAAAACCCTAATTAAGCAAATACGACAACAAATTGACGAATTATGAAAAAAGCTCTTGCAAATAGGAGTAAAATATCAAATTACTGAGTACCTATTTTTGGGGTTTCAAAGCGAAACAGTCAGGGACATTGGAGCCGGTGCCCAAGTCCAAGGTACCTATTTCTTTGCAAAATTTAGACCTCCTTCTAGCACTAATCAGCCCTGTAACTTTTGCTTCCTGAAACTCAGATGTGGAGGACACTAGAGAGAGCGCTCAAGTCCTAGAAGTGCTCCTATGTCCTACTTTTCTTCAGATCCTGAATCCTTGATGCCTGCCAATCCTTCTTGCAAATCCACTTTTTCCAAATGTGACACCTGTAACCTGCAATCAAAAGACTTGGTTTGGGAGTTGTGATGTTTAGAGGCTTGCCTCAGTCAAGCCCCAGAGGACACTTAAGTCTTTGAACACCGTTGTCAGATGAAGAGTGGATGCCCTTGTGAGGCAAAGGCAAAAACCAAAGGAATCAATGATAAAAACACAATATTATGTCACCTTGTAGTGAAGCTCTGATGGGAGGAAGATGTTCTTCATGCCATGAGGAAATTGATGCTCAAATCTACAAATATTAACACACAAAACACACAAGTCTGCTCTTGCAACACAATGAAAGCCTTGAATCACCTTGAGAATGCCTAAAGTTCACAATGATCATCTAGTTGAAATCTAGTTTACAAATGATTGCCTAAGCATGCTTATATATGCAACTACAAACACTCCTGCCAAGATTTTTGTAATTCAAACTTACCGTGTCAGCAAAGGGACCTAATAACGGTCACAAACTGACACCCTGAAATTGGGGCTACTCCAAAATAGGGCAAGACTAGGGCACGAGCACCCAAGTCCTTCCCCCCTATTTTGGGCAGGGTATAGCTCAAGGGGTCCACCTAGGTCCAATTTGCCATGAAACCTAGGTCTCATTCCATCAAGATGCCAAAATATGAACTGAGATGTCCTAAATGCATACTAAAGATCCAGGAGCTAAACCTTATGAGGGAAAAGCCCCCAAGGGGACATTTTCTGACGTTACACCAGTTAACAACAATCAATGACTAAATGATTACAATGACTAAATAAATGACTAAATATACGTACTACCAAATTGATGACTAAATATACTACCAAATTACCAAATATACTACCAAATTGTTGACTAAATATACTACCAAATTAATGACTAAATTAATGATTAAAATTTGTTTAGTCATAAATTTGGTTATGACATAAATGACTGGCAATAAACTACTAATGGTCACATGACTAAATATAATACCAAATTGATGACTAAATATACTACCAAATCACCAAATATACTACAAAATTGATGACTATTTAATATACTACCAAATTAATGACTAAATTTTGTTTGGTCATAAATTTGTCATGAGATAAATGACCAGCAATAAACTACCAATGGTCATGTGACCAAACTACTGATCACATGACCAATTTTTGGTATTTTTTTTAGTCATTTATTTATGTTTTTCTACTAGTGTACTGTAATTCACTTGTTTCTTCTGGAGTGGCTAATTTTCTCAATATCCTCAACATACAAAGCTTCTAAACAAGTAATATAATAAGATACAGTTGACACCAATGACAAAAAAGATATGTTGACATCAATGACAACACTGATTAGGCACATACTTGTAACAATATCACCCTCTATCATTGATGGCAACATATGATGTGAAAAACTTGCAACAACCATCAAGACATGATAATCCCCTTTCTCTGCCTTACTTTATTTCTCCAAGATTCTCCCCCTTTCTCTTTTCACATCTGTACTTTCTTTCTTTCTCCAAGATTCTCCCCCTTTCTCTTTTCACGTCTATACTCTAAGTTTTTCACATGACTTCTCTCCCCCTTTGACATCAATGGCAAAGGGCACATACTTGCACTCTTCTGCTCTGGTCCAATCTCTTTTTTTGAACTCTTTGACTACTCCCCCTAGGAAGTAGCCTTGAAAAGCATCAATTTGAATCTCTAAGCACCTCTGGACTGATGCTCTATTGTGCATCTTAGTTTAGAACAGGAGGGGTGATAACCCCTAACTTTTCTTTGAGATAATCAAAAGTATCCTTAGGTAGAGGCTTGGTGAAAATGTCTACAATTTGATCTTTTGTAGAAACATACTCCAACTTGACTTCATTCTCTATCACCTTTTCTCTCAGAAAATGATACCTAATGGATATGTGCTTTGTCCTTGAATGCATCACTAGATTCTTTGATATGTTTATGGCACTTGTGTTGTCACAAAAGATTGCAATTGGATCCTCATACACAACTCTGATGTCCTTCAAAGTCTGCTTCATCCATAACACTTGAGTGCAACTGCATGCTGCTACAATGTATTCTACTTCTACAGTAGACATGGATAGTGAATCTTGTTTCTTGCTCAACCAAGATACTAACCTTTTTCCCAAGAAGAATGCACCTCCACTTGTACTTTTTCTGTCATCCACATCTCTAGCCCAATCTGCATTAGTATATCCACTGAGAGTAAAGTCACTGTCCTTAGGGTACCACAAACCATAATCCATTATTCCTTTTAAATATCTCAGATTTCTCTTGACTGCCATCACATGTGATTCCTTGGGTTCTGCTTGAAATCTTGCCACAAGACATACTGCATGCATTATGTCAAGTCTGGTTTGAGTCAGATAAAGTAATCCTCCAATCATAGATCTATACCTTTTTTGGTCTACCATGGGTGAGTTATCATCTTTACTCAACTTACAACTAGTTATCATAGGTGTGCAGACTGGTTTAGAGTCTTTCATCCCAAATTACTTTAACAACTCTTTCACATACTTAGATTGAGAAATGAAGATACCTTTATCTAATTGACTTATTTGCAGACCTAAAAAGAAGTTCATTTATCCAAACATGGACATTTCAAATTCACTTTGCATTTCTCCAGTAAAACTGAGCACATACCTCCATTGCCTCCAAAAATAATATCATCAACAAAGATTGCAACAATTAGGATTTGTTCATCATTGATCTTGAAGTAGAGATTGTTGTTTGTAGTACCTTTACTAAACCCTATTTGTATCACATACCTATCCAACTGTGCATACCATGCCCTGGGGGCCTATTTTAATCCATACAAAGATTTCTTCAATCTACATACCATGTCACCCTAACCTAATGACTGAAATCTTTCCGATTGTTCAATATAAACTTCTTCCAATTCTCCATTTAAGAAAGAAGACTTCACATCCATTTGGTAAACCTTGAAATTTTGTATGTTGCAAAAGCCAAAAACATCCTTATTGCTTCAATCCTTGTCATTGGAGAAAAAGTTTCTTCAAAGTCTATTCCCTCAACTTGAGTGTATCCTTTGCATACCAACCTTTCTTTGTTTCTTACCACTTCACCATTCTCATTCATCTTGTTTCTGAAGACCCACTTTGTGCCAATTACACTCTTATCTGCTGGTCTAGGAACTAGATCCCAAGTATGATTCTTCTCTATCTGCATCAATTCCTCTTTCATAGCCTTTGTCCAATTCTCATCTTTGCAAGCCTCATCCACAATTTTAGGTTCAATCTTAGAAATCAGACAAAAATTTACTTATTCCTCTACAACTTTTCTTTTGGTTAAAATCCTTTTGCTCTTATCTCCTATGATTTGATCTTTAGAATGACTGAGTCTTACATACCTTGGAGTTTTAGTAGCACTTACCAGAGCTTGTTCTTCTTCATCTGAGCTGTCTTCATGCTGCATCACTTCTAAAACATCTTGATCATTTGATTCATACCCACTTAATTATAAGGTTCTTTCCTTACATTCAACTTTAACATTTGTACTCTTAATGATCTTATTTAGCCTCTTATTATAGCACCGGTAGGATTTGCTCTTGGTGGAGTAACCAAGGAAGATTCCTTCATCACATCTAGCATCAAACTTGCCTAGATCTTCTTCTCTTTTGATATAACATTTGCTACCCAAAACTTTGAAATATTTCATAGTAGGAACTTTACCATAGCACAACTCATAAGGAGTCTTAGAATGGTTACCTTTTACTTGGACTCTATTTAGAATGTATATAGCAGTGTGAATTGCCTCTCTCTAATATGCTTCTGGAAGATCAGCTTCCTTCAACATAGTTCTAGCACTTTCTTGAACTATTTTGTTTTTCCTTTCAACAACTCCATTTTGATGTGGAGTTCTAGGTGCAGATAGTTGTCTCTTTATTCCATGTTCATCACAAAAGAAATTAAATTAATTTGATGTGAATTCTCCTCCTTTAATAGACCTAAAGCATTTAATTTTCAAATCCATCTCATTTTCAACCATTGCCTTAAATGCCTTGAACTTGTCTAGAGCTTCATATTTTTCTCTCAAGAAGGTGACCCAAGTCATTCTAGAATAATCATCAATAAGCAACATGAAATACATTTCTCCTTGCAAACTTCTTACTCTAGTAGGTCCACACAAATCTATATCAACTAGCTCAAGTAGTCCTCCGACTAATTGGTCCTTACTTTTGAAACTTGTTCTTGTTTGTTTCCCAAATTGACACTCCTTGCAAATAGGATTAGCAAGCTTCACAAGCTTAGGCAGATCTCTAACAACATGTGTAGTACTTATCTTCATAATATTATCAAAATTTATGTGACACAACCTTCTATGCCATAACCAACTCTCATCATTCTGAGTCAACAAGCAATAGTTATCAGTTCCTTTCAAGTGATAGATATTACTTCTGGTCTTCTTACCAGTTGCAATGACTATTTCAAAACTTTCTCTAATCATGCATCCATTGTCCTTGAAGCTTAAATCATAGCCATTGTCACACATTTGACCGACACTCAAAAGATTGTGCTTTAATCCTTTCACATACAAGACATCTTCTGTATTATGATTTCCATCAAAATAAATGGATCCTTTTCCACAAATCTTACCAGCTGTATCATCTCCAAACCTAACTAGTCCACCATCAAACTAAAAAACTTACTTTTGTCACCAGTCATGTGGTGAGAGAAACCACTATCAATGACCCATTCATCTTTGTCCTTAATAACCTGAGCAGCCTGTTGGCAAGAGACACTGCTTTTCTTGATAGGTGTTGTCATTGATGGCAACCAAGATCATCCCAATCATCTACTTAACACTAATTGTTTATACCGGAAGTTAGATTTAGAATTTGTCTAAGTCTGGGCAGTTAGGAACAGAGCAGTAACAGGGTCTAATATTTTGGTCTGGATCTCTTTGATGGAAAGTCATGATTAGCTGTGGATCTAGGGGAGTCATATGCATTGTCAAGACAATCTCAATCCAGATTTTTGTCCTCCGGTGATGAAGGATTCAAAAGATATTAGCCTTTGAGTTCTAGGTTCCAGTTTGACAGAGAAAACAAAAGAAGAATAGGCTAACCTTGTAGAAGATCTTGATTCCAGATGTATAGAAGTTGTTTGTTGGACAAATTGTGATGATCAGTGATAGTGGCCGACATGAATGAGATTCTCAAGAGAACGTTTTGGTCCGCACCTTAAGTTATGCAAAGATCTAGCCGACAGAGGAGAGCATTCATAAAATTCTAAGTGTTGTTGAAGCCAACTGATAGAATGATTGTAGATCTTGTTGTGGATAGATATAGCTAATGAAATTAGATGATTTAGTGTGTGTGGTGTGTACTAATAAGGTGTAGATGAGAAGAGCAGAAATCTAAAGTGTGAATGAGGGCATAACAGTAAGAAGAGCAGAGCAAAGATGAAATGTGTAAGATTAGTTTTTGTACTCAACTGGAACTGAAATTATTGCATGAGTAGATGCTATTAATCAATTCAAATCTCTATGTTTCTCTTGTAATATCTTCTTAGGTAGTGAGCCTCCATTTGAGTAGTGAGCTCTAGGCAATGAGCCTGAATGCATGTGCATTCCCATTTTGTGACAATACTTTTAACAGGGTATTAATTTTTGTGGGTTATCCCCCACCATGGTTTTTCCCTTAATTGGGTTTCCATGTCAAAATTCTAGTGTCAAGTGTGTTTTCTACTCATGTGTTATTGATTGATGTTGAAATGTTTATATCACTAATTTGATTATAAGTTGCAAAAGAAAATTAAAGGTAGAAAAGATGAAAGTGTATGACAACTGATTCACTCCCCCCTTCTTAGTTGTCCATACCTAAACCAACAATTGGTATCAGAGAAAGGTTCCCTTGAGAAGCCTAACAGCTTGAGGAAAGACCTTGGAAGAAGGTTTTAATGGGTTCACTCAAAGATCAACTTTAGTTGGCCCTAGAAGAGCTTGTTTAGTCTAAAGCAGAAATTAGTAATTTGAGAAGTGAACTTAAAGATGCTGATGATACCATTGATATGTTAAAAGATAAATTAAAGAAATCTATGCAAATGAAAAAGGAGTTACTTCTGCAACTATCTAGCTTACCAGAAGAAAATGGCATGAATGAAGCTTTGGAAGAAAAGACAAAAGAATGTGAGAAGCTGTCCAAAGAAGTTTTTCTAAAAATTGAAATGGAATCTGGGGTGATGAGGCAAACCAAAGAAAGTGAAGATAGGAAGAAAATTGAAGAAGATCTGAATCAAAGACTAAAAGAAAGAACTGAAGAATGTTGCAAATTGGACAGAATAGCTAGCCATCTAGAATCTGATTTACAAGAAAGCCAAGAAAATGAAAGAGAACTTGAAAGGCAAATTGTCATTCTCAAACATGACCTAGAAATTGCAAATGAATATAAGGAGAAGTTTAAGATAAGCTTAGCAAAATTAGAAGCATTGCTCAAAGGACAGAAAATGGCTGATGACAAGCATGGCCTTGGATATGAGAAAGGTGAAAGTTCCAGATCTGGACAGAAAAATTTTCAACTAAGGAATAGGAGAAACAGAAGTAGAAAATCTTTGGTAAGACAGCCTAATGCTCAAAGATATCCTTCATTCAATGGAAACTATTTCAATTGTAACAAATTTGGTCATAGAGCTACTTAGTGCAGAAACAAAGTAAATCAAAATGGTACATCCTTCTCCAAGCAATGCTTCAAATGCAAAAGGTATGGTCATAAATCCAATGAATGTAGAAGTATGAAAATGAATAACTCTAATGGAAATTCTTTCAATGGATATTGCTTTGCTTGCAATGGATATGGACACATGGCTAATCAGTGCAGATCAAGAGGAAATCAAGTATACAAGTAAAGAAATGTTGTATGCTTTAATTGCAATAAATCTGGTCATGTTGCAAGATTCCGCAGGAGTAGGAACAATGGAAGAAGAGGTCCGGTAAACAGAAAACTGGATGAGCAGAGACAAGAAAAAGGAAAAGGAAAAGTTAATATGAATGAGATTCAGAATAAGACAAGAAAGACATGGGTCAAGAAGATAACTATGAACAATAGGAATGGGTCTGCACCAGAATTTGGTGCTGAAAATTTCTCTGGGAATTGAATTAGGAGCTTTGGCTCAGGGGAAGCAGCATTGTAAATCAAATTCTCCCAGCCAGTAAGTGAGTGCCTGGATCTAGCACAATAAGTAAAGGTACCTTGGATTGTCTCAGATCATTTGGAAGAAATCTCAGAAGAAAAAAGGTGGATATTAAAATTGTAGAGTAATTTATGAAAAACTGTTCAACAAATAGAGTAACTAGATGCATTAGGATAGAGCATTTATTACAAAGACAAACTAGGTGTTGTAGAGCATAAAAAGGTCATTCTTTCCTCATTTAGATCACTTTGCATCAGAAGAAAGCAAGAATAAGAGAAGCGAACGACTTCAGAGCCAAAAATTCTCAAGAATTAAAGAGCGAAGAGGATCTTCAAGCAAAACCCTAATCTGTGAAGCAAGGTATTTCTATTTTCTACGAAACCTATTGAATTCTCAATCTCTACAAATGGCTACACCTTTGCTTGTTGATTTCACTAAGAGGCCCCGTCCTAAATTCAAGAAGCATCCTTATAAATCTATTGAAGTCGAGCCGCTAGGTGCCTTTTCAAGTGTTCCATATGGGGTTTTACATGTTGAAGACATTAGGGCATACATTCACTGCAAAATAGAAGAATTTGGGAATATGAAACTACTTGAGTTGTTTAAGAGCCATCTAAAAGATGACAATTATCAATTGAAACCTAAATTTGAAGCCCTTGAAAGCAAACACTTTCTGTAAATGATTGATTTTCCATCTTTTGATGAAAAAGAATGGGTTCGGTATGTGTTAAGCCAGATGCACGATGAGTTTATTTGGCTATTAAAACTATTTAAGATCACTAAAGATGTTATCAAAATTGTGACTAGACTAAATACAACTAGTGATTTACCTACTTTAAAAACTGTGAGAAATGAAATTGTTGTTATTGATGCAACTGGAGCTGTCAGGCCAATTATTTTCCTTCCTTATTTTGATCGTCTTACAATACAGTTGGTGACGTTATTAGACTTTTAGAGACTATTGTTCCATTATATAGAGTTGATTATATCTCCAGATTCTGGTTTGACTTTGATTAGACATGTGGTGATTTGATTTAAATCATATTTTGATGCTATGATGAGATTAGACATGCAAGATATATTAGATGATGATTATTGATGTGATTTCTAGTTCATTATGTTGGTTCATTAATTGATGATGATTATGTGACATTAGATAGAAAATGCAGTTTAATCTTGAATTATGTTGTAAATGATTAATGTTGTATACAATGGCATGAATTTAATTTCAGTTGCTTCGGCTATGATTATTCATGATATGATTGACACTTGATCTAGTTGTGTAGGATTATATTCCCAGGCCACGGGAAATTGGAGGTATTATTCACACATATGTTATTCCCTGTGAAACTGATCCATTCCCAAGAGGGATGAGGATCACATTTGATCAAATGTTGTTTAAGTACTGGTTTGATTTACTATTTTGGTCTAGTACCCTTTTTTGTAAATTAATTTATATCTTGTATTGTATATTTTTATTGTTTCACACCACTTGGTATTGTATTCATTTTGGGCCATTTAAAGTGAATTTATGACTCCCTAGGTGTACCATAGTGTCCCGAAACTTACCCTAGGTGGTTATCTATGGGTCCAAGGTTAATTTTGACTAACTAAACTATGGGGTAACTCACTTTTGGTCAGTCTAAACTGAGGTTTAGTCAAAGTGACGAATTTTGAAATGGCTAAGGGTGGGAGATGAGGCATGCTTTGGGAAAGACTCATCTCCCTTACCAAAGTTTGGGGATCCCTTCACCAAGAAGACTTGGGAGGTCTTCAAGACTCCCAAGTGTGTGGGATCTCACTCCAAGACTCTCACACACATGTGAGAGCATCTTGGAGGGAGATGGCCCTCTTCAAGAATAAGAGGATTCCATATGGCATCCTTTATCCTCATGGAGGCTTGAAGGGAATTGCCACCACACCACTTGGTCTCTCACACATGTGTGAGAGCACAAGTGGATAAGGTGAGGATTGGAATGGAATTGGATGGTGACACTTGTCACCCTCACACTTCCTCTCCCTTGCAAGTGGCATGGGATGAGGAAGGAGAAGGTAACAAGTGTCACCTTCTCATTCCTCAAGGCCAAATTGGAAGGCCTATATTACCTCCTCTTGAAGAGGAGTGTGGGGTTCTTGCATATTGCATATTTTCTTTCTATTCTTAGAGTTCCATTTGGGAAGTTAGAAAAATTTGGAGATTGGGAGACTTGGAGAAGCTTGGAGCTCTTCACCAAACGTGCTTCCATTTTTAGGGCTTTTGAAGGTAAGCTCCATGGCTATGGCCATTTTCCCTTGTAAATTTCATTTAAGTTTTGTTTGTGTTTTTATGTTGTTTGTTGTTTTCATTTTTGTGTGGGTTGGGAGTTTGGTGAGAGCACCTCCATTTGGAGGTCAGGCTCAACTTGTATGGGGTAGGGGAGAGTGAACCTCCTTGAGGTCACCTCCTTATTTTTGTGCTACTTATAGCCTTGAGGGCTTTTCTTAATGTTGAGAACATTTTTTATGGCAAGAGTGCCATGATAGTTTTTGAGTTATTTGGAGATATGTATTTTGGTGGTTATGGATTGAGGCCTTGAGACTTGGTGATTTGAGATCATGGAGTGGCCTCTTGAGTTGAAAAGTCCATTCCCCTACCCCCATCAAACTCATTTTCATGAGTTTAGTTTTGTGCAAACCCTTGGGAAATTTTTATGTGTGTTTACAAAAAATTGCTTTGTTATGGTGTGTGTGTGCAACCATGTGAATCCTACCTCCCTAGCTTGGGGGTGACCCACTTAAGGGTCTATGGTAGGGAGGAGGGCATTCCTTCGTGGCTTGTTTCCCCTTTTGTGTTTTTTTTATGCAATGCATGTTTTGTTGAAGGAGAAGTCCATTTTAGTTTTGTTGCATTATTTGAGTTGGCTATTGTGAGCCATGGCCTTGGAGGCCTTATTGTGTTTTGTTGTCAAAAAAATATATACTCTCAATGTTGAAAAGGAGAAATGGAATTAGTCCTATGTTTGCAAGTAATTTTTCCCATTTGTAATTTATTTATTAATTGTTGATATAAGTTCCTTCTTGCTGCCCTCTGTTAAATGTTAATTGCTGGTTAGAGTATTATGTTGTATTGGTATAGAAAAGAAAGGAAAGAGTTAATGTTGTTTAAAAGCATTTGTATGTTCAAGAAGATTAGTTGCTATCATTTTTAATTAAAGAGAAAGAAAATAGATAAACTGTATTTATGATGTTTGGAAAAAATAAATTTAATTCTCTTTTAGTGCTTACTATTTAAGATAGTTTTCCATGTGACTGATATTTTATTGCTGTCAGAAAAGGAAGAGATAAAGAGAAATTATATGTTAAAAAAAAGAAATGGTTCCTAGAGTTTTCTAGTCTTATATTCATTGTGATTAGTCATCTAATTTTCCTGCCCATTGGTGTATATATCATATAATATATATATATACCCTGTTAAAAGCATATTTTAAATCTTGCTATAAAAAAAATTGTTAACCTGTGTATACATGCTGGTACATATATATATATATACACATACACACACACATATATATATTAAAATATAAATAAACTGTATTTAAATGAAATTATCTATTAACATAAAAATTTGTTTGAAATCTCATATTCCAGATTTAAGACAACAAAAAGAAATGAACATATTTTATTTTATTTTATTGGGCCAAAAATCTAAATGTGTTGCGGTCAGATTTTTATGTAGTTAAAAAAAAAAAGAAACAACCTTGGTGGATGACGGTCACGGCCACCGCCCACCGGACACTCTTCTATAGTTGCGGGTGTGGGGAGGGGGGCAAGCCCCCTCCCCCCCCCACACACCCTTTGGTGTGGGTGGGGGATCGACCCCCTCCCCACATCACGCCCCCTACTTAAAACAATATACTGTTAGCGGCGGCACCGTGGGGTGTATTCGACCCTTCCCTGTTTTGATAACAATGTGAAAAGTTCAGCCTCTAGGATTTCAACTGTATTCTTTACCTACCAACAATAACAAAAAGGTATATATATATATATATATATATATATATATATATATATATATATATATATATATATATATATATATATATATATATATATATATATATATATATACGGCTCTCTGTAATTTTAAAATAAGAACAAATAAAATGTAACCCAGATCTATGTCCCCAGATGCATTTATACATAAATAAATAAGGGTTTGCCTTAAACAAATATATATATATACCCTGTACAAATATAATCTATGTATATACCTCCTTGTGAGGTATTTTAATGGCCACCCATGAGCATAACTGAAACCCCCAACCTGCAAGATAAAGAGAAAGAAAACCAATGGAAGAAAATAATTTGTGAGAAATGAAAATTGAGAGAAAAGAATGTGAGAATAGAGAAGAGGAAAAAAGAATAGATAAGGTTAGGGCTTTTCAAAGAGAAACTAATAAAATATTGGAGGGCACTTAGGGTTGTAAGTTGAAGATTAGAATTTTATTTTATTTAATTCTTCCATTTTCCCTTGTGCGCGGGAAACTAAGTTTCCTCCACTTTGGTTTTTTAAGCCATTTTGATTTATTTGACTTCCTTGGTGCTTTATTTTAGTGGTTGTTAATATTATTTGGGGGTTTTGATTTTAATTCCTTTTGGAGAGTTAATTTAATTGAATGGGTTGTTTATTTTAGATTGGGTGTTTTATCTCTTAGTAGGTTATTATTTTGGGACATTTATTTTTAATTCTAGTGCATTTTAAATTAACCTTGTGGTTAATCTTTTATTTAATTTAATTTTAATATATCAATTTTATCCCAGAGGGGATGTTTTAATTTATCCTCTTTGTATTTATTTTAACTAGGGTTAATTAATAAATGTAATTCACGAAATTATATTTATTAATGGACTTAAGTAATGAGTTTATTTCGATCATTTATTATTTTAATTCAAATTTTATAATTTGATTAAGTGGTCAAGTTATTTTTACCTTGCAAATTTATTTAACATTACTTATGATTATTTATTTCAATTTTTTGCATTAATTTCTTCCTTGAGTTTTTTCTTTTAAAATTCTTATCTCATTTATTGAAAATGCATTATGCTGTCGAATTTTTCCTAAATTTTAGGGTTTTATGTTTTGGACCTTTTGGTGACTATCTTTTAATCACTCCATCTTTTCATGCGACCATCATGCCATTGATTTTCATGTTTAATTATTCAAATTCATTTATGCATTAGAATTAGGGTTTGGTTTCGAAGCTGATGAAATCACCTCTTCACCTAAGAAACTTAGGGTTCAGATTAAAACCGTTCTAACCCTCGAAGCGGCACATATCGCGTCGCATACCCCCTAGATGATTTTCATCATGCAGGGGATGGCGTAGGAAGACGCACTTCCCTGAATTTGTATGACATGTTTATGCCTCATGTGTATTGCCACCGAGCACGCAGACATGTGCGAGGAGGTTCGTAGGGACATGTGGAAAAGTTTTTTGGTAATTCATGTCATGACCACATGACAAATGTGGACATGACACGTGTGTTGTGTGTCGTGACCGCATGGGAAATGTGGGCATGACATTTGGTATCAGAGCCCAAGTTTAAACACTAGGCTTGTTTAGGGCACATTATTATTCCACAACTTTGATTAATTTGTGGTTACCTCATTTTTGTAGGATGCCTCCCTGAGGAGTTCGGCAAGTGCATTCACGCCGCACGAAGTCTGTAGAGGTTCATAGTGACTCTTCAGCTGAGGGACAGGCAATGCCAGCCCCACAGGTACCACAGACACCACCAACGCTACCTATACCAGATATTGGGCCACAAATTTTGTAGGCTCTACAAGTAGTGTTAGATAGGCTACCACCGGCCACAGTTGAGCTACGCATAGAGCCACATGTTAAGCCCCGCATCTATGAGAGGAGCCACGTGTGGAGCCACAGGTAGAGTCACATGTCGAGCCACGTGTGGAGCCCTGCGTTGAGCCGTGAGAGGTACCACATGTTGAGCCATATGTTGAGGTACCAGATACGATGGTAGAGGAGGTTGGATCAGCTAACAGGGCCCATAGCAGGAGCCCTCCATGTCATCCTAGGCGTGAGGAGGTAGTGTGAGTGGAGCAGATTGTTCACAGGCCTTATGATTATTATGCGAATGAGCCTATCAGAGGGCACAGATATCAAGGAGACCCTATCAGGGAATTATTGAGGCTAAATCCTCCTACATTCATTGGGACCACAGCAGGAGCTGAGGCAGAGACTTGGCTCATCAGCTTAGACAGATGCTTCACGTTACATCCTTACGAGGGAAACACGAAGGCACGTGTGGCAGTCCACCTATTGCGAGATGCAGCAGCTGCTTGGTGGTGCACTAAGGAGTGCAAGTTCCATCTATCATTAGACACACTCACATGGGAGATTTTCATTGAGCACTTCAATGTGTGATATTTATCAGATCATTATAGGTAGCGTCGCATAGACGATTTTCATGACCTTCAGCAAAGAGGACTTACGGTTGCTCAGTATGAGGGTAGATTCACTGAGTTGTCTCGATATGTGGAGTATCTCCATGATGAGAAACTCCTGGTTCATAAGTTTATTAGAGGATTGAACCATAGCATAGCAGGGTCTGTACGCATGGTAAACCCCCAGACATTGAGTGATGCTGCCGAGAAGGCATACATAGCTGAGGAGATATAGGGATGAGGGCAGAGTTCATGCCCTTAGTTTCAGGATCGTGGGTAGCAGCAGCAGCATCAACAAAGTTACCATAGACCACCACCACCACCTCAAAGAGGAGGATTTAGTTCCGCATCCTTACCTCCTAGGCCCCCACAGTAGTAGTAGCAGAGATCTCAACCACAGCAGAGGGCACATGGGGGCATTATTAAGGTTGGCAGCAGCAGGGGCCCATGCAAAGACCAGAGGCAGTAGGGACCACCTACGGGACCCACGAGGTTGCAGCAGTCATACAGGGGTTCTCGGGGGTCCACAGGTAGATCTGGACAGTAGCAGTCGAGTAGGACTCAGACTGGATAGGTACAGGCTAGGGACCCATGTTATGTGTGTGGTGGAGTGGGACATCCAGCCAGAGAGTGTCCATAGGGCTTTACAGCAGGGGGACAGTCTCATTTAGGAGGATCAAAGCAGACGGTTGGAGATGTGGATAGGTCCCACCGTATGTTCGCAGCGGTTGATAACTGCCAAGCTAATTTTTAGGCATCAATGATTAAGACATCAAGTATGATAGGGGGTGTCCCCATTTCTATTCTCTTTAACTCTAGTGCTACTGACTCTTTCATATTTCCATCATTAGTGGAGCATTGCAGGTTGGTGGCCTCTAGGCAGGGTGATAGGTGGGTGGTTGAGTTGGCCTCAAAGGCCAAGATGACAATAGATTCCTTAGTCCACGACTGTGAGATTTCTTTGGGACCCTTTGCTACAGTATGTGACCTTAGAGTTATGACATTAGGATCCTATGATGTGGTTTTGGGTATGGATTAGCTTGCGGCTCATCGAGCCAAACTAGATTGTCGCCAAAAGGTGATTAGCTACTTAGATGATAATGGTACATCAGTTGAGATAGTGGGCATTCAAAATCCCATGGTAGTGCATATGATATCTGCTCAACAGCTTAAGCGCTGCATACAGAAGAGATGCCAGATGTTCGCTATTATAGTGAGTGATAGATCAGATGGTGAGCCTAAGGCATCCTTGGATGATCATCCCATCCTGAGAGAGTTTGCCGATGTGTTTCTAGGAGAGTTACTAGGGATGCCACCCCATCGTGAGGTAGACTTTCATATTGACTTAGTGCCGAGTGCTGAGCCAGTGTCTCACGCACCCTACAGGATGACCACTCATGAGCTCACAGAGCTCAAGTTACAGCTTGAGGACTTGCTCGAGAAGGGGCACATTTGACCAAGCGTTTCACCTTGGGGCACTCCTATCATCTTCGTGAAGAAGAAGGATGGGTCTCTTTGATTAAGCATGGATTATAGGCAGTTGAATAAGGTGATGGTGAAGAACCGTTATCCTCTACCCAGGATTAATGATCTCTTCGATCAGATGTAGAGAGCCAGGGTGTTCTCTAAGATTGACTTGAAGTCTGGTTACCATCAGTTGCATATCACAAAGGTAGATATCCATAAGACCACCTTCCAGACTCGATATGGCCACTATGAGTTCACTGTGGTCCCCTTTGGTTTGACAAATGCCCCTGCAATGTTTATGAGTCTCATGAATGGGGTGTTCCATACCTACTTGGATCGGTTGGTGATTATTTTCCTTGATGACATTTTGATCTATTTGCGGACCAAGGAGGAGCATGAGGAGCACCTACGTCAGGTTCTACAATGTTTGAGGTAGAAGAATCTTTATGGGAACTTGGTGAAGTGTGCATTTTTTAGGATAGAGGTACAGTACTTGGGGCACATCCTATCTGGTGATGGAATCTTAGTAGATCCATCAAATATCAGGGCTATCAGAGATTGGCCAGCACCCACCAGTGTGACAGAGGTCAAGAGTTTTATGGGGTTAGCTGGTTATTACCGTAGATTTGTTGAGGGTTTCTCTCGGATAGCGCACCCCATCACGTCCCTTCAGTGGAAAGGGAAGAGTTTTCTATGGACTGAGTAGTGTGAGAGGGCCTTTGGGGTCCTTAAGGAGCATCTTACCAGTGCTCCCATTTTAGAGGTTCCTGATCCAAAAGTAGATTTTATGGTTTGCATGGATGCATCACTTGAGGGTTTGAGAGTCATACTTATGCAGGGTGGTAGAGTGATCGCGTATGAGTCATGAAAGGTCAAGACCCATGAGATGAACTACCCCACTCACGATTTGGAGCTCGCAGCAGAGGTTCATGCTCTAGTTCGTTGGAGACATTTCCTATTGGGTCATCGCTTTGATCTTCATTCAGATCATCACAGCCTTCAGTATATATTTACACAGCCAAATTTGAACACCAGTCAGCGGCGTTGGATGGAGTTTCTTTGCGAGTACAACTTTGATCTCCACTACATCAAAGGGAAGGAAAACATGGTTTCTGACACATTGAGTTGGAGGTGCCATGAGATCTTGACCTTGACTCTAAGTGTGGACTTGAGAGGATGCATTATTCAACATCTACTTGAGGATGAGTGTTTTCTTGAGGTGCAGCAGGAGATCCATTCATAGAGGGCCCTTGTGGGCAAGTTTGCAAGGTAATCACTTGAGGCAGATCGATTACTTCGTCATCGACAACACATCTATGTACCCCATATAGGTGACCTATGTACTATAGTGTTATCAAAGGCTCACAAAGCACCATATGCGACACATCTAGGGGTGAAGAAGATGCATGCTGACCTATGATAGCTGTACCATTGGGTGGGTATGAGATGGGATATTGCAGATCTTGTTGCTTGATGCCTTGAGTGCCAGAGGGTCAAGGCAGAGCATCAACATCCAGTGGGTATTTTATACCCTCATGAGATACTTGAGTGGAAATGAGACACCATTTCCATGGATTTCATTGTTGGTCTTCCTATGTCTTCATGTCGCCATTATGCCATCATGGTGACAGTTGAAAAGTTGACCAAGGTGGAGCATTTCTCACCTATACACACGATGTACAATGCACCAGCAGTGGTGAGAGTATTCTTGGCTGATATTGTGAGATTGCATGGGGTACCTCACCACATCATTTCTGATAGGGATTCAGTGTTCACTTCAACCTTCTGGAGAGCTTTGCAGCAAGTGTTGGGCACACAGCTCAACTTTAGTTCTGTATATCACCCTAAGATAGATGGACAGACAAAGTGGGTGAATCAGGTGTTAGAGGATATGCTTTGTATGTATGTTATGGACCATCAGTCTAGATGGGAGGAGTATCTGTATCTAGTTGAGTTTGGCTACAATAATGGGCATCACGATTCGTTGGGTATGCCTCCTTTTCAGACTTTATACGGCAAACCATGTAGGATATCATTGAGTTGGGATCAGATAGAGGATAGGGTTGCCATTGGTCCAGGGTTGGTTCAGGATATGGAGTAGCAGGTCACACTAATTAGGCAGAGACTTCAAGAGGCATAGGATAGATAGAAGAAGTATGCCGATGCTAAGTGACTTGATCGGAGCTTCTCAATTGGGGACAGAGTGTTCCTTAGAGTGCAGCCACACAAGAGTCCAATCCATTATGGAAAGGCCTCTAAGCTCACACCATGGTTTGTAGGACCTTTTGAGATCTTGGAGCAGATAGGACCTGTTGCCTACCGTCTAGCATTGCCACCTAGCTTGTCACGTATCCACGATATCTTTCATATTTCTGTATTGAGGCGATATATATCTGATTTATCTCATGTATTGGACTGCAGTGCTCTATAGGTAGAGGTGGATGGGTAGTTGGCTTTGGAGCCATTTCGCATATTTGCTCGTCAGATGCTGGGCCTTCGATGTCGAGAGCTGGACCAGGTTAGGGTCCAGTAGGATCATTACGATGAGGTCACAGTGACTTGGGAGGATGCAGCTAGTTTGAGGGCACTCTATCCTCACCTTTTTTATGACTTCTAGGAGGAATTTTAGTCTTAGGGGGGAGGATGTGAGGCCGATTATTTTCCTTCCTTATTTTGATCATCTTACATTATAGTTGGCGACATTATTAGACTTTTAGAGACTATTGTTCCATTATACAGAGTTGATTATATCTCCTGATTCTGGTTTGACTTTGATTAGACATGTGGTGATTCGATTTAAATCATATTTTGATGCTATGATGAGATTAGACATGCAAGATATATTAGATGATGATTATTGATGTGATTTCTAGTTCATTATGTGGGTTCATTAATTGATGATGATTATGTGACATTAGATAGAAAATGTAGTTTAATCTTGGATTATGTTGTAAATGATTAATGCTATATATAATGGCATGAATTTAATTTCAGTTGCTTCGGATATGATTATTCATGATATGATTGACACTTGATCTAGTCGTGTAGGATTATATTCCTAGGCCATGGGAAATTGGAGGTAGTGTTCACACATATGTTATTCCCTATGAAACCAATCCATTCCCAAGAGGGATGAGGATCACGTTTGATCGAATGTTGTTTAAGTACTGGTTTGATTTACTATTTTGGCCTAGTACCATTTTTTGTAAATTAATTTATATCTTGTGTTGTATATTTTTATTGTTTCACACCACTTGGTATTGTTTTCATTTTGGGCCATTTAAAGTGAATTTATGACTCCCTAGGTGTACCATAGTGTCCCAAAACTTACCCTAGGTGGTTACCCATGGGTCCAAGGTCAATTTTGACTAACTAAACCTTGGGGTAACTCACTTTTGGTCACTCTAAACTGAGGTTTAGTTAAAGTGACGAATTTTGAAATCGCTAAGGGTGGGAGATGAGTCACGCTTTGGGAAAGACTCGTCTCCCTTCCCAAAGTTTGAGGATCCCTTCACCAAGAAGACTTGGGAGGTCTTCAAGACTCCCAAGTGTGTGGGATCTCACTCCAAGACTCTCACACACATGTGAGAGCATCTTGGAGGGAGATGGCTCTCTTGGAGAATAAGAGGATGTCATATGGCATCCCTTATCCTCATGGAAATTTGAAGGGAATTGCCACCTCACCACTTGGTCTCTCACACATGTGTGAGAGCACAAGTGGATAAGGTGAGGATTGGAATGGAATTGGAGGGTGACACTTGTCACCCTCACACTTCCTCTCCCTTGCAAGTGGCATGGGATGAGGAAGGAGAAGGTGACAAGTGTCACCTTCTCATTCCTCAAGGCCAAATTGGAAGGCCTATATTACCTCCTCTTGAAGAGGAGTGTGGGGTTCTTGCATTTTGCATATTTTCTTTCTATTCTAAGTTCTTTTTGGGAAGTTAGAAAAATTTGGAGATTGGGAAACTTGGAGAAGCTTGGAGCTCTTCACCAAATGTGCTTCCATTTTTAGGGCTTTTGAAGGTAAGCTCCATGGCTATGGCCATTTTCCCTTGTAAATTTTATTTAAGTTTTGTTTGTGCTTTTATTTTGTTTGTTGTTTTCATTTTTGTGTGGGTTGGGAGTTTGGTGAGAGCACCTCCATTTGGAGGTAAGGTTCAACTTGTATGGGGTAGGGGAGAGTGAACCTCCTTGAGGTCACCTCCTTATTTTTGTGCTACTTATAGCCTTGAGGGATTTTCTTAATGTTGAGAACATTTTTGATGGCAAGAGTGCCATGATAGTTTTTGAGTTATTTGGAGATATGTATTTTGGTGGTTATGGATTGAGGCCTTGAGACTTGGTGATTTGAGATCATGGAGTGGCCTCTTGAGTTGAAAGGTCCATTCCCCTACCCCCATCAAACTCATTTTCATGAGTTTAGTTTTGTGCAAACCCTTGGGAAATTTTTATGTGTGTTCAGAAAAAATTGCTTTGTTATGGTGTGTGTGTGCAACCATGTGAATCCTACCTCCCTAGCTCGGGGGTGACCCACTTGAGGGTCTATGGTAGGGAGGAGGGCATTCCTTCGTGGATTGTTTCCCCTTTTGTGTTTTTTTAATGCAATGCATGTTTTGTTGAAGTTATGGATCTTTGGAGAAGTCCATTTTAGTTTTGTTGCATTATTTGAGTTGGCTGTTGTGAGCCATGGCCTTGGAGGCCTTATTGTGTTTTGTTGTCAAAAAAATATATACTCTCAATGTTGAAAAGGAGAAATGGAATTAGTCCTATGTTTGCAAGTAATTTTTCCCATTTGTAATGAATTTATTAATTGTTGATATAAGTTCCTTCTTGCTGCCCTATGTTAAATGTTAATCGCTGGTTAGAGTATTGTGTTGTATTGGTATAGAAAAGAAAGGAAAGAGTTTATGTTGTTCAAAAGCATTTGTATGTTCAAGAAGATTAGTTGCTGCCATTTTTAATTAAAGAGGAAGAAAATAGACAAACTATTATTTATGATGTTTGGAAAAAAAATTAATTAATTCTCTTTTAGTGCTTATTGTTTAAGATAGTTTTCCATGTGATTGATATTTTATTGTTGTCAGAAAAGGAAGAGATAAAGAGAAATTATATGTAAAAAAAAAGAAATGGTTCCTAGAGTTTTCTAGTCTTATATTCATTGTGATTAGTCATCTGATTTTCCTACCCATTGGTGTATATATATATATATACCCTGTTAAAAACATATTTTAAATCTTACTATAAAAAAATTTGTTAACCTGTGTATATATGTTGGTACATATATATATACACACACATATATATTAAAATATAAATAAATTGTATTTAGATGAAATTATCTATTAACATAAAAATCTGTTTGAAATCTCATATTCCAGATTTAAGACAAGAAAAAGAAATGATATATATATATATATATATATATATATATATATATATATATATATATATTAAAATATAAATAAACTGTATTTAAATGAAATTATCTATTAACATAAAAATCTGTTTGAAATCTCATATTCCAGATTTAAGACAAGAAAAAGAAATGAACATATTTTATTTTATTTTATTGGGCCAAAAACCTAAATGTGCTGGCGGGTCAAATTTTTATGCAATAAAAAAAAAAAGAAACAACCTTGGCGGATGACGGCCATGGCCGCCACCCACCGGATACCCTACTAGGGTCGCGGGTGTGGGGAGGGGGCTGAGCCCCCACCCACACCACGCTCCCTACTTAAAACAATATACTGTTATGACAATTCCCCCATGGTGGCGGCACCATAGTGTGTATTCGACCCTTCCCTATTTTGATAACAACGTGAAAAGTTTGGCCTCTGGCTTTTCGACTGTATTCTTTACTTGCCAACAATAACAAAAAGGTGTATATATATATACCCTGTGCAAATATAATTTGTGTATATACCTCCTTGTGAGGTATTTTAATGGCCACCCATGAGCATAACTAAAACCCCCAACCTGCAAGATAAAGAGAAAGAAAACCAATGGAAGAAAATAATTTGTGAGAAATGAAAATTGAGAGAAAAGAGTGTGAGAATAGAGAAGAGGAAAAAAGAATAGATAATGTTAGGGCTTTTCAAAGAGAAACTAATAAAATATTGGAGGGCACTTAGAGTTGTAAGTTGAGAGGGAGATTAGAATTTTATTTTATTTAATTCTTCCATTTTCCCTTGTGCACAGGAAACTAAGTTTCCTCCACTTTGGTTTTTTAAGCCATTTTGATTTATTTGACTTCCTTGGTGCTTTATTTTAGTGGTTGTTAATATTATTTGGGGGTTTTGATTTTAATTCCTTTTGGAGAGTTAATTTAGTTGAATGGGTTGTTTATTTTAGATGGGGTGTTTTTATCTCTTAGTAGGTTATTATTTAGGGACATTTATTTTTAATTCTAGTGAATTTTAAATTAACCTTGTGGTTAATCTTTTATTTAATTTAATTTTAATATATCAATTTTATCCCAGAGGGGATGTTTTAGATTATCCTCTTTGTATTTATTTTAACTAGGGTTAATTAATAAATGTAATTCATGAAATTATATTTATTAATGGACTTAAGTAATGAGTTTATTTCGATGGTTTATTATTTTAATTCAAATTTTATAATTTGATTAAGTGGTCAAGTTATTTTTACCTTGTAAATTTATTTAACATTACTTACGATTATTTATTTCAATTTTTGCGTTAATTTCTTCCTTGAGTTTTTTCTTTTAAAATTCTTATCTCATTTATTGAAAACGCATTATGCTGTCAAATTTTTCCTAGATTTTAGGGTTTTATGTTTTTGACCTTTTGGCGACTATCTTTTAATCACTCCATCTTTTCATGCGACCATCATGCCATTGATTTTCATGTTTATTTATTCAAATTCATTTATGCATTAGAATTAGGGTTTGGTTTCAAAGCTAACGAAATCACCTCTTCACCTATGAAACTTAGGGTTCAGATTAAAACCATTCTAACCCTAGAAGCGGTGCACATCGTGTCGCATACCCCCTAGACAAATTTCATCATGCAGGAGATAGCGTAGGAAGACACACTTCCCCGAATTCGTATGACATGTTTACGCATCATGCGTATTGCCACCGAGCACGCAGACGCGTGTGAGGGGGTTCCTAGGGACATGTAAATTTTTTTTGGGTAATTCATGTCATGAGCACATGACAAATGTGGACATGACATGTGTGTTGTGTATCGTGACCGTATGGGAAATGTGGGCATGTGATAGGAGTGAAGTATGACAAAAGAGCAATGATAATAAATGACATCATAGAACCAGATGTCAAGTTTGCCTCTATGATCATTGGCTATAAGATCTATCACTCCAACAGGGAGAATTCAGTTTCCAGGACTACAATATATGGAGCTTATGAGATGTTAAAGGAGAATGTAGACTATGATCTGTGTGAATTACTATAGAATCAACTGATAGAGAATTTGAGCAAAATCAAAAGAGATAAGAAAAACTCTTTCAAATATGGTTCCTTGATCATATGCCTATTCTTCTATTTCATGAATGAAATTCCTAGAGTACAAAGTGTGCACTGGTCAAATTACAGACTAGTGGCAATCCAGATAACAGACCACTTGTATAGCCTTGGAGATTCAGGGGCACAAAAGGCTACAATCTGGGGATATTTAAAAAACTTTCAGAGTTTGATGCATGCAAGGGAAAGAATCCCTAATTCAGTTGTAGAAAAGTATGAAAATGAGATATATTTTATGGTCGACACATATCAATGTTTGATGGAAGCTGTAGAACCAAGAACAGTATGGATAATGCCAATGGGTTATGAGGTGGATGAGGAAATTCTAGACATGTATGATCAACATCTTTTGAGAAAACCTAAAGACACCTCTGTTGAAAGGTTTAGAACATACAAAGAACTAAGCTTAAAGTTGCATGTGGAACTCAGACAGCTGGAAATGAAAAGAAAAGTGCACAAGCAAGTGGAGATCTATGTGGAGAGAATAGGTATAACAAAAGAAGTAGTGAAGGCAAATAGGGAAAAGTTAGAGAAATTTGAGAAAGAAAAGCAAGAAAAGAATCAAGGAGGTGCTCTAGTAGAGACCTCTACCAAAAGAAGAACAATTAGGAGCTCTGCTACTACCCTTGTTCCTCCTAAAACCAAAGCAAAATCATCCGATGAAGAAGGAATAAGGAAGAAAACCAAGGCCACAAGAATCCACAAAAGCACAAAAGATGATGAGGAGATAGAAACATATGAAGAAGTAAAAGAAATAAGATTCAAGAAAGCTAGAACATCAAATACTTATGAAGACCAACCTTCCAAAAGCAACAAAGCCAGTAAAAAGCAAGCAACTGGTAAGGTCGCTATGTCTATTGATGAAATTGTAAAGACAATCATTGTTCATGGAAACTTAAAACCTAACAAAGTTTACTATGATAATCTTGATCAAGCAAATAAGAAAACTTTGGAAGATGCCATTATCATATATATGAATAAATTCAATAGAGCCCTGTTGGAAATTCTACAAGAACTTCCTAAAAGTTTAAGGAAAGTAATGGAAATGAGGAAAGAAGCAACCAAGGATAAAGACATAGAACTTAGAGAGTATGTTCTCTCCACTCTATGCCCTGTATTGACCAAAAAAGAAGTAGATAAAATCCTCAGCAAAGTTAAAGAAAAATTCAGAAGCAAAGTCTGGATGAACAAACTAATGCTTGGTGAGACTAAGGAAATTGCAAAGGAAATAGAGGAGATTCTGAGAAAGGCTTTAGACAAAGATAAATACTATATTGTTTCAGAAAAACAATTTGAAGAAGACAATCCTCCTATTCCAAAACAAGAAGCTCTTGAAGAAGAAACTAACAAAAGAGTTAATGATCAAAATACCACTCTAGATCCTCCAGAATTAATCTATGAGGAGACCAATGATGGACTTGATTCATCAAATCTAAATATTGGAGAAGTTCAGGAAGAGAAACAAGTCAATCAAGAGGACATAGAAATGGACTTGATGCAGAGGTAACTCCTCCAACTGATCACTCTGGAAAAGAAGAGGATATTGCTACCACATAGAGCCCTCTAGATTAGATAGCAAGTGGTGAGCAAACAAGTAAGAGTCCCTCTGGAGAAAACACAGAGAAGAGTAAAACAAAGAAAGAGGAAGAAAAAGGAAAGAAGGATAAGGCAGAAGAAGATGGTGCAAATGTTGAAGCACCTAAAGCAGATACTAAGAAATCAAGTGAACAAAAGGATGTTTCTAAATTGGTTGCAAGAGATACTGCATATGTAGTGAAAAGTCTTCTTGAAAAGGATATAATTGAACTTGATGAGCCTAAGCTACTCCAAGGACTAGCCAATCCAGATGCTCTCTCTCCAATTCAATTGATGAAAATAGCATCATTCACCCAAGTAAAGGCTAGAGAAAAGATGTTAAAGTCCCACATGGATGGCAGTGAGCTACTGGAACTTGCAACCAAAATTTTGGAGAAATTAATGCCAACCTATCAAAAGAATCAAAATGATTCCCCCTTCGGACATCTAAAAAACCTTGTAAGTTAAGTAAACTCACATTTTGAGTCTTTTGAAAAATCTACAGAGGCAAAATTTTAGAAAGAGTTCTTGAATAAGAAATTCAGTCAAGTTAAGAATCTGATAAGGAGTGGTAGGTTGATACTAGACATTAGCATAAAGAGCATTCAAAATGCTCTAAGTGATGGAGGCGATATATATAAGTTTTGCCTATCATGGTCTAAAGTCAATGAGGATATTAAGAAGAAGATAAAGGAATAAGAATAGAAAATATTAGTTGTATCTCAAAATTTTAATCCTCTAACTGCTTCTCCTATAAGCCAGGAGTGTCAAGTTATTAGCTTGATAGCTGAAATAAAGGGACTTGTAAAAGAGAAAAATAATACTATGAAGAGGGTGTGTGAACTCTGAGGATTGATTGTCCCCAAGTTAGAAGCCATGTTTAATGCCCTATTAGAAGCTCAGAATGCACTTCAGACCAGTGATCCATCAAATCTATCAAAGACAAAAGTGTATTCATTTTTGTTAAGCGAACACATCTCAATTTTGGATGGAATGAAGAATACTTGGGCCTCTAAACTTGTGTAATTGAAAAATAGTTTTGTAGATATTCTGAAGTTCATGTGAAACTTGATGATTATTTGTATATATGCGGCATTATACATAGAATTTTTGGAGAATTTTGACTAGTGGACCCCCACCCTTTGCCATTGATGTCAAAGGAGGAGTGAAGAGTAGTGAAAAATGAGAATCTAGCAAAAGGGGGCTTTGGAATAGATAGAGAAGCACAAATGTACAGAGTAAGGGGGAGCTACATTAGACACTTAGTCATTTTTCACTAAGTGTTGCCATCAATGCCAAAGGGGGAGATTGTTGGCAAGAGATGCTGCTTTGCTTGATAGGTGTTGTCATTGATGGCAACCAAGATCATCCCAATCATCTACATAACACTAATTGTTCATACCAAAAGTCAGATTCAGAATTTGTCTAAATCTAGGCAGTTAGGAATAGAACAGTAACAGGGTCTGATATTTTGGTCTGGATCTCTCTGGTGGAAAGTCATGATTAGCTGTAGATCTAGGGGAGTCATATGCATTGTAAAGATAGTCTCAATCCATATTTTTGTCCTTCGGTGATGAAGGATTCAAAATATATTAGCCTCTGAGTTCCAGGTTCCAGTTTGACAAAGTAGATAGAAGAAGAATAGGTTGACCTTGTAGAAGATCCTGATTCTGGATGTATGGAAGTTGTTTGTTGGATAAATTGTGATGATCAGTGATAATGGCTGACATGAATGAGATTCTCAAGAGCAATTTTTGGTCCGCACCTTAAGTTATGCAAAGATCTAGCTGACAGAGTAGAGCATTCATAAAAGTTCTAAGTGTTGTTGAAGCTGACTAATAGAATGATTGTAGATCTTATTGCGGATATATATAGCTGATGAAATTGGATAATTCAGTGTGTGTGGTGTGTGTGAATAAGGTGTAGATGAGAGGAGTAGAAATCTAAAATGTGAATGAGAGCTGAATAGTAAGAAGAATAGAGCAAAGATGAAATGTGTACGATCAGTTTTTGTACTCAACTGGAACTAAAATTCTTGCATGAGTAGATGCTATTAATCAGTTCAAATCTCTATTTTTCTCTTGTAATATCTTCTTAGGTAGTGAGCCTCCATTTGAGTAGTGAGCTCTGGGAAGTGAGCCTAAATGCATGTGCATTCCCATTTTATAACAATACTTTTAACAGGGTATTAATTTTTGTGGGTTAACCCCCACCGTGGTTTTTCCCTTAACCGGGTTTCCACATCAAAATTCTGGTGTCAAGTGTGTTTTCTGCTCATGCGTTATTGATTGATGCTAAAATGTTTATATCACTAATTTGATTATAAGTTGCAAACAAAAATTAAAGGTAGAAAAGATGAAAGTGTATGACAACTGATTCACCCCCCCTCTCAGTTGTCCAGACCTAAACCAACACAGCCAAGGCACTTTCCACTGGTTTTTCTTCCTTCACACAGCTAGTTGAATTAGTAGACATAGGATCTTCCTTAATAGCAATAAACAAGCATTCATTTCCAAAGGTACTAGCATTGTCTGGTTCACCATTATCTGATACTTCATCATCATCAAAATCTTCAACATAATAACACTTCTTTTGAATCCTAGGCCTGTTCTCATATCTTTTTCTATTTCTTTCAATTCTTTCAGGACATCTAGAAGCAAAATGACCTACTTTTCTATAGGAAAAACATTTGAAAGGTAATTTGCCTTTATACTTATCAGATCCTCTTTGCAGTCTAGCACAAAGTTGGCTTCAATTTCATCAAACTCATCATTAGATTCCACCTTGTACTTTTCTAATCTGGGAGTTCTTCTAGTAGTACTGGCTTTGAAGGCTATCTCAACTTTTGGCAGAGCATTGCCAAACTCTCTCATTTCAAAGGTAGTAAGCTTACTAAACAACTGATCCCTGTTAACCTTTTTTACTTGCATGAATTCTTCAATTGCAGTTACCTTGTGACAATAGGACTTAGGCACAGATCTAATAATTTTAATCATGATTTCCTTATCGTCGAGAGTTCCCCCCATAGCTGTTATCGTTGTGACAAGTTCATCAACTCTTTGCATAAAGGCTGACATGTTTTCATCTTCATTCATTTTCAAACTTTCATATTTTACTTTTAGACTTTGTAACTTGACTTCCTTCACATAATCATCTCCTTCATACAGATTTTCCAACTTTTCCCATACCTCATTTGTTGTTTCAAGATCCACAACTTTCGTCAGTATTGAGTTGGTTAATGGACTTAGTAGAGCATCTTTTGCCTTGACATCCATCTCATATTCTTTGATTTCATCTTTAGTCATCAGACCATTCTGAGGCATGGTGTATTTTGTTTCTGCATCTTTCCATACTTTGTAACCAAGACTAAGAAGATGACTTTTCATCCGAGCCTTCCAGAGACCATAATCCGTTCCATCAAAATGTGGTGCTTCCTTCTTGTAAGACATGTTGGATCTTCCTCAAGCTGTTAAACTTCCTTCAGAGGAACTTGGCTTTAATACCAATTGTTGATGTGTCAGAAAACTGGGGGGTGACTCAGTTGTCCCAAAAACTTAAACACTTTCTACAATTAAACATTAACCACTTATCCATAATTATTATGATTTAACAATGAATGCATGAAATCATAAACTTAACCATAGATACACCATCAAACACAAGAGACACCAGATTTTACATGGAAAACCCCAAGGTGGGGAAAAAATATAGAGAGGATTAACTCTCTATATATTGCAATCTTGAAATAATGATGTTCAAGCTTGGTCATTCCACGGGCCTAAACATACTAGCTCACTACTATGAAGAATGACTAGGTCTAGTAGGCTTACTGCCTCAACCCTAAACCTAGGAAGATTACAATAAGGATTGTTAAACCATCAGGGCTGTTAAACCCTACTAGTGGTTCACTGCTAGGCTCACTACCACGATCAACACCTTTCTATATCTATGATTGAAGTACAATAGTTCATCTGCTCTACTCTGCCTCTGCTCTGTTCTTCCTCTTCTTTCCTTTGCCTCTTCTTTGCTCTGTCTTTTGGAACTTTCTTAATATCTTTCCATTTCCACTCAAGGACAACTTTTCCATGACTCAACTACAAGTATTTATACACTTCAATAACCTTGGAATGATCATCAAGGTTGGCATTACAATCATCAACCATTGGAACAATCTCCAAGGTCAGCATTACACACATTTACAAAATAGGTCTTGACCTATTACAACATTATGCAAGGGAGATGAAGTGAAAGTGTACACAAATCACACCATACCTTAGCTAGGCCTCTAACATGATCTTCCATGCTTTAGCATGCTTCCATAATCTTCAAGGGATCTCCACAATTACTGGAGTTAACCAAGTCGGATAAGACTAGTTATACACTACATTATCTGGGAATAATCTTCAAACACAATCTCAATTCCTTAATGCGGACCAATGTCAAGATAGGAACATGATCAGGAGACATCCACAAGCATGTTGTAATCATCAGGAGCAACTGCACATCCTTTAACCAGTTTACTCATAAGGATCTTCACACCGGAACACATGAACTTCACTATCTTCAACTATCATGAAAGAAAGATAGATTGTGGACCACCAAACCACAAATGATTGCAACTATAGGCAATTATCATCATCCTAGACTTCCCTTTAGAACTATGGAGTGAAATACTTTAATACGGAGGAATGCGGAGCAAAATACTTTCTCCCTGTCCCATCTAAACTTATAGAAAAAGTAGGTTTCACTCTGGTGAACACTACTCACTCAAATCTTCATGCGGAGAGCTCAAACCTAGAATGTAGCATCCTTAGACATACCTCTAACTTACTTCCAGTCTATAGACCATGATCTTAAAGGAGCAATAAATGTAGAGTAGTTTACCAAACTGTTCTTCAACATACAACTCACTGTGTATACTGTACTTTACTCTAACTCACTTTTTTTGGAGAGGCTAATTTTCTCAATATCCTTAGCATACAAAGCTTCTAAACAAGTAATAGAATAAGATACATTTGACACCAATGACAACAAAGATATGCTGACATCAATGACAACACCGATTAGGCACATACTTGCAACAATCTTGTATACTCATTGCCATAACTTCAAACTTTATTGACACTGCACCTTACTGTTATCTCAATGCCTTACAGAGCAAGTCAAAAGAGAGCACTACAAAAATAATGTTACCATACTACTGTGATTTATCACTGTATCTCCAAACACTATGAATGTTGTGAACTAATTTAAATGAGTAGTTACCTCTGTGATTTATCACTCTATTACCCAACCAAGCACTTATCACTATTTATAGAGTAGTATCACTATCAAAACAATAGTATTGTCAAAGCACATTAGAGAGCATCATCAAAGAGAAGAGTGTAGAGTGAAAGGAAAACATAGATTGAAACATTGATTCATAGTATCACTATCAAAACACATTAGAGAGTAGTATAATAAGCAGTATATCAGTAGTATAATTACCAACACTAACAACAGAGATTCCAAGATACCAACATTGACAACAGAGATTCCAAGACCATTATTACTAACAATAGAGAATGAACACTGATTTCACTGGCAGTTCATTGCATCCATTATCTCCCCTTTTGACATCAATGCCCAAGGGGTACAAGAAAGAACCCCCCTATCAAAAGGAATCGTGTAACCTTGTCAAGTACTATGAAAGTCTTTGAAACCATTCAACCGACTTTGCATTAGGCAGTATGAAGCAAGAAACATAGAATATCTGAATGGACTATCTGATAACACAAGTATGGACTTCAAGACTACAAGAAAACACACAATAACTCCCCCTAAATCCAATACCATGATGAAATCATTAAAGAGAAGATAGTGACAATACCCCTAACCTTTGTCTCAAGGACTCAAACACCTCTTTAGGCAGAGGCTTTGTAAAAATATCAGCAATTTGATCTGAAGTATGTACATAATCTATCATCACATCATTTGCAAGAACCTTCTCTCTTAAGAAATGATATCTAATGGAGATATGTTTGGTCCTAGAATGCATGACTGGATTCTTAGAAATATTAATTGAGCTAGTGTTGTCACAAAGAATAGAAATGGGATTAGAAACAACCACTTTGATTTCTTGAAGTGACTAAATCATCCAAAGAACCTGAGTGCAATAAGAGGATGATGCAACATACTCAGCTTCAGCAGTTGATAAAGAAACTCAATCTTGCTTTTTACTATGCCAAGCCACTAATCTACCACCAAGGAAGAAGGTTGCACCACTTGTACTCTGCCTATCATCAGGACATCTTGCCTAATCAGCATCAGTATAGGTAAGAAGAGTAAAATCATTATGTCTAGGATACCACAATCCAAAATCAAGAGTCCCTTTAAGGTATCTAAAGATCCTTTTAACCGCATTTAAGTGAGATTGTTTAGGAGATGATTGAAATCTTGCCACCAAGCACACAACCTACATGATATTAGGCCTAGAAGTTGTTAGATATAAGAGGCTACCTATCATGGATATGTATAAAGACTGATCTACCTTAGGTGAATCATCATTTTTGCTTAGTTTGCATCTTGTTTCTATAAGAGTACCAACTGGTCTACTCTCATCCATCTAGAATCTTTTGAGCATTTCTTTGGCATACTTAACTTGTGAGATAAAAAATCCCTTTTTCAAGTTGTGAAACCTGTAAACAAAGGAAGAAAGATAATTCTCCAAGCATATACATCTCAAACTCAAATTTCATAATATCAGGAAATGAATGACACATGTTATCGTTATTGCTTCCAAAAATCATATCATCAACATAAACCACAACAACCGAGATATCCTCACCTTTGGCAATAAAATACAAGTTGTTGTCTACTCAACCTTTGGTGAATCCTTTCCCTTGCAAGTACTTATCCAATCTATAGTACCATGCTCTTGGGGCTTGTTTCAGACCGTACAAGGCCTTTTTCAACCTATACACATGATCTAGTTTACCTTCACACTCAAAACCCCCAGGTTGCTCCATATAAACTTCTTCCTCAAGATCACCATTGAGAAAAGCAGATTTGACATCCATTTGAAAGACCTTGAAATTTTTGTAAACAGAAAAAGCTAAAAACATTCTTATTGCTTCTAGCCTAGCCACAGGTGCAAAAGTTTCATCAAAATCAATCCCGTCAACTTGAGAATAGACCTTACAAACAAGTCTAGCTTTATTTCTAAATACTTTTCCCTTATCATCAAATTTATTCCTAAAAACCCATTTTGTCCCAATGACATTCTTACCATCATGTCTAGGAACAAGTTCCCATGTCTTATTCTTCTCTATCTGATTTATCTCTTCTTCCATGGCTTTAATCCAAAACCCATCCTTACTGGCCTCCACATAGGTTTTTGGATCCATTTATGATATCAAGCATACATGTGCTTGATCACTTGTGGTAGCAAGTCTCCTCCTTGTCTAAACACCAATATTTATATATTCAATGATCATCTCTTGTGGATGATCTCTTTGTAGTGTCTTTGAAGGAGTTTTGGCTATGGTTTCCATAGGCTTTTCAGGAGTACTTTCTTGCTCTTGAACTTCCACCTCTTTTTTTGAAATATGACCTTCTTCTTTATCTTCAATCCACTATACACAAGGCTGCAAACTTTCATCCACATTGACATTGGTGCTTTCTATTACTCCTTTGAGTCTTTTGTTAAAATATTTATAGGCTTTACTATGTGTAGAATAGCCTAAAAATATACCCTCATCACTCCTAGACTCAAAACCCCCAAATTATCATGATCTCTCTTAATGAAACATTTACTACCAAAAATTCTAAAAGTATCCAACATTTGCTGACCTACCATACCATAATTCATAAGGAGTATGGTTAGTTTTCACCCTCAGTTGAGCTCTATTTAGAGTGTATACAGTTGTATGAACTGCTTCCTTCCAATAGGTGTTAGGCAAATTTACATCATGGAGCATTGTTCTTGCCATCTCATTCATAGTTCTATTCTTTCT
This sequence comes from Cunninghamia lanceolata, assembly GCA_027924645.1. NCBI lineage: Eukaryota > Viridiplantae > Streptophyta > Pinopsida > Cupressales > Cupressaceae > Cunninghamia > Cunninghamia lanceolata. The sequence continues at coordinate 376,871 of BSBN01000022.1, forward strand.
TTTAACTACTCCATTATGTTGTGGGGTTCTAGGAGATGAATATTATCTCTTGATGCCATGACACTCACAATAATTTTCAAACTCTTTGGATGTATACTCTCCACCTTTATGTGATCTTAGACATTTGATCTTGAAATTTGATTCTTTCTCAACCATCTTCCTAAAGATCCTGAATCTGTCAAATGCTTCTAACTTATGCTTCAAAAAGGTCACCCAAGTCATTCTAGAATAGTCATCAATAAAAAGCATAAAATATCTTTCACCACTTAATGCCTTTCTCTATGTAGGACCACACAAATCAGTATGAACAAGTTGTAAAATCTTAGAAGAAGAATACTCTTTGGATTTAAAACTAACCTTGGTTTGCTTACCTAGTTGACATTCTTTGCAATTGATGTTGTTTGGCTTGGAGATGTGAGGCATATACCTTAATTTTGATTTTTGTTGATCTTGGAAAGATTATCAAAATTGATATGACCAAGTCTTTTGTGCCATAGCCAACTTTCTTCAACCTGACCCATGAAGAAAATATGTCCATCTGTATCTTTGTTTTCAGTCTCATGAAGGTTATAGATATTTCCACTTGTCCTTAACCCTGATGTAACTGCTTTTCCATATTTCTTCTTAATTTCACAACCATGAGCATTAAATAATACATTGAAACCATTCTCACAAATCTAGCTCACACTCAAGAGATTATGTTTTAAGCCTTCTACATAATACACATCATGCAATGGAGTATCATCGTTTAAAAGTATAGTACCTTTTCCTTTGATTAGAATGCAAACATTGTTTCCAAACATGACTAAACCTCCTATGTAGTCTTCAAGCTTGATGGACTTTCTTTTATCTCCTGTCATATGGTTAGAACATTCACTATATAAGGTCCACTATTCTTTCTTCTTGACCTGAAAGGCATTTTGAACAATCATAGCTTTAACATTCTTATTCATCATCTTAGGCCTCCAAACTAGTTTTGTCTTATAAACACTAGAAGTAGACATTTTGGAAAGAACATTCATTCTAGTTTCTTTCACTTCCAAGTTAGGTCTACAAAATTTAGCTATGTGTCCAAAGTTATTGCAATTAAAACATCTCAACCTATTTAAGAACTCAAAAGGATTCCTTCTCAAAAAGCTTGTTCTTGTGCTAGTATCAAATCTACACTCATTTGCCTTGTGTCCATATTGGTTACAATGAAAGCAATAACTAAGAAAATGTAGATTATACCTGAAAGGATTACTCCTTTTGATTCTTGATGGCTTTGTGAGACCTTTGTTTGTGATATTAGCATGTTGAAGACCCTTGGAATGTGAGCATTGTCCTTGTTCAAACCCTAGGCTAGTTTTGTCCTTATAGCACTTTTGTTTTGCCAAGAGATCTTCTAGTTTGTCATTGTTGCTACACATGTCAAGTCTTATCCTCAAAGTGACAACTTCTACCTCTAAAGCATGACATTCCTTTTATTTGACATCTAACTCTTTTCTTGTGACTTCAACCACTCTCTTTCTCTCTTCAAGTTACAACTTTAGGTCTGTAATTAGGTTTTTAGAATCAATGACTTTGCTAATCAGATTTTCACTATCCTTTTGAGACTGATTTCTTTGAGCAACTGCCTCCTTTTTTAGCTTCTTGATTTCACCAAGTGTACACTTCAATTCACCTTCAAGATCAACCTCTTCTTCATTATTTTCAAATTGATCTTCACACCTTATATCATTTTGATTTTCACTTATAACTGCCATGAACAATGTTTCCTCTCCTTCTTCGAGTGACTCCTCTGAACTACTATCTATTGTATCAGCACCTTTTGTGAACAAACTTTTCTTCTTTTTAAATTGTTTTTCCTTCTTGGATTAAATTATTTCTTCTTAATTTGTTTTCTAGTTCCCTCTTCATCATTATCAAGATCTTTCTAAGGACACTGAGAAGCATAATGTCCTATTCTACCACAACGAAAAGATTTGAATGGAAGTTTACCCTTATACTTTCTTGATGACCCCTTTTTAAATCTACTAACAAAAGAAGACTCTTGATCATTCAACTCTTCTAGATCAAAATTTGTCTCTTTGTCCTTTTTAACAAATTTGAAAGTAGCTTCCTTACTTGTAGACTCATCATTACAAAATCTCATCTCATCTCATAGGTAGTAAAAGTGCCATGAAGTTCATCTAGGATGAATTTATTTATGTCTCTCTCCTCTACAACAGATACCTTGGAATCATACTTAGGTGTTAGAGACCTGAGTACCTTCTTAACAACTTCTTTTTCTTCCAAGGTCTCACCAAGACCATGGATAGCATTGATAGTCTCTTGTACTCTCAGAAGGTAATCAACCACCTTCTCTTCTTCACTCGTTTTAAGACTCTCAAACTTGGCTCTAAAGGTTTGTAATTTAGCTTCCTTGACTTTTTCATCACCATGATAGATACTAGACAACTTATCTCAAATAGCCTTAACAAACTTACAATCCATAATTTTGACAAGGATCTCATTAGTCAAACCACAACAAGTAGCATTTTTGGCCTTAGCATTACTCTCATAGGCCTTCTTTTCATCAGCAGTTGAGGGAGGTTTTGTTTCTTTATACTCATTTTCTATTGTTGCCCAAACATCATAACCTAGGGAAGACAAGTAGGACTCCATTCTAAATTTCCAAAAGGCATAACTAGAGCCATCAAATAATGGTGCTTTGTATGTAGAAAAACCCTCTTGACTGGTCACGACAAGCACCACTTGTTGGAGTACAGGACCACTGAGAGGGGGGTGAATCAGTGGTCTATAAACTTTAACAAGTTTTTGCACCTTTAACTCACTAGATAGAAAATATGAGAGACCTTAAGGATTCATCAAACACATATACAAATGTATAATGATAAGTAGTATATTCAAGACCTTGATAAAAAATAAGACATTAGGGCACAAACATAAAGACAATCAACAAGAACCATAACACATGATTTATCAGTGGAAAACCCTTAAAAGGGATAAAAACCCACTCTTGAATGTTTGCACTTTATTATGCCTCACTGGAAAAAACCAAAACCTTCACTAGGTATAATGTCTCACTAGCAAAAATCAAAACCTTCACTAGGTAAAATTTGTGCCTCACTGACATAACATCTATCTCATTGACATGAATCTAATTGCATCAAGGGTTTAACAAAAATATTCAGAGGGACACTCTAATTCAATACCATACATTACACTTCATAACCTTGTATCTCCTTTCGACTAAAATTAGTACAACCTATCCATGATAATATAACACAAAAAAAACTTCAATTTCTTCAGGAGACTAAATCACATAAACACTCTTTTACATACTGCAAGTATTACACACACAATTCCCTTGTATACATTGAAAAACAACCTTCAAACTCAAGCCATTCAAACACCCTATTTTTCTTTTTCAAACTTGACAATATGCACATAAATATGTAGGTCTATCTCTTCAGTACACAAATCACCAAAATTAATCAAATAGAAACATCTCACAATCCCTTAAAAGAATTTTCCTAGCCATTCAGTCGCTAAGAAAACTATTATAGAGCAGTTAGAAACCTCCTTTATGAAACTATCCATCAAATTTTTGGCTCTCAAAGTAACTATTGGAGTTTAAAATAAAATTAAATCTTCATCAATTGATATAGCCTTTGCACCCTTGTATCTTTTAATTGTGGCCTTTGATGTGTTTTTAAGTGCTCGGTTACCAGAGGAGCTAGTTGTATTAGGTTGAAGGGTCAGTATACTTATGGGGCCGGTACCCTTAAAGTTGTAACTTAAGTGATTTTAACTCCCTATAGTAAGTCAATAGTAAAATACAAATAAAGGTGAGACAGGTAATAAGGATTAATGCATAGTATGTGTTAGACACTTAGTTTATGGTTTTGATCCCTAAAGACCTCAAAACATAAAACCCTAACCTTGAAATTGAAGACCAAAATGAAACTTGTCATCTTTAGAACACTGTGAGATCATTAATTTGATACAGGAGGCCTTGAATTACAATAAAAATAGGATAGAAGCAAGCCCTTAATACATGGAATGTGGTTGACAAAAAGAGCACAAAAAGTGTCAATGAACACTAACAAAATGGGCACAAAGAAGGCTCACACTGACTCCTAACTTCCAAGGCTTATGTTGCAAGACCAATATGATTTCAAAACAAGCGTACAAGATTGTCATTAGACAAGAGCGACACCATTACATTAAGAGGGACACAATACATAGTTTGAGATGATTTCGACAATGAAGAGGAATTGCAAGGACATTATAACATAGAGCTAGCTTGATGAAATGAAGGAAGAATATCAACACCAACTATTGACCTCAATGCCACCACCAAGGACCCAAGTCAACACCAATAATATAGCTAAGTATGAAGCACTTATCATAGGTCTCTACATAGCAATAGAATGGAATATCAAGGAACTTCATGTCTATAGGGACTCTCAACTAGTTATCAGACAAGTCACTAAGGAGTACCAAACTAAGGATGACAAGTTGATACCATATAAGCAACTGGTTGATACCTACAAGCCTCATTTTTCTAGCATCACTTTTGAACAAATTCCAAGGGTGCATAATAAGGTTGTTGATTCTATAGCTACCATTGGGTCACTTGTAGACATGCCTGCCAACACTCAGAAATGTGAATTCTTAATCGAGCAACTATTGATACTTATCGTTGATGTTCCTACAACTAAATTCATCTATGAACTTGTTGGTCCCAATTCCCCTTGGTATGAAGATATATGACTAACTCAAAAATGGCACCTTTCCCTTTGACCTATCCAAAACCCAACGCAAAACCTTCATCCACTGAGCCTCTCGTTTCACTATTTTGTGTGATACCCTTTATTGTCAGAGTCTTGATGGTATCCTTCTTAGATGTCTTAACTCAAAAGAAGCTAACTCTACCTTAAGAGATATACAAGTCCAACTCTAGCTAAGAAGATACTCCAAACAGGTTATTATTGGCCAACTATAGAGCAAGATACAATCCATTTTGCTAAGGAGTGTCTATAATGCCAATAGCATGGGGACTTGATACATGCACCAACACATGAGTTGCAAATTGTTACAACTCCAAGGCCTTTTTCACAGTGGGGACTTGACCTCGTGGGTAAAATCCATCCATCCTCATCTAATGGCCATAAGTTTATCATTACTACCACTGAGTATTTTACTAAGTGGGTAGAAGCTATTCCAATGACCTATATCACCAACAAGCAAATAGCCAAGTTTATCCTCAATTATCTCATTTGCTGGTATGGGATTCCCCAATCCATTGTCACTAATAATGGTAAACCATTTAAGAATCAAGATGTCTATGCCTTATGCATACAATACAATATCCAACATCATTTTTCTATTCCATATTATCCTCAGTGAAACGGCCAAGCCGAGGCTTCAAACAAAACCATACTCAAAATCCTAAAGAAAACATTCAATGAAGTTGGTCATGATTGGCATCTACAACTCAACCCCACCTTATGGGCATATCACACTAGTATCAAAACACCAACTGGCACTACACCCTTTGCCCTAGTCTATGACACTAAAGCCATTTTACCCATCGAGGTTGAGATCCTGTTTCTAAGAGTCGCTATACAACACCTAATTGATGGAGAGGAGTACCAAATTTCTAGATTAGCTGAGCTTGAGTTACTTAACGAGAGGCATCAAATAGCACTAAACCATCTTCATGTCTATCAAAATTGCCTCTGTCATAACTACAATTATAAGAAGATCAAGGAGAGAAGATTTCAGATAGGTGATCTTGTCCTTAAAGAAAATCAGAGGAACCAATCAGATAGAGACAAGAAAGGTAAGTTCAAGCCTAATTGGTTGGGACCTTTTGTTATCACTACAATATACGGATCAGGAGCTTACACTTTGTCAACACTTGAAGGCATTCCCTTCGATGAACCAATCAATAGTGTTCATCTCAAGATATTTTATGCTTGATCCTTAGAGTATCCTTAGAAAATACAAAAAAAAAAATACAAAAATCAAAAAAATACAAAAATACAAAAAAATAAAAAAATAAATAAAAATAAAAATAAAAAAATAGAAAAATCCAAAAATAATTTCGTCCTTTGGTGAAAAATTGGTAAATAGGTGCCTTGGATAAGTACCATAGTGAAAACCTGGCAAACAAGCGCTATGCATAGAGTCAACATCCACCATCAATTAAGTCATGCATCCATCTCATTCCATATCAATCCATAATAAATCTCCATCCATCCATCATTGAATTTGCATTATCCACTTTCCTATCTATCATGGCTTGGAAATTGTCAGTGTCAGTTATCCTTTTAGCATCATCTAGTGTTGGTTCATCCATTAGCACTATCCTAAGTCAGTTTGTCCTGTGTCATTTCATCCTATGTCAATTCCTCTATAGTTAGTTCATCCATTGTCAGTTCATCCATCGTCATCCATAATAAAACCTCTACCTGAATGGGGCAACTTTTTCCTTAACCTAGGTTTAGGAATGGATCCTTATTCAAGGTATGACAACATCAATCTAAACACCTCACACTTTATCATTATCCCACATCATCCACTATCACTTCATCTTATCTTATATCATCAAATATCCTAGAACTACATATCATCATCTCATCTCAAATCTTAATGTACCTTGATCGCATGGATATGGGTATGTAGGCAACCTGGAATACAAAGGAAGTATCCAGTACTTAGATACATAAGATGTGATTGTTTCCCCTAACCATTATCATCACATTTCACCCATCTCATTACTCTACTCAGAACCACATATTATCATATTCATCTTTCATCATAATGTGCCTTGATCCCGTCGATACAAGGTATGTAGGTAGTCTAGAATATGAAGGAAGTATCTAGTACTCAAGCACATATGATCCATCATTCTTCATCCCAATCCATTCAACACTTTCACCCTTCTTGTCTTCCATTTATCACACTCCGCCCATCCACCTAGACTTGACTAACTCAAGCAAAAAACAAACTGTGCATCCTTTGAAAGCTAAAGCACTTACCCAAACCCGAAGCAAAAAGACTACTCATGAAGCCATATGCTATCCCTTGTATCCACTTGCCACATTTGCTATATTCAATCCATCTATCCTAGATCAGACCAAAAACCTTTATAGATATATCTTTCCTACAATAAGGCTCCAATCTATCTATCTACCTAGAGCAACCTCTTTGGCAAGAGAATATGTTAGCTATGTGTTTTTTTGGTAAGTTAATCAATTTTCTTTTTGGTTTATCTTTTGTCCCTTTCTAAATTACCTATTCAAGAATGCCTTGATTTATCTATATCTTGGTATGTTACGATGTAGTATGGATTGGGACATAGTCATTGCTTTCATATGCTATGTTTGTGGGATGTTCTTATCATCTTACTATGGCTATTATTTATCTTGTGCATGTGTTACAACATAGCATATTACATATTAATATACTTTTTGCATTTATGTATTAAGTGTTGGCAAGAGACACAATGTAGCCTTATGGTTGTTGTCATTGATGGAAACAAAGTTCATCCCACCCATCTGCAAGACATGGTGTGCCTATACCAAAAGTCAGATTGAAGAGTGTTGTGGTCCGATAAGCAAGAATAGAGCATGCAGCTAGGTCTGACAATCAGGTCTGGATCTCTTAGAGGGAGTATCTCAGCAAAGTGCGGACTTGGGAAAGTCAAGAGGAGTACCATGACTAATAGATTCCAGAGATTGAGCCTCCGCTGATGAAAGAGTGAGAAGATATGAACTCCTAAGTGTTGGGTTCCTATTTGACAAAGTAGACTGAGGAAGAACTGACCGGCGGAGCATCAGACCTTTTTCTGGATGAGATATTGATGGTGATCAAGTTTCTTGAGGTATCATTCATGATTGGCCAACATGATTGATGACTTCTATAAGCATCTCCTTGATACACATCACTTGATAAGCAAGGATTCAGTTGACAGACTAGAGTTTTGGATAATATGGACTATTCCGGATGCCGACTAGAAAGGTGTTGAAATCATTGGTGCGGATATATATACAAGATGGATTTGGATGTGAAGGTGTGTGTGGTGTATTGTGAAGTGTGAAGAAAAGTAGAGAACTGTTTGGAAGCAGTAATACAGGTCTGGAATGTGACTGGACAGCAGTACCTAAGAAGAGGAAGAATGAAGTGTAGCAGATCAGTGTATTGAGCCTAACCTAAACTGAACCTCAGCATGTGTGGATTCTTCTTATCAGTTCAAGTATCTTGTTACCTTGTAGACAGTGAGTCTCTTGTAAGCAGTGAGCCTCTTGTGAGCAGTGTGCTTGGGCAATGAGCCCTAATTGGCAAGTGCCACTTTATACTATCTCATTCTTTTAACAGAGAATACAATCTTGGGTTAATCACCCCGTGGTTTTTTCCCTTAACAGGGTTTTCCATGTCAAAATCATTGTGTCATATGTATTGATGTTATTTCTATTTCATGGTTATGTTTGCTTATATGATTTGATGTTGCATTAATTGTTAAGGAAGATCAGAAAGTTGAAATAATTAAGATAATTAATTCACCCCCCCCTCTCAGTTATCAACAATTGGTATCAAAGCCAAGTTCCTCCAAACAGAGCCTAACAGCTTGACGAAGATCTAAGAATTCAAATGGATGTATATGGTATGAGGGAACAACTTCAATCTACCCTAGATGATCTTGAGCAATCTAACTCTGAAGTCAATGAATTGAAGGAAAGACTCAAACAGGCTGATGATTTCATAAATGAACTAAAAGGGAAACTAAATATCTCTATGAAAAAGAGAAAGGATCTACTTCAGCAATTGGCAAGTCAAGGTGAAGCCAATGATACAAATGAAGAACTGAAGGAGAAAACCAAGTTATGTGAAAAGTTATCAAAATAGGTCATTATTGTAAGACATGAAATGGAATCAGGAGTTATGAAATTCACCCAAGAAATTGAAGAGAAAAGAAAAACTGAAGATGATCTAAGACAATCTCTCAAGGAGAAATCAGAAGACTACCACAAAATGGATAGAATAATCAGGCATCTAGAATCTAATTGTGAAGAAGCTAGAGATAATGAAGAACAACTTGAGAATCAAATTGACACTCTTAAAAGGGATCTTCAAATAGCAAATGAATACAAAGAGAAATTCAAGATAAGCTCTACTCAACTTGAAGTTCTTCTTCAAAGCCAAAAGAGGGTAGATGACAAGCAAGGCTTGGGGTATGAAAAAGGTGAAAGCTCCGGATCTGGTTAGAAGAACTCCAGATTAAAAAATCCAAGAAATAGGCCTAGAAGACCTCCAGTAAGGCAACCAAATGCTTAAAGATATCCTTCCTTCAATGGATACTGCCACAATTGCAATAACTTTGGTCATAAAGTAAATCAGTACAAAAGAAGAATGAATTAGACTAATTCATCCTTCTCCGGACAGTGCTTTAATTGCAAAAGGTATGGTCACAAAACTCATGAATGCAAAAATATGCAAATGAACAATTCATTCAATGGTAGATGTTTTACATGCAATAGAATGTGACATATGGCTAATCAGTGTAGATCAAGAGGATATCAGTCAAATATGCAAAGAAATGTTGTTTTCTACAATTGCAATAAATTCAGTCATATTGTCAAATTCTGCAGAAGTAAAAATCAGGACAAAAAGGGTTCAGTGCATCATAATCAAAACCAAGACAAAGGAAAAGGAAAAGTGAATGCGGATGAAATTCAAAGAGAGATGAATAAGATATGGGTGAAGAGAAGTACAAAAAATGATGGGGATGGATCTGCACCAGAATCTGGTGCTGATATTCCTTCCGGAAACTAAATAGATGAGCTCTGGCTTAGGGGGAGTAACAAAAGAAAAATATTTTCCCCCAGCCAGTCAATAGGTCCCTGAAAGTGGCACATGAAAGGTTGCGGATCAAAGGGTTCTCAAAGAAACATCTAAATAACCCTTGGTGAAGATATTAAAGATGCACACTGAATTTGAGGAGGTTAATCATCTGAGATTAATCTAGTTTAACAGTCATCCGGTAAGAATAGGATTTTCACAGTTGGATCCTGTATGATTCAAATTTGAGGTATTTTGATCTGCGGATAGATCAAATGTTTGAGGAAAGAAAGATATATTGTCAATAATCACCAAGAATAACTCGAAGCATATCTCAGTGATCCAGAAAAGATCTCTCTCAGAATAAGGAGAACAAGGCAACCAGAATGACTTGAGTTGCGCATTTATTGCAATGTGAAATTAGGGTTTGCTCAGTGATAAAAGGGTTCATTTGCTCTTCATTTACACATTTGCATTAGTGAAATAGATAAGAAGAGCTCTGTAAACAAGTTTGCCTCATCTCTCTCAAGGATCAATCACAGAATTCAAATCAGCTGGTGATCTCTTCGGCTCATTCCGTGAACCCTAAAAGCATAAAAGGTATTTTTCATTCTTGATCAAACTCTCTCTGAATCTTTAAGATGACTACTCTGAATGTTGTGAAGATTACTGATAGGTCACGCCCTAAATTTAAGAAACATCCCTACAAATCTCTAGAAGTGGATCCCTTAGGCGCATTTTCTAGCATTCCGCATGGGGTTTTGCATGTTGAAGACATTAGGGCATACATTCATGCGAACATTAAAGAATTTGGGGAATCCAGGTTGATGGATATCTACCACAAGGAACTGTTAGTGATTCATTTGATCTCAAACCCCAATATTAGGCCATCAGGGATAAACATTTCAGTCAGTACATCCATTTCCCCTGTTTTACTGAAGATGAATGGGTCTGGTATGTTTTGACCAGAATGCATGACAACTTCATGTGGTTGAACAGGCCGTTTAAGATCACTAAGGATGCCATTAGGGAAGTAACTGGATTACACTCAACCGGTGGGATGCCTACTCTCAAATCTATCAAAAACCAAATTATAAGTGAGGCTATCGGATTGAAATTTGATAAAAGAGCAATGACAATTGAGGATATCACAGATCCGGATATCAAGTTTGCATCAATGATAATTGGCTATAAGATATATCACTCAAGCAGGGAGAATTCAGTATCTAGAACTACTGTATATACTGCTTATGAAATGTTAAGGAAGAATGCTGACTATGATCTCTGTGAGCTCCTTCTGAACCAACTTCTGGAAAATCTGCAGAAGATAAAGAAGGACAAGAAGAACTCCTTCAAATATGGTGGCTTGATACTCTGTCTATTTTTCTATTACATGAATGAGCTACCCAGATCTAGTGGTTGGATATGGCAAAATGACAGACCTATTGCCATACAAATAAGGGATTATTTGCATTGACTTGGTGATGCCAAGGCACAAAACACAGCACTCTGGGGCTACTTCAAGAAATTTCAGAATATGATGCAATCTAGAGAGAGAATCCCCCAATCTCTAGTTGAAAAGTATAAGGATACAATTTGCTTTATGGTAGAAACTGATCAGTGCCTAATGGAGGCAGTGGAGCCAAGGGTAGTCTGGATCATTCCAATGGGGTATGAAGTAGATGAGAAAATAGTAGAGCTACATGTTCAACACATGCTTAGTCAACCCAAGGATCCTAAGGTAGAAAGGTTTGGAACCTTTGAAGAGTTGAGTGTGAAGATTCGTGTGGAACTAAGACAACCGAAGACGAAGAGAAAAGTGAGAAAAGAAGTAGAGAATTTTGCCAAAAGGTATGGCATATCAAAAGAGGCACTTGATGCAAATAGAGAAAAGATGGAAAGGGCAGAGAAAGAAAAGGAAGAAGCAGAAAAAGAAGGTACTCTGGTAGAAGCCCCCTCCCGGACCAGATCTTCTAAGAGTTCTGCACCTGCCACTGCTAAGAGCTCAAGGGCATCAAAACTGGAAGCAAAATCATCTGGTAAAGGAGAAAAAAGAACAAAGACAAAGGCTACAAGATCATATACAAGCCTCAAGGATGATGAAGAAACAGAGACAAATGAGGAAGTAAAGAAAATGAAGAAGAAGAAGAAGAAAACAACTGGTGAACCCTCTACCAGTCAAGACAAAGAAGAGAATGCAGAGGAATTTGTTGAAAAACCCACTCTCCGCATTGATGATATCATCAAATCAGTTACTGTGGATGGGAACTTACAACCAATGGTTAAATTTTATGATGAATATAATGAAACTGATCAGAAGATATTGCAAGATGCCACAGTCAGGTATCTAAACATCTACAACAAAGCATTCAATGAAATTATATCTCTTATTCCCAAAAGTTTAGAGAAGGACCTTGAAATAAGGAAGAACAATGCCCAAGCAAAAGATCTAGAAATCTGAGAGTAGATTGCTATTCAGCTCTATCCTTCAATCACTCAGAAACAAATGAATATGATCTTCAAAGATTGCAAGGATGAGTTTCAGAGCAAAGCTAGAATGAATCAGCTTATGCTTGGAGAGACGGACAAAGTGGTAAAAGAAATAGAAGAGATCCTTTGGAATGCCTATAAAAGATTCAATCTTCCTATTATAGAGGATTTAGGTGATGAACCCTCTGTCATGGATGACAAAGAAAAATCTACTAAAACAATGACAGGAGAGGCAAAGGAGACAAGTGAAGAGAAAACTAAGGACTTAGATTCCTCTACTCTGGAAGAGGAAATTCATGAAGAAGCAAACATCTCTCCTTCGGTTTCCCCTGCAGACTCCGGATCTAAAGGAGAAGAAAGAATAGAAGAGAAATCTAGTCAAGAAGAACAAGTAAAGGGAAGAGAAGAAATTCAAACAGAAAAAGCCACAGATGACAGTGGTAAGGCTGTAGAAGGGGAGAAAACTCTATCTCCGGCAAGAGACACAGCAGAAGCAGTCAAAGATTTCTCAACCAAAGAGATGATGGAAATTGATGAACCAGAACTACTTCAAGGACCATTCAATTTTGATTCTCTCTCCCCGGTTCAGACTATGAAGATAGCATCCTTTGCCCATGTAAAGGCAAAAGAAAAACTTTTGAAATCTCACATTGAGCACTGCGAGCTAATAGAAATTGCATCCGATGCATTGGAGAAGATCATGTCATCCTTCCAAAAGGATCCTTCAACCTCCACATCTGGTAATCTAAAGTCTCTTGTAAATTCTGTTCATACACATTTTGATTCCTTAGAAAAGTCAGCAGAAGAAAAGGTCCGGAAGGAGTTTTTGGGAAAAAGATTCTCCAAAGTGCAGGGTCTAATAAAAAATGATAGGAGAGTTATGGATATTGGAATAAAGAGGTTAGAAAATGCTCTTAAAGATGGCAGAGATATCTATAAATTTTGTTTATCCTGGCCTAAAGTGACCAAGGATATTGAGAAGAAAGTAAAAGAGCAAGAGGATAAACTGTTAAGTTTATCTCAAAGTTTTGATCCTCTCTCCTCCTCCATAGTAAATCAAGAGTGTCAAACTATTGCAGTTATAGATGAAATAAAGAAGCTTGAGAAGGAGAAGAAAAATAGAATAAACAGGTTAAGTGAACTTAGAGGGATCATTATCCCTAAGTTAGAGACCATGCATGAGGCCCTAACTGATGCACAGGCCATAGCCCAGACCAATGATTCGATAGATCTTAAGAAGGCAGAAGCTTTTGCATTCCTGTTGAGTGGTCACATCTCAATTTTGGACAGAATGAAGCAGAGTTGGGTGACAAAAGTTGTACAGTTGAAGAATACTTTTGCAGACATACTTAAGTATATGTAAGTACAACTTGTATATATACTTATGCAGAAATGTATAGACTATTTTTGGAAATTTTGGTGTACGGACCCTACCCTTTTCCATTGATGTCAAAGGGGGAGTGAGGAGCAGTGAAAAATGTGGAATCCAACTAAGGGGGACCTCTGGTAAAATGTATATTAGAATAGAGCATCAGCCAAGGGGGAGTGTAGTGTGACACTTAGTCATTTTTCACTAAGTGTTGCCATCAATGTCAAAGGGGGAGATTATTGGCAAGAGACACAGTGTAGCCTCATGGTTGTTGTCATTGATGGCAACAAAGTTCATCCCACCCATCCGCAGGACATGGTGTGTCTATACCGGAAGTCAGATTGAAGAGTGTTGTGATCTGATAAGCAAGAATAGAGCATGTAGCTAGGTCCGACAATTAGGTCTGGATCTCTTAGAGGGAGTATCTCAGCAAAGTACAGACTTGGGAAAGTCAAGAGGAGTACCATGACTAATAGATTCTAGAGATTGAGCCTCTGGTGATGAAAGAGTGAGAAGATATGAACTCCTAAGTGTTGGGTTCCTATTTGACAGAGTAGACTGAGGAAGAACTGACCGGCAGAGCATCAGACCTTTTTCTAGATGAGATATTGATGGTGATCAAGTTTCTTGAGGTATCATTCATGATTGGATGACATGATTGATGACTTCTATAAGCATCTCCTTGATACGCATCACTTGATAAGCAAGGATTCAACCGACAGACCAGAGTTTTGGATAATATGGACTATTCCAGATGCCGACTAGAAAGGTGTTGAAATCATTGGTGCGGATATATATACAAGATGGATTTGGATGCGAAGGTGTGTGTGGTGTATTGTGAAGTGTGAAGAAAAGTAGAGAATTGTTTGGAAGCAGTAATACAGGTCCGGAATGTGACTGGACAACAGTACCTAAGAAGAGGAAGAATGAATGCAGCAGATCAGTGTATTGAGCCTAACTGAAACTAAATCAGTTAAAACAAGTTATCTATCTATCCATCCGTACATCCAAATTCCCAATATAGTTTTCATACAAAGATTGATCAATAGTATATTATTTTCTATCATATTCTATTTCTATCTCATTTTCTTCAATCTATCATCAAAGACTTTTGCATACTTACAAACCCATGTGTTAGACATCATATCCATACATCTATAAACATACAATCATCATATAAACCCATAATCATATCATAATGTCATCAAAATCCATACATCTATAAGCATAAACATCATAGCATGAATCCATCATCATAAGCATGAACATCTATCAACATCATCATACACCATAAAGATCATCGCATATATCATATATCACCAAGGTCATCAAAAGAATACAAAATGTCCATATATACATCGTGTACATCAAAAATAAATCATATATACAACATGGCTATCATGAACCCTCAAAATGTACATCGGATGCTCATAGGTATCATAATCATAATACAGTACGTCATTTATACATCAAAAGAGTACGTTATATGTCCATATGATGCAATGTATACAAGCATGCTCTATTGTGAGCCATGCGTCGATCTCCCATCCTGTTGAGATCCCTGGGCCCCACTTGCACTAGGTGAAGGTCCTCAAACTAGTCCCCCTCCATGTGAATGAAGGGGGGGACCCATGACAGATGAACCTGATCTCCCAGTCCTCTGTGAAGAGGAAGCCCCTGATCTGGACCTACTCCTGTAGTTAGGTTGTCATTGATCTAGTGGTACAGCCTAGAAGTATAATCCTCTGTAATACTCCGCCTCATGACCGATGGATGCCGACTCACCCTATACCTGAGTCAATTCTAAGGCCAGTATAACTATCACCTAGTCTATCCCTAGGACCCTCCTAGTTGTTTTGCTCTCGTATGTCAACCTCTACACTAGAGCCTCAGCTAATAGTCTCACCTAAATGGTGGTATCCCTCTCTGCAATGACCCTAAATAAGGCACCATCATCTACTGGTCCTAGGGCTGGTGGTGGAGGTGGTGGCTATGTTGCTGCTATAGCCTGTGTTGCTGCTACTGCCTGTGTGTGCACCTATTCCTGGGCCTCAGCCTGCTGAGCCTCTTGTCTGGCCCTATCTCTCTCTCCTCATCTTGACAAAGCAGAGCTCTATACGAGTCCTCCTTGCAGTCTCCTCATGTAAAAGTCTTTGAGCCCTCTCCAATGGTGTCTCGGCCCAAAGCACTATCTATCTCTGACCTACCTCTGTCATCTCCTCATCCCCATCCCCCTGTCCTCTGCCTCTCCCTCTGGCCTCTCACCATACTTAGGCCTCTTGTCCTAGCCCTCCCAAGTTTTTTGTTGCCCCTAGTGCACCTGGACTTGTAAACCATCCTAGCTAGTGTTGTACCCAGTAGGTGTCATACTATGTTGTCATCCTAGGGTCTACCTCCCCCAAGATCCAACCCACATAATAGGCCTCAATCCCTATACCAATGCAAGAGCTATAGCCCCAACAATCTCAGGGCCCCAATCACTGATCTCCCTACATGAGCGCGCATGCATCACATCGCCCACTAGCTCTCCTTGTGGTAAACTAAACTATTGAAGAACTTACTCTAGAAGATATCTCTCAATAGTATAAATGCTCCTCCCAAATAGGTATTTGGCCCACCGGTAGTATACCATCTACTCGGCATCATCCTCCCACATCTCACAGTCTCGCCATGGTCGTCAGACAAACATTTCCATCTTGTCAATCTGGCATTACTAGAATGTGATAACACCAACCCGTTGCCATGTAAGGGCCCCCTCATAAAGAAATACATATGGCTCTCTATTCTCTTGGTGGAATGGAGAGACACGTCACATGACTAGGATGTGCTCCCAAGCCCACACATGAAGTAGAGTCACTCCTACTTATAGGCTACTCCCCTCTCTATATGCACAGTTGTGAAGATCATGATACAGCTGTCCAAGAACACACAACCCCCAGACATATCTAACCCCATGTGTAAACATCCCTGAAAACACTGTGCCCCATCCAATTGATAAACCCCTAGAATGTCGGTCAAGACATAAGGAACACGCAGTCAAAGATACTATGATCCATCAGATCCTATCACAGAGGCCCGACACTCAACTCCAACTAATCTCACCAAAACGTACACCAAGGTCATCAGTGGTGAACACCTCTCTTAATCCATCCTTGCTCCTATCATTGTCATAATCCATGCGAGCTCTATCAATCGGTATCCTCAGGATGTGACATACAACCTCCAATGTCACCGTCACCTCGCCAGTCAGGAAGTAGAAAGAAGAGGTCTTGTTATGCCACCTCTTGACCAAAGTAGTGATCAGGGCTAGATTAGCCCTAATCAGTGTAATATGGGCAATATACCAAAGACCTATAACCTCCAAGAAGACCTCCTCCCAACCAAGCTGGACCACCAGGTCGGTAATCATATAATGCCTCTCTCTTGACTGCAGTGGTAGTAGAATAACCTACGTCAACATGATCAATTGTGTTCATCTTTGTACAACTACTTGTAAACACATTGAAACCTAGTAAAACATAGTCTATGCTAAGTCAAACATGGCCTAACCCTCATCAAACTAGCTAAAATCAAGTCAAACCTAGTCAAAATGGGGCAAAATCCTAATAAGCCAAAAGCAATTGACTTCCAACCACACACACTGGACTGTTAGCCATAAGTGCCAAACTATTTACCATTTGTACTTTGTACAAAACTATAGGCACTTAATTGCATTCCATTTACACCATTACAACACCATATGCCCTTAACTATGCACCATTAGTGCAGTTTTCACATGCCACAGGCGCTTCAAAAAACCCCATTTGTGCTTCAACCTGACAACTATTCCTAGGTGGCTAAAAGCACTAATTTTCAACCATATGCTCTTAAATTGAGTCCGTTAGTGCATTTTTTCACCATAAGCATGCTAATTTCTACCATATGCACCTAAATCCTAGGGCCACACTTTTGGCCAAAAATCTAAAACCCCTAATAAATGCACTCAAAAGCAAGTTTTTAGGTACTTACCACTACCTCTGCTTCTGTAGGTCTCCCATACATCTGCACGTGCTTGCCTTGGTGTCTATCCACTAGAATCGGCATCTCTGCAGCTGTCTGAGCACCGCTAAGCACAACTCTCTCAACTAGGTACTAGACAACTAGAAGCTCTTATCTCTATAAACTAGGAGTGTGCAAATGAGTTGTGTGTGACCCCTTTTTCCCTATTTATAGCATCCCAACCCTAATTCTTCCCCCCTGATCCCATTTTTCTTCGTGTCAACCTATTTTCTTCATTGTGTCAGCCTCTATTTATCCAGTCTCAACCTTCTAAGCCTGTTTCTACTTTCTTAGCCTATTTTCTTCTAGTCGCAAGTCAACCCAGTCCTTCTATCGCTTTCCTATCTTTCCTCTCAAGGGGGCATCCTACGCTAGCTGGGGCATGCTTGTATAATATTTTTATCACTATTTTCTTTGAAACAACGCTAAATCACATTGTATCAAAGAGGGGCAAAATGTAGACACCTAAAAATGACCCTTCACATCGCATCACTTGCATACATCAATTCTTCCTAAATCACTTGCATATAACATTAATTAAATAAGCTAATTATTTAATTAATTTCATCAAATTCATCTAGTTTGTCTAAGTTCCCCTGATTCCAACATTAATTGAATAAATTCTATTTATTTATTTAATTTAATTAATTTTCTCTATATCCTTCCAAATTTAAATCATTTTAATTATTAATTAAATCATTATCTTATTCTAATTCTTAAATCCACATTAATTAAATAAATCTAATTATTTAATTAATTCATCATTTATTTCCTCATATCCACAATTAAATAATTTTAATTATTTAATTGATCAAATATTCCTCTAAATTTAAATAAATTTTTCAAATTTATTTAAGTTGACTCAATCTTCTAAAAATAAATAAAATTAAATATTTTATTTATATTCTTCCATCATGCAAAATAAATTAAATCAATTTATTTGTTTAATTTATTTAAATCTTCTTATCGTATTTCTTCTTCAATCATGCACAATTAATTAAATAAATTTATTTATTTAATTTCTCGTTTATTCTTCCAAAAATAATCTTCTTCAACCATGCATAATAAATTAAATAAATTTATTTATCTGATTTATTTTTTTAATCCTCTAATTCCTCTAAAAATATCATTTTCTTCTATGTGCACAATCATTCTTATTTTTAGAACTTCAAATTTAAGCAAATCTAAAGTTGAGTTAATTGGCTTTAATTATTATTATTTTTATCAACTCATAAATTGGAAAAAACATTCTAATTTATGAAATCAAATCCTATCTTTAGCCAAAAAGTAATTAATTCAATAAAAATAGCTTTTTCTTCATGACATATGTCATTTGCACATCCATCATGAGTTATTTGATTTATCTCATCCATCCATTTCATTAATTTATCTCCACTGTTGATCGATTGAACCCTAAATTCTTACCCCCCTTCACTCCTTCAAAAATCCTATTCGATCATTTAAGCTTTGGGAATTTATAATATAACGCTTTGAGCTTTTATCATGCACCGTTGAGCACATTGAGCACTTTTGAGTATGCATACTATCTACATCCGCTTGTTGCAAACATGGTTTCGCAATTGATTGAGCAATCCACATTCGACAAAGAGATCAATACAATCTAGGTGATAGCTTTCGATTGTTAATTGCATTATTCATTGATTTGGTTATCTCTTAGATCAATATTCTGATGTTATAGGATTGAGTTTATTATCATTATTTTGATTTAGCCTAAGCTCAATTTTACCTATACATAGTTGGTATGTGATTAGTCACTCAGCATCTCTATAGTGTTTATTTGATGGGTTCCTTGACTATGGCTACTCATTGTGGATTTATTTGGCAAATCAAATTAGGATTTAATCTAGTGTTTGAGTCTTGAAATCTACATTATATCTTCTTTGATATCTCAGTTTGTAGGTTACTGATGTGATGATAATTTTGCATGTTTCATTTGTATTGGATCTTTGAGTTATGCAATTTTGTGGGTTGGCCACCCATTGGTTGTAGTGAGATGACTTGGATGCAGATTGTCTATATCCACGAGATTGATTCAGTGTTGATGCAAACTTTATTAGTTGGCCTTGTTTGTGGTCATTTGTGCATTGGTATGTTGCATTGAGATGAGAGGATGGATGTTTTTGAGTGCCTGGATAGTCGGTCGATGGGATCTGTAGCATGTTTATCACAATGTCATGGATAGCTTGGATACACAGTTATGTGTGAGATTTTGATAGTGATGGTTTTATCTTCTAGTTTGGAGATCTTGGTTCTACTTTATTCTTTTGTGTTGTTGGTATTGCACATGTTGATTATTAGATTGTTTTAGAGCCATGGATGATCTTTATTCAGAGGATGGTTATCATGATGCCTTGAGTTTTGCACTATCTTCTGTTGGCGAATAGTTATAGCAACAGTGGTATTCAATTGTTAATTACAACAATGTTGCAGTTATAACTGATATACAGTTATGAGAACTGCATCAGCCTTGTATAAATCTATTGCACTGTATGGTTTCAAATCAATGAATAAAGATGTTACTCCCTCTTCATTTGGTATCAGAGTCGTGGAGGCATGACCTGAGTGAGGATTGTTGTTTGTGGAGACTGACCTAGGCATTAGAAACCATTAGAAGCCATAAAATACTGTAGAAGGGAATGAAGTGGAAACACTACAAAGAAGGTTTTAGAAGCCACAGATTGAGATAAGTATGCTGCGATCTAAATGCATTGAATTGCAAGGAGAATTATTGAATATAATTTAGATCATTAGGTATGATTAAGGCGTTGGAGAATATTTCAGAGTTGTGTGAAGATATTCTGAGGGTGTTGGGATATCTAAAAAATGTCTAGTTCTATTGCCTAGCATACATATCATCTTGTGTACATTTTGAGATGTATTGTTGTTGTTAACGTCTGGATTCTAGTGTAGATCTTGATATTGCTTAGATTAAAGTGTGTGGATGTTGATATTACTAAGTGTGAAGGGCAGAGAGTCCAGTGTAGAAGAGAGACATTTAAATGCAATTCCAGAAGCCGTTTTGAGGACATGCAGTTTTACCCCTCCAATGCGTTGGAATTTTGTAGTGTAGGTGATGATTCTTCTATTATTTTGTGGGATGCTCAAGCCAATAATAAGTCATTCCAGCAAAAGCCCAAAATAAGTTTGAAGGCATTTAATCTATTTTAATTAGAAGGGAGGATTACAAGTTTTATCGGCTTACGTCCTCGATAGTTGGTGAAAATTTCAATCTAGTGTGATTATTTTATTTTTTTTCTTGGGCGAAAATTAGAGGTTAATTTCTTTTTTCAAGAGTTTGGTGTCATGGAATTGCATCAGCTTCAAATGCAAGTTATTTTAATCATTTACACCTTAATTATATCTGAATAGTAGTTTGTTAAGGTATAAGGTAAGAAAAAGTTGCTTTTGGTTTCTTTTTTGAAGTGGCACGTGAATATTTTAAAGTGGTGGTTAGAAATTCAAAGAGGAATCTTAAATCTTGGAGATATAAGGTTGATTAGTGTATGGATCTATCATTGGATCAAATTGACATTATCATCATGAATGCACATATGTCAAAGATAGCTTATGCTTTTAGGGCCATCTTTTCTATTCCTGATGAGGCCTCCAAAGACTCATCCGAGACATCAGTTGGTTAAAGTGTAACAGGGTCATATTGGAGGCAAGTGGCATCAGAGGATGGCGGATTTTCCATCATCTCAAGTTAGCTTCTTGCTTTGAGATGATGCTTTGCATGAGAAACGTTTTTAGTTTTGGTTGTTTTGTTTTTCTTTGTTGATGCTGACAGATTTGAAGAATGTATGTTTTGTGAAGATTTTGTTTTGGAGACAGGTTTGGGATTTGGTGTTGAGCTCAATATGGAATGTTGTCCAACAAGCTTCAAAGAGTATATAATCAAGAATTATACCCTTTCGCGGTCACTAAACAATGGCAGAGATCTATCGTATCTCTTAGGGTTCATTGTCGAATAATTCAAGACTCTGTGATTTGAGAGCTTGGGACTAAAGAGCTCAAGAACACAGCTCAAAGCTATGCCTTTCTGAGGGTAGACGAGACAGAATGATGGAGCCCCACTTGGTTCAGGATTTGTTCCTTGGGAGAAGATCTATAAAATATGTATTCATATTATGTAATCATGTTTTTTAGTATGTTAGCATTCAGGGGGTCCCTTGGTACTATTGCAGGAACAATGTAATAAGGGGGGAATGTTGGCGAATAGTTATAGCAACAATGGTATTACATTGTTAATTACAACAATGTTGCAGTTATAACCGATATACAGTTATGAGAACTGCGTCATCCTTGTATAAATCTATTGCACTATATCATTTCAAATCAATGAATAAAGATGTTACTCCCTCTTCATCTTCACCACATAGATTAGTGTTGGAAGCATTGTTCCATATCTCTGCTTCCTTTCATTCTACAAGCAAAGAGTTTTAAAGTCGTCACCTATGGAGTCTTTAATTTGAGAACAATAACATTGGCTTTTGACTACAATCAGTTCGAGGTGAAAGGGCAGAGGAACAAGCTGGGACATGAGGTGCTGGAATTTTATCTCACAACCTCTGGAGACTACAAAGGGGTGCTTATAAAATAATCTCGCACGGAGAACATCAAGCATCATATGCCAATGGCTTCTTGAAAGCTGATGTATAGGATAGTAGTACCAGCTAGCAAGTAGTGTGCATGTGGCTTTTGCAGACAGTACTGATGAGGATAAGCTATTCCTAACCTGATAATTCATAACAATACCCAGAGAGCTTATCCTCTAGTCTTGGACACACTTCTTTGTAATGCCACTCACATGAAAACCGTGTTTCCATTTTAATGGAACCGAGACCATCAGTGATAATTTTAGGAAACCCCCCCTGAAAAAATTATATAAAATCCTAGCAAATCTTTCATTTTTTTTGAAAAAAATATTAATTTCTATTGGCAAATCTTTCCTTTTTTTGAAAAAATATTAATTTCATTGGTGAATTTATTTAAATCACTAGAAATATATAAAAAATCCTAGCGAATCTTGACAAAAAATAGGCAAATGCATTGATTACCATGGCGAATTCTTCCTTTTTAAAAAAAATAAATTCCAATGGAAAAGTAAGTGCCTAAGGGTGGCAATGATTGACTAGTTTAAGGTGTAGTGCTTGTGTCTATAATTCCTTAATTCCTTAATATTTTAAATCAAAAATTGAATATTTTAAATCATTCCTAATTTATTTTTCACCTCCCTTGATTTTATTTATAATCTAATGGTTTGGGTTCTATTCCATGGTCCAAAATGTACCTGCGAAGCTCCAATGCCCATGGGGCCCAAAATTGCATTTAGGCTATTGATCTCAATGGAGATCAATGCTCTAAATGCAATTTCGGGCCTCATGGGCATTGGAGCTCCATGAATACAATCTAGCTTGCAAAATTTAACCCTAGCCATTAGATTATAAATTGAGATCAACGACCCAAATACAATTTTGGGCGCGATGGGCATTGGAGATCCTTGGCTACATTTTAACCCATAGAATATAAATCCAATCATTAGATTATAAATAAAATCACTGGTGGTGATTAAAAATTGATGATATGGCCCTAAAGTAACCAATAATTATATAATATTATTGGCAAATTAATTTTATTTTCTACTATAACTTATAAAATTTAAGTGAATATAATCTAATTAAGTATCGAATATTGTGGCAAACCTTTGAGTTTAAAAGTTTAATAAAATAAATGTTATGGCGATTTAGCTAGGGCTAAAATAAAATTTGTAAAAATGTGGCAATTTACGTCACATTACAATTTGTACTATTAACCAAATTTTAAATCCCCAATTTCAATTATTAGCCATTTGGCGAATATTAGCCACTAAAAAAATCATTGGAGACCATCAAGATATCATCAAGATATTTATCTTTGATATAAAAAAATCCCATTCAACTACTCCTTGAATATTTCCTTGGTAGTCTTACTTTTGGAACCCATGTTCTTCTTATTCTTCGGCATGGACTCTAATGGTAAACAATTTCTGGTTTCTGCTCTAAACTGATGGGTTTCTTCTTCATCTTTTTTTTTCTACTTCTTGATAGAATCAAGTGGTAAAGTAATTTCTGGTTTCTGGTTTTCATTATTTTGTAGGGAGATTAACTGGGCCACTGTTGTGTGGTGATGAATGGAGCTAGGGATTTCTATGAAGAGAGAATCCAACGTCTTTAATTTCTTGAGATTTAATGGAGTTAATTCGGTCAAGCCTCATTTTCGTTTCGTTGTGTTCTTCATACACATTTCTGTGAACATAGCTTATAATAATATAAAAAAACAGGAAATAATATTTGTATTTGCAATGAAATGATTGCATGTGAAACGAGGTATATAAACTTGTGTGGAGTATTAGATCCGCTTAATCTCTATATTACAAATATTTATGGATATAAATATATTATACATTAAAAAATGTTGCAAGTTGGCATTAGTTATGTTAACAAAGACCTCATACAGATTCAGAGTCAAATCTCCCTCCATCTGCCGATGAATGGATTCCAAAAACTGGCAAAAAAACTATGGACGAACAACGAATAAATGCGATCGGCAAAATCCAACAGTTAAAAACGCACATTCTGCACAAATGGAGATCGTTGATTCATGAAGTCAGCACACTCTGTTCACAAAGGGAACGCCTTCGGTGTAATAACTTATAATTGTGCAGTTTGTTTAACAATTCATCATCTGGGGAAGCCCCACAAATAAAAAATCAAAAAATGATAGGTCAGAAAAACTTAAACTTAAACTACCTTGAATAATTTAAACAATTTGAGCAGCAAAAATTGTTCTGCTTGCCTAAATAATCAAACCAATGAAAAATGATCTTGTGGTAGGAAAGGTAAGAGTGTGAAAACATTTATAAGAATAATCTTATAAAAATTCCAACAATCTCTTCCCCTTTGATGTGATAATGATTGTATTTTACAACAAAAATGCCTAAATACAACCATACAAACATTCACATTTAGGCCCTTCGATGACAAGGTTAATATTGGATTCTCATTTTCATCGCGGTCCTGAAAACTATTAAACCAAAGAAATGGCGATACCATCAATGCATACCTCATTAAATTTTCAAAAACTAATTGGAGAGGTTGAGATCACTAGTTTGGTGTAACATGCCAACCATAAAAATTTAGAGCATATGGAGAGACATTGAAATTGAAGAAAAGCTCTTCTAATTGGGGCGTTAAAAAAACCAAGTTGGATGGCGCCAAAGTTATAAAGGAATTTAATAGTTTAAAAGAAACTTAATGCAGCTTTTATGAGGCTGAAGATGGGAATTGAAGCGCCTTATTTAAGCTAATTTTATGATTTAAAATGCAAATTTTAAAACCTACATAGCAAGTGTGAGAACTAGGGGCTGAAAATAGAAGATAACGCCTTTTTACAAGGCAGGTTTTTATTATTTAATAAATGCTAAAGTTAGCATACCAAAGATTGCAAATCTTTTGGCATTTCTACAATGAAAAAGAATAAAAACTGTTGCAGTAAAAGAAAAGAAGAATGTGAAGCGACAATTTTGGGAAGGGAGTCATTTTTAACTCAAAACTGCATTCTCTCTATGCGGTGTCTCTTCCTATTCGTGGTGGCAAAGGAAATGGCATCTCTGGATAGTTATAACAGTCTTGTTGATGGGAGGAAGGCGTCGGCCTCTTGGGAAAGAAGCAGAGTGTGCAGAAATCTCTGTAGAAGTTATGCAGAGTGAAACTGAGGGCATGGTATGTGAGCAGTTTGATAAAAGGAGTGGAGTTGTGGAGAGACTTGGTATAGCCTAAGATTGAAAAGGCTACATATGCAGATTTGAAAATGTTTGTTTTGTTGATACTGAAATAAAATAAAATCATTTGTTTGTTGCAATTTTATATTGTGTTGGGCTGAGTGTTTCTTGTGCGTATTTGTGTGTGGAGAAGAGTTTTGTTTTTGCAGAGAGGGGCATCCTTCCTTCTGCCTAAGAGAGTAAGGTAGAGGTCTAACATTGCCATGTTGAGGAGGGTGGGTACGCCCCTTCTTCGGCATCACCTCCGCGTACAGCTCGGGACCCATTGTCATGTGGAAGAATACCCTTCTGGACTCACCACTAGTGCAATTGCCAGTGGTAAGTCACCGCCCTGGCACACAAAGACATGGTGGAAGGAGGAGCCCTTGTGGAGGGGCTTCCCCGACTCGCCTGTGCAGAGGGCCCTCGAGTTCTCCGTTGTCTTCAACGTCACGTCCGCATATAGCTCCCTAATCATTCACCCCACTGGCGTGCTGCCCACCGTCATGTCGAAGAATTCTCTTGGATTTCCCTTCGTATAAAACCTGATTTCCTAACCAAATCAGTAAAGAAAATAAATTAGCAACTAATCTGCGACTATGAACAGTAAGAGAATAGGAGCTCTTTCCAAAGATAAAGAGAAAGATCGAGATTTCTATAACTTCCTTGCTGTGATCATGATCCTAATCGTCCTTTCCTGACGCTATAACACACTACTCTGGTAAATGAATGCTCGCTGTCCTACTACATGGCTCTACTTCTTATATAAATCTTGATAATTCTCAAAACCGTCTCAACCATTCAATCTAGACATTTGACAGTTGCGATTTTCACATGATGAAATGATCAAGCCATGAATTCGACTGTCGTGATTTTTGCATGATGAAACGATTGATGGCTCGATCATTTCATCATGCGAAAATCACAACCGTCGAATGCCTAGATTGAACAGTTGAGATGGTTCTGAGAAATAGCGAGATTTATATGTACCACGTGGTATAGCCCGCTGATTAAGTCAATTTTCAATGACTATTTTTTGTGGTAAAAGATTTCTGGCATCCAACTACAATCAATTAAAAAAGTGACACAAATGGAAACAATTTAACCCATTTGTATAAAATAGAATTTAGTTAGAATTTGATTTAATTACATCGATTATTATAGAATAGCAATAAATAAATCTTGTACTAGAGGAAACAAATAACTGTTCAAATTTTATTTAAAGATTGACTAAGACTTAAGTAAACATGTAGATATCAAGGATTGTCCATTTATGATTAAACACATAGTCTTATTAATAATGCCTTTATAATCATTGGTTAATTCAAAGATGAAGTAAAAAGTATAGACTGTTACCATTTCAAAGCAACAATAATATGTGTCTATACATAATGGCTATGAGATTTGCACATATGGTTCTAATGTTATACCATGTGTTATTTGAAATGTACATAAAGTCACATTAACTTGTACTATAGCAAACAAATAGCTAGCTCTTGAATTTAATTTAAAGATTGAGAAAGGCTTAAGTAAAGATGTAGATATCAAGGTGTGTCCAATTATGATTAAAAGCATAGTTTTATTAATAATCCATGTTAAAATCATTGGTTAATTTAAGGATGAATACATTTTAGATATTTAAATTAATTCATAAACAATTTAATTGCATTTGAATAATTATATACATATATATGAATTATTCACAGTAGAAAAGCATTTATATCTTGCCATTACTTTATTCTTATTATGTATTTCATTTTTACATGTTATGGTTTTATTTATTCCATGTGAAAAGTGTGGTTACTAATTTACATAGGCAAATAAGTGACATATCGAGTAACAATCACAATTTTTAGTTACTCTGAGTATGTTATTTGTGAACATAATATACACTTCTTATGTCTTTATTTGCAAAATAATTTATTTGAGAGGACAATAAATTCATAGACAACACTAAAAGCTTCATAGCCTAGGTAAGGATTCAAATAAATCCTTCCCTACCACTCACACCAAAGCTGTGAATCAATACAATGCCCAGCCAACAAAGACATGCATCTATGACATCCAACTCCAATACATCCATACAGAGTGTTAAGGGCTTTTTGCATCCCAAATGTATTTCAAATACCAAACAACAAACAAAAGAAGATGCCCACAGACCACGTAGTTACCATGCATGCCCCTTTATTTGCACAAAAGCTTTTTTAAATAACAAGGACCAAAGCCATAAGTAGCCATGCCCCTTATCACCTACAGCTCTTCAACCAGGGAAAAATCATTTGAAACAAATGCAAAATAAGAAATAGAGGCAAAACACAAGTGACAAATGCCCACCAGCATCACACAATCCATGCAAACTTAAAAAAATAAAACCTAAATGAGTGAAGATGGTAAAGATAAATAAAATTGCAATGTTTTACCTCGAGTAACAATCAAACACAATGCTATGCTACAAAACATTTCTCATAAATAGGGTAGAAGTTAAAGTATGTAGAAAATCTTGATCACAGAGCTTTTCTTTTACCTTTTTAACCTCATCATTTTTAATGTAATGTTGTTGAGCTTAGTGTTATGTTCTGGCAATGGAATAGATACACAAGCAAAACCACAAAAGCATAGAACATTATAAAACAATAGAAGAGTATAAGCACCAAAATTCGTAAAGACAAATGTTATTTCTCGATTACTAATTAAAGGTCCTAGTTCAACAAAGGAAATTACAGATGCACTTTTGAATGCCACTAATGCATAACCCTGTTGTCCACTTGGTGCCTACAAGATGCATATAATTTAGGGTGTGAGCATGGTATGTGTAAATAGTTATCCTATAGACAAGGAGAAGGTATTGTTTTGAATAAACTGCTAGGCAATGGAGCATCATAGCACTTGTCCATAGGAAGTGGTGAGTATTTTGTAGTATAAATTGCATTGATGAAAACATTATTTTGGTTGAATGTGAATTGGCCCTCTACAACAAAATCCCATATCATGAAGATGACCGCCAACTTGTCTTCAATGTACTCTTCATAGCTGATAGTTTGTAAGTCCAGCAGCAATTGTTCAATAATGGACTTGTCACAAGAATAATGTATTGTCTGGGTCAGTATAGGATTGTCACGGGCCAAACAGTGGCAATAGAAAAAAATCACATCTTTACTTAGCCAAATTTGTGAATTGGGCAAGTTTGACTTTCATAAGCATGTAAGGAATATGCATTTTGGTTTGGAATACCAAACCAAAATGGATATCCATTTATAATAATAAATATCTATTTGAAATGGATAACCGTTTTGTGGAACATAAAAAGTGAAAAAGAGATCGTGTTTTGCAAACTTACGACTTGCAAAATGTAGACCTCTTCCAAAACAAATATCAGAGCTCTTAGAATGGATATCTGATCCCAAGAGATACGGTTCTTGCATTTTTTTGTTTGTTTTGTATATTCAAGTAATTTTGTTTAGTTTTTTATCCTAAATGGGTATGTTTTATACTTTAAATAGGTAAAATGGATGAACAACATGAAAACCCAAACCATCCCCCACCAAACCCTCCCTCTCCAACAATCAAAGAGAAAATTGAAAAAAACATTGATCAAATAAGTAGGATTGTAGAAATGTGTCTCCACCACCCTCAATTGTCTTCAATGACATCAAATTTAGAGGGAATTATTACTCATGTTTGAACCCTCAAAAGCCAACACAAATCATTTAGGCAATGGTGAGAAACCAAGAAGGTGAAAAATGCTGACGGTTTATCATATGATCAAGTGAAAGAGTTAGACATTACCAAAGCTATGTTAGCCCAATATTTTGTTAATCCTAAAATTAGATTGCATGTTGATGTTCGTAAGCCTAAGTATTCAATCAATTGGTGTACACATGAGGGTATTAGTTAGAATTTTTGGGATCTTTAGTGGATGGTTTTTGATAAACCACCCAATAACAATTTAGATGTACCTTTGTATTTCCTTTGTAAACTATATGTAGATTTATAATGGGTCACCATGTGAATTATTTTAATTTTAAACAGTTCCAGGGAGTAGGTAAGGGAATGGCTCAAGATAGACCTAGGGAAATGGCATAAGTACAAGAGCCTTTTATTCCCCCTCCTACTATCCCTTCTCCACCCCCAATTCAGCACTTAGACATTGTTGCAAATGTAACACAGTAGGGCATCATTGCCATACACTCTTTGATTGAGCACTTGATTACACAGATTTCTCATTTTGCACAACCACATGATGTTGACAGTGATATTAGATCACCTGATATTACTAGACCCTCCTCATCCACACATGTTTGTGTGCCCCATCATTACATTTTTTGCAATCAGTTGTGCTTAGGTCCTCTTATAGAGAGTAGTGAGCCACCCTTGAACACTTTAGAGTACAATGTCCCTTCACAAGATGAGGCAGCAGGGTCCAAAACTCAAGCTGAGGGGTCAGGGACAAGAGCAGAAGCACAAGCATCAGTGGATTGTAGAAAAGGAGAAGAGCATGGCCAATCTTTTATACAGGTAAAATTTAAAGTTAAATTTTATGGTGTATTTCATTTGAATAATATAAACAAATATTAGTACTAATGTATCTAAAGGGGATAACATTTGATGATAGAGGAGTTGACAGAAGTTCATCATGGAACTTTGTCTGCCATCCAATTTGTCTTTGACTTACCAGTATAATTTTTCTACACATCAACTTTTTTTATTGAATGCATTTATTTCTTTGTGAGTAATTATATATTAATTTATATCTTGATGTTGATCTACTTTTATAGTCAATCCAAAATGTGAATGATGTGGCATCTTTGCCAATGGTCTTTACTCAAACTCTTGATCGACCCAAGGGACCATCATTCACGAAATGACTTTATGAATGCCAACAAAGGGTGGAGGTAATTCGATCGAATTGTACTTTAATTGATAATTTAGAAAACTTAAATATTTGATTATAGTCATTTAGATAAGTACTAAAATATGAATAGATAAATTGATCTATTAATTTTAAAATTATTATGATTATTTGTATACATAGAGTCTTACATTCTTGTCATTTTTCATACAAGAGATATTAGTTGGTTCATCCATGATGAGTCCTCAATCAATAGAGGAGGCCTCGATGGTGGTATGTGTTTGTTTTCTAGTAGATAAGTTTTTGTGTAGTGCACTCTAGATTGTTTATTGGTAACACATCTAACATTTTTTAATGTATACATTTCTTTTTTTGTTTAATAATTATATATTAATTTATTTCAATGTTACTTTACTTTTAGAATCTCTTGAGAATGTGAGTGATTTGCCACCTTTTCGATCATGCTTCAGTAGGACACCTGATCGTCTTAAGGAAAAATCATTTGTAGAATGATTGTCCAAATGATAAGAAAGAGCCAAGGTAATTGAATTGAATTTTTCTAAATAATTGATAGTTTATAGAGGTCTTATAGTTGATTGTAGTTATTTAGATGTATGTTAATAATTGAAAGTTCTAAATTGTAGTAGATAAGATTCTATGTACTAACTCTAACTTATTTATATTTACCATTGAAGATATTAATCAAATTTGTGGTTTGACTTGTTAATGCAATCAACTTTGCCTCCATCAACTACTAGACATCATGGTATGAAGAGGACACTTTTTGAGGATCCATCATAGAATGAGGATTCACCAAAGACATAGGGTCAAGTGGACCTTTAGTATTTGATGTAGATTGTATATAGATTTTAAGACATGCCATATGCCACATTTTGTAAAAAATGTTTTGAGTTGGCATATTTGCCAAATCTTTGTATATCTCTACCATTATGGACTAGAATTTAATATATATATACACCTTGATATACAATATAATTTAAATTCCTTATGTGCATGCATTCCTACTTTGAAACTTAAAGTTCAATGTATACTCAGTTTGCAATGGTTGAGTTATGATCAATAACATGTTATAGATTGATTTCTTGTTATATATGATTGTTTTTCTTGGTAGAAAGATGATATATGTAGTTTCATACCTCAAGACATAACTTGATCTTAATTGCCACGTGATTGTAGTTTTAGTTAGATATAGGATTTTCATAAAATGACAAATTTGAATGGTTCACACATGTGTAGAGCTATAGAAAAATTTTATCTCCTCCATATGTAGTTGTAGCTCTTCATTTTTCAAGTACAAACATCAAAAAGTAGTTTTAAAGATGACTAGTTTCACCATTAAAACTTCATTTGTAGCCTCCTTTCTTCATATTTTCTCCATTTTTAGCCTTAATCAGGACATCTACAATCTAGACCAACAATTTGGTACCTCATGGAAGGCTACAACAATCATATCTAAGGCTACAATTCTGGTATAAGATTATAAAGTTCATTTTCATTCAGCTTCAAGACCTTGAAGCCTTCATCTTTGACCATTTCTATGATTGTAGGTACAATAGTGATATAGGTCTAAAAATCAAGTTGTTTCATGGCTGGTATAGCAAATTAGGAGTTTGAAATGTTGTCAAAACAACACTTTGAAAAAAAAATTTAAATTAGGTAAATGGGAAATTGTTTCATTTCATCTCCTAGAGTTTGTCTTCAAACTCATTGACATCTTCTAGATTTCATTTTACAGGTACAAAAGAAGATCTTTCCATTTTTAGATGTTGTCAAATTTATTGTTGTGGGAAACTTCACAAATTTATCATTTTTCCTTGGCCTCCTAGATCTTCACCATTTATGCATGACCAATCTTAGCTTGTATTGCCTACCCTTGACTATAAATGATTTCTCTTGAGCTATGGCAATCATTCCTTCAACCTTTTGACTATGTTAGTGTTAGGATTAAGGTGCCATCAACCTTGTAAATCCTATGTAATTAATTACTCATAATATTGTTTGTAAATCACCCATAAGGGATGAAAGGTTTCACCAACAACAGTCTTGTTTCAGGTACATGTTTATATACAATCCTCGACACTCATTCATCTGTGACAGGGGGTTGCAAGGGGTTTCACCCCTGTAAAGGGTCCGGGGAGATCATCCCCCTGGTGGGCGGTCTGGGGGCCATGCACCCCAGTGGGGGTTCAAGGGCAGCACCCCTGAAACTACATTTTATTTATATTTTATCATTGTAAATCTAGACTATTTGTCATTAGGTCACATATCTGATGGTTGATATTTTGTCGATTATCTTGCCCTAGAAAACAACCCCCTTTTATAAGGATATTTGTACTACATTTTTATCATATTGGAGAGTAACAACCACCATTGGATTTAAGACTGAAGAAATAGAGAAAGTGCATGTATTGTAATCTCATATATTTGAAGATAATACAACTTGGAGCCTCTTTTCTTGGTGGAGTTTTTACTCAAAAAAGGTTTTCCCCACATTACATACTCTATTATGTGTTTAGATCTTAGTGCATGTTATTTATGTTTAGTGGGTTTTAATTTCTATTGCAATCTCCATTGATTCTACATTGTTTAGAGGATGGTAAGGTTTGAATCAAATTTTCGTTGTGTAGTTTGTACCTTCATTTTTAACATTTGCTATTAGAGCCTAGCTACTTTTGATTCTTGGGAGATAGTGTGAAGGTTTTTTAGCTGTAGTGGGAGATTTGGTTGTTGTTTATTTGTAGATCTTGTGAAGATATCATGGCTTCATCCAGTGTTGCTTCTACCTCTCGGTTGGACATCAAAAAGTTTAATGGCATAGGGTACAAATTGTGGAAGTTGAAAATGGAGGATTTTCTAGAAGAAAGAAACCAATTGCTGGCTATTACGAAAGAGAAGAAACCTGATGATGTTGCTCCTGATGAGTAGGAAAGGTTGGATATAAAGGCATGAGGTACAATCCGGTTGTGTCTTGCAAATTCTATTTTTCTGAATGTTGCGAGTGAAAAGTCCGCACATAGCTTGTGGAAGCGTCTGGGTGAGATCTACCAAGTCAAGAGTATGGTAAATAAACTTTATTTAAAGCATAAGTTATTTTCCATGAAAATGAAAGAGGGTGAATCTATTATAGAGCATTTGAATCCATTTAACTTGTTATTGAGTCAACTAGCATTTGTAGATGTGCAGGTGAATGAGGAAGATAAATGTATATTACTTCTCTATTCTTTCCCTAAGTCATGGGAGAATGTTATTTTGGCTATCACTGTTAACCTCATAGATCAGAAGTTGGATGATCTTGTTTCAATTCTTCTATCACATGAATTGAGGAATAAATTTTTAGATAGTTCAGGGGATGCTCTCAGTGTTAGGGGAAGCTCTATGGAAAGAGGACCAAAAGGATATCAGAAAGGGGCTAAGGACAAGTCCAAGGGATGATCTAAGACTCCTGGGAAGAAGAATAAAGTTCAATGCTGGAACTATGGTAAAAGGGAACATGTGAAGGAGTGTAGAAACCCAAAGAAACAGTGGTAGAGTGCTTCAGATAAGTCCTCAAATGTAGGTGAAGATGTTTTACTTTCTGCATGTAATGTTATTTCTAATGATCACTGGTTGGTTGACTCAGGATGCTCATTTCATATGACCCCACATAAGAAATGGTTTTCCACATATGAAGAGTATGATGGAGGTGATATATACCTTGGGGACAACTCTACATATCCGATAGTTGGGAAAGGCAAGGTATTGTTGTGTTGCAGTGATGGGAGGATTAAAACCCTCCCTAGTGTTTTGCATGTTCCTAGATTAGCTATAAATCTTATTTGAGTTTTAAAGTTGAATGATTTAGGAATGCATGTAACATTTGACAAGCATGGATGCAGATTGGTGAGAGGGAACTTGGTGAAGGCAAAGGGGAAGAGATTGGGAAACTTGTTTAAGCTTGAAGCCACTACAGTTTGTAATGCCTCTTATGTATCTGAGGCTAGTACTGAAAATACATGTATATTGTGGCACCTTAGATTGGGCCACACTAGTAATAATGTTTTGAAAACTATCAAGAATAAAAATTTGTTGGATGGTTTCTCCTATTCTAATAAGCACTTTGATTTCTATGAGCATTGTGTGTTTGGTAAACAAAATAGAAAGCATTTCCTTTAGGAAGCAATATAGCAAAAGAGAAGTTAGAAATTATTCATACATATGTGTTTAGACCTATGAATAATGAAATCAGAAAATCTCATTATTTTGTCACCTTCATTGATGATGTATCTAGATTTACATGGATTTATTTTATGAAACACAAATCTAAAGTTTTCACTAAGTTTAAGGATTTTAAAGTCTTAGTTGAAAACCAATCGAGATTGAAGATAAAAATATTAAGATCTGACAATGGAGGGGAATATTTCTCCAAGGAATTTGATGAGTTTGTAGGTATTATCAGACAAAAAACAACTCCGTATACACCACAACAAAATGGTGTTGCAGAAAGGATGAACCGAACAATCATGGAAAGAGCTAGAAGTATGCTGAGTCATGCATAGTTAGATAAATGCTTTTGGGTAGAGGCTGTGTCTACTACTTGCTAATTGATTAATAGATCTCCTTGTAAGGTTCTTGATTCAACACCTTATAAAGTGTGGACAGGTAAGAAACCTTCTTTTTCAGATTTAAGGGGTTTTGGTTGTGAGGCTTTTGTTCATGTGCCTAAGGAAAAGTGATCTAAGTTGGATCCAAAAGATGAAAAGTGTACATTCATTAGATATGGTGATAATGTCAAAGGTTAAAAGCTTTGGAATCCACTAACTTGTAAGATTATCTATTCTAGATATGTTGTTTTCAGGGAACTTAGAGCTATTCTTGAACTTGAGCAGCCAAAAGAAAAAGAAGAAAAGGTAAAGAGAGTGCACTTTGATTTAGAGTAGTAAGATGCACCTCAGGAACAACATAATGATAGATTGGGGGGTGAAGAAGAAGAAGAAGAAGATTCAAGTAGTTCTAATGAAGACGAATCTGTTGTTACAGAAGAATTTGGTGCAAATGATCATGCAAAAGAACAAGTTGAGACTCTTACTCCACCCTTGAGGAGATCCACAAGACAATCAAATCCAGTTGATAGGTATAGCCCACAAGATTTTTTTGTATATTTTCTTTATTGAGCACTAACGATGAGCCTAGATCCTACAGGGAATCTATTCTTATAGATGATAGTGAGTCTTGGCAATTAGCCATGTAGGAGGAGCTAATGGCTTTAGACTCTTGTAACACCTGGGATCTTGTTCATTTGCCCAAAGGAAGAAAGGCCATAGGTTGTAAGTGGGTCTTCAAGAAGTTTGGAGCAGACAGTTCATTAGAGAAGTACAAGGGTAGACTAGTAGCCAAGGGCTACTCCCAGAGAGAGGGAGTTGATTTTGGTGAAATTTTCTCTCCTGTTGATGAATTGACTTCTATTAGATTTCTTTTATCCATTGCTGCAGCTTATGATTGGGAGATCAAGAAAATGGATGCTAAGACTACATTCTTGCATGGAGATCTTGAGGAAGAAATTTATATGCAACAACCTATAGGTTTTGAGGTACAAAAAGAAAAGAACATTGGGTTTGCAGGTTTAAGAGGTCTCTCTATGGTTTGAAACAGTCCCCCATAATGTGGTATTAAAAGTTTGATTCATTTCTTTTGAAATTGGATTTTGTTAGGAGCAAGGAGGATCATTGTGTGTACATTCATTGTAGTGATGATTCTATACTGATCATTGTATTGTATTGTATTGCCTTGCTTCTAGTGCTTGATTATTATATGATTTTCCTATGAGTATTTACAATGTATGATGTCAAGTGGGAGAATGTTAGGATTAAGGTGCCATCAACCTTGTAAATCCTATGTAATTAATTACTCCTAATATTGTTTGTAAATCAACCATAAGGGATGAAAGGTTTAACCAACAGTGGTCTTGTTTCAGCTACATGTTTATATCCAGTCCTTGACGCTCATTTGTCCATGATGGGGGGTCGTAGGGGCTTCACTTTTGTAAGGGGTCTGGGGGGATTGCCCCCTTGACAGAGGTCTGGGGGCAGCGCGCCCTGACAAAGGTTTGAGGGCAATGACCTCAAAACCACATTTTATTTATATTTTATCATTGTAAATCTAGACCATTAGTCATTAGGTCACAGATCTAATGGTTGATATTTTGTCAGTTATCTTACCCTAGAAGGCAACCCCCTTTTATAAGGATATTTGTATTACATTTTTATCAAATTGGAGAGTAACAGGCACCACTGGATTGAAGACTGAAGAAGTAGAAGAAGTGCATGTATTGTAATCTCATATATTTGAAGATAATATAACTTGGAGCCTCTTTTCTTGTTGGAGTGTTTTACTTGAAAGGGTTTTCTCCATGTTACATACTATGTTATGTGTTCAGATCTTAGTGCATATTATTTATGTTTAATATGTTTTAATTTATGTTGCAATTGTGATATATGAAATCAAAATAAAAGTGCAAGCATAAAACCAATGCATAAAATAAATCTTATGCCTTCAAAATGACCCACAAATCCAAGATAGGGTGGAGCGTGTTACACCCAAACACTCTAGCTTTACCCAAGATTCTAAAATGCAATGTGAAGTGCTCTCAATCTATACAAATCACTAAGTAAAAACTAGCTCAAGGGGAGATATTTTGGCATGATAACTTTGCTCAAATTGTGGATGAGAAAATGGCTTGGGAGAGGCTCTAGTTATAGATTTTTTGGAGAGATTTTGATCCAAGGGTGGAGATTCATTTGAGAGATCAATGGTTGAGGATGAAGGTGATGTTAAGGGCTTAGATTCAATATCCAAAAATAGAGGGTTATGAATAAAGATGAATTTTAAATTCATCTTGGGAAGGGGGAAGATTAATGAGGTTGGGTGAGATGGATTATATTAAAAATTTATATGGGGAAGAGAGGAGGTTTAAAAATGAAATAAAAATTCATTTTGGGAAGGGTGGAAATAAATGAGTTATAACATGTGTAAGGGGGTGTAAGAGGTATTAATGAGGATTATGACACGTGTATAAAAAATTGATTTATGTGACATATTTATCAATTTTTTATTTGTAGGATGTGGGGAAGGGTGTTAAGCTAGGTTTGACCACCTTAATTAGGGTAATTAACCTAATTAATATGGCTGAAAAAAATTAGGGAATGGGTTAATGAGGGGTTAGGATTAATTAAATAAGGTTTTATTTAATTAACCCTAGGTCTAGGGTCATGTAGGTTAGGCTAGGTAATTAAATAATTGTTATTTAATTAACTAGGGTAGAAATAGGCTAATTAGTAGTTAAATTTAATTAAATAAACATGATTTATTTAATTAATTAGGTTTAGTAAAAAAAGGGGAATTAATCAAATAAATATTTGCACATTTATTTAATTAATTAGTAATGTTAGACTATTGAATTAATTAAATAAAAATTTAATTAATTGTTTGGAAGGGGAATTGATGTGTTTGGTGATGTCAGAGGTCGGTTAGATGGTGAAGACATTTTTAGGTGTCTACATTTTCCCCTCTTTGATGTGGCATCATGACCTAACAGGAAAGTGGCGTCAAGTTAAAGAAAAATATGCCCCAGCTACCGAGAAGGAATGAAATGAGTGAGGGATGCCCCCTTGAAAGGTCGGTTGAAAAAATAATTTTTTTTGGGTGAGCTCTTGAAAGGATGAAGTAGAGGTGAAAAATGGATAGAGGATGGAAAATCAGGTTGACAGGAAGAACAATGGGCAAAAAAGGTTATGATCTGCACCCTGGAGAGGAAAAAGTGTGTTGGAGGATGACATGGATTACTATAAATAGAAAATTGGGCCCTAAAAGTACCACATTTGTACACATAGAGCCACTTGGACAAAGGAGAGACGAAGAGGATGGCAAACCCTAACCCCATGTTCCCACATTTTGAGCACATTTCTAAGCGATTTCGGTGGTATGGGAGATCACCAGAGGCTAGCTGCCAGGTAGGCCCAAACCCTAGCTTTGTTGTTTTTTGTGTTTGTTGCATTTATTATTTTGAGAAAATGGATTTTTAGGGTTCTAGCACCATCAGAGAACTGATTGGCACCAAAAGGATGCGGATTGGTGTCATCCGCTTAGGGGAAAAAGGGGAGAATTGGTGCCAAAACAAGATCTTTTGGTGCCTTCATCTATATTGGTGCAATATTGCATAGGGTCAGGGTTTTGGCAAAGTGGCACCAAATGGGGCTATGTGTGGCACAATTGTCTTGATTGGCGCAATGTAGGGGAATGACGCTATCCAGTGGCTTGGTGCCATACTGAGATGTGGTGCAATTCAAAGAATCAATGCCATCGGTAAGGTGACGCCATCTCGTGGGATGGTGCTAAAGGGAAATGTGGTGTCATTTGATAAAATGGCACTTAAGGTCTGCGCAGTGGCACCATCTACTAATGTGACACCATATGGGGATATGATAGCGCCATTTATGAGATTGGTACAAAAGGGGAAAATTGGGGTGCCAAAGTGAATTTGGCCTCCAGAGGAAGAAAATTTGTTTTGAAGGGGTTGATTTGGAATGAAGAAGCATGTTTTTGACAAACATTGGTGGATGCAGGAGACTATGTCCTTCATTGTGAGTTCACGAGAGAGATGTCTGCCTGCGATGATGGAGTTGTTTGATGGTTTTGATAGACTGACACATGATCGATTAGTGAGGTTAGGATTGTTGATGATATCAGGATAAGTGCAAGAAGATGGGGGGCCAAAAAGGGGTCTTAAGTGGCCACTTTTTTTCTAAAATCAGGAACTGCTGGCCTTGGATGAGAAATTGAGCATAGTTACACTCAAAATTTGGAGATGCAACCAAAAAAATGTTTGTAGTGCTCCGAGTCTACTTTCTAAACTACTATTTTTTTTTAAAATGGTATAGATTAAGGGGTTCAAAAGAGGGAGCCATATAAATTGGTGTTGTTTCTATCAAAAAAACATAACATAGCATGTTTTGTGGCTCCCTCAAAAGATTAACTTTTTTTTGGTATTTTAAAAATTGCTTCAGTGTGAAATTAGCTAACAGCATGTAGTTTATGCTCGATTTTTCTGATAATTTTTTGATGAATATTTGATTTTTTACTAATTTTCAAAGTGGACACATCCTAAAAAATAGAATTTTGGCCGTGCTACCCCTATAAATTTTGAAAACTAATTGAAAATAATTTTTTCTTTTTCTAAATATGTGTAGAATGGAGTCTAGTTTCTAAATATGTAATTTTTTTGAATTTCAATGAATGGTTAATTTACAATGAAAAAAAGACCAAACAATAGTTTTTACCCAAAACCGGACACAAACAAAAGAAACTAAAGATGAAAGGCTTAACATTGTCAAAATGTGAAAAAAATTATATCATTAAATAGATAATAAAAAGCCTAACATTACCTAGGTGTTCAATTTGTTTGACCTTGAAACACGTGCAAATCTGAGGGTTAGCACGAACAAAATTATGTGAAATCTTGTAGGATTTGCAAAAACACATCTGTGGATGTTGAAAAGGCACTCCAAGCCTTTGGGTTGGAAATCCAAAGCAAATCCCAAGCCCAAGGCTTTGGATTCCCAAAGCACAATATAACGCAAGCGTGTTATAACACAAGTGTGTTATTTTGTGCTTTTTTTCTTCTTTGCATGTTTGCCAATGTTTTCCCAGTTCGACATAACGCAAGCACGTTATAACACGCTCGCGTTATGTTCCTTTGAATGAGATATGTTCAAATTTCATAAGTATGTTTCATGGATGTTTATATCTATTCTTGTAGGTATGTATGCATTTACATGTATGCATGCTTGTATGTATGTACATGTATGCATGCTTGTATGTATGCATCTTTGTATGTATGTATGTTTGTATGTATGTATGTATGTATGTATGTAAGTGTTTTGGGTTTAGTGTATATAAGGACCTAAGCCTGTATAGTTTTGAGGGTTGAGGGATTAGGGCTTAAGTAATAGGTAGAGGGTAGAGGGTTGAGGGTTACAATTAAGGGTTAATATTCAGGTTGTTAAGTGTATAAGATTAAGTGTGTAAGGCACGGGGATTAGGGTTTAGGGTTTACGATATGGATTGAGGGTATATAAGGCATAGGGTGACTTGGGTTGAGAGCATGTATGGTTTAGGTTTAATTTAAGTATAGGGTTGAGGCACAATATTTGAGGTTTAGGATACAAGGGTGAGGTTATATGGTCTAGGGATGAGGGTTTGAGGTTGTAGGCTTCAGGTTTAAGGTATAGGGTTGATGATTGAGGGATTAGGGCTTAAGTATATTGTTGAGGGTATAGGGTTGAGGGTTTAGGGATAGGTTTTAGGGTTTAAGGTTTAAGGGTTAAGGGTTGAGGGATAGGGTTTAAGGTTTAGCGGTAAGGGATTAGGGTTTAAGGTATAGTGTCTTGGGTTGAGGGTTTAGGAATAGGGATAACATTTAGGGTTTAGGGATGATGGATTAGGGTTAAGGGTTGAGGGATTAAGGTTTAAGGTATAACTTGCTAAGGGTTGAGTGTTTAAGGATAGGGTTTAGGGTTTAGGGTTGAGGGATTAGGGTTTAGAGTTGAGGGATTAGGGTTTAAGGAATAGTGTTGAGGATTGAGGGTTTAGGGATAGGGTTTAGGGTTAAGGGATTATGGTTTAGGGTTAATGCATTAGGGTTTAAGGAATATTGTTAAGGGTTGAGGGTTTAGGAATAGGGTTTAGGGTTGAGGGATTAGGGTTTAGGGTTGACGGATTAAGGTTTAATGTTGAGAGTTGAGGGTTGAGGGTTGAGGGTTTAGGGATAGGGTTGATGGTCAAGGGATTAGGGTTAAAATAGAGTGTTGAGGGTAGATGGATTAGGGATAGGGTTTAGGGTTGAAGGTTTAACGATTGAGGGTTGAGTCTTTAGGGCTGAGGGTTAAGGGATTGGGGTTTAAGATATAGTGTTGAGGGTCGAGGGTTTATGGATAGGTTTTAGGGTTTAAGTTTTAAGGGTTAAGGGTTGAGGGATAGGGTTTAGGGTTTAGGGATAAGGGATTAGGGTTTAAGGTATAGTGTCAAGGGTTGAGGGTTTAGGAATAGGGATAGTGTTTAGGGTTTAGGGATGAGGGATTAGGGTTGAGGCTTGAGGGATTAAGGTTGAGGGTTGAGGGATTAGGGTTTAAGGTATAGTGTCGAGGGTTGAGGGTTTAGTGATAGGGTTTAGGGTTGAGGGTTGAGGGATTAGGTTTAAGGGTTGTTGGATTAGGGTTTAAGGTATAGTGTTGATGGTTAAGGGTTTAGGGATAGGGTTTAGGGTTAACAGATTAGGATTTAGGGTTGACGGATTAGTGTTTAATGTCAAGGTTAGGGTTAGAGTGTCGAGGGTAGAGGGATTAGGGATAGGGTTTAGGGTTGAAGGTTTAAGGATTGAGGGTTGAGGCTTTAGGGATGAGGGTTTAAGGCTTAAGATATAGTGTTGAGTGTTGAGGGTGTAGGGATAGGGTTTAAGTTTTAAGGTTAAGGGTTGAGGGATAGGGATTAGGGTTTAAGGTATAGTGTTGAGGGTTGATGGTTTAGGGATAAGGTTTAGGTTTAAGGGATTAGGGCTTAGGGTTGATGAATTAGGGTTTAATGTTGAGGGTTGAGGGTTGAGGGTTGAGGGTTGAGGGTTTAGGGATAGGGTTGATGGTCAAGGGATTAGGGTTAAAGTAGAGTGTCACGGATAGAGGGATTAGGGATAGGGTTTAGGGTTGAAGGTTTAAGGATTTAAGGTTGAGGCTTTAGGGATGAGGGTTAAGGAATTAGGGTTTAAGATATAGTGTCAAGTGTTGAGGGTGTAGGGATAGGTTTTAGGGTTCAAGTTTTAAGGGTTAAGGGTTGAGGGATAGTATCAAGCTCATTAAGGGTTTAGGAATAGGGATAGTGTTTAGGGTTTAGGGATGAGGGATTAGGGTTGAGGGTTGAGGGTTGATAGATTAGGGTTTAGGGATAGGGTTTAAGGTTTAGGGTTGAGGTATTAGGGTTTAAGGTATAGTATTAATGGTTTAGGGATAGGGTTTAGGGTTGAGGGATTAGGATTTGACGTTGAGGGTTAAGGGTTGAGGTTTTAGGTTTGAGGGTTTAGGGATAGGGTTGAGGGTCGAGGGATAGAGTTAAGGGTTAAGGGATTAGGATTTGACGTTGAGGGTTGAGGGTTGAGGTTCAAGGGTTGAGGGTTTAGGGATAGGGTTGAGGGTCGAGGGATTAGGGTTAAAGTAGAGTGTTGAGGGTATAAGGATTAGGGATAGGATTGGAGGGTTTAGGGATATGGGATTAGGGTTTAAGGTATAGTATCAAGCTCCTTGAGGGTTTAGGAATAGGGATAGTGTTTAGGGTTTGGGGATGATGGATTAGGGTTTAGGGTTGATGGATTAGGGTTGAGGGTTGGTGGATTAGGGCTTAGGGATGGGGTTTAGGGTTTAGGGTTGAGGGATTAGGGTTTAAGGTATAGTGTTGAGGGTTTAGGGATAGGGTTTAAGGTTGAGGGATTAGAGTTAAGGGTTGAGGGATTAGGGTTTGATGTTGATGGTTGAGAGTTGAGGTTTTAAGGTTGAGGGTTTAGGGATAGGGTTGAGGGTCAAGGGATTAGAGTTAAGGGTTGAGGAATTACAGTTTGACATTTAGGGTTGACTGTTAAGGTTCAAGGGCTGAGGGTTTAGGGATAGGGTTGAGGATTGAGGGATTAGGTTTAAAGTAGAGTGTCGAGGGTATAAGGATTAGGGATAGGGTTGGAGGGTTTAGTGATAAGGGATTAGGGTTTAAGGTATAGTATCTAGCCCGTTGACGGTATAGGAATAGGGATAGCATTTAGGGTTTAGGGATGAGGGATTAGAGTTGAGGGTTGAGGGATTAGGGTTCAGGGATAATGTTTAGGGTTTAGGGTTGAGGGATTACGGTTTAAGGTATAGTTTTGAGGATTTAGGGATACAGTTTAGGGTTGAGGGATTAGAGTGAAGGGTTGAGGGATTAGGATTTGACGTTGAGGGTTGAGGGTTGAGGTTTTAGGGTTTAGGGTTTGAGGATAGGGTTGAGAGTCAAGGGATTAGAGTTAAGGGTTGAGGGATTAGGGTTTGATGTTGAGGGTTGAGGTTCAAGGGTTGAGGGTTTAGGGATAGGGTTGAGGATCGAGTGATTAGGGTTAAAGTAGAGTGTCGAGGGTATAAGAATTAGGGATAGGGTTGGAGGGTTTAGGGATAAGGGATTAGGGTTTAAGGTATAGTATCGAGCCTATTGAGGGTTTAGGAATAGGGATAGTGTTTAGGTTTTAGGGATGAGGGATTAGGGTTGAGGGTTGATGGATTAGGGCTTAGGGATGGGGTTTAGGGTTTAGGGTTTAGGGTTGAGGGATTAGGGTTTAAGGTATAGTGTTGATGGTTTAGGGATAGGGTTTAGGGTTGAGGGATTAGAGTTAAGGGTTGAGGGATTAGGGTTTGATGTTGAGGGTGTTGGAAAGAGACACTATGTGGCTTCATTGGTGTTGTCATTGATGGCAACAAAGACCATTCCACACATCTGCAGGACATGGTGTATCTTTACCAGAAGTCAGATTAAAGAAGTGTTGTGGTCTGGTAAGCAAGAATAGAGCAGGCAGTAAGGTCTGACAATTAGGTCTGGATCTCTCAGAAGAAGTATCTCAGTAAAGTGTAGATTTGGGGAAGTTAAGAGGAGTACCTTGACTGATATATTCCAAAGACTTAGCCTCCAGTGATAGAATAGTAAACAGATATGAGCACTTGAGTGTTGGGTTCCTGATCGGCAGAGTAGACAGAGGAAGACCTAACCGACAGAGCATCAGACCTAAATCTGGATGTGATATTGATGGTGATTAAGTTTCCTAAGGTATCATTCATGATTGGCTGACATAATTGATGAGTTCTATAAGCATCTCTTTGATCCGCATTACCTGGTATGCAAGATTCAGCTGACAGATCAGAGTTTGGGAAAATATTAAGTATTCCAGATGCTGACTAGAAAGTGGATGAAATCCTTTGTGCAGATATATATATACTAGATGGATTTAGATATGAATGTGTATATTGTGTGTATTAAGTGTGAAGAAAAGTAGATGAGAAGAGTAACAACAGTAATACAGGTCCGGTATGTGACAAGACAACAGCACTAAAGAAGAGGAAGAATGAAGTGTAGTAGATCAGTGTATTGAGCCTAACCGAAACTGAACCATAGCATGTGTGGATGCTTCTCATCAGTTCAAGTATCTAGTTTCATTGTATAAACTATTGTAGGCAGTGAGCCTCTTGTGAGCAGTGTGCTTGGGTAGTGAGCCCTAATTGGCAAGTACCACTTTGTACTATCTTATTCTTCTAATACAGAATACAATCTTTGGTTAATCACCCCATGGTTTTTCCCCTAACAGGGATTTTCCACGTCAAAAT
Source organism: Cunninghamia lanceolata (assembly GCA_027924645.1). NCBI lineage: Eukaryota > Viridiplantae > Streptophyta > Pinopsida > Cupressales > Cupressaceae > Cunninghamia > Cunninghamia lanceolata. The sequence goes on from BSBN01000022.1 coordinate 421,702, forward strand.
CACTGTGTCATGTGTATTGATGTTATTTTTATTTCATGGTTATGTTTGCTTATTTGATTTAATGCTGCATTAATTGTTGAGGAAGTTTAGAAAGCTGAAATAATTTAGATAACTGATTCACCCCCCCTCTCAGTTATCAACAATTGGTATCAGAGCCTAACAGCTTGAGGAAAATCTGGGAACTCAAATGGATGTATATGGTATGAGGTAACAACTTCAGTCTGCCCTAGATGATCTTGAGCAATCCAACTCTGAAGTTAATGAATTGAAGAAAAGACTTAAATAGGCTGATGATTTCATAAATGAACTAAAAGGGAAACTGAGTATCTCTATGAAAAAGAGAAAAGATCTACTTCAGCAATTAGCAAGTCAAAGTGAAGACAATGGTACAAATGAAGATCTAAAGGAGAAAACCAAGTTATGTGAAAAGTTATCAAAAGAGGTCATTATGGTAAGACATGAAATGGAATCAGGAGTTATGAAATTTACCCAAGACATTGAAGAGAAAAGAAAAACTGAAGATGATTTAAGACAATCTCTCAAAGAGAAATCAGAAGACTACCACAAAATGGATAGAATAATCAGACATCTTGAAGATGCTAGAGATAATGAAGAAAAACTTGAGGATCAAATTGACACTCTTAAAAAGAATCTTCAAACAGCAAATGAATACAAAGAGAAATTCAAGATAAGTTTTGCTCAACTTGAAGTTCTTCTTGAAAGCCAAAAGAGGGTAGATGACAAGTGTGGCTTGGGATATGAGAAAGGTGAAAGCTCCGGATTTGGTCAGAATAATTTTGGATTAGGAAATCCAAGGAACAAGCCTAGAAGACCTCCAATAAGGCAACCTAATGCTCAAAGATATCCATCCTTCAATGGATACTACCACAACTACAATAACTTTGGTCATAAAGCTAATTAGTGCAAAAAGAGAATAAACCAGACTAATACATCCTTCTCCAGATAGTGTTTCAACTGCAAAAGGTATGGTCACAAATCTCATGAATGCAGAAATATGCAAATAAACAATTCATTCAATGGTAGATGCTTTGCATGCAATAGAATGGGACATATGGCTAATCAATGCAGATCAAGAGGATATCATTCAAATATGCAAAGAAATGTTGTTTGCCACAATTGCAATAGATCTGGTCATATTGCCAAATTCTATAGAAGCAAGAATCAGGACAAAAGGGGTCCAGTGCATCATAATCAGAATCAAGACAAAGGAAAAGGAAAAGTGAATGCGGATGAAGTTAAAAGTGAGATGAATAAGATTTGGGTGAAGAGAAGTACAGAGAATGTCAAGGATAGATCCACACCAGAATCTGGTGCTAATATTCCTTCCAGAAATTAAAAAGTGAGCTCTAGCTTAGGGGGAGACACAAGGAAAAACATTTTCCTCCAGCCAGTTAATTGATGCCAGAATTGGCACAAGGAAAGTTACGGATTAAAGGGTTCACAAAGGAACATCTAAATAAGCTTTGGTAAAGAGATGAAAGATCTGCAAGAAGTTTTGCACAGGTTAATCTTCCAAGTTTGATCCAGTTAAATAGTCATTCAGTAAAAATAGGATTTTTCATAGTTAGATCCGGCATGATTCGAATTTGAGGTATCTTGATTTGAGGATAAATGGAATGATTGTAAAAGGTAGATAGATTTCTAATATTCACCGAGAGTAACTTTAAGTGCATCTTAGTGATCCAAAAAAAGCTCTCAGGACAAGGAGAACAGAGCAACTAGAATAACTTAAGTTGTGCATTTATTGTAATGTGGAATTAGGGTTTGCTCAGAGATAAAAGGGTTCATTTGATCGTCATTTACACATTCGCACTCAAGAAGAAGAGAAAAAGAGCTCTGCAAACAAATTGTCTCAAGTCTCTCAAAGATCAATCACAGAAGACAATTCTTTCAGCAACCCGATCCAGCTCATCCCGTGAAACCTAGAAGCGTAAAAAGGTATTTTTCACTCTTGATCAAACTTTCTCTAAATCTTTAAAGATGAATACTCTGAATGTTGTAAATATCTCTGATAGGCCTCACCCAAAATTTAAGAAACATCCCTACAAATCTCTAGAAGTGGATCCCTTAGGGGCATTTTCCAGCATTCTGCATGGGGTTTTGCATGTAAAAGACATTAGGGTTTACATTCATGCAAACATTGAAGACTTTGGTGAATCCAAGCTGATGGACATCTACCACAAGGAACTGATAGATGATTCATTTGAACTAAAACCTCAGTATAAGACCATCCGGGATAAACATTTTGGTCAGTACATCCATTTCCCTTGTTTTGAAGAAGATGAGTGGGTCTGGTATGTGTTGAGCAAAGTGCATGATAACTTCTTATGGTTGAATAGACCATTCAAGATCACCAAGGATGCAATTAGGGCAGTAACTGGTTTACACTCTTTCAGAGGGTTACCTGTTCTCAAATCTGTCAAAAACCAAACTGTGACTGAGGCCACCGGATCAAAATTTGATAAGAGAGCAATGCCCATAGAAGATATCACTGATCTGGATATCAAGTTTGCATCTATGATAATTGGTTATAAGATATATCACTCCAGCAGGGAGAATTCAGTATCTAGAACTACTATGTATACTTCTTATGAGATGCTGAGAAAGAATGTAGATTATGATCTCTGTGAACTCCTTCTGAGCCAACTAATGGAAAACTTACAGAAGATAAAGAAGGACAAAAAGAACTCTTTTAAATATGGTGGACTAATATTGTGTTTGTTTTTTCTACTTTATGAATGAGTTTCCTGGATCCAGTGGTTGGGTATGGTAGAATGACAGACCTGTTGCAATTCAAATCAGAGATTACTTGCATGGGCTTGGGGATGCTAAGGCAAGAAATACAACTCTATGGGGTTACTTCAAGAATTTTCAAAATATGATGCAAACCAGAGAAAGAATTCCTCAATCATTGGTTGAGAAGTATAAAGATACAGTGTGTTTCATGGTAGACACTGATCAATGCCTAATGGAGGCAGTGGAGCCAAGGACAGTCTGGATCATGGCAATGGGGTATGAAGTAGATGAGAAAATTGTCTAGCTGCATATCCAACATCTGTTGAGCCAGCCTAAAGACCCTAAGGCAAAAAGGTTTGGAACCTTCCAAGAGCTAAGTGTAAAAGTTCATGTGGAACTTAGACAGCTTGAAATCAAAAGGAAAGTGAGAAGGGAAGTTGAAGAAGTTTCCAAGAGGCATGGAATCTCAAAAGAGGCACTTGATGCCCATAGAGAAAAGATGGAAAGAGCAGAAAAAGAAAGTGCTCTAGTAAAAGCCCCCTCTCGGACTAGATCTTCTAAGAGCTCTACACCTACAATTGCTAAAAGCTCAAAGGCATCTAAACCGGAAGCAAAATCATCTAGCAAAGTAGAGAAAAGAACTAAGACAAAGGCCACAAGGTCTTACATCAGTCAGAAGGATGATGAAGAAACTGAGTCAGATGAGGAGGTAAAGAATATGAAGAAGAAGAAGAAGAAAGGATCCAGTGAATCTTCTACAGGTCAAGACAAGGAAGAGATGGTAGAAGAATTTGTTGAAAGGCCCACTCTGTCCTTAGAAGTTACTATGGATGGGAACCTACAACCAATAATAGAATTCTATGATGCATATAATGATGCAGATAGAAAGATCTTGGAGGAAGCCACAGTTAAGTACTTGAACATATACAATAAGGCTTTTATTGAAATCATATATCTCATTCCCAAAATCCTAGAGAAGGAATTAGAGATAAGAAAGAATAATGCTAGGACAAAGGATCTTGAGATCCGTGAACAGATAGCCATTCATCTCTTTCCTTCAAACACTCTGAAGCAAATGAATATGATCTTCAAAGATTGCAAGGATGAGTTCTGGAGCAAAGCTAGAATGAATCAGCTTATACTCAGAGAAACTGACAAAGTAGCAAAAGAGACAGAAGAGATCCTCCAGAATGCATACAAAAGATTCAACATTCCTATTATAGAGGACTTAGGTGATGATCCCTCAGCTATAGATGTTGAAGAAGAATCTACTGAGACAGTGGCAGAAGAGGTAAAGGAGACAGGTGAAGAAAAAGGTAAGGACTTAGATTCCTCTGCTCTGGAAGAGGAAGTCCATGATCAAGCAAACATCTCTCCTCCAGTTTCCCCTGCAGACTCTGGATCCAAAGAAAAAGAAAGAGTACAAGAGAAGACCAGTCAAGAAGTAGAGGAGAAAGAAGAAGAAGTGAAGGGAAGAGAAGAAGGTCAAGCTAAGAAGAACACAAGTGACAGTGTAGAAGGAAAGAAAACTTTGTCTCTGGCAAGAGACACTCTAGAAAATGTCAAGGATTTCTTGACTAAAGAAATGATGGAGATTGATGAACTGGAGTTACTTCAAGGACCATTTGACTTTGATTCTCTCTCCCCAGTTCAAGCAATGAAGATAGCATCCTTTGCCCAAGCAAAGGCTAAAGAAAAACTTCTAAAGTCTCACATGGAAGATTGTGAGCTGCTAGAAATTGCATCTGGTGTGCTTGAAACGATCATGCCATCCTTTCAGAAGGATTCCTTAGCTTCTTCATCCGCTAATCTCAAGTCTCTTATTAATTCTGTCAGCACTCATTTTGAATCTTTAGAGAAATCAGCTGAGGTGAAGGTCCGGAAAGAGTTTTTGGATAAGAGATTCTCTGAGTTACAAGGCTTTATAACCAATGATAGGAGAAATATGGATATTGGGATAAAGAGGTTAGAAAATGCTCTTAAGGATGGAGGAGAAGTATATAAATTTTGTATATCCTAGACTAAAATAACAAAGGATATTGAGAAGAAAGTGAAAGAACAAGAGGATAAACTGTCAAGCCTCTCTCAGAATTTTGATTCTCTCACTGTATCCATAATAAACCAGGAATGTCAAACTATTATAGTCATGAATGAGATTAAGAAGCTTGAGAAGGAGAGGAAGAACATATTAAGCAGGATGGGTGAACTTAGAGGGATGATTATCCCTAAATTAGAGGCCATGCTTAAGGCCCTAACTGATGCCCAGACCATAGCCCAAACCAGTGATCCGACAGATCTTAAGAGGGTAGAAGCTTTTGCATTCCTATTGAGTGGTCACATCTCAATTTTGGATAGGATGAAGCAGAGTTGGGCAATAGAATTTGCCCAGTTGAAGACATCTTTTGTAGATATACTTTAGTATATGCAAGTATAGCATGTATATATACTTATGCGGCTAAGTATAGATTATTTTTGGGAAATTTTGGTGTGCAGACCCTACCCTTTGCCATTGATGTCAAAGGGGGAGTGAGAAGCAGTGAAAAATGTGGACTCCAGCTAAGGGGGAGCTTTGGTAAAATGTACAATAGAATAGAGCATCAACCAAGGGGGAGTGTAGTATAACACTTTGTCATTTTTCAGTAAGTGTTGCCATCAATGCCAAAGGGGGAGATTGTTGGCAAGAGACATTGTGTGGCTTCATTGGTGTTGTCATTGATGGCAACAAAGACCATTCCACACATCTGCAGGACATGGTGTATCTTTACCGAAAGTCAGATTGAAGAAGTGTTGTGGTCCAGTAAGCAAGAACAGAGCAGGCAGCAAGGTCTGACAGTCAGGTCCGGATCTCTCAGAGGAAGTATCTTAGTAAAGTGCAGATTTGGGGAAGTCAAGAGGAGTACCTTGACTGATATATTCCAAAGACTTAGCCTCTGGTGATAGAACAGTAAATAGATATGAGCACTTGAGTGTTGGGTTCCTGATTGGTAGAGTAGACAGAGGAAGACCTAACCGGCAGAGCATCAGACCTAAATCTGGATGTGATATTGATGGTGATTAAGTTTCCTAAGGTATCATTCATGATTGGCTGACATAATTGATGACTTCTATAAGCATCTCTTTGATTTGCATTACTTGGTATGCAAAGATTCAGCTGACAGATCAGAGTTTGGGAAAATATTTAGTATTCCAGATGCCGTCTACAAAGTGGATGAAATGCTTGGTGCGGATATATATACCAGATAGATTTAGATATGAATGTGTATATTGTGTGTATTAAGTGTGAAGAAAAGAAGAGGAGAAGAGTAACAACAGTAATATAGGTCTGGTATGTGACAGGACAGCAGTACTAAAGAAGAGGAAGAATGAAGTGCAGTAGATCAGTGTATTGAGCCTAACCGGAACTGAACCACAGCATGTGTGGATGCTTCTCATCAGTTCAAGTATCTAGTTTCATTGTATAAACTATTGTAGGCAATGAGCCTCTTGTGAGCAGTGTGTTCGCGCAGTGAGCCCTAATTAGCAAGTGCCACTTTGTACTATCTTATTCTTCTAACAGAGAATACAATCTTGGGTTAATCACCCCGTGGTTTTTCCCCTAATAGGTTTTTCCACATCAAAATCACTGTGTCATGTGTATTGATGTTATTTTCATTTCATGGTTATGTTTGCTTATTTGATTTAATGATGCATTAATTGTTGAGGAAGTTCAGAAAGCCGAAATAATTTAGATAACTGATTCACCCCCCCTCTCAGTTATCAACAAAGGGTTGAGGGTTTAGGGATAGGGTTAAGGGTCAAGGGATTAGAGTTAAGGGTTGAGGGATTAGGGTTTAACATTAAGGGTTGAGTGTTGAGGTTCGAGGGTTGAGGGTTTAGGGATAGGGTTGAGGGTCGAGGGATTAGGGTTAAATTAGGGATAGGGTTGGAGGGTTTAGGGATAAGGGATTAGGGTTTAAGGTATAGTATCGAGCCTGTTGAGGGTTTAGGAATAGGGATAGTGTTTAGGGTTTAGGGATGAGGGATTAGAGTTAAGGGTTGAGGGATTAGGGTTGAGGGTTGAGGGTTGAGGGAGTAGGGTTCAGGGATAAGGTTTAGGGTTTAGGGTTGAGGGATTAGGGTTTAAGGTATAGTGTTGAGGGTTTAGGGATAGGGTTTAGGGTTGAGGGATTAGAGTGAAGGGTTGAGGGATTAGGATTTGACGTTGAGGGTTGAGGGTTGAGGTTTTAGGGTTTAGGGTTTAGAGATAGGGTTGAGGGTCGAGGGATTAGAGTTAAGGGTTGAGGGATTAGGGTTTGACGTTGAGGGTTGAGGGTTGAGGGATTACTGCTAAAGTAGAGTGTCGAGGGTATAAGGATTAGGGATAGGGTTGGAGGGTTTAGGGATAAGGGATTAGGGTTTAAGGTATAGTATCGAGCCCATTGAGGGTTTAGGAATAGGTATAGCATTTAGGGTTTAGGGATAAGGGATTAGAGTTAAGGGTTGAGGTATTAAGGTTTAGGGATAAGGTTTAGGGTTTAGGGTTAAGGGATTAGGGTTTAAGGTATAGTGTTGAGGGTTTAGGGATAGGGTTTAGGATTGAGGGATTAGAATGAAGGGTTGAGGGATTAGGATTTGATGTTGAGGGTTGAGGGTTGAGGTTTTAGGGTTTAGGGTTTAGGGATAGGGTTGAGGGTTGAGGGATTAGAGTTAAGGGTAGAGGGATTAGGGTTTGACGTTAAGGGTTGAGGGTTGATGGATTAGGGATAGGGTTGGAGGGTTTAGGGATAAGGGATTAGGGTTTAAGGTATAGTATCGAGCCCATTGAGGGTTTAGGAATAGGTATAGCATTTAGGGTTTAGGGATGAGGGATTAGAGTTGAGGGTTGAGGGATTAGGGTTGAGGGTTGAGGGATTAGGGTTTAGAGATAAGGTTTAGGGTTTAGGGTTGAGGGATTAGGGTTTAAGGTAAAGTGTTGAGGGTTTAGGGATAGGGTTTAGGGTTGAGGGATTAGAGTGAAGGGTTGAGGGATTAGGATTTGATGTTAAGGGTTGAGGGTTAAGGTTTTAGAGTTTAGGGTTTAGGGATAGGGTTGAGGGTCAAGGGATTAGAGTTAAGGGTTGAGGGATTAGGATTTGATGTTAAGGGTTGCGGTTCGAGGGTTGAGGGTTTAGGGATAGGGTTGAGGGTCAAGGGTATAAGGATTAGGAATAGGGTTGGAGGAATTAGGGATAAGGGATTAGGGTTTAAGATATAGTATCAAGCCCATTGAGGGTTTAGGAATAGGGATAGCTGGCTTTAGGGTTTAGGATTAAGTGAAACCTAGATGGCTAAGCATGGATGGAGAGGTAGACAAGGAGCGACTGAGAGACATAGAGAGGGGAGAGGTAGAGAGGTGAGGGGGAGAGATAAGTGAGATATAGAACATGAGCTAATGGAACTAGAGGTGAGATATTGTAAAGGTACTATCAAAGGTGAGATAGGCACAAATATTTATGGATCAATCTATAGCAGGACAAAACGTGAGCACATTATAACGCGCTCGCATTTTGTACTACTATAGAAATGGTAAAAAACTGTTGACCCCCATGATCCAGGCCCACATGCTCTATTTTCATGTTGATTATGCGTGTGTTCTAACAAAAAAGAAGTGCTTTCATGCTGTTGGGAAGTTCACATGCACATTTTACACATTCTACCACCTTTGCATGATCTTTCCACTACCTTTTCTTCTTTGCCAACTTGAGGAGGAGGAAATAACATAGTTTTCACACCAAATTTGATATATATCTATTCAAGTTTCAATTTTTGTAGTGTTGCAATGTTAATTTTTATTCAATTTTAGGAATTTAACATTATAGATTGGTTAATAGTATTGTTGTTACTAATTATATTTGAGTGTTATTCAATTTAACATTATAAAGGAAGAAAGTGGTGAAAAACTCAAATTGTTGAGGAGTTTGATGCAAGAAGAAAAAAACACTACATAATTGGGTACTCTCTCCATTTGAATCTCCATTTTTTAGGTATGTCAAGTCTTTACATGCATGTTCTTCACATTTTCCTTAATTCTATTTGAATTACTTTATCATGATTTATCATACATGTTTAAAATAGACACATTCTCAACCAAGAAAGCAGCCTACAATCTCACATGATGCCATGTATATTTTCTACACTTGGGCTCTTTAATAATTATGTGTAATAAACAGACCTTAACATACCATGATGTCAAACTATACAAGAATAAATCCTTACAACATAATAAAAATACAATCCCACTATTATCTTGTAATATTAACAAGTTAAAATACAAATGAATAGGTGCCAAGATCATACAAGTATGCACATATCTTGGGCTAGGACATTCCTTATGCACCTATTCATGATTATTTGTACATGCAGATGACACAACAATATGTCAAAATTTCATAATTATCCTTTGTTAGCACATGATGGTGGTTACCTTAATCGACTATATACCATTCAATACCCTAAATTACAGAGATTAGTCTAATGATTTTTATGACAATCCTAGGTATGTGATGCAGAGGTAGGGTTCAACTCAATCCAAAGGGATAATACCAATAGTTTCTTTGAATTTCATAAGCTTTCCTCTCAAGCAATCTCCCTATACAAAGGCACAAAGAGGGTCTTCAATACTTCAAAACCTAACAAGACTATTAGAGGTCTTCTTATCCCTCAGGAACTTAGACACAACCATTCTAAACCCTTACTGAAGTCTACACTCTTCAATTGTTGTCTATTCCTTCACAAGCCACCCAAATCCTAGTATCCCTAGTACCAACAAAACACCTTCTCAATTCCAAATCCTAGTAGCCCTAGTAAAAACAAACATGTCAAACTGGGTCTACCTCAACCTTTTCAAGCATGAAGTCCCATGTACTCTTCACTTGTAGCCTCAATAGGTGACTCTCCTTTGACCTTATCCTCATCTAGGACTGAAGTGAACTTTGTACCATAATGCTTTGTATGGCTGCAATATCATTGTACAATAATGTTTTGTATGGCTGCAATAATTTGCTTTGTATGCTTTGTACCTATTTTGGTTGAGTGACATTTACTCTTTTACAGGATGATTGTATGTACATTTACTATGAAGGGTTGAATGACATATATTTTAGTTATTTGTATGGATTCATTTCTTAGGAACTAATATTGGTCTCTTTATCATGCTATAGCCAAATTCTTTGTCATGTCGAGGAAATGATCAAGAATTAAACCAACATAGGAAGAGATAGAAGCTAAGAATGTAAAGAAAGTAGTAGCTATGAGTAAACTTCGTGAGAAGAGGAAATTGGACACGATAAATGAAGACATGCCAATTGAAGAGGAACCACAACCATCACAAAGAGATATGGTATTGGTGGCACAAAGAGAATGAATGAAAAAACTTCCTGCTATGAGAGATTTGAATACCATAGTTGGAGACATGTCTTCTACCACAAGTCAACATGTAGGGACACCATCTACCACATCTCAAGTTGAGAGTACATCATCACTCACATGTGATGGAGGTACACCATAATTCCAACCTCAACCTCAAGGTATGTCATCTATTCCATCTTCGATCAAAGGTATGCCATCTAGCCTATCTCATTTAAATATTGATGAAATTCCTAATGTTGAGATGAATTTATCTAACTTAACACCACCTAGAATTTTGCATAGAAAGCCAAAGTATTTGATTGATATTGATGAGAATGTTTTGCAGCCAATGGAAGGTAAGATTCCAAAATGCACTTGTAGAAGATATGCTCATAAGATTTGGAGATTGTTCTTTGAAAAGTTAAATGAGACTGCAAGATGTCAACTATTCGTTGAAATGATGTGAAGTATAAAGTATAGGTCCATCATGAAAATTCTTGGGTTGAGAACATCAGAGGCTTCAAGTGAAAAATCTATTATCAAGAATCCAATGAGTATATGAGAGTGTGGGTAACACCTCACACACAAAAGATAGTAATACAACACAGTGTGTGATTACATCAACTATAGTAAGTATTCAAATGAGGAAAGCTCGTCTCATTAGAAAGACGAGTCAAGAATTGATAATTAATAGGAAAACTTTATAAAGAGCTGTTGGAAGATGCCAAAGAATTGAGGACACTAATGCCAATGAATTATGGGCGTTCTCAGGGAGACTACCACGAAAAGATAAACCAATTGTTGAAGTATTGAGATCACTAATTGAAGACTTTTGGAAGAATTACACAAGGGTATCTCTAAATCAAAGGGAAGTGGTAAGAAGGAGAATCAGTAGTCAGAACCGTGAGCCACATCCAAAGCATTTTTTGGATGAGACTCAAACACAGATTAATGGTAAATTTCTAGAGAAGTATCCTCAAATTAAAATTTTTTAAAGATATTTTGAAATGCTAAAACCTTTCTATGTCAAGATAAATCACACATGCACTACTTGTTGTTGTAGATTACATATTGAATTTTCTAACCATTTTGATGTTTATAGGTCTATATGTTTAGATTTTCATACTAACAATGTTTTGCAAGGTTGTGCCATACATGCCCCACCAACATCTTCAAGAGACTTCATATCAAGAATTTTATGTGAAAGAGAGGAAGGTCAAATATTCTACAAGAAATTATGCTTGGATGGCACATGTCATTGTTGTGGTGGCTTGCAATGTTTGCCAATATGTGAACATATGGAAAGAACACATGCTGTTGGAAATAAACTAGTAGAGTTTGGCAAGTATAAAATAGTGGCATACAATACAAAAGATGGTAAAGAAGGAAAGAGGTGTGAATTGGTTATTGAAGAGATTCTAGTGTACCAATTTATGCCTATATTTTGTGACAGCATAGTGTATGAGTATGCAAGACATGCCCATAGAGCTTGATGGTTAGACTTGCAATTCAAGTTATGCAAGGACACATTTCTGGTCGGTAGCATTGTTTCAGTCATCGACTTTGCAAAGAACTACAGTCTACAGCCACAGCGTGAGGTGCAATCACAATATTACAACTCCACACAAGTTTCTATATGTGTGCACATCGCATTCATTCATGTGAATGATAGTACAAAGGATGACAGAAAGATCATAAGGGAGTATAATTTCTATATCAATGATGATCACACGCATTCTACAGAGTTCATGCAAGGTTGCTTTCAAGTGTTCTACAATGATTTGGCTAGAAGGGGCATATCGTTCAGTCAACATATCATATGGTCGGATAACTGTGTGTCACAATTCAAGAACTCACAGAATTTCTATTGGCTGAGTAGGAGGCATGATTTTATAGGTATTCAACATATGTGGAACTTTTGTGAGGCCGAGCATGGAAAGGGGGAGCATGTATCAAAAGAGCCATAGCACGAGAAGAGTTAAAGTATAAAGACAATGCAAATTTGACAGATGAAAAATTGATTGTCGAGTGGTGTAATGCTTCCATGGGTCCAGGTAATGAAGGTAAGTCTTTAGTTCATAGATTTTTTTGGTTGATAGATGATATTAACATTGCACCATATGAGGACTGTTCTACACTGACAAGATCAAGTGAGATGCACTCTTTCAGAAGCTCAATTGTAGGTTCATAGAGTATCCATACGCAAAAGATGTCATGCTTTTGTTCTTCCTTTACAATTCAAGCCTGGGATGAGTGTGAGTCAAAGGAGTGGGTTGACAAATGACAGTTAAGTTATCTTAGCCCACTTGACATGTATCAACCCCCGACGGCACTAGAACTAACACAGATGGAATCATCAGTTGACTTTGACCACATATCAAATCTAGTTCAACCAGGTAATATATCTATTTGCATAGTGTTTAAAATTCCTAATGTCATCTTATTTTGTAGTGTTTTTGTAATGTTGACTAATTTCATCTAATTTGCTACACATATCAATGTAGGGCATGTATATGCAGTTATTGCAAATGAAGATAATGAAGAGGGAATAGATTATTACTTATGTTGTTGTGTTGAGGCCAAAAAGAAATTGGAGGTCCCAGTTACAGATGGAGAAAACATCAAATACCCTATAGGCTCAGTGGTTATTACTAGAACATGGCTTAGAAGGTACCCACATAAGAGTGTTAATGTTTGGTTGTTTCAGGACTTTGACATGCATCGGAAGATTCTTCATTACTCCAACCTTGTTGTGGCATCCAATGTTCATTTGATACAGTATCGGGGTAGACCTTTGAACAAGACCTTGTGGAAGGTGCATGAGTCTAACCATGAAGCAATACTTGACACAATAAAGAGTAGAGCAGACCCAGATGGTTCATTGGATTAAATTGTAAGTATTCACATTGATTTTGTCAAGTCATGTTACATTGAGTTGTAAGTATGCACATTAATTTGTAAGGTTTGTCTTTTTTATTTGCTGCTACATTTTTACACATATACACATTTTTACATCATCATGTTATGCTTCATGGGGTTAGACCTAAGTGATGGATGAAGTTGATCTTGAGGATAATGTATAAAATATAGGTAATGTATAAAATATAGGTGTCTCTAGGTGCCTTGGTTTCTAACTAGATAATAGGTGTCTCTAATTGCATCTTAGGTATATACGATATGTCAACTAGGTAGATAGAGACTAGAAAATTGGTGTTTTAGGTGTCCTACGTCTACTAGACTACATGTGTCTTAGGTCTTAGGTGAGGCCACATGAACTTCCACCTTCACGTGGTTGGCCTTGTCAGTATAGAATATTTATATTTCTTGAAGCTAAAGGAAGCTCTTTTTCTTAATAGGAAAACTTTATCAACTTTAGTTGCACTAATGGTGTAGGGGCACCCAGGTTGTCATGCCTCCAAGAGGGGTCAAAAAATAAAATTTTGTTTTGATTGAATAAATTGTATGTTGTCAAGTTGCACTTCCTTGCAACAGGACCATTCAATGTTGTCAAGTTGCACAAAGCAACTTTTGCATTTTTAGTGTCCTACTCCTAATGCGACTAAATTGACAGTTCCAACATATCCAGATAGGTACGTTTAGGCTAGGTATGGTTCTTTTTTTCACCCAAACATGTCAAAACAGTCTGAGCTACATTGTACCGACGATATCCCTGAAGAGTCCAAAGTGCAAAAAGACAGCAATCTTTGACGAGATGTTACTCAAAAATTGTGTCACTTAGAAACATTCCATCTAAGGTAATGTGATCATGTAGAGTGCCTCTACAATAAACTCTCTTAGTTTTTATATCTCTGAGGCATTTTTCTGTGGTGAAAGGTTTTCTGCTGCCCCAAAAATCATCATAAGGAGGCAGTGTAAAGTTACAAAGGGGTGTAACTTTCATCCTGCTCCTGATGTGACCAAACTGACTATTCCAATATGTCTGGATGGGTACATTTACACTAGGCATGGTCCTGTTTTTACCCAAACATGTCAAAACAGTTTGAGCTACATTGTACCGATGATATCCCTGAAGAGTCTAAAGTGCAAAAGGGCAGCAATCTTTGACGAGATGTTACTCGAAAACTGTGCCACTTAGAAACATTCTATCTGAAGTAACACGATCATGTAGGGTTCCTCTACAATAACCTCTCTCAGTTTTTTATATCTTTGAGGCGTTTGCCCATGGTGAAAGGTTTTCTGCTGCCCCAAAAATTATTAGAAGGAGGTAGTGTAAAGTTGCAAAGGGGTGTAACTTTCATCCTACTCCTGATGCGACCAAACTAACTATTCCAACGTGTTTGGATGGGTACATTTACACTAGGCATGGTCATGTTTTTCACCCAAACATGCTGAAATAGTCTGAACTACATTGTATCGACGATATCCCTAAAGAGTCCAAAGTGCAAAAAGGCAGAAATCTTTGACGAGATATTACTCAAAAATTGTGTCACTTAGAAATATTATGTCTAAGGAAACATGATCATGTAGAGGCCCTCTACAATAACCTCTCTCAGTTTTTTATATCTCTGAGGCGTTTGCCCATGGTGAAAGGTTTTTTGCTGCCCCAAAAATTATTAGAAGGAGGTAGTGTAAAGTTGTAAAGGGGTGTAACTTTCATCCTGCTCCTGATGCAACCAAACTAACTATTCCAATGCATCTGGATGGGTACATTTATGTTAGGCACAGTCCTTTTTTTCACTCAAACATGTCGAAACGGTCCGAGCTACATTGTACCGACGATATCCCTAAAGAGTCCAAAGTTTAAAAAAGTAGCAATCTTTGATGAGATGTTACTCAAAAACCGTGTCACTTAGAAACATTCCATCTAAGGCAATGCAGTCATGTAGAGTCCCTCTATAATAACCTCTCTCAATTTTTATATCTCTGAGGTGTTTGCCCATGGTGAAAGGTTTTCTGCTACCCTAAAAATTGTCAGGAGGCAGTGTAAAGTTGCAAAGGGGTGTAACTTTCGTTCTGCTCCTGATGTGACCAAACTAACAGTTCCAACGCATCGGGATGGGTATGTTTAGGTTAGGCATGGTCCTGTTTTGCACCCAAACATGCCAAAATAGTCTGAGCTACATTGTACCAGTGATATCCCTAAAGAGTCCAAAGTGCAAAAAGGTAGCAATCTTTGACGAGTTGTTACTCAGAAACCATGTCACCTAGATACATTATGTCTAAGGCAACGTGATCACATAGGGTCCCTCTATAATAACCTCTCTCATTTTTTTATATCTCTGAGGCATTTTTCCATGGTGAAAGGTTTTCTACTGCCCCAAAAATCACCAGAAGGAGGAAGTGTAAAGTTGCAAAGGGGTGTAACTTTTGTTCTTCTCCTTGTGTGGCCAAACTGATAGTTCCAACGTGTCTGGATGGGTATGTTTAGGCTAGGCATGGTCCTATTTTGTACCCAAACATGCCGAAACAGTCTAAGCTACATTGTACTAGCGATATCCCTGAAGAGTCCAAAGTGCAAAAAGGTAGCAATATTTAACGAGCTATTATTCAAAAACTATGTCACTTAAATACATTCCATCTAAGGCACAGTGATCACATAGGGTCCCTCTACAATAACCTCTCTCAATTTTTTATATCTCTAAGGTGTTTACCCGTGGTGAAAGGTTTTCTACTGCCCCAAAAATTATCAGAAGGAGGCAATGTAAAGTTGCAAAGGGGTGTAACTTTTGTTCTTCTCCTCATGTGGCCAAACTGACAGTTCTAATGCATCTAGATGGGTACATTTAGGCTAGGCATGGTCTTGTTTTACACCCAAACATGCCAAAACAGTCCGAGCTACATTGTACCGGCGATATCCCTAAAGAGTCCAAAGTGCAAAAAGGTAGCAATCTTTGATGAGTTGTTACTCAGAAACCATGTCACTTAGATATATTCCATCTAAGGCAATGCAATCACATAGGGTCCCTCTACAATAACCTCTCTCAATTTTTATATCTTTGAGGCATTTGCCCATGGTGAAAATTTTTCTGCTGCCTCAAAAATCATCAAAAGGAGGCAGTGTAAAGTTGCAAAGGGGTGTAACTTTTGTTCTTCTCCTCGTGTGGCCAAACTGACAATTCCAATGCATCTAGATGGGTATGTTTAGGCTACGCATGGTCCTATTTCACACCCAAACATGCCGAAACAGTCTGAGCTACAAACACGAACTAGTCTTCAATCTTTAAACACTACAAATACTGTGATATCCTACATAAAGCTATCTTTTAGCCTTTTAGAAAGGCATGCCCATCAAATTCAACCACATAGAGATGATTATTTGTATTCCAAATTCCTTTTAAATACTGACCTTCCAATCCTTTTTCCTGCCCTCATATCAATTAAATATGACCTTCAATTATGATATGGTGCTTGAGCTTATGAGAGTTTACCAAAGACGCTGGTTGAGTTAGGTTGAAGGGCCGGTGAACTAATGACTTAAAGACCCTTTAGTAGGTTGATTTAAGTAATAGTAACTTCTAATTATAAGTCAATATTAAATTAAAACAAAAGTGCACTTAACACACGACAGGCAATTGAGGGTTTTAAAGTCTTAAGAAAAGTAGATTCTTTTTAGGGCTTAATACCCAATATGCAAACCCTAACTATCAATAAGATTATGATTATGAAAGCTTGTGTCTTCTGTAACTTCTTATTGCATGAACAAAACCACATCCACCATAAATATGAACCTTGCATCATATCAACCTTTCAAGATAGACCTTATCATGAAAACCATATTCACAACAAAACCTTGCATGAACAAAACCACATCCACCATGAACATGAACCTTGCATCATATGAACCATGTTTGTCTTGTGCAGCATCAACATGAATTGAGAGACCTTACCATGAAAACTATATTCACAACATCATGTACCTCATGACCATCACCTACCTTGAATCACTGTATCACTTTATCAACATCATGGCATCAACCTTGACATCAATAAAAAATAACCTTGACCCTTTGACTTCAATGACAACCTTGAACCTTAATTTTTGATGACTTATGGAAGCCTATAGCCCCAATGTTATGTTGCATACTAAAATTAGGTAAGACTCAATGTAATCTCATAACCTCACCTTATATGCAAGAGGAATTACATTTAATAACCACAATGGTCATCAAGTGCTCATAAAGAATTAATAACCACTATCTTATTCAAAACAACAAACATACTCTTTGCATCCCAATATGGTATAATAACAAGAAATTATGAAATATTTTCAATTGACAAACTCATAAAGAATATGGATCAGTATACTCATTTGAATATTTTTAATTGAGCAACTCATAAAGAATATGAATATTTTCTGTTCAATATGATGATTCATTTTTATTTTAAATACAACTTTTATCTTTTAGTTCCAAAATAAGGTTTAGGTGATACTTGAATAACAATAGTTAGCTTATTGGATCAACAAACATCATATGTAATACAATTGGACTTTAAATATTTGAAGTAGCCATCTACAAATATCCATTCAAATGTGGATTTATAATGCAAGTATGGACGCCATCAATTAAAAAGATGTGTATTAACCAAATATCCATATAGGCATACATCAATATCTGTCGATATAAGTATAACATATATACAAAATAGCCATATAGGCTTACAAGAATGCCATATAGGCATACAATGTCAACTATATGCAATACAAAATATATGTCCACAAATGCCATATAGGCATACAACAAAGAAACACAATAAAAAGTCATTCCCCTCTAGCTGGTGAAGAGAATAGATCACATGCAGCCTTTGATCTTCTAGGGGATGGAGACATGTATGTGGGTGGTCTACTACGAACCTGAGGGCTACTCCTCCTATTTAGTTCTTCCTGCATCTGTAGTTGTTACAATAAAAAGTATAGACATTAATATATAGAAATTACATGTTATAAAAAATGAAACATTTAACAAAATAATCACTTACCCCTACAATATAATATGTCTCCTCACTTGCCTTAGTAGCAGGATTAGGCGATGGTGATGTCATTTCCTATAAAAACCAACCAGATAGAAATTAAACTTCAAATCAATGATCTTTTGATTGTTTAAAAATAAACAACTATAACAATGAATGTAAATTGAAATTTACTAATCTACCTCATACCCCTGTCAATGGCATGGAGCTATGAATCGCAGAGGTCACACCATGCTCCATTGCCCTATAAACATCGGGAGGTGTCTCTGTAGCCTGCATCATTTGGAAATAAAACAACATTATTCAATTATGAAAACTATAATAGTGATGCAAATCATGGCTCCTAACATACACACACGTTCACCTAAACATGGAAGTACACACAATAAAGCATTCAAGTCACATACAAAAATCTAGTAAGTACAATTCATTCATTAAACTATTTATTTTATTACATCCGTGAAGCTTTGAAGTCCACCACTGCTGGCAGGTGTTGCTATGAAATCTCTAATATTAACCTATTCAACATCAAAAATCAAATATTAGAATACCATTCATATAATGATGCTATTCACATGTAATATTTATAATTGTTTACTAGTTACATACCCCGACAATAGATGATGTAGTGTAATATGCAGGTGGAGAACCACTGAAAATTGCATCAACGCTATGACCCTGAAATTTTATTAAAATCATCAAACTAAATTAGTTAATCTTGCATTTCAAAAATAAAATTTAATAAATTAAATTCAATGAACTTGCTAATATTTACCTGAGTATTAAGGCCGAAAGTCTCACTCAGGAGAGTATCTGTCATCACCATCTACTCAGCTGTAGATGTAGCCTATGCACCTGCGTCCTAACTATCCATGGGGTCATAACCATAGGTTGACCCGCGAGTCTGACAAGTATGGGGTGGGACCCTACTCCTCATACTCTCCCAACCCATGCTATGGTATAGGACTGGAATGCTCTATGATGCTCTGGGTCAAGGCACTAATGGACTGAAGTGTATCAACCTCAACACTCTCCTTCACAATGGAAGGGATAGACACATGCTCATGGGCTAGTCTACTGATTACTCATCTCACTGGCTATTGTGGGTCAACATGTGCCCCTGGTCTATCTTGTGCTGACCCCCCACCTCTACCCTAGAAGTCCCGCATATCAAAATAGTTTGGCACTTTATTGAGGACAAACTCGCAATAGAGTTTCCTCAAAAAGTATTGTGGGACCTCATTATTATTACATGGAGCATGGTCAAAAACCGTCCACCACCTTTGCCCAAAATTGTCCCTTATCGCTTGGTTGTTGTACCAATAGATAGGGAACCTCTTGCATGTAATGGGTGGAGGTTGGTTTGTTTGTGGGTTTGTGAAAATGGAACACAAGTCCAATTTTATAATTTGTAACTTTTTCACATCTTCATATGATAGCTTGTCTGCATAATACTCTTTAAACTCTCTTCTCTTATCTGACCAACTAGATATTTGCTTGCTACTTGAACCTGTTATAGGGAAAATTTGATGATAAATAAAATGAATAATAAACCCAATAACTTCAATGAAATATGCAAGTAACAAAGAATAAAACAAGTGAACAACTTACAGTGCTTTGTTACCTGGTTGCTTCCATTGCTCACCTATTCTCAATTGATCTTTGGTGATGAAATGTAGCCCTCAGGAAGCTTGCTTCTTTGCTTTGATTCCTCAAGATGACAAAGGAGAAATGGCTCAAATACTTGTTGTATTGAAGATGAGCTTCAATACAGTATGAGATGGATAATGGAAAATGCAAGAGTGGCGATGCCAATGGCATGCTATGGATTCGACAGAGTAATCTTACTTGAAAGCTTCGTTATATGAAATGGAAGAGTAGAGGAGTATTTATAGAATTGTGTGAGAGATGATCAACGATGTAGAAGAAATAAGAAGATCAATGGTAGAGGATGTTTGAGAGAACGTGTGTGAATAGAAAGAAGACATGTGTCATTCAAAAAGGAAGCTTTATTGAGTTAACTACTTTCTTGATGAGGATGAGCTTTTATTTCTTAAATTAGAATATATTTTTCTAATTTAAGAGTTTGTTGATAAAAATAAAGTTTCTTTAAATAAGTTAACTCAACTTTTGCTTTTGCATGACAAGGAAGATTTATTTTTAGAAGATTTTGGAAGATAAAAAAGTGAATTAAATAAATAAATTTATTTAATTGAGGAATTAGGAGATAAGAAAGAAAATTAAATAAATAAATTTATTTAATTGAGGAATTAGGAGATAAGAAAGAAAATTAAATAAATAAATTTATTTAATTGAGGAATTAGAAGATAAGAAAGCAAATTAAATAAATAAATTTATTTAATTGAGGAATTAGAAGATAAGAAAGCAAATTAAATAAATAAATTTATTTAATTGAGGTTTTAGAAGATAAGAAAGCAAATTAAATAAATAAATTTATTTAATTGTTTGTGCATGATTTGGAAGAATAAATAAAATATTTGATTATATTTTATTTTTAAAGATTGAGAGGATTTAAATAAATTTAATTGATTTATTTAAATCTAGAGGAATAAATGACATAATTAAATAATTTAGAATTATTTAATTGTTTTGGAAGAATTAAATTAAATAAAGGATTTATTTAATTTTGACTTTAGAAGAGGCAATTAAATACTTTGATATTTAATTAACTTAGAGGAATACAAATCAAATAAATAAATTTATTTATTTATTTATTGATAGAGGAAATAGACTTAAATAAATATTAAGAATATTTATTTAGACAAAGTCGTGTCATTTTTAGGTGTATACAGAATCTACATTTGATAACATAGATTCAAGAGATTGAGCAAGCGTGGACCTATGCAAGGTTGAAGTTGAAGGATCTTTCAACCTTGCAATTATGTCTTCAATTTATTTTTTATTGTTTTTAATTTGCCCCATTAGATTTTCTTGTGTTCCAGGGGCATGTCGAGGAATGGATGAAGGAGTTTGTTGTTCGAGTTGTTCTTCGGTAGGTATTTTTCCTCTTCAGGATTTTGTGGATTTTGAGGAGGAGGAGGAGGAGGTGCATTAACATTTCCTGACAATTAAGGAAATTTACATCAAAAATCAACTCAAACCTACCTATTTAGAAACAAATTCAAACAAAAAAATAAATAAAACTCACTCCTTTGGCCTGCTCGATGTCGTGGTGGCATTTTGGCGATGAATTGGTGAGATTTTGGTGTTGAATTGGGTCTTCAAAAATGCGAGCATGCTCCTTAGGGTTTGTAGGCCGTGGGTGTAGAGAAAAAAAAGAAATCAAATGAGCAGAAATGCTCTTTTTTTATATATATAATTAAACATAATGCACTCACGTTATAACGCGAGCGTGTTATGGTTTGGTTTTGTCGAGCCTTAGGCTCGTCATTACAAAACCATAATGCAAGCGCGTTATAACATGAGTGCATTATAACACGAGCCCGTTATAATGTGGTCGCATTATGTCTTAATTTAAAAAAAAAAAATTGGCCACTTTTTGGCCCCCCAACTTTTTGCACTTACCCATCATCTATGTCAGTTTTATGGGCTCATAGAGCACTGATGATGGCTCTCTTAGAGTGTTATCAACTCGAGACATGCTCCTTTCTCCTGTTGATAGAAGAGATCACTATTACACTTGAGGATGTTTATCGCATCCTCAAGCTACCTATTCATGGACAACGAGTGGTGTATGATGTTAGGAGATGACAGAGGGCCTTATGCATAGCATTTGCCCCAAGCCAACTAGAGTTATCAGCGGATAGATGAGAGATGAGCTATGAGGAGACCTTGGCGGTAGGTGCAGATCACTTCATCTTGTTCTTGTGTACATTGATTAGAGGCGTGGTGATGCCAGATTGGCGGGGCAGAGGTTTTTCAGTCGATTGGGGAGAAATGATAGAGGGGATGGTGCGGGATGAGACTGTCTATGCCTGGGAGCCTT
This sequence comes from Cunninghamia lanceolata, assembly GCA_027924645.1. Lineage (NCBI taxonomy): Eukaryota > Viridiplantae > Streptophyta > Pinopsida > Cupressales > Cupressaceae > Cunninghamia > Cunninghamia lanceolata. The sequence continues at coordinate 443,720 of BSBN01000022.1, forward strand.
GTATGCTTGCACAGTTATATCATGAGATGCATACAATGGTTTATCACTATGATTTAGCATTATCAGCCAAGCTTACACTACTGCATGTGTGGGCCTGGGAGCATATCACTATCACGAGGCCAAGGGGAGGATACTATCACCGACTATTTGAGGCATTTGTATTTTTGTATTAGTATCCTATTGAGTATTCCTACACATGGCAAGTGTGGTATTGGTGACGAGTGTTGGATGATTTGATTCAGGTCACCTAGTGACCATATGTTGGAGTGAAGCCATGGCCAGATGATGATATTCATATGTTGTATACGTTCCAGCCACAGTATTTGATGGGTCAAGGTGACCACACCATCGACATGTATTTGTTGTTGCAAGTCATGCGCCAGTTTGGTTTGCGATAGGATGTTCCTTAGCAGATGGCAATATTTTCATGGACACCGCAAGATGAGAGATGGCCACTAACCATACCGCCTTAGGTGGCTATAGGAGACTTTGCAGCTTTACAGCCACTGATGTGGGATTGGAGGAGTATGGTGAGAGATGCAGGGACCACACTGACATATGACACATGGTGGAAGATGCAGTAGACCACTTGTATGATAGATCCAGTGGAGGAGCCAAACATGACCATGGAGGCAGGAGTAGAGGAGGATGTTGTTTTTGAGGAGATAGTGATGGAGGAGGTATAGGTGGGGGATGATGATCTGATTGGGGTATTGGTAGCAATAGCATTTGGGGAGGTGGAGGCTGGGAGAGGATGAGGTAGAGGGAGAGGGAGATATGCAGTGGTACCTCCATTATAGGTGCCATCAAGGATAGCAGGATTTATAGAAGCAACAGGTACCAGCACAGTAGGTATAGGTTGGGCAGGTGCTAGGTCAGTGAGCACCTCGATAGCATAGTGGTAGATAGAGTACATAGTGGGTATAAGGAGGAGATAGGGGTTTGATGCCACCCCCATAGGTACCTTCACAGCAGTAGGCATAGGCAATCCTTACAGCATAGGAGACACCTAGGTTGGAGGTGAGGGAGAGGACAATGCAACAGCACATTCCTGAGACTATCATAGGATTCACAGGGGCCAGTCGGAAAAAGGCAGGTAGCACGGGGGTAGGGGTAGGTACAACTTCTAGAGAGCGTTCATCTTGTCGACACCCCCGGGGTGAGGATGAGGAGGAGATGTAGACCCTGCAGGCTCAGGCGGCTAGTTTAGAGGAGATTTTGGAGAGGCAACAGTAGGATTTAGTGCAGCTGCGGGGAGCAGCTACCTCATTGGATGGAGCATATGGGCAGGTGGGTGCACTATAGGCGCAGTTGTCATAGGCATAGGCTCAGATAGCATAGGCATAGGCTGAGATAGCGGCCTTGATAGGTGATCGGGACTTGGAGAGAGCCCAGTAGTAGGCTACAGAGGCAAGGGCCCAACAGGCAGAGGCCTAGGTGGTGAGTTTGCAGGGGGTTGCAGTAGGTACTGGCATGGGTCCAGTGTTAGCACTGATGCAGACTTAGATTACATAGCTGTAGGGATAGGTTGTGGAGTAGAGTCACTAAGCTGAGTATTATCATGCAGCCTATTGTTCGGCGGTTCCGGAGGGTCAGCAGATCCCTAGCTACAGTCAGCAGAGCGGTTCATGGATGTCTGGGTCACACAAGTCCAAATCTATTCAGTCAGTACGGCAGCCCATGGGTCCTCCACCATAGCAGCAGCCACAGCCACAGCTACAGCTATAGCAATAGCCAGGGTCACCTACCGATTCAGGCAAAGGCTCATCAGTCTAGGGCTAAGACACATATATGTTGATGTATTTTGAGCCCTTAGAGGCATTATGTATCATGACTTGTATTATTTTGAGTGATGTATGATGACACTTGATGATATTTTGGATGGTTATGCATACTATGGTGTTATTATGTGATGTGGTACATTATGGATCATGATGATGTTTATGTTATGGATGCATTATGTGATGCATGCTTTTATGGTTTTATGCATATTATGATGATGTGATGGATATACTGATTATGGTATGATGTTATGGTTTATTTTTTATGATGATATGATGAATGGTTTTGTTTATGTTTTTATTATGTGATGATATAATCAATGATTACACTGATCATACTTGTTAGGCTTGTGAGCAAGCCCTTATTAATGGTAGTTTAATTCAGATATTAATTGTGATTATGGATGGATATCTTATTATGATATCATGAAGTATGCAGGTGGTTCTTGATGGGTTGTTTCCCTCATGTCTTCATGATAATGCTATGAGTTTATTATGGAATTATGTCATGATTTGATGATGTCATGGTTTCATGGATGGATGATGTGATATGTATTGTAATGTATGGATTATGTATGTAATGTGATGGTGTTATGTTTTTCTTATGCTAATGTGATAATGTTGATGCATGTTATGGATTATGTATGATATTAATGAAATGGGATGTTTGCTTAGATGTGCATGGTATCAATATGGTGGAGAAGGAACAAACCCCTTAGCCCACGGATTCAAATTGCCGACTGTTTTATGGTGCCACCAACCCTTAATAGGTTGGGTTGTCATAGCTTTGCTACCAGCTAGAATGATTTTTGCTGCAATCCTGAAAACACAGAAGACATCCTATGTAAGATGTGAGATTGCGTGTCTCTGCAATGACAAGTTTGTTTCAAGGGAATGAAAGTAGGGAACCCTAATTGTAAAAAGTTTTGTCAGAAACAGAGGGTTCTAGGTGACCTACTCTATCAAATGGAAAATCTACAGAGGAAATGATGCTCAATTGGGCTATAAAGAACAAGGTAAGTGAGTGAAACTAGGCAGATGACGTGAAGAATAATTAAATGGAAGGATGTACATCTTCCTGACCTATTCTTGATGGACATGAAATGATTAAGGCCATGGTTTAAGTGATGCGATAATTTGTATATGATTATGCAGATGACCATGTATTAGTGTAATGGGTGGTGGAATAAACAAGTCATGACACATGTGTTCTTTTGAAACCCTAGGTGGCGGAGCCAAGTGATGGGGGACAGGCTAGGAAGGGGATAGTTTTGAAACCCTGGGTGGTTGGATTTTGTTGGATGATTTCTGAAAGGTGGGCAAAAGGATAGTCTGTCCATTTGTGATGATTGTGATTGGTATATTGATTGATGATTTTTGTGTGATGTGTGATGTTTTGGGCGTATGCTTAGCATGTGTATCACTTGTGATGTCTAGCAAGCTCAGTAAGTAGGGACCATCAAAATAGGTTGGATGGGTGCATCTTATGTACCTAAGTACTGGATACTTCCTTCATATTCCAAACTGCCTACATACCCTGTGTCCATGGGATCAAGGTACTTTCAAGATACAGGTGAGATGAATATGTAGTTCTGGCAAGGCTTGATGATGTGGGAATGGTTCGAGATGGATGTGATGATTGTGGGTGATGGTGTGTGTGAATCATTAGCAAAATCTGGATTGTTGTTAAATTACCCGTAGAGAGTACTGCTACTGATAGAAATATTACAGATTAATTTGTCACGCCTATTCCTTGCATTCTGTATGTTGCAATGAACTGATTGAATACATTTTTTGTAGGCTGGGAAAAAAGGTGTTGACTCAGGTATTGTATCTTTTGTGAATTTGTGTTGTATACTATACAATCAATTTATTTTTGGAATTTTTGAATTTTCTAATATTTTTGGATTTTTTTATTTTTCTAATGCTTTTAGAATTTTTTATTTTTCTAATGTTTTTGGATTTTTTTTTCTAATGTTTTTGGATATTTTTATTTTTCTAATTTTTTTAATTTTTTATTTTTCTAATGTTTTTCGATTTTTTTATTTTTCTAATGTTTTTGGATTTTTTGATTTTTCTAATTTTTTTGGATTTTTTTGAGATTTTAGCTATACAGAAGGAAGATTACAAGGATCCTCATTCCACAGGTTAACTTTGGGTGGGGTGATGTGGGGTGGACGATTGATGTTTCAGAATGCCAAGACATGGGATATGTGCAATATGGAGTGTTATGGCGGAAGGACTTATCAGATGGTGGAACCCGCCACTACATATGGCGCTTGAGATAGGTTTTCACCATGGTACCTATCCAAGGCATCAATGAAGTGATTTTCACCAATGGACGTCTTTGTTGCATCGAGTTTTTCTTGATTTTTCAACTTTTTTGGTATTTTTCTATTTTTTTAATTTTTTTTGTATTTTTTGCTTTGGGATACCCGATGGGTTATGCAAAGAATCTTTTCATATGTAGAATATTCATAGGTTCATCCAACGACTATCCCTCAGGTGTTTCAAGCTAATATGCCCCTAATCCATAGCTGGTTGTAATGACACAGGGCCCTAACCAATTGGGCTCAAATTTTCCCTTTTTGGTGTGGTCCTGCAGATTTCTCTGATTTTCCATGAGGACAAGGTCACCTACTTCAAATTTACAGTTTTTGATCTTTTTATTGTAGCTTCTTCGTAGGCGATTTTGGTATACCTATAGATGGTTGAGTGCATCCAGGCATTTTTCATCCAGTAAATCTAACTCCTATAGCCTTGAAACATGATACTCCTCATCAGTGATTATGTTATGTAGGGATACTCTTAGTGATGGGAGCTCGACCTCAATAGGCAGGATGGCTTCGGATCCGAATACTAGGGAGTATGGAGTGGCTCCTACGGGTGTGTGAATGCTTGTTCGGTAGGCCCATAGGACAGGATTGAGTTGGAGGTGCTAATCATGGTCAACTTCATTAACTTTTTACTTCAAAATACGTAGGATGGTTTTGTTTGAAGCTTCAGCCTGACCATTACCTTAGGGGTAGTATGGAGTGGAGAAGTGGTGTTGGATTTGGAATTTCTCGCATAGGGTGCGAACTTCCTGGTTTTTGAATGGTTTCTCATTATCTATAATGATGGAATGGGGGATGCCATAACGACATATTATGTAATGGATAATGAACTTGGATATCTAGATGTTAGTGGTGAAAGTGAGTGGAATTGCTTCAACCCACTTGGTAAAGTACCCAGTGGCTGTAATGATGAACTTATGGCCATTGGAGGATGGAGGGTGAATCTTTCCTATGAGGTCGAGTCCACATTATGAAAAGGACCATGGAGTTGTTATCAGTTGTAGTTCTTGCGATGGTACATGGATGAGTTCCCCACACTATTGACACGGTAGGCACTTTTTCACAAACTGGTAGGCATCTCACTCCATAGTTGGCAAATAGTACTCTATTCTCAAGATTTTCTTAACTAAGGTAGGTCCACTAGAATGTACCCCACAAATGCCTTCGTGTACCTCTTGTAAAGATACTTCAGCTTCCCTAGAGTCGAGATATCGTAGAAGCTTACCATCAAGACTTCTTTTGTATAGGGTGTCACCTACAAGAGTGAAGCGGGAGGCTCAACGGATGAAGCTTTTTTGTTGGGAGGGTGATAGGTTAGATGGGATGACATTGTCATGAAGGTACATATATGTTTCTCGATACCATAGAGATAGCAGACCAACAATGTCACATACCAGCTTTGATTGTGGAACATCATATGCCAGGATAGGAAGTTCTTCTATCAGAAACTCACACTTCTTACAATCTTTCTTCATGTCTACCAATGATCTGATTGTGGCCATGGCATCTATAGCTTTGTTATTTAACCTTGGGATTTGTTCAAAGTGGATGTCATGAAAGTAATCTTTGAAATCATCCACCATTCTTTTGTAAGACAAGAGCTTATCATCCTTGGTCTTGTATGCATTATTCACTTGTCGAATGACCAGTTGAGAATCCCTATAGACTACCAGCTTTTCAATCTTCCACTGAATTGCCATGTGGAGTCCTGTGATAAGAGCCTCATATTCTGCTATGTTGTTTATGCATGGAAATGTGATTTTGTATGATTTTGGGATAGTGTCTCCTTGAGGGGTTACAAACAAAATGCCTACCCCTGAGCCTTGATGTGTATAAGATCCATCAAAATACATCTTCCATGATTTTGTTGTTGGTGTTACTAACAATATGGACTCGTCAGGGAACTCTACAAGTGTGGGTTACTCTGTTGGAATGGGTCCCTTGGCTAGCTGATTAGCGATGACCTATCCTTTAATGGCTTTTCTCTCTGTGTATTCAATATTGAACTCACTTAGGATCATTACCCATTTAGCCATTCTACCTATGAGAGTTGCTCTATTTAGCAAAAACTTCAGCGGATCAATCTTGGCAATGAGCTTGGTCTTGTGATTGAGAATGTAGTGTCTCAACTTTTGTGAGGTAAAGACAATAGATAAGCATGCTCATTCAATTGGGGTATAATTCAGCTCATAGGACACCAAGGCACAACTGATATAATATATTGCTCTCTCTTTCCCTTGTTCATCATGCTATGCCAACAAAGCCCTTATAGCCATTTCTATTTTGAAATGTATAAGAGGAGGGGTTCTTCTCACTTTGGTGGAATGAGGACCAGCAGATTAGCAAGGTATTCTTTTAATTGCTCAAAGGCATTTTGACACTAATTGTCCCACACAAAGGTTGTGTTCTTGTGGAGGAGATGCTGGAATGGCTGGCATTTATCTACAAGTTGTGCTATGAACCATCTGATAGATTAGAGTTTCCTCTGACTTTGTAACTGTTTAAGCATTTTTGGAGGAGGCATCTCTATTATATCTTTGACCTTGGTAGGATCTACCTCTATTCCTCTTCTTGACTCTTCTATCTCTATTTATGCACTTCTTTAGATTTAGTCGTACATTGTATTGTTCTAGTCTGTCAAAGATTTTAGCCAACACATCTAAGTGTTCCTCTCTGGTCTTTGATTTTCCTAGCAGGTCCTCCACATAGTCCTCCATAATATGGTGGAAAAGGTCACGGAAGATGACCGTCATGGCACATTGATATGTTACACCTACGTTTTTTAGGCCAAAAGGCATTACAACCCAGCAGTATATCCCCCACAGGCATATGAAGGATGTCTTGTGTTGGTCTTCTTCTACAATTCTTATCTGATTATACCCTAAGAAGCCGTCCATTAGAGATGACATCTCATGCCCTGCAGTGAGATCTACGATGATGTCAATGTTAGGTAATGGAAAGTCATATTTAGGGTAGGCCTTGTTAAGGTCTCTAAAATCCGTGCAGCATCGAATACCCCTGGTGACTTTTTCTATAGGTACAATGTTGGACACTCACTAAGGGTAGTCTAATGGTTAGATAAATCCCACATCTAGGAGTTTCTTTAGCTCTGCCTTAATGAGGAGCGCAATCTAAGGATCCATCTTCCTTAGCTTTTTCTTTACTAGTTTTGCATTGGGTCATACCACAAGGTGGTGAACAACCAAGGCAGGATCTAGTCCTGACATATCAGGATAGGTCCATGCAAAGTTGTGGCTTCTTTGTTTGATGAAAGCTAGGAAGTTCTCATGTTCTATAGTTATAAGAGATTCTACTCTGAATGTGATCTTTGGTGCTTCCTATGTTCCTTCTTGCGATGGTTCCACAAGGATTGGTGATTTGTCTAGATATACTTTTTCTATCTTGGGAAGGCCCATGCTCCCATCTCCTAGCACCCCATGGAGGTTTTCACTAGGGGATATGTCCTTTATTTTAACTTTTTCTTCACCTGAAAGTCTCATAGAGTGGTTTTCACTAGGAGGTGTCATTTTTATTCTTATATTTTTGTGACTAGAAGCATGGGTGGTTTCACCGAAATAGGCGGATGTGTTGAGTTCCATGATATACCCATTTATGTTGTCTCTAAGGGGGAAGTGATCTCTAACCCCCATCATTTCTTCTATTGCTTCATCATTTTCTACCACATCAAGGATAGGAGGTCCTTGTTGGTCCCAATCAATAAGCTACAGGTATACAAGAGGTAAATCATGGGAATCAGATGGGGTGGTGGTCAAGGTGTAGATGGTGTAAATAGAGTTTTTGAATAATTTGGTGAAATAGCTAAAGGACTCTTGATGGTCTATTTCAATGATGTTATCAGTAGTAGGGGAAACCTTAGCAACTTCACCTAAGATACGTTCACCACTGGCGAGGATATATTCTTGCTTTCCATACCCTAACCCTTGAGAATGGGGGTTCCTCATTGCTTGAATTAGCTCTACAATGCCTTGTTCATGAAGGTTGATACCCCCTTATCCTTTGTAGCCCATATATTTGACAATCTCGAGGCCCTTGCCATAGATTTCCATTAGGATGGTAGGGGCTTCCTATTTTGTTTCTTCATCTTTGTATAACCAGGAGGATACGTCTTCAAGAACATCTTACTCGAGAAAATGCCTCCTCTCAAAGGTGGGTGATGGCTTGCATTTAACGACCACTGTAGAGACCTCTTCTTCTTTTGGAGCACCAAATGTTTTAGGATTGGGCAAAGTCCTACACAAAAGGTACCGTGTAGGTCGTATTCACCACATCCCATGTCATTTATCTTAATCTTGACTTCAGGTGGTGAAGTTTTTTGTGATGTGGTGGTGATGTTAGAGGGATCAATATATGATGTGGATAATGTGGGGTTGGCTTGGGATGTGGGTATTTTTGTAGCATTGTTGTACAGGTAGAATGTAAGATCATGTCCTTCCAAAAAACTACAATACTAGAAAGGATGGGGATCAGCGTAAATAGTGACCTTCGCGCCATTATGCAAGAATTTTAGGCATTGGTGAAAGGTGGATGGAATAGCTTGCATGCCATTGATCCATGGCCAGCCAAGGAGAATGTTATAAGGGAGGTCAAGATCAAGGACCTGACATTTTGTCTCCAAGAGTTTCCACCCTACTTGAATAGGGAGTTTGATGGTGCCCTTAGATAGCCTTTCAGTGTTGTCATATCTCTTTATGGTTATACTCTCACTAGCATCCACAACCACATCAGAGTATCCCAAATGTTTTAATAATTTAAGAGTGCATAGGTTTAAGCCAGAGCCACCATCTATTAAGACTCTTTTATGATATGTTTATGGATACGTACTTTAATGTGTAGGGCATTGTTGTGTGAGCCGTCAGAAGTAGGAAGGTATTTTTCAGAGAATGTTAGGTGGTGGGGTGAAGTGATATGGCCTACCATGGCTTGGAATTAATCAACATTCAAGTTGGTGGGAACTTGAGTTTCTGTTAGGGCTTTATCAGGGATTTCTTTATGGATGGGTGATGTACAGAGCAACTCAAGGATGGAAATTTGGGTGGGAGTCTTACCTAGATGAACTAGGAGATTATACTTGTGACCAGATGGTGGATTTGTAGGTGTGGATGTGGATGGTTGATTGTTGGTAGGCACCCCACAAATGGAGACATGACCACGGTGTAGTAATGGCACAATCAGGTGTTTGTGCTCGAATGACAATGGTGTTGACATCATTAGAAGATTCTTCTATCCGACCCACAATGGAGTCGAAAGAAGTGGGAGGTGGAACAATATTATAAGTTTGGTTGGAAGATGAGGCTTTACCTTTATTATGATCGAGTAGAGGGTCCTTGTAAGATATGAGGTTTGCATTTGGTGATTGTTTGGAAGGATCCTCGATGCTAACAAGACATTTATCTATAAGATCTTGTATACAATGTTTTAATTTCATAGAATTAGATGTTTTGTGCTCGATAACACAATGGTATTCGCAATAGTCATTCTCATTATACCATGCAGGTTTAAATTTATTTTCATTGTAAGGCTTAATAGGGGAGAGTTATCAAATTCCCCTTAACAATTTTCTTCAAAACATCTTCGATTGGCTCCCCCAATGGTGTAAACTTCCTCCTAGGGGTGTTATTTTGTTTTGGTGGTCCTTTAGGAATGCTGACATTGTTATTTGCAAATGTGTTAGGTGGGTTCAAATTCTATACATTTTGTATGGCCTTCACATTGGTGATGCCACCATTGAGAGTGTTCTTGTTTTTACCCCAAAAGCAAGGTTTCTTATTTGATTGCATGTTGTTACTTGTGTTTGGGGCATTGATGTTGACTTTATTGTTGTTGTTGTTGTAAGTTTTATTATCGAAAGTTTGATTGAGCCCTTGGCAATAAGGGTTCTCTCACTGGTTATTCCTTTGTCAATGACCTCTTCAAAGGTGGATGTGCATAGGTTTTGTAGGTGAAATCCCATTTCTTGATTATGATTAGCCACAAACATTGTGACTAATTGCTTTTTAGGAATTGGCCAAGGGAGTTTGCTTGCTAAGCCTCTCCATCTTTGCAAAAAAGAGGCAAAAGATTCACCATTCTTTTGTTTAGTGTTACAAAGATCTATCATTGATATTTTGTGTTCAAAATTGTAGGAGAGATGGTTCACAAACTTCTCCGTGAGCTCATGAAAGGTCCTAATATTAGGAGGGAGGTGTACAAACCATTTGGTGTCTTGACCACCAAGGCTTCTAGGAAAGAGTCTCATTAAGTATGTGTCGTCATATGAGACTTCAAAGCAAGCGATGTAAAACTCCCTAAGGTGTTCTCTAGGGTCTCCTTTCCCTTTATATTTATCAAATTTGGGTGTCTCAAAGTTTTTTAGAAAGGGTGGCATATACAATTCCCTGTCGAATGGGTATGGGAAAATACCCTCGAAAGAATATTGCTTATGTTTGTTTTCATGTTGTATGTCATCCACCTTTTGGATTAAGGTCTACACAATGCTTGTTAAGTCCTGTGTTGGGGTTGGTTGTGGGATGTACGTTTGTTGGCCTTGAATGAGTTGTTGGAGATTGGGGGAATTTGGAATTGTGACATTTGATTTAGATTTTGGTGGATGGGGTTTTGGTTTTAGTTCAATTGTGTGAGGTATTATTGGTAAGTGGGGAGTTTTTGGAGAATGTGAGGTGGTAGTTGTGGATTAGGATTGTGTTGTACCAATGATACCATGGGAGGTTGTACATATATGAAATTAGATGGGTTGGTGTTAGATGGATTGGTCATGTTGTGAGGTGGTTGTGAGAGAAATTGGTTCATGTAGGCTATGGTGTTGGTGTTGTATGGAGGCACACTTGTGGAAACACTCGTGTACGTGGGGTTGCTAGGAATGCCTAGGATAATTTGGAGAATAGATGCAGTTATGTTTGTCGTGGTAGTGGATGTGACAATAGGGTTGGAGATGGTAGGATTTGAGACATTAGGGGTAGTTGATACATTGGTCAGAGTTGTGGATGTGGTGACATTAGAATTTGTGGGAGCGGTAGATACAATGGCATTTGAGGTTTGAGATATGGTAGAGTTGGTGTTGGATGTGGATGGTTGGGATGAGGTATTGTTGTTGGGTATTTGCGCACCATTTTTGAGGAGAAAATCAAGATATCTACTAGGATCCAATTTTAGGACTCTATCAAGTATATCCATGTTATCAGGATCGTGTGTGAAGTTTAAAACTTCTTGATCTACTTGGTTGATAGTGGTTGTTTGGGTAGGTCGTGGTTGCAATGGTGGTTGTAGAAAGGCGAAGGGATTTATGTTGGGATCGTATGAGGGCATTTGCAAGACCGTGGGTAGGTTGGGTACTTGTTGGATTATAGGGATGTTGTTTGGATCAGTTGGAGGCATCCCTACACCCTTGTTGTTCTCGAGGTTGGCCATTTCTTGATTTTATTGGATTGGGATCTTGTTATGGAAATGCAAGGATGGGTGTGTTGATTTTGGTTTGGTGGGTGGAGGTCAAGACCTTAGAGAATTGATTTGATTTTTATTGGACCCAATGGTATTTGGTGGTGAAGATGGTATGGGTTAAAGATTTAAGTTTAAGAGAGTATGCCCCCTAAAATCTAAATCTAAAGATGCAATAAGGTTATGGTGTGGTTTTTTATTATAGGTTTTAACCTTTGGGAGATAAGTCTCAAAAAGGAATCAACCTAAGGATAGTAAATGTCAATTGATTTTCAAATAATTTTGGACAAAAAGGATGGGGGATGAAAATATGATTTGGTGAGAGAGATTTGGGGATGGGTTGGATGATATCTCCATGAAGGACAACATTAGGTGATTTAGATGTTTGATAGGATAGATTTTGGGGATGTAGAAAATGAATGTTCAAGTCAACAAATAAGTTCAAATAGACCTAGATTTTGGATGTGGTAAAATGGATGTTTTCCTCTTACTCAAGGTAGACTAATGGCCTTACACAAAAAGGGATGATTATTCTACTTGAAGGTAGACTAATGACCAACAAGTAAAATAGGATGTAGAGGAACAAAATCTAGATCCAATTTTTAGCTCAAAAGTTGATTTGGGGATATGAATGATTTGAGGCTTTGGTTGATGTTTTATGGGGTTTTGGATATGTTAGATGTAGCATGGGAGGGTGATTATTGGGATAGATTTGTTTGGATGATGATTAAAGTCCAAAAGTAGAAATAAAGAGGAATGGAAGGTTTATGAAATGAGATGGATTATGGTTCGATTCAATAGTATGATGAAGGGTCCAATAGTGAGGATGGGTATTCTCTAAGGTCTAATATGGGAATATGGATGAAAGATTTTGGATCAAAATGGTTGTGGTTTTGATGAATTGTGGAAAAGGTGAATATGGATTACGATCATGTAGGTTTCAAAGGTCCCAAAACAATTTTCCAAGGCCGTGTTCAAGTTGATCTGTAAATAGCACCAAAACATATCAGTGGTTGACAATGCTTTGGCAAAGGTAGGTTTTGATGTCAAATTTGGATTTTATGAAGGTCAAATGTTTGTCAAATGTTGTAATGGTGGTTCAATGATGTTATTCCTTGGCAAGTATTGAAAACACTTCAAGCAAAGAGAAGACAATAGCCAAAGCTTTTGTTTGTGAAAAAGTTGGAGAATATATCAAACATGCACAACCTAAGGCGAAGCAAGGACAATACTTGTTGAATTCCCACTTGGATTTCTCTAGCCGCACTTATTCAAAGTGGATAGCTCTAGAAACTTGGTGACACGGACTCCCCCTTACAGTGCACTCACTTCTTAGGCACACCAAGTTCCAAGTCTTTAAGATGTGCAGATCTTAAGGTACTTTGTTATCTCTACTAAGAACTACAAGAATGTGGGATGGCTTCAGAGGTCTGACCTCCTGTACCAACAAGTAGAAGTTTTTTGGCTTCTAAAACAATGGTTCGTAGTGGGAGTACATTCAGGGGATCAGTGCATTACGAGCATTTGGTAAACCACTTAAGGTTTTGACTAGCTCTATTAGGAGTTTCATACACACTAGGTACGACTTCCTTTCGAGATAGCACCATATGGTAAGCATTTACACCGATTTAGACTTGGCTTTCACCTTATCCTATTTTATATAGGAGACCAGATAAAAGTACCGCTTGGGGTCACAAATGAGTTCTCCTTGTAAATGTGTCTCAAGAGCAAGCCCACTTTCTAAAAAAAGAGAATAGAACCATTTCTCTTCACCCAAGATCCTTTTGAAGGTGAGGGGAGAGGATACTTTGATTCTAACCCTTGGGTGACAAATATGTACAAGTGCACCAAACATGGCAAACAATTGCTAGTGTTCTTTTTAAGCCCAAATGAAAGGTTCCTAATAATTGTTTGCAAACACTCATTAATTTTAATGCACCAATTTCAAATGTTGTCTATGTTAGGTAAACAAAGTTTATTTTTAAGTGCACCAAAATGAAGTGTTTTCTAACGATTGTTTGTCAAACAAGTGTTAATTTTAGTACACCAATTCCAAATGTTTGAGCTGAACAAAAATAAGGATTCTTTTTAGGTACACCAAATGAAATGTTTCCTCTATACTACTAAAACTCGTGAAAGATTGTTAGTAGTTTCAAATGTTGGTCTTGGACAAATAATTTTCACCTATAGAACACAGTCAGCCACCTGCATAGACCCCAAAGTTAGTATAGTAAATAGCACCAAAATAGTGATAGAAGGTGTCACAAGACTGTAAAATAGCGCTACAAAACCTCAAAATGGTGCTACTATTAGGAGACCCTATTTCCTAATTATTACATAATATGGCACTTCAGAATAACACAATGGTGCTACAATACATAATGCGCTACGATTTACAGAGATGGTGCTACAATGGTTTACTATTCTCTATACAGGAAAATAGCACTAATGTATGGAGAAATGGTGCCACACAACTAAAAGGTGTTGCACGAGAGGTAGATGGCACCATACTGGGTTTAAATGTCATTTCTTCTGTCTGCAGGGTCAAAAGGCGTTGATCTAGGTATAGATAAGGAAGCTACAAAAAAACACTTTTGTTCAAAGATATTAGTTCAATCATGGTTAGTGGTTGTTTGCTGCCCCAAAGACATTCAAAATACAAGAACTAATGCTCCTAACAATGTGTTATCAAACCAAGCAAATGAAGGTTAGAAATAAGTTTTAAAGAAATTTTGCCATAGTTTCTCCTTGACCCTATATATTTTCTGCAAAACTGAGAGCCAAAGATGCCAAAGAACACCAAGAAACAAAATAAACACAAAGATTCAAATCAAGATGTTAGTGATTTTGTCATTTAGGAATAGCACTACAATAGTCAGGAATAGCGCTGCAATACTCAAAAATGGCACCAATCCATGCAAAAATAGCACCAAACAGGAGACGTTTAGTGCTGATACCTACAAAACACAACTTCAAGCACAAAACTCACAAAAAGCATTAGATTTTGGACCTTGTGGGTCCCACCGAGCATGCCAATGTGATCTATGAAATCAAAATGAAAGTGCAAACATAAAAACCAATGCATAAAATAAATTGTATACCTTCAAAATGACCCACATATCCAAGATAGGGTGGAGAGTGTTGCACCCAAACACTCTAGATTTACCCAAGATGCTCAAATTCAATGTGAAGTGCTCTCAATCTATGCAAATCACTAAGTAAAAACTAGCTCAAGGGGAGATATTTTGGCATGATAACTTTGCTCAAATTGTGGATGAGAAAATGGCTTGGGAGAGGCTCTATTTATAGATTTTTTGGAGAGATTTTGATCCAAGGGTGGAGATTCATTTGAGAGATCAATGGTTGAGGATTAAGGTGATGTGGAGGTCCTAGATTCAATCTCCAAAAATGGAGGGTTATGACTAAAGATGAATTTCAAATTCATCTTGGGAAGGGGGAAGATTAATGGGTTTGGGTGAGATGTGTTAGATATGAATTAAAAATTCATATGGGGAAGAGGAGGATTAAAAATGAATTAAAAAATTATTTTGGGAAGGGTGGAAATAAATGAGTTATGACATGTGTAAGGGGGTGTAATAGGTATTAATGAGGATTATGACATGTGTATAAAAAATTGATTTATGTGGCATATTTATCAATTTTTTATTTGTAGGATGTGGGGAAGGGTGTTAAGCTAGGTTTGACCACTTTAATTAGGGTAATTAGCCTAATTAATATGGCTGGAAAAAATTAGGGAATGGGTTAATGAGGGGTTAAGATTAATTAAACAAGGTTTTATTTAATTAACCCTAGGTCTAGGGTCATGTAGGTTAGGCTAGGTAATTAAATAATTGTTACTTAATTAACTAGGGTAGGAATAGGCTAATTAGTAGGTTAAATTTAATTAAATAAACATGATTTATTTAATTAATTGGGTTTAGGAAAAAACGAGAAATTAATCAAATAAATATTTGCACATTTATTTAATTAATTGGTAATGTTAGTCTATTGAATTAATTAAATTATTTCAATTTGGAAGGATGAAATGATGGGAAACCATGTGTTGAAAAGGATAATTAATTAAATAAAAAAATTAATTAACTGTTTGGAAGGGGAATTCATGTGTTTGGTGATGTCGGAGGTCAGTTAGATGGTGAAGACATTTTTAGGTGTCTACAACAATCTCCATTAATTCTACATTGTTTAGAGGATAATAAGGTTTGAATCAGATTTTTGTTGTGTGGTTTGCACCTTCATTTCTAACATTTTTCTACCTTATTTTAGGATGTTTTCATAATGTTTCCAACCTCACAAACTATGTTGTGAAATTTGTTGTTGTCGCAAACTTCACAAATTTATCATTTTTCCTTGACCTACTAGATCTTCACCATTTATGCATGACCAATTTTAGCTTGTATAGTCTACCATTGACTATAAATGATTTCTCTTGAGCTATGACAATCATTCCTTCAACCTTTTGACAATCTTAACTTGTATAGCCTACCCTTACCATAGTGCAACAGACCTCCACAATCATGGATGTCCATCATTTATGACAACTCTTCATTGATATGACAATCATTCCTTCAACCTTTTGACTATGTTAGGACCTCATACATTCACCTTCAAATCTTATGATAATGTCTTCTTATTATGACCAACTTTATGAGGCATAAGATGGGGATCCAAGGGTGTAGGTGACTTTCTCAAAGGATTCCAAGTAGCTTTATGGATTGTGGTAGTAGGATAAAACTCTTTATGATTGTCCTATAAGGACACAAAAGCATTCACAAGATCCAAACCCTTTCAAAGTGTTGCATACAGTCTAACGATTTATTATTCTATGATATGAGACAACAAAAAATTATGTTTGGTGAGTGTATTGTGATTAGGGTAAGTGCATGAAGTTGTGGCATGCTCGCATTATTTTTGCTTAAAGGCACAAAAAAATAGTCATTTGCTTCACTACTTGCGGCCAAAAAATAGTGTTTAGAGAAAAATCAGAGATTATAGCGTGAGTGCATTCAAGGAAGGTGAAACCAAGCAAGTACAAAGAGAGATTGATATTTTCACGATGTCACCTCACTAAACACTCTCTCGAAGACATCATGAAGCAAATTTTGAGGGTCTGGTAGTTGAAGAAGGTAGGGTTTGATTAATTTTTGTGAGTTTGAAAAGAATTTTTTACTTTTACAATATTAGATTAGTTTTTTATATTGCATTTATAGTTAATGAGGAAGGAGAAAACACAAATCCAATTGAGTAGGGTCAAAACAACCCTGAAAACCCTCTAAACCATCAAAACCCACTGTCACGTCCTCACCATGAAAGAGATACTCAAGAAAACTATTTAGGGCAAATAGAAGAAAACAAAAGACATATTCAAACCCTAATTGAAATGTTAAAGAATCCAAGTGCAAGCATCAGTCATAGGAGAGCACTTGCAAAGTCATTAGAGATGATTGTTTCTCACACTGAATCGGTGGCAAAACAAATCATTGAATTTCATGACTATAGGGAGAGGTGTTGGCAATACTATGCTGACAAATTGTCTTATGAATAAGTGAAGAATGAAAAAATTACAAAATCTGCATTATGTGCACAATTTATTAATCCTAAAACTGGCCAAAGATTAGAAGAGACTTGCAAACAGTTCCCTATTCATTGGTGTAGGAATCAAGATATATCCCAAAACTTTTGGGATAGATGGTACATGGTCTTTGATGAGCGTCCATGCAACAACAATGAGGTGCCATGATATTTATTGAGGAAACTCCATTGAGAGTTCATCCTCAAGAAGATTCCTAATTATTTTGATATTCGAGAGTTCTAGAGTAGAGGTGGTGGCTCTACCCAAGATAGAGAGGGGGCTCAGTGAGACCAAAATTGTCTGTAGACACCTAAAATGACCCTTCGCATCATATCACCTACATTTCAACATTAATTAAATAATCTAATTATTTAATTAATTTAATCAAAATCATCAATTTCCTCTAAATCACATATTTTCAACATTAATTAAATAAATCTTCTTTATTTAATTAATTTAGTTAAATTCCTCTATATTCTTCCAAAATTAAATAATTTTTATTATTTAATTAAAATCATTATTCTTTTTCAAATTTCAATTCTACATTAATTGAATAAATTAATTAGTTAATTAATTTATCATTTAAATACTCTTGTCTACAATTAAATAATTTTAAATTATTTAATTAAATCAATTATTCTTCCAAATTTAAATAAATCAATCAAATTTATTTAAATTATCTCAATCTCTAAAAATAAAATATAATCAAATATTTTATTTATTCCTCTAATCTTGCACAAACAATTAAATAAATTTATTTATTTAATTTCCTCAAAAATCTTCCAAATCCTCTAAAAATAAATCTTGTTCATCATGCACACAAAATTAAATAATTTATTATTTAATTTATCTCAAATCATGGAAAAAGCAAATTACAAGTTGAGTTAATTGACTTAATCAATATTGTTTTTATCACCAACTAATAAATTAGAAAAAGCATTTCTAAATTTATGAAATCTAATTTTGTCTCATGTCTATTTCATGTCTTTGCTAAATCAAGCAATTAACTCAAACAAAAATAGCTTTTTGTGTGACACATGTCAGGAGCACATTTATCATGAATTCTAGATTTATCTCATCCATTGGTTCTATTGAATTATCTGGACCGTTAATTGATCTTCAGTGAAACCTATATAAACTCCCCTCATCTCCATAACAAATCCTCTTCAATCATTTAAGCTTTTGCCTCCCTACAGCGCATTGAACGCATATTGCATCATTGAGCACATCGATCTTTTGAGCACATCGATCTTTTGAGCACAAACACAATCTACATTTGCTTGTTGCAAACATGGTTTCACAATTTATGAAGCAATCCACATTCAACCAAGATAACAATACAATCTAGGTGAAAGCTTTTATTGTTTTTCCTATTATTCATTGATTATTTGGTTGTTTTCCTAGATCATTATCTTGATGTTATAGGATTGAATTATTGATTATTTCATTGTTTTGATTATCATTCGATCTCAATTTTAACCCTATACACATTCTGGCACGCTTGGTGGGACCCACTAATTGCTATTTTTCTTTAGAAAATTTATTTTTTAAAGTATAATACAAAAACACGCAGACAAATAGAGAATCATGCCTTTGCAACACAGTAAAGTGCCTTTGGTTTGTAGCTCAATGCCTTCGGGCTATAGCACAATGCCTTTGGTAGTACAGTGCAGCACCTCTGGTATAATAGTACCACACTTTTGGCACTGTAGTATGACGCCTCTGGATACGTAGGGTTTTCTAAGGTATTTTTTGTTTTGTAGGGTCTAAACTATCACATTTTCATCATTCCTTATAGATCTAAGCTTTATTCATCATTCTAGAATCAGGAAATCATCTTTTCAATCTTGCTTTTTTGACAAAATCTTGAGTTTATTTGATCTGGAACAATGCAGTGCTTTTAGTATAATAGCGCTGCACTTTTGTAAAGTAGTGGAGAGCCTTTGGTACTATCATTTAGTGCTTTTGGTCAGTAGTAGCACACCTTTGATAGAATAGTACAGCGCCTTTGGTAAGTAGTTCAGTGCCTTAGGTATGACAGTAACACACTTTTGGTCATTTGATTAATTTTTGCTAACTATTGAGTTTGTGTGGAACTAATCAACTTTTTGTAGCTTCTTATCACTCAAACAAAGCAAATGGGTTTCTCTAACATGTTCATGTAGCAAAAACTTTGAAGAATTGCCAAAATCTATCAAATCTAGGTCTTAGAAAACATATTGCTTTCTTAAGGGACAAAGCATCTTTTTGCAAAATCTAAGTCTTAGGAACATATTACTTTCTTAAGGGACAAAGGACATGCATGCCAAAACACTTCAATTTCTTAAGGGACAATTGACATGAATGCAAAACACTTCAATTTCTCAAGGGACAATTGAGACCTACAATCGTGTGTGTGCCTATTCTAGTTGCACCTTATTTTTTTATAACAAGACAATTGAACCTTTGATTGATGTGCCTGATCTTACAATTTCTGTTATTCCTTTAGAAGGGCCTACTTCTAGATTATGTTTCATCCAAAAGGGATGACCCTAAGTAGAGTTTTCCTTTGAACCACTCTATAAAAGGGATAAGGTGAAATCTAAGTCTTAACTGATGTCATCCTTACCTTGTGGTACTAAATTGAAAAGAGGTGTACTATCTCTTTATGAAAAGTGATTTTCACATTGTGCGAAGTGTTTGATACTCTTAGTAGGATTGGTCAAAGCTTTTAGTAGCTTGTCACATTGCTCATAAGGCGTTGGTCTCTCAAAGCAACTAAGAACCATCTAGATAGTGACTACCTGATTCACCTCCAAACGTTGCGATAAATTTCAGTGCAAGGGCATAGCTGGTTTTGCCCCAAAGATACTCACCATTTCCTCCCTTGAGAAGAGATAGTATTCCCTCAACTAGCATAAGCACTTGTGACCTACTTGTAGCTTTCTGAGGGGAGGGTGAGATATCCCTACCTATCATCTCTCGCAAAGATTTAAATGTATGGAACCTAAATGGAATGACATTTAAGTTGATGGAGATTTCAAGTTGTGGGATGAACTATCGCAATGAAAGCTTGTCTCTAGGGATAAAAGTGCTTGATATTGTTTGAAATTATCTTTTCCTGTGGAAACATTGGGCTTTTTGTGAGCCTTGAACATACACTATATGTTGTGTCAGTCCTCTTTTTGGTACTTTGTTTGATGTGTTTTCTCTTGTCAAAGCAAATCCAAACCAAATCCAATCCAAAACTATCAAAATTTGCCTTTTAAAACATCACTGATACCATCTCAGCACCTTTGGTATAGTAGTCCAACACTTTTCCAATGCAGTCCAGTGCCTTTGGTATAACAGCTTAGCGCCTTTGGTAAAACAACTCAGTGCCTTTGGTACTATAGTACTGCACCTTTGCTATAACAGTACCATGCCTTTACAGCACAGTACAACACCTCTGTCTAGAAAATTGTTTTTTTCAAACTGCCTTAGCAAAATCATAGAAAAATCCTAGCAAAATCTCAAAAACATTGTCCAAGTGCATCCCATGGTAACCACTAGACTCCAGCAAACTATGAAGGCTAAACAAGTTGCCCCAAGGAAGTGCAAATCGCCTCCTCATACACCTCAACCAAGCTAATCCAACATGACTCCAAAGGGTACTCCAAAAACACCAATGGAAAGACCAACTAACTTTCAAAACAAGTCGCAACATGAACAACCAACCAATCCTCAAGTGAATAATGTCCCTTTGGTGAATGCACCTCAATATACAATAGGCATGCCTCAAGATTTCATTCCCCAATGTTATACCATAGGTCAAGTCCCATCTCAAGAAGAGCGACACTTTGAAAAAGGTCAATCCTCTCAAGAAGATAGACAAGACCTCTAGCTGAAATAATGCAAGATCTGCAAGCCATAGCCAACTTTGACAAAATCCTTAGTGAAAACCAAGATCAGTTCTTCTGCTTACTAGTTGAACAAGGAGCCAAACTACCTCAAGATTTTGATCTATCCAATCTTAAAGAGCCAAACAAAATTCATGACACTATAATAGCATTCCAAACTATGTCAACCGGGACCACTCCCATACCCAAACAAAGCTCACAAGGGAGAATGCCTACGCCTTTTTCCATTCAATATGAGAATCCTCTTTATCAAAATCCAATAGAAGAAAGACCAATCTCACTGCTCATGACTCCTATGGAGATTTATACACACCAACAAGAGACTCTACAATGTCAAGCAGAATTAGTGAAACAAGCCGCTCTATCTAAATCAAACACACAACAACCTCCTATCATATCTCAAACACCTAAATGGAACATTAGCTACCCCATCACGAGATAGTTTCCCACCAAATTACAATCCAGGAAACACCTACATAGCCATGCAACAAGGGCTACAACCAACACCTCCCCCAACATCATCCAATCTCCGTATCATTAAACCAAGTAGTGTCATGCAACCACACAATTCATAAAATGTCAACACAACCTATTTCCCTTCACCACAACATTCTTCTACACTCAACCTAACCTATCCCTATCTTAAACTACCCTAACCATCACAAAACACATCTACCTATGTCCCTTCGCCACAATGATCATCTACACTAGCCCTTTTCAACACATATCTCAATCAACCTCAACCATCACAAAGCCCATCTACCTATGTCCCTCCACCACCGTGACCATCCACACTCAACCTAACCAACACCTATCTCAACCCTCAACACTCTCAAAACTAAACTTCCCATAGCTATGTTCCACCATCACAACCAAACCCAACAAACTTTAGCTTTCCTCCACCTAATTCTTTCTTCACACCACCTCTGCAATACCAAAGATAGAACTCTTATCAACAACCATCACAAAGCCTACATTCTTACCTAGCACCACCCCCACTTCCCTAAAATCAAAACAACCAACCACAAACTAATCCCAACCAATCATATGACACATACAACCCCAACCAAACATATGACCCTTACAACACCAATGCCTATGACTTCCACTATGATCTTCCATATGGGTGACAACAACCACCACTAGTTCAACAAGAGATGTTTTCGATACCTCCAACAATTATGGAGCTAAAACTTGCTAAGGTTCAACAACAACTAGCTGATCTAACATTTGGCCACACCAAGAAAACCTTCTCTTTGGAAGAAGTTTGTCCTTATCCATTTGATTGGTCATTACCCATGATCCCTTTTCCTCCAAATTTCACTATACCCAAATTTGATAAGTACAAAAGAAAAGGAGACCCAAAAGACCATATTAGATAATTCTATATCACTTGCTTAGAGGTCTCACATAATGATACATATCTTATGTTCCTCTTTCCTCGCAGTCTTGGAGGTCAAGCTATAGAATGGTTCTCGTACCTACCCATGGGTATTAAATCTTTTAACGAGCTTGCGGAAAAATTTGCCACTAATTTCTCATACAACATAGAACATGAGGTCTCTATGACTGACCTATGTAACAATAAATAGAAAAATGGGGAAACTCTCATCTCCTTCCTTTAAAGATGGACACAAATGGCTAGCAAATTCCCATTCAAGATACCTGAAAAATAGCTTGTTAGTATGTTTTTGTAGAATCAAGAATTAGGTTTTCATTTGCAAATACTTAGTGCTACAACTTTCGACGAAATTACCTATAAGGGCATCAACATTGAAAAGGCCCTCATCTCTAAAGGCGTGGTGAAAATCTTCAAAGAAACTAAAGACAATGCTCCTCAACAACAAACAAACGATAAGCCCAAGTTTTGGAACAAAAACAAAAATGTAGTCAACAATGGTGTGGTGGATTCCAAACATGTCCAAACACTACAAACACCCCTTCATCTTTCATCCAAACCAAGTCAACCAAACCAAGTCAACCTCCACCTCAACAAAACCAACAACAACAAAGACAACCAAACCTACAACAATGACAATAAGAGCATCCTCGACAAGATTACCCTCCACGACGTCAGTTCACTCCCTTGGGAGAGCCTATAGAGTCAGTTCTATAGAAACTTATACACAATGGACTTGTCATATTACCAAATGCTCCCCCATATGGTGATCCTACTTACAAAACTGCATGGTACAAAGATAATGAATATTGTGAGTACCATAGAACTAAAGGACACCGAACCATAGCATGCATGAAACTTAAGCACCTGATCCAAAACATTATTGATCAAGGCGAAATCAAATTTGATGCACCCCCTAATCAAAACACAAACAAGGATCTCAACATGTACAAGGAGCCATTCCCTAACCATGGTCAAGGTCCACCTCTGGATAAAGGTAAAGGTGTTAACAAAGCTTCAACTTCCTATGACTCTATTGTGGGTCGTTTTAAAGAGAGTTGGGTGTCTACCCTCACAATCAAAGGCAAATCTACGAATTGCGCTATTACAACTCATCATGGTCGTGTCACCCTTTGTGGTCCTACACCAAGTCTCCCAACTCAATCCAATTATAATCTTGTCAAACATCTAGAGAAAACCCTACATAGATCTCTATTTTGGACCTTCTACGGTCATCACCTGCACATAAAGTTGTGCTTGAAAAAGCCCTACAAGAGTCTTTGGTTCCTAATGACATAGCGGTCATAGATTTCCAAGCTATAATAGGTAACATTGCCTCACCTTACAATGTGGTCTTCTTTGAAAAGTACCTCCCATCCCATGATCCATGTCACAACGATGCCCTTCACATTGAGGTTCTCATCCATAAATGCAAGATCAAATGCATACTTATAGATGGTGGTGCCATTCTCAATATCTATTCTCTAAAGTTGCTTAAACAATTGGGAAACTCTGAGGATCATGTCAACATTGATCAAAGTATTACAATCAAAGGGTATGATGATGTTGAACACTGGTCAGAAGGTGTTATCCACTTGCCTATACAAGTAGGCCCCGTTGTTAAGGGAAAATTGGAGTAAACATGAATAATCAATATATCAATATCAATAAAACCCAAAAATCAATGAAATATAGAAACAAAGAGATCAATCAAACAAAGAACTTTAAAAACCTTTGCAAACCTCAAAGCTTCATGGCTTCCATTGGTTGCCTATCTCAATCGATCTTGCATGTACGAATAAG
This sequence comes from Cunninghamia lanceolata, assembly GCA_027924645.1. NCBI lineage: Eukaryota > Viridiplantae > Streptophyta > Pinopsida > Cupressales > Cupressaceae > Cunninghamia > Cunninghamia lanceolata. Next base: position 467,959 of record BSBN01000022.1, read on the forward strand.
GCCCTCAGAGAGTGCACTTCCTTGCTATTCCAAGATTGTCAATGGAGAATGGCCATGATATTGCTTTGTAATGAAGATGAGCTTCACAACAATGGTAGTGATATGGTAACAAGTTGATCGCAAGCAAATGGAATGATGTGGGTGCCAAAAGCGCGCTGTAATTCCTGCAGAGTAACAATACTGAAAGCTTGGATGATTGAAATGGAAGAACAGGGTTCAATTTATAGACTTGTGAGAGAGAAGATCAACGGTATAGAAAGAACAAGAAGATCAATGGTTGAGAACAATTGAGAAAATGTAGGCGAATAAGAAGAAGACATGTGTCTTGCTCTATTTTGTATGAGAGGAATTAATAAAATAGAAGAATGAGTTAACTGAAGAGATAAAATCAATTAAAAGAATAGATCAATCAGTTAAGAGAATAGAACTAGAGAATAGAAATTGCATGAGGATGAGAAGATATTTTAGCTCAATTAAATATTTAGAATACTCAATTGCATGTGCACAAGGATTGAATTATATTTAGAGATAACTCAATTTAGAAGAAATAGACAACTTAAATAAATAATTGATTTATTTAAATTTAGAGAAGATATTATTAGAAGAAACAATTAAATAATTGGTATTATTTAATTTAGAATGAATTTGGAAGAACTAATTAAATAATTGGTATTATTTAATTTGTTGGAGGAATTAGAAGAATTTTAATTAAATAAATTGATTTTATTTAATTGTTGGGAGAATATAAATAAAATAAATAAATTTATTTGTTTATTTATTGATAAAGGAATTAGACTTAAATAAATATTAAGAATATTTATTTGGACAGAGTCATGTCATTTTTAGGTGTATACATTTTGCCCCTCTTTGATGCAATGTATTTTATCACATTGTTTCAAAGAATAGATTTCCTAATAACGATACATGCCCTAATTTGCCTCTGGTACAGGTTTAACGACAATAAGATGCCCCCTCGGGAGATTGGACAGGAAGAAAGTAGAAGGACGTGAGATGGGCAATCTCATGAAGAAGAAGGTAAAAAAAAATAAGTTAGGTTTGAAAAAAAATTGAATGATATGTGATGCAAGATAGAATGAAAACACACACAAGCAAGTAAGCAAGTATGCACAAATGATACAAGAACAAACAAGGTATTGCCCTTGTCGAGCGGTAAACCAACGATATTGATGAAAGGGGTAAATCATAAAACACGCAACAACAGAAATTGTACACAAAAAATAGAACTTTCTTTTATTGATTTGGACAACTTATTACATTACAAAAGCTCAAATACAATCAGAGGAATCAACCCTCCATAGGTTGCAACACATTACAGCTTCCTATCACAAGACTTTAGAATCATCTGCCTTCTACAACCCCAAATTAGCTAGGGTTTCTATTTTCCTACCTATTCTTGACTCCACACTTGCCCCCTTAACTCTACTATCGCCCAGGGTTCCCAAAATAGTCATAAATAGCACTTTTTGGCGGCCTCCAGCTAAATTTCAAAATTTGCAACTCCCTCCAAAAGTAGGTCAACTTCTAGGAAGCATAACTTTTGATCCAAGTGTCTAATTGATGAACTGTTTTAAGTGTCAGAAAGGTTGCGATGTGAACTATCACACCAAAAGTCTGTGAATAGATTTCCATCAACTTTTTGGTACGTTATGGGATGTTTTAGTACCTCATATCTCATTTCAAAAAAATTCAGTGGCTTTTTGGAAAACAAAAACTTTAATATCTTTCAGCTCACAAATGATCTTTGCCTGATTCCTTTACCAAAGGTCTTATATTTCCGTTATGTAACTTTCTATAAGTTTTCACTTCAATCTGTGCCCAAATGCAAAATTTCCTAAAATGGCAAGTAAACTTTTGAAAACTGATAGTTTGCTATTTTTAGCAGTTTGGAAAAAACTGAAAGTCCTACATCATCATTTAGGAGATTATCAAAAACACTAATTATGGAAAGAAATGAAAACATCTACAATGATTTTGAATTAACTTATGTTGGGCGATGCAAGATTGCCCTTACACCACTAGATGCTCCTGCATCAGATATACTGATAACGATATACAACAATGTTGTCATGGCGGGGAACGATATATCCCTAGACCAACATGGCAGGTGTGTTGTCATGGCGGGGAACGATATATCCCTAGAGAAAACACAAAGGATAGTGTCTGGTTTCAGGAAATGAAGCATGTCATGTAAGACGCGTGTGTTGGTCTGATGTCAATAATGTTACATCTTGTATAAGACAATTGATTGATTAACTGATCGAGTTGGTTTATGACCAGACAAGGATCAAGACCACTAATTATGATTGAATCATTTGTGAAAGATTGACTTGACTTGATTGGTATGGAGTAAGGATGGACTTGCATGTGGATCACTGCTCAGACTAACCAGATTGAGAAGAATGGATCACAATGATAGATAGAATTTTGATCGATAGAAGAATGACTTGACAGAAGGACTCACAAGCTTTTATTTGTAAACATTGATACTCTGCATAGAATTTTTATTGCATGGGATATGGATGCAAAATGCAATTGGATACGGTATGGGTATGGATATGGAATGCAAATGGATATGTTATGGATATGGAATGCAAATAGATTTTTGCCATCTTGATATTGCAAGTATTTTGAAGTGCTTATTTCATCATTTGGCAATTTTTTTTGGTACTTTTTCTAAATGTTGTAAGTTAATACAAGCATCTAGGTATAATTGAACCAAGATGACCTGAGCATTGCTTACATGGATTTTGATTTAGCAAGTTAATACAAGCATCAAGATATAATTAAACTGAGATGACTTGAGTATTTCTTGTGTTTCAATAGACAAGGATTATCCTCTTTCATGTTAGACATTTCATGTCCTCAATGATCTTTTGTCGATCATGTTGTTAGACAAGGCTTCACATTACTAAAGTTTAATCCACAAACAGCAAACAAAGAAAATAATCATGCCCCCATCATAGCATCTCTAGCTTTTGGTATCCTTGAGTAGCATAGAAAGACATGATAACAAAAATCAAGACTCTGTAACTTAACCATGATCACAACCAAAAAATATTTTTTGCATTTAGATGTGTTTGTTTCTTGCCATAATTTAGGTAAAATCATTTAGAGTGCTATAGGTACTTGCTTTCTTTTCTTTGGATAGGTTAAGGTCTTGCATAAAAAATTTCTTCTTGAAAACGGGTTTTGCTTGCGTTTGCTTGCCTTGTGAAAGGTTCCACAATCCTTATTGGTGAGACGGACCCTAAGGGACTGACCTAGTGCCTCGGAAGCTCGTTGCTAAATGGCCTTGCCTACATGACGATGCAGAGGCAATGTAGTTCAGGGTGAACCCTAATGGACCTAAGACCTAGGCGATAGAAAGTGGTGTGGACTCATATAGATAAAAGGATCAGACACGGGATGGATGGGTAAGTGGGAGCCTCAGGGGTGCATTGATAATGGCCTTGCCTATGTGACGACACAGAGGCAATGTAGTTCATGGACTTAGACCATGTGGACACTAACGATAAATGCTATGCTAGGCTAACACTATGGATATGATACTGGATAAGACCTTGGTTGATAAGGTGACAAAAATCAAGACTCTGTAACTTAACCATGATCACAATCACAAAATATTTTTTGCATTTAGATGTGCTTGTTTCTTGCCATAATTTAGGTAAAATCATTTAGAGTGCTATAGGTACTTGCTTGCTTTGCATTGGATAGGTTAAGGTCCTGCATCAAAAATTTATGCTTGAAAGTGGGTTTTGCTTGCATTTGCTTTCCTTGTGAAAGGCTCCATAATCGTTATTGGTGAGACAGACCCTAAGGGACTGACCTAGTGCCTCGGGGGCTCATTGTTAAATGGCCTTTCCTACATGATGATGTAGAGGCAATGTAGTTTGGGGTGAACCCTAATGGACCTAAGACCTTGGCAATAGAAAGCGGTGCAGACTCAGATAGATAGAAGGATCAGACACGGGAAGGATGGGTAAGTGGGAGCCTTGGGGGTGCATTGATAATGGCCTTACCTATGTGATGATGTAGAGGCAACATAGTTCATGGACTTGGATCATGTGGACGCTAACGATAGACACTATGCTAGGCTGACACTGTGGATAGGATACTGGATAAGAACTTGGTTGACAAGGTGACAAAAGACATAGAGTATCAAGCCATGATAGCTTATTGTTAGGTTTTTATTATGGAATAGATATGGATCGAATGGGATGAGATTGAAGGAAGAATGGACACAAGGTGATTGGTTTCCCAAAGATGGAGGAAGCAGTTTATCACAAGTAACACCTGTTTACCAGGTTTTCACCACTTGCTTTTATTTACACGAAAGCTAGAAGTACACATGACGCATGTTTGCTAGGTTTTCATCATGGTACCTATCCAAGGCACCTGTTTACCAGGTTTTCACCAAAGGACAATTTTTTTGTATTTTTTTGATTTTTTTTATTTATTTGGTATTTTTCTGACTTTTTTATTTTTTTGTATTTTATGCCCCCCTTACATTGGGGTTCTCTTAGGTATAGAATAGGTGAAGATGCATACTATTGATTGGGTCATCAAATAGCTCACCTTTTGATGTTGCCAACTGATATGCCCCCAATCTATAGGCAGTAACAATTACATAAGGCCCAAGCCAGTTGGGTTCAAACTTGCCTTTCTTTTCTCGATCCTGTTGATTGTGGGGATTTTATTTAAGTACTAGATCTCCAACTTTAAAAACTCTTGGGTGGACTCTGTGGTGTAGCTTCGTGACATCATTTGCTGATATGCCTTGAGATGATTGAAGGCATTCTGTCTCCTTTCCTCTAGCAGCTCTAGCTCTTGTAATCTGGAAACTCTATACTCTTCGTCAGTTATGAGACCTTTTAACAACACCCTGAGAGATGGTAACTCGACCTCAATGGGTAGGATGGCTTCTGATCCATAGACAAGGGCGTAAGGGGTAGCACCTATGGGAGTGCATATGCTGATTTGATAGGCCCATAGAGCAGGATTGATTTAGATGTGCCAATCACGATCAGCATCGTTGACTATCTTCTTGAGGAGTTTCAAGATTGTCTTGTTGGATGCTTCTTCTTGGCCGTTGCCTTGGGGGTAATAGGGTGTGGAGAAATGGTGTTGGATTTTGAATCAGTCACAGATCTCTTGTACATCCTAGTTTTTGAAGGGTCTTCCATTATCTGTGATAATGGATGAAGGAATTCCGTATCTGCAGATAAGGTAATTGAGGATGAATGAGGAAATTTGTTTACCTGTGACAGTGGTGAGGGGAGCGGCTTCAATCCACTTGGTAAAGTGGCAGTTATTATGAACTTGCGGCCATTGGATGAAGGCAGGTGGATTTTTCCCACAAGTTTGAGTCCCCATTAACAAAAGGGCCAAGGTGTCGTTAAAGGTCTCAACTCTTGAGCTGGTGCATGTATTAGGTTTCCATGTATCTGGCACTGCTTACACTTCTTCACAAACTGATATGAATCTGTTTCCATGTTCAGCCAATAATAACCCAAACGCATGAGTTTCTTAGGTAAGAAAGGACCGCTAGAGTGTGTTCCGCAAATTCCTTCATGCATGTCTTGTAAGGCGGTTTGAGATTCTTCTCGTTCTAAACAATGGAGTAAAGTACCATCCAAACCATGTCGGTATAGGGTGTCATCAATAATGGTATAACAAGAGGTTTGGTGGATAAAGGTTTGACATTGGTTTGAAGACAAGTTAGGTGGGAGGGTATTGTCCTTGAGGTAAGTGTAAATCTTACCATACCAGGTGAATCAGATCTGACTAGTAAGCATATGGAATGGGTTTCAGGAAGATCATAAGTTGGTTGCTGAATTGACTCCACCAAGAACTCGTACCGTGACTCATTCTTTGGGATCTCAAGGAGCAAGGCAATGGTTACCATGGCATCTGCTACTTTGTTTTCAATCCGAGGTATCTGATCAAAGGAGATGATCACAAAGTACTCTTTAAAGTCATCGACCATGTGCTTGTATGGGACAAGCTTCTCGTCTTTGGTTTGGTAGTCGTCATTGACTTGGTTAATCACTAGTTGAGAGTCACCATAGACATGTAGCTCTTTGATTTTCCATTTTGTTGCCATCTTGAGACTAATGACCAAGGCCCCATACTCTGCTATGTTGTTTGTGCACGGGAATAACAGATGATAAGACTTCAGTATGGCATCACCGTGGGGAGTGACCAACAAGATTCCTGCCCCTGATCTATGGTTTGTATAGAATCCATCAAAGTAGAACTTCCATGAGTGCGTTGTGATATTGCATAAGGATTCATCTGGAAACTCAAATGTCATTGGTGTGGTATCTTGTAATGGTGCTTCTGTTAACTAATCAACAATGATTTGTCCCTTGATAGCCTTTCTGTCTACATATTCGATGTCATATTCACTTAGGAGCATTACCCACTTGACTAGGCAACCAATAAGAGCTACTTTTCTTAATAGGTATTTTAGTGGATCTATCTTTACAATAAGTTTGACTAGATGTGCTAGCATGTAGTGTCATAGTTTTTGGGAAGCAAAAACTACAACAAGACAGGATCTTTCTATTTGAGAGTATTGCAATTCATAGCCCACCAATGTGTGACTAATGTAGTAGATGGCTCTTTCTTTACCTTCATAATCTTGTTGTGCTAGAAGGGCCCCAAGAGCTGTTGGTGTAGCAGATATGTAAAGTAACAATGGCTTTCCTTGGATAGGAAGCATCAAGATAGGTGGGTTCATAAGATACTCCTTTAGTTTACCGAATGCCTCTTCGCAATTCTCATCCCACCTAAATGGAATGTTCTTATGTAGGAGATGACTGAAAGGTTGGCACTTGTCTACTAGTTGTGATATGAACCTACGGATTGCTTGTAGCTTGCCCTGTAGAGACTGTAGTTGAGTAATATTCTTGGGTGGCAGCATTTCCATGATGGCCTTGACCTTGGTAGGATCCACTTCAATCCCATTTGCTGATATAATAAAGCCTAAGAGCTTGCCTGAGGTGACTCCAAACACACACTTCTTTGGGTTCAATCTGACTTTGAATTGTTCTAGTCTCTTAAAGACTCTCTCTAACACATCTAGTTGTGACTCTCTAGTGAGTGATTTTGCAAGGATATCATCTACATAGTCCTCCATTGTGACGTGCATGATATCATGGAATCTAGTGGTCATAGCATGTTGATATGTGGCTCCTGCATTCTTTAGCCCAAATGGCATGACATTCTAGCAGAAAGTGCCCCATGGACAAGTGAAAGCTGTCTTATGTTGGTCTTCTAGTGCTATCCTGATTTGATTATATTCAGAGAAGCCATCCATGAGAGATAACATGGTATGCCCTGCTGTTAAGTCGACTATGATATCTAGATTTGGCAACAAAAAGTCATCCTTATGCAAGCTTTGTTTAGATCTTTGAAATCATTGCATAGTCTGACTCAGCCATCAGGTTTGGATACTGGCACTATGTTGGAGACCCACTCTGGATAGTCTATTTCTCTGATGAACCCTACATCTAGTAGTTTCTTAAGTTCTTCTTTAACTAGTAGGGAAATGTGTGGATGCATCTTTCTAAGCTTATGTTTGACTGGTTTCACTCCTGGATCTAGTGGAAGATGATGTAGAATCAAATCTAGATCTAATCCTGGCATATCAGCATTTGACCAAGCAAAATTGACTTGCTTTTTCTTGAAGAAAGGTACAAACTTAGTCTTTTCGGTGGAGTTAGAGACTTAGCAAAGTGAATGACCTTAGGTTGTTCCTCTGTTCCAATGTTAATAGGTTCTGTAGGTTCCACAACAATTTGAGACTTCTCTTGGTGCATGTCATCAGGGAGAGTGTCAAGCCTTCCATCATCAGGTGCCACAGTTGGGTTTTCACCATCGGATGCATCCTTTCTTTTACTATTTTGGGATCTAATACTACTGCAAAGTAGTTTTCACCATCAGATCTAGTTTTTATTTTGATATTTTTGTGACTGGAAGGCTTGGCACCCTCTCTAAAATAAGCCATGGTATTCAGTTCAATGGTGAAGCCATCTTTATGATCCCCTATGGGTAGGTGGTCCCTAAGTTCCATGTAGTCAATGTAGGCATCCTCATTTTGAAACATGTCTAGTTGCAGGGTTCCTTGTAGATCCCAGTTGATAAGTTCAGGATGCACAAGGGGGAGGGAGTCGGAGGATAGATTTGATTTGTTGATAGTTTGGATGGATATGCGAGGGGTATTGGTAGGGATAGGGTTCGGGATGGTACTTTCCCCCAAATTGTTTATTATGATAGAACTCAAACCTTCCTTGAAAGTCATATTCTTGGGAATTAGAGAATCACACTCTAATGGTCTATGCGTTAGCATTTGTCCCTCACGGTAGAGGTTATAAGTTTGAACGGTGTCAATTTCCTTGTCGTCATAGGAGTGCTCTGTCAGCTCATCCCACTCATACTCATTGGAATCTGTGTCACTGTCCTCTTGAAGGTTATGGATCATCTCCACAAGACAAGCATTTGCTTTTTCTTTGCCCTTGTCTTTGTATCCTAGACCTTTTGCATTTCTTGCCAATGAGGACAAAGAAGGTTGAATGGGTTCTATTATTCCTTGTTTTCTTAGGCCAATGGGACCTTTTCCTTCATAACCCATTCTGTGTAGGGTAGACTCACCTCGCCCATAGATTTTTGTTGGGAGCTTAGGTGGTTCTTATTGTGTGTTCTCTTCTTCTTCTATGTAGAGCCATTGTAAGATATCTCTTTCCTTTGTTTCATCTGATAGGGTCCCCCATTTTACAAAGGGAGCTGTAGGAGGTGTAGGAGGAGAAGATGGCTTTGGAAAATGCTTGGGTCACCCAAAGGATCTAGGAGATAAAGGTATTTTGGCTAAGTTGAGGCTGTGCTCAATGGAGTATTCCCCTACTCCTGTTTCTTTGATGGTAATTTTCTGCTCTTTGGGCTTGGATGAGGAAGCTTCAGAGGTAGAATCATGTTGTGGGGTAGGGGATGTAGATGCTCTATTGTTGGGTATGATGTAATCAGGTTTTGAGTGGATAGAGCTGCAATGTTGAAAGGGGTCAGGATCACCTTGGATGATGACTTGTTTGCCATTATGAGGGAATTTTATGCATTGGTGGTAAGTAGAAGGCATCTCTTTCATGGCATGAATCCATGGTCTTCCTAGGAGAATATTATAGGCTAGCTCCTTGTCTAGGACTTGGAAAACAACGTCCTTTATTACTGGTCCCACTTGTATTGGTAACACCACTGTTCCTTTAGTAGTTCTTTCCTCTTCATCATAAGCTTTAATGGTGATATTTTTCCTTGGATCCACTGCATTCTCAAAGAACCCCAATGTAAGGACTAGCTTGAGCATGCAAATATTTAAACCAACTCCTGCATCAATGAGAACCCTTTTGATACGGTGTTTATGGATGAAAGTGATGATATGGAAGGGGGTGTTATGAGGTTGAGACACTGAGAGGTCATCCTATTCAGTAAATGATATGGTACTTGAGGAGGTTAGATTTCCTACCATGGCTTGAAACTTCTCTTGGGCCAAGTTCGTGGGTACAGTCATTTCTACTAAGGCTTTATCAAGAATCTCCTTGTGGGAAGGAGATAGACGCAACAACTCTAAGATAGATATGTGGGCAGGAGTCTTTCGTAGTTGGTCTATGACACTATACTGATGGGAGTTGGATTGAGAAGGTGATGACCTTGGAGGTAGGGTATTTAACGTGACCTTACCACTACAGGTGATGATGCTGCAATTAGTTTTGTTGGGTCCTAATTGTTGGTTGGACGTAACCACATTGATTTGTGGGATGTGCTCCGATATGCGATTAATGGTATAAGAGAACAACACACTTGCATATAATCAGTTTTGTTGGGTCCTGATTGTTGGTTGGACGTAACCACATTGATTTGTGGGATGTGCTCCGATATGCAATTGATGGTATAAGCAAACAACACACTTGCATAATTAGCGTTATTATTCCCATTATTCTAATTTTGCCTATTGCAGTTGTTGTTGTTGTTGCCATTGTTGTTGTTGTTGTTGTTGTATGGCCTGTCATGATTGAGAAGCGAATCCTTGTATGCCACATGTGTCTCATTAGAGGTATGTTGTTGAGCACCTCCTTGATTTTGATCAAGTATGTCTTGAATAACATGTTTGAGACAGATACAATTGTTGGTCATATGACCTCTTCCTCTATGATACTCACAAAAGTCAGTGTCTTTCCAATAGTGAGGTTTTATTTGAGGCTCATAGTCACTAGTTGGTGGAAGAGTGATCTCATTGTTAGCCAATAGCTTCCTTAATGCAGATTCTTGGGACTCACCTAGTGGTGTGAACTTTTGCCTAGGATTTGATTTGTACCATGGTCTTGGCTCCCAAGAGAATGTTTTGTTAGGCATAGCATTGCTTGCCTCTCCTTTGAGAGTGAAGATTGGTTGTTGTTTGGGAGCCGCCGCTTTGGCATCAACCACTCCATCATTGATGACATTTTTATTCTTAGTCCAAAACTTTGACTTGTCTGTAGTGTAGTTGGAGTTAGGGGTGTCCTTGTACAACTTAATTTGCCCCTTGGTGATCATAGCTTTCTCGATGAATAATCCCATTTCAATGACCTTCGAAAACGAGGTAGGGCATTGAATTTGGATTTGATAGCTTAGATCAGAGTTAAGGTTGTGGAAAAACATCTCCATCAATTGCTTCTCAGGTACATCATATGAGCATTTGCTTGCTAGTTGTCTCCACCTTTGTAGGAAGGAGGTGAATGATTCGCCGCTCTTTTGCTTGGTATTGCATAGATCAAGCATGGAGACTTCATGTTCAATATTGTATGAGAAGTGCATGATGAATTTGCTTACTAACTCATCAAATGTCTTGATACCCGGTGGAAGTCGTGAGAACCACTCCATGGCTTGACTACCTAGAGATTTAGGGAATAGCCTCATTAATAAAGTTTCATTGTGAGCTACTTCCATGCATGTGGCATTGAATTCCCTAATGTGACCTCTTGGGTCTCCTTTCCCTTTGTACTTGTCAAACTTAGGAACTTTGAACCGAAAGGGGAAGGGCACCATGTTCAAACTTTTATCAAAGGGGTATGGTGCGATGTCTTCCAAGGAGTAAGTTTTAGTATTTGTTCCCGTTTTGAGATCCGTCATTTGTTGCGTTAGACCCTTGATTTGTTTCCTCATTTCTTCCATGGGCATGTTTTGATCCATGACTTTCTTTCCTTTATCTTCACCAATGTGGTGTTCATGAGTTTCCTCTTCGGTCTCTTTCAGTTTGCTAAGATCGAAGTCAGTGGGGAGCTTAAGTCCCAGATTCGCAAGATGAATAAAGTACTTGTGAGGGTCCTCATGGAGCACTTTTTCTAGTAAGCATTGGAATTTTTGGTCTTGGAGGTGTCCTTGATACTCTTCATGAGAGATTTCCTCATCACTATCGTGAGGGGTGACAATGCGATTAGATGATCCATCCATTTCAAGTTGTCTTTTGTATTGAGATCTTGTTAAAACCATGCAAGGTGACGTGGGATGCAGTGGGATGAAACTAGAGACTTTGGCAAGATGCTAATGGAGACGGTTGATAATAGGATACTTGTGACGAGATTTGGACAAGGGACTCTTTTGATCAATGATTCCAAGTAAGACAGCCGATGCAAGATGATAGCGAAAAGTAAGGGTACTCAATACCTGTCTTACTATGTAGAGACTAGTCATGCACCAAGACCACTAGCAAAGTTCTATGACCTACTAGGGTTACTTGAATCTGAAATGATCCAAAAAAGGTCTTGCACTAATCTGATATAGGATACTTTTATTTTGCTCTATGGAGACCTAGTAGAAGGTGGATGAGATGACCAACGAAAGAGAGAGTTTGATGCAAAATGGATAGAAAAGTGACTGCAAGGTAAGATCTGATCTCATAATTTGGAACTAGGCTGAAATGGGTACCCAGAAATAGTAAAATTTTTCTCTCAAAGTATGTGGAAGTGCTCACTGTTACGAATATGCAGGAATAGATGCACAACAGAAAAGGATAAAAGCACAGAAAGTTGACACAGATGCGCAATACTGGTAAAACTCAGATGCGTAGTAATAGGTGATATAAATGTAGCAAGTCAGCACAAATGGGTAGCAAGTCAGAATAGATGCGCAGCAGAAAAGGATAAAAACATAGCTCTAGTTTTTCTGATTGTTTTTGCAAATTTTTAGCCATTTTTCTGATGTTTTTGGTTTCTTTTGTTGTAAGATGGTCTTTTTGATCTAATTTTCTTTAGTTATGGCAAGAAGACACAGCAAACACAGAATGTTTTTATGGTTTTTTTATTTTTTTTGTGATTTTTTTGACTCTTTTTGACTAAAAGAAAGCAAGTACAACCTTAGGTTTCAAAGGACAATATAAACCAAATTCTCACTATCTCTAGTGAAGCATCTTTGGGAGGTGATAATCACCCTTCCCTCCGGCTTATACAGGGTTTTGGCCACTAAAACAAAGGTGTTTAATAAGTGCAACCATTCAAGTGGTTATACATGCAACAACACTACTCTCCATTATGGAGTCTCCCAACCTGTAAGGGTTGCGCCTTGGAGGGTTTTGGGGGAGGTTAGCTGTCGGTATAACACAACTTCACTCGTTGTTTGAAACTTTCACTCCAAACACAATTTATTTATAGTGGCTTGCTTGGCAGAGCTTGGCTTTAGCTTGTTACCACTTAGGGTCATTCCTACTTGGATGGATGGTATCCAAGAGCAGGCCCCTCTAAAGGTTAAACACATGCAAAAATGATATGTTTGGCATTTTGGTCACCCAAGATAAGGGAGAGCATAGGCCTGGTATCATTCTCAAAACACAAAAGACAGTGGTTCTTTTCCCCTAGTTAAAAGGAAAAAGACTAAATGAGCTATCTACTTGGGCAAGCATAGAAATTTGTTAACTTTGAAGTGATAACAAGATAGCAATGGTTCAATTTTACCAAGATAGTAATGATTTGTTAACTTTGAAGTGATAAAAAGATAGTAATGGTTCAGTTTTACAAAGATAGTAATGTGTCTAACTTTGAAAGATAGCAATATAGCAATGATTCAATGATATGCAAGATACCAATGATTCCGTTACCACCCTCCTAGTTAAGACTACATGAGATTTACATGAGCATCCATTTACTTTCCTTTTAGAAATTGAAGTGTGAGTTAACAAGTATAGCTATATGATTCTAAACCAATACCTAACCTACAAAATAGATCCAAGAGTGTTCCTGCGAAAAAGTGTTAGCATTAGCAAAAATTGCAAAACAAAACCCTAAGAATCACTGTCTAGATCAGATGCACAACTTCAGAGCCTGAATGTACAAAAATAGAGCTCAGAAGTGTAGCAGTACAGATGCGTTGAGACAAAGGTTAAAAGTGTAGGAATACAGAGTGTGTGCACAAAACTAATAGATGTGCCATTTCAGAAGGTATATGCACTGAAACAGAGTCTGTATGCGCCAAAAGATTGGATGCGCCAGAACAGACAGCAAATGCATGTTAGGATGAGGCAGATGCACAGATTCCTCCTGTGTATGGCTTTCTAACACACAAAAAACTAAGTTTTTGGGTTAAATTAGGGCTAGGCCCCATGGTGGGCACCAGAAATGTTAAGGGAAAATTGGAGTAAACATGAATAATCAATATATCAATATCAATAAAACCCAAAAGTCAATGAAATATAGAAACAAAGAGATCAATCAAACAAAAAACTTCAAAAACCTTTGCAAACCTCAAAGCTTCATGGCTTCCATTGGTTACCTATCTTAATCGATCTTGCATGTACGAATAAGGCCCTCATCGAGTGCACTTCCTTGCTATTCCACTATTGTCAATGGAGAATGGCCATGATAGTGCTTTGTAATGAAGATGAGCTTCACAACAATGGTAGTGATATGGTAACAAGTTGATCACAAGCAAATGGAATGACATAGGTGCCAAAGGCGCGCTATAATTCCTGCAGAGTAACAATATTGAAATCTTGGATGATTGAAATGGAAGAATAGGGTTCAATTTATAGACTTGTGAGAGAGAAGATCAACGATATAGAAAGAACAAGAAGATCAATGGTTGAGAACAATTGAGAAAATATGTGCGAATAAGAAGAAGACATGTGTCTTGCTATATTTTGCATGAGAGGAATTAATAAAATAGAAGAATGAGTTAACTGAAGAGATAAAATCAATTAAAAGAATAGATCAATCAGTTAAGAGAATAGAACTAGAGAATAGAAATTGCATGAGGATGAGAAGATATTTTAGCTTAATTAAATATTTAGAATATTCAATTGCATGTGCACAAGGATTGAATTATATTTAGAGATAACTCAATTTAGAAGAAATAGACAACTTAAATAAATATTTGATTTATTTAAATTTAGAGAAGATATTATTGGAAGAAACAATTAAATAATTGGTATTATTTAATTTAGAATGACTTTGGAAGAACTAATTAAATAATTGGTATTATTTAATTTGTTGGAGGAATTAGAAGAATTTTAAGAATTTTAATTAAATAAATTTATTTTATTTAATTGTTGGGAGAATATGAATCAAATAAATAATTTTTTTATTTATTTATTGATAGAGGAATTAGACTTAAATAAATATTAAGAATATTTATTTGGACAGATTCGTGTCATTTTTAGGTGTATACACCCGTCATGTTTGAAACTAGGTGCCAAGTCCTCGACATTGAGCTACCTTATAACATTATCCTAGGATGCTTATGGATCCATTCCATGAAAGCTATTCCCTCAACATACCATCAGTCTCTTAAATTCCCATTTAATGGTATGGAAATCACTATCCCTAGAGATCCTCATCCCTTTGAATTTTGTCATGTCTTGCAAGGCAGTTATAAGAATTGCAACCAAGTGCCCAATAATGACAAAGCCCATGAATCCCCATTGTATGTCGATTCTAAAAATCTAACAAAACCCTCTACAGTTGAACCCAATCCTAATCCTATTCCTAAAATCAAAGTTGACATCCATGACATAGGCTTTAGAGAATATGATATCTCAAAATCTTGTTGTGTAGGGTGGATGCCCCTATCTCCTAAATCCTACAGCCAACCACCCATAGCCAAAGAAACTAAGAAAGCAACTATTCCTCCCCCAGCATCCCTAACTCAATTCAAAGAGGGAAAATTATTAGCAGAGGAAACTATTGAAGACATCTCTTCTTGGCTCTACAAGGAGAAAGAACCAGTCACCATACCAGTGAAACAATATGGTAATGGAATAAGGATTGTCAAAAACATGGGCTATAAATGAAAAGGTGGCCTTGGAAAACATAATCAAGGAATAATGGAACCCATCATTGTGAAAAAGAAGCTAGACAAAAAGGGATTAGGTTACAATATGAAGGTACCACGCGCCTTGGACATCGAGGGTATTCTTGACAAGGTGGCACAAACTTCTCTCACTGATTCGATGTCTAATGAGGATATCATCAATGACTCTTCCCTCCATATAACTGACCTATTCACAAAATCCTCCATATTCATGCTATCATTCGTATCCTTCACATCCAACACAAACACCCAGAGTGTAACATTTGTCTACCCTGAACTTATCGATTGGGACCAACAAGGGATCCCCGTTCTACATGTATTTCAGAATGATGAAGCTATTGTAGAGTTCATGGGACTTCACGATGGTTTTGTAATGGAACTAGAGAAAATTGCTTATTTTGGTGAGAATACCAAATCCTCTAGTTGTAAAAGCAAAAATAAAGAAAGATCTCTAGGTGAAAACCATGCTGTGGCACCTCCCGATCACAAAATAGTAAAAACAAAGGATGTATCCAAAAGTGAAAACCCAGTTGTGGCACCTGAGGATGGAGGATTTGACCTTCCCTTACCATCTAAGTATCAAGAGAAATCAGCTCTCCAAGTGGAAGATTCTACAGAGATAAATGTGGGCACAGAGCAAAATCCTAGAACAACATTCCTAGAAGCATCACTATTAGAGAAAGAGCACAAGGATCTTACCAACTTCTTCTTGCAGCACACCATCAACTTTGCATGGACCTATACTGATATGCCAGGGTTAGACCCTTCACTAGTAGTGCACTATCTCACAGTTGATCTAACAGCTAAACTAGTCAAGAAAAAACTAAGAAAGATGCATCCACAGATAGCTCTCTTGGTGAAAATGGAAATATAGAAGTTGTTAGATGCAAATTTTATCAAGCCTATTGATTATCCAGAATGGGTCTCAAACATTGTACCTGTGGCTAAATCGAATGGGGCCATCCGCATGTGTTCCGACTTTAGAGATCATAACAAAGCATGTCCCAAAGATGACTTTCCATTACCAAACATTGATCTCATAGTAGACTTGACCGCTGGTCATGAAATGCTTTCTCTCATGGATGGATTTTCTAGCTACAATCAGATAATGATGGTAGAAGAAGATCAACATAAAACAACCTTCACTTGTCCTTGGGGTAACTATTGTTGGTGTGTCATGCCATTTGATCTAAAGAATGTAGGGGCAACTTATCAAAGAGCAATGATAGTGATATTCCATGACCTCTTTCATCACATCATCGAGGACTATGTGGATGATATACTAGCAAAATCTTCTAGGGCAAATCACATACAAGTTCTAGGACAAATCTTTGATAGACTCGAGAAATATCAAATAAGACTTAATCCAAAGAAATGTGTCTTCGGGGTAACATTAGGAAAACTATTGGGATACATTGTATCTCGTAGAGGCATTGAAGTAGATCCCACAAAATTCAAAGCTATAGTGGAGATGCCTCCACCAAAGAACCTAAAAGCATTAAGGAGCCTTCAAGGAAGGTTACAGTCTATTAGGCATTTTATTGCACAGCTAGCAGATAAATGTCAACCATTTCAACACTTGCTCCGAAAGGATATCTCATTTCGATGGGATAATAAGTGTCAAGCAACATTTGATCAACTCAAAGAGTATCTAGCTACACCTGTCTTGGTACCACCAGTTACCGATAAGCCTTTGATCCTGTATATCTCAACTACAACTGCAGCCCTAGGGGCTCTTCTAGCACAACATGAGGAGTCAGGAAAAGAGCATGCAATCTATTATATCAGTCAAACCTTGGTTGGTTATGAACTCAATTATTCACCTATGGAAAGAACTTGTTTAGCCTTAGTGTTTGCTTCCTAAAAGTTGCAGCATTACATGCTAAACCAACATACAAATCTCATAGAAAAAATTGATCCATTGAAGTATCTCCTACCCAAAGCAGCTCTCACAGGAAGACTAACTAAATGGGTCATGATCCTTAGTGAGTTTGACATTGAGTATGTAGACTATAAAGAAATCAAGGGACAAGCCCTTGCAAATCAACTAGCAAAAGCACCTATGATAGATGTACATCCTATGGTATTTGATTTTCTAGATGAGAATCTCTTCACTCTTTCTACCTTAGTAATGTGGAAGTTGTATTTTGATGGTTCCTACACACAACATGGATCAGGGGATGGCATCTTATTCATCACACCTCAAAATAACTATATCCCCAAGTCATATCAGCTTGCATTTCCTTGTACCAACAACATAGCTGAGTATGAAGCACTCCTCATAGGTCTCAACATAGCAGTTCAATGAGACATCAAAGAACTATAGGTATATGGATACTCACAACTAGTCATTCAACAAGTAACTGATGAGCACCAAACAAAAGATGAAAAATTGGTCCCTTACAAGCAATTAGTGGATACCTACAAACCACACTTTTCTAGCATCACTTTCGAGTAGATTCCAAGAGAGCATAACAAAGATACAGATTCTATGGCTTCTATGGGATCACTTATAGACATGCCTGCAAACACACAGAAATGTGAATTCTTGATTGAGAAATTGTTGATACCAGCTATCGATGTTCCAACTACTGAAATCATCTGTGAACTTGTTGGTCCCAATTCCCCATGGTACAAAGATATCTATGACTACCTTAAAAATGGTATCTTTCCCATTGACCTATCCACAACACAACACAAAACCTTAATCTGTAGATCCTCCCGTTACACCATTCTGGGTGATACACTATATCACCAGAGTCTTGATGGTATCCTCTTACGATGTCTTAATGCAGAAGAAGTCGATGCCACCTTACGAGACATACACGAAGATGTCTATGGCACACATTCTACTAGTCCTAATCTAGGTAAGAAGATACTCCGTACAGGGTATTATTGGCCTAGAATAGAACAAGATGCTTTGTAATTTGCTAAGAAGTGTCTACAATGCCAGCAACATGGAGATTTGATTCACACACCAACTCATGAACTGCAACCTATGACAACTCCATGGCCTTTTTCACAATGGGGTCTTGATCTCGTAGGACAAATCCATCCATCCTCATCCAATGGCCATAAATTCATCATTACCACTATTGAGTAGTTCATGAAGTGGGTTGAAGCCATTCCCATGACTTATATCACTGGAAAGCAAATAGCCTTGAAGTTTATCATTAACTACCTCATTTGCTGGTATGGTATCCCCCAAGCTATTGTCACTGATAATGGGAGACCATTCAAGAATCAATATGTCCATGCCTTGTGCACCCAATACAATATCCAACATCGCTTTTCCACTCCCTACTATCCACAGAGTAATGGCCAAGTTGAGGCTTCCAACAAAACCATTCTCAAAATCCTCAAGAAAATAGTCAATGAAACTAGTCATGATTGGTACATACAACTCAATCCCGCCCTATGGGCCTACTGCACTAGTATCAGAACACCAACTGGTGCCACACCCTATGCCTTGGTCTATGGCTCTGAAGCCATTCTACCCATAGAGGTTGAGATCCCATCGCTCAGAGTATCCATTCAAAACTTGATTGATGGAGAAGAGTATCACACTTCTAGATTAGCTGAGCTAGAATTACTAGATGAGAAGTGCCTTGTTGTGCTTAATCATCTCCATGTGTATCAAAACCGCCTCTGAAGCAACTATAACAAGAAGATCAAAGAAAAACAGTTTCAAGTTGGCGATCTTGTCTTAAAAGAAAATCAGAGAAATCAAACAGATCGAGAAAAGAAGGGCAAGTTTGAGCCTAATTGGTTAGGACCCTTTGTTATCACAACAACATATGGATCAGGAGCTTATACTTTAGCAACACCTGAAGGCATTCCTCTAGATGAGTCACTCAACAGTGTTCATCTCAAGAAGTTCTTTGCCTGATCTTAGAGTATCCATGTCAAAAAAAAAGCAAAAAAAAACAAACAAAAAAAATAATCCGTCCTATGGTGAAAACCTGGTAAACAAGCACCTTGGATAAGTACCATAGTGAAAACCTAGCAAATAGGTGCTATGTGTAGAGTTAGCATCCATTATCTATTGATTCTTATTCATTCCGTGTCCATTTCACAACAAACTTCATCCATCCATCCATAATAAAACCATTGACCCATTTGCATTTCCATTTCCCTATCTAGAATAGCTTGGAAATTTGTCAATGTCACTCATGTCAATTGTCAGTTTCTCTTTGTTAGTTCATCCATCATCGTTATCCTATGTCAAGTTATCCATGTCAATCGTCAGCTATCCTATGTCAATTATCTATGTCTTCCTATCATCCATTGTCATCCTATGTTAGTCAGCCATAACAAACACCTCTACCTAAATGGGGGCAACTCTTTTCTTAACCTAGGTCTAGGAATGGATCCTTATTCGTGGTTCACAAACACTTCAAACAAACAAACAAAAACACTTTAACCTTAAGCAAAACACAAACAAAAACAAAAATAAAAAACAAAAACAAAAGCACAAACACATCAAACCATATCAATTGTCTTATACAGGTTGTCACACGCTCGAAACTAGACCAAGTGTCTTATACGAGGTGTTTCATTTCTAAAACTAGACTCCTTCATCTTTGTGTTGATCTAGGGATATATTGTTCCCCACAATGACAACACTTTCCTACATCATCAAACACCCAGAACTACCTCATCATCTCATCTCAATCTTAAGGTACCTTGATCTCATGGATATGGGTATGTAGGTAGTTTGGAATATGAAGGAAGTATCCAATACTCAGGTACATAAGATATCATCATTTCACCATGTCCATCCTATCCATCTCACCCATACATCCTAATAAAATCTATAGCTTTCATGAAGATCGATCAATCATCATTTCTATGTTCTATGATATCAATTCTTCTATTCTTTCTCCATATATCTCTATCTCCTAACTTTTCATTTCAAGAGCACACTTGTGTTCTTCAAACCCAAAATTCCTCTCAAGGGGGCATCATCATTATCATCATCATTCATATTATCAATATTCCTCATCCTTTTCATACCAATCTGGCTAATCAGTCTATCCAAATTATCAAATCACATCTGTTGGTCTTGATCCTAATCTTGTCATAAACCAAACATTATCATCAATCAATTTTTCTTATACAGGATGTTGCATTGTCGAAACCAGACCAAGCGTCTTATACGACATGTTTCATTTCCTAAAACTAAACATTATCATCAATCAATCAATCATATCAATTGTCTTATACAGATTGTCACACTCTCGAAACCAGACCAAGCATCTTATACGAGGTGTTTCATTTCTGAAACTAGACACTATCATCCTTGTGTTGATCTAGGGATATATCGTTCCCCACAATGACAACACTATTTGTATCAATCATCAATAATTAATCATTGGTTTACAACTTGACAGGGGTAATGCCTTGTTTATTTTTGAATAATCATCATCACCATTCATCTTATCTTTCCTTGTCACCCTCACTTTGAGTGACTAGGGCATCACCACTACTAATCCAATCAATATTCTTCTAAATCAATTTTCTTCTATCAAATCTAGCACTATGTTTTAAATTTCTTAGAAATGATGTTACATTGCAACACCATCTCAAAGAGGGGCAAAACGTAGACACTTAAAAATGACCCTTCGCATTGCATCACCTACATTTCAACATTAATTAAATAATCTAATTATTTAATTAATTTAATCAAAATCATCAATTTCCTCTAAATCACATATTTTTAACATTAATTAAATAAATCTTCTTTATTTAATTAATTTTGTTAAATTCCTCTATATTCTTCCAAAATTAAATAATTTTTATTATTTAATTAAAATCATTATACTTTTTCAAATTTCAAGTCTACATTAATTGAATAAATTAATTATTTAATTAATTTATCATTTAAATCCTCTTATCTACAATTAAATAATTCTAAATTATTTAATTAAATCAATTATTCTTCCAAATTTAAATAAATAAATCAAATTTATTTAAATTATCTCAATCTCTAAAAATAAAATATAATCAAATATTTTATTTATTCCTCTAATCTTGCACAAACAATTAAATAAATTTATTTATTTAATTTCCTCAAAAATCTTCCAAATCCTCTAAAAATAAATCTTGTTCATCATACACATAAAATTAAATAATTTATTATTTAATTTATCTTAAATCATGCAAAAAGTAAATTACAAGTTGAGTTAATTGACTTAATCAATATTGTTTTTATCACCAACTCATAAATTAGAAAAAGCATTTCTAAATTTATGGAATCTAATTTTCTCTCATGTGTATTTCATGTCTTTGCTAAATCAAGCAATTAACTCAAACAAAAATAGCTTTTTGTGTGACACATGTCAAGTGCACATTTATCATGAATTCTAGATTTATCTCATCCATTTATTCTATTGAACTATCTGGACCGTTGATCGATCTTTAGTGAAACCTATATAAACCCCCCTCATCTCCATAACAAATCCTCTTCAATCATTTAAGCTTTTGCCTCCCTATAGCGCTTTTAGTACACATCGCATCATTGAGCACATCGATCTTTTGAGCACAAACACAATCTACATCCGCTTGTTGCAAACATGGTTTCACAATTTATGAAGCAATCTACATTCAACCAAGATAACAATACAAACTAGGTGAAAGCTTTCATTATTTTTGGTATTATTCATTGATTATTTGGTTGTTTTCTTAGATCATTATCTTGATGTTATAGGAATGAATTGTTGATTATTTCATTGTTTTGATTATCATTCAATCTCGATTTTATCCCTATACACACCGTGTACCTAGACCCTTGTTGAGGCTAGAACGTGTGTCACTCGCTTCGAATTTGAAGGAGAGTGTTGAGGTGGAGACATTACATTCATTGACTTCTCTCACATAGTCTCTAGCACAACATTTTGATGATCTCACCCAAGCCAATGAAGGTGAGAGAAGTAGGCATCATTTGTCCCCACATTTATGCAGTTCATGTGGGAACCTATGCGATTATGGGATGCAGGACTAAAGGTAGGACTCTCAGAAGGATGTTGCGATGCAGGGGCAACATCTAATGATAGACACATCCATATTGGATGATATTGTTCTCACCGATGATGTCTTACAGCATACATTTGGTATTGACTCTTAGGTAATTTTTTACAAGTTTCATCTTGATTTAATATATTCTTATTTGAAATTTATAATTCCAAGGTCAGTGTCTTCATCCTACTTCTGTTAGCCATCCATTGGAAGGTTATGAGAGGAGGTCAAGTCAGTAGGTATGTAATTTATCACATGATCATAATTATTGTACATATATCAATGGTAATATTATTTTCTGATAATTTTATGATTTCAACAAGGAGCTTCACCAGCACCTCTATGGTTTCCTTGGTCCCCTAGATGCAAAACCAATTATACAGAGGTAAATTTAACCATTTTTAATCATTATGCATTTCAATAATTTTATGTATTTATTTTGGTCGAATAATCTTGAACTCTATTTTTAGATGTTGAATATGGAGACTCCTCATCTTCATGAGTCAGTGCAGGTAGGCATTGTTGTAGCCATGATGTCTTCAAATCCTTTGACCAAGGTATGAGCCAATAACATGAAAATGTCATAATTTTGTATTTCTTGTTTTATCTCATGTCATTTGATGTACATAAATGATATTTATGTTTAGTCAATTTTGCTTCTTGATGCTTCTCACAAGAGATCACAACTCCAACCCATCAAACTATAGACGAAGAGAGATAAAATACGATTGAGAGTGATCATTAGATAGCGGTAAGTGATCAATTACATATGTGATATTATATATTTCATGTTTTCTATATTAATGTCCATATTGTTTGATTGTATTAATAGGAGGAGCTACATAAATCTCTGTTGAAGAGGTCTACTCAACGGGAGAGAGAGGATAAGTCACTGGTTGGCTCTTCATCTTCATGGCCAAGCAACGACAACCAATTATTTGATAGAAGTCCATAGGAAACTAGATTTTGGGACATTTTTGTATGCCTAGATGGCTTTGTATACATACTTTTGTATGTTATCAATGTATGTTTTTGTATATGCCTGTATGGCTTTGTTTGGACATGCCTATATGGCTTTATATATAAACTAGATGTTATGTTCATGACATTATGTATATGACAGTTTATATTAAATATTTAATATGATGATCAATTATCATTACAGGAATTTGGTTTTACATGTGCCAATTGCATTTGCTTGAAATTTTATAAATCATTTTCAAATAATCCATTTTGTGCATATCTTGAAATCATTGCATTCCATGAGACCATGCATTTCTTTGAGGCATTAAATGTCAAAAAATTCATGCACCTTATCTATGCTTCCACACTTTCCATGCATGTCTACAAGGGCAGTTGCAAATAAAAAATGTGACAAAATTCATATATCCTTTATGCTTTGATGGTTGTCCACACCATGTTCCCCAAATCCCATTTTGGCGTAGGCAAGGAGGATGTTGGATAAGGTTGTGCAATTTGGTTTTAAACGTGCCAATTGCATTTGGTTGAAAGTTTCTTTTGTGCATTTTCTTGAAAGTTTCTAAAGCCTTATGAAAAATCCATTTCATGCATATCTTGCAATCATTGTATTCCATGAGACAACATTTCTTTGAGGCATCATGTCAAACAGTTCACATTCCTTGTATATGCTTCCACACTTTCAATATATGTCTCATAGGGTAGTTGCAACTACAACATTTGACAAAATTCCCATATCCTTTATGCTTTGATGGATGTCTATATTGTCTTCCAAAGATACCATTTTGTTCATAAGCCAATTGCATTTATTTGAAAGTTTCTAAAGCCTTATCAAAAAATGGTATTTCTTTGGGCTGGGCATTAGATTGAGGTATATGATTCTAAGTATTTCTTGTTGTTGTTGATGATGTTTCTTTGGGTTGTCAAATTTGGATTTACACCTGCTAATTGCATTTGCTTGAAAGTTTCTAAAGCCTTTTCAAAAAATCCATTTTGTGCATATCCCTCAATCATTGCATTCCATGAGATGACATCTCTTTTAGGCATTCTACCAAATAGTTCAAATGCCTTGTCAATGCTTCTACATTTTGCACCACCCACTCTTCCGCAGGCACTTCAAGTCCTGCCTACGGTGATGCGAGGAAGCCCTGCATCATTGCAGGCATGACTTGAAGTGCCTACAAGAGAGCAGGTGACCATTTTGACACAGGAAGAGAGGATGCTGGCAAAGGTTGTAGAATTTGGCTTTACACCAGCCAATTTCATTTGCTTTAAAATTTATAGTTGGTTCCAAACTATTTGACAAAATCCCTCAAAGAAATGTGGTCTCATGGACTGCAACGATTGTAGGATATGCACAAAATGGATTTGTTGATAAGGCATTAAAAACTTTCAAGTAAATGCAATTGAATATACATATATAGAGAGATAGATATGTATGTAGAAGCATAGACAAGGCCTGTGAACTGTTTGACAAAATCCCTAAAAGAAATGTGGTCTAATAGACTGCAATGATTGTATGATATGCACAAAATAGATTTGTTGAAAAGGCTTTAGAAACTTTCATGCAAATGAAATTGGTAGGTGTAAAGCTAGATTCCACAACCTTTGCCAGTATTCTCTCTACTTGTATCAAAATGGTAAGTTTGGAACAGGGTATGGACATCCATCAAGGCATAATAGAAGGCAGATTTTTGTCAGATATTATAGTTGGAAATTCTCTAATAGATATATATCAAAAATGTGGAAGCACAGACAAGGCACACAAACTGTTTGACAGAATGCCTCAAAGAGATGTCATCTAATGGAATGCAATGATTGTAGGATTGTACAAAATGGATTTGTTGAATAGGCTTTAAAAACTTTCAAGCAAATGTAATTGACAGTTGTAAATCCAAATTCTACAACCTTTGCCAGCATCCTCCCTGCCTGTGCCCAAATGAGACCTTTGGAACAGGGTATGGACATCCTTCGAAGCATAATGGTAGGGGGATTCTTGTGAGATATTATAGTTTGAAATTCTCTCATAGACATGTATGCAAAATATGGAATCATAGACAAAAAATGTAAACTATTTGATAGAATTCCTCAAAGAGATGTCATCTCATGGAACGCAATGATTGCAGGATATGCACAGAATGGATTTTGCAAGGATGCTCTCAAAATATTTGAATTAATTAAGCACTCTAGAACATATCCTAACATTGTAAGCTTTTCTTGTGTTCTAGGTGCATGCAACCATGCAAGTTTAGTGGATGAGAGTTGTACATACTTCAATCACATTTGTAACCCTTATTGCATTACACCTACAGTTGATCATTATGTGTGCATGGTTGACCTCCTTGCCCGTGCTGGCTATCTTGAAGACACCCTAAACTTTATCATTGAGATACTTGTTAAATTTGTGTTGGTTGTATGGATGTGTTATCTTGGTGCTTGTAGATCACATATGAATATAGGCTTAGGAGTATTTACAGAAACACTACTTTTTGATTTGGATCCTAAAAATGATGCACAACTTATGTTCTTCTCTCAAACATCAATCCAGAAGTGGGCAAGTGTGGTGAGGTAAGGAGATTGATGAAAGATAGAGGAATTAAAAAAATCCCCAAATGTAGTTGGATTGAAGAGAATAACTGGTACATGCTTTTTTGTGTAGGAGATAGATCACATCCATAGACAAAGGAGACCTATGCAAAGTTGGAGAACTTGGCTTGGAAGCTAAAGGCGGCAAGGTATTTTCCAGATTCAAGAATTTACTTAATGCTATGGAAGGATGGGAAAAAGAATTATTTCTTAGCCACCATGGTGAAAAGTTGGCAATTGTATTTGGTTTGTTAAACATGCCCCATGGAACAACTATTAGAGTTGTTAAGAACCTTCAAGTATGTGTTGATTTCCACACTGCAACAAATTTTATCTCCAAGATTGTTACAAGAGAAATGATAATAACCTCATTAAACAACTCAGAATCATCCATAGCATGCAAATCCAAGAGCCCTGCTCCAAACTCTCCCCTTAACTTGGGTGTAAGGAAGCCATCCATTGCTGACAATCCTGTGAAATTCTAAGGCATAGGAGTGGCCAGATCAGACCTTGGATCCCCACATAAATTCATGTTTTTGAGCATCCTATAGAGTCTTTGCTTCTCATCCATCATTTTCCCACTATATCCCTACTCAAATATTTAACAATCCTAGATTCTTCACTGCCTAAAGATGCATATCAATTCTTATGGAAACTTGCACACTTGAACAAATTTATCTTGTTATTTCACCAAAATCTACGAAGCACTTTGATATTTCAAGGAAAATTTGGCATTTGAAAAAAGTTTATTTTATCTATTATCATTTTGGGATTAACTACATGGGCTCTGGGCTTGGAATATCCAACACTTAGGGAATTCCTTCAATAATCCATATTTCATGAAAATAATAACACACACTAGCTCAGGGGTAACAAGCAACCTACTTGTGAGAAGAACCCAGAAAGGAGTTGTGATTACCATCAGTGGATACAAGACAATATGTGGTTACCATGCAAGCTATTATGTTGCACAGGTTATGTTAAAAGAAAAAAACTTACTCTAAAATCCTAGTTTCCACATGTTTGTTTTGGTGAGTTGGTTTAGGGCATCACAATCAACATTTCAACCACAAAAGTAAGACTACAATTCAACTCTGTGAGAATGACAATAAACTACATGTATGCGGGAATTAAAAAGCAGTACACAATTTTCTAATTTCCTTTCAATAGCCAAGCACACTATATCCTTATCCTATAATCAAAATAAAAACTAAGAAGTTATACATTATGTATCCTCTGCCTAGATTTGAAAAGAGAAATTATGCACCCACTTCAAAAATGTGTAATATCTACATTAGTGTATCTAGTTGTCTACATGATTGTTCTAAAAGATATTAATATTGGAGTAAACATTTTGTGCCTTGTTATATTCATCAGTTTGCCTCATCTAAACGATGGATCATGATGAGTAATATGAAACATTAATACAAACAAAACCCACACAGTTTAATCAATCCACAAGCATTTCAATCAATTTAAACTTTCCAATTCTAAGTTGTATCTTGTATCAACATTAATAAACACCAAAGAAGAAGATCAAAGTAGTAAAACCCTAATTGAAAACAAACATATAATAGAACTGACCTAGTATTGAAAAGTGAAAACTGAGTGTGAAGCAATGAGGGTAGGCTATAAATATGCATCGGCGGCATCTACAACAAAGGGTATGGTGGGTGTGGTTCCAAGGATGCAAGAAACTAGGGCATAGAGAAAACCAAAAATGATACAGAGGAAGAGTGCGTTGTAGGCAAGCAGAGATGGGTGCCAAAATTTTAATTAAATTTTAACCATTTTACTTTTGGTGCCCATCGTTAACATTTTGTAGGTTAGAAACAAAAAGCCTCCATATTATTAAATATATTATAATATTATATTATTATATAATATTATAATATTAATATATAATATTATATAATATTATAATATTATATTATATATTATAATATAATATTATATAATATATAATATAATATATATTATATAATCGTCTGATAAAGGGCTAGATCTTTAGGCAGACATGAGAGGTCACATGGAGGGGGCAGAGATAGCTCCTAGACATTTTATGTAGGCCAGATCTATTTTTTGACAGTCAAAAAGTGTGATTGAAGGCCTCAGTAGATGTTGGCAAGGTGGCAAGTAATGATGTTTTTGGCAGGTCGGGGCTAGACAATCACTTCCCCGAGGCCTGCAGATCATTAATGGGCATGTTGTGCCATGGCTAGTGCACTGAGATAGATTGAAGAGAAAAGATAATCTAGCTCCGCTCGTGGGAAACATCTAATCTTTCTCTCCCTTTATTCCTTTGGTCTAAGCAGATATTTCTTGCCTTACCTTGTATTATCTTTGAATTCATGGATTATGATCAAATTGGAAAGAAAAAAGAATAGAGGAGTAATAGTCATTTATTTTGTCATTTTTATTTTTCTAACCAATTATTTAGTTGTGTTTTTTTCCTAATGACCAAATTAGTCATTTATTTAGTCATTTATAGCTGTGTTGCAAAAAATTTTGGTCACGTGACTAAAAGTTTTAGTCACCTGGTCATTTATTTGCCATATTTATACTAGTGTGTGGAAGCATAGACAAGGTACGTGAACTATTTGACATGATGCCTTGAAATGAAATGCCATTTCATGGAATGCAATGCTTGCAAGACATGCAAAAAATAGATTTTTTTGACAAGGCTTTATAAACTTTCAAGAAAATACAATTGGTGGATGTAAAGCCAAATTCCACAACCTTAGCCAGTGTCCTCCTTGCCTATGCCAAAATGGACATCCATCAAAGGATAAAAGATATGGGAATTTTGTTAGATGTTGTAGTTTTAACTACCCTCAAAGACATGTATGCAAAGTGTGGAAGCATAGACAAGGCACACAAACTATTTGGCAAGATGCCTCAAAGAAATGTCACCTCATGGAATGCAATGATTGCAAGATATGAACAAAATGGATTTTTTGATGAGGCTTTAGAAACTTTCAAATAAATGCAATTGGCAGCTGTAAATCCAAATTTGACAACCCAAAGAAACATCATCATCAACAACAAGAAATATTTATAATCCTATACCTCAATCTAATGCCCATCCCAAAGAAACATCATCAACAACAACAAGAAATACTTATTGTTCCAGCACTTCCTTGACTAGTATACCTTTGTCTACAAGGCCTATCTCACATACTGCAGAGGAACCATCAAATACCTTTGTTCAAGAGTTAGTCATTCCTCTAAAATTGCCAAGAAGCATACACAAAAATACAAGTGCCATGACAAGTCCTTTAAAAACATGAAATACCAATGTTTTAGAAGAAAGTGGTGGAGATAAGACTCCTGCAAATGGTCTTGGAAGTCTAGGTAAATGTGGTCGAGGAATTGATGGAAAAGAGAATTTGAGATCCAGCTAACCTATTCTAGCTTGATCTTATTTTTTCTATGGTACCATCCTGCACTATTGTCTAGAAGATTGGGTTGTGTAGGGCTTGCTAATAAGTCAAGTCAAGGAATGATTTATATTGGTGTTAGAGGACACATGGCTTAGAATGATCTATGCTTGGACATCTATTTACAATTTTTCTTGACTATTTTGAGTTGTTCATTGCTCATTGTATAATCAACAAATAGGCACATGGCATAAGTCAATTTCTAGAATTTTCCCTAAACTTATTGGTTCCATGGCTATATCATGTATTAATAATAAAGATTAGTTTTCCTGGTTTCAAATTGAATGATTATGAGCTTATATTGTATCAC
Source organism: Cunninghamia lanceolata (assembly GCA_027924645.1). NCBI lineage: Eukaryota > Viridiplantae > Streptophyta > Pinopsida > Cupressales > Cupressaceae > Cunninghamia > Cunninghamia lanceolata. The sequence continues at coordinate 497,638 of BSBN01000022.1, forward strand.
GAAGTTGGTAGAGAAATAGAGGACTACTGTATTCTTGATCACTTGCTTTATATTTCCATATTGTGGAAGTAATTTTTCCACTATGGACCTGTGAAAGTATTTAGCGTTAAATATTTTTAATGTATATATTCCCTTTTGATTGTTTGATAGAAATAGTAAATTATGGGATATAAATTAGGTACCATTGCATATAGAAAAACTTAGGTACCCAACTACAATCATAAAATGCCATTGCCATAGCCATTGCCATCCACTACTTATCTCAATCTCGCAGCAATATGTAGAGAGGGAGAGTTATGTAGAAAGCAATGAATCATTTTACGCCAGGTTATCTATATTGTCTTAATTAAATTGGTTATTTTATTTCTTGTGCATTGTGTTTGGCATCATGTCTCTAATCATGAAAACATTTTTGTTTCTTGTATGTAGATCCCACTTATGTGGTGGCTCAAGTTCCTTGTAGTAATGGAGCACGTGAAGACATGAAAAAGTTAAGAATAAGGGAATCTTTTTTAAGTTAAGTGAATATCTTGTTTATTAGTTTTTTGGAGTGCCTACAAAATGATTTTAGAATTCTAATGTAACAAGTTGCCTATGTTGTTAATGATTCAGGTTTCAGACATTGAGAAATTTGGTGCCAGACAGTGATCAAAAGAGAGACAAAGCATCCTTTCTTCTTGAGGTAATCCTATGTAGATTTGTTGAGTTTTCCTTCTAATATATGAAATGAATTATAGAGGCACATGAACAATGTAGTATTGTAGAACACAATATTGTCCTTGAGTCCACATCTTGGTTTGCATGTCTTGGCCAGGTTATTGAATACATCCAATCTTTACAAGAAAAGGTCCAAAAGTATGAGGTAACAGAGCAAATCTGGAACCAGGAAAGAATGAAAACTCTGGTCTGGGATTTATGCAAGGTGAATATTTTTGTTGCTTACTATGATTGGAATAGGGATTTGTGATTTTTAGCTCTTTATTTTGGGTCCTAGTTTACAATTTTCTCTGTATTCATTTTTAGGTTTCCTTTCTTACAATCCTCATGTTTATTACTAAGTCCTGTATAATTCATGCTATGAAGCTTATTCCACTCTACAAATGCCAAATTGTCTAGTTGTAGGAACAACTTAACTTATTTTGTGTATTTTGGAATAATATATGTACTAAAGATGTTGATGTCAAAATATATTTGAAATGTGAAGTCTATAAATTTATGTTGATAATATTTTGTTTATTTGAGACAAAAAATCCCAGTCCATGGAGAATTCCCTGTAGATAGTTGTCGAACTATTGCTAGCACTGTTTTAGAGTCAAAACAAAACAATGAAATTGCTTAACCAAACAAATCTAGAGCTTCAAATGCAACAATACATGATGAAATTAGCACTGTTGCTTCAACTATGCACCCAAATTTGTAGAATCTAATGTAGACTAACAAGTCAACTCCACTTATTCCTAGCTATCAACTGTACAGAGAAAAAGAAAATATTATAGTTTTCAACAAGTTAGTTCCCCTTACTCTTTCCATGCAACAATCTATGTACTCTCCATTTGGAACGAATTTGACACATTTTGTTCATCCTAAAACATAGGTGGCATGTGAAATCCACTCTTTACTGACTGTTCTAGGTATAACATCTGGCTATATGGCAGTTAATGCATACTAGATAGAATTGTTTTTTAGATTTTTGGTTGTTCGGTTATATTTAACATTTATTGATTGTGGGTTTCAGTGGAGAAGGTGTGCCAGATCTCCTTATGTTACTTGTGTAGTTAACACAAAAATGATGGAGGAAAAGATTATGTACATCAGCGAAGTTCAGGTAAGGTTCATTCTAATTATAACCTCTTGAGAATTTGCTAAGATGAATGCATTAGTTTATTCATTGCCAATAGTACCGTTGGAAGTATAGTTGATGTATTGCTAGCATTTGATTATTTGTGGCCTTAGATGTTTGCAATAGTTTCTCTACATGACTTTATGTTCTCTATAGTAGATCCCTATAAGATGATCAAAAATGAAGATGCAGAGCAGGATGAAGGCATTGTTAGGTCTAGTAATGACTACTTGAACCATTTGAAGGACTGTTAAATGTTAAAGTCTTGTCATTTGTTTATCTTTCACAATCATTCTAGGCAAACCTATAGAAATATCATAAGAGTACAGTGACAAAGATCACTGAGATAGAGGTTTTAGACCATGCAAAAAGGGACATTTGATAGTCTTATAAAGTCTGTGTCTTAGTTTTAGACTCCATCCTTGCTTTAAGGACCCTGTAGTATGAGAGACGACAAGGGACACTGTGACAATGCAATAAAGAAGACAATTATGTCTTAGTTTTTTTTCACTTGCATTTGCATTGGCATCCTTGGCTTTAGTCCAACTCATGCTTTCGACATGAGGTTTATCTATTTTCTATTGATGATGTAACTATAAATAAATATTAGTTTGTTTGTCGGTTGTATTTTGTCTATATAACAAATTGTAGTTATGGCAATGGCTATAATGTCCCCAATCTCAAATTCTGAGATCCTAGCATGGATCAATCAATGCTATGTATAGGTTTAGGTTTCTTGACTTGGTTTAAATTAGATTTTGGCATCTAAGATGTTAGGGTTTGTAAGGTAGTATTGTATCTTTGGATTTAAAGATTTCCACTATGTAAAAACTCTGTATTTCATTTTTGTTTGCCAAATGTTTAGGGTAATGTTCTATTTATGTTAAAGCTTTCATTTAGAATCCCTAAATTTAGAGTCACACACTTTGATCCACAGCCAAGTAAGTATGGTATTTTTTTGTTTTGAGTTCAAATCCACAGAGGGGCCATGTTACATTTATGTGTACATGCATGCTCAATTTAGTTATGTTCCAACTAATCATAGTGTCTATATTGGAGCTGCAGTCTACCACTATATTTTTATGTTTCAGAAATTATCGTTAATGATCAAGCAATATCTTCAGCCAAATGATCTTAGACATTGACATGTGGTGCTTATTATTTTGGTTTTATTCACTTTATTCTAATTGATCCGACTACTAATAACCTTGCTTTCAGTTCTTAGCTCGGAACTAGATGATTGCATGTCTAATATTTCTTTAAATGTTACAGAGGATCTAAATTCCTAAGATTTAGGATTAACATTTGTTCCATTGATACCCACCTCAACTTTTGTATATGTTATATTTATTCACATAAAAGATGGAAACATGCATTTATTTTCTTTCATGTTTCCATCTTTACACCAACCAATTGCATTTGCTTTAAAATTTCTAAAGCCTTTTCAACAAATCCATTTTGTGCATATCCTGCAATTATTGCAGTCCATGAGACCACGTTTCTTTGAGGTATTCTATCAAACAGTTCAGATGCCTTGTCTATGCTTCCACATTTTGCATACATGTCTAACAGGGCAGTTGCAACTACAACATCTGACAAAATTCCTCTATCCTTTATGTTTTGATGGATGTCCATACCCTATTCCAAAGCTCCCATTTTGACACAGGCAGGGAGGATGCTGGCAAAGGTTGTGGAATTTGGCTTTACACCAGCTAATTACATTTGCTTTAAAATTTCTAAAGCCTTTTCAACAAATCCATTTTGTGTATATCCTCAAAGAAATGTGGTCTCAAGGAATGCCATGATTGTAGGATATGCACAAATGGATTTTTTGAAAAGGCTTTAGAAACTTTCAAGCAAATGCAATTGGCAAGTGTAAATCCAAATTCCACAACCTTTGCCAACATCCTCCCTACTTGTGTCAAAATGGGAGCTTTGGAACAGGGTGTTGACATCCATCAAAGCATAAAAGATAGAGGAATTCTATCAGATGTTGTAGTTGTAACTGCCATGGTAGACATGTATGCAAAATGTGGAAGTATAGACAAGGCACATGAAGTGTTTGATAAAATGTCTCAAAGAGATGTGGTCTCATGGACTGCAATGATTGTAGGATATACACAAAATGGATTTATTGAAAAGGCTTTAGAAACTTTCAAGAAAATGCAATTGGCAGGTGTTAAGCCAAATTCCACAACCTTTGCCAGCATCCTCCTTGCCTATGCCAAAATGGGAGCTTTGGAATAGGGTATATACATCCATCAAAGCATAATGGAAGGGGGCATTTTATTAGATATTATAGTTGGAAATGCTCTGATAGACATGTATGCAAAATGTGGAAGCATAGACAAGGCATGTGAACTATTTGACAAAATGCCTAAAAGAGATGTCATCTCATGAATGCAATGATTGCAGGATATGCACAAAATGGATTTGTTGAAAAGGCTTTAGAAATTTTCAAGCAAATGCAATTGGCAGAAGTAAAGCCAGATTCAACAACGTTTTCTAGCATTCTTCCTGCATGTGCCAAAATGTGTACTTTTGAATAGGGTATGGACATCCATCAAAGCATAAAGGATAGAGAAATTCTATCAGATGTTGTAGTTGTAACTACCCTAGTAGACATGTATGCAAAATGTGGAAGTATAGACAAAACACATGAACCGTTTGACAGAATGCCTCAAAAAAATGTGGTCTCATGGAATGCCATGATTGCAGGATATGCACAAAATAGATTTTGCAAGGATGCTCTTAAAATCTTTGAATTAATGAAGCACTCTGGAACATATCCTGACATTGTAAGCTTTGCTTGTTTTCTATATGCATGCAGTCATGCAAGTTTAGTGGATGAGGGCTGAACATACTTCAATCACATGAGTAACCCTTATTGCATGACACCTACAGTTGATCATTATGTGTGCATGGTTGACCTTATTGCCCATACTGGCTATCTTGAGGAAACCCTAAAATTTATCATTAAGATGCCAGTTAAACATGTGCTAGTTGTGTGGATGTGTTTTTTTGGTGCCTATAGATTTCAAATGAATATAAGCTTAGGGGAATTTACAGCGATGTTGTTTTTTTATTTGGATCCTAAAAATGATGTGACTTATGTTCTTCTCTCAAATATCTATGCAAAAGTGGGCAGCTGGGGCGAGGTTCAAATGATGTAGTTGCAAAAGATGTAAGTCTTTTATTTGAGACTACAATCCATGTGTTTGTTCTTTGTTCATTTAATTTTTCAATGCATTTTCTTTGTGCATCTTACTTGGTTTTAGTCTAGTTTGATATCTAAATTTGTGACTTTTCTTGAGTTCCATATTGTTGTCAGACTAAATAGTCCAAGAGGATCTCATTTTCGTCATGTAGGACCAAGGAAAAAGGTATGTCTCTTTGATGAAAATAGATTTCAAAGTAAAATTTCAAGTTTGCCCAACTTGAGTATGCGATGCACTGATTTTTCTTAACAGGTCTATTTTAAACCAAATGAAGTGTGTGCCTGTATAGTAACATGGGGAGGTCTATGCTCAGGGCTTAACATTGCATATGCATTTCTTCTTGAATATTAGACCTATATAAATGAACTATGGAGTTTGACTATCAAACCTGTGTATGCATTTCTTCTTGAATACTTTCATAATATATGCCTATATTGTTGTAAAATTCCTTATCATCCCACTTTATTTTTCATATTTCAAAGTTTCATAAATCTTTTAAACATATTAACAAATTTTGAGTTTTTTAATTGTGGACAGGTACAAAGCAAGGAGAAAATGCAAAACCAATGCCTTCTAGATGCATTTATAGCCCAGCCCATGTGCAACAATGGCATCACTAAAGACATGCATTCACATCAATGGATTTTTAGCTTTAGTTTTAGTTTTTTTCAGTTTTAAAAGCATAATAAATCAGCAGTTTGCATACTATAGAAAGATTCTATCTTGAAAACTCTATATATAGAGTTCTTTGTAACATATTTTATATACAGTTTGAATATACAATGAATTATTTTCCAGCATTGTTTTTGATAAGATAAGTGGCAAAAAAGGGTGTCGATCCTAGTACATAACAGCCAAAAAGGTACACCAAAAAATATTACAGTTTAAGCAAAACCATCATAGTTTAAGCAGTTAAAACATAAAGATGAAAAGCAACAAGAAACCCCAGACACAGTAGATAGACAACAGACCACCAACAGACTAGAACCAAGCCTCCAAAGGCTAACTGAACATCTTATCCCAATCATCCAGTAGGAACTGGTATAAATCCTGGTACTCTTTTAGATCTTTGTCCTTCATCCCTTAGCCCATAAGATCAACATATTGAAGTATTGCCAGAGTGGTGGCAGACCTATGCATCACTTTTGATGAAAACTTAGCCAGAATGTTAAATTTCCACTCTAGTTCCCTGAGTCTAGCTGAAAGGGCTTCAATTTCTTTGTCTTTACTGGTCTTCTTACCACCTTTTTTCTTTTTACCTGTTCCTTTTTTCCCCTTTTCCAAGCTGACGGAGTTCGAACCTTGAGCATTGAACTCAGGGAAATTGCTGGGACCCTCATCATCCACATCCCTTTTTTCATTTTTGTTGTCCTTGTTCACCGAAATTTCTCCCCCTATTTGTTCCATTTTGGCCACCACCGTATCCATTTTGTTGTTGCCCTTTGAACCCACACCCTGATCTGCAAGAGAATCCATCTTATTTTTATCTTCAAAAACTTTATCACTCTGTGGCTCCTCAAAATCCACTTTGTTCTTTTCTTTAGACCCTTCCTCAATCTACAGCTCCATAGTATTAACTTCCACCGCCGAGACAGCCCCCCTCTGGGGACTAGGGGCAGGTTTGGCAGTGAGTCTCGTCGACCTCCTGGTCAACGGCACCTAAGGTTTGCTATCAGTGACAGTAAAGTCTTTGTCACTAGAACTGTCTGAACCACTGCTTCCCTCCTTAGAGCTAACCTCCTCCACCACCATAATAGCCTTAGTAGCCTTAATCCCACTGTCAGTGCCACTCTCTTCCTCAAAGCTACCCCGCTTCTTCTTCTGAGGGGTCACTTGGGTAGGGTTGCCCTGTAAAAATTTTCTTTTAGCAGGGGTCATCATAGGAGATTTGGGAGTAAGGTCCTCCATAGTGGGTTCAGGGGTTTTGGCCATGGTAGACTTTTTTTTACTAGCCTTTATGGTGGTGGCATAAGAAGTAGGGGTGACTTATGTTATAATAGCCGGTTTAACCTTCCCTAGGGTAGAATTAGGCAACTTAGGGGGTTCAACCCTAACAGGAGTGAGGGCTTAAGGGGGGCAGAGGGCAAGATGGAATTTGTAAAGTCTCATGATAAGCCCCTAGTGGAGCGGGATCTTAGGCTTGCTAGGGTCTAAAGCATGTCACTCTTTAGCAGTCACAATGGAAGTTTCCAAAGATGAGAGTAAATAAAAAGGAAAGCTTATGAATTTGCTACACCTAAAATGATTCAGCAGTGCAAAATGGTAATGGAAGAATCTCTTGAATCTTCCCTCCAAAGTGAAGTATTTCATTATCATATAACATACCTCATCTCAGGGTTGAGGTAGGAGCTATCTGTCGAATCCCCCTTGGAAGCTGTGTAGAACCTCTCTGGTCTTGAGAAAAGCTACCATACCATCAAGGTCAGACACTTTACTTTTCCTGGGGTGTTTAGTTCCTTCAATGGACATCCCCATCACCAAACCAATCACCTCTTCTGATATTTCAAAACCCACTCCTCCCACCTTGACCCTTCTACCCTCAAAGGAGCATAGAAACTGAATAGAAAGACTTTCGTCATGGCCTTGTAAACACTGCAGATAAGGAGCAACCCTGCCCTCTTGGCATATATGCCAAAGTGTCTCATTTCTTTTAAATTCCTCACAAGACTCTGGCTCCATGCAAGACCTACCCCCCCCATTTTACACTAGCGACTCAGAGTCAGAATAGCAATGCAAGTAGCAAAAAGTAACTTAGCAAAAATTGCACTGCCGCCCAACTCCCACACTTCGTTGTTAAAAAATCAAAACAATGATTTTCATGTCCCTTCTTTCACCAGGGGTGGTGTACTTACTAATTTTCACCATGAGTGAACAATCAATCTCTTTCTTATCATAATTAATGAACAATAAATGTTCATCATTGAAATTCATGCTAAGCAGCGTCAAGATGGAGTCACAAAAATTCACGTGCCTAGACTTGTGAGACCCCTCCTCAGGCCTCCACCTCAGCAAGATATGAGTGCAAACTTTGTTACGAAGATGTGACCCAGTACTGACAAGATTGATCTCATACGTCAACTTCATAACATCCAACTCACTAATTCATAAGTCCAGTTGGCAGTTGACCTAGGTTCCCAACTGGCTACTCAAGCTCTTCCTAGGCCGATAGGGGTTTATAACCATGAGTGACCAAGGGCAGAGCTTAGCTCCTTACTAATAAGGTTTTAAATCTACTGCGGTAGGTTATTCTTTATTCTCCAGCATCACCAAGTATCTAGGCTCTGCCCTAGGTTAGCCAACCCATTTGCCACTTTATTGCATTCACGATACACATGCCTGATCTCCATCTGTTTGAACCCATATAGTAAGTAGACAATATCTTCTATAATGCTCTTCTTTTTCCAACCACTGATAGACCTTCCCAGGGCCGCATCTATAATATTTTTTAGTCTCCTTCCACTTGCAGTTTGTCTATTCCCATTGAGTGGGCAATTTTTAGGCCCCTTAATAGATCCAACCCCTCAGCAACATAATTGGATTGAATACTGATGCCGCCCACGTAAGCAACAATGAAGGCCCCATGGCAATCTCTAAAAATCTTGCCACCGCTAGCCAACCATGTATTCTTTTTTTTCTGCTCCATTGAAATTGAGTTTGATCCAATCTCTGGGAGGGGGTTTCTAGTGTGTGTTAAGTCTGGCCCCCCATCTTTTTGGAATTATCAACCTTGTTCATGTCCGTATTTAGTCTCCAATTCTTGGCAATCTAAACTTCCACTAGGGTAGGGGGTTTCTCAGCCACATGAAGAGCGTAGGAGGACGTGTTCTCAGCAACCGCTCTGCAAAAGGAGAAAAAAACCTCATTAGTAGATCGAGCTTTTTCTCTAAAGATATGATTTTTTCTTTCCTTCCACACACTCCACCCAAGGTGGGGGGTATCTGTCTCCAGAGTTCCCTTATTCTGAGGTAAGAAAAGGGGTGATCTAGCTTTGGGAAAAGTCCATTAAGTTTTCCTGGAATACCCATTCCAGGTTGAGAATCTCTAGAGTTTTCCCCCAAGTTTGTTTAGAAAACTCACAATGGAAGAGAAGGTGTTGCATTATCTCTTCTTCTTTAAGGCACAGGACACATTTGTTAACCAATTGAAAGCCCCTTTTATTGAGATTATCAATGGAGAGAACTTTATCATGAGCCACCGCCTACCATAAAAAGTTGACTTTAGGTATCAATTTATTATTCCAAATGTTCTTCCAAAACCAACTCACCTGACCATTGTTTACTAGTAGGTGATAAGCCAATTTAACTGAGAAGTTTCCCTTTTGATCATGTCCCCAAAGCATTTCATCTTCTCCTTGAAAAATTAGAATTCTATGCTTGTCCAACTCATCTTGCAAAATCTAATACTCCAGCTTCTCAGATTCGGTGTTACAACAATCTGAGAGGTTCTGCCACATCCTTTGGCTACAGAAATGGCTATAAATGTAGTTGTTGACTGAGCTACCAAAAAATTGATAGCTCTCTCCTTAGTGGTATTGGCTGCGGAAAGAACCTAATTTTATCTCCCTTTCCCAACTTCCATTTGATGCCTTGGGAAAGCATGTTTCTGGTTTTGGTCATTTTATTCCAAATGATAGAGCCTTTGGGAAGGGGATCTCTATCCATTATACCTAATTTGGGGCCATTTTGTAGGTATTTAGTTTTAATAATTTGAACCCAGTCTTTCTCCTCCTTAAAGAAAGTCCATCCAATTTTGGTAAGGCTTTATTCATCCCCTGAATCTTTCTAATTCCCAATCCCCCTTGCATTTTGGGTAGACAGACTCTATCCCAACCCACCAGTGAAATCCTCTTCTTTTCCTCCGCCCCAGTCCATAGAAAGGTTCTCTGGATCCTTCTAATTTTTTCACCATGTATCTAGGAATTTTGAACAGGGAAATAAAGTAGGTGGGGATGCCTTGCAAAGAAGTCTTTAAAAGTTGATGTTTACCAGCTTGGCTAAGAAGCTTACATTTCCAACCCTCCATTTTCTTTTGGGTACATTCCAAGATAGTATTCCAAAAAGTCAGGGTCACATCTTTGATCGTGAGGGGCAAACCCAGTAAGTGGCTGGGAGAATAGCCTGGTTGCACTGGAGTATATTTCTCACCTTAACTTGCAGATCCAACTTAGTGTTGAAGAAAAACATATTACTCTTTTCATAATTGATGCATTTCCCAAACACCTCTGCATAAGTATTGAGCAGGTTCTTCCATCTTGTGGCCTCCACCACCGAAGCTACCCCAAATAGCATGGTATCATCAATGAACTGTTGGATAGCCAACAGTCTCAGAGTGGACACCACTTTGACACCTGAGAGGGAATGACAATCTAGGTAGGAAATGATATTTCTTCCTAGGACCTCTACCACCATTATGAATAGGTAGGGGGATAGGGGGTCACCTTGTCGAATACCCCTTCCAGCATCAAAAAACCCCCGAGGAGTACCATTAACCAAGACCGAATACTTGACTATGGTGACACATTCTTTTAACAGGTTGAGCATTCTGTCGTTGAACCCAAACTTCCTAAGGACTTTGAACAGGAAGTCCCAAGAGATTATGTCATAGGCTTTAGATATGTCTAGTTTGAGGACCATACTTGAACTGTTGCTTCTTTCCATTGAGTGAATGATCTCATGGGTCGAGATAGTAGCATCCAAAATCTGTCTCCCTGGGACAAAGCCTTTCTGACAATCTGATATGAGACTGTCCAGCAATGCTTGGAGTCTAAGGACCAGCATCTTGGTAATAATTTTATATATGGTGTTGCATAGACTAATGGGGTGGAAGTCGTCCATAGATTCAGTGTTGCTTTTCTTTGGTATAAGTGCAATAGATATGGCATTGATCTGCTTGAGAAATTTTCCAGTCCTGAAAAAGTCCTTAACAATAGTCATGACATCATAACCCACTATCTCCCAAAATTTTTGGAAGAAATCAGGGGGGAACCCATCTAGATTTGGCGCTTTGAAGGCCCCCATTGAGAACACAACCATCCTAACTTCCTCCTCAGTAATAGGCTTTAATAGCCTATTGTTGTCTTCCTCTAAGAGGATAGAGGGAATCCTATCCAAAAGATTGTTTTCCTGTATATTGTCAATTCTATTTTTTTGCTCCGCCAAGAAGTTTTGAAAGTAATTGGAGGCAAGGCTACCCAATTCCATATCTTCATCTACTTCCCTATTGTTTTCATTAAGTAGCCTGGTGATTCTGTTCTTCTTTCTGTGTTTCATGGCTTACTTGTGAAAGAAAGTCAAGTTCCTATCTCCCTCCTTCAGCCATTGCACCTTAGACTTCTATTTCTAGAAGATTTCTTCCTTGTTGATTATGTCCTTGAGGTTTTTGATTAAAATATCTTTAGTTTTATAAGTTTTCTCACTCCTGTCCCCCTTAGCCATCTTATCTTGTACTTCTAGAAGTCCTTCAATGATGTGTTTTTTCTAGTTCATCACATTGCCAAAACAAAATTTGTTCCAGCCCTTGACTTTATTTTTTACATGTATAAGTTTCTGGGTGAGTCTGAACATAGGAGATCCATGAACCAGGACTCTCCACCATTCAACAATGCAATTTTTAAAGTCCAGGTGAGTGGCCCACATTATTTCATACCTGAACGGGAAAGGTCCCTTAGGGCCACCTTCAGTCTAGGAAAGCAGGAGGGCATTATGATCAGAAATGGTGCGAGGAAGAGTTGAAAGGGTAGAATTTTGGACCACGTCCCAGTTAGAAGAAACTAGCATCATATCCAACTTTACCTAAATCAGCTGGTCTCCCTATCTTCTATTGGTCCAAGAATAGAGTTGATTGTTAACTTCCAAATCCATAAGCCCAGTCTGACTTAGGAAGTCCACCAGGTCTACCATGCTGTCAAAGTAGTCCATATTCCCCCTAATTTTTCTAAGGGGTAAAGTGGGTTGTTAAAATCTCCCACTAACATCCACAAGGTCCTTCTCTCACCATTGATTTTGGAGCTCAGTCCATCCCAGAGTTCCTTCCTGGCATTTTTGGTGTTGGGGGCATAAATGTTGATCAACTTCCAGGATTTCTTATTCATAGTGCATTTGATTTCCAGACTATACTTACTATGTGAGCAGTAACAGCCCAAAAAATTGTACTTGTTCCACATGGTAACCAAGCCCCCAGATGCTCCCGTAGAGGGGCTAATAATGTAGTTGGCCATAGGCCAGATATTGTTGGTTATTTTTCTAAAGTTTTGCTCATACATCTTAACTTCTTGAAGGAGAATGAAATCTACCTTATTGTCAAAAATGCAACTCCTTATCAAGAGCTATTTGTGGGAGCTATTGAGCCCTCTGACATTCCAAGTGATAATCTTCATTTGCATGGTCTTCTAGAGATAGCCTCCAGTGTGCTTTCTCTCCCATAGGCAATTTCCTTAGTTGCTTCTTTGGTTCTGGATTCTCTCTGGGATAGCCTACCTACCCTTCTTTCAATCCCCACATCTACAGATTTCTTATTGTGTCCTTTCCCTTTCTTCTTGGGAGTGATCCATCCCTCCTGGTTACTAGAACTAGCCCCCAGGGAAAGAACCCTATCAGGCGATAGAATAGATTTCTTTGTAATTCCATGAATAATTGGTTGAGATCCAACCATCACCATAGCCTCAAGACCAACTAGTTGTCCTTGAGTAGCCCACCCTTCCCCAGATGCTAGAGAGTTGGCATTCTTCAGTAGAGGGGTTATCTCATTAGGGGTTAGGATTTCTCCATATTTAGTCTCCTCTGAGTCCAGGGAGGTTCCCTTTAGCTGCTCCTGTTGATCTTTTTCTAGATCTTGCTGCAACTCAGGCTGAGGGAGTGTGGGCTCTTTGGGAAGAGCATCCACCAGGTCATCTAGAGCCTGATTCCCAACCAAAACCCAAGTCCTGATGGGGGACTTGATAAAAGTCCTCCTTGAATGGGTATTCTTCCATGTCGTTCTCTTCCTCCAATACCTGTTTATCTTTCTATGACCTTAGATTTTTACATTCATTGATAAGGTGCCACTTTTTAGAGCAGTTTTGGTAGAAGGTAGTAGAATTTACATATGTTAGTTGTTGCTCCTAGCAGCCATATTTAGACTTTAACTTAATAGTGTTAGGTAGAGTCTTATGAATGTCTACACTAACATAGAATCTAGCAAATACCAACCTAGTTTTGTGTTTGGTTGTGTTGTCTAGAGCGATAAAACACCCAAAAGAGTTGCCAATCGAAGTGAAAATCTCCTTGTCCCAAAACTCCAGAGGGAGTCCAGGGAGTCTGACCCAAACTAGAGCTGACCTATTGAGTTCCATAGCTACGTCAAAACCTAGTTTCCAGCGCCCTAGGTAGAGACTGTGTTTGTCGTACATTTGTTGATTCAATCCTTTGAGCAAGATCTATTGATAAACGAATTCTTTGTAACATATTTTATATACAGTTTGAATATACACTGAATTATTTTCCATCATTGTTGTCTTAATCCTTTGAGTAGATTTGTTGAAGTTTATCAACAAAAAATAGCATAGTTGATGTTTATCATGTACTAGTTGTTTATATATGACTAGTTGACAAAAAATAATGATTAAAATGACCAAATATACTACCAATGGATGAAAATTAGTTAATACAAATGACTAAATATACTACCAATTGACTACAATTAATCATTAGATTTGTTGTTTCAGCATTGTTGTTTCAATCCTTTGAGCAGATTTGTTGATAAACGAGTTCTTTGTAACATATTTTATATACAGTTTGAATATATAGTGAATTATTTTCCAGAATTGTTGTTTCAATCCTTTGAGTAGATTTGTTGAAGTTTATCAACAAAAAATGGCATAGTTGATGGTTATCATGTACTAGTTGTTTATATATGATCAATTGACAAAAAAATAATGATTAAAATAACCAAATATACTACCAATGGACAAAAATTAGTTAATGCAAATGACTAAATATACTACTAATGGACAGAAATCAGTGATTAAATAAATGACTAAATATACTACCAATTGATAGCAATTAATGATTACAATGACTAAATAAATTTGGTTGCGAGATAAATGACCAGTAATAAACTACCAATGGTCACGTGACTAAATATACTACCAAATTGATGACTAAATATACTACCAAATTTATGACTAAATATACTACCAAATTAATGAATAAAATTTGTTTGATCATAAATTTGGTCGTGAGATAAATGACTGGCAATAAACTATCAATGGTCACATGACCAAACTACTGACCACATGACCAATATTTGGTAGTTTTTTTAGTCATTTATTTCTATTTTTCTACTAGTGTTAATAAGGCTTTAGAAACTTTCAAGCAAATACAATTGAGAGGTATAAAGCCAAAATGTGATCTTTGGAACATGGTATGGACATCTATCAAAGCATAAAGGATATGAGAATTTTGTTAGATCTTGTAGTTGCAACTGTCCTAGTAGACATGTATGCAAAGTGTGGAAGCATAGACAAGATACGTGAATTGTTTGACATGATGCCTCAATGAAATGCCACCTCATGAAATGCAATGATTGCAAGATATGCAAAAAATGGACTTTTTTTATAACACTTTATAAACTTTCAAGAAAATACAATTGGTGGTGTAAAGCCAAATTCCACAACCTTAGCCAGTATCCTCCTTACCTATGTCAAAATGGGCATCCATCAAAGCATAAAAGATATGGAAATTTTGTAAGATGTTGTAGTTGCAACTAGCCTCAAAGACATGTATGCAAAGTGTGAAAACATAGACAATGCATGTGAACTATTTGGCATGATGCCTCAAAGAAATGTTGTCACATGGAATGCAATGATTGCAAGATATGAAAAAATGGATTTTTGATAAGGCTTTAGAAACTTTCAAGCAAATTCAATTGGTGGGTGTAAAGATAAATTCCACAACCTTAGCCAACATCCTCCCTTCATATGGCAAAATGCGATCTTTGGAACATGGTATCACTAGTAGAAAAACATAAATAAATGACTAAAAAAACTACCAAAAATTGGTCATGTGACCATTAGTTTGGTCACATGACCATTGGTAGTTTATTGTTGTTCATTTATCTCGCGACCAAATTTATGACTAAACAAATTTTAGTCATTAATTTTGTAGTATATTTAGTCATTAATTTGGTAGTATTTTTAGTCATCAATTTGGTAGTATATTTAGTCATCAATTTGGTAGTATATTTAGTCATTAATTTAGTCATTGATTGATGTTAACTGGTCATTTATTTAGTCATTGTAATCATTAATTGCCATCAATTGGTAGTATATTTAGTCATTTATTTATTTATCTATTTAGTATATTTATTGATTTAGTTGTTTAACTGGTCATTTATTTAGTCATTGTAGTCATTTATTTTAGTCATGGTAGTCATTTATTTGGGTGAATCAATGATTCAAGTTACAAATAAAATCTAACTTAATTAATCCTCATCTCGGTCGCCATGGCTTATCAACAAATTGAGAGCTTAAGCTCACCCACCTGATACACTAGGATGAAATAAAAAAATTACCTTCTAAATGAATAAAAATCCTTCATAAATATCAAAAATATATCCATTAAAATCATTCATAAATATCAAAAATATATCCATAGGGATACATATAATATATTTAAGAAAATGGATATGAGACTACCTCATATTCTCAAAATGAGGCATACACAGGGCTTAAATTTACCAGTCAACCTTGCTTGTTAAGCAATTTTTTTATGACAGTTATCTATTCAAAAGTGCCTTTCAAATACTATGACATGTCTTAGTATAAGCAAATCATATAAAAATCAAATATATATATCATCATAATCCTATATAAAATTTGACAGTTTGCCCAAAATCTCTCCTTTCATATGATACAATCTTTCTAAAATTTTGATTGTATTTTATAGCTAAAATGCCGAGATACAACTATACAACTGTTAAATTTAAGCCTTGGGCATACATACCCTGTCCCATGCAAGATTTGAACTTGTGGCCTCTCTTTGGAAAAGGCATTTTCACCAACAATAAAATCAGCATAGTAATTATACCAGACCATTGATTCATCGTAGGAATTTCAGTAACTATACTAGGCCATTGATTCATTATAATACATATTTTCAAAGTTTACAGAACATTGTGTAGCATGGTGCACAACAATTACTCTAGAAAAGAATACAAAGAAATGTAGAAGCATACTTGAGAAGAACGAATCAGAAGTCAGAATGCTTCAACGATTCGGCCAGATGGGGATCACTGAAATTGATATAAAGACGAGTGATGCCCTGTAGAAAGTGGGCTGCTTGAAAGATATCAGAGGCACTGAGTATGTGGTACACAACATTCCTTCACAGATGATTGGCATCAAGAAAGATTCGAGCAAGCTCTGTGAGGTAAGCATCAATGGCATCGGTTCTGTCAAGCGCAAGGGTCGTCCCAATGCTAAGTTGAACATTACACATTCTGCTGAGGAGATCTTGAACCATGGGCACCATCACACTCTGGAGCTGCCCAACTCTCTCAGACAAGAAGCCCTCATTGTTGGGGGCAAGATTTAGGAGGAGCGTCGGGTGGAAGTTATCAATCCAAAGAAAGGGCTTCTCCACCGTACTGCACTATGATGAAATTTTAAGAGCCTCGCTCTACTCCAATCATTCATAGCAAAAAAGAGAAGATTCACATCAAAAAAGAGAAGTCAGAACTGATAAGAGTAAGAAAATAAAAAGGAGATGAAACAAAATAGGTTTTATCATCGACCTTGATCCCATCCTGCAAAAACTTCTCAAAGGAGGTGATGTCCATGATTTTCTACTGCTCTTCTTCTCTATTTCGCCCGCCCAAATGCGTACATCTTCTCCCCCTCGCCGAGTTAGGGTTTACCCTAAATGGTTACACTAATAGGAATTTATTAGTTGTATGAAATATTATGGCGCCCATTTCAATTTTGTCGCCCATATTATTTTTTTTGATGAAAATGCTTCATATCGATATTAATTAAAGATAATCAATAATCATATTATAATATTAATAATATAATTATAATATAATATAGTATTATATAATATTATACAATATTATAATATTATATTATATTATAGTATAACTATTATATTATATTATATTATAATATATTTAATGTTATAATATTATATTATTATATAATATATATATAATATAATATAATATAATAGTTATACTATAATATAATATAATATTATAATATTATATAATATAAATATTATATTATATTATAATATAAACATTATATTATATTATAATATTATATAATATATAATATAATATATATTATATATATAATAATAATATCTATCCAGGGCTTAAATTTGACAGTCGACCTTGCTTGTCAAGCAATTTTTTTATGACAGTTATCTATTCAATGGTGCCCTTCAAATACTATGACATGCCTTAAATATTAAGTAAATCATATAAAAAACAAATATATATATCATCATAATCCCATATAAATTTTGACAGTTTGTCCAAAATCTCTCCTTTCATATGAAATAGTTTATTTAAAAATTTGATTGTATTTTACAACAAAAATGCCTAAATATAGTTATACAACTGTCAAATTTAAGTCATGTATCTATCCAGTTTGTCTGACCAATTATTTAGTTGTGCTTTTTGTCCGATGACCCAATTAGTCATTTATTTAGTCATTTATTTGGTCATTTATTTAGTCATTTCAACTAATGACCAAATTAGTCATTTATTTAGTCTTTTATAGCTGTGTTACAAAAAAATTTGGTTACATGACTAAAAGTTTGGTCAAGTGACTAAAAGTTTTAGTCACCTGGTCATTTATTTGCCATATTTCTACTAGTGTAACAAATCTATTTTGTGAATAGTAATTTGATTTTGAAATGGGGTCTCTTGCTCCTCTTCCCACCCATGCTTCTAGTCTGCAAGTTTCGTCTACTGCTAGGTCATTAGCATGGTTCTCCTCTATTGATGGCATGGCTGCGACTATTGGTGAGTCATTTATGGTTGTGGGCTTAGCTACTAAAGATTCAACTATGGGTGGGGCTGTTACGGTGGGGAGCTTGCAGGGTGTTTCTGTCATCATTGAAGCGCTACTTGTGACTAAGACTTTGACTGTTACTACTGCCTCTAATGTAAATGCTTCTGGTCTGTAGGTTTCGCCTGCTACGGGGTCAATAGCAGAGATTTCCTCTGCTACTTGCATGGCTGCAACTATTGGTGAGTCGTTTCTGCCCATGAATAAGGCTATGTCTATTGCTGCTACCTCTTATGCAAATGTTGTTGGTAAGGGTTCTCCTCGAAGGCATGAGGAGCCTTCTAATGATACTGCTACTCTGGCTATTCAGAGACTAGTTTCTTAGTCTGACTTGCCTCCTCCTATAGTGGTCTTAGGGGATGAGGTTTTAAAAAATGTGGACTATTTTTCTAAGCAGGGTTTGATCTGCAGATTTGACCAATTGTGGACTAAGCTTGGAGATTTAAACCTCTAGATTTCAGAGCATTGGTGCCCTATCATGGAGGGGAAAATAGAAATTTACCCTTATGCCAAGGGTTTCTTTGTAGTCATTTTTTATTTAGTTTCTGATCGAAATGATGTTTTGGATACTCATGCTTGGTTCTGGGGCCAACATGCCCTCCTTCTCAAGCCCTAGGTTCCCTCTTTTAACCCTTTGGCTAAATCCTTCAATAAAATGCCTGTTTGGATTTGCCTCCTGAATCTTTCGCTACATTTTTGATCTAATTCCTGCTATATGGTTATTGGTAATTCATTGGGAACTTTTATTATGGTGGATTAAGTGACTACCTTGTTCTCTCATACTACTTATGCTCATGTTCTTGTAGATCTGGATCTATCTAAGCCTCTCTCTGCAGAGATTGTGTTGCAGGTTGCCGATAGTTCTTGGAGGTAGGTTTTAGACTATGAAGGTCTTCCCTTCCAATGTTGTAGGCATTTTGCTACAGGCCATTTGGCTTCTGGGTGCCCTCGTTTAAAGCTCCCTCGTCCTTCCTCATGGTGGAAGAATGCTTCGCCTAATCTTCTCACAGTTGATTCTATTGGGGATACTCCTAGTTCAGTGGAGGTCAATTATTCCTTTGATGATGATGGGTCTACCCCTATTGCTGAGGTGATTCATGATTCATCGGTCCCTTTGGGTTCTGCTATGGGGACTACTGTTGTGACTTCTTCTGTTGTTCCTACTTCGATAGTCCATTTTGGGGCTGTGGTTGTTGCTGATGTTTCTGTTGTCAGGACTATTGTTGTGACTTCTACTATTATTGGGGCTCTGTCTATTGTTGGGGTTGCTGTTGTGTTGGCAGGGACCTCCCCTAATGTTATTATTGATGGGACTACTGCAGGGATCTCCCTACTATTGGTGGTGCTTTTGGGATTGCTGCAGGGTCCTCCCCTGCTGTTACTGTTGTTGTTGGGACTGCTATAGGGGTCCCGCCTGTTGATGCTGTTGTGTCTCATATTGCTGCTGTAGGTGCATAGTTTGATGTTAGGGCTAGTGTCGTTGTACCCCATTCTCCTCCCCCTTCTGAGGATTCGATGAGAATTTTACCTCCTTTATCTCTTATTTCTATGGATGGAGATAATGACATTTTTTGGACTGTTGTCCAAAGGAGGAAGAGAGGTCTTCCCAAGTTTATTTCTTAGACTTACTCACAAGCCAAGGGTGTTCAACCTGCTAGGTTAGGTTTTTCTCTTGTTTAGGTTGTTTTTTTTGTAGCTTAGCCTTTTGGGCTATGTTGTCCGGCTGATGTTAAAGCATTGTTTCTAGCTTGTGTGTGGTTGTCTTTGCCCTTTGGCCTATTTTGTAAAGGGATCTATACCCTAGTTTACAACTTACCATAATAAAAAACAAATCCATTCTGTGCATATCTTGCAATTATTGCATTCCATGAGATGGCACTCTTTGAGGTGTTTTATCAAACAGTTTGCATGCCTTGTCTATGCTTCCACACTTTGCATACATGTCTACTAGGGTAGTTGCAACTACAACACATTTGACAAAACTCCCATATCCTTTATGCTTTGATGGATGTCCATACCATGTTCTAAAGATCCCATTTTGGCATAGGTAGGGAGGACATTGGTTAAGGTTGTGGAATTTGGATTTACACTTGCTAATTACATTTGCTTGAAAGTTTCTAAATCCTTATCAACAAATCCATTTTATGCATATCTTGCAATTATTGCAACATATATACTTTGATCTTAATTGCAAAAATATACACAATAATAATTCCATAGATAAGGGTTTCCTTAAAAATCATTTTAGAGTTACAATAAAGCCATAGGTCTATCCTATCGCCCTTGCAAATATTTCAAATTCTTTTAAGGTAACATTTTTCTCATACACACATACATAATCGCTATCCACATACTCAATAAAAGTAAGGCATTTTCACTTTGTTCTTAAGGGCTAATAATAATACATCTTATCAATGAGACTATACACATGGAACTAACAACCACAACAATATTCAAGAGAAAACTAGTCATTTTAGAAGGCACTCTACTTTTTTCTTTACCATCATCTACAAATTCATTTTGAGTACATTAATAAAGCCTCTAGGGTTTGTCACTATGACTAACACAATGCCATATGACCTTCACCATTTAATGCTCATAAGATAAAGTCCAAATATATAATACTTCTCGAGAAACCAAACCCTTTTCTACCATTCAAAATAAAACCTACATAATATTCATCACAGTTAACTTCACAAACCCTTACCACTATTGTAAAACATAATCAACCCAAAGAAGTGACACTTCAGAACCCACTTGAATCCAACCATGTAATAGGGCCATAATACTCAAAGAGAAGAAACAACTAGAAGACTCATTATTACACAAAATTCACCACAACTAAGCCTTCACCATGAAGAATACAAGACCTCAAACATATTCATGATAACTTCAAGTGAAGTACACACCTAGAATGAGTAGTAAGATAAACCATAATGAAAGCCAAAAATCATGTTTTTTATCAAGCAGTCCACATGCCTTGTCTATGCATCCACACTTTGCATACTTGTCTACAAGGGCAGCTACAATTACAACATGTGAGAAAATTCATATATCCTTTATGCTTTGATGGTTTTCCATTCATTGTTCCAGAGATCCTATTTAGGTAGAGATAGGAAGGATGCTAGCAAAAGTTATGGAATTTGTCTTTACACATGTCAATTGCATTTTCTTCACAACAAAGAATAGACACAATTAATGAATTAAAGAATAGACACAAATAATGAAGTAAACCCTTTTGTAACATGTTGCAACAGTGTTAGGAGATGGCTACTTCAAGATAACTACATTTTTACATTCAAGACTATTGTAACATTCTCCCTTTGATATAATATGTATGGGGATTTCTTAACCTACTATTCATGTAAAATTACAACCCCTATTTTAGTCATGATCACCCTAGATGTAAAATGTGAATCATGTGTGATGAACTTATATATAGCCCTGTAGACAATTCCTTGAATGCAATAAGACCTTGATCTCCATATCCCTGCATTCTAAATAAGATCAAAATATCAACCTATTACATAAGTACAATGATCAAACTAGATTGTACTCATACAAATGAATCAAATCAAATCCCTAGCCATTTGTTTATGTAGTTAGATCTAACTCCCAATTGAAATTCTTCATTTAAAGTATACAAGATCATTACATGTCCATACATGTGTATTGAAGTTTCATTACATGTGTATTGTAGTAGAAAGGTGCTAGGAGTGACATTTTGCATTCCATGGCTCGTGGGGCAAAACTGATTGCACCAATGCATTGGGACAGGTGGGTAAATGTCAGGGAAGGTCTCATTTCATGTGCCAAGCATCCCAGTCATTTAGGCCAGCAGGCTACCAACAAAGTCCCTTAGGATCCCTAAGACCAAAAAACTACCAAACTATGATAGAGCAGTTCTCAAAATTCGTGGTAGCTGGGAACATTTTGTTTGGAGCTATAGATGTAAGTGGGGTCCATCCACAATAACCTCTCTCAGTTTTGGTCAACTTCAATCTATTTGACTGTGCCGAAATCATAATGCATTCTTGCAAAAAGCTTTAGTTTCATGTAGTGGAAAGGTGATAGGAGGGACATTTTGCATTCCATAGGTCATGGGGATGAACCGTCTATGCCAATGCATTGGGGTGGGTGTGTAAATTCTAGGGGAGGTCTCATTTCATGCACCAAGCATCTGAGTCATTCAGGGCAATAGGCTACCGACAAAGTCCCTTAAGATCCATGAGACCAAAAAATTGCCAAACTATGACAGAGCAGTTCTAGAAATTCATGGCAACTGTGAACATTTCATTTAGACCTATAGGTGCATGTGGCGTACTTCCATAATAACCTCTCTCAATTTTGGTCAACTCAAATCTGTTTGGCCATGCTGAAATCAAATGCATTCTTACAAAATGCTTCAGTTTCATGCAGCACAACCTTGCCAGGTGCCATATTTTTTGTTCTACTCATCGTGGGGCCAAACCATTTATGTGAACATGTTGAGGTGAGTGGGTAAATGCTAGGGGAAGCCTCAATTCATGTGCTAAGCATCTTAGTCATTCAAGGCAGCAGGCTACTAGCAAACTTCTCTTAGTTTTGGTCAACTCCAATCTATTTGACTATGCTGAAATCAAATGAATTCTTGCAAAATGCTTCAGCTTCATGCAGTGGAAAGGTGCTAGGAGTGATATTTTTCATTCCATAGATCATGGAGCCAAACCAACTATGCTAACACATTGGGGTGGGTGAGTAAATTCTAGAGGAGGTCTCGTTTCATGCACCAAGTGTCCCAGTTGTTAGCAGCAATAGGCTAACGACAAAGTCACTTAAGATCCTAAGACCAAAAACTGCCAAACTTTGAAGGATTAGTTCTCAAAATTCATGACACCTAGGAATGTTCTATTTGGACCTACAAGTACATGTGGGGTCTATCCACAATAACCTCTCTCAGTTTTGGTCAACTCAAATTCGTTTGACTGTGCCAAAATCAAATGCATTCTTGCAAAATGTTTTAGTTTCATGCAATACAACCTTGCTAGGTGCCATATTTTTTGTTCTTCTCGTCATGGGGCTGACCTATCTACACTAATACATTGAGGTGGATAGGTAAATGCTAGGGGAGGTCTTGTTTCATGTGCCAAGTGTCCTAGTCATTCATGGCAGCAAGCTACCAGCAAAGTCACTTAAGATCCTAAGAGAAAAAACTTCCAAACTTTGATGGAGCAGTTATTAGAATTTGTGGTAGCTAGGAACGTTCTGTTTGGACCTACAAGTGCATGTGGGGTCCATCCACAACAAACTCTCTCAATTTTGGTCAACTCAAATTCATTTGATCATGCCGAAATGAAATGCATTCTTGCAAAATGCTTCAGTTTCAAGTAGCACAACCTTGCCAGGTGCCATATTTTTTGTTCTACTCATTGTGGGACCAAACCGTCTATGTAAATGCATCAGGGTGGGGGGTTAAATGCTAGGGGAGGTCTTGTTTCATGTGCCAAGTGTCCCAATTGTTCGGGGCAGCAAAATACTGGCAAAGTCCCTTAAGATCCCTAAGACCAAAAAGCTACCAAACTATGATGGAGCAATTTTTAGAATTCATGGAAGATGGGAACATTTCTTTTAGACCTATAGATGCACATGGGGTCTCCATAGTAACCTCTCTTAGTTTTGGTCAACTTTAGTTCGTTTGACTGTGCCAACATTAAATGCATTCTTGCAAAATGCTTCAGTTTCATGTAGTGGAAAGGTGCTAGGAGTGACATTTTGTATTTCATAGCTCATGGGGTCAAACTGACTACACCAATGCATCAAGGTGGGTAGTTAAATGCTAGGGAAGGTCTCCTTTCGTGTGCCAAGTGTCCCAGTCGTTTGAGGCAGCAAGCTACCGGCAAAGTCACTTAAGTTCCTAAGAACAAAAACTACCAAACTTTGACACAGCAGTTCTCAGAATTCATGGTAGCTGGGAACATTCTATCTAGACCTATAGGTCATGTGGGGTCTATCCACAATAACCTCCCTTGGTTTTGGTCAACTCAAATCTATTTGACAATGCCAAAATTAAATGCATTCTTGTAAAATGCTTCAGTTTCATGCAGCACAACCTTGCTAGGAGCCATATTTTTCATTCTACTCGTCATTGGGCTAAACCGGCTATGCCAATGTGTCAGGGTGGGTGGGTAAATGTTAGAGGAGGTCTCATTTCATGTGCCAAGGGTCCTAGTTGTTCCAAACTGTAAGCTACTAGCAAAATCACTTTGTTAGTAGCTTGCAGTCCGGAACGACTGGGACGATTAGCACATAAAATGAGACCTCCATTAACATTTACCCACCCACCTTGATGCATTAGCATAGTCAGTTTGGCCCCACAAGCTATGGAATGTAAAATTTCACTCTTAGCACCTTTCGACTTTGCTCGTAGCTTACAACCCGAAATGACTGGGATGCTTGGCACATGAAATGAGACCTCCCCTAGAATTTACCCACCCACCCCAACGTATTGGCGTTGTAGACACCCTAAAATGACCAAGTCATCGCACCACTTGCTTTTCGTCATCTGTCTAATCACCTGCATTTCACACATTAATTAAATAATCTAATTATTTAATTAATTTCACCAAATTCTTCTAAATCACATACTTTCAACATTAATTAAATAAATTCTCTTTATTTAATTAATTAAATTAAATTCCTCTGTTATTCTTCCACAATTAAATAATTTTAACTATTTAATTAGATCATTATCCTCTTTCCAAAAATCAAATCCACATTAATTAAATAAATAAATTATTTAATTAATTCATCACAAATTCAACAAATTCCCTCTTATCTACAATTAAATAATTCTTAATTATTTAATTAAATCAAAATCATTCTTTCAAAATCATGCACAACAATTAAATAAATTTATTTATTTAATTAATTTGCTTTCAAATCTTCTAAATTAAATAATTCCAATTATTTAATTATTTCTTCCATAATATCTTCTCTAAATTTAAATAAATCAATTATTTATTTAAATTGCTTTTTTCTTCTAAATTTGAGTTATCTCTAAAATAAATCAAGCTTTCTTGTTCATGCAATTAAATATTTCTAATATTTAATAAAGTAAAATATCTTCTTATTCTCATGCAAATCTCTTCTTTTTGTTTTAATTCACTTAACTGATCATTACATTCTGTTAATTACTTTAACTCATTCTTCTATTCTTGATAACTCCTCTCATGCAAAAGAAAGAAAGACACTTGGCTTCTTCTCATTTGTTGCACGTTCCTCAACTGTTCTCCTCCATTAATTCTTCTGAATTATCTGGGCCGTTGATCAATCCTCATTGAAATCTATATAAACCCCTCTCATCTCCTTCATTAAGCCTCTCTCTCTCTTCGATTTTATTCTCAAACATACTTAACAGCGCTTTGAGCATACCACAATTCGATTGAGCAACCACACGATCTCTTAACATTGATCTCTTGAGCACACTACTTGCTTGTTGCAGCTATGGTTTCGCAACTTCATTAAGCAATCTACACTTCTCCAAAAGGGAACAATACAGTTTTTGGTAAGAGCTTTCATTTTTACTTTGATTTGATGATAATGGCTTTTACTTAGATTGGTTCGCTTTATGTGATTGGTTTTTGGTTTTATTAGTTTTAATTTAATCAATTTTTCTTCATACACATTCTGGCACGCCTGGTGGGACCCACTAATCCCTCTTTTTCTTTGAGAAATTGATTTTTTTTTAAGTACAGTATGGAATAGCGCATCTTGACACAGAAAAGTGCCTTTGGTAGAGCAGTACAACGCTTTTGGTGCATCCTACAGCGCCTTTGGTAGCATAGAATCGCGCTTTTGGTAATACAGTGAAGCGCACATGAAAAAATAGAAAAGTGCTTTTGGTATAGAAGTAAAGCGCTTTTGGTATAACAAAAAAGTGCTATTGGTATAACAGTAAAGTGCTTTTGGTTAGGATAACAGGCTTGCAAACTTCAAAACCCCATAACTTTCTCAAAACTTAACGAAATTCGATGCTTTTTTTTTAAAATTGCATAGAAAATCATAAGGAATCCATTGGTGATATTTAATCTCTTGTATCTCATCATTTTGTTACCAATTTTATGGATTTCACTTTGGTTTTCTAGGGTTTCTCACTTATTGTTAGGGTTTTGACTTGATTTCTGACATCTTGTTCTTCCCTTTGGAAATAATATCACTTGGTGTAGCGTCTTATCACTTATCAACATTCTGGATCATCACCCAATCATTCAATCATCCTCTGATCTATCTTTTTTGATGAAATATTGTTTTTTGCAAGCTTGTTATTACACTGTGCGTTTGGTAGTATAGTAACTTGCTTTTGGTAGCAAAGTAGCTCGCTTTTGGTCAAAGTAGCTCGCTTTTGGTAGCACAGTTCCACGCTTCTGGTAGCACAGTGCATCGCTTCTGGTTGCACAGTACCATGCTTTTGGTAATATTATACGACGCTTCTGGTCTGTATTACAGCGCGTTTGGTAAGATAGTAAAGCACTTTGGGTATAGCAGTAACTCGCTTCTGGTCAAATTGATTTGTTTTTGCTAACTTGTGAATTTTTGGTGGAACTAACTGACTTGTTGTAGCTTCTTATTACTCACACAGAGCAAATAGGTGTTTTTAACATGTGCATGCAGGACGAGCATTGAAGAAATCTTGATTTATCTCACTAAGTCTTAGAAACACATTGCCTTCTTAAAGGATAATTGAACAAATCATTTCGGCAATTTAAGTCTTAGGAACATACTACTTTTCTTAAGGGACAATGGATATGTATGCGCAAACACCTCAATTTTCTAAGGGACAATGGACATGAATGCCAAACACTTCAATTTCATAAGGGACAATTGACAAACTACAAATGTGTGTGTGCCTAGTTTAGTTGCACCTTATTTTTCTTATAAAGGGACAATTGAACCTTTGTTTGACGTGCTTGCTCTTACATTTCTGTACTTCCTTTAGAAGGGCCTACTTTTGGATTACGCTTCATCCAAAAGGGACGACCCTAAGTGGAGTTTTCCTTTGAACTACTATATAAGAGGGATAAGGCGAAAGCCTAGTCCTAACCGACGTCAGCCTTACCTTGTGGTGCCAAACTAAAAAGAGGTGTACTAGCTCTTTGTGGAAACAATTTTTACATTGAGCAAAGTGTTTGATACTCTTAGTAGGATTGGTTAAAGCTTTTAGTAGCTTGTCACATTGCTTGTAAGGTGTTGGTCCCTCAAAGTCACTAAGAACCGTTCTAGATAGAGACTACCCGACCTACCTTCGAACATTGCGGTAATCATCAGTGCAAGGGGAATTGATTTAAGCCCTTAAGATACTCACCATTGGCTCCCTTGAGAAGAGATGGTATTCCCTTGGCCATAAATCTCTTGTGACCTACTTGAGCTTTCCAAGGGGAGGGTGAGATATCCCTACCTATCATCTCTTGCAAAGATACTAAATATCTGACACCTTTATGGAAAGATATTTTTATCGACAGAGTATTAAGCTGTGAGCTGATCTACTACAATGAAACCTTATCTCTAGGGATAAAAAGTGCTTGTTATTGATTGCAATTGTCTTATACCTGTGGAAACATTGGGCTTGTTTTGAGCCTTGAACATACACTATCTGTTGTGTCAGTCCCTTGTTTGTGCCAACATTATTTGTTGTGTTTTCTCTTGCCAAACAAATCCAATTAGAAATAGAAATAATCTATCAAAATTTTGCCTTTTAGAAGCATCAGACACTACTTTAGCACCCCTAGTATTATAGCAGCTCGCCTTTGGTAGTACAATAGATTGCCTTTGGCATAGCAGTAACTTGCCTCTGGCAAAACTCTACTTCAGCGCCCTTGGTATAACAGTAGCTCGCTTTTGGTCACTGTAGCTCACCTTTGGCATAGCAGTAACTCACTTCTGGTAGCTCAGTCCATCACCTTTGGTGTCACAGTAGCACACTTTTAGTTGCACAGTCCTGCGCCTCTGGTCAAACAGTATAGCACCTTTGGTCCAGTACATTGTGCATCAGAATTTGTCCTTTCTCAAAGCACCTCATAGAATCCCAACATTACCTTTTGTCCTAGCGTATTCCATGGTAACCACTAGGCTCCAGCAAACTATGAAGTCCAAACAAGTTGGCCCTAGGAAGCACAAATCACCTCCTCACACACCGCAATCCAGTCATCTCAACATTACTCCCAAGGTAACTCCTAGTACACCCGCGGCAAAACCAATCAACTCTCTGAACATGCTGCACATTGACCAACCAAGCAATCCTCAAGAGGGTAGGGTCCCTTTGGTAAGTACACCCCAGTATACCACCGGCTTGCCTCTGGATTTTGTGCCACAAGGATATACTATTGAGCAAATCCCATCTCAAGAGGGTAGGGTTCCTTTGGTAAGCATTCCTCACTATACTACAGGCCTGCCTCAGGATTTTGTGCCACAAGGTTATATCGTAGATCAACCTCCATCTCAAGAAGAGCGACACTTTGAAATAGGTCAATCCTCTCAAGAAGATGGGCAAGATCTTGATGAAATCATACAAGAGCCTAGAATCATGGCCGCCTTTAACAAAATCCTTAGTGAGAACCCAGATCATTTCTTTTTCTTACTTGCAGAGCAAGGTGCCAAGTTACCTCAAGATTTTGATTTATCCACTCTCAAGGAGAACAACACCCAAGATACCATACAAGCAGTTCAAACCATGTCAACAGTGACCACACCTTTACCTGAATAGAGCTCGCAATATAGGAATCCCCTCTATCAAAACCCAACTAGAGAGAGGGCCGCATCACCGCTTCTGACTCCTATGGAGATCTACAAAAACCAACAAGAAACTCTCCAACGTCAAGCAGTGTTAGCTAAGCAAGCCACCTTAGCTCGATCAAATATGCAACCACCTCCTAAAGTGTCCACACCAATCGCAAGTGGAATCTTGGTTACCCCATCATGAATAGGTTTCCCACCAAATTACAATCCTAGGAACAATTATGTAGCCATGCAACAAGGGTCTCAACAAATACCATCTCCTATATCATCACACCTGCATGTCTCTCAACCAATTAGAGTCATGCAATCCCAACCACAACATTCTTCTACGCTCGTTATCAAGCCACCTCAACCGTCGCAAATCACTTCTACCTATTCCCCTCCTCCACAATGTTCATCCTCGCTCAATTTTTTTCACACATTGCCTAGCCACTCCCAACATTTCGAACATCAAGTTTCCCAAAGCTATGTGCTGCCATCACAACCTAATCAAATGCACTTTAGCTTTCTTCCACCCAATACTTTTCTTCAACCATCACAAAGCCAACATTCTTACCTAGCGCCACCTCCACCTCTGCCAAATCAAAACCTCAAATTCCAACCCAATCTGAACCAAACGTACAACCCGTATGATCCCAATCAATCTTACGATCCTTATAACACCAGTGTGCATGGCTTACACTATAATCTTCCGTATGGGCAACACCAACCAATTCTGGGACAACAGGAGATGTTACCAACCCCTCCCATGACTATGGAGCTAAAAATCGTAGAAGTTCAACAACAGCTATCTGATCTTACGTTTGGCCACACCAAAAAGACCTTCTCTTTAGAGGAAGTGTGTCCTTATCCTTTTGATCGGTCATTACCAATGATCCATTTTCCTCAAAATCTTACTATTCCTAAGTTTGATAAATACAAAGGAAAAGGTGACCCAAAAGACCATCTCAAGGAATTCTATCTTGCTTGCTTTGAGGTCTCACATAACGACACATATCTTATGTGTCTCTTTCCTCGCAGTCTCGGAGGTCAAGTTATAGAATGGTTCTCACACTTACCCACGGGTATCAAATCTTTCAATGAGCTAGCAGAGAAGTTTGCCACCCACTTTTCTTACAACGCAAAGCATGAGATTTCCATGACTGATCTATGCAACAACAAATAGAAAAATGAGGAAACTTTCATTTCTTTCCTTCAACGGTGGAGACAAATGGCTAGCAAATTCCCTTTCAAGATTCCTGAGAAACAGCTTGTTAGCATATTTGTGTAGAACCTCAACCAAGAGTTAGGTTTCCACTTGCAAATTCTCAGTGCTACAACCTTCGACGAAATCACATACAAGGGTATCAACATTGAAAAGGCCCTCATTGCTAAGGGAGTGGTCAAAATCTTCAAAGAAACAAAAGACAACGCTCCTCATCAACAGACGAATGATAAACCCAAATACTGGAACAAAAACAAAAACGTGGTTAACAATGGTGTGGTTGATTCTAAGCATGTCCAAACTTTGCAAACACCGCTGCAGCTCTCCAAACCAAGTCAAGCTCTCTCTCAACAACAACAACAACAACAGCGGCAACTGTA
Organism: Cunninghamia lanceolata; assembly: GCA_027924645.1. Lineage (NCBI taxonomy): Eukaryota > Viridiplantae > Streptophyta > Pinopsida > Cupressales > Cupressaceae > Cunninghamia > Cunninghamia lanceolata. The sequence goes on from BSBN01000022.1 coordinate 528,101, forward strand.
TCAAAATCAACAACAATGACAACAGGAGCGACCTCAACAAGATTACCCTCCACGACATCAATTCACTCCCTTGGGAGTGCCTATAGAGTTGGTCCTACACCAGATTTTACACAAAGGGCTCATCACCTTACCGGATGCTCCCCCATATGGTGAACCTGTTTACAAAACTACGCAGTATAGAGAAAATGAATATTGTGAATTCCATAGGAGCAAAGGCCATAGAACTACATCATGCATGAAACTCAAGCACCTAATCCAAAATCTCATCGACGGCAACCAAATCACTTTTGAGAATGAACCACCAGCTCAACACACGAACAAAGATCTCGATATGTACAAGGAACCATTCCCTCATCATGGTCCACCTCCTCCTCAAGATAGAGGTAAAGGTATCAATCATGTTTCCACTTCCTTTGATGCCATTGTAGGTCATTTTGAAGAGTTGAGTGTCTACCCTCACAATCAAAGGCAAATCTACAGATTGCACTGTTACAACTCATCGTGGTCGTGTCACCATTTGTGGTCCTACACCCAGTCTTTCGGCTCAATTTGATTATAATCTTGTCGAACATCTAGGGAAAATGCTAGCACAGATCTCTATTTTGGACCTTTTATGGTCATCACCTACACATAGAGTAGTGCTACAAAAAACCCTCCAAGAGTCTTCGGTTCCCAACAACATAGCAGTCACGGATTTCCAAGCTATAGTAGGTAACATTGCTTCACCTTACAATGTGGTCTTCTTTGAGAAGGACCTCCCATCCCATGATCCTTGTCACAATGATGCCCTTCATATTGAGGTTCTCATCCATAAGCGCAAAATCAAACGTATACTCATTGATGGTGGTGCTGGTCTCAACATCTGTTCTTTAAAGTTACTTAAGCAATTGGGATACTCTGAGGATCATGTCAACTCTGATCATAGTATTACAATCAAGGGATATGATGATGCTGAACACTGCTCTGAAGGTGTTATCCACTTGCCTATACAACTGGGGCTCGTTATTCTTGAAACCAGGTGCCAAGTCCTTGATATTGAGCTGCCTTACAACATTATCCTAGGCCGCCCATGGATCCATGCAATGAAAGCTATTCCCTCCACGTACCATCAATCACTAAAGTTCCCATACAATGGTACGGAGATAACTATCCCAGGAGACCCCAATCTTTTTGAATTCTATCGTATCTTGCAAGGTAGTTATAAGAATTGCAACCAAGTACTTAAAAATGACAAAGCCCTTGAATCCCCACTATATGTTGATCCTGTAACGCTGACTCCAGCCTCTACAAGTGAACCCAATCCTCGGCCTGTAATCACAACTCGCATCCGAGACATAGGCATTGGCACTTACGATATCTCAAAATCTTGTTGTGTAGAGCGGATGCCTTTATCTCCAAAATCTTACGGCCAACCACCCATTGCCAAAGTAACCAAAAAAGTAGCTATTCCTCCCCCAACATTCCTAACCCAATTCCAACAAGGAAAGTTATTGGAAGAGGAAACTATTGAGGACATTTCTTCTTGGCTCTATAAGGAGAAAGAACCAGTCACAATACCAGTCAAGCAATATGGCAATGGTTTAAGGATAGTAAAAAATATGGGCTATAAAGGCAAAGGTAGCCTTGGGAAATAGAATCAAGGAACTATGGAACCCATTGTTGTGACAAAGAAGCTAGACAAGAAGGGATTAGGATTTGGTAAGAAGGTACCACACGCCTTGGACATTGAGTATATCCTCGACGAGGTAGCTGACACTTTTCCCATCAATTTGACGTCTACAAAGGATATCATCGATGACTCTTCCCTCCATATGACCAACCTATTTGTAGAATCCTCCATTTTTACGCTATCCTCCGTATCCTTAACCTCCACCACCAACACCCAGAACATAACACTTGTCTACCCTAAACTTATCGATTGGGACCAACAAGGGTCCCCCATTATAGATGTATTTCAGAATGACAAAGCTTTAGCTGAGTTCATGGGACTTCGGGAAGGTATCCCTCTTGGTGATCATAAAGTAGGTTTTGTAATGGAACTTGAGCCAACAACTTATTTTGGTGAGAATGCCAAATCCTCTAGTCGCAAAAGTGGAAATAAAGCAAGATCTCTAGGTGAAAACCACACTGTGGCACCTCCTGATCACAAAATAGTAAAAACAAAGGACATATCCAAAAGTGAAAACCCAACTGTGGCACCTGAGGATGGAGGATTTGACCTTCCCCTACTATCTAAGTATCAAGAGAAGTCAGCTCTACTAGTGGAAGATTCTACAGAGATAAACCTTGGCACAGAGCAAAATCTAAAGACCACATTCCTAGCAGCATCATTATCAAAAACAAAGCACAGGAATCTTAACACATTCTTCCTATAGAGAACCATCAACTTTGCATGGACCTATGCTGATATGCCAGGGCTAAACCCTAAGCTAGTAGTCCATTATCTCACAGTTGATCCAAAGGTTAAACCAGTCAAGCAAAAGTTGAGAAAGATGCACCCACATATAGCTCTCTTGGTAAAGGTTGAAATACAGAAGCTGTTAGATGCAAAGTTCATACGACCTATTGACTATTCAGACTGGGTATCCAATATTGTACCAGTGTCTAAACCCAATGGGCGCATCCGCATGTGTAATGATTTTAGAGATCTCAACAAAGCATGTCCCAAAGATGACTTTCCACTACCGAACATTGACATTATAGTGGACTTGACAGCAGGTCACAAGATGCTTTCTCTCATGGATGGATTCTCGGGCTACAATCAGATAAGGATAGTAGAGGAAGATCAACATAAAACAACATTTACTTGCCCTTGGGGCAACTATTGTTGGTGTGTCATGCCATTTGGTCTAAAGAATGCAAGAGCAACCTATCAGAGAGCAATGACAGTGATATTCCACGATCTCTTTCATCATATCATGGAGGACTATGTGGATGACATACTAGCTAAATCTTCTAGGGCAGATCACATACAGGTTCTAGGATAGATCTTTGACAGGCTCGAGAAATACCAAGTAAGACTCAATCCAAAGAAGTGTGTCTTCGGGGTAACATCAGAAAAGTTGTTGGGATACATTGTATCTCGTAGAGGCATCGAAGTAGACCCCGCAAAAGTAAAAGCTATAGTGGAGATGCCTCCACCAAAGAATCTTAAAGCATTAAGGAGCCTTCAGGGAAGGTTGCAATCCATCAGGTGTTTCATCTCACAGGTAGCAGATAAATGTCAACCATTTCAACACTTACTCTGCAAGGATGTCTCATTCCAATGGGACAAGTGTTAGGCAACATTTGATCAACTTAAAGAGTATCTAGTTACACCTCTTGTATTGGTTCCACCAGTTGCGGACAAACCTTTGATATTATACATCTCCACTACAAATTCAGCCCTAGGGGCCCTTCTAGCACAAAATGATGAAATAGGAAAAGAGCATGCAATTTATTATATCAGTAGAACCTTGGTGGGATATGAACTCAATTATTCACCAATGGAAAGAGCTTGTTTAGCAGTAGTGTTCGCCTCCCAAAAGTTGCAGCATTACATGTTGAACCAACACACAAATCCGATAGCCAAAATTGATCCCTTGAAGTATCTACTAGCCAAAGCAGCTCTTACAGGCAGACTAGCTAAATGGGTCATGATCCTTAGTGAGTTCGACATTGAGTATACGGATCGCAAAGCAATCAAATGACAAGCCCTAGCAGATCAACTAGCAGAGGCACCTATGCAAGATACACACCCTATGGTAGCAGACTTTCCAGATGAGAATCTATTCACTCTTTCCAACTCAATAATGTGGAAGTTGTACTTTGATGGTTCCTACACACAACATCGATCAGGGGCCGGCATCTTGTTTGTCACACCTCAAAATGACTATTTTCCTAAGTCATATCGGCTTGCATTCCCTTGCACCAACAACATTGCCGAGTATGAAGCACTCCTTATAGGTCTCAATACAGCAGTTCAATGGGACATCATAGAATTACAGGTTTATGGAGACTCACAACTAGTCATTCGCCAAGTCACAGATGAATACCAAACAAAAGATGAAAAGTTGGTCCCCTACAAGCAACTAGTGGATGCCTACAAACCACATTTTTCTACCATCACATTTGAGCAAATTCCAAGAGAGCATAACAAGGCCACAGATTCTATGGCTTTTGTAGGGTCACTGATTGACATGCCTACTAATACATAGAAATGCGAATTCTTGATCGAGCAATTGTTGATACTAGCCATCGATGTTCCCATCACTGAAATCATCTGCGAACTTGTTGGTCCCAATTCCCCATGGTATGAAGATATCTATGAATACCTTAAGCACAATACCTTTCCCCCTGACCTATCATCCACCCAACATAAAACCTTTATCCGTCGATCCTCTCGTTACATCATTCTGGGTGATACACTATATCACCAGAATCTCGACGGTATCCTCTTATGATGTCTTAACGCGGAAGAAGCTGAAGCTACCTTACGAGACATACACGAAGGTGGCTATGGCACACATTCTACCAGTCCTAATCTCGCTAAGAAGATACTCAGAACAAGTTATTACTGGCCTACAATAGAGCAAGATGCTGTATAGTTTGCTAAGAAGTGTCTACAATGCCAGCAACATGGAGATTTGATTCACGCACCAGCTCATGAATTACAGCCTGTGACTACTCCATGGCCTTTTTCTCAATGGGGTCTTGACCTCGTAGGACAAATTCACCCTTCCTCTTCCAATGGCCACAAGTTTATCATTACCGCCACTGAGTATTTCACAAAGTGGGTTGAAGCCATTCCCATGACCTATATCACCGGTAAGCAAATAGCCAAGTTTATCCTTAACTACCTCATTTGTTGGTATGGTATTCCTCAAGCCATTATCACTGATAATGGGAGACCATTCAAGAATCAAGATGTCCGTGCCTTGTGCATACAATATAATATCCAACATCACTTTTCAACTCCCTACTATCCGCAGAGTAACGGCCAAGCCGAGGCTTCCAATAAAACCATTCTCAAAATACTCAAGAAAATAGTCAATGAAGCTGGTCGTGATTGGCACTTGCAACTCAATCCTGCCCTATGGGCCTACCACACTAGTATCAAAACACCAACTGGTGCCACACCATATGCCTTGGTCTTTGGCTCTGAAGCCATCCTACCTATAGAGGTCAAGATCCCATCCCTCAGAGTATCCATGCAGGACCTGATCAGTGGAGAAGAGTATCGCACTTCCAGATTAGCTGAGCTTGAACTACTAGATGAGAGGCACCTTGCCACACTTAATCATCTCCATGTCTATGAAAACTGCCTCCGGCGTAATTACAACAAAAAGATCAAAGAAAGACGGTTTCAAGTTGGTGATCTTGTACTAAAAGAGAATCAGAGAAATCAAGCAGATCAAGAAAAGAATGGCAAGTTTGAGCCTAACTGGTTAGGTCCCTTTATTGTCATAGCAACATATGGATCAAGAGCTTATACTTTAGCTACACCTGACGGCATCCCTCTGGATGAGCCACTTAACAGTGTCCATCTCAAGAAGTTCTATGCCTGACCCTTAGAGTATTCCAAAAAAATCCAAAAAAAAAAATGAAAAACATAAAAACACAAAAAAAATCCATCCTCTGGTGAAAACCTGGCAAACATGCGCCTTGGATAAGTACCATAGTGAAAACCTGGCAAACAGGCGCTATGTGTAGAGTCAGCATCCATCGTCTATTGAGTCTTGTCCACTCCATGTCCAGTGCACAAGGCACGCCTTTCCATTCATCCATAATAAAACTATTGACCTTGTTTGCATTTCCATCTCCCTATCTAGTATAGCTTGGAACTTTGTCAATGTCCATCATCATCGTCCCACATCTTGGTCTATGTCTACAGTTAACATTGTCTTGTCCTAGGTCAAACCTTCTATGTCTTCTTCGTTAGTCACCCATGCAAATTCCTCTACCGGAATGGGGGGCAACTCTTTCCTTAACTTAGGTCTAGGATTAGTTCCTTGTTCGTGGTTCACAACGCACTCTTCAATCTTTCTCCTTTCCGTAGATAACACCCTTTAACGGACACATCGCTCCTACGATAAGGATGTTATCTTCTCAACACTTTTCCCACATCATCACACTAACCAGAACTACATATTATCTCTTCTCAATCTTAAGGTACCTTGATCCCATGGATATGGGTATGTAGGCAGTCTGGAATATGAAGGAAGTTTCCAGTACTCAGGTACATAAGATCTCATCATTTCCTCTTCCCAAACCTCCTTTCACCTTGACCCATCTCATAACTCTATCCAGAACTACATATTTATCATTTTCATCTTTCATCGTAATGTGCCTTAATCCCATGGACACAGGGTATGTAGGCAGTCTAGAATACGAAGGATGTATCCAGTACTCAGGCACATATGATTCATCATTCTCCACCCGTTTCAATCCATCAAACACTGTCACCTTTCTAGTCTTCCATTTTTCAAAATCCGTTCGCCTCGACTTGACTAACTCAAGCAGCAAAACAACAAGCTAGCGCATCCTTTCAAAGCAAAAGTCCTTAACAAACCGAAAGCAAAGCAGCTTTCTTCCAGAGTCATCTACTGTCCTCACTATTCTGATTGCCAACATTAGCTATATCCTGCTTAACCACAGCACCAAATCCACAAGCTTGTCTTCTGCAAAGTGTTCCATTGTCGAGACCAACACACGCGTCTCCTGCGACATGTGGCATTTCCTGCAGGGAGACATTATCTTTTTAGGTAGATAGCCCCCTTTAACGGACACAGAGTTCCTACGATAAGGCTATTATCTTTCCTATCCAATCTATCCTAAGCAACCTCTTTGGCAAGAGAATATGTTGGCTATATGTTTACTTTGTAAGTCAGTCAATTTGTGTTATGGTTTATCTTTTGTTCCTTTATCCATTACCTATTCAAGGCTACCTTGATTTATCTATAATCTTGGTATGTTGCGATGCAGTACGGATTGGGGGCATAGTCATTATTTTTTTGTGTGCCGTGTTTGAGGAATGATCTTTAGCATCTTTCTTAGCATTCTATTTATCTTGTGTGTGTTACAACCTAGCATCTTACATATTAATAATTCTTCTTGCATTTACATGTATTGAAGTTTATTTTATGTTCAAGACTATGGCTTATTCACATGTTCCAACAAGGTCATATTATGTCTAAAGGGATCTAAGTTCAATCCAATTGCTTGCAGAGTCAACGTCCATGCACTTGGATATTACTGGACCTTGGTCTTTTATACCTTGGTGGCGAACTATCCACGTGCTATATCAAAAATAAGGATTGCTCTTTATATACAATTGTGAAACCATTGCAACAAGCTCATCCATTTACACCATCCATTTTTCAATGGCCTTATATAGTTTTCCAACAAGGATCAATCAACAGCCTTTCTCTCATGTTCTCCTCTATCTCCTTTCTTCTATCTACCATCAACCCAACATTATCTGTCTCCAACAAAATCTTCTAGTCGAGCGTCAACACAGTTCTTCTGTCACTTCCTTATCTTTCCTCTCGAGGGGGCACCCTATGCCAGCTATGCTGGGGTAACTAGCTACACTGGGGCATCAAAAATTGTATCATGTCTTCAACTATTGATTTCTTTGAAGCAACGTTGTAAACTGCATTACATCAAAGAGGGGCAAAATGTAGACACCCTAAAATGACCAAGTCGTCGCACCACTTGCTTTTTGTCATCTGTCTAATCACCTGCATTTCACACATTAATTAAATAATCTAATTATTTAATTAATTTCACCAAATTCTTCTAAATCGCATACTTTCGACATTAATTAAATAAATTCTCTTTATTTAATTAATTAAATTAAATTCCTCTGTTATTCTTCCACAATTAAATAATTTTAACTATTTAATTAGATCATTATCCTCTTTCCAAAAATTAAATCCACATTAATTAAATAAATAAATTATTTAATTAATTCATCACAAATTCAATAAATTCCCTCTTATCTACAATTAAATAATTCTTAATTACTTAATTAAATCAAAATCATTTTTTCAAAATCATGCACAACAATTAAATAAATTTATTTATTTATTTTGCTTTCAAATCTTCTAAATTAAATAATTCCAATTATTTAATTATTTCTTCCATAATATCTTCTCTAAATTTAAATAAATCAATTATTTATTTAAATTACTTTTTTCTTCTAAATTTGAGTTATCTCTAAAATAACTCAAGCTTTCTTATTCATGCAATTAAATATTTCTAATATTTAATAAAGTAAAATATCTTCTTATTCTCATGCAAATCTCTTCTTCTTGTTTTAATTCACTTAACTGATCATTACATTCTATTAATTACTTTAACTCATTCTTCTATTCTTGATAACTCCTCTCATGCAAAAGAAAGAAAGACACTTGGCTTCTTCTCATTCGTTGCACGTTCCTCAATTGTTCTCCTCCATTGATTCTTCTAAATTATCTGGACCATTGATCAATCCTCGTTGAAATTTATATAAACCCCCCTCATCTCCTTCATTAAGCCTCTCTCTCTGTTTGATTTTATTCTCAAACATACTTAACAGCACTTTGGGCATACTACGATTCGATTGAGCAACCTTACGATCTCTCAACATTGATCTCTTGAGCACACTACTTGCTTGTTGCAGCTATGGTTTTGCAACTTCATTGAGCAATCCACACATCTCCAAAGGGAACAATATAGATTTAGGTAAGAGCTTTCATTTGTCTTTGATTTTATGAATAGTCATTATTTTTTTGTGTGCCATGTTTGAGGAATGATCTTTAGCATCTTTCTTAGCATTCTATTTATCTTGTGTGTGTTACAACCTAGCATCTTACATATTAATAATTCTTCTTGCATTTACATGTATTGAAGTTTATTTTATGTTCAAGACTATGGCTTATTCACATGTTCCAACAAGGTCATATTATGTCTAAAGGGATCTAAGTTCAATCCGCTTGCTTGCATAGTCAACGTCCACGCACTCGGATATTACTGTACCTTGGTCTTTTATACCTTGGTGGTGAACTATCCACGTGCTATATCAAAAATAAGGATTGCTCTTTATATACAATTGTGAAACCATTGCAACAAGCTCATCCATTTACACCATCCATTTTTCAATGGCCTTATATAGTTTTCTAGCAAGGATCAATCAACAGCCTTTCTCTCATGTTCTCTTCTATCTCCTTTCTTCTATCTACCATTAACCCAACATTATCTGTCTCCAACAAAATCTTCTAGTCGAGCATCAACACAGTTCTTCTGTCACTTCCCTGTCTTTCCTCTCGAGGGGGCACCCTATGCCAGCTATGCTGGGGCAACTAGCTACACTGGGGGATCAAAAATTATATCATGTCTTCAACTATTGATTTCTTTGAAGCAACGATGTAAACTACATTGCATCAAAGAGGGGCAAAATGTAGACACCCTAAAATGACCAAGTCGTCGCACCACTTGCTTTTCGTCATCTGTCTAATCACCTGCATTTCACACATTAATTAAATAATCTAATTATTTAATTAATTTCACCAAATTCTTCTAAATCACATACTTTTGACATTAATTAAATAAATTCTCTTTATTTAATTAATTAAATTAAATTCCTCTATTATTCTTCCATAATTAAATAATTTTAACTATTTAATTAGATCATTATCCTCTTTCCAAAAATCAAATCCACATTAATTAAATAAATAAATTATTTAATTAATTCATCACAAATTCAACAAATTCCCTCTTATTTACAATTAAATAATTCTTAATTATTTAATTAAATCAAAATCATGCACAACAATTAAATAAATTTATTTATTTATTTTGCTTTCAAATCTTCTAAATTAAATAATTCTAATTATTTAATTATTTCTTCCATAATATCTTCTCTAAATTTAAATAAATCAATTATTTATTTAAATTGTTTTTTCTTCTAAATTTGAGTTATCTCTAAAATAACTCAAGCTTTCTCGTTCATGCAATTAAATATTTCTAATATTTAATAAAGTAAAATATCTTCTTATTCTCATGCAAATCTCTTCTTCTTGTTTTAATTCACTTAACTAATCATTACATTATGTTAATTACTTTAACTTATCTTCTATTCTTGATAACTCCTCTCATGCAAAAGAAAGAAAGACACTTGGCTTCTTCTCATTCGTTGCACGTTCCTCAACTGTTCTCCTCCATTGATTCTTCTGAATTATCTGGACCGTTGATCAATCCTCGTTGAAATCTATATAAACCCCCCTCATCTCCTTCATTAAGCCTCTCTCTCTCTTTGATTTTATTCTCAAACATACTTAACAGCGCTTTGGGCATACTACGATTTGATTGAGCAACCTTACGATCTCTTAACATTGATCTCTTGAGCACACTACTTGCTTGTTGCAGCTATGGTTTTGCAACTTCATTAAGCAATCCACACATCTCCAAAGAGAACAATACAGATTTAGGTAAGAGCTTTCATTTGTCTTTGATTTTATGAATAGTCATTATTTTTTTTTGTGTCGTGTTTGAGGAATGATCTTTAGCATCTTTCTTAGCATTCTATTTATCTTGTGTGTGTTACAACCTAGCATCTTACATATTAATAATTCTTCTTGCATTTACATGTATTGAAGTTTATTTTATGTTCAAGACTATGGCTTATTCACATGTTCCAACAAGGTCATATTATGTCTAAAGGGATCTAAGTTCAATCCGCTTGCTTGCAGAGTCAACGTCCACACACTCGGATATTACTGCACCTTGGTCTTTTATACCTTGGTGGCGAACTATCCACGTGCTATATCAAAAATAAGGATTGCTCTTTATATACAATTGTGAAACCATTGCAACAAGCTCATCCATTTACACCATCCATTTTTCAATGGCCTTATATAGTTTTCCAGCAAGGATCAATCAACAGCCTTTCTCTCATGTTCTCTTCTATCTCCTTTCTTCTATCTACCATCAACCCAACATTATCTATCTCCAACAAAATCTTCTAGTCGAGCGTCAACATAGTTCTTCTGTCACTTCCCTGTCTTTCCTCTCGAGGGGGCACCCTATGCCAGCTATGCTAGGGCAACTAGCTACACTGGGGCATCAAAAATTATATCATGTCTTCAACTATCGATTTCTTTGAAGCAACGCTGTAAACTACATTGCATCAAAGAGGGAAAAAATGTAGACACCCTAAAATGACCAAGTCGTCGCACCACTTGCTTTTCGTCATCTGTCTAATCACCTGCATTTCACACATTAATTAAATAATCTAATTATTTAATTAATTTCACCAAAATCTTCTAAATCACATACTTTCGACATTAATTAAATAAATTCTCTTTATTTAATTAATTAAATTAAATTCCTCTGTTATTCTTCCACAATTAAATAATTTTAACTATTTAATTAGATCATTATCCTCTTTCCAAAAATTAAATCCACATTAATTAAATAAATAAATTATTTAATTAATTCATCACAAATTCAATAAATTCCCTCTTATCTACAATTAAATAATTCTTAATTATTTAATTAAATCAAAATCATTCTTTCAAAATCATGCACAACAATTAAATAAATTTATTTATTTAATTAATTTGCTTTCAAATCTTCTAAATTAAATAATTCCAATTATTTAATTATTTCTTCCATAATATCTTCTCTAAATTTAAATAAATCAATTATTTATTTAAATTATTTTTTTCTTCTAAATTTGAGTTATCTCTAAAATAACTCAAGCTTTCTTGTTCATGCAATTAAATATTTCTAATATTTAATAAAGCAAAATATCTTCTTATTCTCATGCAAATCTCTTCTTCTTGTTTTAATTCACTTAATTGATCATTACATTCTGTTAATTACTTTAACTCATTCTTCTATTCTTGATAACTCCTCTCATGCAAAAGAAAGAAAGACACTTGGCTTCTTCTCATTCGTTGCACGTTCCTCAACTATTCTCCTCCATTGATTCTTCTGAATTATCTGGATTGTTGATCAATCCTCGTTGAAATCTATATAAACCCCCCTCATCTCCTTCATTGAGCCCTCTCTCTCTTCAATTTTATTCTTAGGCATACTTAACAGCGCTTTGAGCATACCACGATTTGATTGAGCAACCACACGATCTCTTAACATTGATCTCTTGAGCACACTACTTGCTTGTTGCAGCTGTGGTTTCACAACTTCATTGAGCAATCTACACTTCTCCAAAAGGGAACAATACAGGTTTTGTTAAGAGCTTTCATTTTTACTTTGATTTGATGATAATGACATTTACTTAGATTGGTTCGCTTTATGTGATTGGTTTTTAGTTTTATTAGTTTTAATTTAATCAATTTTTCCTCATACACAGGCGTAGTCGGTTTAGCCTCATGAGTTATGGAATGCAAAATATCACTCCTAGCACCTTTCAACTTTGCTAGTAGCTTGTAGCCTAAAATAACTAAGACACTTGGCACATGAAACAAGACATCAGCTAGCATTTACCCACCTACCTAGACATGTTGGCGCATTCAGTTCGACCCCATGATCTATGGAATGTGAAATTTCATTCCTAGCACCTTTTGACTTTGTCGGTAGCTTACAGCCCAGAATGACTAGGATGCTTGGCACAAAAAACAAGACCTCCCCTAGCATTTACCCGCCCACCCAGATGTGTTGGTGTAGTTCATTTGGCCCCATGACGAGCAGAACAAAAAATATGGCACCTGACAAGGTTGTGCTGCATGAAACTGAAGGATTTTGCAAGAATACATTTGATTTCAACATGGTCAAACATATTTGAATTGACCAAAACTAAGACAAGTTATTGTGGATGGACCCCATGTGAACTTGTAGGTCCAAATATAATGTTTCCAACTACTATGAATTTTGAAATTGCTCTGTCAAAGTTTGGTAGTTTTTGCTCTTAGGATCTTAAGTGACTTTGTCGGTAGCCTACTGCTGTGAATGACTGGGACACTTGGAGCATGAAATGAGACCTCCCCTAGAATTTACCTGCCCACCCTGATGTGTTAGCACAATCAGTTTGGCCACAAAACCTATGAAATGCAAAATGTCACTCCTAGCACCTTTCCACTGCATGAAACTGAAGCATTTTGTAAGAATACATTTGATTTTGGCATAGTCAAATGGTCTGGAGTTGACCAAAACTAAGAGAGGTCATTGTGGATGGACCCCATGTGCACCTATAGGTCCAAACGAAACATTCCAATCTGCCATGAATTCCAAGAACTGCTCCATCATAGTTTGGTAGTTTTTTTGTTTTAGGGATCTTAAGGGACTTTGTCGGTAGCCTGCTATCCCAAATGACTGGGACACTTTGCACACAAAATAACACCTCCCCTAAAATTTAACCACCCACCCCGACGTGTTGGTATAGACTCTCCAACCCCATGATGAGTAGAACAAAAAATATGGCACTTGACAAGGTTGTGTTGCATGAAATTGAAGCATTTTGCAAGAATGCATTTCATTTAGGCATGGTCAAATGAATTTGAGTTGACTAAAACTAAAAGAGGTTATTGTGGATGGACCCTACATAGACTTGTAGGTCCAAACAAAATGTTCCCAGCTACCACGAATTCTGAGAACTACTCTGTCAAAGTTTGGTAGTTTTTGCTTTTAGGATCTTAAGTGACTTTGTCGGTAGCCTACTACCGCAAACGACTACGACACTTGGTGCATGAAATGAGACCTCCCCTAGCATTTACCTGCCCATTCCAATATGTTGGTACAAATGGTTCAGCCCCATGATGAGAAGAACAAAAAATATGGCACCTGGCAAGGTTGTGTTGCATGAAACTAAAGCATTTTGCAAGAATGCATTTGATTTTGACACGGTCAAACGGATTTGAGTTAACCAAAACTGAGAGAGATTTTTGTGGATGGACCCAACATGCACCTGTAGGTTCAAACAAAATGTTCCCAGCTACCATGAATTTTGAGAACTGCTCTGTGTTGGTATGTGGTGACTAATCATGCAAGTATTATACACAAGTTATGTATCCTTGCCGGGGTTCAGGGTTGGGTCGAGCCCCGAGCGGGGGTTCAGGAGCAACAACCCCTAAGAAGTAGGGGTTTGGGGGCACAACTCTCGAAAAAAAAATCCCTCTTTTTTGCACAATCGGAGTCGGTTGTTAATTTTTGTTAACTGACAAAAGAAAAATGACATTACAAAACCCTAATTCTAGAATCTTCCAAAAAGCTTGTTATAAGAAGCTGAGATGTATGTTACGGTGATGTATTCATGAGATTGTAATCTATTTTGCATTGGATAATAAAATCATTGGTGGTTGACTTTCTGTCGATGTAGCCCATATTGGGTGAATCACGTTAAATTTTGTGTTGATCTCTTTTGTGTTATTCCTCATTGTTATATTTGGGTTATTTAATCTACATATAATTGTTAATATTTATTGCTTTGATTTGCCCTAACCCTAACAAATGGTATTAAAGTGGGTTGTGTTTGTTTATCATCTGTAGGAAGGTCTCACAGTTGAGTGGGAGTCTCACTGTTAAGTGGGAGCAATGGCGGACGAGGATAAATTGAAGGTAGATAAATTCAATGGGCAAAACTATCAATTATGGAAGATGCAGATGGAGGATTATCTCTATCAAAAGGATTTATAGAGGTCATTGGAATGAAAAGCCAAGAAACCAGCAGCAATGACTAATGAGGATTGGAATCTTCTGGATAGAAAGGCACTGGGAACCATTCAGTTGTGCTTGGCACCATCTGTGGCATTCAATATACCAGAAGTGACGACAACAGATGGTCTGATGAAAGCTTTGGCTAAATTGTATAAAAAACCCTCAGCCTCTAACAAGGTATTTCTCATGAAGTGTTTGTTTAATATAAAAATGATTGAAGGTGGATCTGTATCAGATCATTTAAATGAGTTTAATACGATTACCAATCAGTTAACTTCTGTAAAAGTGAAATTTGATGAAGAGGTAAGGGCTCTCTTGGTTTTATGTTCTTTGCCAGAAAGCTGGAATAGCTTGGTAATGGTTTTAAGTAACTCTGTCTCTAGTTCAAATACTTTGAAATTTGATGATGTTGTTGGTGTTATCCTTAGTGAGGAAATGTAACGAAAAAGCACAGGTGAGACTTCAACATCTGGTAATGTTTTAACTGTAGAGAACAACGGAAGAACAACAGAAAGAGGAAAAATCCCTACAAGTTGTGGGAAGTCACAAGGGAAGTCGAAGAAAGGCAGATCTAAATCCAGAGGAAGAATGGATTGTTGGCACTATGGAAAGCCAGGACACTTGAAGAAGGATTGCTGGTCTCGAAAGGGCAAACAAGGAGATGGACAACATGATGACAGTAAGGAAGCTAATGTTACAAGTACTAAATTACATGATGCTTTAATTTTATGTTTAGATAATGTTGATGATTCCTCGGTAATAGATTCAGGGGCTTCATTTCATGCCACACCCCAGAGGAAATATTTTGTATATTATGTTCAAGGTGATTTTGTCAGATTGTTGGAAAAGGAAAGATAAAAATCAAGTTACAGAATGGAAATGAATGGTTTCTACAAGAGGTAAGGCATGTTCCAAATTTGAGAAAGAATTTAATCTCTGCAGGACAACTGGGTAGTGAAGGTTGCATAGTTACCTTTTTAGACAAAGTCTGCAAGGTCACTAAAGGTGCATTAGCAGTAGCTAAAGGTGAAAAGGTAGGCACATTATATTTGTGTACTAGTAATACTTATTCTACCTTGGCTGCTATAGAAATAGTTGCTACTAAAATAGTTATAACACTTGTTGCAGGGACAAAAATAGAATTTTGGCACCATAGACTTGGGCACATGAGTGAGAAAGGGATGAAGATTCTTCACTCTAGAAAGTTGCTACCAGGTCTGAAGAAGATTGACTTGGAGTTCTATGAAAATTGTGTTTATGGAAAATGGAAAAGAGTCTAATTTCTCAAAGTTGGGAAAGAGAAGAAGAGTGAGAAATTAGAGCTTGTGCATTCAAATGTATGGGGACCAACTCAGATATCTTCTCTTGGAGGCTCTTGCTATTATGTTACTTTTATTGATGATGCAACTAGGAAAACGTGGGTGTATTTCCTAAAACAAAAATTAGAAATATTTGAAACTTTTAAAAAGTGGAAAGCTTTGGTTGAGAATGAGACAGGAAAAAAGTTGAAGTGTCTCAGATCTGATAATGGAAGTGAGTATTGCAGCAAAAAATTTGAGAATTACTGTTCATATAATAGAATCTGTTGGTAGAAAATAGTTCCTAGAACCCCACAAGAAAATGGTGTGTCTACGAGGATGAATAGGACCATTATGGAGTGTGCAAGGAGCATTAGATGGCATGCTGGACTACCCTTACACTTTTGGGCAGATGCTATACATACCATTGTTTATTTAATAAATAGGGGACCTTCAAATCCTTTGGATGGTGGCATTCCAGAGGAGACATGGATGGGTAAAAAGGTAAACTATTCATTTCTGAAAACCTTTGGCTGTGAAGCTTTTGTCCATGTTGATATTCAAAATAGAACCAAGCTTGAGGCTAAGTCTAAAAATGTACCTTCATTGGATATGGAGTAGGTGAATTTGGTTATCGGTTATGGGATTTTGAAAATCATAAAATCATTAGGAGCAGAGATGTTATATTCAATGAGAAGGTCATGTATAAGGATCAGCTGCAGGAAAAGAAGCATGAACAGGCCAAAAAGGAATATGTGGTGCTAGATGAGATTCTAGAAAATAAAATACTAGTGGTACCTGATGCTCAGCAACAACAAGTTATCCCACAGACTCCTGCAAGTGTTAGATGTTCTACAAGGATAACTAGACCTCTAGAAATATTGTCTCCATCATTATATTCTATATTATTAACTGATTCTAGTGAACCTGAAAGTTATGAAGAAGCAATGCAGGTAGATACCAAAAAGCAGTGGGAGCTAGGCATGAAAGAGGAAATGGATTCCTTGCTGCAGAATCAAACTTGGGACTTAGTCCAATTACCTGTAGGTAAAAGAGCATTTCCAAATAAATGGGTTTATAGGTTGAAGGAAGAAGATGGAAGCAAGAAAAGATATAAGGCCAGACTCATGGTAAAAAGTTTTGCACAGAAAAAAGGTATAGATTTTGATGAAATATTTTCTCCGATTGTAAAGATGACTTCTATTAGAATAATTCTATGTCTTGTGGCTGTGGAAGACTTGCATCTTAAATAGCTAGATGTGAAAACAACTTTTCTACATGGGGATCTGGAAGAGGAAATATACATGCAGCAACCACAGGGATATGAGGTCAAGGGTAAGGAGGATTTTGTGTGCAAGTTAAAGAAGAGTTTGTATGGCTTGAAGCAAGCACGTCGGCAATGGTATTTGAAATTTGATAGTTTTATGGATGAACAAGGTACAAAAGATGTCATTCTGATTATTGTGTTTATTTCAAGAAATTAGGTAATAATAGTTATATTATCCTATTGCTTTATGTTGATGACATGCTTGTTGTCGAGTCTAACATGCAGCATATTAATGAACTTAAGCAAAAATTAGCAAAATCATTTGCTATGAAGGATTTGGGTGCAGCAAAACAAATCCTTGATATAAGGATCACACGGGATAGGTCAAATAGAAAATTATTTTTGTCTCAAAGTGAGTATGTAGAGAAGGTGTTGAAAAGGTTTAACATGCAGAATAGAAAAGCAGTTAGTACACCTTTGCCTAGTCATTTTAAGTTGACTAAGGAGATGTGTCCAAAGACACAAGAGGAGGAAGACAAAATGTCTAAGATACCATATGCATCAGCAGTTGGAAGCTTGATGTATGCAATGGTATGCACAAGGCCAGATATTGCACATGTAGTGGGAGTTGTGAGAAGGTATATGAGCAATCTAGGAATGGAACATTGGAATGTTGTAAAATGGATACTCTGATATTTGAGAGGTGCTATGACAAAGAAACTATGTTTTGGAGGAACAAATTTTGCTCTAAAAGGATATCTTGACTTTGATTTGGCAGGTGATATTGATAGCAGGGGGAGTACTATAAGGTATGTTTTTACTATAGGAGGTACTGCAGTCAGTTGGATTTCAAGAATGCAAAAGGTTGTTGCACTTTCAACCACTGAAGCTGAGTATGTTGCTGCTACAGAAGCTAGCAAGGAGATGATTTGGGTACAACATTTTCTGGAGGAATTGGGGCAATGACAAGAAGATAGCCCTTTGTACACCGATAGCCAAAGTGCCATTCATCTTGCTAAGAATTCAGCTTTGCATTCAAAAACTAAGCACATATAGCTCAGATACCACTTCATCCGGTCAGTTTTGGAGGATGGGTAGTTGAAGCTAAAGAAAATTCACACAAGTCAGAATCCTGCAGATATGTTCACAAAGGCAGTTACACGAGAGAAACTAATTTCCTCATCAGTTTCTATTGGCCTTCACAACTAATAATGGTGGATATAAGAAACTAGACAAGCCTGTAATCCAGTGGGAGCTGCAAGCGCAGTGGTGTCATCTAGGATCAGCCTCCAAGTGGGAGATTGTTTGGTTTGGAGCCTGATCAGTCTCCAAGTGGGAGATTGTTGGTATGTGGCGATTGATCATGCAAGTACTATACACAAGTTATGTATCCTCACCGAGGTTCAAGGTTGGGCCAAGCCATAAGTGGGGGTTTGGGGGCACAGCCCTCAAAATAATTTTTTTTCCCTCTTTTTTGCATGATCGGAGTTGGTTGTTAATTTTTGTTAACCGACAAAAGAAAAATGACATTGTAAAACCCTAATTCTAGAAGCTTCCAAAAAGCTTGTTATAAGTGGCTGGGATGTATGTTATGGTGATGTAATCGCGAGATTGTAATCTATTTTACACTAGATAATAAAATCATTGGATGGCTGAGTTTCTATGGATGTAGCCCATATTGGGTGAACCACGTTAAATTTCTGTGTTGATCTCTTTTGTGTTATTCCTCATTGTTATAATTAGGTTATTTAATTTGCATATAATTGTTAGTGTTTATTGCTTTGATCTGCCCTAACCCTAACACTCCGTCATAGTTTGGCAGTTTTTTGGTCTTAGGGATGTTAAGGGACTTTGCTAGTAGCTTGTTGGCCTGAATGATTGGGATGATTAGTGCACAAAACGAGACCTCCCTTGGTATTTACTCACCCACCTTGACGTGTTGGTGTATTCATTTTGGTCCCACGAGCTATGGAATACAAAATCTCACTCCTAGCACCTTTGCACTACATGAAACTGAAGCATTTTGCAAGAATGCATTTGATTTCGGCACGGTCAAGCATATTTGAGTTAAACAAAACTAAGAGAGGTTGTTGTGGATGGACCCCACATGCACCTATAGGTCCAAATAAAACATTCCCAGATACCATGAATTCTAAGAACTGCTCTGTCATAGTTTGGCAGTTTTTTGGTCTTTGGGATCCTAAGGGACTTTGTCGGTAGCCTGTTGCCCCAAACGATTGAGATGCTTGGTGCATGAAATGAGACCCCCCTTAGCATTTACTCACCCACCCTGATAGTTGGCGTAGTCAATTCAGCCCCATGAGCTATGGAATACAAAATCTCACTCCTATCCCTTTCCACTACATGAAACTGAAGCATTTTGCAAGAATACATTTGATTTCAGCATGGTCAAACAAATTTGAGTTGACCAAAACTGAGAGAGGTTATTGTGGATAAACCCCACATGCACTATAGGTCCAAATTAAATGTTCCCATCTAACATGATTTTGAGAACTACTCCATCATAGTTTGGCAATTTTTTGGTCTTAGGGATCTTAAGGGACTTTGTCGATAGCCTGCTGCCCTAAATGATTGGGACGCTTGGCATATGAAACAAGACCTCCCATAGAATTTACCCACCCACCCTGATACGTTGGTGTAGTCGATTCAGCCCCACAAGCTATGGAATGCAAAATGTCACTCCTAGCACCTTTCCACTGCAAGAAACTGAAGCATTTTGCAAGAATGCATTTGATTTCAGCACGGTCAAATGGACTAGAGTCGACCAAAACTAAGAGAGGTTGTTGTGGATAGACCCTACATGCACCTGTAGGTCCAAACAGAACATTCCCAGCTACCATGAATTCTGAGAATTGTTCCATCATAGTTTGGCAATTTTTTGGTCTTAGGGGTCCTAAGGGACTTTGTTGGTAGCCTACTTCCCCGAATGATTGGGATACTTGGCACATGAAATGAGACCTTCCATGGTATTTACCCACCCTCCTTGACACATTGGCATAGTCAGTCAGCCCCATGAGCTATGGAATGCAAAATGTCACTCCAAGTACCTTTCCACTGCATGAAACTTAAGCATTTCAGAACAATGTGTTCCTTGCCACCATAAGCAAATGAGATTGATTTAAAAAAAAATTAAGGTAGGTGTTTGTAGGTGGACCTGACATCTACCTTTACATGCAAAGAAGATGTTCCTAGGTGTCACAATTCGATGGAACAGTCAGTCCAAAATTTGTCACCTTTTTTTTCTTAGGGCTCTTGATAGATTATTTGTGTTAGATATAGCCAAGAATGACCATGAGGCTTTGCCACCAAAAAGACATCTCCCCTAGCATTTACCTACCCACCCGGATGTGTTGGCCCCATCCGTTTGGCTCCAGGGGATGTCTAATGTAAAAATTCAGTCATAATACCTTTCTGGTAGATGAAAATTTAGTACTATAAAGGTGTTCTCACTTGATCCAATATCTTGTAAGGCATCAATTGAGGATGCCCTTATCATTGGTATCAATTGTTTGTCATTAAAACTCATTAAGATTCATTATGAAATAGTAACATCATTAAAATGAATTAAGACTAATAGTAACATCGTTAAAACTCATTAAAACTCATTATGAAATAGAAAGTAAAGGACATATCATGAAATAATCATGAAAACCTACCTTAATTTCCTTCCAAAGGCAACTTCATAAGGATTATGCCTACCTCCATCATATTAAAATCCTGCATGCAAATGCAATTGCACTATTTAGCTAAAATGAGTAGCTAAAATATACAAGGTGAAATGAGGATAACAAAGAAAAATAACATATATTTCTGTCATTCCACTAATTCAATCCAATGAACCATCCGGGTCCACTCTACTCTTTATTGTGTTGAGTATTGCCTCGTGATCAGACTCACAAACCTTCCACAAGTTCATGTTCAATGGTCTACCCCCATATTTGATCAAATGAACATTTGATGTCACAAAAAGGTTAGAATAATGAAGAATCTTCCTATGTGTGTCAAAGTCCTCGAACAACCACACATCATACTTCTTCACTGGGTACCTTCTAAGCCATGTTTCAGTAACAACCACTTATCATGTAGGGTACTCGATGTTTTCTCCATCTATAACAGGGGAATCTAATTTATTTTTTGCCTCAACACAATGACACAAATAATGATTTGTTCCTTCTTCATTGTCTTTAGTTGCAATTGTAGTTAGGCTAAAAATCAGGTCTAAATCATAAATAGAAAACTATCACACCCTAACAAGCACAGTAGAGCACAAGATAACATGAAAATCAAAACAACAAAGCAAATGCAAACCGAATCTCCATGCTACACTTGGTTTATCTCCATTGCTCTTCTCAACCTCACATGAGCATGCAAGATTTCAAAGGTTGAATATGGGAGGAATGTTGGTTGCTCATTCCAACAGCATAATAGTACTCAAAAGCTAGATTCTAGAGGAAATTCGACAGCATGAGGCTACTTGAAACTCATTGATCAAATAGCTTGGTTGAGGGTTGATTTATAGGAAAGGGCTGATTTGAATTGATGGTTGAGATTGAAAGGCTAATTGAATGATGTGGATGGATAGGATCGAATAGAGTTTCCCACTCCATGAGGAGTTATAGTCATGTGACAATAGTGCGAAGGAGAATAAAGAGACCTAATTCAAATGTTTTATTTGAATTAGTTTGACATGTGAAGTGTATTAAATGAAAGTTGTAGTACCACACATGATTCAATTGAGAGGTGGACAAGTGTTGCAATGAGATGAAAGGTGAGGATAAATTCAAATTTTTAATTTGAATTAGTTGGAACATGTGAGAATGGAATTAATTAAATAAATAAGATTCATTTAATTAATTAGAAAGTCATTAGGATGGGATTAGGAGTGGGATTAGGACAAAATGCTACAAGATGTCTAAGTAATGTGTCGACTAGGTGATGGTCAAGACATGGACAAATTTAGATGTCTACATTTTGCCCCTCTTTGAGACGATGTTGAGAATGTTGTGACTAAGAGAAGTAACATCATTTCAAAGAAGCTAAGGTATGGATAGAGGAAAAGGATGATGATGCCCCCTTGAGAGGATAGGTGGGTTGGACAAACATGGGTAGGCTCTTGAAATGAAATGGATTGGTAAAGGAAGAAAGATAAGGGAATGGATAGAAGAAATGAATAATGTGTTATGTTGCAATGAAGGTGAGCAACCATGAAGTTTGATATAGCACTAGATATTATACACCAAGGTATAAGGACAAGGTGACAATGTGTCTTGTGCACCTAGCATAATACAACCTTGTCTAATGTATGATGAAGAAAACTTAGAGCATTAAAGTCCTAATGCACAAAAGGTGGGGTATGACCTTAGATGCAAGGGTTAATGCAACAATCTATTCCAACATACACAAGATATGAATATTAGCTGGAAAGAGAGGGATGTGATTCAAATGCTAGATAAAATGATAACACATGCAAGCAAGCATGCATGCATGCACAAATGATTCAAAAACAAACAAGGTATTGGCCATGTCAAGCTATAAACCAATGATTAATTGATTGATTGATTGATGATGATTGATTGTAATGTCTAGTTTTAGGAAATCAAACATGTTGTAGAAGATGCCTGGTCTGGTTTCGACAATGCAACATCCTGTATAAGACAATTGATATGATTGATTGACACTCGTGTTGTTGGCCATGCGAATCAACACCAAGATTTGATTAATGATTTGTTGATTGATTGATTTGGTCTATGTCAAGATTAGGATCAAGACAATTGATGTAATTGGATAATTTGGCAAGGTTGATTAGCTTGATTGGTATGGATTGAGGATGACTTGCATTTGGATTATTTCTTTGAATTGACTTGATTGATTTGGAAGAAGTGATTTGATTTGATGATTGGATTTGGAAGATTTGAATTGATTTGAAGAGTTTGATTGATTTGATTGAATTGAATTGATGATTGACTTGAAGAATGTGATTTGATTAAATGATTTAATTGAATTGATTTGATTGGAAGAATTGACCTGAAGAGTTGGATTGATTGAATTGATTGGAAGAAGTGACTGGAATTGATTGATTGGATTAAGTGATTGGATAGAATGACTTGAAGAATGTGATGAATTGATTTTGAGAATTGATGATTGGATTGAATGAATTGAATTGATGATTGGGTTGGTTTGAATTGAAGAAGTCATGATTGATTTGATTTGATTGATTGAAGAATTGGGTGATTGAAATGATTGGATTGATTAGAAGAATTGTTTTGATTGATTTGGATCAATTGTTGGTTGATTTGATTTGGAATGATTTGAATTGGAGATTGGATTTGAAGGAATTGAATGATTGGATTGATGTGATTGACTTGATTGAGTGAAGAATTGATTTGATTGGAATGATGTGATTGATTGATGATTTGAAGAATGGAATTGATTTGATTGATTGGATTGAAAGAATTGAATTTGATGATTTGATTGGTTGATTGGAAGAATTAAATTGACTGAATTGATTGATTGGATGGAATTTATTGATTTAATTTTTGTTGGATATTTGACTTTTTGTATTTTGGGAATATTTGATTTTTTGGATTTTGAAAATGTTTTGATTTTTTTTTTGTATTTTTGCAATGTTTTGATTTTTTTGTGTGTTTTTGGAAATGTTTCATTTTTTTGTATTTTTGCAATGTTTCAAAAAAAATTGTGTTTTTTTGTGTTTTTGGAAATGTTTCGATTTTTTGTATTTTTACAATGTTTTGATTTTTTTTGGATTTTGACATGTTTTGATTTTTTTTCAATTTTTTGAAATGTTTTGGCATTTTTATGTTTTTTTGCAATGTTTTGGTTTTTTTTTGTGTTTTTTTGCAATGTTTTGGGAAGGCATTGGATAACAATTTGGGTAGCCTTTGTGCTAGATACTAATGACAAGGGAAGACCAAGTCTAGGTGCAAGAATGAATGTAGGATGGATAGATAAAAGGATAGGCGATAGTGGATGGAAAGGATGTATGCGTAAGAGAGCAAGGATGTGATCTCCAAAGACTATGTTGCATAGGAATAACATGCCCCATTCTAGGTGCAATACTTAAGATTTTTCTTAACAAAGCCTATGAAAATAAGATAATGGTATGATTGGTTGGAAAGGATGAGGTATATCAAGGGATATCCACAACATGTGTCAACATTTTTCCCCCATATCTTTATCAAGATCAAAAGAAGGAAGGGAGGATGAATGGATCCAATATGATAGGTACATGTAGATGGGTGTAATGGATAAGTATGGTAAGATAGGATAGGAAATGATATGGAAATGGTAGGATATTATAGGATGGAAAATGATAGGTTGGAAAATGATAGGTGGGATGAGACAATGTGCCCCCAAGTGCAAGTGACATAGAGGATCTGTGAGGCCGACTATTTTACCTCCCATATTTTGATCATTGTGCTATCCAGTAGTGACTATGTTTCATTATGTAGACTGATGTTGTATCTCACTGATTTGGTATATGTGATTTGATTCGGTCATATTGGATGATATGTTGTGGTTCGACGTATGGGACATATATATTAGATGTTATTTTTCTATGAGATTCTAGTTGTTTATGTATGGATTAATTGACATACGATTTGATAATGCAGTTTGCTTTGGAGTTATGTATTGATGCTTATTTCGATTTACGTGGAGTTAATTTCAATTGCTTCGGCTATGACTTTTCTGACAGGACTGACACTTGATCGAGATGTGCAAGTTTTACGTTCCCTAGCCACGGGAAATCGGAGGTAGGATTCACACCATGTTATTCCCGGTTAAGCCGATCCGTTCCCAAGAGGGATAAGGATCATGTGTGAAATTACATGATGATTTATTGTGCTTGGTTTATATATTAATTATTTTTAAGCCTTAGTACCCCCTCTCTTTCTTATTTGATTAATATTAAGTGTTGTAAAATTTTAATTGATTTATGTCAATTGGTATTTTTTTTTGGGCCATTTATATGTGGATTTTTTACCCCTTTCATGACCCCTAGGGTCCCAAAAGTTACCCTAGGTGGTCAACCATGAGTCTAGGGTCAACATGGACCACCTAACCCTAGTTTTGACTCACCTTAGGTCATTCTAAACCATGGTTGAGTCAAAGTGACGAAAATTGGAAGGAGGGAAGATGAGGGATGGGCCTTGCCTTGGGAAGAACCCATCTCCCATCCCTATGTTTTGGGAAGCATTCCCAAGGAGGACTAGGGAAGTCTCCAAGAGTCCTCCCAAACTCCCAAGTGAGTGGGAGCACCACTCAAGGCCATTGTCTTCTTGAGGTGTGAGTGGGAATCCAACTCACCACTTGTCCCCCTCCCACTTGTGTGAAGCACAAGTGGATGAGGTGGAGATGGGGTGGAGGGAGAGGAGGACATTTGTCATCCTCTTACCTTCTCACTCTTACAAGTGGCTTAGGAGGAGGGAAGAGATGGTGACAAATGTCACCTTCTCATTCCCTCAAGGCCAAGTGGATGGCCTATAATAGCTCCTCTTGTAGAGGAGTGGGGGTTCTGCTATTCTATTCTTTTCCTTGCATTTTTTTAGAGACTTCTTGCAAAATTTAGATTTCCTTACTAGTTTGGATGAGTTAGAGAAGGTTGGGGGAGAAAATCTGAAAGGTTGGAAGGCTTGGGAAGGCTTAGAGCTCTTCACCAATTCCACTTCCATTGCCAAGGTCTTGAAGGTAGGCCTCTTATCTTGTTTCTTGCTTTGCTATATGATGTCCCATGTTTGAATTTTGATTGTAAGTTTGTTTGCACTGTGATGCTTTCTTTTTACATTTGATGTTGGGTTGGGTGTCATGGTGAGAGCACCTCCAATGGAGGAAATGCTTAACTTGTAGGGGTAGGGGAGAGGAACAATCCTTGGGGGCTCTCCCACAGTATGTGTTTATGTGTTTATGCCTTGAGGGCCTATTATCATTTGAGGAGGAGATATCTATATGGCAAGAGAGCCAAGCAAATTGGTGTGAGATTCTTGTGGATTGTGGTGTTTAGGGATTTTGGCTTGAGGCCATGTGTTGAGATTTTCTTTATCATTGGGAGCCCCTTTAAGTTGAGAGGTCTATTCCCTACCCTCACCTAACTCATTTACATGAGTTGAGTATTGTGTTAAGCCTTTGGGTTGTTTTGTGTGGATGTGTTTGTTTTCTGTTGTGGATTGATACACCTGTGTGATTCCCTACCTCCCTAGCTTGGGGGTGACCCTCTTGTGGGTCTACGGTAGGGAGGAGAGCTTTCCTTTCTTAGTGGATGATTAGTAGTCTTGCTGTCATGTTTAGTTGCAAGTTTACAAGTGAAGATGGAGAAGTGGGATGGAGCTCCTTTTTTGTGTGGCTTGGAAGTGTTTAATGGTTGTTGAAGTCTTCGCCATTGTGGCCTTGTTGCATTATAATTTTGCATGAAATTACTATGTTACTGTCACAGTAGTTGGCTGAAAATGAATACTCAATGTAATTTTCCTGTTATTGGGGTTAAATTAGTTTATCTTTCCTTTTAACAAAACCAGCCTTGTATAGAGAAATACATGGGAAAATAGGCATAGATATATTATTATCATTGTTATTCCAAAGATAAATCAGCATATTACTTTATGTTTCTATGACGATCTTGCTGAAAATGAAAGAAAAGATATGTATTTTATGCTTATCAAGTTTGTGAAGTTGGTTAAGATGCAAGAGTATGAATTACTGTATTATTCTGTCAAAGAAGTTTAGTGAATGAAAAGAAGAGCATAAGTAAGAATGAAATGCATATCTCCTTACCTTATTGTTGTTCCAAAAGAAAAGTAATGTATTGCTTTGACTATTTTTACAAAAGAGGTAGAAAATTTATACATGTATTCTGATCATATATGTCCCAAGGAAATCCTGAAGTGGAAGTTTTGTATTCTGTGATTTAACTAAGAGAGTGAGATAATGGGGCAAAGATTTTAGAGTTGAATATATCATTTTACATAAACATACAGGAGATTTTGCATATGAATGGGTCTATATATACACTTGCATTCTTGTTGAAACCTAGTTGTAGTTTATCCTTTTCATATCTCTGTGTGTATGCTGCTATTAAGGGGTCAACAGAAACTATGTAAAATTGCTACACATAAATATTTAAACAAAGAAAAAGAGTTTAAATTTGAAAGCCATTCTTTCTCTGGTTAATACTTATTTTTAAAAAAGGGGTAGTGATTCTGAACATTTTATTTGCTGCAAATAAATACATATATGTTTCTGATATTTTGTGATTTAAACAAAAAAAAAATACATATACATAAAGAGTTACTATTTAAGTTTTCAAGTAAATGTTTTCCCATTTTCGGTTTTATCTTGTGAAGATAGGCAAATCAAAAATATATATATATTCAATACAAATTGTGTATTTGTTGGAGCTTAGACTGTGTATACCTTTATCTCATATAATGTATATATCTATACATAAAAATATGTATATATAAATATATATATATATATATATATATATATTATGCTTCAAAATGTAGTATATGCACTGAATACCCGTTAAGTAGGAATTAGGGTATTGTTTTATGTATTTCCATTAAAAAATAAATAAATAAATAAACAAAAAAAATAAACACAAAAAAAAATTATTACTGAGAAGGGACTGTGGGCAACGCCCACAGTCCCTGCCCCATATACAAAAGAGTGGTGTGGGGGAGGCGGAGCCCCCACGCACACCCGCCACAGTCCCTGCCCCATATACAAAAGAGTGGTGTCGGGGAGGCGGAGCCTCCACCCACACCCGCGGGTGTGGGTGGGGGCTCCGCCTCCCCCACACCCCACACACACACTGTGCTCTACACACCTTCTCCCCCCTGTCTCCCCGTAGACTCGCAGCTACAGGCCCCACGGCTATCACACTCATTGCCCCTCCGTGGACTCTCACGCCAATACTGCGTGGTGCTCAGCCACCGCCACTCCCAACTCCACCCCTCAGTGCACCCCTCACACAATGCCGCCTCCGATTCTGCCTCCCACGCAACCACCACCACACCACCACACAGCGCCGCCGTCTCAAGTCTCCGCCATGGCATCTTCAAACCCTGCACTAGAAAAAGATAACAAAACAAACATAAAACAAGAATATAAGTTTAGGGCAATAGGGAATAGAAAGAGAAATTGGATTAGGGCAACTTGTTTGTGGGGTAGAAATATAAAAAAAAAGGAAGTATAAATAAAAACAATAGGTTTAGGGTTAGTTTGAAATTTGGAGTTTAGAATGGTATCATATTTTTGGTGGGATGATTATTTTTTTTACAATGAGATTTTAAATTTTAATTTTTAAACACAAACCTCACATGAACCTTTCAATGACTCATAGTATACACAAAAAAAAATGCATCACATTTAATATTCAAACAAATGAAACCCTATAAATATATATGTATGAAATATATATATATATATATATATATATATATATATTTATATATATAAACAATATAATATATGTATAGACATATATATTTATAATATGGTTGCTAGCAATTGGTAATTTCATTTAAACAATAAATATATTTCATTGATAAATTCATTCTTATAATAAACATTTTTTTTATATATATGTATGACTTATCGAAATTATGTAAAAAGGAAGCCTTATAAAACAAAATTAGTAGGGGATTATAGATCCTTGTCGATATTATATATCTCTATTAAATTGATAAAGGTGAACCTACATTTGTATATATTCTAGAACGTAGAATAAAATTGTGAACTCGGAGTTATACCATTTAAATTTGTTTTTTACCAAGCAAGAGTACTAATCATAACAAAATTATAAACCCTTATGTTAACTAAAATTAAGTCTTCTTACGCATGTTATTAGTAGCTAACCAAGTCAAACTTATCGGATGGGAAAACGTCCGACTGGGAAAAGAGGGACAAATTAATTTAACATTGAGGTTAACTCGTGCATAAACCCCGTAAATGTCACCAAAATATGATAGTTAATCCTGCGTAGCGTCCTGGCTTACCAGGTAAATAAAGAGCTTAACCAAAATAGGCAAACTACGCAACCAAGTCAAGCGAAAGGGTAATAACTTTCACCACATCGATAATGCGATATGCTGACGAGATTTGGTTAGGCTTGTAGGGTTTATTTTATGCATTGTATTAACTAACTTTCATCCCACCACCCAAAACTTATCACACGCCATCTTGTCATCATGATTGATCATTTATCAATCTGAGACAAGCTAGGGTTGAATTTGAAATCAATTCACCTAGGAACCTAGGCTTCAGATTTAAACAGTCTATCCCTAAGAGCGACACACTTTGTGTCACATACCCCCTAGGCGGCCTTCACCATCACGACTGTGTTGGCATGTCTATGCCTGAGCGTATTGCCATTGAGCACGCAGATGCGTGCGAGGGGGTTCTTAGGGTAGGGAGAAAAAATTTTTGTAGTTCGTGTCATGACCACATGGCAAATGTGGGCATGACACACGTGTTTGTGTGTCATGACCGCATGGGAAATGCGGGCATGACAAGATCAACCTACACATGATGCCTATTTGCCAGGTTTTCATCATGGTACTTATCCAAAATGCCACCAAGGGTGGTTTTCACCATTAGATGAAGGGATTTCTCTTTACTATTTTGATTTTTTTTTACTTTTTTTACTTTTGAATGGGATAGGTGGAATATGGAAAGGAGGGACTCAAGCATCTAGTTCCATGAAAGGTGATAGTGTCCCATTAGCGATGGATGTCATCGCATGGACCATGTCAAATGTCATTATGCTCATGGATGTTGGTAAGGGATTGCATGAGTGTGAGATGGAGTAGGTAGATAGTGGATTATGTATGGAAGGATAGTGGATTATGATATGGATTATGTAGGATTTATGCACAAGGATGGATTAAAGGCTTATGTAAAAGCATGGACCATAGGGAGATGATGGGTGAAATATGTAGGATAATGGATGAAAGATGGGGTATGGAGGTATGTGGAAATGTTGTGGAATGAAAGTGAACCATGACCAACGGTTGCACACATCATGATAAACATTGAAGTTTGTGATTTGGTGGAGGTGTAGGAAGCAATGGAGATGTTTGCTTAGGATATGGTCGATGTAGTTATTTAGGGACCCACATAGACTTAGTATTTTTAAGACTTTTGTATTGCTTGTGGGATGGAGGAATTTGAGACCTTTGAATGGAATGGGATTTTTGGATGGAAGAGGATGTGGATGCTTCATTTGAATTTCTTTTTTTCTTAGGGACCCAAACCATTTTAGTTTTTGACTTTTATTTTGGAGGTATGGGCTTGGATGGATTTTTGAATGTACCTTTCTTTAATTCTTTGCATTGATGTCCTAAGGCATTAGGATCCCTAGGATTTTTTACTTTATGTGTGGAGGCATCCAATTTTTTATGTTTGAATCCCATGGGGTTAGTGGAAGCTTTATGTTTATATGATGTGTACATTTGTTGATAATGATTAAGGATGTGAGGGAATCTGTAAATGGATGGATACAGTGTTGGGAGTAGTGGAGGTAAATTGGATGGTGGAATATTAGGAGTTGGGAGTAGTGGAGGTAAATTGGATGGCGGAAGGTGTATGGTCACATACTTTTGACATTTGTAGGATGATGGAGGAGGGATGGTGACATATGTTTTGGGAATATGATAGGATTTGTGATGGAAAGTGGTGGATTTAGAAGGCATGGAGGAAGTACCAACATCTTTATATTGTTGTCCTTGGGGTGTATATCCAAGGCCATATGAGCGTGGGGGGACTTTAAGATGGATAGGCTCCAAAATACCTTGTTCATGAAGGCCTAAGCCTTTACCTTAATAGTTCATGTTTTGGAGTATGTGATGGACGATGGGACTAGGTGTGGTTTGGACACTATACTTGATCTCATTATTGGATGAAGAGGGAAAAGTGGATAATGGTTGTTGTTGTCCTAAGGAGGAACATTCATGAATGAAGTTGGATAGACCAAAGTGATATGTGGCTTTGAACTTGGGTTGATAGTGGATGTGGAAGGAGCATTAGGATCTTGATTAGCATTGTGTTCATTAAGATCCAAGCAATTTGTTTGATCTTCTATGCTTTCTTGGGAGGCAAGTGTATCATCATGACAAGTGGATGTTTGTGGATCATGGATGGGTGGAGTAGCAAGCTCTTGACCATGGAATGCATAAAGTTGGCTAAGAGGATCATCATGGTCTCCTTGATCATAACTAGGATCTTGATCATACATGGGAGCTTGATCATAGATAGGATTATGTATGCTATGGATGGGTTAAATAGAAGTGATTTGATCTTGATTTGGATTAGGGCTTAATATTTCCACATGCTTAGGATTATACCCTTGACATAACTCTTGACTTTGAGTGGAAGTGGAAGTGGATAACTCCTGGAGAGGCTTAATATACTCTTGATGGTCAACTGCAAGAGGGCATGATGGACCTTGACTTGGACTCATGGGGGGAGATTCTTCAATGGGATTGAGGGGTTGTGGACTATATGAAGGATTTGGACTACTAGAAATGGTATTGGAAGACTCTTTTGTAGGCTCAAGAATAGATGTTTGACATGGAGATGATTTGTTCCTTGCTAGTAGCCTTTGGATCACATCCTTTGTAGGTGTATGGGTGGATGAATGGGTAATGAGGGAGGAAGGTGAAGGCTTAGGATTGTGATTAGGTGGAGTGGTTAAGTCCCATGGTGGAGGGATAAAGGAGATGGAAGGTGTTGTAGGCTATTGATCTTGATTAGGTGTGATGGAACCATATAAAATTTTCAATGACTGGTATTTTAACCTACAGGTTTATGTCATTAGGTTAGAAAAATCCCTAGGACTAGGGTTTCTTCATACTAAAAAGACATATTCTAAGTGAAAACCATTAAACCATAAACCATTGTGCCAAAAGTATTAAAAGTCCTATTCGTTATATTTCCATGTTGATCACTTATCCCTTATAGCCCAAGCTCTTAAGTTGTTTCCTTATATCCCCTAGGACGTAATTTGATCGTCCCCTTACCATGCAGTCACCACCTCTAGCCCATGCCCATAAGTCTCATTTTAAAATGATCCCACGACCCCTTTTTTCCTAGTGAAACAAAAAATGTTTTAAAGTATATTTACCAAGAGCTGACCCTACTAACTCTTCTTGATAGGTGGCAATTTTGGATTCGTTTCCGCCTATCTGCCAGTATTAAAATATTGACAGAAATGGTACATACAGAACTGTGGAAGGGATGACAGCTGGCTGGTGACCGTCTCATATCAAAAGGAAAGGAAAGTGGTGGGTAAGGTGGTTTTTTCTATATTTTTCGATGTTCGGTGGAACTTCACCAAAGGGTCTTTTTAAGCAATCGTGGAATGACAAAAATATGACACATGGCCCCTGAAGGATGGGATTTTTATTTTAAAAAAAGGCAAGAACATAATGTGTCAAAATACTAAAGGACATGATCACTTTTTGGGAATTGTCCCATTCATAGGCACTTGATCTGACGGTTCTCTGCCATTCCGCTGAGATCAAATCTTTGACCATATCTTTCAAGTGCAAAACTGCGGATAGTGTCCTAACTATACTGTAGAAGGGATATTTTCTTAGGATCACAATTAAGGAAGCTATCCAGGTGGCCAACTATCATTGGGAAGGAACAAACGACACTCTCTTATTACATAAAAGATCAAATTGGCACCATTGATTCATACCAGCTAAGATCATGATCGACGGCTCAGATTCAAAATTGTGATAGAGGGATGTGTTGGCACTAGACCTGATGATAATTCATTGCAGGCATTAATTTCTCAAGCATGTGCAGAGTCTCCATCACCACCACTACGAGGGAATTTACTAACTAAAAGATTGGCTTATGCAGGATCAACCTTTGGAAATCCATGCTTCTACCAGAAATAACTTTTCATTTGTTGTGTGATGAATTTTAGCATGATGAAAAAGCTAAAATGATGAAATCGAGATACTTGACCTGGCATGTTCAATGTAAGAAGTGATGTTCTCGGTTAAGTGGAATTATGAAATTCAATCCTTTTGCTCATTTTGGTAATCTTTGAGAGATTTCCATTTATGGCAGAAATGCTTTGAAATGACTATAATTTATTGAACCAAAGATGTCTGAATGAGTGCAAGTATCCCAGAGTTTCTATAAATAGGTGATTGCTAATGTTGCCTCCTACATTGTTTAAAATGTGCTAACAGTATGGCTCTCCCCTATTCATGTATGTTCTTTTTGCTCCCCTGTTATATCATATTCTCCTCCCTATTTTCATGGTTATCAATATACCCTTACAGAATTAGGAGGTTGGGAGTTTCCTTTCTTTGGAATAGGTGGTGTAGGGAAAATTAGGGAATAATAGCAACATCCATTGAACCTCTATGATTTCTTCTCCATTCTCTTATCTCATCTGACAGTGGGCCCTAAAAGCTGATCTCCCGGCTCCAGAAATTCCTTATTTCTATGAGTAGGTAGATTAAGTTTTGGGGTAGAGGGGATTCATATCTTCCTCTACCCCTCCCTTACATCTAATTTTCCTAATAGAGCATTAACTCTAGGTGTAAGGAGACTGCCCACCAGGATGATTCAGATAAGGGAAGGAGGAAGAATTGTTGTTGTTGCTATTATTCTCTCATCTTGGCTTCTAGTACTGTTGAAGCCAACCAGGTGTGGATTCCACAAGTTTTTACCTGGTTATGGAGGTTGGAAACCTCCTAATTAGAAGTGAGGAGTCACACCTGTGCAATGGAACCTAGAAATAGTGAAGGAGGTTCAGTCTTCCTAGGTTTCCTTTTGACATTGTTCCTTGCACATTTTCTCATTTTTTAGTGCACGACTTGGGTAGGCAAAGCAGTGAATTCTCTCATTAAGAAGTTTGATGGCATTTGAAGAGTGTCTGGCTCTAATGGCCTCCAACAATGTATCAACCATCAACAAAAGCTTTTCTCCATACCCTGCCAAAGTGAAAGAGCATATAGTTCAAAAATGGGTACCTCAGCATGTGAAGGTATTTTGTTATAGTGGCATCTCTTTTTGCAACTAGGATATAGTTACACCTGTATCTTGTTGCAGTTTCATCTTCTGGTTAAACAAATTTGTAACTTCTTTTGTCTTGAAGCCTATAGCTTGTCTGCTCCCTTGTTTTATAAAAGGGAATTCAAGGCTTATAAAAATTATTGGTTCAAGGTCATGTCTTCCAGGCTCAGTCTGAAGTGTGAGATCAATTTGATCATGGAGGAGTTGTATATAGTTTTATGAAATAAGTATTAGTTGTCTATTTTCAAGTTCTCATTTGAGTTTTAAGTTTTCTTGATAATACTATAGAGGCTATTTCGTAATTCATTAAATAGATTATTTTACAAATTCTGTTGAGTTTCAGAGCGTACTATCCCCTACTTCATGTACATAGTTCTACATTTATGAATATAAATTTGATTAAAGATCAGTTTATTCATCATCACAGTTTTTCATGTGTTTGTATATTCTTCTAGTGGCATTTACTCAAGTAGTAAACTAATGGCTACAAGAAAATATTGGATGTAGTATTGGTTTACAAGGATAACTAAGCATGGTTAACTCTAAAACTAGTAAGATACTTTTAATGTAAGGCATTATTATATATTTACAGTAAACTAAAATCAATTGCATAATAGTTTCTTTTAAGTTCATCTAAATTCTTCACTCTATGACCCTAGGATAGGCACTGATCTATTTTAAACATTGCACTATGCTTACACCCCCTAAATCATCCTCATCATTTTCAAATATCAAAAACACTTTTCCCTTCCAGCTATAGGTTTTAGAAGTCAATTTTATTTTCATGTTCCTCCATAGAGAATTATGCTGAAGCTTAAGAATCTAGCCCATTACTTTACTCTACCTTTAATTCTTTAAGTAATTAGGAGGGAACATACCTGCTTTGTTTATTTTCAAACAAAAAGAAAGGAACACCCTCCTCAGTCCTGCAGAGCCTAAAGTGTAGAGGAAAGAGAAGGGGATCAAAGACCCCCCTAATCTTCATGTTTGTTGGCCAATCCCTCAAGACAAATTGGTTATTAAAAATGATTATTTTATAGATCTATTTTCCTTGAGATTGGGTTGGGAATTTAAAACAACCAACAAGGTGGAAGGTCAAAGGGATTGGATGAATTGGTGGATTTGGATTTACTATTGTAATGTTTGAATTTATGATGTGGAGTTGATGGAGGATTAGGTGGTGGTAAGGGTAGTAATGCATTGCATGGACTGGGTTGATGTCTACCTTGTCAAAGGTGGCTTTAGGACCCAAAGGCATTTGATCTTGTTGTAAAGGGTGACTTGGGTTCACATGTTCTTTTTGGGGTATGAATGGATAGGTTGATGTGCCGTTGACATGGAAAGAAGTGGGATTGGTTGATTTGGCATTGACTTGATGTGTGGATGAATTGGGTTTTGGATTTGTCTCATCATTAGAACTTAAAGGAGGGCCCCCTCGAAGTATAAGTTTGGGCTTTGAATTGTTCTCGTTGTTAGGATTAGAGGGAGGGCCTCCTTGAAGTATAAGTTTAAGCTTTGGTTTTGTCTCATCATTAAGACTAAAGAGATGGCCTCCTCGAAGTATGAACTTGGGCTTAGGATTGGGCATAGGCTTGCTAAGGATTAGGACCATCTTGACTAGTGATTGACTAGGATTAGGATGATGAGATGGAAAGATTAGGATGAAGTGATTAGATGATGTGGAATGATTTGGATGATTAAGATGTGATTAGGGATGAAATTGATTGGAAATGTGAAATGATAATTAGGATATGATTAGGATGAAGTGATTAGGATGAATGTGTTGGCAAGAATGTTTAGATGGTGTGTTTATGTGTTCACTATAGGGATGACTAGGAGGATCTACTCCCTTTCTCTTCTTTTACAACCATGCTTCCACCATATAAGACTTGTGAATTTTTAGGATGCTATCACTAGTACAAAAAGAACAATATGTGATTAAAAAAACTACTAAAAACTGCTTATAAATGATTAAACTTGATCACGTGACCATTAGTAGTTTATTGCCAAATATTTATAACGCGATCAAATTTAGGACTAAACCAATTTTAGTCATTTAGTTGGTCATATTGATTGATTAATTTGGCAGTATATTTAGTCATTATTTTAGTCATTGATTTAGTCATATTATTCACTGAGCTTGGTCACGTGACCATTAGTAGTGTATTGCCAGTCATTTATTTGGTTTTTTTGATTGATCAATTTGGTAGTATATTTTTAGTCATATTTATTCACTGATTTATATCAATTGGTAGTATTTTTATTTAGTATTATATTTAGTCATATTTATTCACTGATTTATGTCAATTGGTAGTATATTTAGTCAATTGGTAGTTTATTTAATTGTTTTTTAGGTTTAAACATAAAACATAGAAAAACATAATCAACCATTCATTTACACATAATGAAACAGCTATTAAGAAGACAAAATACTGAAATTTTATTGAGAAAAAGTGTTCTTACACCAGATACAAGACTTAAATATGTCTTTGCTTTTAAAAATGTGTTACAAAGTGTGTTTCTCAGTGCTGTGACTGAGAAAACTAAGTTACAATGCTCTATTTTTTACTTATACAACTCTAAAACATGAAAGAACTACTTGAAAAATGAAGCCTAAATATTTCATCATGGGCTTTTACATCTCAAAATCTGAATAAATGTATCAAAACTCACTTAATATTGCTAATTGATGCATTACTTCTTTACTACATCTCCTGCCTTGGTTTTCACAAACAGTAGACTATGATTCAACAATAATCCTAACAGCCAATGTGTTACAAGT
Source organism: Cunninghamia lanceolata (assembly GCA_027924645.1). NCBI lineage: Eukaryota > Viridiplantae > Streptophyta > Pinopsida > Cupressales > Cupressaceae > Cunninghamia > Cunninghamia lanceolata. The sequence goes on from BSBN01000022.1 coordinate 565,161, forward strand.
CCTCAAAACTTATATTAACAAGTTCTACAATGCATGAGGAATAGAGAAATAGGAAAAAGCTTATAATAGTTGAATCTTAAAATTTAAAGTATTATTTTTATCATCTCAAATGTAACATTTTTCTTTACCTTCACAATTCTCAACTTCCACATGATTTTCATTATCAACCACAAAAAATCTGACATTTCCAAGCCATAATATTGCTGCAAGCATCGCAAACATATTTTTCTGATTATCTTTACTGATCTGGACAACATTCAAAGCTTCCTAAACACAAATAAATAGACATCAATGAATCACATAAATAATAAATGCACAATCAGATTTTGTAAAAATGAATTGAAAGAAAAACCAAAATGTATCTAAAGACTTAATGAAAAAGTAAGTAAACTCATATAAGTCAAATTAATTATCTTCAAATGAGGTTTGCATTAATGAACAAATATTGGGTCAAATTTGATTGAAGATCAGTAACTTACAAGAATACTCTTAAACCTCTGGGCATCATCAACTTCATCAATTGTCAGACAATTACTCTAGTTCAGGTAGGAATACTCTTCAACAAGCTTTAAATTTAATTGCTCTGCATTAAACACAACAAAGCACTCAAATAAATTAAATGGTTTTAACAATATTAAATGGTTTTACATCACTAAAATTTTCACATCACTGCAGTTTTGGTGAGTATTAAAACCTCTTTAACTTTATTGTTGGCAATTTAGTTGTCAAAGGTGTGATGCACTGTCAAATATCATCCACTTCTACATGTTTTAGCCATGTTACTAACTTTTAGCCAATGTATCTCATCAAAATAGACCTGCAGTTCGTTTAATCAGGCAACTTTAATCAAAGGAGCAATATAAAACATGACACTTGTCTACATTTGAAAAGTGTATCGATGACCATATAAGGATATTATCTTGAACCAAATTTCAATGTAATGAATGTGGTATTACATATAACAAAATAAAATAGAAATACAGGGCTTCCAAATTTTAGGTAATAACCATATGAATATTTTCTTTCCAAGGAAGGAAGTCTAATACCTCTTAGTCTACTCAACACATATATAAATTCAGCTTTCCACAAATAGTATTAGCATACATATCACAAGATTCATCAACAGACATGGCTCACTAAAAAGTAAAGAAATAAAAACTCATAACATTAACCATTATTGCAAACTTCAAGTGCATAATTTTACAAGTTCCCATACAACATACATAAACAAACACAGTTTTCAACATCAAACAAATCAGTAGCTAACCTCACAACTAATTAAAATGGGATGAAAGAAAGAAAATTAATTTGAACACTCATTTGCATTCAACAGCTAGTAGCAACCAACCCAACTCTCATCGCATATTTCTAGGATGAGACAAGTGGATGTGTGCCACAACTAAAAACCTACAAAAGGTAAGTTAAAAGTATCAAAAAGTAGGAAGCATGGTATACTTTAAAATAGGAAATAAAAGATGAAGCAACAGGAACAATGAAGTTCCACAAATGTCACTTGGTTCATTTACAACATTTACATGATAAAAATAAACAATAAAAGAGAAGAGGACTTGTGCATTTCAACACTGAAAGTCAGGAAAGACAACTTCCCAGAATCTAAAAGCACAACAAGGAGATCTTTCCCATACATCTGCATATAGAGGGCATAAAAGAAAACATAACCTCTGTCAATTCAACCACATCCAAATAATATCAACAATTCATCTTTGAGAAATAAGCATTAAAAATCCATTAATTAACAACATTAAATAGTTTTACAACAGGGTTTTTAGGAAAATCTATCCCTATAAATGCCACAAAATCAACATTTAAGCATCAATCCTAAGAGACAAACTCAACATCTTTGCTAATACACACACTTTTGGCTTCAGAAGTAAATTGCCCATTTGTAGTAGAAAGCAAATAAGTAATCTCCATATCTAACAGAAGAGAGGAAGCCATGGTCTTCTTACCCTCAGCCCCACATCATTTAAAGCATAACTCATGTAGGAAACACAAGAAATATCTAGAGAGAAACTTCTAAGATTTCTTGAACAACATGCTAAAAAGAGAAAGACAATGATATAAGCACCACTTCCAACCAAACATTCAAATAGTTTCTATGTACTATCTAAGACAAAACCTAACATCCAATTTCCAAAAGAGAAGTGAAAGCAGAGGAACTATTCTACAAGGTTACAGAACTCTATCCAACACTGAAGGCACTAAAACACTGGATCTACATGCTGCAAGAAAATAGGTTCACTCGACATAAACATGGTGCCAATAGAATAAATTTATAATTTTACAACAATATTTTTCTATGAAACATTGGGTTCCGGCATTTAATCATATAAAAGAACAAATATCTATTGTTCATTAAGCACTCGACTTCACCATTCAACCATATATATAAGACAAGAGTTGTGATCTAGATTTGATTTGATCTCTTACTAAGTGGGTCCTCATCATCCCTTAAAAGAAATGAAAATGCAATACACATCATAGCTTACTCTCCATCATAAATGATGGGTTAAGCTTAAATTGTGTATATGCTAACTTGGAGTCAAAGTTGTTCACAACTAGTAAAAGAAGCATGGCTCGTCTCCAAATATAATGAGCCAAATTGAATACCTTTATTAGATGTTTTAGGCTTTCACTTGAAGAGAAAACACCAATAAACCTATACAAAGAGAAGCAATGCTAACAGAGTCTTAAATGTAGCAAAACAAAATAATGGCATACTCAAAGTATAACAAGAGATTTCACCCTGAGATACCCTTTTGGAAAAAAAACCCAACAAAAATAGTATTCACTATATCAACTCAAACGTTCACAATACAATATGATATTTCTCACTTGTGATTAATCTTGATCCATGTGTGAGTATTTATAGGCACATCAGTGTAGGAAATTGTTAAGCAATATTACAATACCATGGCCATAAAACCATGCACCAAAAAAACTACCTTTAAGAGCCCAAATGGTAATTAGAGCTTTGGAATAGGGTATGGACATCCATTAAAACATAAAGGATAGAGGAATTTTGTCAGATGTTGTAGTTGTAACTACCTTGTTAGACATGTATGTAAAATGTGGAAGCATAGACAAGGCATGTGAACTATTTAATAGAATGCCTCAAAGAAATGTGGTCTCATGGACTGCAATGATTGCAGGATATGTACAAAATGGATTTGTTGAAAAGGCTTTAGAAATTTTAAAGCAAATGCTATTGGTTGGTGTAAAGACAAATTCCACAACCTTTGCCAGCATCCTCCATGTCTATGTCAAAATGGGAGCTTTGGAATAGGGTATGGACATCCATCAAAACATAAAGCATAGAGGAATTTTGTCAGATGTTGTAGTTGCAACTGCCCTGTTAGACATGTATGCAAAATGTGGAAGCATAGACAAGGTATGTGAATTGTTTGATAGAATGCCTCAAAGATATGTGGCCTCATGGACTGCAATGATTGTAGGATATGCACAAAATGGATTTGTTGAAAAGGCTTTAGAAATTTTAAAGTAAATACAATTGGTTGGTGTAATGTCAAATTCCACAACCTTTGCATGCATCCTCCCTACTTGTGTCAAAATGGAAGCTTTGGAATAGGGTATGGACATCCATCAAAACATAAAGGATAGAGGAATTTTGTTAGATGTTGTAGTTGCAACTGCCTTGTTAGACATGTATGCAAAATGTGGAAGCATAGGCAAGGCACGTGAACTGTTTGACAAAATGCCTCAAAGAAATGTGGTCTAATGGATTGCAATGATTGTAGGATATGCACAAAATGGATTTGTTGAAAAGGCTTTAGAAATTTTAAAGCAAATGCAATTGGCTGGTGAAAAGCCAAATTCCACAACCTTTGCCAGCATCCTCCCTACCTATGTCAAAATGGGAGCTTTGGAATAGGGTATGGACATCGATCAAAATGTAAAGGATAGAGGAATTTTGTTAGATGTTGTAGTTGCAACTGCCCTGTTAGACATGTATACAAAATGTGGAAGCATAGACAAGGCACATGAGCTGTTTGACAGAATGCCTCAAAGAAATGTGGTCTCATGGAGTGCAATGATTGTAGGATATGCACAAAATGGATTTGATGAAAAGGCTTTAGAAATTTTAAAGAAAATGCAATTATCTAGTGTAAAGCCAAAATCCACAACCTTTGCTAGCATCCTTCCTGCCTGTCTCAAAATGGGAGCTTTGGAACAGGGTATGGACATCCATCAAAACATAAAGGATAGAGGAATTTTGTTAGATGTTGTAGTTGCAACTACCCTGTTAGACATGTATGCAAAATGTGGAAGCATAGACAAGGCATGTGAACTGTTTGACAAAATACCTCAAGGAAATGTGGTCTCATTGTTGACTTCACCCTCAGTTGTTTGTCCCTAATGACAGTACACAACTTTGGCATGTGTTAAGTTTCAGTATCCTATTTCAGTTTGATATCCTAGTGAGATATTGGTATTCAGACAGTTTGATATCCTTGATGGGATACGGGTATTTAGCTTAGTTGATATTCTTCTTTAACCATGTTTAGTATGGCATCCTTCATTGGCACTAGTTGTTTATACTCTGTTCTATGACAACACTATGCTCTACAGGCAGGTTGATAGAGGTATTTGACACATGGCTTATTTGATATTTGACACATGACTTATATATTGTTTGGCTCATGAAGACTCTGCTTATATGTGTCTTACTGTTATAAGGGGATCATCGTCTTATTGCAAACATTGTGCTAAAAGTTTTCATCATGTATTTCCTAATGCACAAAACAACATACTTTGCAAGGATATGATATCGTATAAAGTAACAAGCTACATTGAGCATTATGTGATATTTTCATTGGGAAAAAGTCAAGTATTTTTTGTTTTGGCACCAAATAATCATGCAGCATGTGATACTCCATTATATGGCATAAGTGACAAGTTGTGCATCAAATGGCATTTCCTAGTGACGAACATTTGGTTTAGAGGGGAGACATCTGGTAAAGTCACTTATGATAGAGGCATTGTTTTTCACCGGTTGCAAGGTTGTCTACCGATCTAAGAGGTCATTTCTCTTTCTTATTTCAAAGCCCTCTTAAGGGCAAACTGGAACAGCCAATTAAAAGTATCAAAAACATTTGTATCTCCATTTTCAGGCACTTCATTTTATTATTGCTTTGCACAGTGTAGGGTTTGTAATACAATCATGAAAGAACATGAAAGGAGTCTGTCAAATCTACAGTGAAGCTTGGGGGTTGACTTCGTAAAGTGTAGTTTGGTTGTTATCATGAGTATGCAAGGTAAAAGCTGGTTGATTCTTTTTGGTTTGTCCGAGGTATCTCCAGCAATGGTCAAGCAAGATTTCATGATTTGGCATCTCGACTTGTGGTTGTCAGTGTATTTGTAAGTATGATCTGGAGGTTTTATCTTTTCTGCAGAAGTTGTTTTAAATCTAGCAAATAAATCTGTCAAGGGTTTTTGAGAAATACAATTTCTTTATGGTTTGTATTTCTAAATGGCACTTTACAGCTCTATTTGTCTTGTATACATTTATCGGTTGGGGTTTGTTCTTCTGAAATGACATTTCACACTTCATTTTGTTGTTTGCACAAAGATGTTTAATTATTCTATTGGCTTTATGGGATCTTTTATAAATGATGTTGGCTATTATTTTTGAAACCCTAGGGTTTCTCTTGGGTAATCAGTAGTTGAACTTTGTAACCCTATTGAGGGTTAACAGTTACATATCACTTCTCCTTCGAACAATTTCTGCTTTTATGAACAAAAAGAACAATGTTGTTTATTCAGTTGAAGGACACAGTTGTAAAACTATCGATTGGTTTTCATTTCAGTTTTAAGGTTTTGAAGCTGTCTACAGTTGTATGTTCTTAAAGGAATGTAATCAGTTGTGTATAAAAAGATATAATGTAAATGATGTGTGTGCTTTTTTGTGTGTAGCCTATGCATACATTGTTCACAGTATATGTTCTCAAGTGAAACAGAGTGTCCCTCTATATGAGTTTTACTTGATTCAATGGAATGGATGTTATAAGCCAGTGAGGCCTGTAATCAGTGAGATTCTTTTATATGCCAGTGAGGCAATGTTATATGCCAGTGAGGCAATGTTGTAAGCCAGTGAGGCCTGTAATTAGTGAGATTCTTTTATAAGCCAGTGAGGCATTTTCGAGTGGTTTTATGCCAGGGGCTTTCCACTCAGGAAAATATCTGTGTTATGATTTGTCATTGATGAGTTTGATTCTCATGTCTATTTGTTGATCATGTGTCATTTGTCTTAAAGTCAATTAATTTACTATGATCTATTTGAACTCATACTAGACTTCTATTACTATCTGAAACAATAATACTGTGCATGAATGAGTCATTATTTTTCAGTCTCAATATTGAGTTGATGCATTCTTGATTTTGATCAATTTGTTTAGTTGTCCAAATCTTTCATGATGTCATCTACAGTCAATGGGAATTATTTTTTTTGCATCAAAGTTTATGAAATACAAGGTTGAAGGTCACTAAGTCCTACATACCACTGATTCAACCCCCCTCTTAGTGGTGTTGTGCTCCAACACTCATGGACTGCAATGTTTGCAGGATATGCACAAAATGGATTTGTTGAAAATGCTTTAGAAATTTTAAAGCAAATGCAATTATCTGGTGTAAAGTCAAATTCCACAACCTTTGCCAGCATCCTCCTTGCCTGTGTCAAAATGGAAGCTTTGGAATAGTTGATGCATTCTTGATTTTGATCAATTTGTTTAGTTGTCCAAATCTTTCATGATGTCATCTACAGTCAATGGGAATTATTTTTTTTGCATCAAAGTTTATGAAATACAAGGTTGAAGGTCACTAAGTCCTACATACCACTGATTCACCCCCCCTCTTAGTGGTGTTGTGCTCCAACACTCATGGACTGCAATGTTTGCAGGATATGCACAAATTGGATTTGTTGAAAATGCTTTAGAAATTTTAAAGCAAATGCAATTATCTGGTGTAAAGTCAAATTCCACAACCTTTGCCAGCATCCTCCTTGCCTGTGTCAAAATGGAAGCTTTGGAATAGTGTATGGACATCAATCAAAACATAAAGTATAGAGGAATTTTGTCAGATGTTGTAGTTGCAACTGCCCTATTAGACATGTATGCAAAATGTCGAAGCATAGACAAGGCATGTGAACTATTTGACGGAATGTCTCAACAAAATGTGGTCTCATGGATTGCAATGATTGTAGGATATGCACAAAATGGATTTGTTGAAAAGGCTTTAGAAATTTTAAAGCAAATGCAATTGGTTGCTGTAAAGCCAAATTCCACAACCTTTGCCAGCATCCTCCCTACCTATGTCAAAATGGGAGCTTTGGAATAGGGTATGGACATCCATTAAAACATAAAGGATAGAGGAATTCTGTCAGATGTTGTAGTTGCAACTACCCTATTAGACATGTATGCAAAATGTGGAAGCATAGACAAGGCACGTGAACTATTTGACAGAATGCCTCAAGGAAATGTGGTCTCATGGACTGCAATGATTGCAAGATATGTACAAAATGGATTTTTTGAAAAGGCTTTAGAAATTTTAAAGCAAAAACAATTGGCTAGTGTAAAACCAAATTCCACAACATTTGCCAGCATCCTCCCTACTTGTGAAAATGGGAGCTTTAGAATAGGATATGGACATCCATCAAAACATAAAGGATAGAGGAATTTTTTCAGATGTTGTAGTTGCAACTGACCTGTTAGACATGTATGTAAAATGTGGAAGCATAGACAAGGCACGTGAACTATTTGACAGAATGCCTCAAAGAAATATGGTCTCATGGACTGCAATGATTGCAGGATATGCAAAAAATGGATTTGTTGGAAAGGCTTTAGAAATTTTAAAGAAAATGCAATTGGCTAGTGTAAAGCCAAATTCCACAACCTTTGCTAGCATCCTCCCTGCCTGTGTCAAAATGGGAGCTTTGGAATAGGGTATGGGCATCCATCAAAACATAAAGGATAGAGGAATTTTGTCAGATGTTGTAGTTGCAACTGCCCTGTTAGACATGTATGCAAAATGTGGAAGCATAGACAAGACACATGAACTGTTTGACAAAATGCCTCAAAGAAATGTGGTCTCATGGACTGTAATGTTTGCAGGATATGCACAAAATGGATTTGTCGAAAAGGCTTTAGAAATTTTAAAGCAAATGCAATTGGCTGGTGTAAAGCCTAATTCCACAACCTTTGCTAGCATCCTCCATGCCTGTGTCAAAAATGGGAGCTTTGGAATAGGGTATGGACATCCATCAAAACATAAAGGATAGAGGAATGTGAACTGTTTGGCAGAATGCCTCAAAGAGATGTCATCTCATGGAATGCAATGATTGCAAGATATGCACAAAATGGATTTTTTGAAAAGGATTTAGGAACTTTCAAGCAAATGCAATTAGCAGGTGTAAAGCCAAATTTGACAACCTTTGCCAACAACCTCCCTGCCTATGCCTAAATGGGAGCTTTGGAACAGGGTATGGACATCCATCATAACATAATGGAAGGGGGATTTTAATATGGAAATCACATTAATACATCCTTCCATCATGTCAAATATTGACTAAGATGTTTAGAACAACTTTCTATTTTCCAAGCCTTTGAACAAGCTATCTTTTCCAATCCTTAGCTCTGTCAGAATTCTCCCTTGTTTTGTTGAGTTAACCTATGGGAATAGAAAATAGGCTAACTCCATCCTCCATTTGGTGATCACTCTAGAAATGGGGACATGACAAACCCACTTTGATACCAATCTAATCATTAACTACCTCAAATACACTTAGACAACTCACCAATTACAAGTATTATATTTTGAGTAGCTAGCATTGCAGTATCTTTATTGGTATGGCTTCATGTTATCTATATTTATATGTCTTCTAAACTCATGAGATGCGCAACTGAACGTGTCAAAAAACTTTTTTATTTTATAGTATATGTTTAGAGATAGATACGAAAGGCAAGTTCGAGCATGGAATGCCAAGTACTCCTAGCAAAGCACTTGAGAAACTGAGGAAAAATGTAGAAATAAATAAAATTAGATGTATCTAAAGATCAAGATGTGAAGAAAAATATGACATCAAAGTGAAACTAGGAACAACACAAGCATATATCTAAAGGTCAAAGAAAAAATTGTAAACAAAAAAAAAGAGTTTTGGATTGTAACCAGCCATCATGTCATCATCACTTTGAGCACATACACAGCCAAACATAGCTACAAATTTAGTTTGAATTAAGAAGTACTAAAAACACAACCTATAATTGTTTGGAATGTAATCAATGTACAATATTACTTGTAGAATAACTTGTGGAGTGACCAGACCAAGAAGGGCCAGAGTATAATATAATTTTCTCGTTGCAAAAAGATACCTGCAACAAGTTTGAAATTGTGTTTTAAGAATGCTAAGTAGTAGACGATGCTTGTCATATGCCTAATTCAAAGTCACACTCAACCATCAAATCTTCTTTCATTTTAAATTTTAAGCATTTCCCAATGAGCGGTTCATAACATAAAGCCATGCCTATAAAGAGAGAGAACATATAATGAAGAAACGTTTGATGCAGAAAACAAGGTTCTACATAATTTCCATTCTTTTGACATTGGTTGCTATCTATTTTAAATGGTAAGACTTCAACATCAATTGCAGGCTAATAAATGTTGGTTGCAACCTAAATGCTACCAAAATTACATTTTTTAAATGCCAACACTGAATCAAACTATCATATAATTCATTACCCTGCAAAGATAGCATAAATTGGATCAACAATAGCATCGTATCACTGCAGCTGTATTTAAGAAATAAAAAATAACAGCCAATTAATACAAGTATCATAATATGGTCAAATAGGATGAGCTATATGAAATCATTAGGGCTTTCTTAGTCAAGCCAAAGGTTTAAATCCCAGGGTATGATCTTCCACAACTGCATTCTTTGTTACACAGTTGCTTGTTTCATTTAGAAGAGCAAGATTCTTTGAAAGAAATATAAGGCGAGAAAATACATAAACCCTGAGCCCAAACCATAATGTAACTCTATTATGCGAAAAGATGAGATAAATTTTGTAGAAATGCCATGAAAGAAGGAATGAAGAGAAGAATTTTTTTGCCAAGAGCAGATGTTGCCACCACATTGGCAGACATGTAATCTAGCCACACAACTAACCTCAATACATGACTTGAGGTGGGATATCGATATTCACCACCAACAAAAAGAAACACTTGAAGAAGCATGCTACATAGGGCTAGAGCTTTGATTATCCACTCCACATATCTGATTAAAAAATCAAGAAGAGCCGATGCAGAAAATTAAAAATTAAAAAAATCAACAGGCCCTCAAATTTGGAACACATGTAACACTTTTACCACTAATTCTATGAATCTGAGATGTGAATCGCATAAAAAATTCCAAAATACTAAATTTGATGGCAAATTAGTAAACCATTCGTAGGATCTCAACATAAACCCAAGAAAATCTAAAATCCAACCGAGGCATGCCTCCAAAAATCGGATGAGACTGTAAAACATTACATTTAAAAAAACATAAAATAAAATTACGGTCCATGGTGCGTAAAATTCAACAAGGGCACCCTTGTCTTTTCCCACTTCATTCTCAAAGGTATCGAGATTTAGGGCCACCACGTCATTGGATCAAGCCTCTAGTATCAAAGCTGTAAAGGCAAGCCTGGCTAATGCTAAGATCCTTATTTTGTTCATTGTGGATCTGAGGAGGGAATGTGAATCGGCATATCTGAGGATGGAATCTGCTTGAAGTGCAATGTCTGATCCATCGCGCACAGACAAAGAATAAAACAAGCCATGCCTCTTGGCTCTGCAAAATCCCGTCACTCACAACCTCCCCTCAAGATAATCGATAACATCCCCAACGCATTCCCATAAATAAACCCTAAGAATAGTGCGGTGTTGTGGTGAAGAAATAGATTTCACTTTTGGTGCCCATCCTTTCACTTTTAATTACCCACTTTAATATCCTATTGTCTAATTTTTATTTCTGTGACTAATTATTTAGTCATTTATAGCTATGATTTTACCTGACGATCAAATTAGTCATTTATAGCCGTGTTGCAAAAAATTACTAGAATTTAGTCATTTTTAGTTGTCGTGACTAAAAGTTTTAGTCACGTAGTCATTTATTTGCCCAAATTCTACTAGTGTATTGGGATGACAATGCAAGGTGATCTATGTGACTAAGGTATGTTTTGGAGATTTTTTGAATAATAAGTATGTTGAATGCAACTAGTGGATTAATGAGGATGACAAATGCAACTAAGTTATGTTTTTAGAATTTTTTGACAATAGGTTGTGACAAATGCAACTAATGGGAATTTTGGAAAATAAGGATGACAAGTGTAGCAAATGCTATGTTGGTAATGATGAAATGTCAGTATTGTTATGTTTTGGGATTTTTTATAATGAAGCTATGACAAAGGATACTAATGAGGGATGAAGCTATGACAATGTCTAAAGCTAATTGGATAAGCAACCTTAAGAGATTTTAATAAAAGAGGATGCTAAGGCACACTAAGATATACCCAAGTGACTAATTGAAATTGTTTAAGACCTTGCAAGTGTTGGGAGAATAATGATTGATTGAAGTGAGCCTCCAAACTAGACACATGAGTTGGAGACTCAACTTGCAAATTGAGAAAGATGGACCCAAACTAGACTTGTGAGTTTAAAGTCCAACTTGTAAATTGATTTGATTAATGGGAAGGGGCAAGGTATTACACACCTCAAGTTTGTAACTAAGGTATGATCAAAGTATCGCAAATCTCCTATTTTCCAAGTCTCAAAGGTGACTTAATTTTTAAGGTTGATCTAAAGTGCAAAGGGCTAAATCAATGCAAGGATAACTTAAGTGAATATAATGAGTTTGACAAGACTAATGCAAACTATCCTAAGCAATTGTAAGGAGTGGATGGAATTGACAAGTCTTAGGCATGTTGACACAAATGCAGTTTGAGTTGGATAGGGAAGGTAGATGCTTAAAGATTTCTCTATGATTGTGGTGTATTGTTTCTATGTTTGTTTGGGCAATTTGTTTGGAAAATGAGAAAACACATCAAACATAGAAGACACTTGACAATCAAACTAGTTGCTTTTGGTGACTCTTGACTTTGTAAGAATATGTGTATGTTCAAGGGCTTTCCAACCCCAAATTTCCACAGGCCTTAATCACAATTCAAAAACAATTCACACACATAAGACAATTCCTATCCCTAAGGACATTGGCTAATGGCACAATGTTCGGGCCCACAACTTGGTAACTCCTTCGACGCAAGGTAGGGACACCCTAGAGTGGGGTGTGTACACTCTTGTCTTTGCAAGAGAGGATGGATAGGGGCCTCCAGGCTTGGAAGGATGACCCAATCACCCTTTCCCCAAAAAGTTACGTATTTATCTTATGCTAAGCCGAGGATTTCCATCTCATCCCAAGGGAGTCCATATGGTGAGTAACTTCAAGGCATGTAACCCTTGCTCTGAGAGTGATGCCAATAAATCTCAATCATAAAGGGTGGTTTCTAACTAATTTGTCTTCTAGTCACAACCTGGGGACTTACCACCTTACAAGCATCCAGCAAGCCACTTAAGGCTTTAACCAATCCTACTAATGGTACTAACAAATATCTCACATAAACGTGGGTAGCTTGCACTTTTCGATTGGCACTATACGGTGAAGGCTAATGGTAGTGTAGACTTGGCTTTTGCCTTATCTATTTATATAGTAGCCCGAGGGAAATACCGCTTTGGGTCACCAATGAGTTCTCCGTACGGATGTGTCTCAAAGGCATGCCGTATTTAAAGGGTTACAAAAGCGACACAAGTAAATGCTTTTGATCTCCAAGTTCATACGAAGATGTGAGGAGAGAGCATACACATATTACTTGGTCACACTAAACAAAAGTTCATTAACCTTTAGAAATCAAATGTGTGGTGTGATTATGAGAATATTGAGAAGTGCTTTTGATTCCCAAGATCACTTAGAGTGTGAGGGAAGAGCATACACACTTCACAACATAAACAAAATCACAAGACAAAGAAGACAATGATGCAATTTGTTATTCTTTTTAACCCAAAATGAGTGTGAAAACAACAAGCTATTGTTCATTTTATGCACTAAATCAAAGTGTTCCTGTGATATCAAAACACACATATGAATGAAAGGAACCCTGCAGCCAATATGTTAGCAGTTTCAAACAAGAGTATTCTCCCAACGAGTGCCACAAGCTATAAATCAAGAATCAATAGCAAAAAAAATCTCCTTACAATCATTGAGTGTTACTGATACAGACTGTATGTCCCTTTAGCGAGTAAGCAAAAATGGACCTAGTCCATATATGAAGATGGGGTTGATATATATATCCGACGCTTGACTAGTAGAATCACCCCGTGTGATATATGATCTTACGACATTTCTTGTGACTAACATGTTACAATCCACTCAATCTGCTCTTGTACACTTTGAATGGTATCTCACCTTGTTGCTACGCTCGGTTCTAAGGTACATCCAATTTTTATTAGCTACTTTTAGGCTTGTGTTGAAATCACTTTTTTTCCATACCACCCCTAATCCACCAGTCGCACCTTGAGCATCTACAAATAAGGAGCCCCATCTAGGATCATTCGGCCCAAATAGGGGATGGGAATTGCCTTTATTTTTTGTTTCATGTAGGATGAGGATATCTACCATACCATTCTCTATATGACTCTTGACCAAGCATTGTTTGTTAGGGGCATTTATGCGCCTAACATTCCATGTGGCAATCTTCATTGGTCCTTAAGGGAGGGGTTTCCTCCCTTAGTGTTATTCAGAAAATCTTTGACACTAGTAAGACCTTTCTCATTCGCCTTCTCTTCCCTAATCTATTTGAAAGTCTTGTGGCCTTTTTTCTTCTCAAGCTTGATATTACATTTTAACAGGCTGGAGGCAAATTGAGACAAGTTGCGGGGATCTAAGATCCCAAGTTCTTCGAAGTCCCCTTCATCTTCGAAGTCTAGATCTGTGAAGGTTCCATCCTCCCCAATTGAATCTTGAATTGTTTGAATTCCCTTTGATTGAGATGGCAGAGACACCAATAGAGGAGTCTCAAAGTTGCTCCTGCTCGCTTCTTCCACATGGTCAAACATTCCAATTGGGATTTGATCCATCTTATCTTCCTGTGCTTGTTCGATCTTGGCTGCCTCTGGTTGCTGAGTCTCCACGAGGGTTAGGCTTACGGTTTGATTAGGGTTTTGGGTTTCTTTGGCAACTGGAATCTTCTTGGTTTACTGATGGCATTCCTCGGTTGGGTGATTCCTCCTATTGCAACGAGAGCAGAAGAACTTTTTTTCTTCAATTTCAACCTCTTGTTCCCAAATCCCTTCACCAAATTGGAGTCAGATGGAGGGCAAAAATGGAGAGATTGCTGCGATGTATAGTCTTGGATATAGGTATGAGTTGTTTTCCAAGATACCTTCATCGATTGAGATTAATGTTCCTAGAGGGTTGCCGATCTTCCTTAGGCAAGCCTCCAACCAATACTCCAACAGTAGGTTGTATAATCTTATCCACAGGGGCTCGCTGTAAGGGGTGAAAGTTTGGGGGTTAAATCTTGGCAACCAGAGCTAAATATGTAGCAGATGGTCATCGATCTTCCATAAACCTTTGGACATGACTTCTTCCCTTGCTTCTATGGTTTGGAAAATTGCTGCAAAAAAAACATTGGGAAGGAATTTCACCACATGTTCAGGGTATCAATTCGCCGCAACCCAAAATAAGATCTAGCTCCTTTTCAATTTTGGGCATATTAGGCGACAAATAATTGCATTTTTCTCCAGAATGCTACATTCTTCTTCTACTTCCTTGGAGATGTCAATGCACAGGGTTTTTTTCACAGCCGCAATATCTTCATGGGCTTTATTTTTGAAATCACTGCTAGGGTTTCCCTTGGGGTCACGAAGACGAGCTCTGCTTTACTCCTTCATTGCAAATGGGTACATTTAATTAAATAATCATATTAATATGAATATTATTATTCATTTAATATAGTAATTATAATATTATTTAATTTTCCTTCATTGTAATTACAATATTGATATTTAAATATCTATAAAATAATTCAATTAATGTTATTTTTATAATAAAAATTATAAAAACATAGTAAAATGAAAAAGAGACTCAAGAATTGACAATATTAAACTAATATTGGCATTTTTGACATTCTCCAATGTACACTCCCTTGTAGTCGAGATACAGGTTCTAGGTAAACCCTCGGAGATAGTTGGCAAAGTCAGCCCTACCGATTTCGTTCCTCCAACACTGGCAGTCGTTGAACCGCATATATTTGCCACTACTTGACACTTGTTTTCTTTTAGAGTTTCCTTTAGTGTTAAACAATGAGACTTTGAAATTTTTGTTTTTCGAGCAGGGAACTTTTTACAATTTAAGCAAATAAATAAATAAATATAAACACATCTTACTAGTTCCCTATTAGCGCGGAACTAAACGCAAAACTCTGTTTGTTGCTGGAAACCCTGACCTACGATATTTCTTGCTGGAAACCCTAGAACTAACAAGAACACCATATGTTTTTGCTGGAAATCCTGACCTACGATATTTCTTGATGGAAACCCTAGAACTACCAAGAACACCGTATTTCTTGCTAGAAACCCTAGAACTACCAAGAAAACCATGTTATGACGCAGACTGTTTTTCATACACCCATTCCATTTTCGCAATGTGTACTCAACCCTTGCGTAGTCGCAGAGCATCTTTTCACAGTTTGCCTCCACCAAGTTTAACATGTCTTAGGCCAACATCACTCGGATGCTTAAATAGGCACCTCACTTGCAGAGGCTTCAAACCCTCGACAAAGTGGAACAGTTTATTGATATGTTAAACAGACGCGGCTTTTCTGAAGTCCAAATTGCCACGATAATGAGGAAACAGCCGTCAGTAATCATCGTAAATGCAGAAAGACTATTGGAACCCAATATCAAACTGCTGGAAGGTTTCAGGTTTCAGGGTAAAGCTCTGACAAAATTTTTGACGTGCAATCCACGCATCTTGAGCATAAACCTTGAGAAGGAACTTCTTCCCATAATGGAGTTTCTTAAGACTGTATTTCAGTCCGAGGATTTGCTCATCAGATCCCTGCTAAAAGCTGTCTTCATTTTGAATTATAAGCTGGAGGAGACCCTGAAACCCTCGGTTGCTTTCTAGGAGGGTTTGGGTTTTCGTGGGACCGAGCTCACCAGATTCTTACAGATTCATCCGGCCATTCTGCAACGCACTTCTCTAACGCCTGCCCAAGCTGATCTTATTCACAAGATTGGCACCGACAAAGGAAGCAAAGCGTTCAAATATATTGTAAGTATAGTGGCTACTAGCCGCATGGAAACGCTAGAGGCAAAGATAGAGAATCTCAGACTCTGTGGCCTCTCGGCTGAAGAAATCTGGCAAGTATGTCGGGTTGCCCCTCAAGTCCTTCAAATGTCCAAGGAAAGAGTCTGTGAAACGATGAAGTTTGTAGTTAATACCATGGAGCTTCCTGCAAATTATGTAGTGAAGCACTACGACTTGTTGGTTTTAAATTTGGAAAAGACTATAAGGCCCAGGTTTCTAGTTTGGCAGAAAATCAAATCCATCAATGACCTCGGCCTTTCTCTTTACACAGTAGTGAAGATGAAAGAGGAACGGTTTGTTAGGAAAATTATAAGGGGGCATCCTGAATCTACAGCACTGTGGACAATTTATGAAAATGCCATTTCGAATGCCTCTAAACACACAAAGAGCTCAACCAAATGCTAATTTGTGGTTTTTTTGGGAATGAGACAGTGAGAGTCAGGACTTAAAAACCACAACAAACATATCAATCTAGTCTTTAGCAGTCTGTAGGCAGGCCCTCCCCATACAGGTGTTGGTTGTGAGCATTTTACATTCCTTGAGGTGCCATATTCAACAACAAGAGCTACAACGATATTTCCTCTGCCATGTGTTGTGTGTCTAATTGTTCTTCAAGCAAGGTATGCGTAGTAGTTACTAAATTTTTAAGTGAGTTAATTGTTTCATCTGTAGCCATTCAGTGTGATGTAAGTGGTGACTACTTAATAGTTAAGAAGTTTTTTTGCATCTCAAAGGCATTTCAGAAAATTGCATCATTATGTTTGGAATGAGAATTATGCTAGAGTAAGGAGTGAACAATTATACTTAATTTTCAGCAAACAAGTTTGTCATTTATCATTTAGAATGCCCGAGTCAGTTTGTCATAAGATTGTCACATAAGTCCTTCAAAGGATTCATGAAAATCAGTAATCCAGAATAGTAGGTTCTTCCATTTACAGTGGAGGTTCATCAGCAATTGGACAACATCACAAAACATTATTAGTTGGAAGCCATATTTAATAAATGGTTTAAAGCATAGATTTGAGACCCAGACTGGCCATGTCACTTCAGGCTCCTACTAGGGAAACTTGCATTTCAAAATAAAATTGATTTTTATGGATTCCAATTCAGAACAACATCAATGACATATGAATCAAATCTGTAAATTCTTTCAAAATGCTGGATCAAGCTGCAAACTTCTAAATTTTAATGGACTAGTCATTGTGTTACACCTAGGAGATACTCAATTAGAGAAATTGCTTATGATTCAATGAATTTATGGTCATTGATATATCAAAAAATTGCTAAAGGTTTAAATACGCTGGTACTAAAAATGGTGAATGCTGTAAATGGAGAGGAGGGTTTTGCGCTTAAAACTTCAGGTTTTTAATAATGTCTTAACAAGGTATGCTCAAGACTGATTAAGTCTCAGACAAGTTCTACAGGGGAACACGGAAATGTAGAAGGCTTTACAGATTTCTGTCAAACTCATTCAAGTTGACCTAGTCAAGGCAGCAAAACTCACTGCTGCTGGCTTTGCTCGGACTTTGTGATTCTACCACAGGTGCATATAGTTTCAAAATTATGGTTTTAAGTATGCTACAATTTTCATTGCAAATTCCTGTAATACCATACTGATCATGTAATCTATTAATGCTTTTGTAATGTCTTATGGTGGGATTCTGTCAATTCCGCTCTGGCCTATATACAACCATGTAATGCAGTAACACATACGTGTAACACGGACAACTATTTTCATTTTCTGTTATCAAATAAGCTCTCATATTTTGGCAAACATGGCCAAATTACAGGTTACTTTCTATGACTTTTTGTTTGCATCTTACCCAATATTCCCTAATTCTCGGGCACATCGAATGCTAGACAAGAGGGGGAATATTTGTTTGTGTTGATTTGTTTTGATTGACTCTGTTGACTTTATTGAACTTGTGACAAAATTGAGGGTTTGACTTGATCTTTTGTTTCTATTTTAGTGTTTTCTAATGTTTTTGGTATTTTTTATGAATGCAATTCTATATGAACGCAAAACAACTTTTGATTCCTCTTTCTAAATTTTCAAATGATTTAATTATCTAGAAAGGGAAAATGTATGCAAGCTATATGATTTTTGCATGTAGTTTAAACTATGTTTTTATTTATTTTCGCAGATCAAATTTGAAAATGTAATCTAATAAAATGAAATTTCTAATTAATCTAGATGCAATGAAATGAAATTAATCTAAGAAAGCAATTCAAACCAATCTAAGCAATTTAAATGCAAAATCACACTAGGAAAACAAGTTAAAG
Organism: Cunninghamia lanceolata; assembly: GCA_027924645.1. Lineage (NCBI taxonomy): Eukaryota > Viridiplantae > Streptophyta > Pinopsida > Cupressales > Cupressaceae > Cunninghamia > Cunninghamia lanceolata. The sequence goes on from BSBN01000022.1 coordinate 583,882, forward strand.
CTACCTATCAAAATAAAAGCAAGCAATGTGTTACTTTCCCAAGAGCAAGGTTTGATATAATTACTATTAAAACTTGAAAAACTTGTATGAATTGTGCAACAATGCCTAGCATGAGTCCTTGAAAGTCCTTTTGGCAACCGCTTCTTCCTCTACAGCAGTAGGGTCCTCCTCTTGGCAATAGGGACAAAAATGGAGATATGAAAAGCAAATTGAGCTTTGAAGCTATGTAAATTGAAAGGGAATTGAATTAAGCATATGTATGCTATGGAAAAACAAATGGCTTGAGATTTGAAGCTATGGCGAACAATAAAGGGCACACAAGGTCTTGCAATGAGCATAAAAATGCTATCGGGGTAACTATTACAAAAACTTGAGCAAAAGCAAGAATGCAATAATGAATTTGCCTCCTCAAATGCACAGAGGCTTGATATTTGCACCAAAGGTGGTGGTGATTGGGGATTTAACAAGAATTGATTGAAGAGTGATCTAGCTTTGATTAGAAGTGAACAATGGTTGCAGGGAAGATCATTGAAGAACAAATGAAAGATAATAATATACTGATTGGGAGATAAGAATAGACTAATTGTGAGTTAAGAATAGACTAATTGAGAGTCTAAAAATAGTTAGGGGAAGTGAACAATCAGTTATGCATTGAAGAACTTGTAATCAAAAGCCAAAGATGGAGTCAAACTGGGCTAAAACTAGAAGAAATCACGCATGGAAAAGATAATAGGGTCGCCCCTTTTAGAAAGTGACCCACCCCTTTTAGTAGGGTAGGTCACCCCTGGAAATTAAGTTGTAGGGTGACCCAGGGAGATCCTGAAGGCAATAGGATGACCTAGGCCAATGGGTTTGGACAAGTGGTTTGAAGGTGGACAAGTGCTCTCAGAGGCTTGAAAATGGTTTTGGAGGCTGGAAACAAGGAAGAACAATCATGCAAAGTGGGTCACCCATTTTAGCAGGAAAGTCACCCTTGGAGATCCCACTTTAGTTGTAGGGTCACCCAAGGAGATCCTACAGGATATTGGGGTGACCTATCCAAAATGGCTTGGACAAGTGGTTAAGAGGTATAGGGGACCTTGGAAGGTCAATCAGATGGTCATAGAAGAATGAATGATGAAAAAGCCCCTTGAGAGTAGTGAATTTCACCTCTTGGGAGGTGGACTGCTTATGTTGTCAAGGCTGGCAAGCAACAGGGATGGTTTCTCAAAAATGGGTTAGGTGGACAACAAGAAAGCGTGCAAGACCTTAGAAGGTTAGCTTGAAGATTAGGGAGGCACAAACAAAGAGAAAAACATTCAAAAATGTGTTTCCAAGAGAGAATCTGCTGAGAGGCATATATAATTCATGCTTACATATACATGATTAGGACTCTAGCTCATTATTGGGTTGTCATACAAGATTATGCACCTTTTTCATACTTATATGCACCACGTGGAAGCTTAGGTGTGAAAGAAAGGCCCACTATGCTAATGCGTTGAGTGGGATTTAAGCAAGGCTTTAGAGTTTTTCAAATAATGAAGATTGCCACGTGGCAATCTTGAAAATCTTCATTATCACACTCAATGATCGTAAGGAAATTTTTTCTACTATTGATTTCTGATTTATGAAAAGGTAGTGCATGAAAGGAGAGTTGGGAGGACCTTGAAAATTTGAACCAATTATAGGACATCTGCACCAACTGGTAGAGAATAAGACGGATCAAAGTAATGAAGTCATAAGCCACCTTTTAACTTCTGTGGTATGTGAAATCCCCACAGCTTGCACCATAGTTTAGAATCTACAAGATCAAAAGGGGTGAGAAGGCAGACCGGTCATCAAAAGACTATCAGAAATATGAGCTCTATGGAATACCTTCAAGGGCATTCATGAAGGGAGTAGAAGTCTGTCAGAGAACAAGTTATCATTCATAAGGTCACTATACTTCACATGTCATTGGAGCCCTTGCATTATGTATGTTCTCTTCCATGATGTTATGAAAGGAAACTGTTCTTTTTAAGCTTGCAGGGGGCAAAGATGCCATAAGAGACCATTTACCTAGTAAGGTATAGTCATTAGGACAACCCCAAATTACTGTCAGAAGGCTTAAAGATGCAAGGAACAAAGGGGCTGTCATAGTCAGTGGAAGGGAGCAGTCCAAATGACATCCACAACCACATTGAAGACAACAACCTTAACACAGTGGAGCAGCAACATCCAAGCTGAGATATTTTGAAGGTACAGTGAGATATTAGTGGACAGAGAGATACATGCAGAGATGTCAAGTGACAACAGTCATAGGGACCATGACAAAGGAATAGTCATAAACCTCAGAAGGGCAACATACTTTGAATGATGAACAACATTTGTAATAGAAGCTGATATCGTAGAGAGACAATAGTCAAAACAACACACAGGGTATGGAAAAAGCATGAGATTCATATGCATCATCACAGAGCCTGCACAAGTGAGGGTAGTATACAGAGGTTTCATATTGGAAAACTGGAAAAAGATGCTATCAACAAATGACAAAGATCTTTAAGGGTGAAAAGATGTATCTAAAAGATGTAGAGAGTTCATACATTCTAAAGAGTTTGGATGTTGTAAGAAGTTTTTGAAGAACATGCACCATAGCTCGCAAATTTGTAAGACTCTGTCAAACAATATTAGGTGGTAGGAGCCTTGTCAAGGTATGTGATATTTTCAAAGGTCTTCTAATTTTTGAGAACCCATGATGTTTTAGTTTTGAATGAAGAGGAGTAGTCATGAGATAGCAGTCGAATGGTCTAGGGGTTTGTTTAAGAGACCAAGAGACTATCAAAAAGAGGAGAAAAACATCAAGAAGAGGAGCAATGAAGCATGCAAAGTTTTGAAGACCGTGCAGTAGGAAGGACTATGCCAATCATCAGATGAAGATAGTGGATAGTTAAGTCACGGGTAATACAGTCATGTTTGGAATGGAAGATTATGATTGTCACCAGTCAAATATTAGGGGACAGTATTGAGTTTTAGAAGAACTGTTATTGAAGACAACAACTGTTATGATGACCACAGTCATGACACTCAATACAACAATCACCATAAACTGTTAGAGACAGTCATCATAAACTATTAAACATAGTCATCTAAAGACTATGTAGAGGCACTTCAAGAGGCAACAAATTAGTTGAAACAGATAATGCTCATAAAGGACAACAATCTTCAATGACCTTCACCACCTAAACTCTAGGTATCCAAAGATATTAGTGGATAGAGAGATACATTGCAGCAGTTAAACAATGACTTGCAAGTCATCTTAATACAACAGAGGAAGCATGACATCATCAAAGAAGTTATCAGCGTTGTGAAGACTGTCAACACAGAATAACATCAAGGGGTAGTCATGATGGCAGTAATAGAATAGTGAAATCTCATATAGGTCCTTTTGAACTCAAAGCCTCCATCTAAACAAAAGGAGCATACACAATGCACAAGAAAGGATACAGGTGGAAAATGAAGTATAAGATCCTCAAAGCTACATCATACATTCAGCGATTCAATAGCAAAACAACAGGACAGTACAATGAGCATTATGGAAACTCTTTGAAATGAATGAAACAAGGATATGAAGGATTTATACTATGCAACAGTCTTAAGGAACATATTCCATAGCCCTCATCTGAAGGAAAAGCAACAGAGATAGGTTTCTCAGAGCAAAAGATAACCACAGAACATGCTAGAAGCACATATGGGAAAGCAACCAAAAGGCAATTTTATAAGGTTGCATCATAAGAACCATAGGGTGCTGCACAACTACAATAGATCTCACTATAAAAACATCTTTTATTCGCTTCCCTTCAAATGCATTACCATAAGAGAAGAATAACAAGAAACAATGAAGGTGAAGGAAAAGAGAGCTCTATAGTTGTATCAGCTGAGTAGGAAGCCAAGTAGCAAAACCTCATTTTCATTATTTTGGTTCACAGTCTTCATCATCAAAAGTCTTATGCCTTTTACAAAAAGTGTCACACTTGTGGATTGTAGCAGAGACAAGGAATGAGGCCCATGTTGTGGTATTACCAGGGTATTTCCTTTTTACTCTTTTCACCAAATAGGGTAGGTTTTCTCTATGTTTCATACACATTGACTGTGAAAAGGACAACATACCTCCATAAGTTACACCTGAGTAAGCAAGGGAAAACAATATAGGAACAATATCATAAAGCCTTTAAAGACTGTCACAACTTGAAAGCAAAAGTGTTTTTTTAGTGTCCAAACAAAGAGAGAAACAAGCATGCTATCATCATGAATAGAAGAGTAAAACCATAAGGGTGTTCTTTATGGAGGCACAATCAAACCCTAGCAGAGGGTGCAAAAATAAACTTAGTTCCCATCAGTGTCAGACAATGAGTGAAGAGTTGCATAAAGAGACACAAAGAAATGAAGCAATCTAGAAAGGATTTCCCATAGTTTAATGAAAGAATGAAACAGTTCAATGAAGATAGAAGTATATATCATTCACTATGCACGTACATGAAAAGTAGAAACAAGTTTTTTTCCTTTACTTTATGCACCAAAGCTACAGAGACCACTCACAAGAGGCAAAAGAGCTGAATTTCTTACTTTCCAATCAACATAACAACAGGAACATCATGTGTACTGATAAAGGAAGCAACAAATGATGAAGGAAACTTACCAGTGAAACAACAAGAAGACCCTAAAAGCAGTAGGAAGCCTTCAATAACCCTACAACAAGGAACTCTTCAAACCCTTGGTAGTGCAAAGGAGAAGCAAACAGTTGAAAGGAAGAATACAAATGAAGTTTTTTAGGGTTTCTTTTGTTGCATAATGCCCTAGGCCCGAGTGGCTTGAACTCTTTTTTGACTTTGTTAAAAAGAAATCACTGAAAATCAAATGGAGGCCATGGTGAAACACTTTTCTAAAGTGCTAAGTGATTATAATGCATCATGAGCCTATGGGAGATATAAGGTAATAATGTGAATTTTGACCTTTTAAGGTTTTCTTTTTTCAACCTTGGACATCAAAAGAAACATCATTAGGGTTTGAAATAATTAGGGAGCACTATGATGACCTTTTAAGGTCTTATCTATGACTCAGGACAATTTTATGCATCATGAAGACCATTATGAGCTTTTGCATAAGCTGAGATATGGGAAAATTATGAGAAGCCTTGTGAGAGAAAGACAACGTGTAAATGTAATGTAACCATGTAAACCCCTTTTTCCCTTGCATGGTTAGTAGTCATAAAATAATGTATTTTAACACTTATTAAGGGTAAAATTATACAAGTTACCTTAATATTTGTTACACAAAGACAAAGAAAATAATCATACAACACCTATTAAGGTAAATCACATGGATTACCCTTGATACTTGTTAAATAAAAAGGATGGCAAAAGACAATAAATAATATTTTATTAAGCCAAAGGTAGCCGCTCAAGGGAGAAAAAGAAAAAATAATAAAATAATATTATTTTATTATTTTTTATGTGGGATGTCTACGTTGGAGGAAAATAAAATAAAATAAAAAGAAAATAATTAAATATTATTTTCTTTTGGTGGTGGACTTCAAAAATAATAAAATAATGCTTTATTTGGGCGCCAAAGTTGAAAAGTATTAAAGGAGGTCATTTGGAGCATTTTTCATATATCTTGGTTATTTGGCATTTTGCATTTTGAGAGCTTTCTCTTGGCTGTAATTGAGTTTCAGCTTGATTCAAGGATGAAAACCCTTGAATTTTAGTGGTTTGGACGAAAACCCATTCCACCTTGAGAGATGAATTCACTTAGAGCTCATCATTGAGCATAATTGTAGGTTTTTGATGGAGGATTGGCTTCAAATAGCTAGGGTTTCATGGTGATTTCATTTCCAACTAGGGTTTGAAGGTTTTTTATGCAAGTTGAAGGGAGAATAATACATATCAGAGGTCAAATTTATCATATTTACATGTGTTGATGTTATACAAGGATTTCTAGGTGGATCACCCTTCATTTGGAGGCATTTTTGGGGCTTGGTTTCATAATTGGATATTCTAATTTTTGTTACATCAGGCTTGGTTTCAAAGCATATAGGATATAGAATTTTTTTTCATATGTTGTAACTGTAGCTACCCTTGTAGACATGTATGCAAACTATGGAAGCATACACAAGGCATGTGGACTGTTTGATAGAACACCTCAAATCATAAAGGATATAGGATTTTTTGTCATGTGTTGTAATTACAGTTGTTGTTGTAGACATGTATGCAGATTGTGAAAGCATAAAGGATATGAGAATTGTTAGATGTTGTATTTGCACTTGCCCTTAGAGACATGTATGCAAAGTGTGGAAGCATAGACAAGGCACGTGGACTATTTGACCTAACACCTCAAAGCATAAAGGATACTAGAATTTTGTCAGATATTGTATTTGCAGCTGCCCTTGTAGACATGTATGTATAGTGTGGAAGCATAGACAAGGCATGTCAATTGTTTGACCTAACACCTCAAAGAGATGTTCTATCATGGAATGCAATGATTACAAGATATGCAAAAAATGGATTTGTTGAAAAGGCTTTAGAAACTTTCAAGCAAATGCAATTGGCATGTGTAAAGCCAAATTCCACAACCTTTGCCAGCATCCTCCAAATTAGGATCTTTGGAACATGGCATGGATAACCATCAAAGCATAAGGGATATAGGAATTTTGCTAGATGTTGTAATTGCAGTTGCCCTTGTAGACATGTATGCAAAGTGTGGAAGCATAGACGAGGCACGTGGAATGTTTGACCTAACACGTCAAAGCATAAAGGATACCAAAATTTTGTCAAATATTATATTTGCAGCTACCCTTGTAAACATTATGCAAAGTGTGGAAGCATAGACAAGGCATGTTAATTGTTTGACCTAACACCTCAAAGAGATGTCCTGTCATAGAATGCAATGATTGCAATATATGCAGAAAATTGATTTGTTGAAAAGGCTTTAGAAACTTTCAAGCAAATGCAATTGGCACATGTACATCCAAATTCCACAACCTTTGCCAACATCCTCCCTATCTCTACCAAATTAGGATCTTTGGAATAGGGTATGGACAACCATCAAAGCATAAAGGATATAGGAATTTTTTTAGATGTTGTAACTACAACTGCCCTTGTAGACATGTATGCAAAGTGTGGAAGCATAGACAATGCACGTGGATTGTTGAGAGGAACCTCCTGCAACAATATAATGAAAAATGCACGAAATAACAGAAATAGCAGAAACACAGAAGGAATTCATTGATCGCAGGCCACTTCGAGGGGGCAACCTCCTTTGAGCAAGCTCAATACAATAAATTCGTGGATGCCTTCATTGGCCTCAACACATACTTATATACTAAGTCTAATCTAAACAACTATTACTTCCCATGAATGTGGGATAATACAATATACTCACTGGATGACTTATAAAGGCATCCAACAACAATATACTAGCAAAGTAAAGAGAAGGGTTAAACACGGGTTCCTAACATCCCCTCCCTCTTAGAAAAGCTTTGTCCTCAAAGCTTAAGATGTGGAAATTGTTGCTGAATCTGAAGGAGTGGTTCCCATGTAGCATCCTCTGGTTGCATTCTGTGCCACTGAATTAATACCTCTATGATGGATTGAGAGCGAAGATGACGAGTGCACCTGTTGAGGATTGCCTCTAGCTCTAAAATGATGGATCCTTTGTTATCCAATTCTGGTAAAACAGTTTGTGCTCTAATGTTGGTGCCAAGAACTTTCTTTAGACAAGAGACATGAAATACTAGATGAACGCGGGAAGGAGGAAGCTCCAATTTATAAGCAATTGATCCAATCTTCTAAAGAACCTTAAATGGCCCATAGAACTTTGGAGCTAGCTTACGATGCCCTTTGAGTTTCAGGGATGATTGCTTGTATGGCTGTAGACGAAGAAAAACTATATCACCTACTTGAAAAGTGAGAACGGTGCTAATCGGCTTGTTGTTTCATTCGATTTCTTGCCATGTGAAGATTGTCCTACAAGATGTGAAGAATCTGATCTCAAGTTCAAAGAACCGTGTCGACTGCCTGAACTGGTGAACTACTGGGGGTGTATGGAAGGAGCATTGGCAGTGCTTGACCATAGACTGCTTCATATGGGGTCATTTTAGATGCAGTGTGGCAGGAGGTATTGTACCACCATTCAGCGAGAAGGAGCCACTTTGCCCACTGATGTTGTTGTTCTGAGGTGAAGCAACGAAGATAAGTTTATTTCAGTCAAACCATATGTTTGCAGGTGATACTCCAAACTCATCTTCAGTTTTGTGCCAGTGTGTCAAAATGGTTATGTCCAAAAGTGACTGGTGAAAGTTGCATCACGATCTGAGACAATGGAAGAAGGGATGCCATGAAGACGGAAGATCTAGTCCATGAAAATTTGTGTGACTGAGGAGGCGGTATAGGGATGGCTAAGGGCACAAAAATGACTATATTTGGAGAGGCGATCAACCACAACCAAGATCACTGTCTTCCCTCTAGATTTAGGGAGCCCCTCAATGAAATCCATAGAAATATCTGTCCAAATCCATGTAGAGATGAGGGCAAGGGTTCGAGCAATCCAGGAAGGAGTGTCGTTTCACCCTTGTTGCATTGGTAGGTATCACATTCATCCACCATCTGTTGAATTGCCCTTTTCATTCCCTTACAAAAGAAGTTACGCCGTGCCCGCTCATAAGTTTTGAGGAACCCAGAGTGCCCTACTGATGGAGAAGCATGGAGTTCATAGAAGACAACTTGTTGAAGATTTATGCTCTAGGGAAGCACCTGACGACCTTTGTATCTCAGAGAAGCACCATCCCAAGAGTAATGCGGTACAACATAAGGGTTATTAGCCAACTGTTGGATGATCTGAGATAATGAAGAGTCATTGACATAGCCGTGCTGGACAGATTCCAACCAATTTGGAACAGGCATAGAAATAGCTGAAAAAGAAGCTTGGCCATCAAATGTGGGAGAAAGAGCATCCGCCATAATATTGTCCTTACCCTTCTTGTAAGTGATCTCATAGTCATAACCCACGAGTTTGCTAACCCATTTCTGTTGCTCTGGGGAGGAGACCCGTTGTTCCAAGAAATATTTCAGACTCTGGTGATTAGTGTTGATGCAGAAATGATTCCCTAGTAGGTATGGCCGCCACCTCTGTACTGCATGCAAAATAGTCATCATTTCCTTCTCATATGTAGAGAGTACTAAATTCTTACCAGAAAGGGCTTTGCTGGTGAATGCAATTGGATGTTCATCTTGAAGAAGAACATCACCAAGTCCATTGCTGCAAGCATCAGTCTCAATAGTGAAGGTCTTGGAAAAATCTAGCATAGCTAGAACAAGTGTAGTACACAACTTGTTTTAGGTTTTCAAATGCACACTTAGCAACATGTGTCCATTGAAAAGCATCCTTTTTCAACATAGTTGTTAATGGAGCTGCAATCTTCCCGTAATCATTGATAAACTTGCGATAGTAGCCATTCAGTCCCAGAAAACCACAGAGGCTCTTGAGTGTCTGAGGATGCGGCCAATTTTTTATGGCATCTATTTTTGCAGGATCCACTCGAACCCCTTGGGCTAAAACAATATGCCTGAGATACTCCACTTCTTCTAGGTCAAAAATGCATTTAGACTATTTTGCACAGAGATGATGATTAGAGAGAAGTTGCAGTACAAGATCCAGATGTTGGAGATGCCCAGCCCATGTTTTACTATAGATGAGGATATCATCGAAGAAGAGCAGAATGAATTTCCGCAGGTAGGGCCGGAATATTTTATTCATCAATGCCTGGAATGTTGAAGGAGCATTAGTGAGGCCAAAGGGCATGACCAAAAACTCATAGTGGACATCATGCGTGCAGAAAGCTGTTTTAGGGATAGCATCCTCATGAACCCGAATTTGGTGATACCTAGAATGAAGATCCAACTTGGAGAAAAAATGAGTGCCATGAAGCTCATCAACAATAAGAATTGGAAATGTATCCTTGATTGTGATGTGATTAAGTGCTCAAAAGTCAATGCAGAGGCACCATGACCCATCTTTCTTCCAAACAAGAATAACTGGTGAAGAAAAGGAATCGATACTAGGGTGAATAATACCTTGCTTCAGTAAGTCTCGAAAAGGCATCTCAATCTCTATCTTTTGGTGAAATGGGTAGTGGTAGGGAACACTTCCAGGAAGGAGCTAAATACGGTGGTCCTCTGGTCGTGAAGGTGGCAATCCCATTGGTTCAGCAAAGACACATGCATACCTATCCAAAATTCATTGTAGATCCGAAGGAGTAGTGGAGACCGCTGATGGTTGCATCTGCATGGAATGGAGCTAAGCAATGACACCATGTGAATTCTTCTTAAGAAGCTTTTCCATGCGATGTGATTTGATGATGTTGAGAGACCCTGGTTGTAAGCCCTTCAATGTGTGTTTTTGCCCATTGTCTAAAAAACTGCATCCAAAGTTCAGCAAAATCCCATAAGATGGGTCCAAGTTTGTGTTACCATTGAGCGCCCAAAACCACATCACATCCGCCTAAGGGCAAGGCAAACATGTCGGAGCGCAGGTTATAATCTCCAATAGAGATACGCACATTGTGACACTTCCCTTTGCAAGGTAGTGTGCCCCCATTGAAAATCATGACTTCAAAGTTAGAGCAAGGATGGACAAAACAATCAACTTGTTTGGCGATCCGAGGGTTAATGAAGTTATGAGTGCTACCAGAATCAATGAGTATTGTAAGAGGGAGCTTCTTGAAGTAACCCTTGATCCACATGGTTTGTGGGGTGGTGACTCCTGCTAAAGCGTGGAGAGAGATCTCTGGGTGGTCTTCTTGATAAGTAGGGTCAACAGATGGCTGTTGAGTTTTGACCTGATCATCTACTGTATCCTGAGCATCTTCATAAACTTTAGTTGCAGGCAGAGAATCCACATCCAAGAGATAGAGCTTTTGCTCAACACATCTATGTCCCCGAGTGAATTTCTCATCACAATTATAACAAAGCCCTTTTCTCACCTACCTGCATCTCTGCTTCAATTAAATGCTTGTTGGAGTTGTTCTAGGAGCTGGCGTGATTGGAGGTCTTTGGGAAACCACATTTTTGAATAGAATAAAATTAGATTTAGAGCGCTGTTGAGCTGTGATCTTGTCCTCCGCTAACTTAGCCAACCCTAGGGCTTCCATCATTGTGCTGGGATGGAACATTTTAACCTCAGATCGGATTGCATCCTTTAGACCACTGACAAAACAACTCCTGAAGAATTCATCAGACAATCCCTCTGTGTGATTGGCCAGTTTTTCAAATTCTATCTGATATTCTCTCATAGTGCTAGTTTGGCGAAGTTTAGTGAGTGCTCCTGTGAAGTCATCAAAAGCACTACGGCCAAATCGTTACAAAATGAGTTTGCAAAAATCTATCCATTTTGGCTCTTCATGAGCCTTGATGTACCAACGGAACCATTGAAGGGATTCATGTTCCAAATGAAAAGATGCAAGTGGGACTTTGTTGACATCAAAAGTATTATGCAGACTAAAATATTGTTCTACCCGGTATATCCATCCAGTCAGATCATCACCATTGAAGCGAGGAAAAACAAGCTTCGGCCCATGAAAATTGCTGGAAGAAGAGAACCCAGTGTCTGCAGAAGACTCTGGCTGCTGCCTATTGTTCATGGCCGAATGCTAAAGATTGAAGTCGAGAATTTTTTCATCCAGATCTTGGAGTTTTGTCTTGAGGGCTGCAAGTTCATCCTCCATGTTTTTTGCTCCTGCGCGGTGACAACCATAACCAAGAGATTTTTTTTCTTTTTTTTTGCGAACAAGTAGAAAAAAAAAACATGAACTTTTTTAGTAAAGGAAAATTTGGATTTGGGAAAAACTCTGATGGGTAATTGGGGTTTGACTAGATTTTGGACACTTTCTGAGGCATAGCGAAGTAGAAAATGGGGATTTTAGAAGTAGGGTGAAAGATTGGGAAAATTTGTCCAAGAGGGACAAAGGAGCAGAAATAGGAAATGAACACTATGGAAAAATATGAAGTGAAGGCTATTGGGTGAGAATCAAAGAAGTTATGGCAAACCTTAAAAATAGACAAATGTGGGATTTCTAGGTTTGATAAGTGGAATTTGGGATAGGGTCCTCAAGGAAAGAAATATGCAGAATGAAATTCCAGGGGTTCCAGTGAATTTTGAGAGGAAACAGAGCTAAAGCAAGGAAGATAAGGCAAAAAAATAGAATTTTTTTACTCTATTTTTTTTTTCTCTAGAAACTATCTACTTGCTACTCTGGACGGATTCAATCTACGATTTGCCGACTGTCAATAGATTTGGGCCCCAGGTATGTTCGGCTTCCTAAAGGTTCAAGGGATTCACTCGGCTACCAATGTTGTCTAACGGCTTGCATATTGGGGTAGTACCCCTCACTCCATGGCTCATGTAAAACTGATAACCGCTTTGCCACAAACGACAGCTCTTGGTTTACCTCACGGATGGGAACTAGTCAATCAGGTAGGGGCCGTTGCCCTTTTTACTGGTAGGTCCTCTCAATGGGCTAGCTACTTTGGGGCTCCTGTGGTACTCCTCACAACGAGTTTTAGGGCTATGCCCAGGGACTTCCCACAGTTAAGCGGATAGGGATTATTCCCTGATCCAAACCTGCAATTGAATTGAACAATATAGATGCAAAAAAAAGAACTACTGCAATAATCACAGCGCTTGGAGGCCACTATGGAAAAAAAATTTGGCAGAAATTCCACCCAGCGAGCCCAAGGAAGCGCTTTGATACCAGATGAGAGGAACCTCCTGCAATAATATAATGAAAAATGCACAAAATAACAGAAATAGTAGAAACATGGAAGGAATTTATTGATCGCGGGCCACTTCGAGGGGCAATCTCCTTTGAGCAAGCTCAATACAATAAATTTGTGGATGCCTTCATTGGCCTCAACACGTACTTATATACTAAGTCTAATCTAAACAACTATTACTTCCCATGAATGTGGGATAATACAATATACTTATGGGATGACTTACAAAGCATATGCGTCCAACAACAATATACTAACAAAGTAAAAAGAAGGGTTAAACACTGGTTCCTAACAATTGTTCGACCTAACACTCAAGAATGAAAATTGGAAGCATAGACAAGGCATGTGGATTATTGAAAAAGCTTTAGAAACTTTCAAGCAAATGCAATTGGCACGTGTAAAGCCAAATTCCACAACCTTTTCCAGCATCCTCCCTATCTGTACCAAAATAGGATCTTTGGAACAGTGTATGGACAACCATCAAAGCATAAAGGATATAGGATTTTTGTCACATGTTGTAATTGCAACTTCCCTTGTAGACTTGTATGCAAAGTGTGGAAGCATAGACAAGGCACATGGATTGTTTGATAGAATACCACAAAGAGATGTCCTCTCATGGGATGCAGTGATTGTAAGATATGCAAAAAATGGATTTGTTGAAAAGACTTTAGAAGCTTCCAAGCAAATGCAATTGGCACGTGTAAAGAAAAATTCCACAACCTTTGCCAGCATCCTCCCTATCTATACCAAAATAGATCTTTGGAACAATGTATGGACAACCATCAAAGCATAAAAGATATAGGAATTTTGTCACATGTTGTAATTGCAGCTGCCCTTGTAGACATGTATGCAAAGTGTGGAAGCATAGACAAGGCACGTGGACTATTTGATACAACACCACAAAGAGATGTCCTCTCATGGGATGCAATGATTGCAATATATGCAAAAAATGGATTTGTTGAAAAGACTTTAGAAACTTTCAAGTAAATGCAATTGGCACATGTAAAGACAAATTCCGTAACCTTTGCAACATCCTCCCTATCTCTACCAAAATAGGATATTTGGAACAGTGTATGGACAACCATCAAAGCATAAAGGATATAGGAATTTTGTCACATGTTGTAATTGCAGTTGCCCTTGTAGACATGTATGCAAAGTGTGGAAGCATAGACAAGGCGCGTGGACTATTTGATGCAACACCACAAAGAGATGTCCTCTCATGGAATGCAATTATTGCAAGATATGCAAAAAATGGATTTGTTAAAAAGACTTTAGAAACTTTCAAGCAAATTCAAGTGGCACGTGTAAAGCCAAATTCCACAACATTTTCCAGCATCCTCCCTATCTCTACCAAAATGTAGCTGCCCTTATAGACATCTATGCAAAGTGTGGAAGCATAGACAAGGTACGTGAACTCTTTGACGTGATGCCTTGAAATGAAATGCCATTTCATGGAATTCAATGATTGCAAGATATGCAAAAGTAGATTTTTTTGATAAGGATTTATAAACTTTCAAGAAAATACAATTGGCGGGTGTAAAGCCAAATTCCACAACCTTAGCCAGTATCCTCCTTGCCTATGCCAAAATGGAAATCCATCAAAGGATAAAAGATATGTGAATTTTGTTAGATGTTGTAGTTGCAACTGCCCTCAAAGACATGTATGCAAAGTGTGGAAGCATAGAAATGGACATCCATCAAAGGATAAAAGATATGGCAATTTTGTTAGATGTTGTAGTTGCAACTGCCCTCTAAGACATGTATGCAAAGTGTAGAAGCACAAACAAGGCACGTGAATTGTTTGGCATGATGCCTCAAATAAATGTCACCTCATGGAATGCAATGATTGCAAGATATGAACAAAATGGATTTTTGATAAGGCTTTAGAAAATTTCAAGCAAATGCAATTGGCGGGTGTAAATCCAAATTCCAAAACCTTAGAAATGGTATCATTGGAACACAATATAGACATCCATCAAAGCATAAAGGATATAGGAATTTTGTCAAATGTTGTAGTTGCAACTACCCTACGAGACATGTATGCAAAGTGTGGAAGCATATACAAGGAACATGATCTGTTTGACATGATGCCTCAAAGAAATGTTGTCTCATGGAATGCAATGATTGCAAGATATGCACGAAACGGAGTTTTCATAAGGCTTTAAAAACTTTCACAAATGCACAAAAGAAAATTTCAACCAAATGCAATTGGCAAGTCTAAAACCAAATTGCACAACCTTATCCAACATCCTCCTTGCCTATGCCAAAATGGGATCCGGGGAACATGGTGTGGACAACCATCAAAGCATAAACGATATTACAATTTTGTCACATATTGTATTTGCAGCTACCCTTGTAGACATGTATGGAAAGCATGGAAGCATAGACAAGGTGCATGAACTATTTGACATGATGCCTCAAATAAATGCACAATCTCATGGAATGCAATGATTGCAAGATATGCACAAAATGGATTATTTGAAAATGATTTATAAACTTTCAAGCAAATGCAATTGGCACGTGTAAAACCAAATTCCTATAGTGATAATTGATCATCATATTAAATATTTAATATAAGTTGTCATATACATAATGTCATGAACATAACATCTAGTCTATATACAAAGCCATATAGGCATGTCCAAACAAAGCCATATAGGCATATATAAAAATATACATCAGTAACATACAAAAGTATGTATACAAAGACATCTAGGCATACAAAAAATGTCCCAAAAACTAGTTACCTATGGACTTTCATCAAATAATCAGCAACCCTTGCTTGACCATGAAGATGGAGAGCAAATCAATGACTCATCCTCTCTCTGCTATCGAGTAGACCTCGACAGACGTTCATGTAGCTCCACCTGTTAATATAATCAAATAATATGCACATTAATAGAGAAAACATGAAATATATAACATCACATATGTAATCAATCACTTACCGCTATCTGATGATCACTCTTGATAATCTTTTCTCTCTCTTCATCCATAGTTGGACGGGCTGGAGTTGTGACCTCCAGTCAGAAGCATCAAGAAGCAAAATTGACTAAACATAAATATCATTTATGTACATCAAATGACATAAGATAAAACAAGAAATACAAAATTATGACATTTTCATGTTATTGGCTCATACCCCGATCAAAGGATTTGAAAACATCATGGCTACAACAATGCCTAACTGTACTGACTCACGAAGTTGAGGAGGAGTCTCCATATTCAACATTTGAAAATAGAGTTCAAGATTATTCGACCAAATAAAATACATAACATTATTTAAATGCATAATGATTAGAAATGGTTAAATTCACCTCTGTATAAGTGGTGGTTTTGCATCTAGGGGACCAAGGAAACCGTGGAGGTGCTGGTGAAGCTCCCTGTTGAAATCATCAAATTGTCACAAAATAATATTACCATTGATATATGTACAATAATTACTATCATGTGATAAACTACATACCTGTTGACTTGACCTCCTCTCATAACCCACCAATGGATGGCTAACGGAGGTAGGATGAAGACTCTGACCCTGGAATTTTATTGTGCAAACAATTATGTACATTATTTTTGACTTATAATTTATAGATAGTCATATAAAATTAATTACAAATAAGAATAAGAATATATTAAATCAAGATGAAACTCTTAAAAAATTACTTGAGAATCAATACCAAATGTATGTTGTAAGACATCATTGGTGAGAACAATCTCATCCAATATGGATGTCTCCATCATTGGATGCTGCCCCTACATCACAACATCCTACCGTGAGTCCTGCATCCCATAATCACATAGGTTCCCACATGAACTACACAAATGTGGAGACAAATGACGCCTATTGCCCTCACCCTCATCGGCCTGGGTAAGATCATCAGCATGCTATGCTAGAGACTGCGTGAGAGTAGACAATGAATGTAATGTCTCTGCCTCAACACTCTCCTTCAAAGTCGAAGGGAGTGACACACATTCTGGCCTTAACAAGGGTCTAGGTACATAGTTTTCATTTCATTGAGACCCCTCTCTATCTTGGGCAGAGCCACCACCTCTGCCCTAGAACTCTCGAATGTCAATTTATAATTGGGAATCTTCTTGAGGATGAACTCACAATGGAGTTTCCTCAAGAAATATTGTGGCATCTCATTGTTGTTGCATAGGTGCTCATCGAAGACCATGTACCATCTATCCCAAAAGTTTTGGGATATATATTGATTCCTACACCAATGAATAGGGAACCATTTGCAAGTTTCTTCTAATCTTTGGCCAGTTTTAGGATTAATAAAGTGTGCACATAATTGAGATTTTGTGATTATTTCATTCTTCACTTATTCATAAGCTAATTTGTCAGCATAGTATTGTCGACACCTCTCCCTATAGTCTTGAAATTTGGTGATTTGTTTTTTCACCGATTCGGTGTGGGAAACAATCTCCTCTAATGACTTCACAAGCACTCTCCTACGATCGGTGCTTGCACTTGGATTGTTTAACATTCCAATAAGGGTTTGAAGATGTCTTTTGTTTTCTTCTATTTTCCCTAGGTAGTTTTCTTGAGTATCTCTTACATTGTGAGGACGTGAAGGTGGGTTTTGAGGGTTTGGAGGGTTTTGGGGCTTGTTTTGAACCTCCTCATCTGGATTTGTGTTTTCTCCTACCTCATTAACTGTAAATGCAATATAAAAAAACTAATCAAACATTGCAAAACTCAAAAAATCTTTTCAAACTCACAAAAATTAATCAAACCCTACCTTCTTCGGATGCTAGACACTCCAAATTTGCTTCACGACATCTTTGGGAGCGGGTTCGGTGAGGTGGCATCATGAAAATATCAATTTCTCTCTTGCACTTGCTTTGTTTGACCTTCCTTGAATGCACTCATGCTTTGATCCCTATTTTTTTCTACAAACAAACTCTTTTAGCAGTGGGTAATGGTAGAAATGCTTGTTTTTTGCACTTTTAAAGAAAAAAATATATGAGCGTGTTATAATGCGCTCGCGTTTTGCTCTGTTTTGGACCAAAAAGTCCCATGGTGGCGAATTTGTGGTCCCCCATCATTGTGCACTTACCCTAGAGGCTTTATTGCAGTTCAGTTTGACCCAACCACATGGGGGAGACTGCCATTTCATTTCTTTTTTTAACTTGTTTATGGAATTCACCCCACCAACCCTGTGAACAAGGGGGGCTCTTAACCTAAGCCATTTGCAGGTTACCTCACAATCCCATGATAAAAAAACTTTATTTTTGGTTGGTTGCATTGGTTCTCTATTGTTTGCTACTTCAATGATGGTAATTTCTAGTTTGTTAATGAAAGATTCTAATGAAAATGCCAAGGCTTGTAAATTCCAATGGTTTCTCTCCTTCTGGATCTCCCATATCATTAAAGATGGACATAAAATCTAAAGGTTTGCAATTGTAGACTATTTCTGTATGATTGGCCATGACAGGAAAAGTTCCTTAATATTGTTTGAAAGTGTTGAACTCCAACCTATCCTAGCACATAACCATTGCCAACATTTGTTTGCAAAGGGAATTCAAGTAGTAAATGATTTATGTTTTCTTCCTCCTACTCACACATAACACACATAGATAGACCAACATTTTTTGAATCTATTCATTTTTAATAAATTTTTCTATATAGCAGCGTAGGCAAAGGTGCTAGCCTTTGGAATATAGTATTTGTGCCAAAATAAGTGACTTGGCCATTCTTCATTTGCTATGTGTTGGTCCTCCACCAAATAACCCAGTTTGATAGTGTAGTACCCAATTTTTGCATGATTCCATTTTATGTCTTCCCCATCTAAAATGAAGATCTTTCATTGTTGCATTATTTCCAATAGAAGCTTTTGCAGTCTCTCAAAGATCCCAAGTGTCCTTCCAACACCATTCTTGAATTCCACCATTGATTTTTGGCGAAAAGAAATCAATAACCTTGGATCCCCAAGTGTCATTTGTTCATTGTTGCAACTGTAGTAACTCCAAGTTAGTTCTGAAAGTCAGGAAACCATTCCATGAATCTTCCCAAATGTTGGTTGATTTCCCATTCTAGAACTCCCATGTTATGTGTTTGGTTATGATTTCTTTGCTAGTCAGAATGAAGTTCCACATGCTTGAGCCACACGGTGGGTTTGCAATTTTCAATATCCTTGTTGGATCAGCTAAATCCAAGTATTTATTTTGAAGAATTTTATCCATTTGAGATACACTTTTTATAATAGTTCCATATTATCTTAGCACCCAAAGCACTATTTTGGATGGGTCTTAAAAATTATTTTATAGTTTTAATTTTAAAAAAATTAACAACCATTTTGATTTTTATGTAAACCTCGTGACAAACACCTTAAATAACAAGTGCCATGTAGTGGCTAGTACCTGCCTTGTAATGTTGTTATTATAATTTTTTTTGTTGATTAGCTATTGGTTGTATATAGTATTTGTTTAGTTGTAATTTTTTTGTTGATTAGGTATTGGTTGTATAAACAAATTGCATTCCAATAATTGAAAAATTAATTTTTGAAGAGTGTTGAAATGTCTTGTGTAAATAAAATTGAAATCTCAAAAATAATCTAATTTGGTAAAAATAAAATAGGATTAAAATATTTCCTTAACTATAAAACTAAACTTTACAAAGCCTATTAAATAACACAAATATTTCCTTAAAATGTAATAATACTAATACTTTTATAATTTAAAAAATAAAAAAATGTAATAATATGGTTCGTGACACTGTAGATTTTTAACTTTTGACTAAATAAAATTGAAATCCTAGATTTTTAACTCTTGAGTAAAATAAAATTCAAATCCTATTAAATAACACAAATGTTTCCTTAACTATAAAAGCCTGCACATTTGTATTATGTGAGAGCCCTGGCCCTAGTTGAGTGTATAGAGATTTGAAATGTCTGCTTAAGATATTAAAATGTAATAATATTAATACTATGATAATTTAAAATGCATTAAAAATATTGTATGTTTGAAGAATAACATAAAAAATGTAATAACATGGTGAAATATTTTTCATGATACTATAGATTTTTAACTTTTTAGTAAATAAAATTGAAATCCCAAAAATAATCTAATTTCATAAAATAAAATGTGTAGAACCCTATATTTTTAATAGTATTTTAATATTATAACTTTGTACCTTTGACAAAAAGTAATTTTTACGTTTACCTAATAAAACAAAAAATTAAATTCATAAAAACTAATGATTCTTCGCTATCATAATTATCGCCATCCATTTAGGCATGACTTAACTAGTGGGAGACAAAATTTGTGTTCATAATTTGTTTACTTACCACATCCTCCCCTCAAACCAAAATTCTCTCCGCATTTATAGCTTTTTCTTACACTCTTCAACAATCCGCAGAGAAGAGATCATTTTTTTCCAGCTAATGACAATACAGATAAATCATTTTTCAATAATTTTTTGTTAAAAATTTATCATGTTTACATAGGAAAAGTACAAATTTAAATCAAATTTGTCTGACAAGAAAAAAAATCTTATCTTTTGATTGGTTTGCAATCAATAGATTAATAACTAAATAAGTGTGAACTCATTGCAATAATACCAGCGGAAGGCAGGTACTAATAAAATAACTAATTTAAAAAAAATGGCGGGACAATTTGTAGGTCGACACATTCCAAAATGGCAAAAAACAGAGATGGAGGGAAGCTTTGAGGAGTGAAGAGATGGGCAAAGATTTCCTCGGAGGGAGCCCGAGCAGGCTAGGTATCAAGAGAATTGGGATAGAAGGGCCGCCGGCGCTGACCAAAACCTTCACCTCTAGGAAGAAGAGCAATGGAGAAGGAACGATGATCGGCTTCCCCAGGGAAGGAGGTGTCAACAGAATGGAGGGTTTCACCGTCCAAGGCAGTGGAATCAAAGGCAACATGATCATCCTCTACAAAGAAACCCAAATTTACATTGGAGGGGAGGGAGAAACCCTAGAGGTGGAGGTCAACTTAGGGATTTTCAGAGACACAATCAACAACCCAGAAATCAAATACCTAGAAGGAGGGAAGAAGATAGAGAAGAAGAAATAATAATCACCCTAAGCACAAATCAGATTCAGGACCAAGTCTTGAAACTGGAAAACACAGCATTAATAATCAAATGGTATGGGAAAGATTTAAATTGGCAAAGTTTGACAACCTGGTGGTGCGACAAATGGGGAAAGGATCTGGAATTTAAGAGATTGGAGAATGATTTTTTTGTAGTCATCTGCCCAACTGTTGCCATTAAGGTTCAAATTTGGATTCTGGACGGCTGTGGCTTTTACATCTGCCAGTGGAAGGCGGGTTTTGATCCAATCTCACACCGCATCGAAAAAGTTCAAGATTGGTATATCATGCCCAATCTTCCCCTTGAATATTGGGATCCCAGGATTCTGGAAGAGATTGGAAATGGTATGGGAGCCTTTGTATGTGCTGAAGAAAGATTTAACCTAGAAGGGTCTGGCACGTTTGTTAGGTTAGGCATTGAAAACAATCCAAATCGAAGAATTCACAGAGAAATCAAGATTTCGTTAGGATTGGGTATTTGGTCGCAGAACTTGATCTACAACCCCATCTCCACAGACACATTGGTCAAAATTCTGGGGTGGAAAAGTGATAACCTCTCAGGAGAGAAATCAGAGCAATCTTCAAACAAGCAACCCATTCCTACCGCCGATGAAGATCAAAATTTTGCTAAAGAAGCGGAACTACAAGCCGAATCCAAATTAGGGTAGAGATGTGAAGATAACCAAAGTATTAAGCCTTTAGATCAAAAACTGTCTCAAGTCATTGAAATGATTGGCAACAAAGTGAGGGAGGAAGATTTGGATTCCCTTATTAATGTGGGTAATGAACTGGTTGACATTGCTAATGCAACCAAAAGAGGTGAGATTGACCTTGATAATAATGAAGGTGTAGACTAGTTTGCAGAACAGGAGCTAGAAATTGGGGGAAATATAGCCTTTCTGGATGAAGAGGAAATTCCAAGCAAAGTCTTGAATACTCCCACTCCAAAACCCCCAGAACAAGGGGGGCTCAGTTTGAGAACTAAGGATCCAATCAAAACTTCTCCTGATTGCGGAGAACACAGAGGAAAAGGAAGAATTCCAAACAAGGAAAAGCTAAAATGGGACGGGGAAGCGTTAGGCCAGTTAAAAATTGAAACATTGATGAAAGTAGGGAAGGGAGATCCCCTTCCTGAACAACAATGAAAATCATGACTTGGAATGTTAGGGGCTTAAACGCCCCTAACAAAAGATGCCTGCTGCGGTAGCATCTGAATACTCAACTTCTAGACATTTGCCCGATTCAGGAATCTAAACTAGGCAAACAAGAAAGAACAAATCTAGATTTGAAGATGAAGAACTGGAAAATCTATGGGGTCAACTCGAAAGGAGCCTCAGGAGGGTTGTTAACTCTATGGAAACCTCAAATAGTTCTGGTAGAGGTAGTGGCTTCAAGCAACTTCTGGCAAGCTTGTAAGGTAAGGAGTTTAGTCTCCAATTTAAGCTTTTTACTGATCAATGTTTATGGGCCTAATAATTATATTCAAAAAATAATTTTATGGAATGAATTGGACAAAGTTTGCAAGCTTCTGGATTTTGAGGTATGCATTCTGGGAGGGGATTTCAATTCTATCTTAATAGGAGTAGATAAGAAAGGGGGAGTTGGAAGAAAACTCCAGTCTCATCTTGATTTTGAAAACTTTGTGGATAGAAATGAGCTCTGCGACATTCAGATGGGGCGTGGGCAATACACTTGGACAAATAGAAGGTTGGGTTTTTGTAATATAGCTGAGAAGCTGGATAGGTTTCTATTCAAAGGAAATCTTAGCAGATTCCCCTTCACTCTTGATAGTCAGCTGCTACCTCTACCAGGGTCAGACCATTATCCAGTTTGTTTGGAAATTTTGGGAGAAAGGGGCCCAACTAGAAGCCCTTTCAAGTTTGAAAATATGTGGTTCAAGCATAAAGATTTCTTGGACTTGATCAAACAATGGTGGAATGAAACATAGCCAGCCGGATCCAAAATGTTTTGCGTTGTTGTCAAGTTGAAAGTAATAAAGCAGAATCTAAAATTATGGAATAAAAACAACTTTAAAAACATTTTTGAGGAGAAGTAGTATGAATCAGATTTGAAAGCCCTCTCAGAAAAGATTATCCAAGAAGGAATGGATAATCAAAGTTACTTAGAGGAAAAAGCTTTGATGATAAAACTAAATGATATTCTTTCCAAGGAAGAAACATTTTGGAGACAAAAGTCCCAGGAAGTTTGGCTGTTTGCTGGCGACAAAAATACAAAATACTTCCATAATGCAACAAAAGCAAGAAGAGAGGTGAATATAATAACAAGGGTAAGAGATAAAGATGGAAGACTTCTAGAGGAAGTGGAAGAGATGAAACAATCAGTGGTGGACCATTTCCAGAATCTGTTAAATGAGAAGGAAGGCTCCAACCTCACAGTCCAAAAAGAGCTTGTCGACTTCATTCCCAAGTTGGTAACAGAGGCCCAGAATGAGATGTTAAACAGCAAATTTTTGGAGGAAGAAGTTAAGACTACTCATTTTCAACTCCACCCAGACAAGGCGCTAGGCCCAGATGGTTTCCCAGTAGGTTTTTTCCAAAAATGTTGGGACATAATCAGCAAAGACATTCTGGAGGCTCTAGAGGAATCTAGGACTTCTGGACAGCTGTTAAAGGAAATTAATAATACCTTTTTAGCTTTGGTCCCAAAAAAAGAGAAGCCTAAATTTCTGGATGACTTTAGGCCCATCTCTCTCTGTAATACCCTTTACAAAATTTTAGCCAAAACAATGGCTAACAAGTTAAAAGTACTTCTTCCAGATTTGATTTCTAAAGAATAGACAGGGTTCATCACGAATAGATCCATCCTAGATGGGGTAATAATTGCCCAGGAGGCCATTCATTCAATTCAAAATTTGAGAAAGCAAGCATTTCTAATAAAACTTGACATCAAGAAGGCATATGATCGAGTCAACTAGCGTTTCTTGTTTAAAGTTCTGGAAGGGTTTGGCTTCAACAAGCTTTGGCTAGACTGGATCTTCTCGTGGATTGCAAGTCCAAGATTCTCAGTCCTAGTGAATGGCACTCTAGAAGGTTTCTTCAACGTCTCCCGGGGGCTAAGGCAGGGAGACCCAATTTCCCCTTTTCTTTTTATACTAATGGCGGAAGCTCTCGGGAAATCAATCTCCAGAGCCTGGAACTTAAGGGAGATCACTAGCATTCAAGTTACAAGTGGTGTTCCGAACATCACCCATCAGTAGTTGGCTGATGACACTATGTTTTTCGGGAAAGCCCAAATCAAGGAGGCTCTAAGCTTCAAGTCAATTCTTTGAAAATATACAACAGCATCAGGACAAGAGGTCAACCAAGAAAAATCAGAGATTTTTTTCTTCAACACAGCAGCGAGATTGGAAGCTCAGATTTTGAGGATCCTTGGCTTTAAGAAAGGATCTCTTCCCTGCAAATACTTGGGGATTCCACTGGTTCAAGGTCTTCGGCCGGGCAACACTTGGAACAGTTTGTTGGAGAAAGTTAGTATGAAGACAGCTTCCTAGAAAAACAATTGGCTCTCATGGGTAGGCAAGCTCACTAAACTCAAGTCAGTTATATCCGCCCTACCGACCTATCTAATGTCCTGCCTCCCTCTGTCAAGTAAAGCAAGCAATGATTTGAACAAGAAGATGAAAAAAAATTTCTGGCAAGGGTTGTCGGAACAATTCAAGTTTCCTTTAATCAAATGGAAACAAATTTGTGAATCCAAACAAATTGCGGGAACGGGAATAAAAAACCTTTTGCTGCAAAACAAAGCCCTTGGAGCCAAATTGGTATGGACAATTTTCTCCAACCAAGATCTTAAATGGGTGAGAATTGTCAGGGCCAAATATTTAGATGAAGAAGCGGACAGCATTTTCACCACAAGGGAGCTCCCCTCTGGTTCCAGAATTTGGAACTTCATACGTAGCTGCATAAACCTCATCTCTAATCATCTTTCGTGGGAAATTAGGAGCGGAAACTTTGCAAACTTTTGGGATGATTCTTGGCAAGGTTTACCCAAACTGGCCGACAAAGATGATTTGTCAAATGTGATAAGGATCACAAAACAGGTATGGGGGGATAAGGTAAGAGATTATTTAACTCTGTCTTTCCACAATGGTCTGCTCATAGCCAAGTGGAAGAGCCCTATAAATCTTGGCTTAAGTCAGGCAGAAGTGGAAATATTTGACAGAGTTCTAGAGAATCGACAGATTAGCTTTAGGCAGGGTCAGGACATCCTCCGACGGATGGGATCTCCTAACGGAGTCTATAGTGTCAAAGAAGGTTATAAAAAACTGTCAGAAAGCCCAAAAGAAACCTCTACAATCCCAAGGGAATTGTGCTGGAACCCAAATTATCTTCCAAAGGCAGGGGTTTTCTTGTGGATAGCTTCACAAGGCCTAGCCCTAACTGCTGATAGGTTAGCCAAACTCGGCATTCAGGGGCCTTCAAGATGCTGTTTGTGCCAAGAAGCCTTAGAAGATGGTGATCATCTTTTCCTAAATTGTGCTTTCTCCAATCATTGCTGGATTTGGCTAATGAACAAACTTCACTGGAAATCTGCTTTGCCGAATTATCTTCCAGAGTGGCTTATGTGCTGGCCAAGTTTAAACAAAAAAGTAGTTTACCACAATCTGTGGTCCATCTGTCCCTCATTACTGATTTGGGAGCTCTGGAAAGAGAGAAATAGGAGACTCTTTCAGGGAAAGAAATGTCTCTTATCACGTTCCTCAATAAAGTTGAAAGTAATGTAGTTGAAGTCCTCAATTCAAAGTTAAGTGACTCAAAACCCTCGCAACAGTTTTTTTCAATCTGGGATGCATTGATAAGACAAGGATGGTTGGGTCTTAAAGTGCCACCTGTCAGTATGGAAGGTGGTCAACTTACAGCACAAAAAAGGAAACTTTCCAAATGGTCCCCCCCGGACCATGACTGGTTCAAACTAAATTTTGATGGGGCTTCACGAGGGAACCCTGGTATATCAGGGGCTGGGTGCATCATTAGAAACTGGGAGGGTATAACAATTGGTAGCCTAGCAGAGTCATTACCAGACGACACAAACAATGAAGCAGAGATGGAGGCTTTAATCCTAGGCTTAAAGATTTGCCACGAACTTAAGCTCAGGAAAGTAGCCATTGAGGAAGACTCCCTTTTGGTAATCAATGGGCTACGATCAAGGAGAATGCATAATTGGAAACTTGCCGCAAAATTGGAGTTAGCCCTGAGTTTGATGGATCGATGTGAGTTGACAACTATCAACCACATCTACAGAGAGGCCAATACAGAAGCAGACTCTCTTTCTAATCAGGTGCCAAATGGAGTATGTGTTGAATTTTTAATCTCCTCCGCGTAAAACGCTGGGTGGTAGGGTGTGATGCAGAGCTATAGTAGTAGTTGATGAAATTCACACAATGAATCTAGATTCCAAAGCTTCCTTCAAGAGTTTTATAAGGTAATGTGATATAAGCCTACACAAGGCTACTCAGGAGATTGACCTAGCCTAGGACCACACCCTAGTGTCCACCACACAGGCTACTCAACACTCACTTTGGGGAGTCACTGCTCAACCCAACCTATATGCATAATACACCTTCAAAAGCTCACAACCTACCACCAACTGCTCTACAAATCAGGATCTTCATACTACCACCAGCATGCACCTGTCAAAGACTTGACTAACATGAGGTCTCTGACCCAAAGTCTAAGTTCTATACCTACAAAGATAGAGAACAGCAAACTGTGGTTTGACTGTCCTAAAAAAAATAGTGTTTAAGGAAGGCTTAAACCTTGTAGCCCAAGAGAACGATTAACCCAACAATAACTACTCAAAACCCCAAATGACCATCACACCTAATTACATATCCAAATACCCATTATGAGCATGTACTCCTCCACCAACATGCAGACTCGTACTGTACCACTGGCATTCCAAAACAACAGACTATCTTTTTCAATGAAGATGCCTAATTTGGAGGCTTTTCAAAGGAAATGCATCAAATGTAGTCTCTCAGAATCAAACAAGCATCTTCACAAGTCTACCTTCATCCATAAACATCAAATTCACCCTTCAATTGGTTGTGGGTTTGAGTGTTTTTCTGAACTTCACTGTTTTCCACCATTGATAGCTAACTAGTCATTGTAGAGACTAGATAGAGTCATGCCAGACACCTTGGAGAGAAGCATACAACCTTCAAAACCATAAAAAAACATGAAACCTAGCCTACCTTCCTCCATCCTACTGAAAATGGGTGAAATCTTTCAGAGGACAGAGGAGAAATTCCTCATTTTGGGCACAAACCCTAGTTTGGAGGGTTTCAAAATAGTTTTTACAAAATGAGTTGATTCTCCCTTCAACAAAAATGTCAAGAGCCCTAACTATATGCAAAAGAAAGGTGATTCAAAATGCTAACACATTTTCTAGACCTTGGACCCCTTGTTGTCCGTACCAGAACGTACAAAATGACTGTCTCTTGCAGAATGCAGAAAATCATTATTTTTTCAATCCAAAAAGCTTCTCTTCCCATCCTTGTCGGCATGTTTTTACAATATTTTTTTTATAGAAAGTTTTAACAACCTTTCCTCTTCTCTTCCAACCGTACAACTGCCCACCAAGGGCAGTGAAACGTTGGAACTTGCCTTTTCACCAGAAACATTAAGTTTCAAAAAGGAAAATACCTAGAAAATAGGCCTTAACTAACACTATAATGGACTAGTCAATCAAAATGGACTAAGTCCTTATTACAAAACATGAGAATGGCTTTCAAAGCCTTAGAGAGAACAAAAATAACAAGACAACAAAACATGACATAGCTAAAAATGACTAAAACTGGGAGCTCCTGCACCAGGGTGGGCACCCAATCCATGACAACTTGGATGGGTCGCTACCATAAGTTAACATTATGGCAAGTTAATCCCAGTCGACACTCAGCTATCATTGTTGGGTCTGCGGCCTCCTCGACTCGACCAGTCGCACGCTCCACATCCTCCTTTCTCTCTTATCTCCGTAGATAAATGAATGTAGACAGCATTTGGCACTGACAGAGAAGCATCCAGACGATTGCCTTCGGCTTTTTCTTTAATCAGCCAGATTTCCCAATCGGTAGTAGAACCCTGTAACTTTAGTGGAGAGGGCAGAATGATGAAGGGTTCCGGTTTCATAGCAAAGATCTCTGTTAATGGTTTTATGAACCTGGGAATGTCGACACCTCTCCAGTTGGAGAGCTCAGTCCGTCAGATGGCTTTCAAAGGAGCCATCACGGACCAAAGACTCAAGCGAATTCTGCAGAGGCATGAAGGTCTTCTTCTCCTGGCGGTAAAGCTCATTTTGGGGAAAGATTTCTTGTCTGCAGATGAGTTCTATAGGGTAGACTCACACATCTCCTCCCGATTTCTAGCTTCTATCCTGGATGCAGGGGTGCCAAAAGGAGCATCGAAGAGTCTGATGCTAAAATTGTTCAAACCGGAAATCCTCGGCGGCCTCAATACCATACTCGGTGCAGTCATCCCTGGGGTGGATATCCCCCGCCCAAATGACATCATTTCCCCGAAGGATCCTCTGGAGGTGGTGAAAGTTTTCCTCCTCGTTCTCGACCTGAAAGGTATGGCATTGATCAAACACCAAGACCGCGTGCTTTAGGTTTATGGCTTTCTTCAGAACATGCTGAGCGAGGACGAGAACATTGGGGAACTAGAATGGGTTGGCAAGCTCCAATCCATGGCAGTGGGGCTTGGCCTTCTTTAATAGCGTGGTCTCTGATTCCCAGGTTCTATGATCAGTCTCAGTAGGCTTCTGTATTCGGCTTAGTTCCTAATGGTATAGTAAGCCTTAATGGCAATTTTGCCCATATGACTCTGCAAGGTCTCAGTGGTAGTAGCTTTGAAAATCAGTTTTTGTTGGTTGCAGGAAAACAACTTATAGGCACCTACTTTCGAAAGTTAGTTTGTTGGTTGCAGGTAAACCGCTTATAGGCCCCTGCTTGTAAATTTCTGCTTCTTCTCAATATAGATTTCCATCTTTATGAATAAAAATAAAATAAAAAAATAACTAATTTAATAAATATAAATATACTTCTACCATAAACATAATTAGCCGATAGGCTTTTAGTTGTGAGCATTATAGTGCTCGAAATTGTCTCATGCTGTAAAATTCTTCACGCCGGTAGCAGATATGCTTTTATAAGTGAGCATTATAGTGCTTGGAATTGTCTCACGCCGTAAAAATATTCACGCCCAAAACTTTTCAACTCGTCGGTTGTTCTCACGCCGAGAAAAAATTATGTCAGAAATAGTCTCATGTCGTTTAAATGTCCCCACGGGATACTCTACGATTTCTTTTTTTTTTTCAAAGGAAAAGGAAAGGGGAAATGGTTGAAAGAAAATAACTCAGGCGAGCATATATAGTTAAATATAAGCTTGGAATTGTCTCACGCCTATTTTCCCGCCCTAAACATTGCCCGGGAAAATAAAAACTTCGAGTAATTTCCCTTTCATCTCAAGTTTCATCAAATATATACTGATGTGACTTATCGATACATCACCCTAGAGCTAAATAAAGAACATTTAAAAGGACTTCTCCAGAATGTTTTTGAAACTCTATGCTTGCCAGTCGTCATGGGATCTTACACAGATTTTAGCTTTAAATGTTAATGTATCCCATTATCTCAGGAGTAAATGTAGAGTTCCAATATTTCCAATATATTCGATTCATCCACTAGCCCCTGTATCTGATTCACTAGTAAATGCAGAGTTCCAATATGATAGATAGTAATTAGCTAGCCGATAGGCTTTTAGTTGTGAGCATTATAGTGCTCAGAATTGTCTCACGCCATAAAATGTGCTCGGAATTGTCTGATAGGCTTTTATTTGTGAGCATTATAGTGCTTGGAATTGTCTCACGCCGTAATAATTTTTCTCGGCAAATTTTCAATGTCTGCTATAGGAAAATTTACCTACCTCATACAGACGGCATTTTTTGACAAGCTCTACATTTATATTTAAACAATCTTTTGATGACTGGTGAATCTAAGATAGATTGAGGAGTAAATGTAGTTAGCTGGTCGATGGCAAGATTTTTTTGCATTAAATTGGCCCCTTTATCACCACTTGAACAACCTATAAATATAGTTAAATGCAATATATTTCTTTCAACCCAAAACAAACTTTTGGAGACGCAGCAAAGCACACACAGGGAACTAGAGATAGAGCATAGAAGCGGTACAAACACAGAAGCAGCTTCAGACTGAAGATAGAAGCAGGTACAAGTTGCTCCATTTGATATCTTTCAACTAGTTTGTAGAATTTAGATAAATATCAGTAGATGGCTTCTGTACATATATTGCAAAAACCCATATCTTTCCTGTCATCTATTTTTAAAATTTCATTATCAGCTTCTATGAAATATTGGCCAGTCTGAACTTATAGCAATGGCAATGTCCATAAGATGGCTCAAGCCTTTTGCGTAGGAGATAAAACAGGCCCACAAACTTCAATCCAACAACTAGCATGCGCCTTTGGAAGTTAGCCCACTTCCATACTTATCTGTTTATGCTTGACAGAAAAAAAAATTGACCTGCACACTTAGGAAAAAATAGTACAAGTTATTTTCTCACTATAGATGTAGGCATTATGCAACAATTACTTCCAGCAAATATAGAATGCAATCTCCTAAAGTTTACACTTTAGAGTTGTTAAATCTTAAAATTGCAAATAAAACAGATGATGAGATCATTTTGCATTTAATTTGTTTTTTCCTTATTAGAAATTCAAATAACTTATAAGGCATTATCTATTCTCTTTAAATTTATCATGCCCTAATTCTAATAAGCAATCCTGAGCAAACTAAAGTGGAGGCTATTTTTTATTATTTTTAGTGGAGACTTGTTCCACCATTGAAACCTTAGTCATTCCATTGCTTACTTCCATGATATCCTTTCTAGCGCCCCTCCTCCAACATAGAAAGACATTGCAGAAGAAGAAGAAGAAACAGGAAAAGGAAGCTTGAAATTTTATGTAATTATTTTAGGGGTTTTATTAGAAAAGCTTGGACACCCGTCAGTAGGGGTTAAAAAAGAAAAAGAGGCTAAACCATGGAATTTCTACAGTACAGAGCCAATTATAACCTAAGGTAGCGAAAATACTTTATTTAGTCACCACATACGTGCAAATTTGCTGATTACAGTGTCATCCCATGAGAAGGAGGCCCAGTCTCCTCTCCATTAATTCCACCCAAGGCCACATCCGCCATCTGCATCATAGCCGTAGCTATCAGCTCCTCCTAGAGGTAATTACAAGCTAAGGTGGCGAAACTACTTTATTTAGTTACCCATACATACAATTTTGTTGATTACTGTGTCATCTCATGAGACGAAAGCCCTAGGTTCTCTCCATCAAAGCCAGGGCAGGCCGCATCCTCCATCTGCCAGCTTCACCATCTCCGCAGCAATGTTCCTCTATCCATAACTACGAGTTGTTGTGTCTTCTCTTTTCCCTCTTGGACGGCGCCTTCCTTGCAGACCTTTGAAGCTCCTCCAAATATGCAAGGCTTGAGTTTGCTTCTTCATTCTGTTTGCTATTTGATAACGCTGCTTCCGCCAAAGCTCCTCTGAGTTTTTCTTTGAGCTTTTTGTTACACAACACCATATTTTTACTCCCTTGCAACTCCCCCCAGAAAAAAGCTCAATCTGATTTGAAATAAAAATAATAATGAAATGGACAGGAACTTACTGCAATCACTGAACTCAAAGCAACCCTAAAGACCATATGTAAGGTGTGTGAGCAAGAAAGAAACACGTGTGAGACACCTGGCGTAGGCCTGCAATCCAATGCATTGTAATGTTAATGTCAGTGAAATAATCGAGTGCATTTGTTGATTTCAAAAAGAAAAGATTGGGTATAGAAGTTTTTATGTATGGTTTCAAAATATAATTTAGGTCTTTTTCCATATTTTTATTTTTTGTTTCTTTTGTGTGTTTACTATGGTCCTTCAAAAGCCGCGCCTTATTGATAGCTGGAGCTTGTTTGCACAGTGGCCGCGTTTCCCATTTTGACTCAAAACAGCTGCACCATCTATATAAATGGATACGCATTCCTGTAGCAAGACCTCTGTGTTTGATCTTCAAATGGTTAGGAATATTGAAACTTTATAGAGGCCGAGATAGGGTGGGCCATACATGTGAAAAGATTTGTATGCGCAGTTTGGTTCATTTTTTAATTTTTATTAATGACAAGGATTTACTTAAATAAGAATTAATTGATGGAGAATGTATTTTTTTTTTAAATTGTAAGTGTTTTTTCATCAACGTTTTAGATTACTATTGGATATATCATTAAGATGATTAAAAACATATATATATCCCACACTTCAAAAGATTTTGTTTGTTTTATATTTAATTAACTAATGTTAAAATTATGTTTTGTTAGATGTTATAAAATGAAGAATTTACTTTTAATTTCAATTTGTAATTTTCAAGTATATATATTTATAGCAGATTGCTCTTCATATTTTTTATTTAGAGGTGAAAAGTGCATACTCTTAACATTTTTTTCTTTTTCTCTTATTTTATAGTGCTTTAGGCACAAGTTGATGATTTTGAGGGGCTCCTTATATGATTAGTTAATTTGGACACACCACTAGATCCTTATTCTAATCCTTTAATTATCTAAGACCCTACAATATAATATTAAAACCTTAATTCTTAATATTTATAAACTGACTCTTTAATAATAATATGAATTGTTTTTCTTATATCTTGTTGGTTTATTGATCTATTTTTAAGGAAAAGATAATTTATGTTTCTATCTTTAATCTATTTTCATTTAATTTCAATTCCATATTTTAAAGATTAGTTATATGACTTTATAAAACTTATATAAATAATCTTGTTTGTGTTTTTACAAATTTAATATAACATTATTGCATTTAATTTCTAAATTTTAAATAGATTTGTAATTTATATGTAAAAAAAAAATAGTTATAGAATCATGATTAAGTATAATTAATGCACCCACAATTTTTATGTTAGTGGTAATGAAAGATAGTATGTCTACTTAACAACTTTCTCATCCATGAAATTGATAGTTTTGTGGATTTTTTTTTTTTAGGTTATGGCAAATCCACTGCAACCAAATCACATAATTGAGATTTCAAGCAGTGGCCCTGAAGTCACTGTAACAAGTCCAACATCATCAACTGGGCCAAACACGTCAGTCAATTGGAATGGCTTTTATGAAACAAAAATTCAAAATTTTGCAAGATGTCTGACACTTAGTTGTAATCAAATTGTCCAAAAAGTGAAGGCAACTAGCGTACATGCACACACTGTGCAAGAATCTGACATTATAGCTATGCAGGAAACCGCAAATGAATTCCATGCAACATGTGATAAATTAGCTGGTTTTTGCACTTTTCTGAGAGAAATGTACAATGATGGAAATTTTGGACATGGTGATGCTCCTCGTCTTCTTTGTGCATTTCAAGACTACATGACCTATATGTAGTATGATAGTAATATTGTTGTGCCCTATAAAATCTTCCAATAGTTGAATATGTACTACCCCTTTGTACTTCAAAACTATATAAACTATATGTAGTATCGTAGTACAATTATGCCCTATGTTGTTTACCAACAATTGAAGTTGTACATCATCTTTTATATAAATAAAATGTTGGAAGTTATTTTAGTGTTTTTCTTTTACACTATTTGCTCATCTTACATCAACAAAAAATAATTTATCCTATGTGTTTAGCCTCTAAACATATATTACATGTATTAATTTCTTAATATACTTTTAATGTTTTCTTGCACTTATCTATCATAACTTATGTGTTTATTATTTTACATGTATACAATGTACATTGGAACAATTGAAGACTTTTGTTATGTAATATGCAATGTACCTATATAACAATTGAAGACTTTTGCTAACACTTTCTCATCATTTTTGTGCTTGGTAATATAACAATGTTTCACTTCCATCATTTTTGTGCTTGGTTTTAATTAAACAATCTTTAGCCCTTTTATATAAATAAAATGTTACAATTTATTTTTTATAAAATCCTCAT
This sequence comes from Cunninghamia lanceolata, assembly GCA_027924645.1. Lineage (NCBI taxonomy): Eukaryota > Viridiplantae > Streptophyta > Pinopsida > Cupressales > Cupressaceae > Cunninghamia > Cunninghamia lanceolata. The sequence continues at coordinate 617,775 of BSBN01000022.1, forward strand.
TTTTTATGTACTTAACTTTTATTCATGCTACTTTTCAAAAATTCTTATAAAATTATACACTAAATTCTTTGACTCAATCTTAAATATGCACTTAGAAGATACATAAAAAAGATCTCTATTAAAGTCTAAAATTTAATGTTTTTTCTCTTGAATACTCTAAATGCTATGTTACCCCAACAGTAAATAGTCCCTTGAAAGCTATTTCTGTAATTTAAAAGGCCCTTCTTTATTATAAATTAGAAAGTCCATTGAAACATTAACAATGACTATTAAAATAACATATCTCATTACCTTCTTCTTTTATGCAATCCTATGTAAGCTATTTCTCTAATTTAAAAGGCCCTTCTTTATTTTACATTCGAAACTCCACTAAAACATTAACAATGACTATTAAATAAATGTATCTCATGACCTTTTTCTTTTAAAGTTGTTTGTAGAGATAAATTTCATATTAACTCTTACAAAATATTTTTGATAAACAAAAAAGTAGCATTTGTGTAGTTAGGACTACCCACTATTGGATGTTTACCATAAGATTAGGTCTCACGAGATGCTTTGGATAAACCTAAAATGTAGCATTTATTAGCCTACTTAAGTATCAAGTCCAAATTTCATGGAATTGAATGTTTGTTCTACTATGCTCTACTTCTCACTACCTTCTTAACTTTTTTCTGAATCCAGAGGATCAAATTTATTTCAACAAGATAATTCCTTGTAAGCACTCCAAAGACATTGTTGGCTCTAGGTAAGTTCTTGTACCTTATGTTGTTTCACCAAATAGTCTCCTTTAGCAATGTTACAAGTTACTTATTTCCAATTCTCTAGGATAACGGCAATTGTACAAGTTTATTTTAAACTACATATATTTAGTAATCTTATTGGAATTTTATCTGAATAGTATTTTTGCTCTATAGAAAAAAATGCATACTAGCTAATATTTCATGTTTTTACATAATCATAACATTGGTAATTCAACTAAAATGTTTTTATTGTTAAACCGTATTTTATAGGAATAACTCATCTCCCTTAAGTTATGTCTTCCCCTTAAGTTATGTCTTCCCCTTTGACACTAAATGCAATCATATTGATGAACAATGGGACACTGGACGTGCATCCACATCTCCAAATCTTAAGCATTGCAACATTTGGTCATGGCATTGAATCAACAAGTAGATACAAAATAGATCTTTCTGATGGAAACCATCTACAAAAAGCTACAATGCCAAAAAAATATAGTCATACTATAACTTCGAAGACAATCCAGAAGGGTTCAATAATTCGACTCATAGGATATAGTTGTCCCACTATTTGTAACTCAAGTTGAGCCATTTCAATATAGTGATTGTTTTGAAATATTACATTTTCATTTATACCTCCTATGAATCATTACTAATACTACCCCTTACTTTATTTACATAGGTGGATTGTAATCTCTGAACTAGAGGTTGTATGCACAGACCATGATGTCATTGGTGATCCCACCTTCCTTTTTCAAGAACAAGAGAAACATGTACAACAAGATGCTAGGAATTCATCTGGACCATCTACAAATCCAAATCATAATGATGTACCCACACAATCAACTCCTAAGAGATTGATGTTTGGAATACATGCATCTCCACACAGGAAGGAGTTTACCTCAACTATCACTCCTATTAAAAGTTTGAATCCATTTCAAACACGGTGGACGATCAAAGGTCATGTAACTATGAAGAAAGAAATCCACCAATTCAACACAAAGAAAGGACATGGGCAAGTGTTTAGCTTTGATATTATTGATAATGAACAAACTGAAGTACGTATCACTTGCTTCAATGAAGTTGCAGACCTCCATTTTAGAAATATCTAAGTCGGGGCTATATATACATTATCTGGTGGGACCATCAAGTCAGCCAATAAGTTTTACAACAAGTTGAATAGTCAAATGGAAATTACTTTAATGGATGACTCAAGGGTTAGTCTTTGTGAAGATGATCTCCTAATTCCAAAACATCTATTCTCTTTCACATCCATTAATGAGATTGTGAATAAGAACAATAATTCTTTTGTTGATGTGATTGGAATTGTTGTATGCGTAGATCCTAGCTCTACAATAAGAAGAAGAGATGGGATAGAGGTTCTTAGAAGGAGCCTAAAGTTGCTAGATATGTCTACCTCCACCATAAATGTGACTTTATGGGGATCGACAACTCAAAAGGAAGGTGCACAACTTCAAGAAATGTACCATCTACAAAAGTCAACTGTGCTTGCAGTTAAAAATGGGCGTGTTACTAATTACAATGGAAAGGTGGTAAGCACACTGGTCACTACCCAGTTGTTTATAAACCCTGATATCCAAGAAGCAGAACAACTAAAATCATGGTTTGCAGAAAGTGGGAATGATGTTCTCACATTAGCAACAAACAAGGTGGATGTGCCTCTACTACTTACACGAAAGACAATTACCAACATTCAAGATGAGCCTTTAGACATAACACAAACTCTCCAATGCATTGTGAAAGCAACAGTATTATTCATCAAGTCTAATTCTTTTTTTTATCCAGCTTGCCCTATTGAGTTAGAAGGAAAATAATGTAAGAAAAGAGCTATGCAAAATAATGATGGAGCATGGTATTGCTCAAAGTGCGAAGCTACATTTCAAGATTGCAATTACAGATATGTACTTCAAATAAAGCTTCAAGCTCATACAAGTACTATATGGGTAGTTGCTTTTGAAGAGGCAGCAACCAAACTAATTGGCATGCCTGCCAAAGAATTGTATTTGCTACAATTCAACCAAGAAGCGGAGACAACTAGTGAAGAGATGATTAAAAATGTACTATTCAAACAATTTCTCTTCACCATTTCAAGTAGAAATGAAATATACAATAATGAGGCACAGTTGAAGTCAACAATCTTAGAAGTTGAGAGAATTGACTTCACTAATGAAAGCAACTTTCTGTTAAAAGAAATTTGTGACTTGTGAAATGTTAACAAAAAAGTTAATATACATCCAATTCTTACAATTGGAACATCTACAATTGTAATTTTCTATAATACTTCAATGGAGATGCATGTTGAATAATATATCCTTTTCATGGAACATATACTTAAAAAATTACCAACATTTATAGTTTTTAATCTTTTATGGTTTCTCAATGTACAACGTATACCCAACTATGTCTTTTATTATTCTGCATGTTATTTCATCTACATCTACAATTGTAATTTTCTATAATCCTTCGATGGAGATGCATGTTGAATAATATATCCTTTTCATGGAACTTATACTTCAAAAATTACCAACATTTATAGTTTTTAATCTTTTATGGTTTCTCAATGTACAATGTATACCCAACTATATGTCTTTTATTATTCTGCATGTTATTTCATTTACATCTACAATTGTAATTTTCTATAATCCTTCGATGGAGATGCATGTTGAATAATATATCCTTTTCATGGAACTTATACTTCAAAAATTACCAACATTTATAGTTTTTAATCTTTTATGGTTTCTCAATGTACAATGTATACCCAACTCTATGTCTTTTATTATTCTGCATGTTATTTCATTTGCACATTGCTAACAATGTAGTCTGCAATTTTTTTCCAGATGATGAACTCAAATCTACAAGAATCTCAGAGACAACCATCCCAAACTAAACCCATAGATGAACAATCTCGTAAGAGAAGTTGGTTGTATTATGCTCGCCATCAAGAAGAAATAAGTGTGCGTCGTATGATGCAACGTACACAACACCCAAAACATGCATTAGATCAAACACAACCTTTTAGAAGTTCCAAAAATCTTCAAAATAAATTTCCTTCTACAATAATGACTTCAAACCTAACACATGGAACTAGTAAACAATATCAAACACATCTACCTACACGATTGACACAAAACACAAATTCAACTAACAACATGCATATGAACTGGTCCACTAGCTTTATGGATGCATCTAGAAAATTTAGAAATCGAATAGATGCACTATCAAACTTACAAACATGTACTATATGTAAGGAAAGATACCCTGCAATGAATGTACATTCATTGAACAACAATCCTACTTGTAGAAGATGTTTTAGTGAGAAAGGCATACATCGATTCTCTGCATCCAATAATATGGACCCAGGTGAGCAACCAAATGTGTTGAGGATTCTCACTCAAGTAGAAGAGATGCTCATTGCACGTGCAAATCCAATAATACAAGTCACACATGCTCATGGCGGACAATACAAATATAGTGGACACACGATTAGCTTCCCACAAGATGTCAAAATGATAACAAAATCTCTTCCACATAGAATTCAAGACTTGGATGTACTAATCGTCCAAAGAAACAATACACATGGGAAGAATTATGATTGCTATGTAAGTAGAAGTCATGTTAGGAATGCACTAGAATACAAAATAAAAAATGACCTGTACTATAAAGATGTTGAAATCAATGCCAATGCATTAGCACTTCTACTTGGTTCTACTACAGACATTTCTGAAATGCTTCATACAATTGAAAGTGAAATTGAAGAACAAACATCAACAAACATTGAAGTTGACAACAATCAAGATGAACAAGAAAATGAAACAGAATATTCAACATCATTCATGGTAAGACTACCAACTAGCCATCGTGAGCTACAAATCATTAAAGAAGCATTGCAAATAGAAAGTGAAAATGATAACATCATTGATTGGCCCCACATTGGGTCAACACCTATAAATGAGTACACTACTGAGGGCCTGTTAGACATGGCATTTCCTACTCTCTTTCCAAATGGCAATGCACTACACATGCAACCCTGAGCTAGGGAGGTGCAACTTCATGAATATGCCTTGCACCTTATGCGATTCCATGACAATAGATTTGGACGCCATCCAAGATTAAGATACTTTCTTCTAAATCTTATGATGCGTCATCGTAGCCAAGCAACTGCCTCAATATTTATCAAAAGAAAAATAGAAGACAATATACCAACCACTATCGAAGACCTTCGTTCCCACATAAATAGCCTACCAGACAATCAATTGGCTAAAGAACTAATGCATTTTGGATCAGCTTTACGGGGGACAAGATCATATTGGAACAAGTGTCATGGTGATCTAACAAATATGATCAACCAAATAGGTTCACCAACTTTGTTCTTCACACTAAGTGCAGCTGATACAAAATGGCCTGATTTACACAAACTATTTGCAACCAATAATACATCTACATTGCAAACCAACAAACATCGCACAGATGATGTGATTGAAAAGCCACACACAACAGCCCTATATCTACATCAAAGATTCACAATTTTTCGTGAAGAGGTTATCAAGAAGCTCATGTGTGCACAAAATCACTGGTATAGATATGAATGGCAACATCGAGGTTCTGCACATATACATGGATTCCTTTGGCTCAAAAATGCACCAAACATGGATACATTAGATTGGGAAAATAATGTAGAAGTGGACAAAGCAAGAGAATTCTTTGACAACTATGTCACTGCTTGGAACCCTCGGTCTAAGTCTAAAATAAACAACATGATACATAGAACCCCGATGGATGACCCATGCCTATTAAACACATCTGAAATATTCTCTACCAACCCATACAATGATTACGAAGAATTAATTAACTGTGTACAGAGTCACACTAAATGCAGCGAGAGAACTTGCCTACGTAAGAAAAGGGAAAATTTAGAATGTAGATACAAGGCTCCATGGAAAGAACAAGAAAAATCCACCTTGTCATGTGATGAATTAGGGAATAAATCTTACGAACCATCAAGAAATGATGATAGGTTAAACATTCATAACCCTGAGATGCTCTCAATATGGAGAGCTAATATAGATTGCCAGCCTGTTATCTCATGACTACTTGTTCTCAAATACATTGCCAAGTACGCATCTAAAGCTGAAAGAAAATCAGAGAGTTGTGTAAATATGTTAGCAAGAATATGTGCAAAGCAAAGATTAGAAGACCAGGCTTTAAGAGCCTATCAAAAATTCATGCTAGAAATTGTTGCAGAACGAGATATTGGAGCACAAGAAACATGCCATATGTTACAAAAATTACCACTTGTGATTTGTAATCGAAAGTTTATATCATTGAATGTAGGCAAAAAAAATTTCTGTCACCTGAAAAAAACACTAGCCGGTAATGAGATACAATCAAACTACATACAATCATATATGCAACGCCCATCTCACCTAGAAACAATAACATTGATTGAATCAACAAGATCCTTCACATATGTTGCTTGCCGCAAAGGATCCAAATGGCAAGATAGAAAAGAAAAGGCAATAGTGCAAGTATTTCCCTAGTTCTATAGCATTCCAAAAGAAGACTGAAAATTTTGAAACTTTCTGTTGGAGTGAATTACTTCTATATAAACATTTTCGTCAAATTGATAGAGATATAGGCCTCAACAAAGAGGAAATCATCAATAATTGGAAGCACATGAATACAAAAAAATACAATGCATGGCATATTGATCGCACATATGAAATTGAGCATGTGATTGAAGAGGAAGACAATTCTGATAAAGAGATGAATATACAAGATAATATAGAAATGAATGAATGGGAGTTATTGTCTCAAATGGGACTTACTAATAGTCTTGAGTTAAATGAACTTGAAATGCTAGGTCGACGTGAATTTGACAACAATAACAAATGGGAAAAACATATTGTTCAACCACTTTTGCACAATGCCGCAATTCAATTTGTAAACACAAACAAAATGTCCCAACAAGGTGTCCATCCCCCCATAGATTTGCATAGACAAAACTATACATTGTCATCAGAACAACAACTAGCACTTACTATCATTACAACCCACTCAATAGATAATACCTCAAAACAACCACTAACATATGCTCATACAAGGAACCGCAGGCACAGGGAAATCCTATCTAATTAGCTGCATAAGAAATACACTTCAAAATAAAGTCCCAAGAAGAGAAAACCCACTCCTTGTTCTCACCCCAACAGGAATTGCAACATTTAACATACAAGCCTCAACTATACATGCTTCCCTTAGGATTCCAATTAAAGAAATGCAACCATTGCAAGGACAAACATTGACAACATTTCAAGAAGATATGAAACACATACGATACATTCTTATTGATAAGATGAGCTTCATCGGTCCAAAACTCATATTAAAAATTGATAGCAGATTACGAGAAGCATTCCTTGAACAAGCACATCTCTGCTTTGGTGGCATTTCTATAATTCTTGTAGGAGACCTTGCCCAACTGCCACCTGTGATGGACAAACCTATCTATGCATCACACACAACTGCAATAAATCTTTGGCACAAATTTAATATAGTTGTTACATTGCAAACAATATTTAGACAGCAAGGTGATGATCCAATTCAAATGCAATTTCGCCATACATTACAAAACATGCGCAATGTAGAACCAACACAACATGATTGGGAAGTATTAATGACCCGCACGAACAAGAAACTAACAACAACTGAACAAGAAGACTTTGACCAATCAATACACCTGTTTGCAACAAATGAGCTAGTGATATTACATAACAAAAAAATGCTTAAACAACTAAATCTACCTGTTGCACTTTGTCTTGCAAAAAATACACAACATAAATTAGGCACAACTAGTAATGATGAGCAACTTCCTCACGAGGTTTTAATAAGCAAATGTCAACGTGTCATGCTTACAACAAACTTATGGATCCAAGCTGGTCTTGTAAATGGGTCTCTTGGAGAGGTCAAAGATATTGTATATCCAATTGGATCAAAACCACCAAAATTGCCATCATATGTTACAGTAACATTTGAAAACTATAATGGTCCACCATGGGATGAAACAAACCCAAAAACTATACCAATACAACCCATATCACGGGGCAATCGTAGGCAAATACCACTATCCATGGCATGGGCTATCACTATACACAAATCACAAGGCCTTACACTAAGCAAAGCCACAATTGATATTGGAAAAAATGAAAGACAAGGCCTCACATTTACGGCAATTTCAAGAGTCAAATCTATAAAAGGTCTACGTATAGAGCCTGCATTCTCTTTCGACCGCTACTCCAAAATGAAAAAAAATCCCTACAACATTATCAAAAAGAAAGAAGAGGCTCGCCTACAACTACTCTCACAACAATAAATCCAGGTATGTATATTTACTTGCAAGAATGCTCAAATAAGAAATAATGAAAGTTTTTCTAATATTTGATTATCCTTTTTTTCAAAACATACAAAGAAGAAAACTAACCAATTACATTGTTTATCTTACACAGGTCAACAATACATGACCAAAAAAAGTAAAACCTCAAGAATTGCCCAACTTCTGAAGAATTTATTTTTTATTGCTTAGTTTTCATTTATAAGAAAATGATTACAAATTATCAATTTGGACTGACAACATTATGTTTTTGTGCACAGGAATCAAAAGTGCAAAAGACAATCTTATTACAAAGATGAAAAGAAACTCTTGTAAAATTTTGCTCGATGCAATATCGATATTAATCTTTGATCATGCAATGACATGGGAATGTTTATGTTCAAACAACTATTGTACCTATTACAAATGAATCTGAAAACATGTTGAATAACATCTTTATTTCTACTTTAAACATGTACAAATTTATTGTTATACATCTATTTGTCTATTATTAAATCCATTAACTCTTCCCATAAATATCCTATCGGCGGATCCCTTGAACCTCCAAGGGGTGCAAGTGCTAGTTAACTGATAGGCTTGAACTTACTAGTCTACAAGCCACCGGTAAACTTGTGTCATGCGAGAGACAATTTTCTGTCTCACGCAAGGAAAACTCACCGACATTCAGCGGCCAACAGGCATGTGCAATTAAGAGTTAGATTCTGCAAAGATATTTTTCAATAACGTGTGAAGGCCATCATTGCAGACATGACTAAGAGATCAGATTTGCAGATGAATGCATCAAGGCCATCAACATTACTTACAAATACATATTTTCCTAAACATATATCGACAGGAGATTGTTAACCCATGCACCAGAAGCAAATGTTTTCTTCGACCAGCATAATTGAGTCGCCATTAGTGAAGCAACAAATACAGCTCGGCAATGTTCTTGTGGTAGATCATCCCCAAGGTCTCCCACCTTAGTCTTGAGGCGTTCTCAGAGGTCGTGAAAGATGTTGATTAGGTAAATCGTTCTTGTAACTCCAAATCTCTTTTATGGCAACAAACTCTCTGTTACTAAGCTCAATCATGTACGGAGTACCAGAGCCGCCATGGTCAATGACGTGCTTTTATCTATGGAGTCTATAACTACATAAGGATTTGATATCCCAAAATGCCTAGCTATCCACCTTCTTTTGTCCCATTTGTTCAGCTTCCGTGTTCACACAAGGAGGCGCCCTATCAATAAAAAAACATGAGGATGATTCCAACAATCAATTCCACTCACTCTGTATCACATAAACCTGCAATAAATCCTTCATAATGGACAAACTGGTGAAGATATTTGTTGCCGGACCCAGGGGACGAGTGGGTTCAGCTATTGTCAGAAAGCTTCATGAATTAGGGTTTGAGAATTTGGTCCTTAAGGCTCACAAGGAACTAGATCTAACTCAACAACCAAATGTTGAGAAGTTTTCCTTACGGCTTGTCCCCATGCTGCTGCTTAGCTTATTTTGGCTAGCATGCTCAATTTTTTTAGGAGACATTTGTGGAGCCAGTGACCCCATGCAATTTTATTTTTCTGCTTATTTTAAGCCGTTATTTTAATTTGGAGTTTTTTTATTATATAGAAAAGTGAAAAATATATTATTTTAACTATGTTAATTTAAAAGAAAATTTAAAAAAAAAGAGGGAAGGAAATACATGCAGCCACATGGCATATTTTTCATTACGCAGTGGCTGCTTATTTCCAGCCCCACCTTTTTTTCCACAGCTTATTTGTAATTCTTAAGCAGTAGCTACTCCACAAAAATAAGAAAGATTCTATATTATCCTTTTCACACAATTATAAATTTGCATGCGGCCACTCCAACTGTAGAAATTTAACTTAATCAACAGCATGGGGACATAGGGTTAGACAAGAAGCCCAAATATGTGATTGTTGTAGCAAGCAAAGTTGGGGGTATCTATGCCAACAATATTTACCCTGTTGATTTCATACCCATCAATCTCCAAATCCAAACGAATGTGATTGATGCAAGCTATAGGAATGGAGTGAAGAAGCTATTGTTTCTGGGTTCTTCTTGCATTTATCTAAAAATTTTTCCCCAACCAATCATTCAAGATGCACTCCTAATTGGTCTTTTGGAACGACTATTCTTAAATATCATCCACTTCAATGGTCAAATGTGTGATTTTGGCCAATGAAAATAAGACAAATGTTTACCACTTTTTGGTATGGATGAGGTGTAAATTTGATATTAATTGTTTGACCATTGAAGTGGATGATATTTAAGTAGAATGCTTTGAAACCTAATAATGAGTGGTATGTTATTGCTAAGATTGTTGGGATAAAAATGTGCCAAGCATGCCATCTGTAGTACAATTGGGATGCAATTTCTGGTATGCCCACAAACCTTTGTGGCCTAAATGATAATTTCCATCTTGAGAATTCTCATGTGTTGCTTCCCTTAATGCATTGATTTCATGAAGCTAAAGTTTCTAGAGCAAAAGAAGTGGTTGTTTAGGGGCACTGGTTCCCTTTGTGGGAATTCCTGCATGTGGATGACTTGGTTGATGCAGTGATTTTCCTATGGGTAAGTATAGTTATTTCCCCATGTGAATATGAGAAGTGGAATTGAAGTGACAATCAAAGAACTGGTAAGAGCTTGTCAAAGAAGTTGTAGGATTTGGTGGGGACCTTAAATGGGATTCCACAAAACCAGATGGGGCTCCTCAAAAGCTTATGGACAACTCAAGGTTAGCAAGCATGAGATGGAATCCCAAGGTTTCTATGAGGGATGGGCTTGTAGATACATACAAATGATATTTAGAGAATTACGCTCAATAGATTTATTTCTACCTTAATTTAAATAAAATAAATATTCACGAGCTTAATACAAATGTCTTGGTTTCTAACCTAAGACAAAGGTCGACCATGTTGATTGAATATGTCAGATCTTGCTTTAAGTACAAGTAAAGGTTGTTTCTTGAGTAGTTGTCTGTGTTAACTTACCCTCAATTGTTGTCCTTGATGGCCAAACCACAACTTGGTACATGTGGCTCACTCAGTCATTTCATGACTCATTCAATTGAGATGGTTTCCTAACACGCAGATTGGTCTTTGACACTCTAACTTTGGTACTTTGGTCTTTGGTACTATGACATTCTGATAATAGGTATATATATTGATATTTCAGTTTTGGCACCTCATGTGGTAATCATGTTCAGTTGGGCATCACCTATGGTAATCATGTTCAGTTTGGCATATTATGATCATGTTCAGTTTGGTTACATAATGACATCCTTCTTGGTGATGATGAGCTCATATGACAAGATGTTATAATCTTGTTCTCTCTCTTGGTCAAATGTTTAACACCATGAGTATTGTGGTAAATACACTTAATACATATAATATTTTTGAGGACTAAGGTTTTGAGGGCTAAGGCATGAAATTTTTGTTATGTTGGTTTAAGTGTTGACCACGATATGTGTGTATTTGATCTCCTAGTGGGCATATTAAATGTTGCAAATATCACAACCTTGTTTCTTATCGGCATGCTTTAGTGGTTTACCTCTCAAACAGGTTAGTGCAAATTCAATAAGGCAAAATAAATGAGTTTTTCACCGGTCTTTCTAGGGTTTACTGTAAGCACCGGTTGAATGGGATATCTCAGGCAAAAAGAAGACAACCATTTCATTTTTCAAAGTTTCATGTTGGCCTATGTCGGCAGTGAGCTAGGGTTTCATATCCTTGTGTAATCATGAAATAATATGCAAAAACCACCATGAATCTTTGACAGATCTTTTGAGAATCATAGTTGAGGTGAAAAATCTGGAAGTGGACTTGAAAAGTGTGGCCATTGATAACGAATGCAAAATACAATCATTTACCAGGTGCTTTTGTTTCTATTTAACTTTGAAGGTCATTTTGCACGTTTTATTCACTGTTTTCATTGTTTATTTCTCAGTCTTGGTATATTTTCAGTTACCCACAAAATGTATGTTAGGGTTTGCTCTTTGACTGCAAAAAAATTATGGGAAATTTTATTGTCTTCTTGCTACATAAAAAATGTGTTCAGTTATGCATTTTATCAAAGGCCGGAAGTTTTTTATCATTCTATTTTGTATTTGGTTACAAGAATGTGTTTTGTGAAACCGTCATTTGTTACCCTAATCTGTCATTTGTGGAGTTTGTTCTTGATACCCTAAGCTGTGAAAATTACTTGAATCTTCGTGGCACTCATTTCAGATTTGTTGTTAACTGTGATAGTTGCTACTTGAAGTCCTAAAGGTGATTTGGTTTAAACCTGTGGTTAGTAATGTAGTATTTTGCATTCGGTGGTAACGTAACTAGTTAATCATGACATTTGTTTGTGAAATCCTAAGACAGTGAACCATCTTGAACTGGAAATGGCAAAGAGCTTTTCAGGTTTTCCTGTGGGTCTGTAATATTTTGATAGAACCCTGTCAAACAGATCATTTTCTTTTATAACATGTGCAATAATAAAGGCACAAGATATATTCTTTTCTTGGGCATTTGAAATTCTGGTGCAAACAGTTATAAACAGTTGAAACTTTCAGTTGATAGTGGTTACTTGTTTAGTTATACTCGGGTATTGTTTAACAAGGAAAGATGTTGAATATTATAGTATGATTCAGGCAGCAGTTTCAGTTGTGAACTACTGGAATCAGTTTCAGTTTACAGTTATGACTCTCTAACTGTCTGTAGAGAGAAAGAATGACTTGGGCAGAATGTAATACGTTGTGTATAAAACTTGATATAATATGAATGATGGATGTGTAAGTGTGTGTACATGCATTGTTGATGTTATATCAATCTAGTACAAAGAGAAACATAGTAACCCTCTATATTTGTATTTATCTTTTTGTATGCAGAGAGTGGGTGCTCCTGCAAGGCTATGTTAGGGGTTGGTGCTCCTTGAAGTTGATGCTTCTAAATGTTATATGCCAATGAGGCAATGTTGTATGCCAGTGAGGCAATGTTGTAAGCTAGTGAGGCCTGTAATCAGTGAGATTCCTTTTGATAAGCCAGTGATGCATTTTTTGAGTGGTTTTCTACCCCAGAGGGTTTCCACTTAGGACAATATTTGTGTTATGGGTTGTTTCTATCACTGATGTGTTTTATCCTCATGTTCTTTCACTCATCATATGTCATTCAATTTTATAGTTATTCTAAGTCAATTTGATCTGCATGAACGCATATTCATCATATATTTTGTTTGAGATGATATCCTCTGTTCAGTCTCATTATGGTCAATCAAAATTATACAAGTTACATGATTGAGTGTCTAACATGCAAACATCTTTACTCCTAAGATTGATGTTCCTGTTTGTTTCATAATATTGTTGATGCATTCTTGACATTAGTCTTCCATGCCAAAGTTGTGATTTTTTCAGTTCTTAAGGTGTTGTTAAAATTAGTATACCACTAATTCACCCCCCCTCTTAGTGGTATTGTACTCCAACAAGTGGTATCAGAGCATAGGTTCCTTATTTGAAGTCTAACCGACTTGGGTAGGTCTTGATAGTGGAGTACCATGGGAAAGGGTAGAAGAATTAAGGCCTTAAATAGAGAAAAGAAAAATGTTGATCAAAACGTTGAAAATAAAGCCTTAGTTAAGTCCAACAATGAGTTGTTGCATGACTCAACCATGAATGTAGATACAAAATGCCATAAAGAGATCAGTCCTGAAGTTAAGAGTTTTGACAATGTGAATATTAAAGACAAGAACTTGATGATTTCGTAGTTGAAATTGATGATGCTGAGGAAGATTTCTTTGAGGATGAAGATGGATAGGAGTTCGATGAAGATGATTGTGAAGTTGATGTTGAAGGAGAACTTCTATGTGCCCTAGATACAATAAAATGACTTAATGAAGAAAACAGGAGACTAAAAGACCAACTTCAACTAGAAAAAGAATCCAAGGACAAGGTATGTTCAGATTTTGAAAAAGTTTCTTTAGAGTTTGAAAATGCCAGAAATCAGATTGCAGAATTAAAAAGTCATGTTAATGAATCTGATAAATTGATTATTAGTTTAAAAACTGAGATTGAGGAAGCCAAAAGAATAATAGATATGACTAAATTTGATTTTGAAGTAAAAAGAATACAATGTCTAAAGTTAGAGGCAAAAATAGTCTCTTTAAGAAAGGATTTGGAAAAGGTTTCTTCTAAACTTCATAAGAATATTCAATTTGACAAAAGTACTAAATGTTTGAATGAAATATTGAGTAGTCAGAAAAACTACAAGGACCATTTTGGCTTAGGATATGAAAAAGGAGAAAGCTCTGGTGTTAAAAATGAAGTTAAAAGGGAAATAGTTTTTGCAACAACAGATAGGAAGAGTTTCAAGGTTAGGCAGACTCCTAGGCAGAAGATAGATCTAAATTATCATTCTGCTATTTCTGATGACGACAAGAAGAAAGAAAAGGATAAAACTGCTGATATTGGGAGAAGAAGAACTAACAGTTTTTCAAGACCTGTATCTACCAGACAATATTATTCGGTCAGGTTTAACTATTCTCAATTTCATGGTTGTTGCTATGTCTGTCATAAGTACAGTCATAGAGCTAGAAACTATAGTTATTATGGTTTGTCAAATCAAAACTACAATGTTGTTTGCTATAACTGCAATAAGGTTGGGCACATGAAAAGAGACTGTTGGATGCATGAAAGATATGATTATAGAAATTCAAGGAACATATATCATTATTTCTCTAACAATATCATATGTTATAGGTGCAACAATGTTGGACATAAGACACAACATTGTTCGAGCAATCCTGTACGATCAATTAGATATAATGAAATGGTAACCACCTTAAACAAGAAAAAGGAAAAACCTATACTAGTTTGGAGGAGAAAACAAACTGTAGGAAATGCAAGTCCTGAACTAGTGCATAGCTCACAAAATGCTCTACAAACTGAATAAGTAGGAGCTTGGAGATAGGGGGAGCAGATTAGTGTTTTACCCTACATCCCCTAAAGAAGATCAAGGAGTGATTTATTGATTTCATGAAGTGCTGCTCATTCTAAAGGATTGTTGATGATACATAAATACCAAAGTTAGATGAATATGGGTGGTTCATGTTTGCTTCTGTCATTGGACCTTCATACAGTTTGATCTACATGAGATACTGTTACTTCTGATTATGTTATATGGTCTGCAGTATTGATATCTCCATGAGTTACAAAGGTTCATAAAGTCAAAGGGATGTGTTGAGATCAGGAGAAGAGAAGAATCAAAGTTCTTATCATCTTAATTCAGGATGTTCATGTGTTCATCATGATTTGTGTCTGGACATCAGGATATCATAGTTTAGAACTTCATGCTTAAAAGATGCATGCTTGAGTTTGCTCATAGGCTTACCGTGATGTCTTTGATGGAGTTGACAGTGTGTTATGACTCATGTACAGATTTAAGAAATGTGGCAATATTATTGTTTTGTGATAATTCAGTGCTTTCTTTGATATGACCTGTGGCTTGTTAGCATTTATCAAAATAAATATGTGAAGATAAACTTTCAACAAATATAGACAAAAGACTCCTGTTGCAGATATATGATGCTTGTAGGGGTATGGTAACAATGTTAGTTTACTGACAAGTGATCTGCATAACTTCATATTGTCAGTAACATGCATGATACTCTAATGATAGTAATACCTTGTTTCAGTGATAGGTTGATGGTGCTCTGACAATGATCCAATGCTATCTTCAGAGGTCAAAATGTAACACATATGCATAGGTCAGAATGCAGAGATCTTCATCATTTGTCTTCATATTTACATGTCAGAATGTTAATGGTTGGTAATGATCTCCTGATGCTCTATGTTGATTCATTGTGAAAAAGATTACAAACAAGATAAGTTGATGTTAAAGTATATTTGTCAGTTGTGTTAGGACTTGCAAATACATATGACATCTCTCTCTTGTAACTTGATAGAAACAAGGTTTGAACATCACAGTATTCTTTGAAAGACTTCCTAGAACAAGTTGCCACAAACAAATCAAGACAGTATGGTCACTAGGAATGACAGTTCTACCTCTAATGTTGTATGAAGAGACCATATGGATTTACCATTTAGTGCTCTTAAAGGTTTAACCTTGTTCAATTCTTTTGCATTGGCAGTTTGAACAGTGAGTATGACCTTTGAAGTTCTTGACAGGATTTGTTTATTAGTGCATGACAATGCCAGTGGTCTTTTTATAGACCAATATACTTCATGACAAGGTTGAATGGTAAAGTTTTTCACTCATAACAATGATATGAAGCTGACTGTGTATTTCTCCTTATGGTGTAATGCTCAGTGCTCTTTGATCATATTTTCTTTGAAAAGTGACAATGCAAGATCTTGGTTTGCAACAGTGATGACAGTTGTGCAGGTGATTCTTTGACATTGTAATGTTTTTTGATAACTGTTCTATATGTCTTTGGTATGACATGTTTTCAAGGGTTTGAAAACAAGGTCTTAGAAACCTCTAAGTAAGTTCACCTAATGGATGTAAGTCTTCTCTGACATGTTGATAAGTCTTTGGGGGAGATAGTTCTTGCAGGTATGTATAACAGAAAATTCTCTCACAATATAGCATCAGTCATTTGGACAATACTCTTAGACAGAGGTCAGTGACTAGCAGTGATCAGTGGTATGTTGAAAAAGGTGCCCATTGTAGAGATAAAGAAATGACATCACTTTGTGTTGATTTAATCTAGTTTTTGAAGGACATATGTTATTGTCTGATAGATATCTATATTCTAATCAAAGTATAACATGAAGGATGTTGCATTTTGTATAAAGGGTTGACTTGTCAAATGAAAGTGAGATTCCTGATATAGGTGTTGCAATGTATAGTTGCAATTGTGCATGCCTCAATATCTATCTCAGTGACTACTTAGGTTGTGTCAGGTGGTATATTCAGGTGCTGCTATGCATTTTGGTGACAATGGTAAACAGGTTGTTTGTTTTGCTTTCGGTATTATTATCATATGGGAGGCAGACTCAGTTATTTGTATTCTCTAGTCTTTTTTTTTTTTGGCGATTGATCTTTGATACAGTTGTGACAGTGTTATGTTATTAGCCTATTCAGTTGTTGTCCTTGATGACAAAGACACAATCTCTCTTATTTGGATATGGTGTTAGTCCTATCCTAGCTTGTTCATGTTGATGACACATGATAATTGATAATGGTTTCTTATGTTGCTATGGTGCCATCATATCATTTTGGTTCTAGTTCAGTCCATTCTATTGTTTGGCATATATGATAGCATATATCTGATGTTGGCACTGTGACATGTTGGAACTATGACATCATAATGCAATGCATATATTGACATTATTGGCTCAGTTGGAAATATAGTGATTATGTTGTTGGCCCATGCTCAGTTCAGTTGATTCTCTTTCATATTGCAATTCAATTTGTTGCCCTCAGTTGTTGTTCTTTACTACATGCTCTTTATATTTATTATGCTGTTGATATTTCATTATGATGCAGACATCTCATTTCTATTTTAGATGTTCTCAATTGATACTTCTCACTCATGGGACAATCATATTGGTATAGTTGGTATGATTTTACATTTCTACTTATTATTTCACATTTCAAGATTTATGTATATATATTGGAGGCATTTGCATACTTTCCCTCCCTTTGCCCTGATGTCAAAAAGGGGGAGAGGAAGTTGTGTTTTGCCCATCATGGACAAAGGGGGATTTTGTTAACTTACCCTTAGTTGTTGTCCCTGATGACCTAACCACAACTTGGTACATGTGGCTCACTCAGTCATTTCATGACTCATTCAGTTGAAATGGTTTCCTAACAGGCAGATTGGTCTTTGACACTCTAACTCTGGTACTTTGGTCTTTGGTACTATGACATTCTAATAACATGTATATATATTGATATTTCAATTTTGGCACCTCATGTGGTATTCATGTTCAGTTGGGCATCACCTATGGTAATCATGTTTAGTTTGGCATATTATGATCATGTTCAGTTTGGTTACATAATGACATCCTTACTGGTGATGATGAGCTCATATGACAAGATGTTATAATCTTATTCTCTCTCTTGGCACAAATGTTTAACACCATGAGCATTGTGGTAAAGACATTTAATACATGTAATATTTTTGAGGACTAAGGTTTTGAGGGCTAAGGCACGAAATTTTTGTTATGTTAGTTTAAGTGTTGACCACAATATGTGTGTATTTGATCTCCTAGTGGGCATATTAAATGTTGCAAATATCACAACCTTGTTTCTTATCAGCATGCTTTAGTGGTTTACCTCTCAAACAGGTCAGTACAAATTCAATAAGGAAAAACAAATGAGTTTTTCACTAGTCTTTCTAGGGTTTACCGTGAGCACTGATTGAATGGGATATCTCAGGCAAAAAGGAGACTAAACCATTTCATTTTTCAAAGTTTCATGTTGGCCTATGTCGGCAGTGAGCTAGGGTTTCATATCCTTGTGTAATCATGAAATAATATGCAGAAACCACCATGAATCTTTGACAGATCTTTTGAGAATCATAGTTGAGGTGACAAAGATGGAAGTGGACTTGAAAAGTGTGGCTATTGATAATGAATGCAAAATACAATCATTTACTTGCTTTTGTTTCTGTTTAACTTTGAAGGTCATTTTGCAAGTTTTATTCACCGTTTTCGTTGTTTATTTCTCAGTCTTGGTATACTTTTAGTTACCCACAAAATGTATGTTAGGGTTTGCTCTTTGACTGCAAAAATATTATGGGAATTTTTATTGTCTTCTTGTTACATAAAAAAATGTGTTCAGTTATGCATTTTATCAAAGGCTGAAAGTTTTTTTATCATTCTATTTTGTATTTGGTTACAAGAATGTGTTTTGTGAAACCGTCATTTGTTACCCTAATCTGTCATTTGTGGAGTTTGTTCTTGATACCCTAAGTTGTGAAAATTACTTGAATCCTCGTGGCACTCATTTCAGATTTGTTGTTAACTGTGATAGTTGCTACTTGAAGTCCTAAAGGTGATTTGGTTTAAACCTGTGGTTAGTAATGTAGTATTTTGCATTCGGTGGTAACTATAACTAGTTAATCATGACAGTTGTTTGTGAATTCCTAAGACAGTGAACCAGCTTGAACCAGAAATGGCAAAGAGCTTTTCAGGTTCTCCTGTGGGTCTATAATATTTTGATAGAACCATGTCAAAGAGATCATTTTATTTTATAACATGTGCAACAATAAAGGCACAAGATATATTCTTTTCTCGGCCATTTGAAATTCTGGTGCAAACAATTATAAACAGTTATTCTGGTGCAAACAGTTATAAATAGTTGAAACTTTCAGTTGATAGTGGTTACTTCTTCAGTTATACTCGGGTATTGTTTAACAAGGAAAGATGTTGAATATTATAGTATGATTCAGGAAGCATTTTTAGTTGTGAACTACCAATCAATTTTAGTTTACAGTTATGACTCTCTAACTGTCTGTAGAGAGAAAGAATGACTTAGGCAAAATGTAATACATTGTGTATAAAACCTGATATAATATGAATGATGGATGTGTAAGTGTGTGTACATGCATTGTTGATGTTATATCAGTCTGGTACAAAGAGAAATAAAGTAACCCTCTGTATTTGTATTTATCTTTCTGTATGCAGAGAGTGGGTGTTCCTGCAAGGTTGTGTTAGGGGTTGGTGCTCCTTGAAGATGATGCTTCTAAATGTTATATGCCAATGAGGCAATGTTGTATGCTAGTGAGGCAATGTTGTAAGCCAGTGAGGCCTGTAATAGGTTTAAATTCCTTTTGATAAGCTAGTGAGGCATTTTTCGAGTGGTTTTCTACCTCAGAGGGTTTCCACTTAGGACAATATTTGTGTTATGGGTTGTTTCTATCATTGATGTGTTTTATCCTCATGTTCTTTCACTCATCATGTGTCATTCAGTTTGATAGTTATTCTAAGTCAATTTGATCTGCATGAACGCATATTCATCATATATTTTGTTTGAGATGATATCCTCTGCAATGGACTACCCGGATCAAGCTAACAAACACATATGCAAACAGTAATATCTTTGAAATAGATTTAATAATAGAATTTCATGGAACATAGTTATATTTCATACCCAAAATGAATGATGTCTATTGTAGAATTTTAGTCTTCTTTTCACCCTCATAACAATTGCAACTATAACTCTACTTAAAAGACCCAAAACTATCAAAAAACATCATGCTCCATAGTGCTCCGTATATCCCTTATCGTTTCCAAGTGATTCTTAGCTAGGGATGATCTCTCACATCCGAATCTGAGAGGATTTGAGACTAAATAGTCCCTGTGCCAAACAACAAGACTACTAGTAACATAGAATATTCAAACTTAGCCAAAAGATCCTTCAAAATGAGCAATTCTTCTCCTCAAAAAGACCCACACCCAACCCAGAATAGGTAAGGGATGTGGACAGACCCACCACTAGCACCAGACAGAGAAACAGGAACTAAAAATAGAAAAGCAATGGTTAGAACACTCACTAGCCCCCACTCAGCCAACGTCAGTCTAAAAAAAGATAATGAATTAATTTAGATTCTCTTGTCATAGAGTAGCGCTCCCACCAAACCGCCATGCTAAGCCAAAAATAGGAGAATAAGAATGAGAGGGGTCCACCAACTCAACACCCACTCACATAGTAAACCACAATCTTTTAAAAAGAAATAACAGATGTATACAACATGGTGGAATCAGAATTTAATTTATTTAACTGTTATTTGACTTTTTAGAAGTCACATTTCCCTCACAAGAACATTAGCCTCCAGGAAATAGAAAAAGGCTAACACATCTTCAGTGTTTTTAGTGTTGAGGAAAAGGGGACATTACAGTCCTCCCTCCCTGAAGTTGCTTGTCCTCAAGCATCTGTAACTCTGGATGTAGAAGAATCTATTCATTTTCCCACGTGGCATCTTCCAATGGTAGATTCTTCCATTTAATCAAATACTCACTAATGGTCCTCTTCCTCACTCTCCTTTCTCTGAACTCCAATATCCTCTCCGGAATCAAAATCAGTTTGCCTTCCTCATCCAATGGAGGCAACTCAAAAGAAGCTGTCACATTGTGTCCAAGAGCCTTCTTGAGGCGAGACACATGAAATACATTATGAACCTTACAACTCTCCACAAGTTCCAACTCATATGCAACTGTACCCACTCTCCTCTTCACCTTGAAAGGACCATAAAATTGAGGTTTCAACTTCTCTGCTCCACTCTTCTTGAGAGTGGACTGCCTGTAGGGCTGCAACCTTAAGTAAACCATGTCTCCCACCTTGAAGGAGTGTTCAACACGGTGTTGATCAGCATAAAACTTATGTTGGTTCTAAGCATGTAGCAAGTTATCTTTCAATGCCCTTAAGAGATCTTGACTTTGTTGTAGAAAATCTTTAGCTCGGGGTGCTCTGCATTCATCAAATATTAGATCTACAAAGCTTGGTGCATTATATCCATAAAGTGCCATGAAAGGAGACATTTTGATTGACATGTGGTAAGAAGAGTTATAGCAATACTCTCCTAGATGAAGCCATCGGACCCAAGCCATCTGCTGTTCTGAAACATAGTTCCTCAGATAACCCTCTAGCCACTTATTCACTACCTCAGTTTGCCCATTAGTCTGAGGGTGATAACTAGTACTCGGAGTGAGCTCAGTCCCACTCAAACGAAACAAATCCTACCAAAACAAACTCAAAAACTTGTTGTCCCGATCACTAACTATGTTTCGAGGTAACCCATGCAATCTGAACACCTCTCTGAAAACTAGTTCAACCACTTGGGCTTCTCTGAAATCTGAACTGATTGCATAAAAATGAGCATATTTAGTCAATCTATCAACAACAACATAAATAGAGTCCTTACCTTGCACCTTAGGTAGCCCTGTAATGAAGTCCATTGAAATACTTTCCCATTTCTGAGCGGGAATAGGCAATGGTTGCCGCAGACCAGCTGGGTAAGAATGCTCATTTTTATTTTTTTGACATACCAAACACTCCCTAACATAGTTCATGATGTCATTCTTTAACCCCTTCCAGGTGAACCTTTCATGAATCTGCTTGTATGTCTTGTAAAATCCTTGGTGACCAGCCAAGGGCTCATCATGAAATGTTCTCATAATCTTTTCCTTCACCTTAGAATTAGCCACAAGAAATAGTCGATCTTTATAAAAAATTAGCTCATTGTTTACCTTGTACTTACCTCCAAAAGTGTCTCCATCAATGATGCTAACAGCCAATGGATCTTTGGCATATTCAACCAAAATCTGATCTCTCCAATCAGCTGTTATACCCATAATAGAAGTGAGATGAGGTCTCCTTGAAAGTGCATCAGCCACAACATTTTTCTTACCCTTCACATAGACTATATCAAAGTCAAAAGCCAGAAGTTTGCTTACCCAACGCTGCTGCCTTTCACTCAAATCCTTTTGATTTAAGAAGTATTTAAGACTATTATGATCAGTCTTAACAATAAACTTACCTCCCACCAAGTATTTCCTGAACTTGGTTAACGCATGCATGATTGCGAGCATTTCCTTGTCACAGATTGAGTAACTTTTTTCTGTACCCCACAATTTCCTAATTTCAAAGACAATAGGATGTGTTGTTGCATTAGGACAGCCCCGACTCCTTCCTGTAAAGCATCACATTCAAGCTCAAAAGGCTTGGAAAAATATGGGAGAGCCAACACTGAAACATTGCTCATGATTTCCTTGAACTTTTCAAAAGACATCTGTGCTGATTCAGACCAAGAGAAGGCTCCCTTTTTAGTTAAATCAGTAAGAGGAGCTGTTATTTGGGAAAACCCCTTCACAAACTGCCTGTAGAAACAACATAGGCCAAAAAAACCCTTAAGATGAGTGAGGGTTTTGGGTGGTGGCCACTCAATGATTGCACGAATGTTTTCTTGGTCCACTCTGACACCATCCGCACTTATTACATGTCCCAAATACAAGATTTCAGTCATGCCAAACTCACACTTTGATTCCTTGGCAAACAAAGAGTTAGCTTCAAGTATTCCCAGAACCTCATCAAGATGACACAAGTGCTCTTCCCAAGTTTTACTATAAATGAGGATATCATAAAAAAAAACCAATAAAAACTTAGAGACCTGCTTGCTGAAAATCTTATTCATGCATGACTGGAGTGTTGCTGGTGCATTGGTTAGGCCAAAAGGCATAACCAGGAACTCAAAATGCCCAAAGTGGCATCTAAACGTCGTCTTCTCCACATTAGATTCACGCATGCGAATCTGGTGATATCTTGATCTCAAGTCTATTTTTGAAAAATAGACTGCTCCATGTAATTCATCAATAAGCCTGTCAATCCTGGGTATTGGATACCTGTTCTTGATGGTGCGTTTGTTGAGCTCGCGGTAGTCTATGCACAACTGCATAGTTCCATCCTTCTTCTTAACTAAAACCACTGAAGATGCAAAGGGACTTTTGCTTGGACGGATGAAACCC
Source organism: Cunninghamia lanceolata (assembly GCA_027924645.1). Lineage (NCBI taxonomy): Eukaryota > Viridiplantae > Streptophyta > Pinopsida > Cupressales > Cupressaceae > Cunninghamia > Cunninghamia lanceolata. The sequence goes on from BSBN01000022.1 coordinate 641,391, forward strand.
ATGTCAAGCAATTCCTTGATGGCTTTCTCTGTCTCATCTTTGAACCATTTTGGATGTCGATAAGGAGTGGTCATTACTAGTTTGGCTCCATCCTCTAATTCGATCACATGCTCGATTCCTCTCTCAGGTGGTCTCCCAGGAGGTAATCCACTGAAGACCTTAGTGTGCTTGGTCAAAATTTTCTGCACATTAGGATGATGCTCTCTCTTCCTCTCATGATCATGAGCAGGAAGGACAACACATTCAGCAATCCATTCAGCCTGTCCTTGCCTCAAAATCTGCTCCATCCTCTTAGCAGTCACCACTCTAGGTCCTCCATTTAACATTCCACGAAGCACAACTCTCTTGCCTTCTGATTCAAATTTCAGCTCCATGGTCTGAAAATTCAAGTTAATCTCTCCAAGAGATTTCAGTCACTGTATTCCCAAAACCACATCTGTATCACCTATTCTGACCACATAAAATTCATCTTTGACCTCGTAGTTTCCCAAATGGATGTTTAGTTGGGATATCTTCTTGGTGCATGTAAGAGTAAATGCATCAGCCACCATGACTTTGAAGCCATCAAACTCTTCTGTCTTCAATCCACGCTTGGCTACCAAGCCTTCATATATAAAATTGTGTGTGGCACCAGTATCAATCAGAGCCACCATTCACTGCCCTCCTAGAACTCCCCTCACATGAAATGGATTGTTTCTTTGTGTGCTAGACAGCTGGGCAAAAGTACCACTTTCTTCCTTTACTTCTTCAACCTCCTCAATGTCTTCAAACTCCTCAAAGTCCACAAATTCCCCTTGTTGTTCTGATATTTCAGAACCTGTTTCAGCCTCCACATAGACGTCCAAATGCTTTGCATGTCCCTTTTCGTAACATTTATGACCTGGAGCCCAAGGCTCCTTGCATGTAAAGCACAATTTTTTCCTTTTGAGTTCATTTTTTGCCTCATCACTCAGTTTTTGCAAGGGTTGCTGCTGCTGATTGGGAAACTTTGTGAAGTTCTTCTTGTCATTGTTGAATGCAAAAGATTTTGTCATCAACTTTGGTTTTGGAGCTGAAAACTCCATACTTCTAGCCTTTTTAATGGCCTCTTGTAAGGACTGAGAATCCAAAGATTTTACCCATCCTCTGATTGGTTCAGCCAAACCTTCAACAAACAGAAAAATTAGCCTCCTTTCAAAAATATCAAGAACCATGACACTAAGCCTTTGAAACTCGGTGATATATGAATCAATGTTACCCGTTTGCTTCAACTGTGCTAGGTATTTGAAGCTTTTCTCTGGATCTTGTTTGTCAAACCTCTCGATGAGTCTATTTGTGAACTAAAGGTAGGTTGTAATCAAGTTATGACCCTGTGTCACAAGGCCATGATACCACCACTCATAGGCAGCCCCTTCCAAATGTAAAGTTGCAAAGTTTAAGGTTGTCTCTTCAGGCATAGGCTTCAGAGTAATATAAGTGTCGAGCTTTTGAACCCAAGCTCTTGCAGTGCATTTTCTGCTACCATCAAATTTGTCCATAGACACTTTACTCAGAGCATGCTTATAATCATTGTTCTCCTTGTTGTCCAGGCTTCCACCATTCCTTTTTTTCTGATTCAGAAATTGATCAAATGTTAGACTTCTATGAACAACAGCAGGAAGGGTCATATATTCATCATGTTTCACCATAATATCATCAGTGAACGTAGTCCTCTCCTCATGTTTAGGTGGTGTTTCTTCCCTTCTATTTGCAAAAGGTTGAAGGGGTCTTGCAGCTGATCCCACTGAGGTCCTGGTAGGTGTTCTCACATGATCATTTCGGGCTCCATTATTTTGCGAGCTGCTAGCTTCAGTATTGTTTCTTGTGCCCAGAACTAAATTCTGATCCAATTTGTCCACTAATCTTGCTATCATCTCATACATATGATCAAACTTCCTCTCCATTATTTTACCTGGGCTTTCAGGTGGACAGTTTTCTTTGTCCCCATCCACCATGATTGATTCTTCTCGACTATATGTGAAATAACTATGGTTTTCAACCTTCTTTCCTCTCTCTACTTATATCTCCTTTCCCTGTCACTGGATTGCTGCATGCAGAGTCAAAAAGAACTTCATAGGCTGACAGTATACTAGCTCTGATACCACTGCAATGGACTACCCAGATCAAGCTAACAAACACATATGCAAATAGTAATATCTTTGAAACAAATTTAATAATAGAATTTCATGGAACATAGTTATATTTCATACCCAAAATGAATGATGTCTGCTGTAGAATTTCAGTCTTCTTTTCACCCTCATAACAGCTGCAACTGTAACTCTACTTAAAAAACCCAAAACTATCAAAAAACATCATGCTCCATAGTGCTCTGTATATCCCTTATTGTTTCTGAGTGATTCTCAGCTAGGGATGATCTCTCACATCTGAATCTGAGAGGATTTGAGACTAAACAGTCCCTGCGCCAAACAACAAGACTACTAGTAACGTAGCTTATTCAAACTTAGCCAAAAGATCCTTCAGAATGAGCAATTCTTCTCCTCAAAAAGACCCACACCCAGCCCAGAATAGGTAAGGGATGTGGACAGACCCACCACTGGCACAAGATAGAGAAACAAGAACTAAAAATAGAAAAGCAGTGGTCAGAACACTCACTGCCCCCCACTCAGCCAACGTCAGTCTAAAAAAAGATAATGAATTAATTTAGATTCTTCTGTCACAAAGTAGCGCTCCCACCAAACCGCCATGCTAAGCCAAAAATAGGAGAATAAGAATGAGAGGGGTCCACCAACTCAACACCCACTCACACAGCAAACCATAATCTTTTAAAAAGAAATAACAGATGTATACAACATGGTGGAGTCAGAATTAAATTTATTTAACTGTTATTTGACTTTTTAGAAGTCACATTTCCCTCACAAGAACATTAGCCTCCGGGAAATAGAAAAAGGCTAACACATCTTCAGTGTTTTTAGTGCTGAGGAAAAGGGGACATTACATCCTCTGTTCAGTATCATTATGGTCAATCAAAATTATACAAGTTACATGATTGAGTGTCTAACATGCAAACATCTTTACTCCCAAGATTGATGTTCCTATTTGTTTCATAATATTGTTGATGCATTCTTGACATTAGTCTGCCATGCCAAAGCTGTTGTGATTTTTTAAGTTCTTAAGGTGTTGTTAAAATTAGTATACCACTGATTCACCCCCCTTCTCAGTGGTATTGTACTCCAACAGTCTACTCCTAAAGACATTATGTTGCGATCGGTGCAATTTTAATCTCTATTTCAACATGATTTCTATCTTCTTATTCGAAAAAAATATATTAGATAATTGCAACAATGTCAAGAGATATGCTGAGTAGTGGCATTAACACATCTAATTGGTGCAAGATTTTTTTTGTTAGCTTAATAGTTGAGAAAATGAAGAAATTTGAGGAAGAAGGGGATGTACACAAAATAGTTAATGAGAAATCCTAAATAAATTTATTTTAAATTTTCCATATGAAGGGTAAGAATGTAATAATATTTGATAAGAAATTATTTCAATTAGTTATGATACAAAGAATGTTAAGTATCTCTTATACCGACAAGAAAGAGAAGGAACTAGATTGAAAAAGAAATCTCCGGCTTTAATGAATAGGCTCTAATATATTTGTTGTAGCAATACCATAGTGAATAGTCATACAAATAAATCATCACTAGTTTTCAAATAATTAATAAAATATTATATTATTCTAACAAATAAACAATAAATTTGACATTATCTTACATTTCCTAGTGACACATCCTTACACCAACAAAGTAAGGTATTCCTAAACGTACTCTACCCACTTTGACACAATTCTAAATACACTTGCTCATAAACGACCTTTGAATATTGACTACTAACGCATTAAAATCAATATTCTATAAAGTCAAATTTCAAAATGATTTCTTCTTTGGAGACGGCGGCACCCTGTTATAAAAAAGGCTCACTTTTTCACCTCTATTGACTAAAACAAATAGCACCAACCACGAAAAGGGGACAGAACTTAGTGCGTGTGATTGAAATTTCTCAATGTTGACATATATATATATATATATATATATAGTCACTATCTGGTTATTGTAGGAGTGATCCGCACGGAAAGAGCCAGTATATTGACTTTAAAGCTCTTAATACTCTTTACATTTACTTCATCACCGCAATCCCAAATGGCCGTCTCTTTACAGAAGTTGTGTATAGTTATCATTTCAGTTCTTGTTGTCTTCTTCCCTTCTTCCCATGGATTAATATGTCCTTCCCAGGAATCTGAAGCTCTCCTTCGTTTCAAAGAGGCCGTGAATGACTCCCAAGGCCTTTTCAGTTCTTGGGTAAATGGAACAGACTGTTGCACAATGTGGAACGGCATATCCTGCAACAATCATTCCAATCACGTTGTCTCTGTTGATGTAAGAGCTTCTGTATTTCAAAGCGTTCAAGGTGTGATAAGTGACAGCTTGTGCCAACTTCGTTTTCTCACATCACTGACAATAGTTGGAGTAACAGGTACTACCACTCTTCCTCCCTGTTTGGGAAACCTCGCTTATATTTACTCTTTAGATTTATCTAACAATGGCTTGAGTGGGAGAATTCCCTCTTTTGTTTGTTTGCTTACCAATCTTACACGCCTTGATCTTAGTGGCAATAAATGCAATGGAAGCATACCTTCCTGCTTGGACAATCTTTCTTCTTTAACAGAGCTTTGGCTTTCTGACAACCAACTCAGTGGAAGCATACCAGCTTCTCTGGCTAATATTTCTTCCCTTAAGTGGCTTGAACTTGACCATAACCACTTAAGTGGGAGTATACCTGGTTCTCTTGGAAGTCTCTCTTTGTTGTGGGACTTATCCCTTGGAAACAATCAACTGACCGGTAATATTCCAGATTCCTTGGGTAATCTGTCTTTACTCAATGGGTTGAGTCTTCCCAATAACCAGCTAACCGGGACCATTCCCCCTACATTTGCTCAGCTTTCCTCCCTCAATAGCTTCTATGGTAACGGCAATCATTTCAATGAAACCATCTCTTCTTCGTCATTTCCAGCTTCTTTAGAATTTCTATTTTTGTCACTAAACCATTACCAGTTGATTTCAGAAACTTTCTTTCACAACCTTACAAACTTAAGGTTTTTGCATTTATCCGATTGTGTGCTAAATATTAGCACAACCTGGATCCCATCTTTTCAGTTAACTGAAATAAGCTTTGTGTCATGTCTGATTGATGGCGAAATTCCATCTTGGATTTCCACACAATTCTCGCTTGTTACACTGGAATTAGTTAACACCAGCCTTGTGGGAGAAATTCCTTCTTGGGTATGGGAAACTAGTTCTCAGTTGCAATCTCTAAATCTTTCAGGAAATCATCTAGAAGGAAGCCTATTCTCAAATATTTCAATGTTGATGCAACTAGAAAGGCTAGATGTGTCTAGAAATGCATTGAGTGGGCACATCCCATCAATGTGGGCTCCTAATATACAACATTTGCTATTCAATGACAATTTGTTCAGTGGCAATATTCCTTCAAGCCTGGGTAGATTATCTCTACTCGAGCAATTAAATCTTGCAAACAACTTCCTAACTGGAGTGATCCCTGCAAGCTTGTCCGACTGCTCTTTTCTCCATGTCCTAAATTTGGGAAATAATAGTTTGGAGGGAAGCTTACCACATGAGTTCGGTAAGCTAAGTAAGTTATATTCATTAGTTGTCCATAGTAATAACCTGAAAGGATCATTACCTCCCTCAATAGCCAATTGTTCAGAGTTACAAGTTCTTGATATTGGAAACAACTTATTTGGAGGTGAAATACCACCATTAGTTGGAAATCTTTCAGAGTTGAGAGTGTTGGTGATGAAAGACAACAATTTTACAGGCAGTATTCCTCAAGAGATTGGCCAACTACTGAACCTCCAGATCTTGCTTCTTTCTTCCAATCATTTAACAGGTTCAATTCCACATACAATTACATCGTTGCAAGCAATGGCGATAGAAAGCCAAGATGGTTTTATATTGTCCACATCCCAACTATCTTATGGGCTACTATATCAAGATGGATTGGATATGACTTTAAAAGGTACAGATGAGCACTACCCATATATTCTTTCCACTCTCACATCCATAGATCTGTCAAACAATGAATTGGAGGGAGAAGTTGCTTCTAATTTTGGGAACTTGAAGGGGTTGAGGCTTCTAAACCTTTCAATGAACAATTTGAATGGAAGCATTCCAAATAGTTTGGGAGAAATGAGTCAGCTGGAGTCATTAGACCTTTCCAGAAATAAATTTTCAGGACAAGTCCCTGCAGAGCTTGAATCCCTAAGCTATTTGGGTTTCCTAAATTTATCAAACAACAATCTTTCAGGAAGCATACCACAAGGACGACATATGACCGGCACATTTGGAGAATCCTCTTATTCAGGGAATGCAAATTTATGGGGATGTCCCCTACCCAAAAACTGTTCTTGGCCACAATTTGCTCCTCCTCGTCCTCTTCCATTTCCAATTAACAAAGAAAAGAAAAGAAAGAAAAGAAATGAGTATTCATGGTATAAGATAGCAGTGGGATTGTCATATGGAACAGCTTTTGGAGGGATACTGTCATTGATCCTGATAAGAATTAGTTGGAGGAGGACATACTTCAAAAAAGTTGATACGATCCTACAGTTTTTGTTTCCATGGATGAAAAATTTGACATTATGAAGGAATACATCTACAATTCACTGAAATGTTAAAGGTAAACTTGAGAGTTTCTCGTTCTTTGAAGTATTTCGCATAGTTTAAAATATTATATTAGTACTAATTTTTTTAGATAAGTTTTCACTGGCTCTTCCATCTGTCAATTGTAAATTGTTTACAGTATTCTTTTGATAGACTTATGAAATCCTTTGCTTGTTATTAATATATAATTTTGTATACAGGTATCTGTTTCTGGTTAGGATGGCTTCTTGCTTGGTCTGCTTTACTGAAGACATGTTAGTGTTGGTGTTGTTTGTGCTAAATCAAAACTCTACTGATAATAAATCTTTGTATGATTTAATTTTTGCAATTTTATAATCTATTGCAGTGAAAATTTTATCAGTCTTGGTCAGTGGTCTTAAAAGCATTTTAATCATGGTTTAGGAAGGACCTACCCACAAAAGAAAACTCATGTACTTTTATGAAGAGAGGAAAGCTCTGTAATTTTTTAAAAATTAGCCATTTTGTCTAGACATGTATAATAATTCCACTTTTGTACGAAATGTGAAATACTTTTCTTCTTTTAACGAAGATCAAATGTCTCCAGAATTTACATCTTGTACATTCATTGGTTTACATTGCTCGTTGGCTCATCATTCTTTTCAATGCTTTTCCTCAAAACTACATGAGAACTCTATTGCACTCTTGGTTGCTGAGAGGATTTTTAATTGGCAGCAAGCTTTACACACATTTTTCCTATATAGCTAATTGTTCAGATGTTGGATTACAGCTCAAAATTACACATCCACATCAGAATAAATATTAATATAATGTCCAGTTTGATCTTGCTTGTGTTCCCAAATATATTATAAAATAATTTAAGCATTTACTAAAGCTTTACAATATGGTTAACTGTTTGAAAAGAATTATCACTAAAGCCTTATAATGTGGCTAAATATACTGTTCATATGCTAAACAGTCCAACGTTGCATTTCTCTTGTCATATAGTCGAGGACAGATAATGATCAGATTAGACAGTATGAGTCAGGAACTTAAATAAATCTTACTTCTGTGGGGAAGTTTTTTTATATCAATTGATCAAAGCAATATTACAAAGATTTAAGAATGATGCAGCAAAAGGAGATGCAAAAAATTACTGACAAAACAACAGCTCTGTGGGGAATTGTTCAATATAGATTGTCTATTTAAGGTTTAGGCAGAAGGAGATTTTGTCAATAGTACTTGGAATCTTTCTGTATTGATTATTATCGATCTGACATTTCAGGTCAACTATATTACTCATCATCAAGGAAATAAGTTTTGGTGATGTTATCCAGAGATATTGAGAGAATACATCAAAAAGACCAAACTGCTGTCTTGATGAGGCCAACTAATTTTGTCCAACCATAGATTGTACTGTGAATGTTAATAGAATTTTCAGGTGCAGGTTTAAGCTTATTCCAGAATATGCCACCTCCAAGGACATTAAATGCAATTTAATACAACAAACATTAAGAATCAAATTGTAAGTGTTATTTTGCATTCCCACGATCTTGAAGTATCCCTTCTAAATCTGCCCCAATTTTTTTCAATTTTGAACCCTTGGCATTTTGTCAAACAATTGTTGTGCAAACTAATGAATTCTAATTTTCTAACTGCTGTTCTGGTTTTCTAAGTTTGTTATTTGATGTTTGTGTGGATATGAAATAGTTTTGATTGCAATATTCATATACCGAATGAAAAGACATATAACCAACAAATAAACATTGCAATACCACACCAAAATAAGCTTTATTTCTCACTAAACATAAGTCTGATTACAAAAGCTCAGGTCTGATATAGACTTAATCAGACTGTAACGACACTATTAAATCCAATACATATGAAAGATTTGAATACTCAATATGGTAAACACATACCCGGAAGCCAATGCTTAAATTATGGAACATTTAGTTGCTGAAACCCTAATTCCCAGCTAGGCTTTGACTAAAAATGACTCCCATTTTGAACGACCAGCTGGTAAAGGTGTTGAAATGAGGAAATATTCTGATATGAAGACCCAATCTGCAATTATACCCTGAAAATCCACTGTTGCACTCACTCCAACTGCAATATCAACCTGCATTGAAGTACAATGAAGCCCAAATGGAAACCCAAAGTAGATTTCCCTGTTTTGTGAGATGGGTTGTGTCCAATTCACTATCCTTCAAGGGATTTCGTCCTCAGAAGATCTGCTTGCTGTTGAAACCCTCTTCCAAAGCTCCTGCAAATAGCTTTTGTGAAAATGAGAATAGTATGCTAAAAAATGAACCATATACCTTGCTTTATAGCCTCCATGACCTTTTTTCCATAAAAAACAATAAAATATTCCCTCCAAGAGGCCACGCCCACCTTGAGGGTCTTTTCTCATGAAAACGGAAGTGCCACTTTTTAAAAACAACATTGTGCTACTAGGATGGGGGCACTTTTCACTATTCCTCTTCTAATTTTCTATTACTATTCACTTTCCACTATTCCTCTTCTAATTTTCTGTTACTATTCACTTTTCACTATTCCATTAAAGCAAACCTTAATATTTCAAATTCAACCCTTGGATTCATCAATTGAACACCAAACTAAAAGGCTCGTAAGCCTCACAGCAAAGCTCCACTACCCTCGGTTGGGTCCCCTAACCATTCTGCTGACCTACGGGAACCCTGGTAATAGGCCAACCACTACTCATCTATGTGTCATCTAAGAAGGGGACATTGCAGTCCTCCCTTCCTGAAATTGCTTGCCCTCAAGCAATCATCAACCAACCCACTGCTCCACCCTGATAAAAACACCATACACCACAAACTGTGAAGCAACATCATGGAATCCATAAGAGACAATGCATCAATCGTGTCAGTACCCAGATCCCAAACCAAGATGTAGAACCCACTATAAGAGATAAAAAAGAAGTTTGTCAACCAAGTACCCTTACATAACCATTCGTGCATGTAAGATATCCAGCCAATGTGAAGATGAACCCCCATATGCCCATAAACCAACACAAATGGCCACCAAACCTCGCTGTCATAATTCTGATTAGAAACATAGATGATATCAAATATGTCATCAAACCAATGCCAATCAAGGAAAATTACTCCACACTCCAACTCAACCCAAAAGAGTTGCCCTTCAATAGTCCCATACTGCTGAATCACTGATGTAGTCAATGCAAAATCAGAAAGTGCTACATGATTCAAACTAGGACAGCCATTAGTCCATAAGAGATTCAAGACTATGAAGTCACCAAACAACAAAGATATCGTTGTCGTATTAAGAGGAACAGTTAACCAACTCAAAAGTGAAGTATGTATGCCAACATTGCTCAACACAGACAACTCTTGAGTGGCTGGCCCACTAACAAATTCATCAACCCAATCACTATCACCATCATGGGAATGATCAACTATCTCAACTGGAGACTCTGGGTTAGGCAATTCATGTTTCTCATCATTAAAAGAATGACGGATATCATGAATATGTTGAAAGTGAAGCTTGGCTTGTTGAGCCACAATCTTAGCTTGTTTAGCTCTTTCCAACCATTTTTCATTCCAAACTTGGGCATATTCTATATCAGCTGTATCAAAATGTATAAACTCAGTCCTATAACAAGAGACACCATCAAAATTAGAATGTACCATACTTGCCTCTTGTAGTCCATCAATAGGTGAAACTGTACCCTTACTTTCTTCATGATTGTTAGTGGCAACATTATGAGAAATGTGAAATATATCACTGTTGTTCTCAAACTGAAATTTAGGACTGGTTTCAACCTTTGTGTCCTTGCCTATGCGATCTTCCTTGGAATGAGGAGGAATTTCCATACCACGGTGGCTTGAATCCACCCTATATTCCCCGTAGTTATCACACACAATTTGGGTGCCATCATGGGTAGATTCCATAACGCTATCCTCCTCATGTAACCAAGTCGTTACCTCCTGTTGAAAAATAGAAACATAACTGCTGTCATTCAAATCAGAATTATTGTTATGTGCTTGAGCCATGTTTTTGACCCCTTTTTGTGTATCATCATTGAAAATTTCTTGTCCAACACTTGCAACATTGTCTTCATAAGTATTCTCAAGTGTAAGTGCCACAATATCAAGAGAAGGAGGATGTAGGCTATCGTTGCCCCAAATCAGACTTTTGGGATCTTCTTCTTTGCTTCCGCTGGAACCATCAAACATCACCAATTCTAAACTTGTCTCACGTCCTTACCATGTAATTAGAGGTGCTAGTGTGTCAAGTAATTCTTCTTCAATTGATGTCACAAGGCTGCAAGGTATTTCCTTCTGAAGCTCTTCCATTCTTCCATAAACTTGTTCAACTTCTGTGCCCCTTGGTTTGTCATTCTGTATCATGGAAGGGACTGCTATAGAGGACTGATTTTCTGAATTATGCATTGAATGATGAAACATACTCAACTAAAAACAAAGATCCGCGATCTCCCTATCTTTATCTTCCACCAACTTGACCACTGTGTCCCTATCGCTAAGCATTTGCAAGTAGTCCTCTTTCATCAACTTCAATGCTTCCTTGAAAGAATGCAAGTGCATATGAGAATTTCCAAGTCCCATTCCATTTTGTCTTTGCTCCCTTTGGGCTGTCCAAATGAGGTCCTCTAGGTGCTTATGAATAGAATCCATCCTTGATAATGCTTGAGCAATTCTGTCTTCCATTACTATCAAATGGTCTTGCAAATCTTCCCATACCCAAAGCTTTTGTTCTAATTTTTTTTCACGTGTAGGAATTGTGTCATCATACGAATCAACTATCACACTAGAAGATGCATTGTGATCATTCCAAGAATCCACACCATCATTATCCATGTCAACCTTGTGCTCTACATCAAGGGAAGCTATGTTTACAATATCTGTAAAGGGCTGATCCAGGTTTGCATTATCTTCCACTTTGTGATCAACCAAAGGAGCACTAATAGAAACCATACCTTCATATGGATTGTCAATCATAATCTCTACGTCACCCACCAGGAGACTCATGCACCCTTTTGTAGATGCCTCATAATCTCTGTAGGAATGATCTAGATGCAGGGCTAAGGCTGCTGCCATGTCCTCATTTCCACGCAACCCTTTATCATATGAAGATTCTAACAATTTATTAGAGACATCCTGAGACTCAAGCATACTCCCTTCTTGAGTTAAGCCATCCTCTTCAGACTTTGTAACCTCATTTGTTGGTATGTTTTCAACACTACTTGGCTGCAATGGTTCTTTTTCCTTATTAACTCCACATATGTGATCAAATGACCAGTGTTCCTGACAAGTGAAACAAATATGCTCTTTCCTCATTTGGTTCTTGCTCTTTTTGGGTGATCCTGGGACCTGTATACCCAAAGAAATTAGCTCTGCAACTGTCATATGTTCCTTGAACCACCCAATTTTTTGTTCAACCAAACCTTTTGAGAAAGCATAATCCATGGGGGAAACACATTGCTCCTTCCTCCAAATGGCCAACAAGTCTAATTGCAACTGCTTGCAGATATCATCATCCTCATCTAAGATTAAGGACATAATAGTTTGCATGCAAGCCCTCACATTTTCTGGATGATGCTTCCTAATTTCAGTTAAGAAGCATTGAAACATTCGAAGAATCAATTTATCACATCTGAGATCCAACAAAATGATAAATGATCTGGTTCTTTCCATGGTTTCTAAAATCTTAGCCTTCTTACCAAAAGTAGGGGCTTTGACATAATGTAACCCATGTAGGCTCTCCACAATCAGCTGTAGAACCTTCTTTAGTATGTCATCATTATCTAGGGTGCTACATGAGCTATTATCCTTATGATCTCACTATGATAAGAAGCAACTGCAAGTCTCACCTCTTCATAAGGATGTTCCACAAACCTGTCCTGAACCAAAGCAAGCATTGAGGGCTGTAAAGCCCAATTTAGAAGCCTCCAATCTGATTGGTCTACTTTGGACAAATATGTGTCTAATTCCTCCAACTTAGAGAGAACATCATCAGGAAATTTCGTGGACTTCAATTGTAATCCAATTACATACAGCCGATTCCCTACTTCCTTTTATTTCTATAAATCCCTTAATTTATCACCATTAAAAGTATCATTGAATTCTTTTGAGAAAAGGACACTTTTTAAATCTGCCATTGTCTTCATTTTATTTACTGGACCCTATTGCAGCAAATATAAAAAAAACACCCTTCAAAATGCCATGCATACCCAATGGATTTTGTACAGTAATTTCACCCTTTTCCACTAAGGAGTTTTGTCAAACAGTTGTCCTCTGACTGCAGTATGTTGTTTTCTTTTTATGTTTTCTCTTTTGAATGATGATGTAATGTCATAAAGACTCAAAAACAACTTACAATTGGAAGGAGATATGCAAAAGCATAACTTTCTAACTTCCCAAATGAAATAATAACAAATTTACTTTCAGCTATAGCTGCCTTCATATATAAATCTCCAAATGAAGCTTTATGATCTGCTGATAATACTAGCCTAAATATAATTTTCTTGTGAATGCAGGTGCTACTCAATTATGTAGTCTGAATAGATATAGTAGGTACTAGTCTGATTTGGCACTTTGTAGATAGTAGTTAAAGCTCCCAATAGGCTGACAATAATTGTAATAGGCGTATATTCTAAGCAGCAACATCATTCAAAACTGCAAAGCATATGGGCGCTCTCCTTTAGACTCCACGATTCTTTGAATTTCCCTTAATATTTGCCAAAGGAGGTAGGCTGAATGTAAGGGAATGATGTGGCTATTTGTGGGGGCCACACTCCACTACTATTCCTCACATAATTTCTTAATAATTTCCTTTCAAACTTCCTTATGTAGCCTTCCACAAGCATTTAACAATTATGGACTTTCAAGATGAAGTGCCTAGTGTCCTTGGGACCCACCATCGAATAAGGCTTCTACAAATCTGTCACTGTCACTCCTTAAAAAAAAACCTCACAGGCTGGGCAGGATTTTTAGCTCTGATACCACTGAAGTATCCCTTCTAAATCTGCCCCGATTTTTTTCAATTTTAACCCCTTGGCATTTTGTCAAACAATTGTTGCGCAAACTAATGAATTCTGATTTCCTGACTGATGTTCTAATTTTCTGAGTTTGTTATTTGATGTTTGTGTGGATATGAAATGGTTTTGATTGCAATATTCATATACCGAATGAAAAGAAATATAACCAACAAATAAACATTGCAATACCACACCAGAATAAGCTTTATATCTCACTAAACATAAGTCTGATTACAAAAGCTCAGGTCTAATATAGATTTAATCAGACTGTAACAACACTATTAAACCTAATACATATGAAAGATTTGAATACCCAATATGGTAAACACATACCTGGAAGCCAACGCTTAAATTATGGAACATTTAGTTGTTGAAACCCTAATTCCCAGCTAGGGTTTGACTAAAAATGACTCCCGTTTTGAATGGCCAGCTGGTAAAGGTGCTAAAATGAGGAAATATGCTGGTATGAAGACTCAATTTGAAATTATACCCTGACAATCTACTGCTACATGCACTCCAACTGCAATATCAACTTGTATTGAAGTACAATGAAGCCCAAACAGAAACCTACAGTAGATTTCCCTATTTTGTGAACAGGGTTGTTGTCCAATTCACTATCCTCCAAGGGATTTTGTCCTCAGAAGATCTGCTTGCTACTGAAACCCTCTTCCAGAGCTCAAACTTGCAAATAGTTTTCGTGAAAATGAGAATAGTATGCTAAAAAATGAGTCCAATACCTTGCTTTATAGCCTCCATGACCTTTTTTCCTTAAAAATAATAAAATATTCCCTCCAAGCGGCCACGCCCACCTTGAGGGTCTTTTCTCATGAAAAGGGAAGTGCCACTTTTTAAAAACAACATTGTGCTACTAGGATGGGGGCACTTTTCACTATTCCTCTTCTAATTTTCTGTTACTATTCACTTTCCACTATTCCTCTTCTAATTTTATGTTACTATTCATTTTTCACTATTCCATTAAAGCAAACCTTAATATTTCCAATTCAACCCTTGGATTCATCAACTGAACACCAAATTGAAAGGCTCGTAAGGCTCACAACAAAGCTCCACTGCCCTCGGTTGGGTCCCCTAACCATTTTGCTGACCTACTGGAACCCTAGTAATAGGCCAACAACTACTCATCTATGTGTCGTCTAGGAAGGGGACATTATAGTCCTCCCTTTCTGAAATTGCTTACCCTCAAGCAATCATCAACCAACCCGCTGCTCCACCCTAATAAAAACACCATACACCACAAACTGTGAAGCAACTTTATGGAATCCATAAGAGACAATGCACCAATTGTGTCAGTACTTGGATCCCAAACCAAGATGTAGAACCCACTATAAGAGATAAAAAAGAAGTTTCTCAACCAAGTACCCTTACGTAGCCATCCGTGCATGTAAGATATCCAGCCAATGTGAAATTGAACCCCCATATGCCCATAAACCAACACAAATGGCCACCAAACCTCGTTGTCATAATTCTGATTAGAAACATAGATGATATAAAATATGTCATCAAACCAATGCCAATCAAGGAAAATTACTCTAGACTCCAACTCAACCCAAAAGAATTGCCCTTCAATATTCCCATACTGCTGAATCACTGATGTAGTCAATGCAAAATCAGAAAGTGCTACATGATTCAAACTAGGACATCCATTAGTCCATAAGAGATTCAAGACTAGGAAGTCACCAAACAACAAAGATATCGCTGCCATATTAAGAGGAACAGTTAACCAAATCAAAAGGGAAGTATGTATGCCAACACTGCTCAACATAGACAACTCTTGAGTGGCTGACCCACTAAGAAATTCATCAACCCAATCACTATCACCATCATGGGAATGATCAACTATCTCAACTGGAGACTCTAGGTTAGGCAATTCATGTCTCTCATCATTAAAAGAATGACGAATATCACGAATATGTTGAAAGTGAAGCTTGGCTTGTTGAGCCACAATCTTAACTTGTTTAACTCTTTCCAACCATTTTTCATTCCAAACTTGGGCATATTCTATATCAGCTGTATCAAAATGTATAAACTCAGTCCTATAACAAGAGACACCATCAAAATTAGCATTTACCATACTTTCCTCTTATAGTCCATTAGTAGGTGAAACTGTACCCTTACATTCTTCATGATTGTTAGTGGCAACATTATGAGAAAGGTGAAATATATCACTGTTGTTCTCAAACTGAAATTTAGGACTAGTTTCAACCTTTGTGTCCTTGCCTATGCGATCTTCTTTGGAATGAGGAGGAATTTCCATACCACGGTGGCTTGAATCCACCCTATATTCCCTATAGTTATCACACACAATTTGGGTGCCATCATAAGTAGATTCCATAACGCTATCCTCCTCATGTAACCAATTCGTTACCTCCTATTAAAAAACAAAAACATAACTGTTGTCATTCAAATTAGAATTATTGTTATGTGCTTGAGCCATGTTTTTGACCCCTTTTTGTGTATCATCATTGAAAATTTCTTGTCCAACACTTGCAACATTGTCTTCATAAGTATTCTCAAGTGTAAGTGCCACAATATCAAGAGAAGGAGGATGTAGGCTATCGCTGCCCCAAATCAAACTTTTGGGATCTTCTTCTTTGCTTTCGCTAGAACCATCAAACATCACCAATTCTAAACTTGTCTCACATCCTTCCCATGTAATTAGAGGTGCTAGTGTGTCAAGTAATTCTTCTTCAATTGATGTCACAAGGCTGCAAGGTATTTCCTTTTGAAGCTCTTCCATTCTTCCATAAACTTGTTCAACTTATGTGCCCCTTCGTTTGTCATTCTGTATCATGGAAGGGACTGCTATACAGGACTGATTTTCTAAATTATGCATTGAATGATGAAACATGCTCAACTGAAGACAAAGATCCACGATCTCCCTATCTTTATCTTCCACCAACTTGACCACTATGTTTCTATCACTAAGCATTTGTAGGTAGTCCTCTTTCATCAACTTCAATGCTTCCTTGAAAGAATGCAAGTGCATATGAGAATTTCCAAGTCCCATTCCATTTTGCCTTTCCTCCCTTTGGGCTGTCCAAATGAGGTCCTCTAGGTGCTTATGAATAGAATCCATCCTTGATAATGCTTGAGCAATTATGTCTTCCATTACCATCAAATGGTCTTGCAAATCTTCCCATACCCAAAGCTTTTGTTCTAATTTTTCTTTGCGTGTAGGAATTGTGTCATCATACGAATCAACTATCACACTAGAAGATGCATTGTGATCATTCCAAGAATCCACACCATCATTATCCATGTCAACCTTGTGCTCTACATCAAGAGAAGCTATGTTTACAATATCTATAAAGGGCTGATCCAGGTATGCATTATCTTCCACTTTGTGATCAACCAAAGGAACACCAATAGAAACCATACCTTCATATGGATTGTCAATCATAATCTCTACGTCACCCACCAAGAGACTCATGCACCCTTTTGTAGATGCCTCATAATCTCTGTAGGAATGATCTAGATGCAGGGCTAAGGCTACTACCATGTCCTCATTTCCACGCAACTATTTATCATATAAATATTCTGACAATTCATTAGAGACATCCTGAGACTCAAGCTTACTCCCTTCTTGAGTTAAGCTATCCTCTTCAAACTTTGTAACCTCATTTGTTGGTACGTTTTCAACACTACTTGGCTGCAATGGTTATTTTTCCTTATTAACTACACATATGTGATCAAATGACCAGTGTTCCTGAAAAGTGAAACAAATCTACTCTTTCCTCATTTGGTTCTTGCTCTTTTTGGTTGATCCTGGGACCTGTATACCCAAAGAAATTAGCTCTGCAGCTATCATCTGTTCCTTGAACCACCCAATTTCTGTTCAACCAAACCTTTTGAGAAACCATAAGCCGTGGGGGAAACACACTGCTCCTTCCTCCAAATGGCCAACAAGTCTAATTACAACTGCTTGCAGATATCATCATCCTCATCTAAGATTAAGGACATAATAGTTTGCATGCAAGCCCTCACATTGTCTAGATGATGCTTCCTAATTTCAATTAAGAAGCATTGAAACATTCGAAGAATCAATTTATCACAATTGAGATCCAACAAAATGATAAATGATCTGGTTCTTGCCATGGTTTCTAAAATCTTAGCCTTCTTACCAAAAGTAGGGGCTTTGACATAATGTAACCCATGTAGGCTCTCCACAATCAGCTGTAGAACCTTCTTTAGTATGTCATCATTATAGGGTGCTACAGGAGCTGTTATCCTTATGATCTCACTATGACAAGAAGCAACTGCAAGTCTCACCTCTTCATAAGGATGTTCCACAAACCTGTCCTAAAAAAAAAGTGAGCATTGAGGGCTACAAAGCCCAATTCAGAAGCCTCCAATCTGACTAGTCTAGTTTGGACAAATATGTGTCTAATTCCTCCAACTTAGAGAGAACATCATCAAGAAATTCATGGACTTCAATTGTAATCCAATTACATAGAATCGATTCCCTACTTCCTTTTCTTTCTATAAATCCCTTAACTGATCACCATTAAAAGTATCATTGAATTCTTTTGAGAAAAGGACATTTTTTAAATCTGCCATTGTCTTCATTTTATTTACTTGACCTTGTTGCAACAAATATAAAAAAAAAACACCCTTCGCAATGCCATGCATACCCAATGGATTTTGTACAGTAATTTCACCCTTTTCCACTAAGGAGTTTTGTCAAACAGTTGTCCTGTGACTGGTATATGTTGTTTTATTTTTATGTTTTCTCTTTTGAATGATGATGTAATGCCATAAAGACTGAAAAACAACTTGCAATTGGAAGGAGATATGCAAAAGCACAACTTTCTAACTTCCCAAATGAAATAATAACAAATTTACTTTCAGGTATAGCTACCTTCATATATAAATCTCCAAATGAAGCTTTATGATCTGCTGATATACTGGCCTGAATATAATTTCCTTGTGAATGCAAGTGCTACTCAATTATGTAGTCTGAATAGATATAGTAGGTACTGGTCTGATTTGGCACTTTGTAGACAACAATTAAAGCTCTCGATAGGCTGACAGTAATTGTAATAGGTGTCTATTGTAAGTAGCAACATCATTCAGAACTGCAAACCATGTGGGCGCCCTCCTTTAGACTCCACGATTCTTTGAATTACCCTTAATATTTGCCAAAGGAGGTAGGCTGAATGTAAGGGAATGATGTGGCTATTTGTGGGGGCCACACTCCACTACTATTCCTCACACAATTTCTTAATAATTTCCTTTCAAACTTCCTTATGTAGCCTTCCACAAGCAATTAGCAATTATGGACTTTCAAGATGAAGTACCTAGTGTCCTTGGGACCCACCATCCAATAAGGCTTCTATAAATCTGTCATTGTCACTCCTTAAAAAAAAACCTCATAGGCTAGGCAGAATTTTTAGCTCTGATACCACTGAAGTATCCCTTCTAAATATACATTGATTTTTTTCAATTTTGACCCCTTGGCATTTTGTCAAGCAATTGTTGTGCAAACTAATGAATTCTGATTTCCTGACTGTTCTAATTTTCTTAGTTTGTTATTTGATGTTTGTGTTGATATGAAATGGTTTTGATTGCAATATTCATATACCGAATGAAAAGAAATATAACCAACAAATAAACATTGCAATACCACACCAAAATAAGCTTTATTTCTCACTAAACATAAGTCTGATTACAAAAGCTTAGGTCTAATATAGACTTAATCAGACTATAACAACATTATTAAACCCAATACATATGAAAGATTTGAATACCCGATATGGAAAACACATACCTGCAAGCCAACACTTAAATTATGGAACATTTAGTTGTTGAAACCCTAATTCCCAGCTAGGGTTTGACTAAAAATGACTCCCGTTTTGAATGGTTAGCTCATAAAGGTGCTGAAATGAGGAAATATGCTGATATGAAGACCCAATCTGTAATTATACCTTGACAATCCACTGCTGCACTCACTCCAATTGCAATATCAACCTGTATTAAAGTACAATGAAGCCCAAACAGAAACCTAGAGTAGATTTCCCTGTTTTGTGAACTGGGTTGTCATCCAATTCACTATCCTCCAAGGGATTTCATCCTCAGAAGATCTGCTTGCTGCTGAAACCCTCTTCCAGAGCTCAAACCTGCAAATAGCTTTTGTGAAAATGAGAATAGTATGCTAAAAAATGAGCCCAATACCTTGCTTTATTGCCTCCATGACCTTTTTTCCATAAAAAAATAATAAAATATTCCCTCCAAGAGGCCACGCCCACCTTGAGAGTCTTTTCTCATGAAAAGGGAAGTGCCACTTTTTAAAAACAACATTGTGCTACTAGGATGGGGGTACTTTTCACTATTTCTCTTCTAATTTTCTGTTACTATTCACTTTCCACTATTCCTCTTCTAATTTTCTTTACTATTCACTTTTCACTATTCCATTAAAGGAAACCTTAATATTTATAATTCAACCCTTGGATTCATCAACTGAACACGAAACTGAAAGGCTCGTAAGGCTTACAACAAAGTTCCATTGTCCTCGGTTGGGTCCCCTAACCATTCTTCTGACCTACGAGAACCCTGGTAATAGGCCAACCACTACTCATCTATGTGTCATCTAGGAAGGGGACATTACAAATCTTCATTCCTAAGACCCACAAAATCTTAAGACATACCTGCAAAAAATTTGAAAAACACATGGACCGTGGAAACTGAAAAATTATAGACGTTAGAAACAGTCCATATGGGGGAATGGATTGGATTTTATAGGAGTGACCACAATAGCGCTAGAAATATTAGTTTGTGCCATTGCCACTGGAGCACAAGGCATGATTATTTCAAAGATTCATCAAATGCATCGAATTCTCCTCCTTTTAAGTCTTTCACTCAAAAACATCCTATATTGCCATTTCATGAACTTCACACCATTCAAAATCCCCTATACCCTTTCATTAACTTCACACTAAGGCAATATAAGCATTATACCATGAAGAAATCTTTAACTAGATGCACTATTTAGTCCTTAAGTGCTCGAAAGTTCAAATTATAATTCACTGTTTATAATTGGCAAGGAACGAATGATAGTTAGCTTAGCAAACAAAAACAGGGTAGATCTCTCAAATCGTGATAAGCTACTGATTAAATTAATTTGCTCCACCAAATATTCTGAGAAATGAATGTCACCATGAAACAGAGTACGCCAAGGGATTTAAGGTTAAAATGAAGGTTGAATCAGTGCACATAATTTGACAAGGCCTTTCTAGATTAACTCTGGTTGTGTTTTGATTTGCATTCTTACCAAAGATGAAATGAATTACAAAGGGAAAAGTGAAGCTTAGACTTTTTTTTCTTTCATCATGTAAAGCAAAAACAACCACCCAAATCAAAATGCTAGGTAGAAGATTATGGGTTGTTTGACTTGGAGATTTGAAGTGTAGTGATCCCATATCGATCCTAGAGCATTTGGATGGCATCTGCATGGTCAAATTTGAAAAATATTTATATTTTTTACATCCCAAAGAAATCAAGTGACAAATTCAAGAATAAATTCAAAAGGGATACATTTGCCCAAGTACCTCACTGTGTGGAAGTCCAATTGTTCTTGCCAAGAAGAAGGATGTAATGTGGCAACTCTGTATTGATTGTTGAGTTTTGATTCACTGATTTGAATTAGTCTAGGAATTTGGAGGACAATACCCAGTGAGAGAATGACAGTAAATTGTAAATTATGCAACAAGTAATGTGTGAATTATAAAAATAGTTCTTATTTAGAATAGAGAGTTCATACTAGTTGGCAAACTCGATGAAAGTGATGCATGCATTCATTCTGCATCATTAATTTGAAAACAAACAATATATACATGAACCAAAAACTTAGTAAGACTTCTAAAGTATGGATGAAGAGTCACTACACCTAAGTCCTCATTGGAAGTTGAAATGGATAGCTACACAAGTATTGGTTACAAAGTTTTTTTTTTATAAATGCGCTTGGTAAACTTTTTAACGTGACCGGTGACGCTGGTGCAACATGCCCTCCGGCTCCACGTGAGTGCTTTTGCCTGGAGCAATGAACCAGTGAGGCCACAACATGGGGGACCTCATCCCCTAGCAAGAACACTTCAAACATGCGAGCTCAGTGGCCCAGTGAAGGCGTAAAGCCTACGAGCTCGTTGGCCTAGTGGGGGTTTGAACTCTGGTGGCCGCCACTACAACCGAGCGACTTAACCACCGAACCACGCCCTTATCGACAATTGGTTATAAAGTTAATTAAAATATACCAAAATATTTATTTTAGGTATCCCAATTTGGTGGGGTCTTAACTTATAGCCCAATGGATGAAATTCAAACTTCTTGGTGCATTGGAAAGATCTCCAAAAAACCTATGATGAAAAATGAAAATACAAGATTTCCAACAAACTAGATCCTAGAAATGCTCCGAAGACCTTTGAAAATGCAAATTACGAAGATGTAGAAATTACTGAAAAATGAGATTTTCAATATTTTACGAATTTGGCCATACAAATGCCACCCAAACACTCTGAGATCTGTGAGTGATTATGCAGTTTCGATGTTTATTTACATTGTAAATTATGTATCTTTTAGGATTGGTAGTTGTGTGAAGAAGAGTAGTCATGAAGTATCAATCTATGTAGTTTGATCGTGGTGTTTTTTTGGTGTTAATGTTTTGATTAGTACAATGATGTGCTTTTAATTTTATTTTAATGACACCTTCCATAAAGATAAGATGGGCTTGCTTCTCTCTATGCTACTGTTCTTGGCCTTCATCATTCAATAAGAAAAGATAGGGTTATGCTACTATTCTTGGCCTTCATCATTCAATAAGAAAAGATAGGGTTATGCTACTATTCTTGGCCTTCATCATTCAATAAGAAAAGATAGAGATGGGCAACCATTATGAAAAAAACCATAAGATTGCAAGAAAATAGGTCATAATATCTAATCTCTTCATTTTTTATAGTTTCATATGGAAGTTAAAAATGAAATAGCAGTTTGGGTTGACAGAAGTTTTAAGGAGGTGTAAAATAATCATCTTCATAGTTCATTGTATAACATTCAACTACTCTCGGAGAAGTTTTGACTAAGTTGATTTAATTTGGATAAATTATTTTTAGGTTGTATTTATTTTTGGTGGGTATATGATTATGTCTTCAATGATGTTAAATATTTACTGAAATTAAAATTTATAGTGTCTATAGGCCTTTGGTGTGAAATTGAATGGTTTTGAATTAGTCCATAGGGATCAAGTCTTGCTAAGTGAAAGACCTCAACACCATAAGAGATGAGGTTGGGATTGTGCCTTGGGTGACTTTAGTGGAATGGATACCCCTCAGTCCTTGCCTCCTAGCCTAAGAGGTTTTAGCCTAAATGATTATGTGGATTTGATATATAACCTTCCAACCAAAAAAAAATACAATGGAAAAATGAATTAAAATTCCAATAGGATTAGTAGAAGAGTTCATTTTGGTTGTGTTCCATGACCCACTAAAATTGTTATTCCAATCTCTTTGAATTGGAACTAAAAAAGTTATGTCTATGACTTTTAAAGTTTGAACTAATTCTTTTAAAAATGAAGTCTTTATCAATGTATATATAGGTAATGGGCCAATCGAATAATATTTATATTGCTTATAATTATAATTTAATGAGTATAAAATTTGAATTAATTTCTATATCTGTATATTTCATTCCTATTATAATGATGAATATTATTGTAAGGAGAAAAGAACTTTTAGGGGTGATTTAGGTTAATCTAATGAAATGCATACACATAAGTATAATTAACTAGATTTAATAAGTGTGAATCTAAGGTTTAGTGTTTTTTGAAATTAAGTATTAATTGTATGAAAAAATAAAAAATAAAGGAAATTAGTTTGAATCCTGAATAAATGAGTGTCAAGTACTGAAGATTTTGGAAAATTTATCTGTTTAAGTTCTAAAATTGTGATGTCTCTGTTAGATGAATGCTTAAGTGTTGATTCTCTACTTTATTTGGGATTGAGTCTAACTACCTAACTAATTAAATACCCATGGACCAAAGTAATTAAATACCCATGGACCAAAGTTTCTTAATTTGTTTCGTCATTGGTGCTATGGATAAAGAAGCAGTAATTCTAGTCTTTATTAATATTAATTATCTTCATATGTAGCTAACCTTCACCCTACTCACCATAATACACATTATAATAGCAAGATTGCAATATCATACATAGTACATTGATTTTGTGCCTTATTTTAGATATTTTTCTATGCACTATGTTTTTGTATTTTGTGGGTAGTCAACATATTGATTGTACATGGGATTTGTTGCAGAAATATTGTTTATATTACTCAACATGAAGATCTAAAGATTATTCGTAGCATCTACAGAGGTCTTTTATCATAATGGGCTAAGGAAATTTTCTAGTACTTAAAAGGTAGAACAATAGATTAACATCATAATTTTCATTATTTTTAGCACTTGCTTGAAACTTTATTTGTTGTTGCTTTTATAAATTTATAGGGCTAGGGGACTTTTCTAGTAAGTTTCAAAGTTGGAATGGTAGATTAACACAATGCTCAATATGGCCATGCCTAATTTGGCAAGATTGATGAGCAAGGTACATTTAATATGTTATGGTAATGCATTATTTTCAGAGACATATCATTGTTAACATTTACAAATATATTCATTAATATGGTGTGGAATTTTATAGGCCATTATCCTAAATTATATGAAAATCATCCATTGCACTTTGTTGGTCACTCTACTAGAATCCAAGTAATTAGAGTCCTACAACAAATGTTGGCTAAAAAAGTAATCAAATACCCATGGACCAACTCTTAATTTGTTTTGTCATTGGTACTGTGCACAAAGAAGTAGTAATTCTTGTCTTCATTAATAATAATTATCTTGATATGCAGTTAACCTTCACCCTACTCACCATAATACACATTATTATAGTAAGATTCCAATATCATATATAAGACATGGATTACATTTGTGCCTTATTTTAGATATTCTGCTATGCACTATGTTTTCTTGTTTTTGTGGGTAGCCAACATATTGATTGTACATGGGATTTGTTGCACAAATATTACTTCCATTACTTCACATGAACATTCTCATCATCTAAAGGAGTCTTTTATCATAGTGGACAACATGCCATAAACCAATATTGTTGTCCCCATTAATCTAAACATGGCTTCAAAATCTGATCTAGCCAAGATCTAGAGGTAGTGGTTCAATTAGATCCTTAGTATTATTTAGTTCATCCTACTCCAAATTATCCAAGTATTTGATTGGTGACATCAATCAGGAAGCTAGTATGCATCCTATGAACATGATGAGCATTTAGCTAACATTCACACTTCATAGTACACAATCTATGGAGATATAAAATTAGCTTTATATATATTGAGACATATTTCTTATAGATTAGGTGCTTGGATTTTTTCTATTACATTTAAGTAAGTAATACTTGCATAAGGATCTCAAATCTTGGGTGGATAGGAATCAGTTAATGGACATCAAATTGGCCAATGGAGATCACACCTGGACAAATCAGAGATTGGGTTTCAATAACATTGCAAAGAAGTTGGACAAATTCTTCTTTCTAGGAGACAGAGGTTCCTTCCCCTTTGACTTGGAGGGTTTAATTGTCCCATGTCTAGGATCAAATCACTATCCAATTCAATTGGATATTCTGGGAGAGAAACAACCAGCTTGAAATCCTTTCAAGTTTGAGAACATGTGGATGAAAGATCCGGACTTCTTTAAGCTGGTAAAGGAATGGTGGAATGAGGAGAATCCTAAAGGGTCAAAAATGTTTTGCTTTGTCTCAAGATTGAAACATTTAAAAAAAAGCTTAAGGAATAGAATTGGTAACATTTCAAGAACATTTTTGAGACTAAAAGGTTAATTGAAGAGGATATATTGCTCCTAGTGGAAGAAATTGTCAGGGAAGGAATGAATGATAGAAGCTACTTGAAGGAGAAGGAGTTAATGTTGATTTATGAGGAAACCCTTGTGAAGGAAGAAATCTTTTAGAAGTAGAAATCTACGGAACTTTGGATCAAGGAAGGAGATAAAAACACAAGGTATTTCCACAATTCAACAAAATAGAGGGATGTTAATAGGATCACCTCAATCAAACTTTCAGATGGATCAATTGTCGAAGAATCGAAAGACCTATCCAAGGAAATGGTAACCTTCTTCAACAGACTTCTAAACAACTTTGAGGGCTTGAGTTTAGGAGCTCAATAAGACATGATAAGAAATATTCTAGTATTAGTATCATATGAACAAAATATAATGTTGAATGAGAAGTTTTAATTGGAGATAAAAGTAGCCTTGTTCCAAATGCACCCAGATAAAGCTCCGGGCCTGGATGGTTTTCCTGTAAGTTTTTTTAGAGATGTTGGGACATGGTTGATTAGGATTTGGATGAGGCTATTAAAGCTTCTTGGAACTCAAGAAACTTTGTCAAAGAGGTGAATAACACACTCATTGCTCTAATCCCCAAGAAAGAATCTCCATACACCTTGGATGATTTTTGCCTTATCTCTCTTTGCAACACCATCTATAAGGTGATGTCTAAGGCCATAGTGAACAAGCTAAAGAAGATACTACCAGACATAATCTATGATGGATAGACTGGCTTCGTCCCTGGCAGGTCTATTCTTGATGGAGTCATAATTTCACAAGAAATGCTTCATTCCATTCAACAAACCAAGAAGCAGAGTATGCTAGTCAAATTGGATATTAGGAAAGCATATGATAAGGTGAACTGGAGGTTTCTCTTGAAGGTCTTGGAGGCCTTTGGCTTCAACAAAAGATGGCTGAATTGGATTTATTATTGTATTTCAATCCCTTATTATTCAATTCTTCTAAATGGTTCACCAGAAGGGTGCTTTGAGTCCTCTCGGGGGATTCGCCAAAGGGAGCCTTTGTCTTCCTTCCTTTTCATCATAATGGCTGAAGCACTTGGAAGAACTCTAAAAAAGGATCTGGAGATCAGAAATGTGGAAGGAGTAGAAATAACAAGCTTTCTCCCACCGGTTACTCATCAACAGTTTGTAGATGATACTATGTTGTTCGGGACAACGAAAAGAATGGAGGCCTTCCATTTTATGGAGAGTTTAAACAAATACTTGAAGGCATCAGGTCAGGAAGTGAGTCAAGAAAAATCACAAATTTTCTTTTTCTATAAGCTGGCCTAGAAAGAGCAAGAAATTTTGAGAATCTTTCCTTTCAAAAAGGGACAACTTCCATGCACATATCTGAGACTTCCTCTAGCCAAGGGACTAAGAACTGGAAACCTCTAGGACCCCCTCAAATAGAAAGTAAGATCCAAAATGGCAACCTCGAAAGGTAAATGGTTGTCTTCGACGGGAAGGATCACAATGTTGAAGGCATTAATCTTAGCCTTACCAATCTATCGAATGTCATGTCTATCTTTACCTTCAGGGGCCTGCAATGATTTGGACAAGAAAATGAGGAAATTCTTCTGGCAAGGTAATGAAGAAAAATATAAGCTAGCCCTTATCTCATGGGAGAAGATTTGCAGGTCCATAGTCGAGGGTGGGGTTGGAATAAAAAACTTCTCTTTACATAACAAAGTACTTGGGGAAAAACTAGCATGGTGAATGTATAAGAAGCTTGAAAGGAAGTAGGCAAAGTTTTTGAGATGAAAATACTTAGACAAGGATAGTCCCTCCAATATCCTATCCACCTCCAATCCTCCCCAGGGATCAAGATTATGGAACTTCATTCAAAAGTGTAATCCAATGATCATAGAGGGTAAGTGCAAGAAGATTGGGGGCCAAAAAGGGGTCTTAAGTGGCCACTTTTTTTTTTTTTTCTAAAATTAGGAAATACTAACCTTGGATGAGAAATTAAGCATAGTTACATTCAAAATTTGAAGATGCAACCAAAACAATGATCGTAGCGCTCTGATTCTACTTTCTAAACTACTAATGTTTTTTGAAAATGGTATAGATTAAGGGGTTCAAAATAGGGAGCCATAGAAATTGGTGTTGTTTCTACCAAAAAAACATAACATAGCATGTTTTGTGGCTCCCTCAAAAGGTTAACTTTTTTTTGGTATTTTTAAAATCGCTTCAGTGAGAAATTAGCTAATAGCATGTAGTTTATGCCAAATTTTTCTAATAATTTTTTAATGAATATTTGATTTTTAACTAATTTTCAAAGTGGGCACATCCTAAAAAATAGAATTTTGGCTGTGCTACCCCTGTAAATTTTGAAAAATAATGGAATTTTTTTAATATGTGTAGAATGGAGTCTAGTTTATAAAAATGCAATTTATTTGAAATTTCAATGAACGGTTAATTTATAATGAAAAAAAGACTAAACACTAGTTTTTGCCCAAAAACAAACACAAAAATAAAAGAAATTAAAGATGAAAGGCTCAACATTGCCAAAATGCAAAAAAACTTACATCGTTAAATAGCTAAGAGAAAGCCTAACATTACCCAAGTGTTCGATTTGTTCGACCTTGAAACATGTGCAAATTTGAGGGTTAGCACAAACAAAATTATGTGAAATATTGTAGAATTTTCAAAAACACGCCTATGGACATTGGGAAGGCACTCCAAGCCTTTGGGTTTAAAATCCAAAGCAAATCCCAAGCCTAAGGCTTGGGATTCCCAAAGAAAAATATAATGTGAGTGCGTTATAACGCGCTCGCATTATGTTTTTCTTTTTTTCCTTTTTTGCATGTTTGCCGATGTTTGCCCAGTTTGACATAACGCGAGCACGTTATAACACGCTCGCGTTATGTCTTCCTTTGAATGATTTATGTTCAAGTTTTGTAAGTATGTTTGATGGATGTATATATGTATGCTTGTAGGTATGTATGTATGTACATGTATGCATGCTTGTTTGTATGTATATATGTATGCATATTTGTATGTATGTATGTACATGTATGTATGTATGTCTGTATGTATGTATGTATGTATGTATGTATGTACATGTATGTATGTATGCATGTATGTATGCATGTAAGGGTTTTGGGTTTAGCGTATATAAGGACCTAAGCCCATATAGTTTTTAGGGTTGAGGGATTAGGGCTTAAGTAATAGGTAGAGGGTGGAGGTTAGAGGGTTAAGGGTTAGAGTTGAGGGTTAATATTCAGGTTGTTGAGTGTATAAGATTAAGTGTGTAAGGCATGGGGATTAGGGTTTAGGATATTGGGTTTAGGGTTTACGATATGGATTGAGGGTATATAAGGCATAGGGTGACTTGGGTTGAGAGCACGTATGGTTTAGGTTTAATTTAAGTATAGGGCTGAGGCACAATGTTCAAGGTTTAGGGTATAAGGGTGAGGTTATAGGGTATAGGGATGAGGGTTTGTGGGTGTAGACTTCAGGGTTTAACCTGTATAGGGTTGAGGATTGAGGGATTGGGGCTTAAGTATATGGTTGAGGGTATAGGGTTGAGGGTTTAGAGATAGGTTTTAGGGTTTAAGGTTTAAGGGTTAAGGGTTAAGGAATAGGGTTTAGAGTTTAGGGGTAAGGGATTAGGGTTTAAGGTATAGTGTCAAGGATTGAGGGTTTAGGATAGCATTTAGGGTTGAGGGATGAGGGATTAGAGTTGAGGATTGAGGGATTAGGGTTGAGGGTTGAGGGTTGAGGGATTAGGGTTTAAGGTATAGTGCTGAGGGTTGAGGGTTTAGGGATAGGGTTTAGGGTTTAGGGTTGAGGGATTAGGGTTTAGGGTTGAGGGATTAGGGTTTAATGTTGAGGGTTGAGGGTTTAGGGATAGGGTTGAGGGTCGAGGGATTAGGGTTAAAGTAGAGTGTCGAGGGTATATGGATTAGGGATAGGGTTTAGGGTTGAAGGTTTAAGGGTAGAGGGTTGAGGCTTTAGGGATGAGGGTTAAGGGATTAGGGTTTAAGATATAGTGTCGAGGGTTGAGGTTTTAGGGATAGGTTTTAGGGTTTAAGGTTTAAGGGTTGAGGGTTGAGGGATAGGGTTTAGGGTTTAGGGATAAGGGATTAGGGTTTAAGGTATAGTGTCAAGGGTTGAGGGTTTAGGAATAGGGATAGTGTTTAGGGTTTAGGGATGAGGGATTAGGGTTGAGGGTTGAGGGATTAGGGTTTAAGGTATAGTGTCGAGGGTTGAGGGTTGAGGGTAGGGTTTAGGTTTAGGGTTGAGCGATTAGGGTTTAGGGTTGAGGGATTATGGTTTAAGGTATAGTGTTGAGGGTTGAGGGTTTAGGTATAGGGTTTAGGGTTGAGGGATTAGGGTTTAGGGTTGAAGGATTAGGGTTTAACATTAAGGGTTGAGGGTTTAGGGATTAGGGTTAAAGTAGAGTGTCGAGGGTATAGGGATTAGGGATAGGGCTTAGGGTTGAAGGTTTAAGGATTGATGGTTGAGGCTTTAGGGTTGAGGGTTAAGGGATTAGGGTTTAAGATATAGTGTCAAGGGTCGAGGTTTTAGGGTTTAAGGTTTAAGGGTTAAGGGTTGAGTGATAGGGTTTAGGGTTTAGGGATAAGGGGTTAGGGTTTAGGGATAAGGGATTAGGGTTTAAGGTATAGTGTCGAGGGTTGAGGGTTTAGGAATAGGGATAGCATTTAGGGTTTAGGGATGAGGGATTAGGGTTTAATGTTGAGGATTGAGGGTTGAGGGTTTAGGGATAGGGTTGAGGGTCAAGGGATTAGGGTTAAAGTAGAGTGTCAAGGGTATAGGGATTAGGGATAGGGTTTAGGGTTGAAGGTTTAAGGATTGAGGGTTGAGGCTTTAAGGCTAAGGGTTAAGGGATTAGGGTTTAATATATAGTGTCGAAGGTCAAGGTTTTAGGGATAGGTTTTAGGGTTTAAGGGTTGAGGATTAAGGGTTGAGGGATATGGTTTAGGGTTTAGGGATAAGGGATTAGGGTTTAATGTATAGTGTCGAGGGTTTAGGGTTTAGGAATAGGGATAGCATTTAGGGTTTAGGGATGAGGGTTGAGGGATTAGGGTTAAGGGTTGAGGGTCGAGGGATTAGGGTTAAGGTAGAGTGTTGAGGGTAGAGGGATTAGGGTTGAGGGTTTAGTGATAGGGTGTAAGGTTTAGGGTTGAAGGATTAGGGTTTAGGGTTGAGGAATAGGGTTTAAGGTAAAGTGTTGAGGGTTTAGGGATAGGGTTTAGGATTTAAGGTTTAAGGGTTGAGGATTGAGGCTTTAGGGTTTAGGGTTAAGTGAGACCTAGATGGCTATGGATGGATGGAGAGGTAGACAAGGAGCAATTGAGAGACATAGAGAGGGGAGAGGTAGAGAGGTGAGGGGGAGAGATAAGTGAGATATAGAGAGGTGAGAGATAGAACATGAGCTAATGGAACTAGAGGTGAGAGATATTGCAAAGGTGCTATCAAAAGTGAGATAGGCATAAATATTTATAGGCACTCCTTTCTATCATATTTTGCAATATATCACACCTCTAGCTACTTGGCACTTCTTTGCCATGACAACTCAGTGGAACATTATAAAGAGACTAAATTTAGTTAATTCACTTCATAAGTTTTAAAATAAAATACCTAGACCACTACAAAAAGAAGGATGATGATCCCTTGAATTATGCACATGGCAATCCCTCCACTTCTAAAGCATCAATCTACTGGTATTTGGATCAAGGAACCCTCAGTAACACATGAACTCTCTAAACTCCTTTCTACTTTAGACACATATTTTTCTATGGATCAATCAATGTGATTGCATTTTGGCTCGCTATACAAATGGTAAAAAGGCCTAGACCCCCATGATCCAGGCCCACGCACTTTGTTTTCATGATGTTTATGCGCATTTTCTAACCAAAAAAAAGTGTTTTCATGCTATTGAGAAGTTCACATGCACATTTTGCACATTCTACCACCTTTGCATGAACTTTCCACCACCTTTTTCTTCTTTGCCAACTTAAGAAGGAGGAAATAACATAGTTTTCACATCGAATTTGATATATATCAATTCAAGTTTCAATTTTTATAGTGTTGCAATGTTAATTGTGATTGAATTGTAGGAATTTAACATTATAGATTGGTTAATAGTATTGTTGTTACTAATTCTAATTGAGTGTTATTCAATTTAATGTTGAAAAGGAAGCAAGTAGTGAAAAACTCAAATTGTTGAGGAGTTTGATGCAAGAAGAAAAAAACACTACATAATTGGGTACTCTCTCCATTCGAATCTCCATTTTTTAGGTATGTCAAGTCTTTACATGCATGTTCTTTACATTTTCTTTGATTCTATTTGAATCACTTTATCATGCTTTATCATACATGTTTATATCACTTGTATGGTATGCATAATAAAAGACTATGTATACATATTTTGTGTTTATATAATAGACTATGTTTTAAATTAGTTCATGGTATGCATAATAAAAGATATCTCAAAGGTCAACATTAATTAAAATAGATGCAATCACAATCAAGAAAGAAGTCTACAATCTCACATGGTGCCATGTATATTTTCTACACTTGGGCTCTTTAATAATTATGTGCAATAATGAATTAAACAAACCTTAACATACCGTGATGTCAAACTATACAAGAATAAATCCTTACAACAAATAAATATACAATCCCTTAAGCATGTAATGAAATACTATTATCTTGTCATATTAACAAGTTAAAATACAAATGAATAGGTGCCAAGATCATACAAGTAAATCCCAATAGGCTTAATCCAATCATGATCCATGCTATGCTACATTATTCTTCATGTTGGAGGATGTGGAGACCTCTTTAGTGTCTTGGGCTAGGACATTCCTTATGAACCTATTCATGATGATTTGTATGCACATGACACAACAATATTTCAAAATTTCCTAATTGTCCTTTGTTAGCACATGATGATGGTTACCTTGATCGACTATATACCTTTCAATACCCTAAATTACAGAGATTAGTCTAATGATTTTTATGACAGTCCTAGGTATGTCTCCAAATATTCATGTTTCCAACTTCTTAGATGTGCAAGAAATAATTCTGAGCATTTTATTCATCATAAATAAGTCACTTTTAGTCAATATAAGCCAAAATACATCCATTTGCAATCATGGATTAGTTAAGGACAACTAGGTAGTAAATTTGTTGCCATTGGCAACTTCACAAATTTGGTGTCTTGTCTTGTCCTCCTTGGTTTTCTCCATGGATCTCCATCATTGTCTTCATGATTTGTATAATTCATCATGTCATAGTGGCTTCATCATTCCATAATTATCTAATCACAATAACCCTAGATGGCTATCCCTAGGACTACTATGTGAATTGCACACTATGTATTTCAGCAATTTAGATTTCCTTCATGTGTGTTTCAATAGTTTGTAGTGTTAGGACAGTCTTATGTGAAACTTATTGAACATAATTAAACTCCATCACACTACCTCAAATGAAATTAAACTCAATCCAAATTTCATCAATATGACAATCCTTTTGAATAAATCAGTTATGGCATGATAATCCTTTATGAGCACTTGGTCAATCTTCTTCAAACTTTCATCTTTTGTCTGTACTAAAAAATCTCTAAAATAATCCTCTTAGAACCTTACAAATAAAGTTATTATCATGTGCATGAAGTGATCAACAATAATGGTTGTCTCTAGAACTAGGTGTGATAGTCTTAAATAGTTAGGATTGTTATGACTGCCCTCATAGCTGTGACAGTATTATTTGCATCTGAATATGACAGTCATGTCTCCATGCAATGAACTTGTCTAGGATATCTTTTTGCAACACCCATCCTCACCTTCATTCTCATTACAAAGATCAACAACACTCCTGAGAAATGCATTTGTACCTATTCGTGATTATCCTAAGTGTTGGTTATGACAACAGATTATCTCCTTCTTCATAGTGGCCTTTATGGCAATTTAGCTTATGCACATGATTATCTACTTGAGTTTGGCATTGCTATTTTAATGAGCCTTGACTTTAATAATTGTCTCTTGATATCCCTTCTTCACCCTCTACACTAATCCAAAGTATGCCCTAGTTTGATGTCTCCCACGATCTCAATCATCTCTCCTTTCATGACTAGATGGTTATCAACAAGTGTTGGCCCACGAGATGTCTCCAAGTGAAAATCAAGTGTATCATGTGTCCTAAATTATGTCCCATGGCTACAAGCTCAATCTTCATGTGTGAGGAGATGATACTAACATTACACCATATGAGGACTATTGTACACTGATAGGATCAAGTGAGCTACACTCTTTCAGAAGCTCAATTGCAGGTTCATGGAGTATCTAGATAGCATGCTTTTGTTCTTCATGTGCAATTCAAGCCTGGGATGAGTGCGAGTCAAAGGAGTGGGTTGACGAATGGTGGTTAAGTTATCTTAACCCACTTGACACGTATCGACCCCCAACGACATTGGAACTGACAAAGATGGAATCATCAATTAACTTTGACCACATATTAGATCTAGTTCAACTAGGTAATATATCTACTTGCATAGTTTTTTGAAATTCTTAATGTTATCTTACTTTGTAGTGTTTTTGTAATGTTGACTAATTTCATCTAATTTGCTACACATATCAATGTAGGGCATATATATGCAGTTATTGCAGATGAAGATAACAAAGAGGGAAAATATTATTATTTGTGTTGTGTTGAGGCCAAAAAGAAATTGGAGGCCCCATTTACAGATGGAGAAAACATCGAGTACCCTACAGGCTCAGTGGTTGTTACTTGAACATAGCTTAGAAGCTACCCACATAAGAGTGTCAATGTTTGGTTGTTTTGGGACTTTGACACGCATCAGAAGATTCTTCATTATTCAAACCTTGTCATGGCATCCATGTTCATTTGATACAATATTGAGGTAGACCTTTAAACAAGACCTTGTGGAAGGTACATGAGTCTGACCATGAGGCAATACTTGAGACAATAAAGAGTAGAGTAGACCCGGATGGTTCGTTGGATTAATTTGTAAGTTTACATAGGTTTGTCTTTTTTTATTTGCTGCTACATTTTTACATATATACACATTTTTACATCATCATATTATGCTTCATGGGGTTAGACCTAAGTGATGGATGAAGTTGATCCTAAGAGTAATGTATAAAATCTAGGTAATGCATAAAATATAGGTGTCTCTAGTTGTCTTGGTTTCTAACTAGATAATAGGTGTCTCTACTTGTGTCTTAGGTATACACTATATGTCAACTAGGTAGATAGAGACTAGAAAAAAGATATTTAATCTAATCTAGGTGTCTTAGGTAGATACTATATATCAAGGACCTGTCTAGAGACTAGAATAAGGTATAATTTAATCTAGGTGTCTTAGGTAGGTACTATATGTCAACTAGGTCTACCATAATAGGTGTCTTAGGTAGAACTATAATCTAGGTGTCTAGGTGACTTAGGTCTAGACTACAATAAGGTATAAATACTAGGTGTCTTAGGTCTACTATGTCTAGAAAATCTAGATACATACTATACAATAGGTGTCTTAGGTGTCCTACGTCTACTAGAATACATGTGTATTCGGTCTTAGGTGAGGCCACATGAGCTTCCACCTTCCTGTTGTTGGCCTTATCACTATAGAATATTTATATTTCTTGAAGCTAAGGGAAGCTCTTTTTCTTAATAGGAAAACTTTATCGACTTCAGTGTCCTCATGGTGCAGGGGCACCCAGGTTGTCATGCCTCCAAGAGGGGTCAAAAAGTGAAATTTTGTTTTGATTGAGTCAATTGTATGTAATAAGGTCTTCTAAGACCATTTCATATGTTTTTGAGTTGGTTTGAGTCATTTAGGGCCAATTTGAGTCTTTGAATCTTGTTGCAAAAAAGTGTCAATGGTACAAGGTTTTCTGCTGCCCAAAAAATCATCAGAAGGAGGTAGTGTAAAGTTGCAAAGGGGTGTAACTTTTGTCCTACTCCTAATGCAACCAAACTGACTGTTCCAACACATCTAGATGGGTATGTTTAGGCTAGGCATGGTCTTGTTTTTCACCCAAACATACCGAAACAGTCTGAGCTACATTGTACCAACGATATCCTTGAAGAGTCCAAAGTACAAAAAGGTAGCAATCTTTGATGAGCTGTTACTCAAAAATTGTGTCACTTTATAAATATTTTGTTTGAGGTAACATGATCATGTAGGGTCCCTCTACAATAACCTCTCTCAATTTTTTATATCTCTAAGGCATTTGCCCATGGTGAAAAGTTTTTTGCTGCCCCAAAAACTGTCAAAAGGAGGTAGTGTAAAGTTGCAAAGGGGTGTAAATTTCGTCCTTCTCCTGATGCGGCCAAAGTGACTATTCCAGCACATCTATATGGGTACTTTTAGTCTAGCTATGGTCCTATTTTTCACCCAAACATGCTGAAACAGTCCGAGCTACATTGTACCAGTGATATCCCTGAAGAGTCTAAAGTGCAAAAAGACAGCAATCTTTGACGAGCTGTTACTTAGAAACCATGTCACCTAGAAACATTTAATCTAAGGAAATGTGATCATGTAGAGTCCCTATATAATAACCTCTCTCAGTTTTTTATACCTCTAAGGCGTTTGCCCGTGGTGAAAGGTTTTCTATTGCCCCAAAAATTGTCAAAAGGAGGTAGTGTAAAGTTGTAAAGGGGTGTAACTTTTGTCCTGCTCTTGTTGCGACCAAACTGACTATTCCAATGCATCTAGATGGGTACGTTTAAGCTAGGCATGGTCCTATTTTGTATCCAAACATGCCGAAACAGTCCGAGCTGCATTGTACCGGTGGCATCCCTAAAGAGTCCAAAGTGCAAAAAGGTAGCAATCTTTGACAAGCTGTTACTCAGAAAATGTGTCACTTAGAGACATTTTATCTAAGGCAATGCGATCACGTAGGGTCCGGGTCCCTCTACAATAACCTCTCTAAGTTTTTTATATCTATGATGCATTTGCCCGTGGTGGAAGGTTTTTTGCTACCCCAAAAATTGTCAGAAGGAGGTAGTGTAAAGTTGCAAAGGGGTGTAACTTTCATCCTACTCCTAATGCGGCTCAACTGACTATTCCAATGCATCTGGATGGGTACATTTAGGCTAGGCATGGTCCTTTTTCACACCCAAACATGTCGAAACAATCTTAGCTACATTGTACTGGTGATATCCCTGAAGAGTCCAAAGTGCAAAAAGGCAACAATCTTTGATGATTTGTTACTCAAAAATTGTGTCACTTAGAAACATTACATCTAAGGCTATGAGATCACACATGCTCCCTCTATAACAACCTCTCTCAATTTTTTATATCTCTGAGGCGTTTGCCCATGGTGAAAGTTTTTCTGCTACCCAAAAAATGGTCAGATGAATGTATTGTAAAGTTGCAAAGGGGTGTAAATTTCATTATGCTCCTCGTGCGGCCAAACCAATTATTCTAACACGTTAGGATGGGTGCGTTTAGGCTAGGCATGGTCCTATTTTGTACCCAAACATGCTGAAATAGTTCAAGCTACATTGTACCAGCAATATCCTCACACATTACATTTGATATAACTGTTATAGTCTTCACATATCAACATGCATCTTATGGTTGTTAACATACTTGTTTTAGAAATCAACATAGTCATATATGAACTGCTTGTTCTTTTATCTTGGTTCACCTTGACTTTATTCTCTAGTACTATCTCTATAGGGTTTGTTTTAGTCCTTCAATGCATTGTTCCATCACTGCAATCTTAGACCCCTATTGGGCTTGAAATAGACCTCTGTTAGTCTACTCTCTTAAACCTTAATATCATCTCCATGGTGTCATATCCATGTTGTTCAACCCTCATCTTCTTCCACCTTTAGGTCACTATATTATTAGGCTTGAAGATAACATCATTACATAGCCAAGATATATAAGGGGTCAAATACTAAAACTAGATCATCAATGATAATGAATACAATAAGCCATGAACCACCCACCATAAATAAAAGTGGCCATATTACAATGTACATCATGAACAATATTTGAATAACTCCAAGCTCAACTCTACAAATGAATATTCTAAGATCCTATGGTCTTGGTGCTGATTGAGGAAGGGGTTGAACCCAATAACGGGAGGATCTCCCTTTCCTCCCCATCCATAAATCAAGGTGATCAAGCACCATCTATAATTCAAAAGTGTGGTAGAATGGTGATTATCTTATTTAATTCATTTCCTTATTAACACATAAGTATACACATAAATTCATGGATCCAAAACATCTCAAATGCATGGAAATAGATTTCTCAACTAACATCAACACATCCTTTCTAGCATATAATACACAAATAAATACAAGTACATGATCAAGCCAAATATGACCATTGATAGTAACCACAAGTCATTTTAATCCTACAAGTTTGACTTAGAACTATACATCCAAGATCATATCCAAATCCACATGAATTGCTAATCACATCCCATATTATGAAAGCTTTCTTCAGGTGAGGATATATGTCTTACTAAGAACACATGCCCAAGGTAGAACTATATGCATCCCATACTACAAGAATCTTAACCTTAGTATAGCACAAGTATCCAAACATACATAATATAACAATTCAAATATGCATTTGAACACACACACAAAAATGCAATACCATACAACAACATACAATTCAAACATTAAGAAAACAAGCACACATGACCAATCTTCCTTTCTCTATTTTCTCAAGCATGTCTAATTTTGAGAGACTAAAACTTTCAATCCAAAACTCAAATTCTCTTATCATCAATTAGGATGGATTCTTTGACAATTAAACTTTGAAACCTAAAGGCATACAAAAATGATCTACACTGTACCTATCCATATTACATAATGATCAACAAAAATGATTTGTATTAACCAAATATCCATATAGGCATACATCAATATCTATCGATATAAGTATAACATATATACAAAATAGCCATATAGGCTTACAAGAATACCATATAGGCATACAATGTCAACTATATGCAATACAAAATATATGTCCACAAATGCCATATAGGCATACAACAAAGGAACACAATAAAAAGTCATTCCCCTATGTCTGGTGAAGAGAATAGATCACGAGCAACCTTTGAACTTCGAGGGGATGGAGATGCGTATGAGGGTGGTCTACTATGAACCTAAGGGTTGCTCCTCTTATTTAGTTGTTCATGGATCTGTAGTTGTTACAATAAAAAGTATAGACATTAATATATAGAAATTACATTATAAAAAATGAAACATTTAACAAAATAACCACTTACCGCTATCTGAAAATATGTCTCCTCATTTTCCTCAGTACCAAGATTAGGTTATGGCAATGTCATGTCCTATAGAAACCATCCAGATAGAAATTAAACTTCAAATCAATAATTATTTGATTTTTCAAAAATAAACAACTATAACAATGAATGTAATTTGAAATTTACTAATCTGCCTCATACCCCCATCAAAGGCATGGAGCTATGAATCGCAGAGAACAGGCCATGTTCCATTGCCCTATGAACATCAGGAGGTGTCTCCGCGGCCTACATCATCTGAAAATAAAACAAAATTATTCAATTACGAAAACTATAATAGTGATGCAAGTCATGGCTCCTAACATACACACACGTTCACCTAAACATGGAAGTACACACAATAAAGCACACAAGTCATGCATATATACAAATTAAATGAAGATTCATGACTATTGTGTGCTATAAGGGTCAACAAAGGAGGGACCATAGTAGCATCAAATTTTAGGTTTAAGAAGTTAGAGAGGGAGTGAAGGTGTTAGTTTAGGTTTAGGTTGGTAGTAGGGTGAGGTAGGGTTGTGCTCAAATTTTTGTTTGTTTGGTAGTCATGGAGGTAGGACAATGCCGAAGATAGAGTTTGTGGGTTTATAGGACAATGCCTAAACTGGAAATCACATAGACATTAGGTAAGTTTGTGGGTTTACAAGAAGGAGGAATATCAAGATTTTGAGGGATAATAGGAGGGAGGAAAGATACTAGATAGGAGAAGAAAAACCTTTAAAAATTTCTTATCATTTTCTTCGTCTTGAGGTTTGTCAGGGGGTGGGTTGGAAGCAAACTAGGTTTGGGACATCTGGTAGGTGTATATTAGGAAATAGCTAGGGTAGATATGGGTTGGTTAGTAGGTTGGGTGTAGTGTTGGGGAAGTTAGGCCTACTATTAGAAGTGGATGGGGAAAGGTCCTACACTTTTTCTTTTACTTTATCTTGGAGGGGTGTTAGAGGGGAGATAGATAGAAGTCAGTGAGGAAGGTGAAGTAGTAATAGGTGGATATATGGTGGGGAAGATAGGGGCATAGC
Source organism: Cunninghamia lanceolata (assembly GCA_027924645.1). NCBI lineage: Eukaryota > Viridiplantae > Streptophyta > Pinopsida > Cupressales > Cupressaceae > Cunninghamia > Cunninghamia lanceolata. The sequence continues at coordinate 681,322 of BSBN01000022.1, forward strand.
TAGTGGAGTAGGTGAAGTAATAGAAAGAGGATGTGGGGTTGGGGCAGCAATGTGTTTAGAGGCATAAGATAGGTAAAGGTGAAAGAGGGAATTGGTATGAGGTTGAGGTGGACCAGAAGGGGTTGGCAAAACATAATCTAAGGAGAAGTGTCTTAAGGTAACAACTAGTTGGTATGGGCTATGAGAAATGGTGAAGACATTACCATTATGGGGAATTTTAGAGTCAACAAAGGAGGGACCTAGATGCTGTTGGAGTCAATCATATGCTATATAAGATGTCATAGGCTCATACCCTCTCTGGTGTCATGTCTTGGGGTCTAATTGGTGGTAATTGGATGAGTTTATTAGAGAGAATTTGTCGAAGAATAGTGTGGAGTGGATCAACAAGCTTTGATAGACATGTATGGAAAATATGGTAGCGTAGACAAGGCAGTGAGCTATTTGAAAAGATGCCTCAAAGAAATGTGGTCTCATGGTGATGTCCTTGTCTATGCATCTTGTTGTCATGACATTCCATGAGACCACATTTCTTTGAGGCATTTTTTCAAATAACTATATTGTAATTGAAATTTTGTCATCTATCAACATCTAGTTATTGTTGCAAATATGTGCCTAAGTGGTGTTGTCATTGATGTCAACATATTCTTGTTGCCATTAGTGTCAACTGTATCCTATTTTGTTGTCTGTATAGAAGACCGGATTGTTGAGGATATTGAGAAAATTAATAACAATCAATGCATGCGGATCATGTGGATGTGAAGAGGATTGTCAGAGGTTGCTCCAGTTAATATTTGAGAAGTCCACACGAAGATTTGAAGGAGTTATGACCATCTGAGTAGAACCGGTTCCTGCAATACTTAGGAAAGACAGAGTGACAGGAAAGAGGTACAGAGTGCTCTGGTAATATAAAATTGTGATCTACAGATCTGACGGCATGTTTGGGAAGTCAGTGTGTATCATCAACTCCAGTGGTTTGTGGTTTGGAGGTCCGCAAGCTATCCTTCTAGTTTGACAGGCATGGCAGAGAGTGTTCTTGAGCTTCTGGAGGAAGATTCAAATGTTTCTGGCAATATGGTTTAGAGTGAATGTTATTGGTTATTTCAATTTGCTTGTAGAGATCTCTAGATCATGTGGCTACTATGTTGGAGGTCCGCATTGAAGTTTGAGTTTGTTGATTGAAGATTTCTTCTTTAAGGTTGATGTTCTTCCTAGTCTTGGCCGACCGGATGTTCCTAGCATATTGCGGATTCCTTAAGGGCATCTTTATGAAATGTGGAGTGATTGTAGAAGCAGATTCAAGTCTCAATTATGCTTGGCCAATAGTGTGAAGATCCACATTGAGTTTAGCTGACCTTGTTGATCATTCCAAGGTTGATAAAGCATATAAATACTTGTTGACAAGTCATTGAAAAATCATCCTTGTGCAAAATAGATAAAATTTGAATAAAAGATCAAGAGAAGAGTAGAGAAGAATGGGAGAGAGAGCAGTACAGAGTGTGAAGAAGAATTCAGGGCAAAGAAAAAGTTCTTGAGCATTCATTGAAACTAAATCAGGCATGAAGTAGATGCTAATTCTCAGTTAATTCTTTCTAAATAAATTATGTAGGCAGTGAGCCTTTCTTTTGAGCAGTGAGCTCTGGACAGTGTGCCTGAAGGCATGTGCCTTCTATTTTATTAAAGTAATTTTAACAGGGTACACATTTTTGTGGGTTAATTCCCACCATGGTTTTTCCCTTAACCAGGTTTCCACATCAAAATCTTGGTGTCAAATGTGTTGATTATGTTTCTGCTCTTATGTTGTTGATCTATGCTTTAATGTTTACATCATTAATCTGGTAGTCAGATAATAAAGAAGGTTAAAAGCAGAAAAAATATTTATTGTGGGACAACTGATTCACCCCCCGCTCTCAGTTGTTTGGTCTAAATCCAACAGTTATTAGTTATGCAATGTATAGCAATGCTTTGAGTTTGAAAGATGTGCAATGAAATGTAACCAATGATATCAATATAAAATACAAAAATCTAGTAAATACAATTCATTCATTAAACTATTTATTTTATTACCTCCATGAAGCTTTGAAGTCCACCACCACTGGTAGGTGTTGTCATGAAATCTCCAATATTAACCTATTCAACATCCAAAATCAGCTATTAGAATACCATTCATATAACAATGCTATTCACATGTAATATTTATAATTGTTTACTAGTTACATACCCTGACAGTAGATGATCTAGTGTAATATGCAGGTGGAGAACCACTGAAAACTGTATCAATGCTATGACCTTGAAATTTCATTAAAATCATCAAACTAAATTAGTTAATCTTGCATTTAAAAAATAAAATTTAATAAATTAAATTCAATGAACTTGCTAAGATTTACCTGAGTATCAAGGCCGAAAGTCTCACTCAGGAGGGCATCTGTCATCACCATTTGCTCAGCTATAGATGTAGCCTACACACCTACGTCACAACTATCCATGGGGTCATAACCACATGTTGACTTGCAAGCCTGACAAGTATGGGGTGGAACCCTACCCGAACTCTCCCCTGGCCCACACTGTGCTATAGGACTAGCATGTTCTATGATGCTCTAGGTCAAGGTACTAATGGACTGAAGTGTCTCGACCTCAACACTCTCCTTCACAATGGAAGGGATAGAAACATGCTCATGGGTTGGTTTGGAAAGTACTCGTCTCGCTTCCCGCTATGGGTCAACACATGCCCCTAGTCTATCTTGTGTTGACCCCCTACCTCTACCTTGGAACTCCCACATATCAAAATAATTTGGCACTTTATTTTTGACAAACTCGCAGTAGAGTTTCCTCAAAAATATTGTGGGAACTCATTATTGTTGCATGGAGGATGGTCAAAAACCATCCACCACCTCTGTGGAAAATTGTCCCTTATCACTTGGTTGTTGCACCAATGGATAGGGAATCTCTTGCATGCAAGGGGTAGAGGTTGATTTGTTCATGGGTTTGTGAAAATAGAACACAAGTCCAATTTTGTAATTTGTTCATTTTTAACTTGTTCATATGACAACTTATCTGCATAGAACTCTCTAAATTCTCTCCTCTCTTCTGACCAACTAGATATTTTCTTTCTAATTGAATCTACATTTGATAACATAGATTCAAAAGATTGAGCAAGCGTGGATCTATGCAAGGTTGAAGTTGTAGGTTCTTTCAACCTTGCAATTATGTCCTTAATTTGTTTTTTATTGTTTTTAATTTGCCCCATTATATTTTCTTGTGTTCCAGGGGCATATTGAGGAATGAATGGAGGTGTTTGTTGTTGGGGTTCTTCTTCAACAGGTATTTGCTATTCATGTGATGGAGGATTTTGTGGATTTTTAGGAGGAGGAGGAGGAGGTGCATTATCAATTCTTGTAAATTAAAAAAATTTACATCAAAAACTATTTTAACCTACCTATTTAGCAACAAATTCACATAAGAAATCAAATAGAACTTACTCCTTCGACCTCCCTGACGTCGTCGCAGTATTTTGACGATGAATCAGTAGAAAATAGTTGACGAAATGGCCTTCAATAATGCGAGCACGCTCTGCCTTCTCTCCAAGCCACGGGTTTCCTATGAAATGTTGTCAAATTATGAAATGAAATGCATTTTTTTTAATATTGAAGACAATAACATGCTCGTGTTATAATGTGAGCGCATTATGGCTTGGTGTTGGGCTCGACATCACCAAGCCATAACACAAGCACATTATAACATGTTTTTGTTATGTCTAAAACTTTTTTTTAAAAAAGTTGGCCACTTTTTGACCCCCCAACTTTTTGCACGCGCCCCAGACTACGTGTCCTAGGATATTCATGGTGGCAATATGTATTTTCATTGATGTCAACATAGCATACATTAATGTTAGCATAGTATATGGAAATGTATAGATAGACTTGTACAGAGGAAGAGTCAGTTTGGTCAAGGCAAAATAGTCTGGGAGAAGAGCAAATAGTCTAAGTATGGTAAGATGATCAGATTGGTGTGTGAGCATGGTACAAAGGTAATCACTTATGTTCTTGCATGATGCTAGTATCCCCACATGTATATCTAATTAGTTGGGTGTACCACACTTAATGACAAGAAGAAGAAATCTAACTAAGGCATTCAATGCACATCCCAAGGCAAGGTCCTCTTGTTCAGGTCCACATTCCTCCGCCGAGTAAGATTTGATCTTGTAGTTATGAAGATAGCTTTATTAAGGTATGTAAATGATAAATCTAAGTTTTCAAGTCCACACATCATCAGCATAAAAACTTACAAGGGACATAGTATCGACCATCACCTAGACACAGACAAGACAGACTGTTTCAGAGCCCATTTGCACAGGGTTGAGTTTTGCAGAGGTTGAAACATCTGTAGATTAGTCATTAGAGATTGTGTAGAGGTATTATATGGTCCAAGGTTTATCAAGTATGATTTGCATGTAGACACATTTCATTCTCTGATACCGCATTAAGTAGTTATGTTTGCAAGTAAAAATTTGAGTATTACTGTCCTCTCGACTCCTAGTTATCCATGTCAAATTCTTGAATTCCTCCAGAATCATTAGATAAAGGTGTACAGATCTAATAAGGAACATATGATGATGCTTTTTCTCATTCCTAAAAGGTTTTAGGCCTTGTATTGCACTGCAACATCATAACTTGAGATATGAAGTATCACATGTGGTCCAGAATGCTCTGTGTCCTAAAGATAGTCATGTTTTTTGGTTTGCGGATGAATAGTTTGATATGATACTTCTTCAGTAAGGTGTATGAATGTTGTTGAGACCATGCATGATTGATTTCTTGGTCCGCATAGAGTTTTTGGCTTCTTCTCGATAGTATGAAGATAAAACAATGAGCAGTTCTGAGCAGGTTGAGCCGATTGGTTACATTTTTTTATGTGTGAATGATCCTGATTAGTTTTCTTAACATTGGAAGGTATGGAAAGATATGTTCTGATCTCCCTTATGAATTTCTAAGGTCTGAAACAAGTTTCTCCTATCATATTGTATGTATGGATGTCAACTTGTGAAGAGCTACATGTTTCATCCAATGTTGATTGTGATGCCGACTTAATCAATATTTTGATGTGTTGCAGAGTATATTTATAGAAGATCAAGTTCATTTGTGAAATATATATAAGTAGAATGCAAAGATAAGAAAAACAGAATGAAAGATATGAAGTGTGCAAAATCAGTTTGAGGGCATGTGTTGAGCAAAAAATAGAAGATTGCATTACCAGCATAAATCAGATGTTCTCTTTATAGCAATCCATGTGGTTACTATCTTTTTAAATCCATTGTAGTGAGTAGAGTACTTAGGGAGTAGTAGCTTCTTTGGGTTTTAGCCCTAAATCAAATTTGTAATTGTTGCAAGCACAAATACAAGGAGTTGTATCTTCCTTGGGTTGCATCCCTAAAACAAAGTTGTAATACTTTTACAGTGAGCATAATATATTGTGAGGTAATCCTTACCATAGTTTTTCCCTGTTTTAGGGTTTTCCATGTAAAAATACTGGTGTTATGTGTGTTGCATGATATCCTTTCTTTCTCTAATTTATTTAGTTTGGTATGGTAAACAACTAGTTAAATTTTAGTATATGTTGATTCACCCCCTCTCAGCATTTTGTTCAACAATTGGTATCAGAGCTAAGTGCCTTTGAGAAGCCTAACAGCTGAGGTAGATCCTACACTTGAACACATGGAATCTGAAGCTATGGACAATGATGTGTTTGTACTAGAACCACATCTAGAAACAATGGAACCTGAAGGTTGGGATCTTGATGGGAGTGAAGTAGACCTTGAGGAGGAACTCAAGTCAGCCCTTAATGAACTGGATGAAGTAAGAGGATTGAATGAAGAATATGAAGACATACTTGAATTAGCAAAAGAGACAATTGAGAAGTTGAAGACAAAGGCCAAGGAATCAAAAGAAGAAATTGGCAAACAAAAATCCCTAATAGAAGGAGATAAAGGAGGTGACATAAATCTCACTTGGAAGCAGAAGAAATGATTTCAAATTAAAAATTCATGGTTGAATAAGAAAATAGGATTGAAGATTGCTTAAACACCAAGCTCTTTGAGAAATCAGTCGAATGTTCAAAACTTGAGGAAGAAGTTGTCACTCTAAGAAAAGAACTGGAAAAGGCAAAAGAGCAGATTGACAAAGGACTAAAACTAAAAGGAGGATTTGAAATTCTTGATGAAATAATTAACTCTCAAAAGCCAACAAAAGAAAATCAGGTCTTGGTTTTGAAAAGGGAAAGAGTCCTATGATCAGTGCCTCTACAAATTATTTATATGATAAATTTTATTCATGAGGAAAGTTTGAAACTAAGAAGGAAGAGACTTACACTGAAGATCCTAAGAAGAATGCCTACAGAATTACAAAAGAAGATGAATTCACTCTTGTCCAAAGACAAAGGAAGAATGTGAAGAAGAATTTCAAAAATCCTCAACCTACAAGACAACTAGCTCACATCAGGTATTCTCAACGTTTCAATGGCAATTTTTTTACTTGCAATAAGTTTGGTCACAAAGTTGTTGATTGTAGAAGCAAGACAAATCAAAATACTCTAAGATGTTATACTTGCAATAAATTTGGGCACAAAGCTACCGAATGTAGAAGTAAGTTAAGTCAGAATCCTATAAAGTGTTATGCTTGCAATAAAATGGGACATAAGGCCAATGAATGCAGAAGTAAAATGTCAAGGAATAATAGGGACAATGCTCAGCCCTTTCATGGATATTGTTGCACTTGTAACAAGTTTGGCCACAAGGCAACTAACTACAAATCTAAGGTAAGGAGAAATGGAAATGCTTAGCAATCAAAGTTCATCTTTCACAAGTGCAATCTAACAAGGCACTCTGGAAAGAATGTAAGGCATGCTCCACAAAAGAAAGTTCATATTGCTCAGCAAAAGAAGGAAAAGAACAAAGTATGGAAGAAGAAGGAGGAATGTTATGTTTCCAGACCTTTGCCTAGTGTAGGTGGATCCTCCAGTACCAAAGAGATGAAGTATTAGTTCAAGGGGACTTACAAATGCAAAATTCTTCAAACCCCTAAATAAATAAGGTGCTAAATTTCTTAGTATTTTAGCTAAATTTGGTATGAGCATATTAAGATAATGATTTAAAAAGGTCTGGTCAAAACTCTAGAGAAAAATCTCTCAATGCGGTAGATTGATTTTTAGTGATAAGAACATATACCAAAATGAAGCATTGAGTTAAGGGGATTTTTTACTATTAATCCTTCAAACCCCTTCAAGATGTTGAAAGCATTCTACATACAGATGTGTTTGAAGAAGGTTCAGGAGAAATTCATCATTCTGCGGTATTTTGCGGATAATTAAAGAATATTGTTATGCCACAGAGTAGGTCTAACCAAGTATTCACCTAACCCTACTGGTGCATTTAATGCAAAACAATTGAATAGATGTGGAGAGGTTTATAAGTCATTTCACATATTCAAAAGGCATTTGTGATCGAGCACTTGAGAGAAGACCAGAGAAAAGGTACACTTGGAGCATTTGAGCAACAAAGCAAAAGGAGAAAACCCAACAGTAAATCTCATAGGTATTCTTCATACTAGTTTCTGTTATCACAATTATTTATAATGGCTACATCTGTTACTCCTCAATTGATCAACATTGCTGATAAACCCTAACCAAAATTCAAGAAACATCCTTATAAGGCAATGGAAGTTGACAATAGCGGAGCATTATCTAATGTTCCTGCATTTGTGGTATACACAAAAGATGTTAGGATATATTCATGCAAAATTGGAAGAGATTGACCATGGTAAATTCAAAACCCTAAGGCATAAACTATTAGATGGTGATGATATACACTACAAACCTAAATATGCCAACATTGAAACAAAAAGGCTAGATATTTGGAAAGATTTTTTGGATTTCTGTAATGAGCATGATTAGGTTAGGTATGTCCTTAGTAGAATCCATGATGAATTCATATACCTTGACAAACCTCATCAAATAACGAAAGAAGCTATTAGGGTTGTAAGTGGGTTGCGTTCCACTGGACTCGTACTACAACTAAAATCAATCAAGAATGAAAAGGTCACTGAATTAACTGGTGCCAAATTTGACAAGAAGGCTTTAACAATTGATGACATTATTGACCCCAGTGTGAGATATGTAGCAATGGGAATTACGTACAAAGTGTACTAATCCAATAGAGACGGATCAATAACTAATACAACCATATACACTGCCTATCAGATGGCTAAAGAGGGTAAGGGCGAGTGCAAAAAGTTGGGGGCCAAAAAGTGGCCAATTTTTTTTAAAAACTTCTAAGACATAACACGAGTGTGTTATGTTTAAGTATTTAAAAAAACCTGTGTTTATGCTCATTATTTCATTTCATTTTCTAGCAAACCCATGACATGCAAACCCTTGAGAGCACGCTCGCGTTATTGGAGGTCAGATTCATCACCAAATTATCACTGATTCATCGTCAAAATGCTGCCACGACGTCAGGGAGGCCGAAGTAGTAAGTTGTATTTGCTTTTTTGTGTGAATTTGTTGCTAAATAGGTAGGTTCAAGTAGATTTTTGATGTAAATTTCTTTAATTTACAGGAATTGATAATGCACCTCCTCCTCCTAAAAATCCACAAAATCCTCCATCACCTGAATAGCAAATACCTACTGAAGGACAACCCCAACAACAAACACCTCCATTCATTCCTCAATATGCCCCTGGAACACAAGAAAATTTAATGGGGCAAATTGAAAACAATAAAAAATAAATTGAGAACATAATTGCAAGGTTGAAAGATCTTGCAACTTCAACCTCGCATAGATCCACACTTGCTCAATCTATTGAATCTATGTTATTAAATGTAGATTCAATTAGCAAGCAAATATCTAGTTGGTCAAAAAAGACGAGAGAATTTAGAGAGTACTATGCAGACAAGTTGTCCTATGAACAAGTAAAAAATGAAGAAATTACAAAATTGGACTTGTATTCCATTTTCACAGACCCAGGAACAAATCAACCTCTACCCCTTACATGCAAGAGGTTCCATATCTATTGGTGTAACAACCAAGCGATAAGGGACAATTTTGGGCAGAGGTGGTGGATGGTTTTTAACCATCCTCCATGCAACAATAATGAGGTCCCACAATACTTTTTGAGGAAACTCTACTACGAGTTTGTCAAAAATAAAGTGCCAAACTATTTTGATATTCGGAACTTCTAGGGTAGAGGTGAGGGGTCAGCGCAGGATAGACTAGGGGCATGTGTTGACCCACAATGGCCACTGGGATGAGCACTCGCCAGACCAGCCCACGTGCACCTGTCTATCCCTTCTATTGTGAAGGAGAGTGTTGAGGTCGAGATACTTCAGTCTATTAGTGCCTTGACCTAGAGCATCATAGAGCATGCCAGTCCTGCAGCACAACATGGGCTAGGGGAGAGTTCAAAAAGTAGGGTTTCACCCCATACTTGTCAGGTTTACAGGTCAACCTATGGTTATGACCCCATAGATAGTCAGGACACAAGTGCGTAGGCTACATCTGCAGGTGAGCAGATGGTGATGACATATGTCCTCTTTCGTGAGACTTTTGGCCTTGATACTTAGGTAAATGTTAGCAAGTTCATTGAATTTAATTTATTAAATTTTATTTTTGAAATGTAATATTAATTAATTTAGTTTGATTATTTTAATAAAATTTTAGGGTCATAGTGTTCATTTAGTTTTCAGCGATTCTCCACCTCCATATTACACTACGACATCCACTGTTGAGGTATGTAACTAGTAAACAATTATAAATATTACATGTGAATAGCATTATTATATCAATGGTATTCTAATATCTGATTTTGAATGTTGAATAGGTTAATCTTGGAGATTTTATGGCAACAACTCTCAGTGGTGGTGGAGTTCAAAGCTTCACTCAAGTAATAAAATAAATAGTTTAACTAATGAATTGTCCTTACTAGATTTTTGTGGTTTATATTCATATCATTGATTGCATTGTACATCTTTCAAACTCAAAGCATTACTAGACATTGCATAACTAATAACTATATGTTGATAGATGTCAAAATTTTAATTACAATATAGTTATTTGAAAAAATGCCTCAAAGAAATGTGGTCTCATGGAATGCCATGACAAGAAAATGCATAGACAAGGACATCACCATGAGACCACATTTCTTTGAGGCATATTTTTAAATAGCTCACTCCCTTGTCTATGCTATCACATTTTCCATACATGTCTACCAAAGCTTGTTGATCCCATCCACACTATTCTTCGACAAATTATCTCTAATAAACTCATCCAATTACCACCAATCAGACCCTAGGACATGACACCAGAGAGGGGCACAAGCCTATGACATCTTCTATAGCATATGATTGACTCCAACATCATCTAGGTTTTAGGTATTAATTATGGGGCCAACAAGTCACCCCTAACCAAAATCTTCAAATCTACACTAACCCATTCCCCTACAAACTGTCAATCCTATTGGGTCAATTTCTTCCATCCCTAATTTTGATACTACATCTATGATTTAGAGGAGGTTAAAACACTTAAACAAACTCAATTTATTCACCTTTCAAGTCTAGAACCATCAAACAATAGCCTTTCATTCATGACTGTCCCCTTTCCCTAGTAGCCCTCAAAACTTGGTTTTTTCAGCATATCTTTTGGAGCAAACCTCAAACCCACAAACCATTTATCTTTTCAAATACCCATTTGGATGTTTGACAATATATTTTGATTTGGGATAGGGTTACTTTGGAAGGAAGTCCTCTAAAATTGACTAGTAATTCTATAAATAGGCCTAATTAAGGCAACAAACAAGGTATTTTTTCCATAACTTACAATAAACAACTCAAACCCACAACCTAAAACCAATTTTAGATACCCTTTTTAGCCTTCTTCAACATACGTCAAACTCAGATAAGGTTGTTTTGGAAAGTAACCTCATAAAAATGATTGTCCTGTTGTCCTGGAGGCCTAATTAAGCTTATTTGCATGAGAGTTTATTGGATCTTTAGATTCTAGGCCTCTACTCACTTCACTAACATCTCAAACACATAAAATATGGCCTACATAAGCTTACTAAACTATTTTCCATCCTTCACCATTGACCTTTCTTCAAACCCCAACTCTTGGCCATCAAATTAAGCATAAAAATCATGAAGAACAACTAGTGCAGCAACAAATTCATGTAGCTAGCCTTTCCCTACACCTGCAAGCATAAGCAAATTGAAAAAACAACATAAACTAAACCATTCCACCAATTTACAAAAGTTTCCATCAGTGGAATGGCATTTTATTCCCTTTTTAGACTCTCAAACCCTTAAACCAACAAAAAAAAAGAAGTTAAATCTACAGAAAACAAGATACTTTTATTCAAAATTGCTTCAAGATACAATGTTCTCCTCTTTTTTTCCTTCACAAGGCTCTTTAAATATATTACATGAGTTATTTTACTTGCCCCTTGAGTTTCCAACGACCAAAACCCTTCCCTTTACAAAGTGACTTCATATTTCATTTCTTGCACTTTTGCAATTTTGACAATATTTGCAAGATTTTACAATATTTGACAACAAAACCACTTAGAGACCTAATAAAAGACTTAAATACATTAAAAATAGTCCTAGCATGACCTCATTACACTCATAACATGATTAAGACTTCAAATATTACAAGATTGCCTCATGGTGGCATGAAATTCACATGGTGCCCTGGACCATACTCCCGAGAAAATTTTTGCCTCAAGTCCTCTTGAGGACAGTGATGCATAATTAATTCAAGATTTTCCATATGATTCTTTGACCTCCAAGTAGTCTTTGCACTCACCAACAACTGAAACTTTGCATTTGCCTTTGTCTTTAACCGGTTCTTCATTATTAAATGATGTCTTTCATTTGATGCTTGATCCTTGACCTATTCTTCTTCTGAAAATGGTGTTGAACCTACTGTTTCAACATCTCCATGGTTTGAAATGGTTGCATCCTTCATGTGCTCTTCCTCATACATATACTCATCTCTCTCACTGCTTCATCACATAACCTCTCACAACATACCATCCATCTACCCAACAAGAGATCCTGGAAGATGCACCTCTCTCTCTCTCTCAATGGTGTAACTCTCTTTGCACCTTCTACCCAGCTTAATCTCTATTGGAGGACAGTGATCACAAACCTCTTCCATGTCTGTAGCAAACACACCTTCTCATAACTCTTTCTCTCTTGCAGCTTTAAGATGGACCACAAGCACTTGCAACCAACACATTTCATAATCCACCAGATCAACCAGCTCTGATACCAATTTATGCAGAGGAGGTTAGAACACTTAAAAAACTCAACTTATTCACCTTTCAAGTCTGGAATCATGAAACAATAGCCTTTCATTCATGATTGTCCCTTTTCCTTAGTAGCCCTCAAAACTTGGTTTTTTTAGCATATCTTTTGGAGAAGAGGTCAAACCCACAAACCATTTACCTTTTTAGATACCCATTTGGCTGTTTGACAACATATTTTGATTTGGGATAGGATTAATTTAGAACTACATCCTCTAAAATTGACTGGTAATTCTGCAAATAAGCCTAATTAGGGCAACAAACAAGGTATTTTTGCCATAACTTGCAATAAACAACTCAAACCCACAACCTTAAACCATTTTTAGATACCCTTTTTAGCCTTCTTCAACATAATTCAAACTCAGATAAGGTTGTTTTGGAAAGTAACCTCATAAAAATGATTGTCTTGTTGTCCTAGAGGCTTAATTAAGCTTATTTGCATGAGGGTTTATTGGATCTTTAGACTCCAGGCCTCTACTCACCTCACTAACACCTCAAACACATCAAATATGGTCTACATAAGCTTACTAAACCATTTTCCATCCTTCACCATTGACCTTTCTTCAAACCCCAACTCTTAGCCATCAAATTAAGCATAAAAATCATGAAGAACAACTAGTGTAGCAACAAATTCATGTAACTAGCCTTCCCCTGCACCTGCAAGCATAATCAAATTGAAAAAAAAAACCTAAACTAACCCATTCCACCGATTTACAAAATTTTCCATCGGTGGAATGGCCTTTTATTCCCTTTTTAGACTCTCAAACCATTAAACCAACAGAAAAAAAATGTTGAATCTGCAGAAAACATGATACGTTTATTCAAAATTGCTTCAAGATACAATGTTCTCCTCTTTTTCGCCTTCACAAGGCTCTTTAAACATATTACATGAGTTCTTTTACCTGCCCCTTGAGTTTCCAACGACCAAAACCCTTCCCTTTACAAAGTGACTCTTCATATTCCATTTCTTGCACTTTTGCAATTTTGACAAGATTTGCAAGATTTTACAATATTTGACAACAAAACCACCTAGAGACCTAATCAAAGACTTAAATACATAAAAAATGGTCCTAGCATGACCTCATTAGACTCATAACATGATTAAGACTTCAAATATTACAAGATTGGCTCATGGTGGCATGAAATTCACATGGTGCCCTACACCAATCTAACCCACCTAAGTCTAATGATGACCCTTCCTTTAATACTACTATATTCTTTGAGATGATAGGCACATTAGACATTCAACCTTATAATTTAATTGTTCAACCCAGTCCTACACCTTCCATCACCTTCTTACTTGACAATGTGCCTACTAATTATTATAATGATCCTCTGTAGATTGAGGCACAAGTACACTATAAAATGATAGTTGAATCAAGGTGGAACACTTATACATCAAGGTGGAATTAATTTAGTTATAGAGGAACACTTATACATCACTAGGTTGCAAAGAGATTCTTATCCCTCTCAGATATCTCCTAGTGTACACATAATGACACTTCTATACCTACTTTTGGGTCCCTCCCCCTACTAATCTAGGTAGGACCTAAATGCCTAGATGTCTCATGTCATATCATCCCCACCTCATACCACTATCTATTCTCTTAGGTCATCCTTGGCTCACTGTAATGTGGGTTGTCCCTAAACTATCATCCACTAGTCCCTTAAATTCCCCATGATGGCAATGTCTTCACCATTTCTCATAGCCCATACCAACTAGTTGTTACCTTAAGACACTTCTCCTTAGATTATTTTTTTTCAACCCCTTATAGTCCACCTCAACCTCATACCAATTCCATCTTTCACCCTTACCTATCTTATGCCTCTAAATGCATTGTTGCCCCAACTCCACAACCTCTTTCTATTAGTTCACCTACTCCACTAGCTATGCCCCTATCTTCCCCACCATATATCCATCTATTACTACTTCACCTTCCTCATTGACTTCTATCTCCCCTCTAACACCCCTCCAAGATAAAGTAAAAGAAAAAGTGTAGAGCCTTTCCCCATCCACTTCTAAAAGTAGGCCTAAGAAACTTCCCCAACACCACACCCAACCTACTAACCAACCCATATCTACCCTACCTATTTCCTAATCTACCCCTAGTTTGCTTCTAACCCACCCCCTAACAAACCACAAGACAAAAAAAATGATAAGAAATTTTTAAAATAAGGTTTTGATTGTCCTATCTAGTATCTTTCCTCCCTCCTATTATCCCACAAACTCTCGATATTCCTCCTTCCCGTAAACCCATAAACTTACCTAATATCTATGTGATTTCTAGTGCCATTCTTGTATCCCTTGTTCTACCCCTCATTCCCATCACCAATCTTTTCCTGACATATTTAAACCCTCTAGCTTAGGCATTGTCCAATTTCCTCTTCTAATGAAGTTCCCTCATAACCGCTACTTTCTTTACATTCTTCACTGCCTTATCTTCCTGTGTTGGTTTAATCCTTGATCATTTCCTTAGCATGACGGAGAATTTATCTGTAGCATGATAAAGAGACAAATATTAGTTCCTAAGAAATGAATATGGTTCCAAATTTTAGGTCTGCTGCCCTCAACATTTCCAGCACTTCCCACACTTTTCTTGCAGTCAAAGAAGAGTTTTCAATCACATGGTAGAGTATTTTTCAGCCCATTACCATTGTTGAAGTGTTCTCAGCTAGTCAAAGAAGAGTTTTCAATTCACTTTTAAAGGGCTCTTGCTAAAATTCAAGGTTAAAGCACTTTACATAAGAGGCCCTATAAATTGGTGCTAATTTTATGTCTATAAGATATCAACATTGCAGGTGCATACTCAACTAAGTAGTAGATTTTATGGTAAAATTTTGGGTGGACAAAGAACCCCATATAGCACCCTACAACCATCAAACCAATTCTTGAGTTGGAATATAGATATTCATTTAAGATAAATGTCTCATTAATTTTATGCATCTTTGAAGGCCCTTATAAATTCCCCTTCCAAATTCATAAACAAACTCAGTTTTACAGCTAGGATACTATGTCCCTATTGATCATTTTGATAAATTCATGTTTTGGATTGATGATATCTTTCATGAGCAGCTACAGGTCTGTTAGCGCTTAATTTTGTACCTTTCGGTGGGAAAGCAAAATGGACAGATGTGCAGTAGAACCGCTCTTCAAATTTGGAGGGGAAGCTCCCTGTAAAATAAAACTTAACTAAAACTTTACAATCTTTTTGGGTTTGCAATGTACAAAAGGCTGAAACACTTATTCGACAACAAAACAAAGATTTTGTGCTTTTTGACTGTAAATAGAATCTAGGCTACACACTTGTGCTACTCAACTAAATTCAGAGGCTAAGCAAGGCAAGTACACAATTTTGGATTGATTCGACAAAATAACACCATACAATGATGAAGGCAAAAATAAGACAAAGCTGTGATTTCACCCTCAACACAGAAGAAAACACACATCAATGGATACTTAGAAGCAAAATAGGCATACTGGAATCTATTAATAAACAAAACAAGAACATAATCAGGAGAATATTAGACAAATAACAATTTAAGAAAATAGAGGCAAGAGAATTGCTATTGCTTTTATTCTTTGATTGAACACAAGACTACATAATGAACATTGAATACTTTTGATTCCTTCGATTAAATACAGAGATCGAAGGAAACAAATGAACATAGGTGTTTTGATTTAACACAAAAGAACAAAGAAGACCTAAAATGAATGTTTAAGCACAAAGTCATAAACAATTCCTCTCAATCTCAACAACACAAACAACTTTCAGAAAGACAACCTATATATTTATTCTCAAAGTAATAAAGATACGCACAATCATTGAATGATAAGATGTGAGCAATAAAGTCTCAGCATTTACCATTGATAAAATAAAGTGTGTAGAATACACTTATTTATACCCTAAAACAAAAGGTGCAAGGAAATAAAAGGAAGAGTACTCTTCACTCTAGATCTAATGCTACATGGGAAGCATGCAAGCTTATTAACAATCTAAAAATAAAAATATCTCGTCATGCAATTCAGTTAAATGAACTTGTATGTTATTACACAATGAGTTCCAACTCAAAGAAAATTTGCATGATTTCCAAAAGAAAAATCCAAAAAATAAGTTTATCTTTGAAAAGCAAAGTTAGTTCTCAAAATAGAAACTGCTTTGGAAATCCCTCCAACCGCCAAACATAGAATTCTGTTCCAGATAGTGAAAAATGACTAAGTATGAGAATTGAGATTTCTCTTAAATTCATCAACCTTAGCCTCTTCTGGGATAATGATAGGATCCAAACGCATGATCTCTACCTGCAAGATGGTGCTTGCATACTCCACTATCTTTAGGAGATCCAAATACTCCCTAACCTTCGGATACTCATGAATGAGTGTCGATTTGGCCTCCATTGTGGTAGAAGAATATTGCATGGTAGCTTTTGTTTTAGGCCTCCAAGAAAAGCCTTTCTTCTTCACCATTCTGCTTCAAAAGATAACACTAGGCCTTTGTATGCTCGTTGTTTGAGAAAATCAAGTTTATACTCTCACTGCCCAAAATCTGATTTTGTGAAAAAAGGTATATTTGCCCTTGGAAAGTGAAAATATGAGGCTGAATCCTTAAAAAGTTGCTAGATCTGAGCTCTAGACAGTCAAGAATGATGGAAAACACCTTTTCCCAAGGTGGGTATGCAATGTAAATGAGAAAAATTGAACATAAAGGCCTCAAAAATCACTTTTATTTTGGTTGTAGGTGGTGATTTTGGGCATGATCAGTCATAACCAGTGAAGAAAAAGATTGAAAATCCTTCAAAAATGGCTCCTTAGACTTGGGTGTTGCCTTGTATGCATGAAGATGGACCCTGGGTTTATGGAGAATGAAGAAAATGATGCTTTGAAGTGACCAATCTACCTCCTTTATGCTTTGCTAGCCCAAAAAGTGTCTTTAAATCTGCAATAAAAAGCTTAAAACCATTGCTAATGGCTGCCAAGGTGAAGAAATGCCTCTCCATGGTGTGAGTAGGTATTGGAAAGAAAGGAAGATAGCCATGAAGATGTACTATAGTGATATCTTAGCCTTCTAGATGAATGCTTCTCCTCCAATCCTTCAGATCTGTCTTCTAAAGCTTCAAAAAGCTTTCAATAATGGAGTCTCCAGATGAAAATACTTCTCTCTCCTTCAAATTGCCTTTGGAAATGATAATAACAAAGAAGAAAAATCTCGTTTTAGATTTGCTTTTACCTTCTAGGGTTTGTCATGAGCTTTATTCTAAAAATAAGATGCTTTTATTTTAGGCTTCATGCAACCAAGAAGAATGAAGGATAAACCTCCATTTATAGCCCTGACCTTCTCTCTCCTATGAGCGCCCATCTTCTCTCTCTAGCAAATGCCTTATCTTATGCAATTTAGGTGCCCAAAATGGAGTGTGAAACATAGAAATGGAGCGCTTTTCATCCATGCCAAAAAGGAGTGCATTATCATCAAATTGAGCACCTTTTTTCAAAGGCCAAAAGGCATGGATTTTGGTCAAATAGAGTGCCTTTTTGTGGGCATCAAAAGGCGGGGTTTCTCCTTGAAAAGAGCACTATTCCTGAGGTGAAAAAGGCATGGGATTTTCATGTTTTGATCACCTTTTTGAAGTGTCAAAAAAGGCGTGTGAGATGGTCATTTTGAGTGCCTTTTTGAAAGGCAAGAAAGGCGTGCATTTCAAGGATTTTGGGCGCCTTTTGGCATGGATGAAAAAGGCGTGGAGCAAATTAAGCGCCATTTTGGAGTTTGATTTTGAGTTTCCTGGGTGGAAGTATATTTAAAAATATATTTAAGTATAGGAAATTCATATATTGAATTTCCTATACTTTAAATATTTTGAAATATACTTCTAGGATGTTTGAGATAGGTCCCAGATCCATGGGATTTAACATGCAGATTCTAGATTTTTGAGGATCCACCAAATTTCAGACTTAGATAGTTTTCAGGATCTCAGAACATCAGGCTTTAGGACACCAAACTTAGCCAATTTCAGGGCTCACTTTATGATTCTTGACCTTGAAAAACTTTGAACTTTGCCTTGGACATTTTGATGGACGCTACCTAGATCACTATCATTTGTCTCTGCCTCAGGAGCTTATTTTTGTCGTAACTTCTTCATCTGATGACGAAATGTCTTTAAGTTTGGAAATCAGGCTCATATGATTTGAAGCTCTCATTGACGCCTCTCCTCCATGAATTACACTCCAAGAATGGAGCACATTTTAGCCAAAAACGCCCAAAAATACCTTAGATTTTTTTTTGAAATTTTCAAAATTGAATTTTGATTTGCCAGATGTATTTGCATTGCTTCCCTTGGTTCCTTTATGTCAATTTGGCCTTCAATTCATCACTTTGACCTCCTCTTTTAGATGTTCCTTCACTGCTCCAGGCCTGATTGGCTTGTCAGAATCTCCCTCCATTTGAGCCTTAGATTGCCATCTTTTGATATGTCTTGTACCTATAGGGTTAGTGTAGTAATAACAAGGCTACATGGTGCTTGGGAGGTATGTTTAGGCATCTTTTTAGGATGTTTGTATGCATAGATGAAAAAATTTCGTATGGGTACAACACTAGGCTCTATCTGGGGACCATGGTGTATACTTGTGGCATAGGAGGACCTCAAAATCTCTAGGTTTATAGTGCAGACCAGTGTCTTATTAGGTGGGCAATAGAGTCAGTACGTTTTCCTAATCACCTAGAATAAGACTTTTTCCTAAAATCACCTAGGACTGGACCTCTTAAAATCACCTAGGACCGGACCTCTTAAAATCACCTAAGAGTGGAACTCTAGTCTACCTAATGAAACACGATGAATAAATGATACATAAAGGGGAAACACAAAACTACATAACAAATACATTATTGAAAGGGGAAACACAATACAAAATAATTTGACACACAAAATGCTCTTTGTTTGAGCGAGGACAAGGAAAATGAAAATTGTTACACAAAACCATCAACAGGTTTAGAAAAATAAGAACCTCTCCTCCTGAGCTGGGAAATTTGTCTTGGTATCTCATAGTCTTTCTTCCTTTGCAACACCTTCTCGAAGAGCCATGATTCAGGTGGGTAGACACGATCAGGCCATGAGAAGTTCATGATGAATTGATTGATGTGCATGAGCTCTGTTGGATCATCTTCTTCCATAGTGAAAAATCTTTGTAATAGGTGAAGATACAGAACCTCCTTCTGAAGGTATGAAGCAAGGTCATGTGGCCAAAGTATGCTCATGGGAATGGTGATCACCACATATAGAACTTGGTGTTCTTCATCCATGTCTTCAACACATTTAACTTTAAACTCAGTCCATGAGTCATCCTTTGGAAAAGGTCGAAGCTGCTCATACAAAATGTCCATCACTGGTTCTTGGCTTACCAGATTCACAATTGTTATCATCATTTTGTCTAATGATTCAGGTACTTCATCATTCTCATTGGTCATGTCATTATCCATCCACTCCTCAAAATCTGAATGTGATAAATCATCAAGATCTAAATCTTTGAGCTCCTGATCATCATTAAAGTAATCTTGCTAGATAACATCTTCACCTAGTAGCTCACTTCGCCATTCATCATTTTGAGCCTCGTCAGCTTCCATGGAGAAATCTCCTTCAATGATTGTGTCCTTGAGAACATGAATGCAAAAATTTGGCAGCATCTCATCTTCGGTGACAACACACTTCTCCTCTTCTAACATGTGAGCAAGATCAAGGACAAATTCTTCTGAGCTTAGTATTTCTTCTTCATCTGCTTGATTGATCTCACACACGGCATATCTCACAACACATTTGTCAAGAATTTCTAACTTCTCTTCATATGATTCTCTTTGGTGACCAAGATTGAATATTCAATGAACTTTTCTTCTCCACGAGCTTCTTCACATGTCGCTTCTTGTGTTGATATGATAAGGTCTGTGATGTCTTTTTCTTGCACACGTTCATGAATAACCTCAGAAGGTTTAGTATCATCTTCTTCACTGGCATGTATGAAATTCTTTGGAGACAAAGAATAAGATGGGCTGTATTGCAAAAGAAAGTTTACAGTATCTTCAACTGAAGGTTCACTCTCCAAGTGATGCAGAAATCTGTCAAGATCCAACGATGAATATTCCATATGATCTCCTAATTTGATAAATGCCTCCAATGATGAATCATCTTCAAAATGAAGATCTTGTTCTTGCTCCAATTGCAATGCTTCTCTTTTGAGTGTATTTGATGCAGATTTTTCAAACCATCCTTCGAATGATGACAAGAACAAATTAGATTCATCATTACCCTCTTTAGAACATCTGATTTCTTCTTCTTCACAATTTTGCTCTTGAGAGATGTGGTGCACTTCTTCCTCCTCGAAGAAAGTATGCAAGTCTTGCATTTCTTCAGGTTCTTCCATCAATGATCCTTCTTCATTCTCGAAGAAATTATGCAAACTTTTAGCTTTTGATGAACAATCATGTTCCATATGCAAACACATGATGTTACTTGAAATAGAGTTAGGAAAACGATTCCTTCTAATATTTGATTTACACTAGGTAAATCCCTTCATAGATCCGCCATCGGATTCATCTAAGAGATGTTTAGGATTATCCAAAAATCCTTGATTTTCATTTGAAGCTTTTAATATTTGCATGAATCTTCTCATCTCCGAGAAAATCTCTCCATCATGTTTGTTTGTTGCATGGAATAAGATATAGATTTGTACTGTAGAAGACACATCCGATACTTGACAAACAAGTGAAGCAAGTTGATCACTACCATAGTTAATGAAAGAATCTTGCATATTTGAAGGAGATGGAGCTTGCCGAAGTGGTACAACATTCAAGGGCACTAATGTCTTGATTGAATCTCTCTAGATCTTTCCTGAAGTGATCATATGATCCTCTAATTCAACGACATACTCCTAAGCTTCTTGTAGTTATGTAGCATGTCTTTGCTTGAGATAGAATGGAACTTCTAAAGATTGCGCATTTGTGAAACAACTTAGCAGAATTTCTGATGAATGCTTCAAGGTGTTTGCAACTTTTCCAACCAAACGGTTGAATTTGGCCACAAACTCTCGCATCAGCTCACTCCTATCTTTCTTGATGTTTGAAAGTTGTGCAAATAAGACATGACTGTCTTCTACAAGCTTGAAACGAGTGAGAAATTTCTCCCTCATCAAATCCCAACTTGTGATAGAGCTAGCAGTGAGGTGATTAAACCATTCAGCTACTGAGCTTTGCAATGATTCCATGAACAACCACACTGCAACATCTTCATGTACAACACCAAGAATCCCGCAAGCGGTGGTGAAGGAAGAAATGTGCTCATCAGGATGCTACTTGCCATCACCAAGAAACTCTAAAAATTCTTCCTTGATCCTTCAGGAAGCTTATGATTTTCTTCTAGTGCCAATGGACTGATCTGATTTCCCTATGGCTGAGGTGGGCGATCATTGACGTGATTGCCTCCTTGATCCGCCATAGGAAACCTTCTTTGAAACTGGAAAAATATGTGAACTCTAGACCTCTTTGATTTTGCAAAGGATAAGACAGAGGTCTTATGTCATATCCTCAGTAGAGTCGCCAAAAACTGTTAGCATTTAATTTCACACCTTTTGGTGGAAAAGAAAAATGGACAGATGTGCAGTAGAACTGCTCTTCAAATTTGGAGGGGAAGCTCCCTGTAAAATAAAACTTAACTAAAACTTTACAATGTTTTTGGGTTTGCAATGTGCGAAAGGCTGAAACACTCATTTGACAACAAAACAAAGATTTTGTGATTTTTGACTATACACAGAATCTAGGCTACACACTTGTGCTACTTAACTAAATTCAGAGTCTGAGCAAGGCAAGTACACAATTTTGGATTGATTGGACAAAATAACACCATACAATGATGAAAGCAAAATAAGACAAAGCTGTGATTTCACCCTCAATATAGAAGAAAACACACATCAATGGATACTTAGAAGCAAAACAGGCATACTGGAATCTATTAATAAACAAAACAAGAACATGATCAGGAGAATATTAGACAAATAACAATTTAAGAAAATAGAGGCATGAGAATTGCTATTGCTTTTATTCTTTGATTAAACACAAGATTGGATAATGAACATTGAATACTTTTGATTCCTTTGATTAAATCCAAAGATCAAAGGAAACAAATGAACATAGGTGATTTGAATTAACACAAAAGAACAAAGAAGATTTGAAACGAATGTTTAAGCACAAAGTCATAAACAATTCCTCTCAATCTCAACAACACAAACAACTTTCAAAAAGACAACGCATATATTTATTCTCAAAGTAATAAAGATACGCACAATAATTGAACAATAAGATGTGAGCAATAAAAGTCTCAGCATTTACCATTGATAAAATAAAGTGTGTAGAATACACTTATTTATACCCTAAAACAAAAGGTGCAAGGAAATAAAAGGAAGAGTTAACTAACACTCTTCACTCTAGATCTAATGCTGCATGGGAAGCATATAAGCTTATTAGCAATTTAAAAATAAAAATATATCATCATGAAATTCAGTTAACTGAACTTGCATGTTATTACACAATGAGTTCCAACTCAAAGAAAATTTGCATGATTTCCAAAAGCAAAATCAAAAAATAAGTTTATCTTTGAAAAGAAAAGTCAGTTCTCAAAATAGAAACTGCTTTGGAAATCCCTCCAACTGCCAAAAATAGAATTCTCTTCCAGATAGTGAAAAATGACTAAGTATGAGAATTGAGATTTCTCTCAAATTCATCAACCTTAGCCTCTTCTAGGATAATGATAGGATCTGAACGCATGATCTCTATCTGCAAGATGGTGTTTGCATACTCCACTATCTTCTGGAGATCCAAATACTCCCTAACCTTCGAATACTCATGAATGAGTGTTGATTTGGCCTCCATGGTGGTAGAAGAATATTGCATGGTAGCTTTTGTTTTAGGCCTCCAAGAAAAGCCTTTCTTCTTCACCCTTCTACTTCAAAAGATCAAACTAGGCCTTTGTATGCTCGCTGTTCGAGAAAATCAAGTTTATACTCTCACTGCCCAAAATCTGATTTTTGTGAAAAAAAGGTATATTTTGCCCTTGGAAAGTGAAAATATGAGGCTGAATCCTCAAAAAGTTGTTGGATTTGATCTCTAGATAGTCAAGAATGATGGAAAACACCTTTTCCCAAGGTGGGTATGCAATGGAAATGAGAAAAATTGAACATAAAGGCCTCAAAAATCACTTTTATTTTGGTTGTAGGTGGTGATTTTGGACATGATCAGTCATAACCAGCGAATAAAAAGATTGAAAATTCTTCAAAAATGGCTCCTTAGTCCTGGATGTTGCCTTGTATGCATGAAGATGGACCCTGGGATGATGGAGAATGAAGAAAATGATGCTTTGAAGTGACCAATCTGCCTCCTTTATGCTTTGTTGGCCCAAAAAGTGTCTTTAAACCTGCAATAAAAGGCTTGAAACCCTTGTTAATGGCTGCCAAGGTGAAGAAATCCCTCTCCATGGTGTGACTAGGTATTGGAAAGAAAGGAAGATATCCATGATGATGCACTGTAGTGATATCTTAGCCTTCTAGATTAATGCTTCTCCTTCAATCCCTCAGATCTATCTTCTAAAGCTTCAAAAAGCTTTCAATAATGGAGTCTCCAGATGAAAATACTTCTCTCTCCTTCAAATTTCATTTGGAAATGATACTAACAAAGAAGAAAACTCTCCTTTTAGATTTTCTTTTACCTTCTAGGGTTTGTCATGAGCTTTATTCTAAAAATAAGATGCTTTTATTTTAGGCTTCATGCAACCAAGAAGAATGAAGGATAAACCTCCATTTATAGCCCTGACCTTCTCTCTCCTATGAGCGCCCATCTTCTCTCTCTAGGAAATGTCTTATCATATGCAATTTAGGGACCCAAAATGGAGTGTGAAACATAGAAATGGAGCACTTTTCATCCATGCCAAAAAGGAGTGCATTATCATCAAATTGAGCGTCTTTTTTCAAAGGCCAAAAGGCATGGATTTTGGTCAAATAGAGCACCTTTTTGTGGGCATCAAAAGGTGGGGTTTCTCCTTGAAAAGAGCGCCTTTCCTAAGGTGAAAAGGCGTGGGATTTTCATGTTTTGAGCACCTTTTTGAAGTGTCTAAAAGACGTGTGATTTTGTCATTTTGAGCGCCTTTTTGAAAGGCAAGAAAGGTATGTATTTCAAGGATTTTGGGTGCCTTTTGGCATGGATGAAAAAGGCATGGATTATGGGCAAATTGAGCACCATTTTGTAGTTTGATTTTGAGTGTCCTAGGTGGAAGTACAGATATTGAATTTCCTATACTTTAAATATTTGGAAATATACTTCCAAGATGTTTGAGATAGGTCCCGAATCCATGGGATTTAACATGCAGATTCTAGATTTTTGAGGATCCACCAGATTTCAGACTTGACAGTTTTCAGGATCTCAGAACATCAGGCTTTAGGACACCAGACTTAGCCAATTTCAGGGCTCACTTTATGATTCTTGTCCTTGAAAAACTTTGAACTTTGCCTTGGACATTTTGATAGAGGCTGCCTGGATCACTGCCATTTGTCTCTACCTCTGGAGCTTATTTTTGCCGTAACTTCTTCATTTGATGACGGAATGTCTTGAAGTTTGGAAATTAGGCTCATATGATCTGAAGCTCTCATTGAAGCCTCTCCTCGATGAATTATACTCCAAGAATGGAGCACATTTTAGCCAAAAATGCCTAAAAATGCCTTAGAATTTTTTTTGAAATTTTCCAAAATTTCAAAATTTTCAAAATTGAATTTTGATTTGCCAGATGTATTTGCATTGCTTCCCTTGGTTCCTTTATGTCATTTTGGCTTTCAATTCATCACTTTGACCTCCTCTTTTAGATATTCTTTCACTACTCCAGGCCTGATTGGCTTGTCAGAATCTCCCTCTATTTAAGCCTTGGATCGCCATCTTTTGATATGTCTTGTACCTGCAAGGTTAGTGCAGTAATGACAAGGCTACATGGTGCTTGGGAGGTGTGTTTAGGCATCTATTTAGGGTGTTTGTATGCATAGACAAAAAAATTCATATGGGTACAACAAGGTCTACAGGTAAGAGTCTTTGAAGTCCAAGGTAAACATTATAACATCTTAGAGGAGGTGAATATAATTGTTGGCATGTGTTGGTCACCTTTCTTTGAAAGGGACATTATAGAGATAAATTTCAAA
The DNA here is from genome assembly GCA_027924645.1 of Cunninghamia lanceolata. Taxonomy (NCBI): domain Eukaryota; kingdom Viridiplantae; phylum Streptophyta; class Pinopsida; order Cupressales; family Cupressaceae; genus Cunninghamia; species Cunninghamia lanceolata. The sequence goes on from BSBN01000022.1 coordinate 706,876, forward strand.
AAAATGAGGTAACTCTCCAAGGCATATTGAATGGAAACCCAAGCATGGTTGTCTTAAGGATCATTTAGCTTTGCCTCATATGATATGATGTAATCGTTGCACTTTGTTGTGACTGAACTATCTTGAGACCCTAGATCAATTGCATGGCAATGTGACTGATCTGTGTTATTTAACTTGCTATTGTCATAGATATGGGAAATGGAAACATTTGGTATACAAGGTTTGTATGAACTAGCAACATGAAGAATAAGGTAGCATCACATGGATGATGATTGGATTAAGCCTATTGGGATTTACTTGTATGTTCTTGGCATCTATTCATTTGTATTATTACTTGTTATGACAAGATAATAGCATTTCATTATGCTTAAGGGATTGTATATTTATATGTTGTAAGGAAGTATTCTTGTATAATTTGACGTCACGGTATGTTAAGGTTTGTATTATTCATTACTGCACATACTTATCAAAGAGCCCGAGCCCAAGTGTAAGATGATGTAATGCCAAGGATGCACCATGACAGATTGTAAGCTCACCTTATGGATTCTTGAGTAATAAATGTTGTCATATTATGCTTGACCACAAAATATTTTGTTTCCCTCCTTCTATCAAAGAAATCCGACCAGAGAAAGCCTGAATAGAAGGAGGAAAAGGCTTAAATCCTGCATTTCCCCATGCTATGCCTTGCAGAAAATCCCAAAATCTTGCCTGGAGAAAACCCATAAATCTTTTGTCTCCAATTGTTTTCTATCGTAGATTTTTCTCAGTTTTATACTTAGCCATTTTTCATGTATATGATGATGACGTCATCCTTGTTTTGGGGTTTTCTGTCATTTGGTCGAACTGTATCTCAGATACAATTTTTCCTTGTATCTTGGTCATGTACAATGTTTCTTTACATCGGGTTCGTTGTAGGTTATGTTGTATGTATCTTCGTTTGTATATTGCATATACAATGCAATATACAAGAGCTTATAGAAAATATGAGGTCCGCTTTTGTATATCGGGCAATTGTATCTCATATACAATTGCATATACAAAAGCATATGCAAAGATAGGTACAAAAAAGGGATGTGCAAAGATACATCGGCGGGATGCAAAAAGGTGTTACAAAAGGTATGTCCATTTTTTGTATGTATATACGATTGTATCATCCCACATACAATCCTATATGCAATGACATATACAATCTTGAGATACAATCCTGGACCCAAAAGAATATGTAATTTGGTTTAGAAAGGCAGATGCGATTGTATGCATCTTTGTATGTACAAGCAAAGGTCAGATGCAATGTTTGTATGTACAAGCAATTGTATGCAGTTTTGTTTGTATATTCGCATTGTATATGCGATATACAAAAGGTGATGCAAAAGGGAATACATACAATTCAGACGTGATTGGAGAATTGAATGTGGTGGATAATCAATTGGGGTCCGTAGTTATATATCACATATACAAGGTCAAAAAGTGCAACATACAAGAAGGTAAGATACAAAGGCGGACCCGATGTTAATTTCAATTTGCTTCATAAAAATGTTGGGGTCCGCCTTTGTATGTACATGCGATTGTATCGCATATACAAAGTCATATGCAAAAGCAAAGATACAAGATTGGACCTGTTTCAATGATCCAATATGGTTGATAATCCTTTGAGTTCCGTAATTATATGTACATGCGATTGTATCTCATATACAATCACATATACAAAGTCACATACAAAGGATTTTTGGTGAGACAGGCCTTATTGGCGGCTCAGTTTGAGGTCTCTCCGATGGCCGATAAAGATGCAAATGTTCAACGATGGGTCCCAGGTTCAGCGCAGCGGCCAATCAGATAGTGCCATGTGTCAAGACCAATCCAAAGGCCGATTCAAAGGCAGGTGCAAAACGTGATACAAAAGTAAAGGCCCACTTTTGTATGTTGGCAATTGTATTGTATATACATTTGCATATACAAAAGCATATACAAAGGGAGATACAAAGACATATGCAAAGCGATTTGATATGCAAAATACAATGAATGAAGAAATTGCATAAGTGCAAGTTGAATAGTTTGAAGGACCCGATATGCAGGTGACGTCACCCAAATCTCCTCTTCGACTAGGTTTTGCAGGATGATAACGTCATCATGATTTTCAAAGTGCATCCAATTTTTTGTATGTCTGTATGCATACAAATGACAGTTCTCCTTGTAGTGAAGACAAAATTGACGGACGGTCTGCATTCAGTCAGGAATAGTCGCTGACTCTAAGGATGAATGTGCAGTTTTGGCGACAAGACATCTTAGCGGCCAAATTAAGTTTTACAGAGATCCCTTAAACATAGAATCGATGAAAATACAGAGAATTCAAAGGGTCAGAGGTTTAAAGTGTTGTAAAAGCTTTGTCAAGGGGCGATATGTCCCATCCGTCATCAATACAAATCTAATCTCTCAACTGCCATGCTTCAGATATTTTATGTATTCATTTTTTAAGATAGATGATTGAGCTGCTCACATTCAAGGCCCAAAATATCTTCCACCTGCCCTGTTCCAAATATTTTATTCCATAACTTCTTGCAGGTGGACGTCCCTTCTGGCGATGATATTTTCTGACAGAGCCCATGGGGAGAATTCATTGTAACCGACTTAGGTCAAATGCAAAATACTATATATGCATAAAATAGGAGATGTAAAAAAGAGTTTTTGTTGGAAGATTTAGTAATCTATGCTTCTGATTCCAAATAGAGCATTCCTCTACTGTAACCTTGCCTTCTGATTAAATACATGCCGGTTATTTTACCTCTTCATGCTATTTTGACTCTGTGTGATCTAAGAATGGTGTGTTTGTGAATGTTTAATTCCTTCTATTCATCTCTTGCTCCTTGCCTCTGTTAAAATCAGCTTGATCTATGTATGTTTATTGGTTGTACCTAGTCATTTTGTGTATTTTCTCAGTTCTGTGAGGGTTCTTTTATTCAACCTAGTGTATCACCTAATTTCTATTTATGTTTCCTTCTACCCCTTTCCCCTGTAGCATTAGTACTAGGTTTAGATATATTCCTCTAAGCATTAGGCTTAGAATGAGGAACCAGCCTTCTCTGGAGATCTGATCTCAGTTCACAAGGTCCCACACTTCGAGATCATTCCCATTGTGTCATTAGAATGCTTGGACTCTCTCCAAGCAGGGTGCAATTCTATGTGACAACAGTTTTTGGCATGCCCGGTGGGACCATTCGAGTCTGAACAGTGCTATGTTACAATCATATTGCTGGTTTTGATATGCTACCAACATTATCAGGCCTTTAAGAGCCAGTTATCTACATATCTGGTGACTCATACTAAGAAAGGATAAGTAGATCAGTGTTGTTATATTTTTTATGAGAAAAATACAAACTCAGAGTTTGAGTTCCTTTGATTATTTGCAGCTGTCCCTGCCTAGAAGACAGAGTAGAACTGTGGTAAGGATGCCAATTTCAAAAAGAATACAATCAACCCCACCAAGTTTCAGGTCAGTAGTACCTGTAGTTCCTGTACCAGTTCAAGCAAACCTACCTCCAGCTATTCCAATGGAAAGGAATCAACCGTTTGTGGCTTTTGATGGGGGCAGCCCATTGAATTTGACAGTGCATGATAATATACCCATGGAAGCTTTAAAGAGCCTGCCCTATTTCACTGGGGAGGATCAAACTACCCCAATCGAGCACATTAGAGATGTAGCTTCTCTATGTGGTGTTCATCATTTAACTAAAGAAAATGTAGCCATCAGGCTGCTAGCTGCCTCATTTAAAGGAAAAGCATTACAGTGGTTCAGGAGTTTACCAGTGCAAACCATTGGAACTTGGGATGATCTGGGTGATAAGTTGAACAAACAATTTCAAGATAAGTCAGATAACTTATCGCTAGTTGAACAACTGACTACAATAAAGAGAGCTCCCTAGGAGTAAATGATGGATTTCAATTTTCAGTTTCAGAAGATATGGAACAAAATTCCTGCCACAGTAAGGCTTTCATCAGAATATGCATTTCTGTATTTTTTGAAAGCTCTAAATAGTGACATTTCAGTAATGATACAATCATTGGGAGGTACAAGTTTACCTGATGCATATGAAATAGCTATTAGAGCAGAAAACAACCTGATTCAAGCTGGGAAAATAGCACCTAGACCACCAATGCCCATTTTTCCTGAGATTCAAGCTTCAATGCCTTTGGTGATCCTGTCTTTTGCCCCTTTACCTGCTGCAGCAGCATTGCCAAGTACTGCCAATCCTAAGACTACTATTTCTAGCTCATCACAAGAGTTAAGAGAGATAAAAAACAACCAACAAAAAATAGAGAATATCTTGCAAACTTTTGGGAATGAGTTGGTGAACATCAAGAAATAGCAGTCCCAGAATAGACAGCCTTATCAGCGACACAGCCAAGGGCAAAATTAGCCTTATCAGGGGTAAAACCAGCCATACCAAGCCAATAGGCCTCCATATCAAAGCAATTACTAGGGTGCCAGGCAAAATGTGAACTAGAGGCCTTTCCAGCCTTACAATCCCATACCTATTAATGCAGTTAGAGACCTTGCCCCTGTTCAGAATAACCTTGCAACCGAGTATGAATGGTGTTTTCCATGCAATCAGCAACACAATCAGGTAACCTGTTCAAATGGAGTGATAAATCAGGCTCTAATGGTACAAAATGTTGCAATTTCACAGCCAAACGCACTTAATGATGGGGCTGTATAGCAGCAAGAATAGCCTCAGAATGATACTGCCTTCCTAAACTGGCAGGGAGATGAGTTCTTTGGCATAAACAGAGATGATACTTTAGTTGCAGCAAATACAAGAGCTAAAAAGAGGGGTTATGAGATAGATCAAGCAGCAAAAAAAGGAAAAGGACCTGCTGATCCTTCTACATCCTAGATTCCCCATATTTTGCAAAGGAATACTCAAGCAACTGCCAGGGAACAACCTCATTTACAGGCTAATATTACTACTGCAAAGTCACATCAGAAGGTAAACGTCACTTCATCTTTTAATATCATTGAAAATATGGATAAAATGAATGTGACAATATCTATGTGGGATTCCTTAGCCATCCCAGGTCAAAAGGACATGTTACAATCTGCCTTGTCTGATTTAAAAGTGTCAAATGATGCAACTGTTGAGCCAGTTAGGGTTGTTCTTACCAATTCATCCCAGGGCAACAGTAAACAACCAAATAAGAGTGCTAAACCACTTCCTTTTTTTGTCATTAATAATAGGAGATAGTACATAACTGCATGGTGGATAGTGGTGCAAGTAGTTATGTAATGCCAAAATAGATTGCAGACCAATTAGGATTGAAATACCAGCCCTTTGAGAAGGGTGTGCTCCAGCTAGATGGCACAACTGTTAACATTGTAGGTGTGATAAAAGATCTAGGTCTCACTTTGCATACCTGTCCAAATGTTTCTATTTCTCAAGAGGTGTTCATCATAGATTTACCTCCTTATTTTGCCATGTGTTTGTCAAGGGAGTTCACAACCAAGATAGGAGGTATTTATCCTCAGATTGGTCCAACATGTTTTTTAGGACCTGATATGGCACAAAAGTGACCATAAAATCTGAATTGCTTGCTAAACATCACATAGAGCCTTATGTCCCAAGTGCTATTAATGCAAATTGTATTATTTCTGATGATCCTGAGCTTGTTGCTACTCAAGAACTACAAGCTGAGAGTATACTGGAAGTGTTGTTAAAGGAGTGGACCTTAGAAAATATTGTAGATGATCCTAAGGGACACATTCAAAAAACTGGTATGGGGGTTTACATGCTGCATGAACCTGAAACAGCAATTCCAAACCTTGTAAAGAATGCAGAACATCAGATAGAATAGCAAGATGAGGTATGGAAAATGTACTTTGATGGCTCTAGGAATAGGAATGGATCTGGTGGTGGTGCAATGCTTGTGTCTCCACAAGGTGATAGATATTATTCTTCTTTCCATTTTGCTTTTTCATGTACAAATAACACGGCTAAGTATGAAGGGTTGATTCAAGGTTTGCAATGGGCAAGGAAGAGGAAAATTGGTTGTTTGCAGGTGTATGGGGACAACGAACTTATTGTAAATTAGGTGAGGGGACTGCATATTACAAAGAATGATGCTTTGAAATGCTATAAACATAGGGTATGGGATATGATTGAGGAGTTTGACGCTTTCAATCTAATCTTTATTCCAAGAAATCAAAACCGTCATCCAGATAGGTTAGCTGCGATTGGGGCTCAGTCTGATATCCCCAGTGATATTCAAAGAGAAAAGGTACAGCCTCATGTGAAAATAGTTGATAGGCCCTCTATCCCTGATAATAACATTCATTGGCAGGTTTTTGAGAGTGATGAGCAGGTTCTACCTTTCCTATTAGAAGAGGATGAGTTCTCTGTGATGAATCAGAACAAACTCAAACAACAATATGGTGATCATCAAGTTGTTTAGTTAAGGACTAATAAGCTGCCCAGAGGGTTGGTAACATTGGAATCTATTTTTGGTACTGATGATCAGCTGAAAAAGAGCAAAACCGGCATACAGGTCAAAGAGGAACATTACGAGGAGCTGGAAATTTTTAAAGGTAAGTTTCTCAAAATTGGTAAAGTTTGTTCACCTGAGGATAGGAAAACTTTTATTGCTCTTTGTCAAGAATTTGAGGTTGTGTTTGCTTGGGAATACTCAGACTTAAATGGGTTTGACCCTCATATTGCCCAGGATACTATAGAGTTAGAGCCAAGTGCCAAACCTGTAAGGCAGAAACAAAGACCTTTAAATCCAAAACTTGAGCCTCTGATGATTAAGGAATTAACCATGTTGATCGAGGGAAATATCATTTTTCTGATCAAGCATACTTCTTGGGTCTCGAATCTTGTTCCTATGAGGAAAATGAATGGAGAGATTAGGCTGTGCGTTGACTTTAGAGACCTTAATAGAGCCTCCCTGATGGACCACTACCCGCTGCCCTCAATGGAGCAAATTCTGCAAGTAGTGGCTGGTTCAAAAAGATTCTCCTTACTTGATGGATATTCCAATTATAATCAAGTATTAGTCAAGGAGGAAGATCAGTTTAAAGCTGCTTTTACCACCAAATGGGGCACCATGGCCTACAAAAGGCTACCTTTTGTTCTATCAAATGCTGGCTCTACTTTTCAGAGAGCTATGGATATGGCTTTTAAAGGTTTGCTTTATAAATTGGTACTTGTGTACCTTGATGACATCATAGTTTTCTCTAAGGATGCAGTTGAACATTTATCCCACCTGAAACAAGTATTTGAGAGATGTAAAGAGTTTGGGATATCTCTCAATCCCAAGAAATGTATTTTTGTTGTGCATGAAGGTAAGCTTTCAGGACACATTGTGTCAAAAGAGGGAGTTATCATTGATACAAAAAGAGTAAGAGCTACTTTGGAGTTGCCTTTACCTAGTCACAAGAAAGGACTACAAAGTTTTATTGGCAGAATTAATTTTCTGCGAAGATTTATACCTGACATTGCAAATTTATTGAAGCCATTGACCTCTATGTTAAAGAAAAATGTAGTTTTTAGTTGGACAAAAGAGGGCAAACTCAGCTTTGAGTCCATAAAAGAAGCGTTATCAGCTGCACCAACTCTGGTAGATCCTGATTTCTCAAAAGATTTTATTTTGTATGCTTATGGTAGTTTAGATACAATTTCTACAATTCTGGTACAACAGCAAAGTGAAGGCTTTGAGCAGCCAATTGTTGTCTTTAGTCAAGGACTGGAGGAGTATGAACATAGGTATAGTTTCATTGAAAAACATGTCCTTGCAGTGGTAAAGAGTCTCAAGAAGTTTAGGCATCTTATTTCTAACAATAAGGTACATTTAATGGTTGCTCACCCTGGTGTGAAAGAGTTTCTGTTAGGTAAGGATGTTAATGAGAAAAGGGCTAGTTGGATTACCAAAGTCATGGAATATGATGTAGATATCAAGATAACCAAGCTCATCAGAGGTAGATGACTCAGTGAACAGATTGCTACTAGGTCTGAAAATGAAACGAAGAAGCAAGAAAAGGTGCTTTTGACCATTGAAGATGAACATCAGGATGATACAACAACAGTTGGAATAGGTTGGGTTAATGACATGACTCACTTTTTGCAAACTAGTGAATGTCCAGTAGGTTTAGATAGAACCAAGAGAAGATATTTTAGACTGCAGTCTATTCCATATGTTTTATCTAATGATATCCTTTTCAGAAAAGATTTTAATGGTGTGTTGTTAAGAAGCATTGATAATGATCAAATTGACAAGGTGTTGCATGAGTTTCATGATGGAACAACAGGAGGTCATTTTGCCCCAAGGACTACTGCTTGGAAAATAATGAGAGCTGGATATTACTGGCCCAGCTTATTCAAGGATGCCCATGCATGGGCTAGAAAGTGTGTAAAATGTGCCATTTTTGCAGGCAAAGAAAGGCTGCCAGCTTTACCTCTGCAGCCGATTCAAGTAGAACAGTCCTTCATGAGATGGGGCATTGATTTTATAGGTCTCATTAACCCATCGTCTAGTGCAGGCCACAGGTGGGTACTTATAGCAACAGATTATTTCACAAGGTGGACTGAAGCAGTGGCTTTGAAGGAAGCCAATGAGAATGTTGTTTTGAACTTTTATTATGATTTGGTATCTAGATTTGGAGTACCTGGGTCAATTATCTCAGACAATGCTTTAGCCTTTGTTGGATTGAAGATAACTGACTGGGTTGTGAAGAATGGAATCTATTTGAACACTTTATCAAATTATTTCCCACAGGATAATGGTTTGGTTGAATCCACAAATAAGAATCTCATAAGGATTATCAAAAGATCAATGGAGGACAACCAGAGAACCTGGCACACCAATCTGAAAGCTGCTTTATAGACAGATAGAATAACTCCCAAGAGGTCTATTGGGAACTCCCCATATATGTTAGTTTATGGAAAAGAGGCAAGATTGCCTATGTCTGTGGAGCTGCCAGCACTTGATATCATGAATCAACTGGAGATGTTTGAAGAAGAAGACCCCATGGCTGTCAGATATGCTCAACTTATGGAGCTTGAAGAAATGAGAGATAAAGCTATGAAAGCTATGGAGTATGATCAGCTTCAGACAAAAAGAATTTTTGATAAAAAGGCCACTCCCAAAAATTTTAGGGAGGGTGATATGGTACTCAAATGGGATGAGTTGAAAAGCAAGCCAGGGAGGCACTCCAAATTTGACATGTGGAGTGGCCCGTTTATCATTATTGAATGCAAGGAGCACAATGCATTTCAGTTATCAAACATGGATGGAGAAAATTTGCCTATCCCAGTCAATGGGATACACCTGAAGAGGTGTTTTGAGGTATGAGTTGCCTTGTAAAATAGTAGATTAGGTTTCTTTCTTTCAATAAGTGTTGTACAATAGTTTAGATACCTTTTGTTTTCCCTAAGTGCTGTCTAGCACAGTTAGATGAGTTGCTTTCAACATTTTGTTTTGGTTTTGGTCTTCCAAGTGTTCTTCATTGCTAATATGCTGAGTTACTGAGGTCAAGATTGATTGTCAAAGGTATTTTTAGGTCTCTGTATGACCCTGTGCCCAATGAATAAGGTCTAGGCAATTGGTATGATGTTTAACAGGCAAACATCCCCAAAAGGTCACCAAAAATGTTGTCATATTTTGCTTGACCACAAAATATTTTGTTTCCCTCCTTCTATCAGAGAAATCTGATCAGAGAAAGCCTGAATAGAAGGAGGAAAAAGATTAAATCCTGCATTTCCCCATGCTATGCCTTGCAGAAAATCCCAAAATCTTGCCTGGAGAAAACGCAGAAAAACCCATAAATCTTTTATCTCCAATTGTTTTCTATCGCAGAGTTTTCTAAGTTTTATACTTAGCCATTTTTCATGTATATGATGATGACGTCATCCTTGTTTTGGGGTTTTCTGTCATTTGGTTGAATTGTATCTCAGATACAATTTTTCCTTGTATCTTGGTCATGTACAATGTTACTATACATCGGGTTCGTTGTAGGTTATGTTGTATATATCTCCATTTGTATATTACATATACAATACAATATACAAGAGCTTATACAAAATATGAGGTCTGCTTTTGTATACCGAGCAATTGTATCTCATATACAATTGCATATACAAAAGCATATGCAAAGATAGGTACAAAAAAGGGATGTGCAAAGATACATCGGCAGGATGAAAAAAGGTGTTACAAAAGGTATGTCCATTTTTTGTATGTATTTACGATTGTATCATCCCACATACAATCCTATATACAATGGATTATACAATCCTGAGATACAATCCCAGACCTGAAAGAATATGTAATTTGGTTTAGAAAGGTAGATGTGGTTATATGCATCTTTGTATGTACAAGCAAAGGTCAGATGTAATGTTTGTATGTACAAGCGATTATATGCAGTTTTGTTTGTATATTTGCATTGTATATGCGATATACAAAAGGTGATGCAAAAAGGAATACATACAATCCAGACGTGATTGGGGAATTGAATGTGGTAGATAATCAATTAGGGTCCGCAATTATATATCTCATATACAAGGTCAAAAAGTGCAACATACAAGAAGGTAAGATACAAAGCTGGACCCGATGTTAATTTCAATTTGTTTCATAAAAATGTTGGGGTCCACCTTTGTATGTACATGCGATTGTATCACATATACAAAGTCATATGCCAAAGCAAAGATACAAGATCGGACCTGTTTCAATGATCTAATATGGTTGATAATCCTTTGAGTTCTGCAATTGTATGTACATGTGATTGTGTCTCATATACAATCACATATACAAAGTCACATACAAAGGATTTTCGGTGAGACAGGCCTTATCAACGGCTCAGTTTGAGGTCTCTCTGATGGCTGATAAAGATGCAAATGTTCAGCGATGGGTCCCAGGTTTAGCTCAGCGGCCAATTAGATAGTGCCACGTGTCAAGGCCAATCCAAAGGCCGATTCAAAGGCAACTGCAAAAGGTGATACAAAAGTAAAGGCCCGCTTTTGTATGTTAAAAATTGTATTGTCTATACATTTGCATATACAAAGGGAGATACAAAGACATATGCAAAGCAATTTGATATGCAAAATACAATGAATGAAGAAATTGCATAAGTGCAAGTTGAACAGTTTGAAGGACCCGATATGCAGGTGACGTCACCCAAAACTCCTTTTCGACCAGGTTCTGCAAGATGATAACGTCATCATGATTTTCAAAGTGCATCCAATTTTTTGTATGTCTGTATTCATACAAATGACAGTTCTCCTTGCAGCAAAGACAAAATTGACGGATGGTTTGCATTCAGTTAGGAATGGTCACCGACTCTGAGGATGAATGTGTAGTTTTGGCGAGAAGACATCTTAGCGGCCAAATTAAGTTTTGCAGAGATCCCTTAAACACAGAATCAATGAAAATATAGAGAATTCAAAGGGTCAGAGATTTAAAGTGTTGTAAAAGCTTTGTCAAGAGGTGATATGTCCCATCCGCCATCAATACAAATCCAATCTCTCAACTGCCAGGCTTCAGATATTTTATGTATTCATTGTTGAAGATAGATGATTGAGCTGCTCACATTCAAGGCCCAAAATATGTTCCACCTGCCCTGTTCCAGATATTTTATTCCATAACTTCTTACAGGTGGACGTCCCTTTTGGTGATGATATTTTCTGACAGAGCCCATGGGGAGAATTCATTGTAACTGACTTAGGTCAAATGCAAAATGCTATATATGCATAAAATAGGAGATGTAAAAAAGAGTTTTTGTTGGAAGATTTAGTAATCTATGCTTCTGATTCCAAACAGGACATTCATCTACTGTAACCTTGCCTTCTAATTAAATACATGCTAGTTATTTTACCTCTTCATGCTATTTTGACTCTATGTGATCTAAGAATGATTTGTTTGTGAATGTTTAATTCCTTCTAATTATCTCTTGCTCCTTGCCTCTGTTAAAATCAGCTTGATCTGTGTATGTTTATTAGTTGTACCTAGTCATTTTGTGCATTTTCTCAATTCTGTGAGGGTTCTTTTATTCAATCTAGTGTATCACCTAATTTCTATTTATGTTTCCTTCTACCCCTTTTCCCCTGTAGCATTAGCACTAGGTTTAGATATATTCCTCTAAGCATTAGGCTTAGAATGAGGAACCAGCCTTCTTTGGAGGTCTGATCTCAGTTCGCAAGGTCCCACACTTCGAGATCATTCCCATTGTGTCATTAGACTGCTTGGACTCTCTCCAAGCAAGGTGCAATTCTATGTGACAACAATAAAATCTAGAGATTTAACGTAAGGCTATCTATGTAGGTTGAAAGGAAACACACATGATGGAATTTTACATGAGGTCCTTTAGGATGAATCTCATTCTAGACATTAATGAGTTTGTATTATAAGGTTCATTATGCAAAGGGACTTAACAATGATATCATGATTGTGTCTATTTTAATTAATGTTCAGCTTTGAGATATCTTTTATTATGCATACCATATTGAACTGATTGAACATAGTCTATTATAAGGACATAGCATAGTGCTAGATCTCTACATAATAGTTTGCATGATGGGTAGATTTGTGTGTGATGACTAAGCTCTTTGGGTAGTAAGAACTATGATCCATGGATCATGATGGGTGCTGCTTATTTATAGTTGTTTGGGAAGAAATTTAGAGCAATAGAAATTTACAGCTATCTGGGAAGAAATTTAGAGCTCGGACTGCAAATTCCCTATTATACATGTATGCAAAATGTGGAAGCATAGACAAGGCACATGAACTATAAACACAAAATATAAACACAATTGATATAAACACAAAATATATAAACCATACAAGTTATATAAACATGTATGATAAGGCATGATAAAGTAATTCAAATAGAATTAAGGAAAATGTACCTTAGAACATGTGTAAAGACTTGACATAGCTAAAAAATGGAGATTTGAATGGAGAGAGTACCCGATTATGTAGTCTTTTTTTCTTCTTGCATCAAGCTCCTCAACAATTTGAAATTTCCACCACTTGCTTCCTTTTCAACGTTCAATTGAATAACACTCAAATAGAATTACTAACAACAATACAATTAACCAATGTATAATGTTAAATTCCTACAATTCAATCACAATTAACATTTCAACACTACAAAAATTGAAACTTGTGCAAATATATATCAAAATTGATGTGAAAACTATGTTATTTCCTCCTTAAGTTGGCAAACTAGAAAAAGGTGGTGGAAAATTCATGCAAAGGTGGTAGAATGTGAAAAAAATGCATGTGCACTTCCCAACAACATGAAAAAGCTTTTTTTATCAGAACATGCGCATAACGAAAAGAAAACAGAGCATGTGGGCCTAGATCACGAGAGTCCTGGCCTTTTTACCATTTGAATAGTAAGAGAAAATGTGCTCACGTAATAGCTTTCTATACAAAACTCTATATTATTCATCTCTCGACCTCCTCCTTACCCATCTTTCCCTCAAGTTGTCAACTTCACTCTCTCATGTATTTCTTTTATCTTTGCCCTCACCTCTCTATCCCTCACCTCTCTCTCCCCTTCACCTCTCTACCTCTTCCCTCTCTACGTCTCTGTCACTCCTTGTCTACCTCTCCATTGGTCCTTAGCCATTTAGGTCTCTCACTTTGTTGGCAAATGGTTAGAGCTCCCCGTGGGATTCGTGACATGGACTAACCGTCTCTTGTGGATTCATTAAATCTAGCACTTGTATCAGAAATTGATAGGTCAACCTTTTGGTTTAACAAAAATCATGGGCCAATAATTGGTATCAGAGTGAAAGGTCACGGGTTCGAATCCCCTGGGTAACACTACGGGGAGATTGTTGGAAAATGGTCAGCGCTCCCTATGGGATTTGTGACATGGACTAATTGCCTCTCATGGATTCATTAACTCTAGAGCTTGTATCAGAAATTGATAGGTTGACCTTTTGGTTTAATGACAGTCATGGGCCAAACACTTAACCCTAAACCCTATCCCTAAAGACTCAACCCTCAACCCTTAAACCTTAACTCCTAAACCCTATCCGTAAACCCTAATCCCTCAACCCTAATCCCTCAACCCTAAACCCTTATCCCTTATCCCTAAACCCTAAACCATATTCCTAAAGCCTCAACCCTCAACCCTTAAACCTTAAATCCTAAAACATATCCCCAAACCCTCAACCCTTGACACTATACCTTAAACCCTATTCCCTTATCCCTAAACCCTAAACCCTATCCCTAAACCATCAACCCTCAACCCTCAACCCTTAAACCTTAAATCCTAAATCCTATCCCTAAACCCTCAACCCTCAACACTATACCTTAAATCCTAAACCCTCAACCCTAAACCCTAATCCCTCAACCCTAAACCCTTATCCCTTATCCCTAAACCCTAAACACTATCCCTAAAGCCTCAACCCTCAACCCTTAAACCTTAAATCCTAAAATCTATCCCTAAAGCCTCAACCCTCGACACTATACCTTATGTTAGGGTTAGCCGGCAGAAGATATCAATTAAATGCAAATAAAGATTAAACAGAGAAATGGAAATACACAGAAATAATAATAACGAGAGACAATTTTTAACGTGGTTCACCCAAACTCGGGCTACATCCACCAAACAGAGAGTCTAATATTATTATCCAGCAAATCAAACCGATTACAATCAGCAATCCCTGCAACTCAATACCGCTGCAAAATGCTACAATACAATATCAAAACCCTAACCCTTAGCTGCTTTTTATCAAGCTTTTTGTCAGTTACAAAATAGGGTTTTCTTATGTCAGTCAATGAAAAAATTAACTCCCGGTGCATTATATCCTGCAACTCAATACCGCTGCCCCTTGACCCCGTCTTGGGGGCGCTGCCCCCAAACCCCCGCAAGGGGCACTACCCCTTGACCCCGTAGGAATTTGGGGGGAAACCGCGCCGATAAAAGTGGGGTAAATATAACCTCCGAGTCTAATTAGGCTCCATATAACAACACCTTAAACCCTATTCCCTTATCCCTAAACCCTATCCCTAAACCCTTAACCCTTGACACTATACCTTAAACCGTAATCCCTTATCCCTAAACCCTAAACCCTATCCCTAAACCCTCAACCCTCAACCTTTAAACCTTAAATCCTAAACCCTATCCCTAAACCCTCAACACTCAACACTATACCTTAAACCCTAATCCCTTAACCCTAAACCCTAATCCCTCAACTCTAAACCCTAATTCCTTATCCCTGAGTCCTAAAACCTATCCCTAAACCCTCAACCCTCCACCCTTAAACCTTAAATCTTAAACCCTATCCCTAAAAACTTAACCCTTGACACTATACCTTAAACCCTAATCCCTTATCCTTAAACCCTATCCCTAATCACTCAACCCTCAACCCTTAAACCTTAAATCCTAAACCTTATCCCTAAACCCTCAAACCTCAACACTATACCTTAAACCCTAATCCCTCAACCCTCAACCATAATCCCTTATCCCTAAACCCTAAAACATATCCCTAAAGGCTCAACCCTTAAACCTTAAATCCTAAACCCTATCCCTAAACCCTCAACCCTCAACACTATACCTTAAACCCTAATCCCTCAAGCCTAAACTGAAATCCCTCAATCCTAAACCCTAATCCCTTAACCCTAAACCCTAATCCCTTATCCCTAAACCCTCAACCCTCAACCCTTAAACCTTAAATCTTAAACCCTATCCCTAAACCCTTAACCCTCGACACTATACCATAAACCCTCATCCCTTATCCCTAAAACATATCCCTAAACCCTAAACCCTCAACCCTTAAACCTTAAATCCTAAACCCTATCCCTAAACCCTCAACACTATACCTTAAACCCTAATCCCTCAACCCTAAACCCTAAACCCTAATCCCTTATCCCTAAACCCTAAACCCTATCCCTAAAGCTTCAACCCTCAACCCTTAAACCTTAAATCCTAAACCCTATCCCTAAACCCTCAACCCTCAACACTATACCTTAAACCCTAATCCCTCAACCCTAAACCCTAAGCCCTCAACCCTCAACCCTAATCCCTTATCCCTAAACCCTAAAACCCATCCCTAAACCCTCAACCCTCAACCCTTGAAACTATACCTTAAACCCTAATCCCTTATCCCTAAACCCTCAACCCTTAAACCTTAAATCCTAAACCCTATCCCTAAACCCTCAACCCTAAACCCTAATATCTAAACCCTAAACCCTAATCCCTCAACCCTAAACTCTAATCCTTCAACAGTAAACCCTAATCCCTCAACCCTAAACCCTAATTCCTCAACCCTCAACCCTAAACCTTAAACCCTATCCCTAAATCCTCAACCCTCAACACTATACCTTAAACCCTAATCCCTCAACCCTAAACCCTAATCCCTCCCCTATCTACCTCACCCCATCTCTCCCCTATCTCTCAACCCTTAGCCATCTAGGTCTCTCACTTATCCCTAAAGCCTCAACCCTCAACCCTTAAACCTTAAATCATAAACCCTTAACCCTTGATACTATACCTTAAACCCTAATCCCTTATCCCTAAACCCTAAACCCTATCCCTAAAGCCTCAACCCTCAACTCTTAAACCTTAAATCCTAAACCCTATCCCTAAACCATCAACCCTCAACACTATACCTTAAACCCTAATCCCTCAACCCTAAACCCTAATCCCTCAGTTCCCTAAACCCTAATCCCTCAACCCTAAACTATAATCCCTTATTCTTAAACCCTATCCATAAAGACTCAACCCTCAACCCTTAAACCTTAAATCCTAAACCTGATCCCTAAAGCCTCAACACTATACCTTAAACCCTAATCCCTTATCCCTAAACCCTAAACCCTTATCCCTAAAACCTCAACCCTCAACCCTTAGACCTTAAGTCTTAAAAACTATCCCTAAACCCTAAACCCTTGACACTATACCTTAAACCGTAATTCCTTATCCCCAAACCCTAAACCCTATCCCTAAAGCCTCCACCCTCAACCCTTAAACCTTAAATCCTAAACCCTATTCCTAAACCCTCAACCCTTGACACTATACCTTAAACCCTAATCCCTTATCCCTAAACCCTAAATCCTATCCCTAAAGCCTCAACCCTCAACCCTTAAACCTTAAATCCTAAACCCTATCCCTAAGCCCTCAACCCTCAATACTATACCTTAAACCCTAATCCCTCAACCCTAAATCTTTAAACCCTCAACCCTTATCCACCTCTCTCCTCCCCTATCTACCTCACCCAATCTCTCCCCTATCTCACAACCCTTAGCCATCTAGGTCTCTCAATTATCCCTAAAGCCTCAACCCTCAACCCTTAAACCTTAAATCCTAAACCCTATCCCTAAACCCTCAACCCTCAACACTATACCTTAAACCCTTATCCATTATCCCTAAACCCTAAACCCTATCCCTAAAGCCTCAACCCTCAACCCTTAAACCTTAAATTCTAAACCCTATCCCTAAACCCTCAACCCTTGACACTATGCCTTAAACCCTAATCCCTCAACCCTAAACCCTAATCCCTCAACCCTTAAACCCTTAATACCTCAACCCTTAAACCCTCAACCCTTATCCACCCCTCTCCTCCCCTATCTGCCTCACCCACATCTCTCCCTTATCTCTCTCACCCCTCTCTCCCTAGGTTATAGGTCTCTCACTTGTATATCTCTCATGACTCTCTAGATATTTCCCTTCCTCTCCACCTCTCTCCCTCCTTACCCATCTTTCCCTCAAGTTGTCAACTCAAATCTCTCATTTTATTATATCTCTCCCCTCACCTCTCTATCTTTCACCTTTGTCTCCCCCACCTCTCTACCTCTCCCCTATTTATGTCTCTCAATCACTCCTTGTTTTCCTCTCCATACATCCTTAGCCATATAGGTCTCTCACTTAACCCTAAACCCTAAACCTTATCCCTAAAGCCTCAACCCTCAACCCTTAAACCTTAAATCCTAAACCCTATCCCTAAACCCTAAACCCTCAACACTATACCTTAAACCCTAATCCCTAATCCCTTAACCCTAAACCCTACCCCTAAAGCCTCAACCCTCAACCCTTAAACCTTAAACCCTAAAACCTATCCCTAAACTCTCTACCCTCAACACTATACCTTAAACCCTAATCCCTTAACCCTCAGTCCTAGAGCCTCAACCCTCAATCCTTAAACCTTCAACCCTAAACCCTATCTGTAATCCCTCTACCCTCGACACTATACCTTAAACCCTAATCCCTCAACCCTTAAACCCTTAATCCCTCAAACCTTAAACCCTTAAACCCTAAACTCTCAACCCCTAGATACCCTTAAACCCTTAAACCCTATACCCTATACACTTAACCTTGGACACTCAACCTTGAACATTATCCCTCAACCTTCAAACCTCTACCCTATACCCTATACCCTCAACCCTATACTTATGCTCTAAACCCTCAACCCTCATCCATATGCCATATACCCTCAACCTTAAACCCTAAACCCTATATCTTAGACACTCAACCTTGAACATTATCCCTCAACTATAAACTCTCAACCCTCAACCATATACTTAAGCCTAAATGCCTCAATCCTCAACCCTATACCTTAAACCCTGAACCCTACACCCACAAACCGTCATCACTATACCCTATAACCTCACCCTTATACCCTAAACCCTGAATATTGTGCCTCAACCCTATACTTAAAACCTAAACCATACACTCTCAACCCAAGTAACCCTATGCCTTATATACCCTCAATCCATATCGTAAACCCTAAACCCAATATCCTAAACCCTAATCCCCATGCCTTACACACTTAATATTATACACTCAACAAGCTGAATATTATCCCTCAACTGTAATTATCAACCATCTACCCTCTACCTATTACTTAAGCCCTAATCTCTCAACCCTGCACCCTATACCTTAAACCCTAAACCCAAAAACCTCAACCCTTAACCCTATAAACTATATGGGCTCAAGTCCTTATATACCCTAAACCCAAAACCCTTACATACATACATACATATAGACATGCATGTACATACATACATACAAACATGCATATATGTACAGACATACATACATATATACATATATAAATACATATGTACACATATAGACATCTACATACATACATAATAAATACAAATATATATACAAACATACATATATCAAACATACTTAAAAACCTTGAACATAAATCATTCCAAGTGAGACATAATGCGAGCGCATTATAACGCGCCCACGTTATGTGGAACTGGGCAAACATAGGACAAACTTGCAAAAAACAAAAAAATGCAAAACATAACACGAGTGCATTATAATGCGCTCGCGTTATATTTTGCTTGGGATTTGCTTTGGATTTCCAACCCAAAGGCTTGGAGTGCCTTCCCAACATCCAAAGACATGTTTTTGCATATTTTACAGGATTTCACATAATTTCATTCGTGCTAACCCTCATATTTACACGTGTTTCAAGGTCAAACAAATCAAACACTTGGGTAATGTTAGGTTTCTCTTAGCTATTTAACGATGTAATTTTTTTCACATTTTGACAATGTTAAGCCTTTCATCTTTAATTTCTTTTGTTTGTGTGTCTGATTTTTGGCAAAAACCGGTGTTTGGTTTTTTTTTCATTATAAAGTAATCATTCATTGAAATTTCAAATAAATTACATTTTTGTAAACTAGACTCCATTCTACACATATTAAAAAATTAATTAATTTTCAATTAGTTTTCAAAATTTACAAGGGTAACATGACCAAAATTTAGTTTTTCAGAACGTGTCCACTTTGAAAATTAGTAAAAGTCAAATATTCATTAAAAAAATTATTAGAAAAATCAAGCATAAACTACATGTTGTTAGCTAATTTCTCACTAAAGCGATTTTAAAAATACCAAAAAAAGTTAACCTTTTGAGGGAGCCACAAAACACATTATGTTATGTTTTTTGACAGAAACAATGCCAATTTATGTGGCTCCCTTTTTTGAACCCCTTAATCTATACCATTTAAAAAAATAGTAGTTTAGAAAGTAGACTTGGAGCACTACGAACATTATTTGTTGCATCTTAAAATTTTGAGTGTAACTATGCTCAATTTCTCATCCAAGGTTAGTATTTCCTGATTTTAGAAAAAAAGTGGCCACTTAAGACCCCTTTTTGGACCCCCCATCTTCTTGGATTTACCCATAAGGATTTTGATTTGTGTGAAGTTATGAAGGGTCCATTATTAGAAAATCTAAAAAGAACAAAGGAGACAGGATACAACTTTAAGTATGGTTCTCTGATCATTTGTCTGGCATTCTATTTCATGAATGAGTTACTAGGATATAAAGGAAAAATATGGCAACAAGATAAGCCAGTAGCAGCACAAATCAAAGAATATATAAGGAGCTTTAACTCACAAAGCTATAATACTATCTTCTGGGGTTTCTTCAAAAATTTCCAAACTTAAATGCATAAAAGAGATAGGATCTCTTCTGATTTGGTCATGAAATACAAGGATGACATACCATTTCTTGTGGAAAAATATTGTTGCTATATGGTAGAAGTTGAGCCAAGGACTTCATGGATTCCCAAGTTTCCATATGAAGTACCTAATGAGGAAGATAAGGCCTATGTTGGGATCTTGTTAATTCAGCCTAAAGATCTTGAAGGTGAAAGATTTGGAACTTGTGAAGAAATTTAGGACAAAATATGCAAGAAAAGGGCTAAACAAGAGGTAGAGAAGAATAAAGAAAATCTATTCAAAAGGGTTGGCATCCCACCTAGAGGTTTCTCCACTTAGAACACTACAGAATATGTTGTGTCTCTCTCTACTGAGCATCCAACACTGAGAAGATCCAGTAGATCTACTTCTCAATCCACTACTAGTATTCCACAATCTCCTTTCTCTGCAAAGACAACCTCCACCAGACACATACAGGTTTCTGAAGGGCAAACACAGATAAAATCCAAGGGCAAACAATTAGAGAAGAAGAAAGAATCCATTATGGAGGATATTGAGAGTGATAAAGAAGAAGTAATGTTAAAGAAACAAGAGAAATGAAAATAGAAAAAGAAACCAAGAGTCAAGGCAAAGGATAAAAGGAAGAAGAAACAAGGTATTGAAACAAGTGAAGAAGAAGAAGAAGAGAAAAATTCTCCATTAAAGAAGAAAAAGAAAAATACCACTCAGGTACCAACACCTCCTCCTAAAGGCCCTATGTCTCTTGATGTTGCTTACAATCCCATTGTCCACTTCAAATTTGTTTAATTAAACTATGATGCTTCATCCAGTGTCTTCTCCTGAGGATCAAGCAATTATTGAAAAGGTAGTTTCAATGTACATAATGAGATATAACTTATCTATTGATGAAATATTACCTAAAGTACCAGAAATCTTACAAAAATCCCTAAGAATGGATAGGGATGAAGGTGTGGCACTAGAAGAGAAACTCAGACAAGATGCTTTGGATAAATCTAGTGCTTCTCTAATTGAGGAAGAAAGAGAAAAACTGATTCAAAGACAAGCTCAAGAGCTTAGAACAAATCATAGAGTAGACACTCTTATGTAAAATAAAAAGGACGACATTGAACAAATTAAAAAAGAAACTGAAGAAATCACTCAAAATATACTTGGTGAGGTAAGAAAACCAAAGGATGTGGAACAACCACATATATCACCACCACAATCACCTCATTATGCTAATGCATACTCTCTGGAAAAAGAACATATTGAAAAAGAGAAATATAATAAAAACATGCAAGAAAAAGGGAATATTGATTCTAGTCCTCAGGACAATAAGGATAAAGAGAAAGATGAACAAAGTGTTTTGAGAACTCTAAATAAATGGATCATCAGCTAAGTATGCAAGACAAGCAAAATTTTCTGGAAGACATCACTCATGTGGATGATCAAATAAGTATGCAAGGTAAACAATATGTGTCAGTAAATATAGAGAAACATGAAGGACTTGACAAAGATATGATTACTACTGATAGAGAAAAGGCTTTGGAGATGAGTCAAGGTGGAGCAGAAGAGATTGGCCAAAAACCAACTGATTCACTTCTAGATCTACTAAGTTTGGAAATGCAGTTCCAGCTTGTGGTATCTCCACAGTTGCTACAAGTTCCTATGCAAGAAGGGAAGGTAGGTTTAACTAATATTAGTCCCTTTCATAAACTACATCTTGGCGACATTCTACATTCATCTGCTAGAAAGGAAATTCTACATCAACACCAGAAGAATTTAGAATTATTGGATGAAGCGGTAAAAGTTATTCAAAACTTTATGTCTAAGGTAAAAATTGACACATCTTTGGCCACTGTACAACAATTAAATTTTTTACTTGATTCTTTTAAAGATTATTCATCTCAACTGGAAGAAAAGGAAAAAAAGGATGCATTAAAGAAAATAAATGACAAGAGATTGAAAGATGTTTCTGATGTGTACAAATGCACACATTGTGATACAAGATAAGATAAAATATTTTCAAAAGTGTATAGAAGAGGCTACTTTGTTATATCATTTTTTTATGAAATGGCTTGTGTCTACAAGGAACATAAAGGATCAAATGGACTCCATAGAGTCATAGATTTCACATGTATCTCATCTATATGATCCCTTAAAGGATAGTGATGGGGCAACCAGAGTAATTATTGAAAATTTGCAACTCTCAGTTTTGCCTACTGCAACAACAAAAAGATCAAATTCTAAGATAGTACAGTATGCTCAGAGAAACTGTAAGTCTAAGACTTACCTCTATGATAGAAGTTGTGATTGAAGCATAAAGGGTAGCACAGAAGTGGACAATGCCCAACACTATGGAAGAAGAAGAAAAATTGTATATTCAGTTTGAGTGTCAAACTAACTCTCTTTCTTTAGAAAAAGGTCATTGGGACACAACTTGTACCCAAATGAAGATAACCCATAAGGAGATCTTACCAAGTAAGTAGTATGATGTATAGACAAATTTTGCAACAATGTATATAAGCAGAAGCATTGAATATAATGGTAGTACCATTTTGGGTTTCAAAGGTACAATTTTACAACTAGATAACATAGTCAGGGGAGTATAGTTTAGAAATATTTTGAAAGGGAGAAGTCTATACAATTTTTGGATTGATGCAAGCAAAGGATATCAATCCCTTTGTCCTTGATGTCAAAGGGGGAGAGAGAAACATATGTCTAAGGGGGGGGTATATGTTGTCATCAATGACAAAGGGGGAGATTTTTGGCAATATGTAGTCATTGATGTCAACATAGCATACATTGATCTCATCATAGTATATGGAAATGTATAGACAGACTTGTACAAAGGAAGAGTCAGTTTGGTCGAGGCAAAACAATCCATGAGAAGAGAAAATAGTTTATGTATGATAAGATGATCAGATGATCAGATTGGTGTGTGAGTATGGTGCAGTGGTAATCACTTATGTTCTTGCATGATGCCAGTATCCCCACATGCATATCTAATTGATTGGGTGTGCCACACTTAAGGACAAGAAGCACAAATCTGACTAAAGCATTTAATGCACATCCTAAGATATGGTCATCTTATTTAGGTCCGCATTCCTTCACAGAGCAAGATTTGATCTTACAATTATGAAGACAACTTTATTCAGGTATGGAAATGATAAATCTAAGTTTCAATTCCTCACATCATCATCATAAAAAGTTACAAGGGACAAAGTATAGACCATCACCTAGACAGAGACAAGACAGACTGTTCCGGAGCCCATTTGCACAAGGTTGAATTTTGTGAAGAATGAAACATGTATAGATCAGTCATTAGAGATTGTGCGGAGATATTATATGGTCCAAGGTATATTAGGTACATGATCCACATGTAGACAAATTCTATTCTCCAATACCGCATTAAGTAGTTATGTCTGCAAGTAAAAAATTGAGTATTATTGTCCTTCGGACTCCTAGTTATCCATGTCAAATTCTTGAATTCCTCTGGAATCATTAGATAAATGTGTGTGGATATAATAAGGAACATATGATGATGCTTTATCTCATTTCTAAAAGGTTTTAGGACTTGTATTGCACCGCAACATCATATCTTGAGATATGAAGTATCACATGTGGTCCGGAATGCTCTATGTCCAGCAGATAGTCATGTTTCCTAGTTTATGGATGAATAGTTTGATATGATACTTCTTCAGTAAGGTGTATGAATGTTATTGCACTACAAAAAATCCCTGTGATTATCTCCCTTTTTTGCTTCCACCCACTATTTTAATGTATTTTTCTCTAATTTTTTGAAAAAGTCGGCGCTATTTATCGAGATGGCACTATTTTTGGCAATTTTTGCACCAATCAAAACAAGTAGACACTAAAGTAGGCGCAATTTAGCGCAAAATATAGTGCCAAATTTAGCTCTGAATTTAGCACCAAATTTAGCGCTAAATTTAGTGCCAAATTTAGTGCCAAATTTAACGCCGAATGTAGCACCGAATTGAGTGCCTAGTTTAGTGCCTAATCAATGTTCAAATGTCCAAAGGTCTTATAAAGTGAATATCGCACCATCATGAAGCATATCAGATGATGCCAGCACCCGGCCACGACGCTATGACATGTTGACACCTGTCCAATCTTCTTATTAGGTGTTTACTTCAAAATCTTACCTCAGCTCGCTGTCCACCACCACATGTCCACAGAGAAAGCCTAAGATCCAATGGTTGCACTCTAGTGCAAGGGAATCTTTTTAGGAGGAATATTCACTGCGAGGCAGCAAGATAACGACACATGGCATGCATTGATTGAAAAGCAAGTATAATAAAGGTGCATGGATGCTATATCGCACCATCGCGCGATAGGTATATGGTGGGCCCTCCCTGATTGCGACGCTGCGAAAAGGTGACACACGTCCAGTCCGGGCTAAGGATGACATAAAGTGCAAGGAAGGTACTGATTATTTGACTCATTTTCATTGGGCGATGACTTGTCAACAAAGATGACTAAGATTGTCAAATCTAGTCAATGAATCAAATCTGCGGATTCCAGAAAGGCATGAAGCGATCAACGGTCCAAATTCAAACTTGCAAACAAAGGAGATTTTTGAATGATTGTGGCATGAGCAGAGTTATGGTTGCAGTGACCTCCATTAATATAGAGAGTGGTACAAGAATTTGATGTTATAACAACATAATTCTAAGCATTTCCTGTCATTTTTCAAGGAGCAATCACGTTCAGAGCTGGAGAATCATCAAAACAAGCAAGGAGAAGAAATTCTAAGCCTCTATGACGTAAAAAAACTAGTAAGTTATTGTCTCTCCCCTGCACTTAGTCTTTCTATCTGTAAGTACTTTCGGAAGCATTTAGAGCATCTGTTGATTGCATAAACCCTAGGTTGCTTGGACAAATACAAAATGAGTCAATAGGGTCAAGCTTTGACCTCAAAATGCAACCTAGATGAGGATATCATGATTCAATGTCCTAGATCGTCTAAGAAACCTCTGAAAAAATTAGGAGAAGTTGGCAAAAATGACAAAATATATGACCTCTATGTAGATTGTCGAGATGCTAGGATCCTTGTGTCTGCTTGGAGTCTGTTTGAGTATTGGCATAAGCAAATTGATTACAGAGCCCCAATCGACCATGCCTAGACCCTTGACTTAGCCAAATTAATATGCCCTGATGTCTTCGTAAACACAGACTTGAGGAGAGCTATAGCAACTAGGTATGACCCTAGGACCATGTATGTCTTGTCTAGAAATGGCAATGTTATCATTAGGTTCACAAATGCCTATATTGTTGTTAGGACTGAAAAAATCTCACAATTTTCTTAGTCCCCATCTACTTATCCTTGATATATACCACACATAAATTGGCCACTCTATAGTTTTATGATCAATACAAATTGCAAAAATTTGTGTGACAAGATCCATTTTAGCCTAAAATTTGTGTGACAAGATCCATATTATAATCTCTGTTAAATCCCATCAATCTAACCTTGATAAACATTTCTATGATCATAGTCAAGAAAGCCTTAATTTCATTCTCATTGGCAAGACCTTGGGCATATCTTTCAAGATCCTAAAGTCATAATCTTATACAAAGTATTTTATCCATGGTCGGGGAGAGACAAGTAAACTCTCAACGATAAGAGGTCCATAGACAACAAGAATAAATGATCAGCAAGATGTCACTTAATGTTTCACATATGAATATTCATCAGCAAAAACAAGATAGTCGGAACAAGATCTCCAAGTTATACAAATCTTATGCCTCATACCGATGGATGTGTATCAAGGAGAGATGTGCACACTCACACCGACAAAGAAAAACAATTTAACAGTTGTGTCAGGGAAACATATATAATCGGAGCAAGCTCCCTAAGTCTCTCCGACTGCATGGGTCACTCCGATGATAAAGACCACAAAGTTTCACAAAGAGTCTTGCCGACTTGTCCCATCACATTGAATAACAAAGGATGCACATCAAAGGGACATATACAATTGGAGTGAATTCATTTGATCTCACCGACTATGTGGGTTATGTCGATAGTGAAAACTGCAAGGATATTTCAGGAAGAGTCCTACCGATGAATAAAGTAATGGAGAAACATGTCAGGAAGACCCAAAGCAAAGGAATGGAATGTGAATCTCCTAGCGATGGTTTAAGTTACACTGATGACGGTATGAATCATTCCTCCAACTAGTACATCGAGTAAGCTTTACAATGTCTCCCCGAAAAGGTAAGAATTAAGGGTAAAAGACAAGCACATTGACCAGAAAACTAAGAAGTCCTCCTGACAGAATAAAATTGCCAAACGATACATCTTTTTTTTTATGCATTGAAAACAGAGGTGGAAAATGAGATGAGAGAGATTACTCCCAATAAGGGAAGACAATTATTAGTGGAGTCTAGTGTGATGATCTTTCCAAGTTTAGACATGAATTCTGCTTTAATCTTTGACAATTTTTTACATAGTGATAATGACAAATACAAACTCAGTCTAGAAGGAGTGACATAAGTTTATACTCGGACAAAATACAATGCTGATGAAAATTCTCTTATGATTTGGGCTTTGTACCCTCCACACAAGAATCTTGCAGTCATCAATACAGAAAAGGCATTTGGACATGTCATGACATTGAAAGTAGGTGAGATTGATCCTATAGTCACAGCTGATATTGGCATAAATGTTGCCAAATTAAACAAAGCTCAAATTCAAATGTTGATCAAGGAAAGAGATATGTACAAGTTGAGCTGTGAGAAAATGACTAAGGAAAATGATTTTCTAAAGGATGCATTTGGAGGATCTACCAGAAGATTAACTTAGGGAGAGGGTTCACAAGCAAAAAATAAAGGCAAAGAATTATAGTTGGATGATCAGGTATCTCAAGTCAAGATTGACACACTTTCTGTGGTACTTCAAAAGAGGTATACAAACACGATGGTTTAGATGAAAAGGTTTTGGGATACACATACCAAAAATCACAATATCATTCAAGAGCATAACAGGGTAAATGACAGGCTCCATGAGAAACTTCATGAAATATAGAACAGAGAAGCTCCTGATATTGAAGCAATCACCACTGCTGAAGACTTAATTAAGAAACATAAAAGGTATCATGAAAAACTTCAAGTAGAGGGTGAAGAATTTATAGAGGCTTCAAAAGAAGGCATTCCTACATTGTTTAGTGACAAGAAAGATTTGAAAAATCAGGAAGAGTGGACAAAGGAATGCCAATTGATATTACAGGGAGCTTTGGAGGCAGCCAAAGACAAGGATCTGGCATTAGGAGAAGCCTGTTGACATCTAGAGAAGATGATATCAATGGAGATAGCAAAAAGGAATGTTGTGGAGTATGTCGATACACACCTGAGCCAAAAGTACTTAGATCATATGTCCTAGATCCATTTGTGGCTAACTAGAGCTTAAAGTGTTGTTTATTATTGTTAAGATGTTATTAAGTTCCAAAAGGCACTTATGAAGAGGCGCATCCTCTTCAAAATATTGTTATATAAGTCAGCCATTTTATGATAGAGAAAGGAGGAAATAGTAGGAAGTAGAAGCATATTTAGTAAATTACTCTTCATCCATCATCTCTCATACTTTCAAAAGACTTATGCAAATTGATATATATATATATATATATATACTTTGAAGAAAATATAATGGAGCAGAATATTCTCAGATGGTGATCTATTTCAGTGTTCAATTGTTGTGTTAATTTTCATGCTTACATGTTGCCATGCTGTCTCCAAAGTGGTTCTTTTAAATTATTCAAATTCATATAATTTGTTAGGACACATTTGTTGTTCATGTGTGGTTATCTAATTGGTTTCTGGTTGAAGTTGATTGAAGTCCATCTGAATGATTTATATCTATTAGACTCTACCCTGGGTTAAAATCCTTTAAATTAGATCATTTGGTTGGTTTCCTTCAAAATAGTATTAAAAATCCTTTCATTAAAAATATAAAGAAATGAAAAGGAAATTGCATCCAAGTAATCCTATTTTTTTCTGCCAACAATTCATACCAAAGATTGAACAATTTAAGGATATTGCAATAGGTAATTTGTATCAACACAAATAATATTACTGAAGCATTACAAAGTTTAGGCCATAAGAATCATCCTTTTTTAAACATGGATTGCAAATAATTCTAAAAATTTAATAATTCCAAAAATTTAGAAGTCTTGGCCATTAACATTATTGTCTACTACAATGTCATCAAGTGTATCATTGTCAATGTTCATACGTTCTTTCAAGTATTTAATATTATCACCATCCTCATCTTGACCTGCATCATCTTCATCATCATTGAAATTTGACTATAGACCATCTATATTGTTACTAGATGTATTTGGATCATCATTTTCTATACCATCCATATTGTTGTCTTCCATAACATCATCTAACTTTGGATTGTTGTCTTCTTGTGCTTGAACATAACCATCTTCAACATCATCATGGATGTCAATTTCTTCGATGTTCTCTAATCCCTCTCTCTCATTTGTTAGCCATCATTGTTTTTCTCAGTATCCACTAATGCATCGTCAAATACATGCCTTAATCTTGGATCATACTGTATGACAAATATCCATTTCAGGTCCAAAATATCTTCATAGAAAAATACCTGCACATGAATGACATACATATATTAGACGTATGGTATAACAATTTTATTAATTAATAAACACATGTATATATTTGCAATAAACTATGAATTAATAGATTAATGATCACTACCACTTCTTGTTTGGGTTAAAGAAATACCTACTCACAATGAATTGGTAGAACATAAGGCTCCTTATCCTCCGGTAGGAAACATGAGGAATCTACAGAAAATAATCCACTATGGGTATCATGTCTTCGTGTCCTCTCAAATCCTTCATACCATCTACACTTAAAAACACAACATTTAAAAAGCGGTAATCCAACTCAATAATTTCTTGTATTTTCCCAACATATTGTAGATTCCCTTCAATTATATTCTTATATTTTGAGCTTGATCAACTGGATTGCTTAAAGTCAACCATGATGCCACAATCAAAGGATCGTCTCTTTACATCTACACTTTCTAAACGATGATGTCGACCATATGACCACATTGCTTGATATTTCCTTGCCTGTGAAAGACCATTTATTTTAGTGAAAATAAATATAATGACGAATATTAAAATAGTTAATAGTGTCAAAACTGTAAGGAAACAACATTTTGTAAAATTCCAACTGTACCTTTCTTTCACATCCTCTAGACATGTTGATTTTGTCTTCTGTTATGTTTGAATCTACACCTGCATCTTCTATTTGATTTTGAATTTGTTCAGTAACCCATTCTAGTTTGCAATCTTTGCCCCATTCCCCAAGTAGATCAGTGGGAAGTGGAGTATTCCTTGGGTTTGATCTCTTAAACTGTCTCCTTGCTTCTAACACTTCTCTCTTTTTATCATACAGATCGATCGATTTGTTCATAAAGCTCATGTGGTACATAATGAATTT
Organism: Cunninghamia lanceolata; assembly: GCA_027924645.1. Taxonomy (NCBI): domain Eukaryota; kingdom Viridiplantae; phylum Streptophyta; class Pinopsida; order Cupressales; family Cupressaceae; genus Cunninghamia; species Cunninghamia lanceolata. The sequence continues at coordinate 736,762 of BSBN01000022.1, forward strand.
GTCGAGTATAGAACTTTCGTCTACACCTATTACATGTCAACATGTTTATTTCAAACTCCAAATGTCATGCTGTTAATTTGAGAAATAAATTACAGAGTAAATTAATGATTGCAAGCAAAACAACCACACTGATCATTAATTTACTTACTAATTTCTACTTGAACACCATTAGATTGTGGTTTTTCTCCATCAATAATATCTAATGCTCATTCTTCATTCCAGAAGCATGGCCCATCTTCAAAATCCTTAACAAGGAATTCACACAGGAAGAAAATACTTCATTCAATACATACCCTTCATCCATGCAACCCTCTGGATGTGTCTTTTGTCGGACATATCTTTTTAGAGTTTTCATATACCTCTCAAAGAAAAACATCCACCTCATTGATACGACACCCACCAATTCAATGTCATTGACTAGGTGTATAAGTAAATGGACTTGTAGGCCCATGAAACTAGTAAGGAGCTCCTTCACAAATACACATACAATTTCTGCAATTTCCTTCTTCCATTTTGGTACTTCACATTCGTTGATCTCCTTGGAGGTCACCCACTTAATATAAGAATAGTAAATTAGTATGAACCTTTAGTAAAAAATTAAAATGAAATATAATATCTCTATGTCTATCACACATAAACATTTCATATAACCACATACCTTGTAAATGTTGACAATCGACTTATGGCATTCCTTAATTCAACTGTAAGACAAGAATCCCCCCTAATTGTCAATGGTATGATATGCTATCAAACACATTTATGAAAAGGTCATTAGTAATTATTTCTCACACAACAAAATATCAAAATATATTTAGTACTTAATCAATGTTACCAGTAAATGTTAAATGATGATATATAATACCTTCATAAAATTACGAAAATCATGTGTTTTAAATCCTGTGATATGTCCAACAACTGTAAAAGCTTTAGCCAATGACGACCCATAGCCAGTAGGTGTCCTTATTGAATGGATGACATTTTTTAGTTGGTCTAGCTCTTTTTTTTTCAAAATCCATGGAGCTTCTGCATATGTTTCATTTTCCCTATTTGGCCATAAATGTTTTCTATCAATTTTGGTACGTGAAAGAGCAATATCTCTCCTCAAAGACAAGGTGTCCTTCTCTTTGCCTGATATATGTTGAAATATCGAATATGGGACATTTTTGAAGATGTGCATAGGATCTAATAGGTGATATATTAATAGATCCTTCTAGTAAGGGAGCTCATAAAATATGGATTTCCTTTTCATTCCTTCTGGCATATTAACTACAACTTGTTCTAGTTCTTCAATTAAATCACCCCGATCAAAAAAATCCTCCCAAGATTTCAATTTAGCATCTTCATACTTCTTAAGCCAATCACCTGGACCCATAATCATGGGAGGGCCTCTATTTTCAACTTTTCCATCAAATTGATTCTTCAGGCGATTTCTAAACTTATGATCTAGTGGTAGAAAAACCCTATTGTTTGCGTAAATAAATTTATGTAGATCTTTAGAATACCACCCTTGAAATTGTTCTGCACATCTTGGACATGCAAATATCCCCTTTGTTTGAAGCCCTACAATTCAATAAGTAATGTTAATAACATCAAAAAAATAGTATAAAACTAAGTATGAAAGTTGCGATGGAAATAAATTATGAGTGTAAATACGTAAATATTTTTTCTTACCAGAACAAACACCAAGTCCTGGGAAATCATGAATAGTCCAACATAGCACACCATACAACATGAAAGACCTATTTGATGGGGGACATGATATATCATACATTCTTATGGCTTTCCATAGCAATTGCATCTCATCAATAAAAGGCGCAAGATAAACATCCATGTTTTTAACTTGATGTTTTCTTGGAACAATGAGAGTCAGCATAAGGTGCTCCTTTCTAACACTCATCCATGGGGGAATATTGTATACTATCAATCCGACTAGCCAAACACTATAATTTGAGCTTAGGAAAGAGAATGGGCACACTCCATCAATTGCAAGACCAAACCTGATACTACGGGGTTCATCTTTGAATTTTCTTAGCCATTTGGCCTCTATGTGTTTCATTGCTTTGGAGTCAGCTAGAATTCGCATGAATCCATCTTTACTCCTATTCTTTGCATACTCACCCATCAATTGTGCAAGTGACTTGCAATGAATTATTCGTTGAAGTCTACGTATAATTGGCATGTGACGTAAAACCTTCTTTGGAACTGTAGGACCTTGTACATCTGTACGATATCTCTTCTCTTTGCATACAGGGCATTCTACCTTGTTTTCATATTCATATCTATATAAAATGCAATTATTTTTACATGAATGAATTTGCTTATATTCAATCTCCAACGCAACCAAAAACAAACACAACTCTCTGTAAGTTGATGGCAACACATTCTCTTCAGGGAATATTTTAGTTTTTAGTGCCCTATAAGATTGCTAGAGATTAAATCAATTGAATGTTTGACTTATAATGAACATATTTGATATGTCAATCTATACTAGGACTGTTTATATACAATATATGGTTTTAAATTCCCCTTAAAGAAATATAAACGAAGTTGATGAATGTTTACGAATTATGTACACCAATTGACAATGCAAAGTAAGAAATAGATTTCAACTCACTTTAGTAGGGTAGTGAATCCTTTCTCTGACCAACAAAATAGTGACTTGATTTCTAATAGTATTAATGTGCGTGCCAGTTTTGAAGTTCTACTTGTACTTGATTTGAACACGGGTGTCTTCCCTGCTTGCTTGATGGAGTCTTTCAGGTTGTTATCATCAACATTACGTTGGTGGTAATTACCTTTGTTATCATCATTATTGTCAACCATATGATCATTATTGTCATCATTGTTTCCATCCCCAAAGAAACCTGTAAGCATTTCATTCAATCCTTCTTCATGCACTACATTTTCACTATCATGATCATCATCATTAAGGCTAGTTGGCATGTCATCAGTGTATGTGGATCTCATCAGCAGTTTAAATTTCTCAGTTGTTAGTATTATCTTCAATGTTGCTCTTTTCTACCTGGTATGGTTTAAAGGATGGTTTGGATCATCCTGTCCAAACCTTAATAACCCAATTGGATCTTGGGTATTAGTATGTGTTTCATCAACATCTTCTACCTATCAACAAACGCAAGCATTATTTAATGTTTGGCAACAATTGCACTAAATTCAAAATGTATCAATTTCAAAGAAATATAATCAAATATGGCTTAAAAAATAAAAATATAAATTGTATGAACATATATAAATCAATTGAATAATGGAACATTATTTTATAGACTACCTTTTTTATACAATAATTTAAAGAAAACACAATTTTGACAACATAGTTTATAAAACATCAGTCCACACTCATTTATTATTCTTTGGTTTTCTTCCCTTAAGAACATCCTTAGGGAGACCTTGTTCTTCCCTTTTCTTTCACGCAGGAGTGCATTTTAAGAAGGGGTAATCAATCAATAACTCATCCCCAATGGTAAGGTCCATAATAGCCTCAACCATTATCAACCTCTCTTTCCATATCTCCATCTTTATCATTTATAACCTCAACAAATTGACAATTTGGTCTTACAGTAGGGTCCCTTCCCTTACTACTATTTATAAATCCTATAATATTTTTGTGTGTGTATGCACGTCCATCTATATACATAAGATGACCTCTATTCATTTCTTTTCCACTTTCCAATTAGAGACGATGTGTATACATATTTGAATTTAGACCATATGCTGACATGCTAGGCTTATATTCTGCTAGCCTTCTCTATTCACCACTGTAATATGATGGACCATAATATGGCATTAATCTCCTAGTGGTTTATTCTGAATTATTTCTATGTTTAGATCCCACATGTACATTTTGGATGATAACGAGGTCTAGATTCGCTCCATGAATATTGGAGGGCCGTATCATGTAGCTGTATCCCCAAAATTGAAACACCTCGTACACTCTAGGTAGTTGTTGATCACTAGGCCAAGCGCAATATAGTCGATGATCAAATGTCTGTAAATTGATCTCAAACTCAGGGGCAATTCATCATCTCCATCACATTCATTCTCATAGGGTATGTAGTCCACCTTCCCCTAGTCTTTAAGCAAATTATGTATCTTTAAACCAGTTCTTGTTCTGTTACTTGTTTTCATCAATTCCTCATCTTTAGAGCTGGTATATTGGAACATATTTTTGTTAGATGTATCATCTGATGAATTATCATTTCCATCTAGGCTGGAAGTCAGTGATCCAGGAAACTTTAAACCAAGAACTTTATCCTACAAGTATCCATTAAGAAAAAAATTAGTTATTTAAATAATATAAAACAATGTTTAAATGAAGTATACATGTTATTTATATCAAATTCAAAAATTCCTTATCACAATTCCTATTAGATTTGAATTGATTGTAGGAGGCATACTACCGATTAGAAGCTCAACATATATGTAATGTCTTTGTACAATCGATTGTTTGAATTGTTTCTTTCCATGACATACAGAACATCCACAAACAACAATTTTCTCAAAGTATTCATCCCATGTACTATAGTCCTGACCAACCTCTTGTTCAGTGCAATCATTTGTTGTGTCTGCAGGATCCATTGTCATATCCTCTTCCACCCACTATCATCTACATGATTTAATAGTTTTAGGTCCACATCCATGTACATATCTTTTTCTTTTGCTAGTTGAATGCTCAGGCTCTGCATTTGCTCCAATCTCCATCTAAAATAATCAACAACATGCATTAATTTATGTCAAGATTGGATAATACATTATAAATTTCAATAATACTGTGAAAAAAGATGGATGTATCACAAAATGCCATCAGATCATTTTTTTCCTAAGTTAAGTCAAAATTTGAGTACCTGATGTCCTGCTTCATCCATTGTGTCCTCATTTGATATGACATGATTTGTTGCCATGGCCTCATCTAGCCCCTATAATACACAACATAGTAAAAAATGTTTAGTACACCAATTATATTATTTCAAAGAATATGCTATCCAACACAAAACCTCACTTTAGTCATATATGTGACATATTTATATCAAATTTTGGCCATCCTAATTTTTAAACTTTTCCCTTGATCATAGAATCACATTTAATCACCATTCATGTGCATTTTCAACCAATAAGTTTGACCTCAGAGGCCTCATGGACAAAAAAATGACTTTATCTCCTCTATGTTGTAGCATTTGTGAATTCATAAATACCTTCCTCCTTTGGTTGAGGTTGCTTTCTCTTCTTACCTCTATTGTATCTGTAGATTCTGTTGTCATATATATTTCCACCCACTTTCCTCTCTGCGATTTAGTATTTCTACGCCATCCACGTCCCCTCTCCATGGCCTCCTCTGGATCCTGTAATACGCAACAATGACAATAGTCACATAACAGCTGTGCACCAAGAGGTTAAAAGGAAGTAATCAAGATAACTATACATGAACAACAAATGTGTCTTGACAGATTATATAAATTTCCTATATGTTTGCATTTATCCTCTAACCTTTCTACATCAGCCCTCAATTGTGCAGACCTCCTAGCTTTTGCCCCTGAGCCAGGTAATTAATCAATTAGGTCTTAGTTTAATTTTCATTCCTTTTCTTTCAATTCTCGCCCTGTTTCAATTTTCTATTTCTTATTTTTGGACTAACTAGTTTCACCCTATTGCTTCTTATTTTTTGTTTTTGCAAGACCTTACATCTTATTTCTCTACAGAACTAAATTATAATCTAGCAATTGCAGGGATATCTCAAATGCTTACTTGTATACTATGGGTGCACTGAACTCCTTGACCTCCACTTTAATCTCCCTTTTTTTCTCCACTATAATTTATTAAAATTGCTTTTAGTTCTGTTAGGTCTCAAAAACACAGGTTGTTAACCTTAAGAGGTTGCCAGGCTCTCTTGATGTTTTTGGCTAACTGACACAAGGTAGATATGGCTAAACCCCCTTCACTTCAAGCTCTGCTAGACCTAGGTGGGTATACATTAATGATTAGTGCAGACTTAATTTGGCCTTCACAGTGGCAAATAGGTGTGAAGTAGATACAGAGCTTGCTTACTAATTCCTAAAAATGTTTGAAGTATCAAGATTGTAAATTGGATTTGGATAAAATGTTCTAAAATTGATTAGTGCCTATTTTATTAGGTGAATTGAGTCAATGGATGAATGATGATTATGGAAGCAGATGTGCAAGATAGGTGGATCTTTTTTCAATAGTTGTTATATGCAAATGATTTGTATCCTTGCATTCCCATTGGCAAATACAGTGAACTGATTTGAATCCTTGTATAACCAATTTACAGGTATAGTGAATTGATTTGAGTTTTTGCATTCACAATTAAAAAATCACAGCAAGATGGTTTGAATCCTTAAGTACTCAATTACCAAACACGGTGAAACAATGTAGGTTTTTGCATACCCACTTAGCTATTATAGTGAAATGTATATGAATATTTGAAGATCCATTCACCATACATGGTGACTTTTTAGACATAGGACTTTGAAGTCCATGCAATGAACAGAGGAAAATACTACATCAGTTTTCAATGCATGATGACATGTTTAAAGACATCTCTTCCTTTAACAACATTTGAAAAGGGAAGAAGCAAGTGACCTAATTTGTGAAAGAATGGTGATCACTTTCACTGGTAAGCTCATTATTCTTGCATTGGTAGAATTTGATAGATTTCTTCTCATTTGTAAAATTGTAAGCAAAAGGTTTTCATTATAGTATGAGCAAATTACAAGCATCCACATCATCCACTCCTAGGTCTAAAATTTTCCAATAGTTGTTATATGTAAATGATTTGTATCTTGCATTCCCATCGGAAAATACAGTGAATTGATTTGAATCCTTGTATAACCAATTTGTAGGTACAGTGAATTGATTTAAGTTCTTGCATTCACAATTAAAAAATCACAGCAAGATGGTTTGAATCCTTGAGTACTCAATTACTAAACACGGTGAAACAATGTAGGTTTTTGCATACCCACTTAGCTATTATAGTGAAATGTATATGAATTTTTTAAGATCCATTCACCATACATGGTGACTGTTTAGACATAGGACTTTGAAGTCCATGCACTGAACAGAGGAAAATACTACATCAGTTTTCAATGCCTAATGACATGTTTAAAGACATCTCTTCCTATAACAACATATGAAAAGGGAAGAAGCAGGTGACCTAATTTGTGAAAGAATGGTGATCACTTTCACAGGTAAGCTCATTATTCTTGCATTGGCAGAATTTGATAGATTTCTTCTCATTTCTAAAATTGTAAGCAAAATGTTTTCATTATAGTATGAACAAATTACAAGCATCCACATCATCCAAATTACAAGCATCATCATCATCATCATCAAATCATTTGTATCTTTTTTCAATCACTTTGGAGACAGTACAACAGTATATAAACATGAAAATTAACACAACAGTTAAACACTGAAAAAAGGTTACAATTTAAGTACAGTTTTCTCCATAATACTACTTCATACTATATATATTAATTGCAAAGTTTTTGGAACATGAAAGTGGATGAGTGGGATGGGTGCAATCTATCTTCTTACTAAGTGCCCTAAAATGCATTAGAAAGAACTACTACCCTCCTTTTTTCTCTCAGGTCTTGGTCTCCCTTATATACGAGAGGCAACAAGCTACAGACCCGTTACAAAAAGACATGACATTTTATAACTAAATATAACTGAAAAGAAAAACATTTCATTAAATGGATGTATCGATATGTTAATCTCTGAATAGAGGCTCGTGACCATCTAAGGCCTGTGCAAAGCTTCTATTTTCTGATATGATGCCCATCATACTGTTGGCTGATCTCCTCCATCTGATGATTGTCCTGTCGTATCTGGCACGTTCATGATTCGATTGATAAACAGATTTATTGCAGAGAGATGATGGATGTAGTCATGTTCTGCATAGGTATTCACATTGATAATCACTTCCTTCATATCATACTCCATTCGCATCATTTTTTCCAACTGCTTATGAGTAATTTTCAAGACTATCTCTTCATCGTTGATCTCCTGTAATGCATTAGTCAGAACCATGGCCAATTCTTCCTTCCAATCATCACATTTTTAGAGATTCCTAGAATTATCATGAAGTGGTGGAGCAAGATTAAAATAATCAAGCTCTTCTTTGAGCTTGTCATGATATTCATCATGTGACTCTATCAAATCATTATATACCTATAATGTTTGTCCCACCAAGATCCCTTTGCCCAAAAGGTCTTCTTTCTTTTCAGTCATCCTCCCATGTAATCTTTTATTTTCTACCATTGCTGAGAGTGTCAACTTAAACAATTTCCAATAGGTATCAGTATAGCTCATCATTTTATTGAATCTTTCCCTGATTAATTCAGATGCCATATCGTATTTGATAGTTTTTACTTCCTTCTCTAGCTCTTTACATTTCACTTGGGATTTCAGATGGCAATTTTTCCAATAAGATGCATCAGTAAGTGCATCCAACACTTTCTTATCTTTCTCAAGGTCTAGAGGATAGAATTGTGATATAGAAGAGGAAGAGGATCTTTCCTTTTGATATAACAGCTCCTTCTTTAGTCTATCATTTTCTTTAAGTAATTTTTCAACTTGTGTCTTATTGAACTTTGCCACATTAATGTTGAGCTCTGTTGTTTCCATGGGGTCAATATCCCCTACCCTTTTGACTAAGAGATGACCAAACATTTGATTTGAATTATTAGCAATTGCTGGTCTCTTATCTTGTGGGTAAAGTGACCAAATGAGTAGAGTGGCTTCATCTACATTATACCCTGATCTTGATCCTGAGTATATCTTATCACTAGCTTCTTCGGTCAAATTCATTGTTTTGTCTTCTCTCTTCTTGAAGCTATCAAACACAATTGCTAAACTCATATCCCACCCTGACAAGAGAAATACTTTGGCTTCTTGAAGCAAATCCCTTCCTCTTTCAGGAGTGGTGGACTCCATCTCCTTATTAACTTCCCTTTTCAATTCATCCAAAGCAGTAACCTCTTTTTCAAAAGTGACATCTTGCATTTTTTCTCTCACCTTTTTTCCTTTGTACTCATAGACAAATGACTTAAATTCAAGAGTTTTAATAAAATCATCATCAAAAATAAATTTATGTACAACCAAGATTCTAATGTCATTAGATAATTCATCTAATGTCTCAAACTTTACATCATTCAATTCAAGAGGATGCTCATATTGTGCTATTTCAAAAGCATTTATTGGCTTCATTTGTTCACTTTCTTCACCACTTTCCCCTTCTTCACTTATGTCAGTATCTATAGAAAAACATACTTCAGGGGTAGGCTGTGAGGCTTTGTAGCCTAGAGGCTCTATGTCTTCAGCTTGTGTTCCTGAATAGATTGTATAACTTGTATCAAAAACAACTGGGGGCACATCTTTTATGATTTCAACTACATGAGCAATCAATTGTTCAATCCTTGCTAGTGGATCATGTATTTCACAAAACATTTTTGAATAAGATTGGACATGTTTTCTTTTCCATTCATCAGCAAGTATCACTTTGTTGAATGTACCCATTCTGTTGATAGTAGACTCATCATGGTTTCTAATCACATCTTCCTTTGAAAATAAATGTTCATATCCTAAGAGCCCTTGTGAAATCTTTGCTTTATGAATAAAATCCTCTGAATCAAAATTTTGTCTTTCATTACCTATAGGAAGATTGTACTGTGTCAATTTAGTATTAATTTCTTCATACCCTTCATTCGTGACCACTGTGAAATCTCCAAAACATAGAGTATTGGGCATGATTGATTGTTTGTTATGCTTCTTGAGGTGTATGACATCAGATTTTGCTAGTTGCCTCACAATGTCTAGATAGGCAATCCAATCAGGAACTATTCATGGAAGCAAATGTGGGGTGCCCTCAAATCCATAAACTCTAATCACTGTGCAGTCATGGAAAGCATACCAATCTCCCCAATTATGGTCCACTTTACTTTTAGGGTCATTTTCTTTGGGTCTTAGAAATCTCTGCATCCTTGGGGATAGGTTATAATCCTGGGGATATCCCAGTAACTCCATTAAAGGTTTTACAAAAAACACTTCAAACTAGAGGTAGTGAGATCTACCAAATCAGCTATCCCATAATGAAGTCCACATCTGTACAGGTTTAGGAACCCCATTATCAAAAGAATCCCTTATCCTCGGTTCACTGCTCCAAAATCCTCTATCATGTCTCTCATACAAAAGCAAATGCATTAATAAGGAATAGTGTTTGAAGTTGATCCTATCACTGTTATTTTTAATTGTTTCAAGCCCTTGATTTAGGGCATTAGCCACAAAGCTGGCATAGTCAAAAGGCCTGGCCCACTTATTCTATACATATGTGGCTAAAACCATTGGTGCAATTGACATTAGAGGTGGGACCTCTACTCCCAAGATTTTACCAGCTGCATAATAGGTGTATCAAAAATACTCTTCAAACATATCTTCATGAAATGGAGGATTCTTATTACTAGAGAATTTCCTTAATTGTCCTTCTTCGTCCTTAGGCCTATGCAAGGCCAACTTCCACCTTTTATAGCTAGTATCCATATGATGATACTCTAGCAATAGATCTCTAATTGTGAATGGTAAATCAAAACCACACTCTAATTGAAATACATTAGAAATGAGATCTTTTGAAATAACCAGTAAATTATCACCACTGTGTGTTCAAATAGTTCTCATTTTCGGATCATATTTACTGGTAAGGGCTTTCATTAATTCCACATTGACAAACACCTCTGGCACAACTAATCTCCCTAGGTTTAGCCTCCACGGGTTACAGACTGGTAAAAACCTATATTATTTTCTGTAGTGGTATAAGAAAAGTTTGTACCCTTGTAGTGGAGTCCATACATCTCCCAAGTCCTTGTGATTGTCCAACAATCAATCATGTGAGGGGTTCATCTATACACTTCTTTTTGGTCTTAGTCCCGACCCAGGACACTGATCTATCAAGTCTTGGTTTAATGGTCTCTTTTCAATTTTCTATTTCTTATTTTAGGTATTTCTGCACTATCTCCCATTGCTTGATCTATCAAGTCTTGGTTTAATGGTCTCTTTTCAATTTTCTATTTCTTATTTTTAGGTTTTTCTGCACTATCACCCATTGCTTGAATTCAAACCTTTAAGAGACAGAATTTCTCAGTTGGGATCGGTGTACTTACTTGAATTTTGCTTTCCCACTGGTTTTTCTTCACTTTATTGTGTGAGAGCTTCAGTCCCCTTCTCCTTCAGCCCCTTTTGTAATTTGTTCAAGTTTTACAAGAGCTATGTGATCAAACAATGGCGCAACTCGCTTTTATTCCTGGTTCATAAATGCACCTTTCATTTATGTCGTGTCATAGGAGGTCATTTATTTTGAATATCTGAACAATGCCTCGGGATGTCACAATAATTATTATTGTTGCATCATTAAGACTGTTATTTATGTTTCACTGATGTCAGCTTCCTTCATTGATGAACTCTTTGTGTCAGTGTATCGGTGGGACACTAGGTAACGTTACCCTGATGTACCTTAGCTTAGGTGATATTGCACCTTTGGGTAACTTATGTTCATATTGGGTTATCGAGGGAACAAAAACATTTGTTCCGCTGATGTTTGGGTCACAACGATGTGCTAGCTTTTGTTGATTTTATCGGTCTATCAGTGAGGGACTCTCAAGAGTTAGGTTGATAGGATATTGTTAGCCCAATATGGCTATGAGTTATGTTTATAGGACTATCAGTGGGAGTATGATGGGAACTCCAATGATGAGGGCATGTTTAGCTAATTATGTCTAATTTTGGACAACCCACAGTTATATCGGGTCATTGGAGGAATATGAATATCTATCCTACTAATGAGTATGTGTTGCAACGATGAGCGAGCACTATAGTTGGCTATATCGGTCTATCGGAGGAAGGACTTCAAAGGTTAGCCCAACAGGGTATTTTTAGACAGATAAGGTTGTAAATTGTTTTTCATAGGGCTGTTGGTGGAGCTATAAATAGGGTTCCAATGATGAAGTGTTGCTAGGCCGATACACTTAGGAAAAGATATTATGAGGATTTGTTCATAAATGTAATTGTTCTAATAAGATTTTGTCACACATGTTTTAGCAATAGGAGTTAATATGGATCTTGTCACACAAATTTTCTTAAATTGTTTTAATTACAAAATTATAATGTGGCCAATTTCCATGGTATATAGAGGATAAGTGTGAAGAGGTTGGTGAGAGATGTAAAACAAATTCTGGTTTTTTCTGGATTATGTTGAACTTATGCCAAAGCATGGACCATAGGGATGGTATGTGGAAGGTCTGTAGGATAGTGGATGAATGATGGTAGATTTATTGCGGAATGGAAGGGAACCATGACCAATGGTTGCACACATCACGATAAATGTTGAAGCTTGTGATGCGGAGGTGGTGCAGGGTGCAATGGAGATGTTTTCTTAGGAGATGGATGATGAAGGGCTTTAGGAACCCACATAGACTTAGGCATTTTATTACTTTTGTTTTTCTTGTGGGATGGAATGTTTTGACACTTTTGAGTGGAATGGGAATTTGAGATGGGAGTAGATGGTTGGGATTTTTTAGAAGTAGATGCCTCATTTAACTTGATTTCTTGTTGCTTAGGTACCCATACAATTTTGGTTTTGGACTTTGCTTGTGGAGGTATGGGCTTGGATAACTTTTTGGATTGATTTTTCTTTGACTCTTTATTTTTATGTCCTAAGACATGAGGACCCTTAGGATGTTTGGCTTTATCAGTAGAGGCATCTAATTTTGCATTTCTAGATCCCTTAGGGACGGTGGAATGAGTGGAAGCTTTAAGTTTAGCTTTAAGATTAGGGTTGAGGGTTGAGAGTTGAGGGATTAGGGTTTAAGTTATAGTGTTGAGGGTTGAGGGTTTAGGGTTTAGGGTTTAGGGTTGAGGGTTTAAGGTTTAGGGTTTAGGTATTAGGGTTTAGAGTTGAGGGATTAGGGTTTAAGGCATAGTGTTTAGGGTTGAGGGTTTAGGGATAGGGTTTAGGATTTAAGGTTCAAGTGTTGAGGGTTAAGGCTTTAGGGATAGAGTTTAAGGTTTAGTGATAAGGGATTAGGGTTTAGGGTTGAGGGATTAGGGTTTAAGGTATAGTGTTTAGGGTTGAGGGTTTAGGGATAGGGTTTAGGGTTTAAGGTTTAAGGGTTGAGGCTTTAGGCTTTAGGGATAGCGTTTAGGGTTGAGGAATTAGGGCTTATGGTGGAGGGATTAAGGTTTAAGGTATAGTGTTTAGGGTTGAAGGTTGAAGGATGTGTTACGCTGCACTGAAAGGTTATAGTCCCATTAGAGAATGATGTCCTCGCATGGACTATGTCGAGTGTCCTCATCGATGTTGGTAAGGGACACATGGAAGGCAAATGGATTAGGCAGATATTGGATTATGACATGGATTCTAGAGGGAGAAAAGTGGATTATGATGTGGATTATGTAGGGAAAATAGTGGATTATGATGTGGATTATGTCAGACTTATGCCAAAGCATGGACCATAGGGATGGTATGTGGAGGGTATGTAGGATAGTGGATGAATGATGGTAGATTTATTGTGGAATGGAAGGGAACCATGACCAATGGTTGCACACATCATGATAAATGTTGAAGCTTGTGATGCAGAGGTGGTCTAGGGTGCAATGGAGATGTTTTCTTAGGAGATGGATGATGAAGGGCTTTAGGAACCCACATAGACTTAGGTGTTTTATTACTTTTGTTTTGCTTGTGGGATGGCATGTTTTGACACTTTTGAGCGGAATGGGAATTTGAGATGGGAGTAGATGGTTGGGATTTTTTAGAGGTAGATTCCTCATTTAACTTGATTTCTTATTGCTTAGGTACCCATACCATTTTGGTTTTGGACTTTGCTTGTGGAGGTATGGGCTTGGATAACTTTTTGGATTGATTTTTCTTTGACTCTTTATTTTTATGTCTTGAGGCATAAGGACCCTTAGGATGTTTGGCTTTATCAATAGAGGCATCTAATTTTACATTTTTGGATCCCTTAGGGATGGTGGAATGAGTGGAATCTTTAAGTTTAGCTTCAAGATTAGGGTTAAGGGTTGAGGGTTGAGGGTTAAGGGATTAGGGTTTAAGGTATAGTGTTGAGGGTTAAGGGTTTAGGGTTTAGGGTTTAGGGATTAGGGTTTAGAGTTGAGGGAATAGGGTTTAAGGCATACTATTTAGGGTTGAGGGTTTAAGGATAGGGTTTAGGATTTAAGGTTCAAGTGTTGAGGATTGAGGCTTTATGGATAGGGTTTAAGGTTTAGCGATAAGGGATTAGGGTTTAAGGTTTAGCGATAAGGGATTAGGGTTTAGGGTTGAGGGATTAGGGTTTAGGAATCTTTACTCCTGAATCTTTACTCTTGTTCTTTGCATGCCAGTCCATCAATTGTGCAAGTGACTTGCAATGAAACATTCATTGAAGTCTAGGTATAATTGACATGTTGGCATGAGGACCATTTTGGTTTGGCATAGCTAGGCACTAAATTAGGTGCACTTCGCGCTGATTTTGGCGACCCAAAGAGATTACATTTAGGGCTGAAAGTTGGCATTAAAGTCAGCATTAGAGACGTCGATTTAGCACCGACTAATTAATCTAAAAAAAAATTAAAATTCTCGCCTGTGTTAAAACATACCACACAAAAAAAAACACAAATTCAAGTTAATACATTTAAGCCCACAACACAGTGTACTCTGCCTCTATTTTAGGTTTCCTACTAAGAATTGTAGGCTGCAAAGTGATGACTTTATTAGGTCAAAAATAGAATTTACTGAAAAGTTTCTACAATGGATCCGTAAATTTGTATTTTATTTATTTTTGGTTCTAGACATCCAGAAAATAAAAATTTGCTTTAGCTAGCTGCTAAATTTGGGGTTTCTGATGCTAAACTTGGGTTTTCTAGCTACCTCAACCATTCAATCAAGCTTGTTTATCTACCTTTTAGCAAGTAAGTTCCAATTGCTGAGCAATTTACTCTTGACCTAGGTTTTTATCAATTTTGATATAATTTTGAGCTCAAAGAAAGCTTTTATAAGATGTTGTACTCACGCTTTAGGGTAAATTTTAGCAATGTTGTTAATTATCCTTGAGTATAACTTGCATTTACCATTTTTGGAAGGCCTGTCGAATAAGGTCTCTTTGTACATCATACCCAAAATATGAGCTATTAGGATTTGTTTTTGGCTACGATTGGTCAAGCACGTTGTTAATTCATACCTGGCTACGATTGCCTCCACAGACTAGACAAAAATAATTTGCCCTAGGTCGCCTCAAAATGTCAAGCAATAGAGGGAAGGGAGCAAACTCTAGCCACAATGAGGTAATTCACTGTCGATTTATAGATTTGTAAATGTTTCCATTGTTTCTTTGATTTTTAGTATTTAGTTTTCTATTTCTAAATTTAAAAGAAGAAATTTATTATATATATAGGGACATGAGACTGACAAAGATAAAGAGGCATTGGCTTCCATATTGGGGGTAGAGGCAGTGAACAAATTGGATGGTATGGACTTGACAATGCTTGCCAGATACATAGAAAAATGATCTAGTAAAATCCCTGAAACATTGCCACCAAATCAACAGTGTGAAAGGGAATCAATTGATTCCCCAACCAGTCCTGGATCGAGCAAAAGATCCAAGAGAAAATCAATATCAATAACCTCTAAGAATGTTGAACAAGGAGCAGAGGCTTCCACTATCCCAGCCACTCCTGGGACACAGACTTCTTCGACCAGCAACCCATGTTTTGCATCTTGCATTGGTAGCTACGATACCAAGATAGAATACGATGTGGTTTCAGGGGAAGTCCGAATGACAAATGCTGGAAAAATGTTTGTGAATAGGTTGAAGGAATCATGCCTTCAATGGTTCAAAGACCATCTACATTTGCCATTCTCAAAGATACCCATGCACCTGCAAAAAGTAGTTATCCATGACATGGAGACTAAATTTGACATAGGTTGGTCTGTAAAGAAAATAAAGCTATGAATTTCTCAAAACTGCAAGATATTTTGTTGCAACCAAACAAAGAAGATAAAAAAATACCTCCCGAGCTAAGGCTCAAAAAAAGGCCAATTGATGTAAGTCTAAAAGTATGGAAAGAGCTTGTAAAAGTGAGAGGAACCTCCTACAACAATATAATGAAAAATGCATGAAATAATAGAAATAGCAAAAACACAGAAGGAATTTATTGATCGCAGACCACTTCGAAGGGGCAACCTCCTTTGAGTAAGCTCAATACAATAAATTCATGGATGCCTTCATTGGCCTCAACATGTACTTATATACTAAGTCTAATGTAAACAACTATTACTTCCCATGAATGTGGGATAATACAATATACTCACGGGATGACTTACAAAGCATATGCGTCCAACAGCAATATACTAACAAAGTAAAGAGAAGGGTTAAACACAAGTTCCTAACATCCCCTCCCTCTTAGAAAAGCTTTGTACTCAAAGCTTAAGATGTGGAAATTGTGCTGAATCTAAAGGAGTGGTTCCCATGTAGCATCCTCTGGTTGCATTCTGTGCCACTGAATTAATACCTTTGTGATGGATCGAGAGTGAAGCTGATGAGTGCGTCTGTCGAGGATTGCCTTTGGCGCCTATTGAGGAGGGCCTGATGTTGGGAGGAATGCTTCCAGGAAGGAGCTAAATACGATGGTCCTCTAGTCATGAAGGTGGTAATTCCACTGGTTCAGCAAAGACACATGCATAACTACCCAAAATTCATTGTAGATCTGAAGGAGTAGTGGAGACCGCTGATGGTTACATCTGAATGGAATGGAGCTAAGCGATGACACCGTGTGAATTATTCTTTAGGAGATTTTCCATGCGATGTGAACTAATGATGCTGAGAGACCTTGGTTGTAAGCCCTTCAATGTGTGTTTTTGCCCATTATCTAAAAATTGCATGCAAAGTTTAGCAAAATCCTGTAAGATGGGTCCAAGTGTGCATAACCATTGAGCACCCAAAACCACATCAAATCCGCCTAAGGGCAAGGAAAACATGTCAGAGCGCGGGATATAATCTCCAATAGAGATATGCACATTGCGACACTTCCCTTTGCAAGGTAATGTGTGCCCATTGGCAATCATGACTTCAAAGCTGGAGCAAGGATGGACAAAACAATCTGCCTGTTTGGCGATCTGAGGGTCAATGAAGTTATGAGTGCTACCAGAATCAATGAGTATTGTAAGAGGGAGCTTCTTGAAGTAACCCTTGACCTACATGGTTTGTGGGGTGGTGACTCCTGCTAAAGCATGGAGAGAGATCTCTGGGTGGTCTTCCTGAGAAGTAGGGTCAACAAGCGGCTGCTGAGTTTCAACCTGATCATCTACTGTATCCTGAGCATCTTCATAAACTTCAGTTCCAAGCGGAGAATCCACATCCAAGAGATAGAGCTTTTGCTCAACACATCTATGTCCCCAAGTGAATTTCTCATCACAATTATGACAAAGCCCTTTTTCTCTACATGCCCGCATCTCTGCTTCAGATAAATGCTTGATAGGAGTTGTTCTAGGAGCTGGCATGATTGGAGGTCTTTGGGAAACCATATTTTTGAATGGAACAAAAGTGGATTTGGAGCATTGTTGAGTTATGATCTTGTCCTCCGCCAACTTAGCCAACCCTAGGGCTTCCATCATTGTGCTAGGATGGAACATTTTAACCTCAGATCGGATTGCATCCTTCAGACCACTAACAAAACAACTCCTGAAGAATTCATCAAACAATCCCTCTCTGTGATTGGCCATTTCTCAAATTCTGTCTAATATTCTCTCACAATGCTAGTTTGGTGAAGTTTAGTGGGTGCTCCTATGAAGTCATCAAAAGCACTAGGACCAAATCCTTGCAAAATGAGTTTGCAAAAATCTGTCCATTTTGGTTCTTCATGAGCCTTGATGTACCAACGGAACCATTGAAGGGCCTCATGTTCCAAATGAAAGGATGCAAGTGGGACTTTATTGACATCAAAAGTATTATGCAGACTAAAATATTGTTCTGCCCAGTATATCCATCCAGTCAGGTCATCACCATTGAAGCGAGGAAAAACAAGCTTTGGCCCATGAAAATTGCTGGAAGAAGAGAACCCAGTGTCTGCCGAAGACTCTGACTGATGTCTATTGTTCATGGTTGAATGCTAAAGATTAAGGCTAAGAACTTTTTCATCCAAATCTTGGAGTTTGGTCTTGAGGGCTGCAAGTTCATCCTCCATGTTTTTTTCTCCTGTGTGGGTGACAACCATAGCCAGGAGAAAAAAAATTTGGGGGGGAATGGGTAGAAAAACAAAAATGGAAACTTTTTTAGTATAGGAAAATTTGGATTTGGAAAAAAATCTGATGGGTAATTGGGGTTTGACTAGGTTTTGGACACTTTCTAAGGGACAGGGAAGCAGAAAATGGGGATTTTAGAAGCGGGGTGAAAGAATGGGAAAATTTGTCCAAGAGGGACAAAGGAGCAGAAATAGGAAATGAATACTATGGAAAAATTTGAAGGCTATTGGGTGAGAATCGAAGAAGTTATGGCAAACCCTAAAAATAGACAAATGTGAGATTTTTGGCTTCGATAAGTGGAATTTGGGATAGGGTCCTCAAGGAAGGTAATATGTAGAATAAAATTCCAAGGGTTCTAGTGAATTTTGAGAGGAAATGGAGCTAAAGCAAGGAAGATATGGCAAAAAAACAAAAAAATCAATCTACAACGGGATCTACAAACGGCTCTGGATAGATTCAATCTGTGATTTGCTGGCTGGCAATAGATATGGGCCCCAAGTATGTTTGGCTGCCTAAAGGTTCAGGGGAGTCACTTGGCCACCAATGTTGTCTAATGGCTTGCGTATAGGGGTAGTACCCCTCACTCCACGGCTTAGGTAAAACTGATAACCGCTTTGCCACAAATGACAACTCACGGATGGGAACTAGTCATTCAGGTAGGGGCAGTTGCCCTTTTCTCTAGCAGGTCCTCTCAATGGGCCAGCTACTTCGAGGTTCCTGTGGTACTCCTCACAATGAGTTTTAGGGCTATGCCCAGGCACTTCCCATAGTTAAGAAGATAGGGATTATTCCCTAATCCAAACTTTCAATTGAAATGAACAATACAGATGCAAAAAAAGAACTATTGCAATAATCACAACGCATGGAGGCCACTGCAGAAATTTTTTTTGGCAAAAATTAAACCTAGTGAGCCCAAGAAAGTGCTCTGATACCAGATGAGAGGAACCTCTTGCAACAATAAAATGAAAAATGCATGAAATAATAGAAATAGAAGAAACACAGAAGGAATTTATTGATCGCAGGCCACTTCGAGGGGGCAACCTCCTTTGAGCAAGCTCAATACAATAAATTCGTGGATGCCTTCATTGGCCTCAACACATACGTATATACTAAGTCTAATCTAAACAACTATTACTTCCCATGAATGTGGGATAATACAATATACTCACAGGACGACTTACAAAGCATATGCGTCCAACAGCAATATACTAACAAAGTAAAGAGAAGGGTTAAACACAGGTTCCTAACAAAAAGCATATGAGAAGTCTGATGCACGGAGGAAGTCCAGTGAGGAGAGTACGCATGTATTTGAATTTGATCATAAGATTTTATCAAATTTATTTAACAATTTTTAAATTTTATTTGTGCATAATTAAATTGAATTAGTATATGTTCCAGGACAAGGCCTCCAAGGCTAGGCTTGACAAACTTCGTGCCACTCATCACAGTGGCCAGAAAGGTTTACAGGCCTTGATCTATACATTTGTAAGTATATTTAATATGTTAAATGATATTTTTTTATTTCCTAGGAAAAAGTAAATGATTGCATATTAATTAGTTTAACTAGTCCATGTGCCATGTTTTGACAGGGGGAGAAATATGGTCAGCAATCAACACAATTTGAAAAGGAAATGTTACAAAGCAAAAAGTGGACTGATTTTGTAATTTGGATGGAGAACAAGGTATCAATAGTTGACTTTCAATAACTTAGTTGGATATTGTTGTGTTAATATGTCAATTTGCATTTATTATGTTGAGTTTCAATAATCTTTGAAGAGGTTATAGAGTGATACTTGAGACACAGTTATAGTTGTACTATGTTTGTTGTGTTTGGTTTCTATTGGTCTTCTTGTCTTTTTGACTCAAGTGGATTGTTATTCATAGGTTGCTTGTCATTCTTGTTGATCATGTGAATGTAGTTATCATTACATTTTTAGGTGGTCTCCTAAGTGAACAAACCAAAGGGTTTATCTCAAGTCTTTGTTTCCTAACCTTTTATTATAACACTTAAAGGGGGCATGCATTACAGTTACATTGTTGGTTATATTTCAAACCTTTGAAATATAATAGTGGACATTTAAATTTTAATATGCACATTTTTTTTTGTTGAGAAGGAGCCATCATTGGCAGTAGGCATTAACTCTCCTCTGCATAATAGCTTTGGGAAGTACTAGTCTTTAATGTGCTTGGTTTTGGGGTATGTGAGGGAGAAAAGGAAGGAGTGGGGATCCATTTTGGAGGGGAATTATTCTTTTTGCCTTGGGGTCAAGGAAGGAAGGTTGATGGTTGGATTGTAAGTGATTTAGAGGAAGGGAGACTTTGGGTGTGTTCATCATGTTGCCTGAGTGTCTTGTTGTTTGGGTTGGAGACTAAGAATCAAATCACCAACTAGTCTTCTTCAACTAAGCTAACCTTTCTTTGAAGTAAAGCTCCTTGTCATCCACTCTTGTAAAATTACACTGACCATTTTGGTGAAACATTTCCTTTAACTTGTGTAACTGTATGTGGTCTTGTGAAAGCCTATGCTAAAGGGTTTGGATGAGGAAAATATTGTTAACTATGAGAGTTCAGACTTAAGATCACGAGACTTACAAACTATGGCAAATTGTTGGTTATTGTGTTTTAGATTTCTATCATGAAGGAAGCTACATTAATTTGGTCACAGTTTGAGGTGAAGTTTCAAACCCTGGCTAGAATTGCTAGAATGCTATCATTGCAACATACCATGAGTCTTGAGGAAACCTGGCCTGCTTCATGGTTATGTTTTTTGACATGGTTGTAAACCCTAATGGTGTTGGTATTTCACTTATAAATGTCCACTCTCTCAATTGTGGATGCAAGGTCTTCTTGGGATTAATAATGCCACTCCTAGGTGTGGTTTTGGGATGGTTTTGGATCCTTGGTTCAGGTCAACTTGCCCCCCAACACTCCCTCCAAGGTTATGAGGTTTGCATTACTGAAGCCACAATGGAATACAATGTTGAAACAATACTACATGATTGTATTTGATTACCAGTTGACTCTTGGAAAGAATGGGTTTTGTCAATTGCATACAGTTGTGTAACATTGCAATAGTTGTATTGTACTTGTAACTAGAACAGTCTATTGTGAAGGCATTCATTTGATGAGAATGACCTTTGAGTTCATTGTAATGACTTGCACTAACTTAGATATGTGATTTCAAACTAGTATTTATTAAATTGGAGACTATTTGTGAACAAATTTATCTTAGTATGGACTTCCTTGTGTTTGAATGACTGAGCACTACCCATGAAATAGTAGATATTATGTACTTGTGATCACTGAGTCATTTGGATAGAGGACTCATAAATGGAATATAGGACCTTTTGTTTCATTGTCCATAAAATCCTAAGGGTTGATTAAGTTATTGTGCATGGATGTAAATAGAAACTTTAAGCTCCCTGAAGGCTTGCTTATTGTTTGCAAAGTAGCATTAATTTCTTATTTTAACTGTGGAAACATCTTGTAGACACTAGTATGGTGTTGACTAAGGAATTATCTTGTAAACACTAGAAAGGCCTATGCATGTTAATCATAGACTATAACCCTACATTTGGAAGGAAATTGTTACTATAGATGTGATATATACTGTACAGTGGTATCTAGTCTATGGCATGAGATCTTTAGTAGGAGGTACCTTCAGATTTCTATAGCATCATGTATGGGCTAAGGTACCATAAAGTTAAGTGTGCATTGTATGGTGTTATTGTATTGGAGATTGTTGTATGAAAATCTACAGTGATATAAGGAGACTCGACTCTCGTCATTTCATTGCACAAAGTGAGTGACAAAACAACTACCTAGTTTAAAATTGGCCCTTCTTTAAGCAACATATGTAGCAATGAGACTTAGGATTCTTGAAAATGAGAAGCATCCTTCTCCCCATACAACCTGCTAACTAGGGCCACTATGTTTTTTACTGAACCCTTGAGGCTGATGGAAGGGTACCATTTAGTGTTCCTAGAAGTTAATTGTCTAACTCCTCCTCTTCAGCCAATTTCCTTGTATGATGAACTAGATGATTGGGATGACCATCTTGAAGATGTAATTGAAGACTTTTGTGCTTGTGTAGTGTTGCAAATGTACACTCCATGGGGACAAAACTTGTAGATCTTAGTGTTATTCATGATATAGGCACAATTTTTTTAATTTTTGGTCATGTAAGTGTGAGTTTTCAGCTACCACAAGTGTACTCTTAAGGATAGTCTCGCTAAGGAAAGCATGGATGTAAGAGTCAAACTTGAGATACATGATCTTGACTTTATTCTTGGTATACCTAAAGTTTCTAATCTCTTTGTTAATGAGCTAGATGTCAATTTGAACCAAGTATGTGTTCCCAACATTTGTGATGATGTTTGCATTCATGAGGATGATAAGTTACATCAAAATATCAAAAGTTACATAGCCTCTGAGATGGAGTTTATCCCATCCGCAAGGGAATTAATTCGTTCCAACTTTTCTGCTGAGAACAAATCAACATATAGGCTTACAAAGTTTGCAAAAGCAATCATGTCACAGTTTTCCAGTCCCTCTCTGAAGATCTTGAGGGCTTCTTCAGTTTTCTTCTTCTTGATTGCCTCTGTGTCGAAGACTCCACAGATGAAACCTTTTTTTGGATTTGGGTTGGTGTGCTGACCTACAATAATAACATCATCCCTGATCCCCTCATTGACCAGAAAACCCGTAAATCTTGACGCCCTGGCAAAAGACCTTATGGCTTGGATGGCAGTCACGTAGAAACACTCTAAAAGGACACCGTCATGGATATGGCTGCCCTGCGCTCCCTTTATCCCTTCAATCTATTTGATGGCATTGCATAGCCCCTCCTCCTCTGTACTGAATAAGCGGTAGAATTTTTGGTCCACCGACTCCTCCAAGCACTCGCAACGGACTCTGAAGTGTTTTATGCCCGCCATTGTTATGGGCGACTTCGAGTTGTCCTCCTAAAATAGGAAGTTTCTCTCGATTACCCTCATCATGACTTACTCACATTGTTTGAAAGTTGCAGGTTTTATGATGCTTTTTGCATGTTCGAACCGTCCTCACTTCTGGAAAAGGAATGCTTGATTGACTTCCCTAATCGAACCAAACTCGGGATAATCCTTCCTATCTCCTCCGAGATTTCCTATCTTGGAGAAAGCCATGCTCACCATAGATTCTTCTGAGATCTCATGCCTTGAATTGTACCTACAAAATTCCTAAATCCCCATTGTCCTTGATTAGCATCTTTCTCAGATCCTTGAAACACTGCCCTTCGAAAAAGCATTCCTCCCCCGTTTCCTATTCAACCCCTCGATTCACTAAGAGATTGGCCACCCCATTGGCCTCTCTATTTACATGCATGGTTGACCTCCTTGCTCATGTTGGCTATCTTGAAGACACCCTAAACTTTATCATTGAGATACTTGTTAAATCTGTGTTGGTTGTATGCATGTGTTTTCTTGGTACCTGTAGATCACATATGAATATAGGCTTAGGAGTATTTACAGCAACACTGCTTTTTTATTTGGATCCTAAAAATGTTGCACAACTTATGTTCTTCTCTCAAACATCTATCCACAAATGGGTAGGTGTGGTGAGGTAAGGAGATTGATGAAAGATAGAGGAATTAAAAAAATGCCTAGATGCAGTTGGATTGAAGGGCATAAAATGGTACATGTTTTTTTTTGTAGGAGATAGATCACATCCATAGACAAAGGGGACCTATACAAAGTTAGAGAAATTAGGTTGGAAGATGAAGGCAGCAAGGTATTTTCCAGATTCAAGAATTTACTTAATGCTATGGAAGGATGGGAAAAAGAATTATTTCTCTGCCACCATGGTGAAAAGTTGGCAATTGCATTTGGTTTGTTAAACATGCCCCATGGAACAACTATTAGACCTTTATCTTAAGGTTACTCATGAAACTTAAGATAAATAATTATTGAAAAAAAACTATACATTCATTAATGACGTGTAAGAGAATTTAATCAACTGCTACTTAAAAACTCTTTAATGTTTCTGTCTAATGCAGGTTATTAGATTAATAGTGAAAAAGAACATACATTGACCACGCAATTTGTGGCACATAAGGTTATGTAATAGAATTTACAGTTGATAGTTAAATTCTATAAAAAAAAATTATGATCTTTAGTAACGTTTATTAGAATTGTTGCATGTTTTACATCATTGGAATGACATATTAGCTGTAACTTTTTTAAAATTTTATTACGGTATGTGCACTTTGATATGATGTAATGTGATTATGGTTTCATTTCTATGTTGGAATATTAGATATATAATAGAAAAATAAATTATTACATGAAATAAATAATAACTTTTCATTTTACATGTTTTTTTTATAGAACATGGGTCTTCCAGAAGATGAAAATGATCCTAATGATATAGATCCAGATTCTATTGGTTTTGGTACAAATCACATGGAAGATGATGATAATGATGCAGATACAGAAGACAACGAGGCCAATGATGATGATGATGATGATCACGATGGTGATGCTGATGATGAGGCAGTTGCTAGTAGTAGCCAATGACATTCATGATCATATAGACTGCATCATGGATCATTGTTGATATATCGTTATAATGCATTTTTTCATGGTTACTATCATATGTATCATTTTCACGGCCTGCAGTACCATATTATTGAGTTGTATCATTTTCACATGTATCAATTTGACTTACATCATTTGGACATGTATCATCTTGACTTGTATCATTTTGAGTTACATAATTTATTATTTTTTGCTTATATCATTTGTACATGTATCATTTTGACTTATGTCGACTGTTGGACATGTATCATTTTGACATGTTATTGATCTACTGACATATTTGACTTTCACTTGTTTTAGTTATATATGATGACGATCTTATCAGTATTGACTTGTCAATTTATATATATTGAAAGTGGTCGATGATTTTTGGATGGATATTTATTACGTATGATGATTTTCATTTACTACTCAGGGTGGATGTTGTAAAATTCAATTAAATTATAGATATTTGACTCACTTGTTTTAATTATAGATGATGATCATGTTATAATAATTATCTTGTTATTTTATAATAATTATCTTGTTTTTTTATATAATTATCTTGTTAAATTGGAAGCAAAACCCAACGCAACAAAGGAGGTCATAATGGAAGCAAAACTTGGCATCAATTAGGAAGCCAAAAAAGAAGCTATTTTCGACGCCATACAAGAAGCAAAATACGAAGCACGACTGAGAGCAAAACTAGAAGCAAAAATGGGAGTAGACATGGAAGCAAAATTGGAAGCTAAATTGGGTGCCAAATCCGGTGCTAAATTGGAAGCAAAATTGGAAGCAAACCTAGAAGCAAAAATGGAAGCAAATTTGGAGCAAAAATGGAAGCAAACCTGAAAGCAAAATCGGAAGCAAAACTAGAAGCAAACCTAGAAGCAAAACTGGAAGCAAAATTGGAAGCAAACCTGGAAGCAACATAAGAAGCCAAACCATAAGCAAAATTGGAAGCCAACTAGAAGCCAAATCCAGCGCTAAATTGGAAGCAAATCTAGAAGCAAAATCGGAAGAAAAATGGGAAGCAAAACTAGAAGCAAAAATTGAAGCAAAACCAGAAGCAAAACTAGAAGCAAACTTGGAAGCAACACAAGAAGCAAAACCAAAAGCAAAATTGGAATCCAAATTAGAAGCCAAATTGGGTGCCAAATCCGGTGCTAAATTGGAAGAAATCTGGAAGCAAAATCGGAAGCAAAATTGGAAGCAAAATTGGAAGCAAAACCAGAAATAAACCTGGAAGAAACACAAGAAGAAAAATCGGAAACCAAATTGGGTGCCAAATCTAGTGCTAAATTGGAAGCAAAATCGGAAGCAACACTGGAAGCAAAATGGAAGCAAAACAAGAAGCAAACCTGGAAGCAAAACCAAAAGAAAAATTGGAAGCCAAATTGGTTGTCAAATCCAGCACCAAATCTGTCTATTGCTTTTCAGCGCTAAATCCAGCGCAGAAGTACGCTTGCAATCTTGCGCTGAGTTTTGCGCCAGGAAAAGTGTCCAATTCCTGAGCTCAATTGCACTAAATTCTGGTACTATTTTAGGTGCTAATTGCCTATTCTGTTGTAGTGTTGAGACCATGCATGATTGAATTCTTGGTCTGTATAGAGTTTTTGGCTTCTCCACGGTAGTATGAAGATAGACAATGAGTAGTTCTAAGTAGGTTAAGTTGACTGGTTAAGTTTTTGATTTATGCAGAGGATACTGATTAGTTTTCTTAACATTGGAAGGTATGGAAAGATATGTTATAATCTCCCTTATGAATTTCTAAGGTTTGCAACAAGTTTCTCCTATCATATTGTATGTATGAATGTCGACTTGTGAAGAGCTACACGTTTCATCCAGTGTTGATTGTGATGTTGACTTAATCATTATTTTGATGTGTTGTGAAGTATATTTATAGAAGATCAAGTTCATTTGTGAAAGATAGAGAAGTAGAACGTGAAGATAGGCAGAGCATAATGAAAGATATGAAGTGTGCAGAATCAGTTTGAGGGCATGTGTTGAGAAAAAAATAGAATACTGCATTACCAACATAAATCAAATGTTCTCTTTACAATAGTCCATGTGGTTACTATCTTTGTAGATCCATTGCAGTGAGAAAAGTACTTGGGGAGTAATAGCTTCCTTGGGTTGTAGCCCTAAATCAAAGTTGTAATTGTTGTAAGCACAAATATAGGGAGTTGTAGCTTCCTTGGGTTGTAGCCCTAAAACAAAGTTGTAATACATTTATAGTGAGCATAATATATTGTGAGATAATCCTCACCGTGGTTTTTCCCTATTTTAGGGTTTTCCACATAAAAATATTAGTGTTATGTGTGTTGCACATAAAAATACCGGTGTTATGTGTGTTGCATGATTTCCTTTTTGTTCTCTAAGTTATCTAGTTTGGTTTGGTAAACAACTAGTTAAATTTTAGTAAATGTTGATTCACCCCCCTCTCAATAGCTCGTTGTGTTCAACAATTCATGATGGAAGAAAAACCTTGTTCTAGGAAGACTCTTGGGCAGGTTATCCTAGTCTAGACCAGATCTTAGATATGGATTAGGTACAGAGCTCTCTCAAGAAAACATGGGCGAATTATGTGGTTTTCAAGTCAGGCAAAAAATCCTTGGGATGGGAATGGAAATATTTCTCTTAGCTAGGACTATGTTCGACCAACATTCAGCTCCTCTCTATTACCTTAATAGATAGGGTCTTGGTTTTCAGATAAGGTGAAGATGAGATAATTTGGTGTGGCTCAAAGACTTGTCAATATAGTGTCAAAGAGGGTTACTTGAAGCTGGCAAAGGAACTGGCCAATCTAGAGGTCAACATCCCTCTTCACCTCTGCTAGAGAAACTTTTGCCTCCCAAAGGTAGGCACTTTTACTTGGGCAGCATTACAAAAGAGAATTCTAACTCTAGAAAGATTTAAGTGGATGGGATTTCTTGGGCCTTCTCGGTGTGAGCTTTGTAGAGCTCAGGAAGAAACAATTGACCACCTTCTCTTAGGTTTTCTATTCTCACATGAGTGCTAGCATTGGTTGTGCGCTAAGTTGAGTTGGTCAAGTGCTCTTCCAGATGACATCCTCATTTTGTTTAAATTTTGGCCAAACATTCAAATCTCAACCATCTTTGGAATCATATGGATAGTGAGCCCTTCAATTCTGCTATGGGAGATTTAGAGGAGAGGAATAGAAGATTGTTTCAAAGGCAAAGAGATAAATATCGCTTCATTTCAAAATAAGGTTGAGGCTGCAATAATAGAAGTGATTAACAGTAGACTTTCTCTTAGAACCCCCAAAAATTGCACCTTCATTGATTGGGATGCGAAGATGAGAAACAATTGATGAATTCCACCATGTATGGCTCGAGAGGCTTTGCTTCGAAAATAGCCAGAGAAAATGTGGTGTGGAATACCCCCTAGCTGGATGGGTGAAGTTAAACTTTGATGGATCCTCAAGGGGAATTCAGGTCCCTTGGGGGTGGGTGGAATAATCAGAGATAGTAAAGGCACAATGATCAAAAGTTTCTATATGCCTCTTCCCCCTGGGACAAACAATGAGGCCGATTTCAACGTAGTGATTCAAGGTCTCCTTCGGTACAAAGACCAAGGTTTCGAGAAGGTGGACATTAAAGGGGATTCTTCTCTAGTCATCAATGCACTCAGAACCAGGTCAACACAAAATTAGAAGCTTTAGACCTAGCTGGATAGAGCTCTTAATTTACTCAATTTCTTTGAAGCCAATTTCTTTGGTGTTGGAAATAATCCACACCCAGACCGACGATGGACTGGTCTAAGAGGGGCCAGTAGCTCAGTGGTAGAGCACTCCAGCAGTGAATGGAAGGTCCTAGGTTCGAGTCCTAGCTGGTCCATGTCTCAACATGGTATTAGAGTCAGGCTTAGGCTAGGAACCCCAAGCACATGAGAGGTGTGGCTTAAGGTGGGGTGTTGGTGTTGGAAATAATCCACACCTGGACCGACAATGGACTAGTCCAAGAGGGGCCAGTAGCTCAGTCGTAGAGCACTCCAGCAGCGAATGGAAGGTCCTAGGTTCGAGTCCTAGCTGGTCCATGTCTCAACATGCAAAAGCTATTTGAGCTAGAGGCATAAGTTGAAAGGTAGCCATTTCTTTTGAATATGGACGAGCAACAGCTGGTTAGGCATAGAAGATGGGCCTCCCATGGTAGGGGTTTTCTATGATTGGCTATAGGAATGGATAAAGAGGATTCAATGGTTTGGATCAAGAGGTTCATTGTCCTAGTCAACTCTGGTGAATTTTACTAGCCAGCATAGATGGTCTAGGTTCTTCCAAACTAATTTTGGTTTTTTGGATGGTGCTTGATGTGAAATTGTTATAGTAGAAAGTAGTCGATAGGGTTGGGGCTGTCTGTATAGTTTTCTCCTCTAGTTCGGGACTAGTTTAATCTTTTGAAGAATTTTGGCAAATGAATCTTTTGGTGCTTTTGTTTCGAGCTTGAGAGGCTCAATCTAAATGTAATACTTTTTTTGAATTAATATAATATTTCGCACTTGTTGCATTTTGATGATAAAAAAATGTCAAATGCAAAAATTAAATGAATTCAAATGTGATACTTATCTAAATTCTAAAATGTTGAAGACGTGGGGAATTGATTCACCACACAACTGGAATTTTGGAAACCAATCCAATATATGTCTCAAACTCTACAAACTGATTGTGTTTTACTCTAGATCTATGCATTTAGAATTAATCTTTAGGATTGCAAAATTGAACATATACCCCAAAAATTAATTGGTTGAATTTGGATCACTAAAATATTCTCCCTTTGATCTTTTGATGTTTTAATCTAAGTAAGCCTAGCATTTTTATAAACAACTTTGAGAATCTATTATAAGGGTCACATTCTTTGCAATCAAACCCTTAGGATGACCAATTCAACAACTTTGGAATAATGATAGAGGATTGTAAGCAAGCATGCAATAGACCTAGGATGTTGCATGCTAATGTAATGTTATGATAATGTTGCTATGATGCTCTCATAAATACACTATGATAATTCTCTTGACAAACCTGGGATTCCTTAGTAATGTCATGCCCACATTTCCCATGCGGTCACAACATGCCTCACACATGTCATATCCACATTTGTCATGTGGTCATGACATGAAATATAAAAAAAAATTCCACGCTTCCCTATAAACCCCCTCGCACGCGTAAGCATGCTCGGTGGCATACGTTTAAGGCGTGAACAAAACAGATGAATGCAGGGTAATACATACCCGTACGCATACCAATCGCAAGAAGGCCATCAAGGGGGTCATCGTGATGCGGTTAACGTCGCCAATAGGGTTAAACTTCACTAACCTAACCAAACCCTAAATTCTGGGAAAATATGGCAGCATAACGCCTCACGGGCGTGAGTAGGGTTTATTGTACTAAAACTAAATTTGATCAAGAGGTTTCCTGATTTGGATTAATAATTTCCTTACATCACACTAATTGCATTGGTGATACAGTTGATTAAGATAATGAACATTTTTTCAACAAAGTCTGATCATTTGTTCTCCTTCACGTTTTCTGTAATTTAATATTAATTTGTTCTCCTTCACATTTTCTAAATTTAAAACATTTTTCAACAAAGTCCGATCATTTGTTCTCCTTCACGTTTTCTAAAATTTAATATTAATTTGTTCTCCTTCACGTTTTCTAAAATTTAAATCATTTTTCAACAAAGTCCAATCATTTGCTCTCCTTCACATTTTAATTCAATTTCATTAATTCAATTGCCCCAATCATGACTAGAGGAATATTAAATTTTTAATAATACTCTTAGCCCTGAATTCCTCCAATAAAATATTAATTTCTCTATGCCAAGAAACCCTAGCCCTATTTTGGAAAAGTCATGCATTTTCTCCTCTTTGTTTTCACTTTTATCTTTCTTTCTCTTTTTCTCTCATTTTTTCTCATTTTCTCAATTTGTCATTTTCTCATGTTGTTGCAGGTTAAAATGGCCACTTATGATATGCATAAGATGGCTTCATATAATTATAAATATATATATATATATAGCCCAACGGGTTTGGGTCTAGTGGTGGGGAGCGAGGAGTTTCACACCATAGACCCAAGTTCAAATCCCACCGGGCGGGGGCTCCCTTGTAGTGGCCATGGGGACACCTGGAGGTAGGGGTCACACTTATGGCAATGCATGGACCAATGCCCACCCCCATGTTCGCCATGGGGACACCTTGAGGTAAGGTCGAGTGTAACCATATTAAGGAACCAAGCCCACCCCCATGTCCTCTACGAGATGCCCCCCACCAGCTCAGGCTGGTGTAAAAATTTCTTGAGGCCCCCAGGATCTTGTATCCTGGCTTACCCGCGACATGTGGAGTGGGGCATTTGCATGTCGCCCAGAGGGTACATCCCTGGTCTTAATTTTTGTCGAGTGGGTGTGGTCTAGTGGTTAAGACCACTTGGTCCTTATTGTGGAGACCAAGGTTCAAATCCCCCCAAAGACATCTTGGCTTCTAAATGGTTGTGGCTCTATGTAGGTGATGCATGGCACTCTGAGGTCCTTAAGTGGAGTGTGCTCAAATTCTAGTGTTCTTTGCTCTCCGCAGCTCAACAGGTCATGGTACCAATGGTGTACAATGACGAATCTACCGGTGGCGATCCGTGCCACAAGCGGCATGATGGGAGACTTAGCAGGGCCGCACTGCTGGCGATCCACGCTGCAGTGGTGGTGGCAGTTCTACAGGGAGGAGGTCCCCCTTATGACCTCCGCTGGAGTGGGCCAGCCTAAAAATCCCTCACTTACCAATCCAATATATATATATATATATATATATATATATATATATATATATATATTTTATTGATTCGTGTATTAGGTTTCCTTTATATAATCATATGTATATTATTTTATTTTCTTATTTCCATTTGAAAATTGTTGAGCCCTAATATTTTTTTTGTTTTGTTTTGTTTTCCCATTGGCAGAACCCTAAATTTTATTGTTTGATTAGCAGCTTTGAGATGGAGGAAATTGTGGAGAAAGGGCCAGGCGGCGGTGGCGTATGGAGGAGGGTCTGTGGCAGAGGATGGGCAGTGTTGTAGTGGTGATGGCCATAGAGTGGTGGAGGTACAGAGAGGGGAGTCCGCGAAGGAGGAGCCAGGCGGCGGGCGGACGAGTGGTGGAGGGCGGACTACTGGCGCAGTACAGAGGGGGGGCAAAGTTTAAGAGGCCGCGGGAAGGAAAGGAGTCGTGGCGGTTTTAGAGTTAGTGAGGGGTGTGGGGAGGGGGTGGAGCCCCCACCCCACACCCAATGTATAAGTCACGACAGGAGTGGGGGGGTTCGAACCCCCCCCAAAACATAACACAATTTCTTTTAAAATAACACCACAGCAAACTGTGATACGAACACTCAATCTTTTATTCATGTTTAAGACAATGCTCCATTTTGGGGTCTATATATATATTTCTCAATTCCACTCAGAATTACAGTTTACTTAGTAATGAAATTTGACTATATATATATTATTGTATATATATAATGTAGTTTCTATATATATATATATATATTATTGTATATATATAATGTAGTTTCAATATATATATATACAATAATAGATATATATATTGAAACTACATTATATATATACAATAATAGATATATATATATATATATTATTGTATATATATAATGTAGTTTCAAAATTCTTTTTTTTTTTAATAGAATTAATGAAGTTTAGTTTACATTATAAAATCATGAAAATACATTCATTTAAAACACACACAATATATATAATTATATGTTTTCAACTTTAACCTTCCTTCAATTCAATTTTAAATTTCTTTTTAAACAATAAGCAAAGATTTGTATCTATATATATATTTTTTTATCAAACTTTCAATAAGACAAAATTCCATATTTTTCCAACAAAATATATTCATTGCAATATTGATAATCACATTTTTTTTTGTTTAAAGGAAAGAATAATACAAATAATTTAGATAGTTCAAATCTATAACAACAACTAATTTTCTCTTTTGTCACAATTATAATATGCAATTTTCACCTTTAACACAAAATAAAAACCACAACTTTACTAATTGACAATTGCTTAAAATTTTCATACAATTGAATTAACTTATAAACAAATTTTCTTCATTCAACTTTTTGAAGGATAAGAAATAATTCAACAATATATAACTTTCATTTCTATGAAAAATGGCTTACACACTACTTGAAAAAAATATAATTTTACAATAAAAGAGAGAACCAAGTTCTCATCTTTGACAACTAACAAAATGGCAAAATCTCCTAAGAAGGCCAAGCTCTCTCTCAAGAGCTTAAAGAGTAAAGAAAAATAAAATATGAACTCCAAGCACAAGGAGTTTCTCCAACTTCACATTTAGCTCCATTGAACCTTATATCACAACAAGGGGGAAGAAAACCACACATCTTGCTCTCCTCCCTACCATAGACCCGCAAGAGGGTCACCCCTGAGCTAGGGAGGTCATCCACACAACTAGGGTCTCGTTCCACTTCACAACAAGGCACACAAACATCTAAAAACACAATTTTACACCCATAGGTAATCACAACACATGAACTCAACCAAGGTGAGTTCAAAGGGGTAGGGGAGTGGACACACTCAACTCAAGAGTACCACTCCTACAAAATATCCCAACACAATTTCTCTTATGGCCTGGTAACTCCTAGATGATTTTAAAATAAATTAATGATTCTTTAAATACAACATAACACACAAATCAACACAAACATGTGCTAAGTCAACTCATAATGGTTACTGAAAAGGTCAAGGTGTAAATTTGAATTTTAAATTTTAAAAGTTCAAGGTTCAACTCCATGATAAAAAAAATTAGCCTATCTTGATTTTGTACTTGAAATTTTGATTTAGGATGATGAATAGGGGTTCTAAGGATCAAGATCAATCTTTGAGGATGAATGTAATAATAAGGTGAAGACGTGGTGATGCCATGAACCAAATTTATAGGAAAATATGTCACTTGTAAACTAGTCATTACTAAAAACACTCTAATCAAAAGAGACTCAAAATATAAGGAAAAAACATAAATATACAATTTTCACCATTACAATAATAAAATGTATTCATTATTTTAAATTTTAATATTTTTCGAAGAAAAATTTCATTTTTTACATAATAATTTTTTTTAAACATTTTTAATAAATATAATACATAATATTGTTTTCAATCAGAGTTAACCTATAGATTATATTTTAATATGAATATTATTTTCATGCGTGAAAGTTATCAATTTAATTTGGTTTTGCATGTTACCATTACAATTTTTGTTGTTGGTTATATGGATTTTTTTGCATAGAACTTTACCCTCAAATGAAATATGTTCTTAGACTTACTGTCTATATCCATTTGCCTATATAATCTTTTAGAGAGACATTTACAAGAAACTATAGTCCCTAGCTTGCAAAGAAAAAGAACCATTCACAATAAAGGTAGATCATTGCATTGATGAGAGCAAGATAGTAAAAATGTGACAGTAAGATGTACCTATATTACAAAAATGTGAGAATAAGTAGCTAAGCAAAAATTGTAATTTGATTTGTTTGGACATATAAATCCAGAAAATGGTGAATATTCACTTGAGTTTGAACACCATCACCCATGACTATTTTTTTCCACAATTCTTAAACAAGAGCAATAACAAAAGTTGGTGCATAAGTGACATCATTATGAAAATATAGAAATGCAAATCTATGAGGATAATACTTGGCATGGCATGGCAAGGAAAATTTAACCTGGTTCAAGCCAAGCAACATATAAAAAGCAGCAAATGAATAAAACATGATCTACTTCATGTCCATATTTGCTCTTAAATTTTCATTGTTCAAAAGAACAAAGAAAGGGAAATGGTAAAATTGGGATTTAGTTACCTAACCAAATTGAGTTTGTGATTTTCATGCGCAAAAGTTTGACAAAGTTGGTGTCACATTTCTTATCATTGAAATTTTGACAGTGTTAGTAAATTGGGAAAGCACATGCATCATTGCTCCATGGCCTAGCACAAGACAACCTTAAATGACATTAGATTTAATACCATTATTGGATGCAAAAAAAATCAAAGGTCTGTACCTCAAAAACATAGTGAAATAGATCATATAATGCAATGTGAAAGTAGTCGAGCATGCAACATGTAGCCCTCAAGAAACCTTGATGACAACCACTTGTAATGTAACATATCATACAAATAGCTTAAGTAGAAACCATGTCTAGTGAGTGTAGAGAGTGTCAGTTGAGGATTCTGAATCAATTGAGGTGGACATGACATAGGCTTTGATCGAACAAGCATGAATGAGAGCAACAAAGTGAGTGTAATGAGTTTCAATTGAGGTTTCTAAATC
Organism: Cunninghamia lanceolata; assembly: GCA_027924645.1. Classification (NCBI taxonomy): domain Eukaryota; kingdom Viridiplantae; phylum Streptophyta; class Pinopsida; order Cupressales; family Cupressaceae; genus Cunninghamia; species Cunninghamia lanceolata. Next base: position 772,003 of record BSBN01000022.1, read on the forward strand.
AACTATGTTGGACATGGCATAAGATTTGATTGAACAATCATAAATAAAAGTAGCAAAGCTTGTTGCAAAATACAAAGTGTTGCATTTGATCACTTTTAAAATGGGTGCACGTGTCACAAATATTTTAAAATATAAAAAAATGACTAAGAAAAGAATAGAAAAGAACCATGAATGATTATCTTCAAATTTCGCAAATTAAAAATCAAAAGGGAGGGTAAAGCACAAGTATTACTTATCCTTTTATGCAACAATTGTCAATCAATTGTAAAGAAAACAAACAAACTTAAATGTAATAGAAAAAATCCAAGCACTTAATCTATAAGAAATATGTCTCAATATATATAAAGCTAATTTTATATCTCATTCTATAAGAAATATGTCTCAATATATATAAAGCTAATTTTATATCTCCATAGATTGTGTACTGTGAAGTGTGAATGTTAGCTAAATGCTCATCATGTTCATAGGATGGATACTAGCTTCCTGATTGGTGTCACCAATCAAATACTTAGATAATTTGGAGTAGGATGAACTAAATAATACTAAGGATCTAATTGAACCACCACCTCTAGATCTTGTCTAGATCAGATTTTGAAGCCATGTTTAGATTAATGGAGACAACAATATTGGTTTATGGCATGTTGTCCACTATGATAAAAGACTCCTTTAGATGATGAGAATGTTCATGTGGAGTAATAGAAGTAATATTTGTGCAACAAATCCCATGTACAATCAATATGTTGGCTACCCACAAAAATAAGAAAACATAGTGCATAGAAAAATATCTAAAATAAGGCACAAATGTAATCCATGTCTTATATATGATATTGGAATCTTACTATAATAATGTGTATTATGGTGAGTAGGGTGAAGGTTAACTGCATATCAAGATAATTATTATTAATGAAGACAAGAATTACTACTTCTTTGTGCATAGTACCAATGACAAAACAAATTAAGAGTTGGTCCATGGGTATTTGATTACTTTTTTAGCCAACATTTGTTGTAGGACTCCAATTACTTGGATTCTAGTAGAGTGACCAACAAAGTGCAATGGATGATTTTCATCTAATTTAAGATAATGGCCTGTAAAATTCCACACTATATTAATGAATATATTTGTAAATGTTAACAATGATATGTCTCTGAAAATAATGCATTACCATAACAGATTAAATGTACCTTGCTCATTAATCTTGCCAAATTAGGCATGGCCATATTGAGCATTGTGTTAATCTACCATTCCAACTTTGAAGTAGTAGAAAAGTCCCCTAGCCCTATAAATTTATAAAAGCAACAACAAATAAAGTTTCAAGCAAGTGCTAGAAATAATGAAAATTATGATGTTAATCTATTGTTCTACCTTTTAAGTACTAGAAAAGTTCCTTAGCTCACTATGATAAAAGACCTTTGTAGATGCTAAGAATGATCTTCAGATCTTCATGTTCAATAATCGAAGCAATATTTGTGCAACAAATCCTATGTACAATCAATATGTTGACTACCCACAAAATAAGAAAACATAGTACATAGAAAAATATCTAAAATAAGGCACAAAATCAATGTCCTATATATGATATTGGAATCTTGCTATTATAATGTGTATTATGGTGAGTAGGTGAAGGTTAGCTAGATATGAAGATAATTAATATTAATAAATACAATAATTACTGCTTCTTTCTCCATAGCACCAATGACGAAACAAATTAAGAAACTTTGGTCCATGGGTATTTGATTACTTTTTCAGCTAGCATTTGTTGTAGGACTCTAATTACTTGGATAATGGCCTATAAAATTCCACACCATATTAATGAATATATTTGTAAATGTTAATAATGATATATCTCCAAAAATAATTCGTTACCATAATAGATTAAATGTACCTTTCTCATCAATCTTTCCAAATTGGGCATGGCCATATTGAGCACACATCCTAATCCATACTTCCACATATGCAACCTACAAGAGATGGTCAATCCAACCTTAGCCTTGACAAGTCAAAGGTTACATAAGCCAACCTCAACAATTACTCATGTGCTTGCTTTTATAGAAACAAGCTTGCACAAAAACACTAAGTGGTATTATATAAACCATGTGCCTCAAAATCATGAGCTCACTAAACCATGACCCCAAATTAAATATTTGGAACTAAGTTTTCCCAATGTGACACCCACATTAAATAATTATCCAAATGTAACATACAATATCTAACCCATTGTAATGTCCACATCTCTAAGATGTGTCACAATGTTCAATAATTATATTACATTATTAACATTATTATTTTTATTAAGCAAGGTACACAACACACCTTTTCCAACAAATATAGATCTATATAGTATGTAATACTTTATATTTTTTACTTAATTTTATATAACATAAATTTATTTACCCATTTTACTTTTGCCTCTATCTAAGTTTTTTTGGGATTTACTAGTTTTAACGTATTTTATCTAATAATAAAGAAAAATAAAATATGCCTATTCACTAATATTATTTATGGTAACATTAATATTTGATTTACCTATACAACCATTTATAATTGTATCAAAAGCAAAATCAATTTTATGGGTTGAAAGTCAAAAGAAAAATATTAAAACTTTTATATGTACTTACCTTTTGTATTTGTGGCTTTTACAAATTTGCTTTTCCAAATTGCCTTCTCCATGGCTCTTTTTTTTTCATTTCATTTGTTCATTTTTAAAGGTTTATTTGTGTTGCATTTCTTAAACTGGTGTATTGATTTTTTAAATGTCATGTAATTTTAAAAAATTAAAATTAAAATTTGCATGCTCATGACATGAAGCTCTTTTATGCCATAAATGCTTGGGTGTAATAAAATACTTATTATGTAAAATAAAACAACTCTTCAAATAAAAAATAAACAATATACATAAAATAAAACAATTCTTAAGTAAATAAAATAACTCTAAACTAATATTTAGACATTTTTAAATAAATATATTTAAGATATCTATACTAATTTTAAAACTTTCTAATTAAATATTAATATCCATAATAAATGAACATTGTGTTCTTTGTATATGATGTGAGTACTGCTTCAAGCTTATCTTATGTGTTGTTTTTTATGTTTTACCTATCTTTATACACATATATTTTTATATGTTTAGTATTTATATTATTCTTATGTGTACATATCTTAATACATTCTATCTTATCTATTATGACACTTATTTGAGCCTCTACTTTATTTTTATGTGCCTGTCTTAATACATTTTATCTTTATCTATGTATTTATGCCAATTATGGATTCACCTACTACGACATATACTACATAGCCATTAGTCATTGGGATTTGGCTATTTTTCCACTAGATGTTATTTTCATTGTCATGGAGTTGACCCGACTGTCATAGACTTCACCTCATCCATATCAAATTTCAAATTTCAAATTTGGCTCAATGGCCACCTTTATTTTTTCCCTTGCTTGATTTGATGTTATGTGCTAATATTTAGAAGCATTTAATTGCATTAATTTCATATCCTTTCATAGCTCTTGTCTCTCAAACATCCTCTCTCATCTTGGAGTATTAAAAGAGAAATCAATAGCAAAACATTTGGATTTGGTGCACCAAAAGGAGTAAAAAGCTACATTCTAGGGCCCTTGCCTAGTGTCTTTGATCGTTGTACAAATTTAGGGGTCGACTTAGGAGAACTTGTCTCTTTGCAAGGAAAAGACAACCCATAAATGTGTTTTTAAATATTGTCATTCTCTAAATCATCAAAGCAGTATCAAGTCCAGAGGTGTAAGATGAGTCAATGATCACATATCTAAGTTAGGTAGTTAGACTCAATCCCAAATAAAGTAGAGAATCAACACAAAATCTTAAGCATTCATCTAATAGAGACATCACAATTTTAGAACTTAAACAGATAAATTTTCCAAAATCTTCAGTACTTGACACGCATTTATTCAGGATTCAAACTAAAGTCCTTTATTTTTATTTTTTTTCATACAATTAATATTTAATTTTAAAAAACACTAAACCTTAGATTCACACTTATTAAATCTAGTTAATTATACTTATGTGTATGCATTTCATTAGATTAACCTAAATCGCCCCTAAAAGTTCTTTTCTCCTTACAATAATATTCATCATTATAATAGAAATGAAATATATAGATTTAGAAATTTATTCGATTTTTATATTCATTAACTTATAATTATAAGCAATATAAATAGTATTCTATTATCCCATGACCTATATATACAGGTCTTGATAAAGACTTCATTTTTAAAAGAATTACTTCATACTTTAAAATTCATAGACATAACTTTTTTAATTCCAATTCAAAGAGATTGGAATAACAATTGTGGTGGGTCATGGAACACAACCAAGATGAACTCTTCTACTAATCATAATGGAATTTTAATTTATTTTTCCGTTGTATTTTTTTTTGGTTGGAAGGTTTTATATCAAATCCACATAATTGTTTAGGCCAAAACCTCTTAGGCTAGGAGGCAAGGACTAAGGGGTATCCATTCCCCTAAAGTCACCCAAGGCACAATCCCAGCCTCGTCCCTTATGGTGTTGAGGTCTTGCACTTAGCAAGACTTGATCCCTATGGACTCATTCAAAACCATTCAATTTCACACCAAAGGCCCATTGACACTATAAATTTTAATTTCAATAAAAATTTAACATCATTGAAGACATAATCATATACCCACCAAAAATATATGCAACCTAAAAGTAATTTATCCAAATTAAATCAACTTAGTCAAAACTTCTCCCAGAGTAGTTGAATGTTTATACCATGAACTATGAAGATGATTATTTTACACCTCATTAAAACTTATGTCAACCCAAACTGCTATTTTAGTTTTAACTTCCATATGAAACTATAAAAAATGAAGAGATTATTTTTTATGACCTATTTTCTTGCAATCTTATGGTTTTTTACATAGTGGTTGCCCATCTCTATCTTTTCTTATTGAATGGTGAAGGCCAAGAATAGTAGCATAACCCTATCTTTTCTTATTGAATGATGAAGGCCAAGAACAGTAGCATAGAGAGAAGCAAGCCCATCTTATCTTTATGGAAGGTGACATTAAAATAAAATTAAAAGCACATCATTGTACTAATCAAAACATTAACACCAAAAAAAACACCACCATCAAATTGCATATATTGATACTTCATGACTACTCTTCTTCACACAACTACCAATCCTAAAAGATACACTTACAATGTAAATAAACATCAAAACTGCATGATCCCACACATATCTCGGAGTGTTTGGGTGGCATCTGTATGGCCAAATTTGTAAAATATTGAAAATCTCATTTTTCAGTAATTTCTACATCTTCGTAATTTGCATTTTCAAAGGTCTTCGAAGCATTTCTAAGATCTAGTTTGGTGGAAATCTTGTATTTTCATTTTTCATCATAGGTCTTCTGGAGATCTTTCCAATGCACCAAGAAGTTTGAATTTCATCCACTAGGCTATAAGTTAAGACCCCACCAAATTGGGGTACCTAAAATAAATATTTTGGTATATTTTAATTAACTTTGTAACCAGTACTTGTCTAGCTATCCATTTCAACTTCCAATGAGGACTTAGGTGTAGTGACTCTTCGGCCATACTTTTGAAGTCTTACTAAGTTTTTGGTTCATGTATATATTGTTTGCTTTCAAATTAATGAGGTAGAGTTGAATGCATGCATCTCTTCCATCAAGTTTCCCAACTAGTGTGAACTCTCTATTCTAAATAAGAACTATTTTTATAATTCACATATTGTTTTTTGCATAATTTACAATTTACCATCATTCTCTCACTGAGTAATGTCCTCTGAATTCCTAGACTAATTCAAATCAGTGATATCAAAACTCGACAATCAATACAAAGTTGCCACATTACATCCTTCTTCTTGGCAAGAACAATTGGACTTCCACACAATGAGGTACTTGGGAAAATGTATCCCTTTTGTATTGACTCTTGAATTTGTCACTTGATTTCTTTGGGATGTAAAAAATACCAAAAAAATGAATTTTATGATATTTTTCAAATTCGACCATGCAGATGCCATCCAAATGCTCTAGGATTAATATGGGATCACTGCACTTCAAATCTCCAAGTCAAAAAACCCATAATCTTCTACCTAGCATTTTGATTTGGGTGGTTGTTTTTGCTTTACATGATGAAAGAAAAAAAAGTCTAAGCTTCACTTTTTTCCCTTTGTAATTCATTGCATCTTTGGTAAGAATGCAAATCAAAACACAACCAGAGTTAATCTAGAAAGGCCTTGTCAAATTATGTGCACTGATTCAACCTTCATTTTAACCTTAAATCCCTTGGAGTGTTGAGCGAAGAAAAAGGATAAAGACAAAAGAAAAATAATAATCAAACACAGAACAAACTCAGAACGGATGTAAAAGAGAAGAGCCAATTTTTTTAATGTGGTTCACCAATTGGCTACATCCACAAAGAGTAGGGGATAGCTCTTTTCTATTTAACCCAAACAAAAAACTCCATTAAAAAATATATCTACAACTATTTTTCTATATCACCAGCAGCTCACAATAAAAATAATAATATCTCTCTACTATTCCTACAGCTATATCCATTTAACTCCACTCCAAGACTAACAATAGTCAATACACAATAACCTGTGAAAGGCACTAACTTTAACCTCATCATGGAAGAGAAAGCATGCAGTGGTCGATACAATAAGAGGGAGTAGTGGGAGGAGTTACAACATGAAAAAGGATTGGGATGCAATAAATATGCATTACACCAACAATCTCCCACTTGAAGTCCAATCCTAGTTGCAAGAGAGTTGCATAGAGATATCCCCCACTCTAGGCTTATTGTCAAAACTTGACAATGCCAAGAGAAGTCCTACAGAACTCAAACTTCTCCCTTGGAACAATCTTTGTCAAAGCATCCGTTAGATTCACTTTCATGTCAATCTTCTTTACCTGCAACTTACCCTCTTCAAGTACATGCTAAATGAAATGATATCTCAACTCTATATGTTTGGTTCGATTATGAAAAGTGGAGTTCTTTGCAAAGTGAATAGCGTTGTTGCTATCACAAAATAGAGTAAAAATGGATTGCTTACACCGCAATTCACCCAATAACCACTGTAGCCATATCATCTCCTTTGCTCCTTCAGTTAGAGCAATGTATTCCGCCTCAGTGGAAGAGAGTACAATTACATGTTGTAAACATGAAATCCAACTAATTGCAGCCCTGACAAATGTAAACACATAACCTATTGTAGACCTCTGTTTGTCCAAGTCTCCAGCCATATCAGAGTCAACATACCCCTGTAGCTGAGTATCCTATCCTCCAAAACACAAAGCATGATCTGAAGTACCTCTGAGATACTTAAATATCCACTATACCACTTGCCAATGAAGTTTACCTGGATTGCTCATAAATCTTCTCACAACTCCCACTGCATGGGCAATATCCAGATGAGTACAAACCATGGCATACATGAGACTGCCAACTGCAGATGAATAGGGAACACCCTTCATGTGTTGTTGATCATCTTGAGTTTGAGGACACATGGTTGATGACAACCAAAAGTGATCAGCTAATAGAGTACTAACAGGTTTTGCATGCTTCATGTTGAACCTGTCCAATATTTTGTCAATATACAACTCTTGAGACAATCTAATTTGCATCTTTTGTCTATCACTAATTATTGTCATGCCAAGAATCCTCTTGGCTGCCCCTAAATCTTTCATAGCAAACTACTAAGCTAATTTTTTCTTCAATTCCCTAACAACCCTCATGTTGCTACCAGTGACCAACATGTCATCAACATAAAGTAAAAGTATGACAAACTCACCATTTTCAAGCCACTTGAAGTAAAGACATGGATCAAATTCATAGCGAATGAAGTTATGCTCAGCCATGAATCTATCGAACTTCCAATACCATTGCCTTGGGACTTGCTTGAGCCCATATAAACTGCGCTTTAGTTTGCAATATAAATGTTCTTGCCCCTGTTTTATAAAACCTTCAGGCTGCTCCATATACAAATCTTCTTCAACATCTCCATGTAGAAAAGTCATCTTGACATCAAGTTGTTCAAGCTCAAGATCCCACACAGTTGCCATACCTAGGACTGTGCGAATGGTGGTCATTTTGATGATAGGTGAGAAGATTTCATTGAAGTCAATCCCCTTTTGCTGATCAAAACCTTTCACTACCAATCTGGCTTAGTAGCGATGTTTGCCTCCATCTTCTTCTTTCAACCAATATACCCACTTGTTCTTCAAAGGTCATTGATTAGGCGAGAGCTTCACAAAATCCCAAGAGTCATTGGCTGACAAAGAGTCCATTTCTTCTTGCATAGCCTCCATCCATTTCACTAAATTTTCATCTTTGCAAGCTTGTTTAAAAGTTGTAGGCTCTAACTGATCAGAAAGAAAAAGCTCATAATCATCCAATTCAGTTGGAAGCTTCTTCTACCTGGTTGACCTCCGAGGTGCTTGGTCCCTCAAGTTACCCTATTCTGGTAAACTGCCATGTCCAAGCATGGTACTCTGCCCCTTCTTACCTTGTGCCAAACTGGAATCTGCACAATTATTGGTCTGTGAGGAACCTTCACCATACTATTGCAAATGAGTTTGTGAGGACTGTGCAAGTCTATCTGTGGGCTGCGTGTCAAATTTCCCTGGTAGCAATGAACTTTTAGGTTCCAGCAATGAGTATGGAGTAGGCACAAGATGCGTTGAAATGTGAACTGGTAGCAAGTTACACATCTTGCAGATGTTCTTGTGGATGTTTGCCAACTTAGATGATTATTCCTAAGTCGATGCCTTGTATAAATAAGGCATTGTGAAGTCATTCGAAAGCGTGTCTTGTGGAGATGTGAGTGTGGTAGCGAGGAAGAGAGCGGAAGATAGAGCAGAAGTTTTGGGCTTAAATGGAACTGATTCAAGCATGGTGAAGATGCTATTCTCCAGTTCAAGTATGTGATACTTATCATTCTGTAGACAGTGAGTCTATTGTAGGTAGTGAGCCTCTTGTGAGCAGTGTGCTCGGGCAGTGAGCCCTAATTGGCATGTGCCATTTGTTCTTTCTATTCTTCTAACAGAGAATACAATCTTGGGTTAATCACCACGTGGTTTTTCCCTTAACCGGGTTTTCCACGTCAAAATCTTGGTGTCTTATGTGTTGATGTGTTTCTACTCTTAATTTAATGCATTATGTCTTCATGATTGATTTATTGATATGCTGCTAAATCACAAGAAGAATTTAAGTGTGTAATTGGAAAGAAAGTTTTGACAACTGATTCACCCCCCCTCTCAGTTGTTTGTCCTGATTGTAACAATTGGTATCAAAGCCAAGTTCCTCTAAAAGGAGCTTAATCACTTGAGGAGATCCAGGATGTCATCCTACAAGAAAGATAGTCTGAAGTTTGAAGAACCAATTTTAATCTCTGAAAAAGTCACATGAAATGTCACTTGCAATGTATGGGAATGCAGTACTGGAACATGGCTTCAACAAAGTATACTCCTCCACAGGGTGGTCGGAAAGCCCCAAATGAAATCACAGATGCTGAAAACAATCTACGGACTATAGAAGATCTTCTAAGCACATTATCTGATTCAGAGCTTTCAAATGTTGTTGACCTACCAACTGCTTTTGAGATTTGGGAAAAATTGGAACTTCTGCATGAAGGAGACAAGTATGTTAAATGTGCAAGGCTGCAAAGTCTAAAAGGAAAATTTGAAAATTTCAAGATGAGAGAAGATGAAGATATCACTACTTTTATGCCAAGAGTAAATGAGCTTGTTTGTGGAATTAGAAATGCTGGTGGAGTCTTGGATGAAGATGAGATTGTTGGCAAAATTCTCAGATCCCTTCCTACTTCTTATAAAATCAAGGCTGCTGCCATTGAAGAATTCAGAGCCCATATAGCTATCACAAGAGATCAATTGGCTGATAAATTGGCTGCATTTGAAATGACTAAGTTTGGAAATGCCTCTGTAAAAGGAAAACAAAGGTTTGATCTGGGAGAGAACTCTTCAAGGAAACTATCATGGTATGAAAAAGCAAAAAGGGACTTGGAAGAAGAAGAAACTGAAACTACTCAGCTTGAAGCCCTTATTGCAAAAAGACTGCTAAGAGGATCCAGTAAGTATGAAGGAAAATTGCCTTTTAAGTGTTTTAACTGCAACAAGATTGGTCATTTTGCCTCAAAGTGTCCGGAAAGATTTTCAAGGCCAAATCCTAACAGATCAAGGTTCCAAAAGAATTGTTACTATGTTCATGAAGAGGATGATAATGAAGGAGTAACAGATGATAAATCAGAGATAGGAAATAAATCTAGAAGTGATTGGGTGTTTATTGCCATCAAGGAAGAAGATCTAATGCCCTCTGAATCTATCAATCATAAAGTTGTAGAAAGAGCTCTAGCTTCCCAAGTTGAAGAAAGGATGATTGGGTCATTGACAGTGGATGCTCTCATCATATGATAGGTGACAAAAATAAGTTCTTAGATTTTGAAAGGTATGAAGGAGTGGTAAAGTTTGGTGATAATTCTGCTGGCAGAATTAGAGGTAGAGGAACTATTTCTTTTGATGGAAAGAACAAAACCGGTAATGTACTAAATGTTGAAGGATTGAAGCACAATCTTCTCAGTGTTGGACAGTTGGTGGACAAAGGCTATGATCTACAATTCAAGAATAGAAAATGCAAGATCTTTGAAAGTTTCAGAACAGAGATTGCATTTGGTACTCAGACAAAAGGTAATATTTTCCATTTAGTTGATGCCAGTAAGAGTTGTCTATTTGTGCAAGTTGATCAGAGTTGGCTATGGCATAGGAGGATGTGTCATGTGAATTTTGATAATATCATCAAGATAAGTAACACTCAGGCTGTGAGAGATCTTCCAAAACTGGTGAAACCTACAAATAGTTTGTGCAAAGAATGTCAGTTGGGAAAACAAAGCAAGGTCTCATTTAAAATCAAAGAACAATCTTCTACTGGAATATTGGACTTGGTTCATACTGATCTATGTGGTCCGGCAAGAATCAGGAGTGTACAAGGTGATAGATACTTTAGGTTACTAATTGATGACTACTCCTGGATGATGTGGGTAACTTTTCTGAAAGAAAAATCAGAAGCTTTTGAGAAATTCAAAATATTCAAGGCTATGGTAGAGAATGAAACCAGATTAAAATTAAAGTGTCTAAGGGTCTGATAGAGGTGGAGAATTCACATCTGGTGAGTTCATAGAATTCTGTGAGAAACATGGAATAAAGAGGCAATTGTCTGCTCCTAGGACTCCATAGCAGAATGGAGTAGTGGAGAGAAAGAACCAGACCATCCAGGAAGCATCTAGGACAATGATGATGGAACCAAATGTCCCTCAGATCTATTGAAGAGAAGTTGTCAACACTACAGTCTACACCCTAAATCGAGTTCAAATCAGAAGCAACACCGGTAAGACTCCTTATGAACTTTGGTTTGACATCACTCCTACTGTGAGGTATTTCAAAGTTTTTGGTAGCAAATGTTACATCAAAAGAGATGAATATTTAGGCAAGTTTGATGCTAGAAGTGATGAAGGAATATTCTTGGGTTACTCTACTCAAAACAAAGCATACCAGTGTTATAACAACAGACTGAGAAAGTTTATATAAAGTACAAATGTGAAGGTTGATGAAGGAATTGAAAAACCCTCAAGGTTTTATGAATATGATGAAGATGATCAGAATGGTGTTCTGATTCAAGGAGCCCAAGCCCCTTCTGTAACTCAGATTCAAACTGATCCGGTAAATCAGGAAGAAGAGATAAGTTTCAATGAGCCTGATCAAGAATCAGAAGTGCAAGAAATTCCCAAAGTTCCCAGGTATGTAAGACTGAATGAGTCTGAAGATCAGATCATAGGTGATAAAAGAAAAGGTGTACAAATAAGAAGGAGAATTGCTCAAGATTCAGATGAGTATTGTTTGATTTCAAAGATTTAACCTAAGACAGTAAATGAAGCTTGCAATGATTAAAACTAGACTAAAGCAATGGAGGAAGAGCTGATGCAAATTGAGAAAAATCACACTTGGGATCTTGTTCCTAGACCTAGAAACAATAATGTGATTGGAACAAAATGGGTCTTCTGAAACAAACTGAATGAAGTTGGTGAAGTAATTAGAAATAAAGCCAGATTGGTCTGCAAGGGTTACTCTCAAATAGGAGTTGATTTTGAAGAGACTTTTGCTCCGGTGGCAAGAATTGAAGTAGTCAAATTATTTCTTGCTTTTGCTGCCTTCAAGGACTTCAAAGTATATCAGATGGATGTCAACTCTACCTTCCTGAATGGTGACTTGGAAGAAGAAGTATACATTGAGCAACCTGATGGATTTCAATTGTCTGATCATGGTGATATGGTCTACAAGTTGAAGAAATCCCTATATGGTCTAAAGCAAGCCCCAAGAGCCTGGTATGAAAGATTGGATAAGCATCTTTCAAAGATTGGTTTCAAAAAAGGTATTGCTGACAGTAATTTGTATTTCAAAATTAATCATGAAAACATCCTGATTGTTGAAGTGTTTGTTGATGATATCATTTTTGGAGGAAAAGATAGCATGTGTAAAACTTTTGGAAATCAAATGAAAAGTGAATTTGAGATGTCCATGCTTGGGGAAATGAATTTCTTCTTGGGTCTACAAATCACTCAAACAAAGAAAGGAATCTTCATTTCTCAGACCAAATATGTGAAAGAATTGTTAAAGAAATTTGGGATGGAAGACTCAAAACCAATGAATACTCCCATGGCTACCAGATGTAAATTGGGCAAAGATGATGACTCTCCTAAGACTGATCAGAAAAAGTACAGGTCAATGATTGGAGGATTATTGTATCTCACTCAAACCAGACTTGAAATTATGAATGTGTGGGTCTTGTTGCTAGATTTCAAGTTGATCCTAGAGAATCTCATGTCATGGCAATCAAGAGGATTTTTAGATATCTAAAAGGAACAGTTGAGTATGGATTGTGGTATCCCAGAGATCATAATTTCTCTCTTCATGCATATACAGATGCGGATTGGGCAGGAGATGTGGATGACCGAAAGAGTACTAGTGGTGGAGCATTCTTTTTGGGGAAGAGATTGGTTTCTTGGCTGAGTAAGAAACAAGATGCAATATCTCTGTCCACTACAGAAGCAGAATATATTACAGCAGCAGGTAGTTGCACTCAAGTATTGTGGATGAAGCAAATGCTAAGAGACATAAGAGTGGAGTATGTGGAGCCTATCACAATCTTGTGTGATAATTCTAGTGCAATAAATATATCTAAGAATCTAGTGTTGCATTCAAAGACTAAGCATATATCTATCAAGTTTCACTTTCTGAGAGAGCAAGTGAACAAGAATGAAGTCAGATTAGAGTTTGTACCTTCCAAGAATTAGATTGTAGATATCTTCACTAAACTTCTACCTAAGGACTCTTTTAAGTATCTCAGGGAGAAGTTAGGGGTTATTGCCCCTCTAGTGATGAACTAAGGTGCACTGGAGTGCATCAGTCCGGTAGATATCACAGTCATATCTTGTGGTCCAAATTGATGATAGGGAGCTACCATTCAGGGGGAACAGCTGGTATGATTCTGAAGAGTTGAAGTTGCAAGTATGAGCCCTTTGCCATTAATGTCAAAGGGGGAGAGAAGACATGTGAAAAATAAGTGGTTGATGATCAAAGGGGGAGCAGTAAAGGAAGAGAAGACATGTGAATAGTTGTTGCTGATAAGGGGAGTTGTGACAGTAAAGAAAAGTTTATGTCTTGATGGTTAAAATAGTTTTTCACATCATGTGTTGCCATCAATGACAAAGGGGGAGATTGTTGCAAGTATCGGCCTAACCAGTGTTGTCATGGATGTCAACATACTCCTGTTGCATTAATGAAAAAGATTGGATGAGCTGAGTGCTGAGGATATTGAGAAAATTAGTCTTAATCAGGAAGAGAGAAGAACAGTGAAGACAGTAAGGTAAAGATCCAAGATAAGATGACTATCAAAGGATGCGGTTCAAAGGGTTTGTAGATATGAGTCTTGAGATGATCCAGTAGAGATTTCAGAGGTCCGCATGAAGATCTGAAGGAGTTGTGGCCACTCAAGTAAAACCAGTTCTGGCAGGTGTTCAGAGGTGACAGAATGTCATGGATAGGTCCGGTGAGATCCCAAAATACATTATCCTAATCTGCAGAATTGAGGGAGTGTTGAGGAAGTCTTTGTGAAGTTTTCACCAGATTGGTTCGTGGTTTGAAGGTCCGCAAGTATCTATTCCTTTGTGACAGTGATGACAAACTGTGTTCTTGAGGTTTCGGATGAAGAAGAGAAGGATTTCAGTAAGAAGATGAAGTGCAGATGCTCTTGGTGATTTAGGCAATCTTGTGGAGGTCTTTGGATTGTGCCCAATTCATGTTGGTGGTCCGCATTGGAGTTAGAGCTCGCAATTGAAGAATAACTCCCAGATGATGGTGTTCTTCCTGAGACTGGCTGACCAGATGAGTTACAGGTCTTGCGGATGTTCTTGTGGATGTTTGCCAACGTAGATGATTATTCCTAAGTCAATGCCTTGTATAAATAAGGGATTGTGAAGTCATTTGAAAGCATGTCTTGTGGAGATGTGAGTGTAGTAGCGAGGAAGAGAGCGGAAGGCAGAGCAAAAGTTTTGGGCTTAAATGGAACTGATTCAAACATGGTGAAGATGCTATTCTCCAGTTCAAGTATGTGATAATTATCATTCTGTAGATAGTGAGTCTATTGTAGGCAGTGAGCCTCTTGTGAGCAGTGTGCTTGGGCAATGAGCCCTAATTGGCATGTGCCATTTGTTCTTTCTATTCTTCTAACAGAGAATACAATCTTAGGTTAATCACCCCGTGGTTTTTCCCTTAACCGGGTTTTCCATGTCAAAATCTTGGTGTCTTATGTGTTGATGTGTTTCTGCTCTTAATTTAATGCATTATGTCTTCATGATTGATTTATTGATATGCTGCTAAATCACAAGAAGAATTTAAGTGTGTAATTGGAAAGAAAGTTTTGACAACTGATTCACCCCCCCTCTCAGTTGTCTGTCCTGATTGTAACAATTGGTATCAGAGCCAAGTTCCTCTAAAAGGAGCTTAATCGCTTGAGGAGATCCAGGCTGTCATCCTACAAGAAAGATAGTCTGAAGTTTGAAGGAACCAATTTTAATCTCTCGAAAAGTCGCATGAAATGTCACTTGCAATGTATGGGAATGCAGTACTGGAACATGGCTTCAACAAAGTATACTCCTCCACAGGGTGGTCTAAAAGCCCCAAATGAAATCACAGATGCTGAAAATAATCTGCGGACTATAGAAGCTCTTCTAAGCGCATTATCTTATTCAGAGATTTCAAATGTTGTTGACCTACCAACTGCTTTTGAGATTTGGGAAAAACTGGAACTTCTGCATGAAGAAGACAAGTATGTTAAATGTGCAAGGCTGCAAAGTCTAAAAGGAAAATTTGAAAATCTGAAGATGAGAGAAGATGAAAATATCACTACTTTTATGCCAAGAGTAAATGAGCTTGTTTGTGGAATTAGAAATGCTAATGGAGTCTTGGATGAAGATGAGATTGTTGGCAAAATTCTCAGATCCCTTCCTGCTTCTTATAAAATCAAGACTGCTGCCATTGAAGAATTCAGAGCCCATACAATTGTCACAAGAGATCAATTGGCTGGTAAATTGGCTGCATTTGAAATGACCGAGTTTGGAGATGACCCCCCCAAGACTGAATCTACATTCAAAGCCAGTGCCTCTGTAAAAGGAAAAAAAAGGTTTGATCTGGGAGAGAACTCTTCAAGGAAACTATCATGGTATGAAAAAGCAAAAAGGGACTTGGAAGAAGAAGAAACTGAAACTACTCAGCTTGAAGCCCTTATTGCAAAAATATTGTCAAGAGGATCTGGTAAGTATGAAGGAAAATTGCCTTTTAAGTGTTTTAAATACAACAAGATTGGTCATTTTGACTCAAAGTGTCTGGAAAGATTTTCAAGGCCAAATCCTAACAGATCAAGGTTCCAAAAGAATTGTTACTATGTTCATGAAGAGGATGATAATGAAGGAGTAACAGATGATGAATCAGAGACAAGAAATAAATCCAGAAGTGATTGGGTGTTTATTGCCATCAAGGAAGAAGATCCAATGCCCTCTGAATCTATCAATCATAAAGTTGTAGAAAGAGCTCTGGCTGCCCAAGTTGAAGAAAAGAATGATTGGGTCATTGACAGTGGATGCTCTCATCATATGATAGGTGACAAAAATAAGTTCTTAGATTTTGAAGGGTATGAAGGAGGAGTGGTAAAGTTTGGTGATAATTCTACTGGTAGAATCAGAGGTAGAGGAACTATTTCTTTTGATGGAAAGAACAAAACCGGTAATGTACTATATGTTGAAGGATTGAAGCACAATCTTTCAGTCTTGGATAGTTAGTGGACAAAGGCTATGATCTACAATTCAAGAATGGAAAATGCAAGATCTTTGAAAGTTTTGGAATAGAGATTGCATCCGGTACTCAGATAAAAGGTAATATCTTCCATTTAGTTGGTACTGGTAAGAGTTGTCTATTTGTGCAAGTTGATCAGAGTTAGCTATGGCATAGGAGGATGTGTCATGTGAATTTTGATAATATCATCAAGATAAGCAACAATCAGGCTATGAGAGATCTTCCAAAACTGGTGAAACCTACAAATAGTTTGTGCAAAGAACGTCAGTTGGGAAAACAAAGCAGAGTCTCATTTAAAAGCAAAGAACAATCTTCTACTGGAATATTGGACTTGGTTCATACTGATCTATGTGGTCCGACAAGAATCAGGAGTGTACAAGGTGATAGATACTTCATGTTACTAATTGATGACTAATCCTGGATGATGTGGGTAACTTTTCTGAAAGAAAAATCAGAAGCTTTTGAGAAATTCAAAATATTCAAGACTATGGTAGAGAATGAAACCAAATTAAAATTAAAGTGTCTAAGGTCTGATAAAGGTGGAGAATTCACATCCGGTGAGTTCATAGAATTCTGTGAGAAACATGGAATAAAGAGGCAATTGTCTGCTCCTAGGACTCCACAGCAGAATGGAGTAGTGGAGAGAAAGAACTGGACCATCCAGGAAGCATCTAGGACAATGATGATGGAAGCAAATGTCCCTCAAATCTATTGAAGAGAAGTTGTCAGCACTGCAGTCTACACCCAAAATCGAGTTCAAATCAGAAGCAATACTGGTAAGACTCCTTATGAACTTTGGTTTGACATCACTCCTACTGTGAGGTATTTCAGAGTTTTTGGTAGCAAATGTGTCATCAAAAGAGATGAATATTTAGGCAAGTTTGATGCTAGAAGTGCTGAAGGAATATTCTTGGGTTACTCTACTCAAAAAAAAGCATACTGATGTTATAACAAGAGACTGAGAAAGATTATAGAAAGTACAAATGTGAAGGTTGATGAAGGAATTGAAAAACCCTCAAGGTTTTATGAATATGATGAAGATGATCAAAATGGTGTTCTGATTCAAGGAGCCCAAGCCGCTTCTGTAACTCAGATTCAAACTGATCTAGTAAATCAAGAAGAAGAGATGAGTTTCAATGAGCCTGATCAAGAATCAGAAGTGCAAGAAACTCCCAAAGTTCCCAGGTATGTAAGACCGAATGAGTCTGAAGATCAAATCATAGGTGATAAAAGCAAAGGTGTACAAACAAGAAGGAGAATTGCTCAAGATTCAGATGAGTATTGTTTGATTTCAAAGATTTAACCTAAGACAGTAAATGAAGCTTGCAATGATGAAAACTAGACTAAAGCAATGGAGGAAGAGCTGATGCAAATTGAGAAAAATCACACTTGGGATCTTGTTCCTAGACCTAGAAACAAGAATGTGATTGGAACAAAATGGGTCTTCCGGAACAAACTGAATGAAGTTGGTGAAGTAATTAGAAATAAAGCCAAATTGGTCTGCAAAGGTTACTCTCAAATAGAAGGAGTTAATTTTGAAGAGACTTTTGCTCCGATGGCAAGAATTGAAGCAGTCAGATTATTTCTTGCTTTTGCTTCCTTCAAGGACTTCCAAGTATATCAGATGGATGTCAAGTCTACCTTCCTGAATGGTGACTTGGAAGAAGAAGTATACATTGAGTAACCGGATGGATTTCAATTGTCTGATCATGGTGATATGGTCTACAAGTTGAAGAAATCCCTGTATGGTCTAAAGCAAGCCCCAAGAGCCTGGTATGAAAGATTGGATAAGCATCTTTCAAAGATTGGTTTCAACAAAGGTACTGCTGACAGTAATTTGTATTTCAAAATTGATCATGAAAACATCCTGATTGTTGAAGTGTTTGTTGATGATATCATTTTTGGAGGAAGAGATAGCATGTGTAAAACTTTTGGAAATCAAATGAAAAGTGAATTTGAGATGTCCATGCTTGGGAAAATGAATTTCTTCTTGGGTCTACAAATCACTCAAACAAAGAAAGGAATCTTCATTTCTCAGACCAAATATGTGAAAGAATTGTTGAAGAAATTTGGGATGGAAGACTCAAAACCAATGAATACTCCCATGGAAACCGGATGTAAATTGGGCAAAGATGATGGCTCTCCTAAGACTGATCAGAAAAAGTACAGGTCAATGATTGGAGGATTGTTGTATCTCACTCAAACCAGACCTGACATTATGAATGTTGTGGGTCTTGTTGCTAGATTTCATGTTGATCCTAGAGAATCTCATGTCATGGCAATCAAAAGGATTTTTAGATATCTAAAAGGAACAGTTGAGTATGGATTGTGTTATCCCAGAGATCATAATTTCTCTCTTCATGCATATACAGATGTGGATTGAGCAGGAGATGTGGATGACCAGAAGAGTACCAGTGGTGGAGCATTCTTTTTGGGGAAGAGATTGGTTTATTGGCTGAGTAAGAAACAAGAGGCAATATCTTTGTCCACTGCAGAAGCATAATGTATTGCAGCAGCAGGTAGTTGCACTCAAGTATTGTGGATGAAGCAAATGCTAAGAGACATAAGAGTGGAGTATGAGGAGCCTATCACAATCTTCTGTGATAATTCTAGTGCAATAAATATATCTAAGAATCTGGTGTTGCATTCAAAGACTAAGCATATATCTATCAAGTTTCACTTTCTGAGAGAGTAAGTGAACAAGAATGAAGTTAGATTAGAGTTTGTACCTTCCAAGAATCAGATTGTAGATATCTTCACTAAACCTCTACCTAAGGACTCTTTTGAGTATCTCAGGGAGAAGTTAGGGGTTATTGCCCCTCTAGTGATGAACTAAGGTGCACTGGAGTGCATCAGTCCGATAGATATCACAGTCATATCTTGTGGTCTGAATTGATGATAGGGAGCTGCCATTCAGAGGGAGCAGCTGGTATGATTCTGAAGAGTTGAAGTTGCAAGTATGAGCCCTTTGCCATTGATGTCAAAGGGGGAGAGAAGACATGTGAAAAATAAGTGGTTGATGATCAAAGGGGGAGTAGTAAAGGAAGAGAAGACATGTGAATGGTTGTTGCTGATAAGGGGAGTTGTGACAGTAAAGAAGAGTTTATGTCTTGATGGTTAAAATAATTTTTCACATCATATGTTGCCATCAATGACAAAGGGGGAGATTGTTGTAAGTATGGGCCTAAACGGTGTTGTCATTGATGTCAACATACTCTTGTTGCATTAATAAAAAAGATTGGATGAGCTGAGTGCTGAGGATATTGAGAAAATTAGTCTTAATCAGGAACAGAAAAGAATAGTGAAGATAGTAAGGTAAAGATCCAAGATAAGATGACTATCAGAGGATGCGGTTCAAAGGGTTTGTAGATATGTGTCTTGAGATGATCCAGTAGAGATTTCAGAGGTCCGCATGAAGATCTGAAGGAGTTGTGGCCACTCAAGTAAAACCGGTTCTGGTAGGTGTTCAGAGGTGACAGAATGTCATAGATAGGTCCGGTGAGATCCGGAAATGCATTATCCTAATCTGTGGATTTGAGGGAGTGTTGAGGAAGTCTTTATGAAGTTTTAACCTGATTGGTTCATGGTTTGAAGGTCCGCAAGTATCTATTCCTTTGTGACAGTGATGACAGACTGTGTTCTTGAGGTTCCAGATGAAGGAGAGAAGGATTTCAGTAAGAAGATGAAGTGCGGATGCTCTTGGTGATTCAGGCAATCTTGTGGAGGTCTTTGGATCCTGTCCAGTTGGTGTTGGTGGTCCGCATTAGAGTTAGAGCTCGCAATTGAAGAATAACTCCCAGATGATGGTGTTCTTCCTGAGACTAGCCAACTGGATGAGTTACACGTCTTGCGGATGTTCTTGTGGATGTTTGCCGACTTAGCTGATTATTCCTAAGTCGATGCCTTGTATAAATAAGGGATTGTGAAGTCATTTGAAAGCGTGTCTTGTGGGGATGTGAGTGTGGTAGTGAGGAAGAGAGCGGAAGGCAGAGCAGAAGTTTTGGGCTTAAATGGAACTGATTCAAGCATGGTGAAGATGCTATTCTCTAGTTCAAGTATGTGATACTTATCATTCTGTAGACAGTGAGTCTATTGTAGGCAGTGAGCCTCTTGTGAGCAGTGTGCTCGGGTAGTGAGCCCTAATTCACAGGTGCCATTTGTTCTTTCTATTCTTCTAATAGAGAATACAATCTTGGGTTAATCACCCTGTGGTTTTTCCCTTAACCGGGTTTTCCATGTCAAAATCTTGGTGTCTTATGTGTTGATGTGTTTCTGCTCTTAATTTAATGCATTATGTCTTCATGATTGATTTATTGATATGCTTCTAAATCACAAGAAGAATTTAAGTGTGTAATTGGAAAGAAAGTTTTGACAACTGATTCACCCCCTCCCTCTCAGTTGTCTGTCCTGATTGTAACAAACGTCTCCTTAAAGCAAAAAGAGAACGTGAGGCCATTATCAAAACCTTTGAGGGAACCAATGATGAGAGTGACATTTGGTTAAGTGATACTGAAACTCTGGCGACTACCTTAACTCGAACCAAGCGAGTGAGAAGGGAAAACATGGAAAGAGTTAAGATCACTGCCAAAATCATAGAGTATATGTCAGATGAGGAAACAACTATGGTTAGGCAAGATCCCCACATACCCCTAACTGTTGAGAACATAGAAGTTAGGTCCGATAGTGAGTCAGAGGGTTATATACCTCAAGATTATGTATCTGAAAATGAGTCTAAAGGATATACTCCTCTTGAGTGTGACTTTTGAAGTCATTTCTTATATAAATGAAGAATACTCTTTACTTTTGAAATGAAATAAAAAGAAAGAGTTGTTTTTGTGCCAAACTATTGTTTAAATTGAGTTTATTATGTTTAGATTTAATGGGATGCATTATAATCTTGAACTAATGGACAACTCAATATTCTCAGGTGTGAGAAATCGATAAACATGGTTCGGACAAGAACTAACCAAGGAGAAAGTGAAGAGGAAAACCACCCGCCAACTAATAAGTTGGACCAAATCATAACCATGGTTGAGGAAACCAAGAAAAGATTGGGTGATTTGGAAAAGAAGGTGGATGATAAAGGGACTACTAAGGGAGGAGGTGAAAACTCCCATCGTGAAATCGGACAAAATCATGAAGATCAAAGTAAGAGTACGGAACCTCATAAAGAGGCAAGGGATAGATTAACCTCGGAGCTCTTAAAGGATATGAAGAAGGTTGCTCCACCAAAATTTGATGGGACAGAGACCGGAGATGTTACAGAAGCTTGGTTAATAGAGATGAAAAAATATTTCGAGATAAGAAATTACTCAAAGGTGACCAAGGCAGTATGGGGAGCATTCCAATTGGTAGGAGAAGCATCCACTTGGTAGATGAATAAGAAGATGGAATTGAATTTAAGCTCTCTAAGGGAAACTTGGGATGAGTTCGTGGAACTCTTTCACAAGAGATGGTTACCACAACTCTATTTTGATCAGAAACTAAATGATTTTTAGAATCTTCGACAAGGAGATATGACAGTGGTGGAATATGGAGAAAAATTCACTCGACTCCTGAAATATGTTCCACAGTATCAAAGGGATGAGAGATTCAGGATTAGAAAATCCATCATGGGCTTAAATGCTCAAATTGGTGGTGAAGTGGGCGTGCATGGTCCCACAACAATGGATCAAGTGTATGAGAAGGTGATCAAGCAAGAGCAAAAGCTGAAATCCATCTCGGCTTATCGTGATAGACGCTGCAAGAGGTTTAAAGGAACTCCTAACAATCAACCATACAAGAAAAGATATGATAACAAGAGAAAAGATAAAGGACCTCAGAAGAAAAAAGGTGGATCTGGTAATGAGAAGAAGAATGGCAACTACAAAAGAAATGAGGATAACAATGGGAAGACTTCAGATAAGAAAGGACCCATTGGAGGATGCTTTACTTGTCGGGGCGACCATTATGCAAATCATTGCCCTAACAAGAATCAAAATGGTTAACAAAGAGGTATTGCACTACCTACTCAGCAAGAAGCATTCCAGCAAAGGATTCATGCAGCTCTCGACAATCGTCAAGTAGAGTATCAAATCACACCCATTGAGATGACAGGTACTTTGTTTGGAGTCCCTATATCTATTTTGATTGATACAGGAGCCACTGAAAACTTTGTTTCTCCTAGAATTTTGAATAAATTTCTTAGAAAAGCTGGGTACATGTCTAAACCTTGGTCAGTAGAATATGCTAACCAATCTAAGGCTCGGGCAGAGCAATGTTTGTTTGAAGCCAAAATTGATCTCCCTAGTTTCTCAACTGAATTAAACCTGTATGTAGCTCCCCTAGGTTCCTATGATGTAATCCTAGGAATGAGTTGGTTATGGAAGCATAGAGCTAAGGTAGACTATTTTTCAAAAATAGTTGAATGCTTAGATGATTTGGGAAATCAGACCCAATTCCAAGGGATTCAAAGAGGAGTTAAAATCAGACCTATCTCTGCCAAGCAATTGAAAAGGGCTAGAAGGAAAGGTTGTCAGTTGTTTACAGTCAAAATGGAACAAGTGGAGGAAGGGATAGAAAACCCTAGTTCATCTTTTGGCGAAAAGTATCCTTTTCTTCAGGAATTTCAGGATGTGTTTCCAGAAGAACTTCCAAGATTGCCTCCCAAGTGGGTTTTTGATTTTGCAATTAACATTAAACTAGGATCTGAGCCTATATCAAAAGAGCCCTACTGTATGACAACTACGAAGTTAATGGAATTGAAAGCGCAATTACAAGAATTGTTGGCAAAAGGTTTGATCAGACCCAGTGTTTCACCTTGGGGTGCTCCGGTTATTTTTGTTAAGTAGAAGGATGGAACCCTTCAATTGTGTATAGATTATCGTATGCTTAATAAAGCAACGGTAAAGAACAAATATCCTTTGCCACGTATTGATGATCTTTTTTATCAGATGCATGAAGCTATTGTGTTTTCAAAGATTGATTTGCGATCAAGATATCATTAGTTAAGACTGAAGGACAAAGATATTCATAAGACTGCTTTTAGAACCAGATATGGACACTATGAGTTCACAATGTTGCCATTTGGTTTGACAAATGCACCTGTTGCATTCATGAATCTCATGAATAGTATATACAGAGATTGTTTGGACAAGTTTGTTTTAGTCTTCCTGGATGATATACTCATTTACTCTAAGAATGAAGAAGAACATCAACGGCACCTGCAAATAGTTCTGCAAAGGTTAAGAGAACATAAGTTATATGGGAAACTGTCAAAGTGTACATTCTTCCAGAAGGAGATTCAATACCTAGGGCATATTATATCAGCTAATGGAATATCTGTTGATCCTAGAAAAATCACAGCTATTCTGGATTGGCCTGTACCAACAAATGTGCATGAGGTGCGTAGTTTCATGGGCCTGGCAGGCTATTATAGAAAGTTTGTTCTAAATTTCTCCAGTATTGCTAGTCCAATCACTTCCCTGCAGAGGAAAGGAAAGAGGTTTGAATGGACGAACAAATGTCAGGATGCATTTGATCTCTTAAAGGACAAGTTAACTACAACTCCAATCTTGAAAGTTCCTGACCCCGAAGGACAATTTGAGGTAATTACAGATGCCTCGGGAGAAGGATTAGGAGGAGTACTTATGCAAGATGGAAGAGTTATAGCATATGAGTCAAGGAAATTGAAATCCTATGAAAAAAATTATGCACCGCATGATCTGGAATTGGCAGCAGTAACTCATGCCTTACAGATGTGGAGACATTATTTGTTGGGAAAGACTTTTGTACTTAAATCAGACCATCAAAGTCTTAAGTATATTTTCTCTCAACCGCATTTGAATGCTTGACAAAGGAGATGGTTAGAATTGATATCTGACTATGACTTTGAGATAAACTACATCAAAGGAAAAGAGAATAGAGTAGCTGATGCTTTGAGTCGTAGAAGACATATAGCTTCTATTGTTTCTATTCGTGGAAATTTCAAGGATTTGGTGTTGCAAATTTGTCTAGTGATGAGTTTTATGAGCAGGTTAAGCAGGCTCTAAAAAAAATCCTAAAGATCCAAGGAATGATGGTTTTCTGTTTGAGTCAGATGGACTATTGAGGTATAAAGATAGAATTTATGTTCCTGATTCAGTCGGATTGAGGGATCTAGTATGGAAAGAAGTTCATACTGCACCATATTCTGGACATCCAGGAGTAACCAAACTTCTAGCGGATGTTAAACCTCTTTATTTCTAGAAAGGAATGAAGAATGATGCTACAAGATTTGTAGCAAGCTGTTTAGAATGTCAAAGGGTAAAAGCAAAGCATCAACACCCCGCAGGATTGTTGTACCCACATGATGTGCCAGAGTGGAAATGGCAAGTTATTAGCATGGATTTTGTTCAAGGTCTTCCTATGTCAAGAAATAAACATGATGCCATTTTAGTGGTGGTTGATAAACTCACAAAGGTAGCACATTTCATACCAGGGAATTTCACTGATGGAGCACCTGTGTTAGCTCACAAATTTGTGCAAGAGGTGTTTAGATTGCATGGCTTCCTTGAAAAAATTATCTCAGATAGAGATGCGCGTGTAACGTCAAGGTTTTGGCAAACTTTGTTTTCTACACTAGGGACTAAACTCAACGTGAGTATAGCTTACCATCCTGAAACCGATGGGCAAACTAAGAGAGTTAACCAAGTCTTGGAAGACTTGTTGCGAATGTATTGTTTGGATCAGCAATATAAGTGGGAAGAATACTTACCACTTGTGGAATTTGCTTACAACAATTCCTATCATTTTTCTATTAAGATGGCGCTATTCGAAGCATTGTATGGAAGAAGATGTCAAACTCCTATAAGTTGGGATAAGCTAGAAGATAGGATTAGCATCAGACTAGAAATGCTAGTTGAAATGGAAGAGAAAGTTAAGCTAATCAGAAAAAGATTGGCAAAAGCCAAT
Organism: Cunninghamia lanceolata; assembly: GCA_027924645.1. NCBI lineage: Eukaryota > Viridiplantae > Streptophyta > Pinopsida > Cupressales > Cupressaceae > Cunninghamia > Cunninghamia lanceolata. The sequence continues at coordinate 797,383 of BSBN01000022.1, forward strand.
GATAGGCAAAAGAGCTATGTAGATGCAAAGCGTGTTCCGAGGTAATTCTCTGTTGGAGAAAATAGTTCTTTTGAGGGTCAAACCTCAGAAAAGTTCTATTAAGTTTGGGAAGTCTTCTAAGCTAGCCCCTTTATATGTGGGACCCTTTGAAGTGCTTGAAGTAGTCAATTCGGTTGCCTACAGAATCGCTCTACCACCAGCCTTATTTAGAATGCACAATGTTTTTCATGTGTCTTATTTGAAGAAATATATTGTAGGTAATAATCATATTTTGACTTAGAATTCTTTACAGATGCAAGACCCAGGGGTGGTCATGATCAAGCCACTCAAAGTGTTAGAAATGTGCAAGCTACGCTTACATAACAGAGAGGTCTTGCAATGCAAGGTCCAATGGGACCAATATGCTGAAGAAAATGCTATATGGGAGGATTACCATGGATTTTATCAAAAGTTTCCTCATTTATTTAATGATGTTACCAATTGAAAACAATGAACTTGCTTTTTAGTTACTTTTTAATATTTTATATCATCGAGGATGATGAATCTTTAGGGGAAGGATATGTTACATCCCCAATTTTTGTCTTGCTATACTTTTACTTTTTACTTGGACATAAGTAAATTTATTATGATGCTTAGATTAATGACTAGGAAAGAAATGGATTATATTGAATGTCATTTATAAAATTATGGAAATGATTATGTTATTATCGATTTAATATTTGCATTATGAGATTTGATCTATTATTTGAATAATGACATCTGCACTAATCATAATTTGTTTGGTAACGAGTTTGATATAGGATTACAGGTTATCAAATGACTCTCAGAGAAAAGAGAGAGAGAGTATCTTTCCAGGAGAGAGATATAGACCTCGAGTTACGAGTGGTTTATTTGCCAAATCGAGTATAAGTGTTTAACGAAAATGTGAACCAATGTGTCATCCTTGTCTTGTCTTGCCAGTTTACTTCTGAACCTAATCAACATGTAGTCGATATTATTTACAAATCTTTCTAAGTTGTAGTAAGTCGTCTTAGTTGTTAATAACGTTAACGACATCATTTGAGTGTGATTTGTGCCTATTTACGTTTAACATAAATATTACAACGTTATTATCATAAAATGGTTGTCTTATTATTATTAAGTCCCCTTGAGGTGTTATAAACGATTCTTAACGTTAAGACATTTTCGTTGAGTTAAGAAGATGTGAATATTGTCGACGGATTGTGATGGGGAGACAAGCTCAACCCAATCACAATATCCATAATCCTTTGTTAAAATATGATCATTTTATTGATTAAACCATAACTATCTAATATAGAGGCAATGTTATGTGAATCATATTTGATGTAATCAAATATGTAAATGCATATGCATCGAGTGAGGATAATACCTCATAATGAGTCAATGATGTTATGCTTGAGTAGTCGAAGGCTTACATTTAGGAAGAGTCTTCAAAAATATTAGTGGTGGATCGAACCACTTATTAGTGATCATTTAATGATCAGCAAAGTTTAAGTGATGTGTCGGCCTCATTCAAAAGAGGAGGACTGTGGTATTAATGAGCACAACCGACAAGCCAAGGAACAGCTATCTCCCATCGACATGTGGGAACTTTACTTAAAACTTGGTGTCAGTTAAGACTAAATCGTTATGGACTGTTATGCATTCATTAAAGTTGGCAATTGTATCTAAGTGGAGGTGTGAAGTAAGGTGACTCTAAAGGAATCATTGTTACATCCCTCCTTTTGAAAACAATGATGCTATTTACTTTCTTACAAATTTCAGTAAATTACTATGTTGTGAACGACTTGAAAACTGAAAATTTATCTTACAAAGTTGTTTTATGAAATTGCGGAATCTATTGATTACGATCAAGTGATATGTAGACTAAAAGTCTTTATATTAAATGCAATGATGTTTGAATATATTATATTTGGATCATAGATACTTTGACCACAAAATTGTATGCAAGTTTGTCGATGCAGGAACAGGTGGACCGTGTCCGACGGGAAGAGAAAGTATCTTCGAGAGGGAGTATAGACTCTGGAAATTAACCACGGGTGTTTGCCAATGAGATCTCCAAACAGATAGATAAATCTGTGAACCAACAAGTAAGTCTTGTTTGTCGGTTTGGGTAGTTTAATTGATGTTGACGACATAGGATAACGTATAACCACCTAGTCGGAAGTCGTCTTGTAGAATCTTGGAGTCGTCAACGGCGTCGTAAGTTCCTAATAGCAAGTCGACGTATTTGAGATGTTTAATATTTACGTCTATAAGTATTTATTGAGTCCTCTTGTGGCAAAATTGTTAATCTTGTCTCGAAGTCGAAATTGCGAGAAGTCGGCTTTGTGCGTCTAACGTTGTTAGAACTTGTAGGCGTTACGTTCAATCCGTCGTGATTGACGTAAAACGCGTCGAATCCGTGAATTCCTTCTATTCTGGTAGATCGACGAATGTCGAATTGATGCCATAGCGTGAAATAATTCATTTTAGTTGTCGTCTAAAACGTGAGTCTCTTCCTCCAACTTTGACTGCGAGTTGTTATTAATCTGACCTTGAGTTTCTAAGTAAAATGGTCTTTGCCCTCTCTCCATCTCGACCCCAACGATGCTCAAACCGTTTCGTAACCTTCGCTGTGGCGAGTTTTAGCTCTTCAATTAAATATTTAGCTAGTCTTGGAAGGTTGATGCTTTTGTCCTAGTTAAGTCGGGCAGTTATGTCCTTTGGCAAGCCTCATCACCGAAGGAACTTAATCTTTCTTATGGTCGTAATAAGTAATGAGGTCGGTTAAACTTCTTGTGATCATGTTAAGTGAAGTAGGTAAAAGATTGTTATGTCGACTCAAGTATTTAAGAGTGTGACGATTGTGTGTTTGTAAAAAGATTCCTCTTCATCGTAGATTTAAGTAATTGAAGCGTTGGCGGTTAAGTTCGGTGTAATTGCTATATTTTGGGATTGCCATCATCAAGACAGCAAAAGGCATCAGTTTGTGCGATGGTGGGAAACTTAACTAAACCGCAGATGGGTCGGAGGCTTTCCGGCGTGGGATGTTTGAAATGTGAGTGGAAGTCCTTTAGAGAAGGAAAAACATTAATGAAAGATTCCTTTTCTCGCGTGGAAGAGAGGGAGTGCAAGTTTGAGGCCGTCGTGGTTCGGCAGAAGGGAGCTATCGACGGAGGATATGGGCGAAAGGTCGGCGAACGTGGGAAAGTGAGTAGCCGGCCGAGCAGGTGGAATAAGGGTTTATTTCGCAGTTCGTTGAGGAAAGTTAAAACGGTTTCGAGAGTCTTGGTCGGAGGGCAGTTAGGACTGCGGAGTAAGGAGAGTTTCCGCGGGTGTGGAGAGTAGTTTTTGGGCAGGGAGTTGTGAATGTTAGAGTGGAGAAAACGGAGAGAGGAGAGTATGGACGAAGGGAGTTGTTTGTCGAGAGAGTTTTGTGAGCTCTGACAGAAGTTAGAGGAGGTGGAAATCGCTCTGTAAAAAGAAGAGAGAGGAGAGTGTGTCGGAGGGTGGAAGAATAGGAAGTATTGCAGAGTTTGTTAATGGTAGTGAGTTAACTAAGGGAAACGGAGAGAGAGCGATGGATGCTCTGGTGTAGTGTTCGCCAGAGAAGAAACTGTGAAACCTGCCTTGTCTGGTGTAGTGTTCGCCAGAGAAGAAACTGTGAAACCTGCCTTGTCTGGAGTAGTGTTCGGCAATGAGGAAGATAGATTGAGGTGGTTGGTCATTGTGCTAGAAGCAGAAAGGAAGAGCTGTGTAAACTGGAGAAGGACAACCAGCCAAAGGAGAAGTGAAGTTGCCGTAGTAATCCCACTCTTTGACAACAGGTTCTTTCCATTTCTTTTTCTGTTTCTCGGTATAGACCAGTGGATGTGTCTTAATTGCACAAGAATAATTATGTTATAATGAATGAGATGTGAAGATAATGTTTGCTTCTGAGAACCTGCGTGAGTTTTATTGTTATAAACACTTTATTGCTGTTTAATGGTAATAGAAACCCTTTTAAACGATAAATGCTGCTGTCCGTCAGTGTCCAAGAACCTAGAAAATAGATTCTTATCTCTTTTGGTTGACGATGAACGATGATAAATCTTAGCTCTTGAGGTGCAGTCACTTAAGATTAATCACCGTAAGAAGCAAATGTGAGTTGCAAACTTCAAACCGTCAGAAAAGACGTAAAATATTAAGAGTTTCCTTTAAGACAGAGATAACCACGTAAAATCATTCGAGAGTATTTAAAACAGTAGCTGCATTTTGAGAAACGCGTTACTCCACGAGCATGTCACGTGGGAGATTAAAACCACAGAGATAAATCTTATTTGATGAAAACTTTAATGTGTTTGATAGCCGAAGTTGAAGTTACAACTAGCTTGAGTCGATTCCATCTTTTATTTCTTTGTTAGAGGTCGACCGTGCTTGTGGGTCATCTCTAAGGTCATATGAAAGAGATCGAATCTTTTATTATTGTGTTGTGTGATTTTTACCTCGATAACTTATGCAAAATTATTGACTTAAAACTAAGGTAGGGAGTTAATTTACTTGTGTCGTAGAACGCCATGCTTTTATGACGGGCATGTAGAGTGGAATACCCGCATGTGGAATCTTGATTATTGATGCATGAGACGATTTTAGTTCGTTTTGTAGGCCTTAAGAGTCTAGAAACCTTGAATTCTGGGATAACAGAATATCGTTTTAGATATTCAAGTGTATTGGGCAAACATGGGAAAATAAGTAAACAATTGTGAAACCACTTAGGGTGGTCGTTAGTAAACAGTGTTTTTCACGAATATGTGTATATGAAACTAAGAACTCAGGATTAGAGTAAATATTGCGCCAAGCGCCATTACAGGAGGGAATCCTAAAACCTTGAGGGTATCAAGGTCGTCAATTAGTTCAAATGATACAAATTGGAAACTGTAGGATTTCGACCAGTTCAAGTCGAGTAGGGTGGGTGAATCAAGTTCAAGCGTTTGTAGAACGCTAATTAAATACAAATCCTTTGGCCAAGGTGGTGTACTATCCTCAAGTGCATCGAACGTTCACCGTAACTGGATGGCGTTTCTTGTGGAGTGTCGTGCATGACTAGAGGGTATCTAGGGATCTGCGCGATAACAAGACACGTAGGTTACAACACCAAAGCTCAGATGGCAAACACCAATGGTTATCCTAAGTCTATCCTCTTGAGTAGGGTAGGGCCACTTCCAGTTAGGAAGGAGTGCGGGAGACCGACGGTCTGTGGTTGGAGGTTAAGCTCCTTGAAGATACTTTCTCTTCCTAATATTGAGGAACTACCGAGTCTTGAACGTGAAGGGTTGACAATCGAGATGCATGATATTGGTATGTTTCCGATATTTGTTATTTCATGAAAATTTCATTTGTTAGAAAACAAAATGTATTATGAATATCATTTCTTTCAGTCTTTATGAGAATGCAAATCATGTTTATGATAAATTAAACAAAAATGTTGTAATGGTTTATAGATGAGAAACTTTTGTATTTGATTACTATGTTTAAATAAAATTTTACCATCGTGAAAACTTAGTTACTTCTTGTCATTTTGGTTTTGGTCTTTACAATCATGCCTGAGCCATTAATAACAACAACTCAAATTGAGCCATGGTGGATATGTTAAAAAGGTTAAAAATTGAGAGGAAGGCATCGAACAGATACAGAAAGAAGAATCGTGGCTAAAGGAGACTGGTAATACGAAATCAGAAGAGTTAACCTTTGTGTCTTTTTGCACATATTATCAACTCAAGACTGTTGATTACCAGGTATCCCTTAGTTTCATGTCTTTATTAACAATGAGGAAATTGACTAATTCTTTTTAGATTGTCCATTATTGTGTCTTGGGTGATTATGTCAGTACGCCAGAGAGGTATAACCTCCTGTATGCTTTGAGCATTTAGTCGTAAACTATTAAGTGTTGATTTAGGGAAATGCAGATAACATTTTAAAGTAAACTATTTTGATCTATTTTCTGAAATCGATAAGTAAACGAATGCAAATTATATGGATGATGCTTGGTAATACAAGTGAGTACATTGTTATAGTATTCTAAATCGACCATTTACTTATTGATTTTTAAACCGATAATCATATCAAATCATAGTATGGAAGATAAAACGTCATCATAGTAGGAGACTGTCATAGTTGTCATGAGCTTGAAAAACAGTCTTTATATTGAACAAGTTTGTAGCAAACCAATGAAATGATTGTGAGATAACCAAACAATAGACTCTCGAATTTTATTAGAGTTGATTGAACATCGATAGTATACTCTTAGTTTTGAGTAGAATAGTTTAGACCTTGAGTCAGGGTAATACTAAATTAAAGTATTTTCTTGTTTAGATTCTATATAAAAATAACAGAAATGATTTCTATCCATGAGAACTTAGATTCATAGGAATCTTTAGACAATTATTGTTCTCTTCAAATGAAAGTAACTTAGAGATATTATGGTAGATGGAAATAAGGTTTATAGGAGAACCCTTAAATATTTATTTATCTTTTTGATAATATTATTCTTGGAAAGATCCAATACAATGGAGTAGGCTAAGTCTACTATATAATGACCTTGTAGGGAGATATATTCAGGTTATGTTTTGTTTATATCACATTATCAAAGTTATTCTACATTCCTTTGTATAGGAGATATTATCTATTTAAAGAACTATAGTATTCTTAACCTTGGTTGAGTTAACCAAGGGTCATTTGTGAATCTAGGTCTCCTAGATAAGAGATATGGTTATTTTGTAATATCATATTAACAAAAAGATAATAGGTAAACCCTAGAGTCGATTATAAACCAATTGAATAGTTATTTCATATAGACTTATTTAAGTCAAAAGATACTATTATCGTAACGCAATGATTAAACTTTTTACATGGTCATAGTTGGGGTGAACAAACTGCGAGAATATGACAGCATCCAAGTCGAATAGGGGTGGGTGAACACAATGACTAGGTTCATTATGAACAATATTGTTATTAAAAACTTTGGCCAAAGTAATGCATTTGTTTTCTACATGCATTGTCAGTTCACTGTGTCTAGATTGCTCATTCTATCAGAAATCATACTTAGCTAGAGGGTATCTAGGGTTGTATGGTTGATAGAGTTGAGTAGGATACAACACTATGTACTCGGGAAAGGCAAATTACCACTGTCACTTAAGGTCTATATTCTTCGTGAAGGGTAGGGCCACTTCCTATGTGGAAGATGTGTGGGAGACTGCTGGTCTGTGGATAGAGGTAAATTACTAGAAAGATACTCTCTCTCCAAGCAGGAAACATGCCAGGACTTGTGATAAAGATGTCAGATATTCAGAAGCAATATTTATTCCAAAATTTGTATATATAATTGATTTATATTTGTAAACATTGTAATTGAGAAAGACAATATGGATTATTGTTTATTGTAAAGAGAAATCTTGTAATTGTAGTTACTTGATTATATGTTGAATAAAAGAAAAAAATTCTCTATCTCATTTTTACTTTGTTGATTTACTCTATGGTAAATTTTTGGTTTTACTATGCTTTTAGAACTTAGATGTTACATATGGTCACCAAGCGGCGTACCAACATAGGCAAACTACACATTCACTTTAGAAGGTTGTGTATTACCAAATGAAGGATGCGTAGAGATTTTAAAGCGCTGCGTTGAACTTTGTAGAGGTAGTGATGAAATAAGAGGAGGCAGCGCGGAAGCTTGTAAAGATTGTGTTGACTGCACACAAGTATAATGAGGGGTGCTAGTGCTTGAAGAGTACTCACAAACAGTTGGAGGCTGGGCAGTGACTATTGAAGGTTGCGTACTACCTTGTGGAGGCTACATAATAACATTTGCAGGCACCACAGAAGATTGAAGAGGGGTGCCAAAACTCTGAGGTTGGACACAAATATTTGAAGGCTAAAAATTAACAGTAGGAATAATTCTCTGTGTCTTAGGCATAAGAGTGCCATTATCAAATATGTCAACCTGTATAGAATCATTTGAAGAGACGCTCTGATTATGCAAACATGGGAAAACTTTTTCATTAAAAACCACATCCCGACTGTGGATAAATTTCTTGGCAATTGGATCCCAAAGCCTGAAACCAAAATGGTCCTCACCATAACCAATGAATATGCACCTGTGTGATTTGGGATTGAGTTTCATTCGCTGCTCCTTAGGAATATGCACAAAGGCTTCACAGCCAAACACACGCAAATAATTGTAAGAAATACGTTTCCCGAGCCATCTCTCTTCCAAAATATCAAAATCTAATCGAGACGAAGGAGCTCGATTGATCAGATACACTGTTGTATTACAATCCTCTGCCTAAAACTCTTTTCCCAGACTGACATTTGAAAGCATGCACCGAGCTCTCTCAAGAATCGTTCGATTCAACCTCTCAGTTGCACCATTTTCTTGAGGGGTGAAAGGAACTACCTTAATGCAATGAATACCATTATCTACACAAAAAGTGTCAAATTCTGAGGAGCAAAACTCTTCCCCATTATCAGTTTTAAGACATTTGATTTTATGCCCAATCTGATTTTCAACAATGGCCTTGAAAGTTTTAAATTTTGAAAACACCTCTGATTTTCTATACATCATATAAATCCATACTTTACGAGTGCAATCATCAAGAAAAGTGACAAAATAATTAGCGCCTCTAATCGGAGGTTACCTTTGTGGGATCGAAAACATTGAAGTGAACGAGCTCCAATGGTATGGATTTCTTGTCATGACCAGTCTTCAAGAAGCTGGTCCGAGTCTGTTTGCCATAAAGGCAATACTCACATAGCTCTAAATCAACAAATTTGAGGCCTGATAGTTGATTCCTTTGAAGCACGACTTCAAGTCCCTTTTGGCTCATATATCCAAGCCTCTTATGCCAAATCTCTGAACCGCTGTCCACAACTGGCACTGCAGCTCCCACTTCACCTTGACATTCTAACACATAAAGACTACCCAATTTGTAGCCTTTTGCAAGCACCAATACACCCTTGGTTACTTTCCAAGTATCTAAAGAAAATTTGACATCACACCCTTGAGCATAAAGCTGACTTACAGATATGGGATTCTGTTTCAGTGTGGGAACATGTCTCACATCTTTCAAGATTTATTTATTTTCATTTTTCAAAGACAATATCACATCACCTTTTCCTACTATTTCACATTCTTTATTATCACCAAGAAAAACTTTTACGAACATACCTTCTTGATAATTTGTGAAAGCACCCCGGCATGGAGTAGCATGAAAAGAGACACCGGAATCGAGCACCCATGAGTTTGCAATAGTGTCACTCACTGACAAAACTAGAACTCCTTCATCTTTGTCATATGCAGTGTTGGCTTCGTTATTGCTCACATTTTCTTGTGCCTTTTTGTTCCAACAGTTTTTTTTTGTGTGACCCGCTTTGCCACAAAACCAACATTCTCTATTTCTGCCCCTGGACTTCGATCTTCTAGCAGATATGGACCTCCGTCTGTTATTATTTTTGCCTCTGTCTTGACCCCTTCCTCTATTGCCTGTACTTGCAGCAGTCAAGGCATCATCGGATGAGGGTTCTTGATTTTTCTCCGCATGTCTTCACTGAGAAGAGTGACTGCAACATCATCAAATTTTAATGTACTCTTGGCAGCCACTGAAGTGCTAACTTCCATCACCACTCCTTCCCAGTTAGGTAGAAAGCATAATAACAAAATTGCTTTGATTTCATCATCTAATTTTATACCCACTAAAATCAATTGAGTGACCAAAGTATTAAATTCATTTAGGTGATTAGACATGATTCCACTTTCTTTCATTTTTAAATTGTATAACTTCTTCATGATGAATACCTTGTTTGATGTTGATGCCATCTTGTACATATCTGAAAGCTTATCCATGGCTCTTTAGATGTCTTCTCAGCTGAAACATTGAAGAGGACATTACTTGCAGCGAGAGAGAAATAGTGGCCCTTACTTTCTTATCCAATGTCTCCCACTCTCCATTCGACATCGAACCTTTTCCTTTGGTTTTCCCTACCAATGCGAGTGAGAGATCCTGCTTGATTAGTAGTGATTCCATCTGTACCTTCTATAGCCCGAAATTCTACTCTGAAAACTTCTCCTTCGTCCATTCTTCTGGGAATTCTTTACCGATTTCTGACCAACTTTACCACTGAGCTTCTTAACCTCCTCTGATACCAATTGTTCAGCGAAGAAAAAGCATAAAGACAAAAAGGAAATAATAATCAAACAAGAACAAACTCAGAACCGATGCAAAAGAGGAGCCAAGCTTTTAATGTGGTTCACCAATTGACTACGTCCACATAGAGCAGGGGATAGCTCTGTTCTATTCAACCCAAATGAAAAACTCCATTACAAAATATATCTGCAGCTATTTTTCTATATCACCAACAGCTCACAATAAAAATAATAATATCTCTCTGCTGTTCCTACAGCTATATCCATTTAACTCCACTCCAAGACTAACAATAGTCAATACACAATAACCTGCAAAAGGCACTAACTTTAACCTCATCGTGGAAGAGAAAACATGCAGTGGTCGATACAATAAGAGGGAGTAGTGGGAGGCGTTACACCACCAAAGAGGAGTGAGCTGCAATAAATATGCGTTACACCAACAGGGAGTACTCTGTTTAATAGTAACATTCATTTCTCAGAATATTTGGTGGAGCAAATTAATTTTATCAGTAGCTTATCACGATTTGAGAGATCTACCCTGTTTTTGTCTGCCAAGCTAACTATCATTCTTTCCTTGCCAATTATAAACAGTGAATTATAATTTGAACTTTTGAGCACTTAAGGACTAAACAGTGCATCTAGTTAAAGATTTCTTCATGGTATAATGCTTATATTGCCTTGGTGTGAAGTTAATGAAAGGGTATAGGAGATTTTGAATGGTGTGAAGTTCATGAAATGGCAATATAGGATGTTTTTGAGTGAAAGACTTAAAGGGGGAGAATTCGATGCATTTGATGAATCTTTGAAATAATCATGCCTTGTCGTCCAGTGGCAGTGGCACAAACTAATATTACTGGCGCTATTGTGGTCAATCCTATAAAATCCAATCCATTCCCCCATCTGGACTGTTTCTAACGTCGATAATTTTTCAGTTTCCACGGTCCATGTGTTTTTCGGATTTTTTGCAGGTATGTCTTAAGATTTTGTGGGTCTTAGGAATGAATGATTGTGGGAATGCAAAATAACACTTACAATTTGATTCATAATGTTTGTTGTATTAAATTGCATTTAATGTCCTAGGAGGTGGCATATTCTGGAATAAGCTTAAACCTGCACCTGAAAATTCTATTAACATTCACAGTACAATCTATGGTTGGACAAAATTAGTCGGCCTCACCAAGACAGCAGTTTGGTCTTTTTGATGTATTCTCCCAATATCTCTGGATAACATCACCGAAACTTATTTCCTTGATGATGAGTAATATAGTTGACCTGAAATGTCAGATCAATAAGAATCAATACAGAAAGATTCCAAGAACCATTGACAAAATCTCCTTCTGCCTAAACCTTAAATAGACAATCTATATTGAACAATTCCCCACAGAAGCTGTTGTTTTATCAGTATTTTTTTGCAGCTCCTTTTGCTCCATCATTCTTATATCTATGTAATATTGCTTTGATCAATTGATATAAAAAAACTTCCCCACAGAAGTAAGATTTATTTAAGTTCCTGACTCATACTGTCTAATCTGATCATTATCTGTCCTCGACTATATGACAAGAGAAATGCAACGTTGGACTGTTTAGCATATGAACAGTATATTTAGCCACATTATAAGGCTTTAGTGATAATTCTTTTCAACCAGTTAACCATATTCTAAAGCTTTAGTAAATGCTTAAATTATTTTATAATATATTTGGGAACACAAGCAAGATCAAACTGGACATTAAATTAATATTTATTGTGATGTGGATGTGTAATTTTGAGCTGTAATCCAACATCTGAACAATTATCTATATAGGAAAAATGTGTGTAAAGCTTGCTGCCAATTAAAAATCCTCTCAGCAACCAAGAGTGCAATAGGGTTCTCATGTAGTTTTGAGGAAAAGCATTGAAAAGAATGACGAGCCAACGAGCAATGTAAACCAATGAATGTACAAGATGTAAATTCTGGAGACATTTGATCTTCGTTGAAAGAAGAAAAGTATATCACATATATAATTTCACTGAACACAAAATTATAACATTTTACATATTATTTACAACTCAATGTTTGCCTAAAATTAGATTACAAAAGTGTTCCACAAACATTCTTGTTTTAACATTTCGTACAAAAGTGGAATTATTATACATGTCTATACAAAATGGCTAGTTTTTTTAAAATTACAGAGCTTTCCTCTCTTCATAAAAGTACATGAGTTTTCTTTTGTGGGTAGGTCCTTTCCAAACCATGATTAAAATGCTTTTAAGACCACTGACCAAGACTGATAAAATTTTCACTGCAACAGATTATAAAATTGCAAAAATTAAATCATACAAAGATTTATTATCTAGTAGAGTCTTGATTTAGCACAAACAACCCCAACACTAACATGTCTTCAGTAAGGCAGACAAAGCAAGTAGCCATCGTAAACAGAAACAGATACCTGTATACAAAATTATATATTAATAACAAGCAAAGGATTTCATAAGTCTATTAAAAGAATACTGTAAACAATTTACAATTGATAGATGGAAGAGCCAGTGAAAACTTATCTAAAAAAATTAGTACTAATTTTCTTTTGAATTTTAGCATTAAAATATTTTGAACTATGCGAAATACTTCAAAGAACAAGAAACTCTCAAGTTTACCTCTAACGTTTCAGTGAATTGTAGATGTATTCCTTCATAATGTCAAATTTTTCATCCATGGAAACAAAAACTGTAGGACCGTATCAACTTTATTGAAGTATGTCCTTCTCCAACTCATTCTTATCAGGATCAATGACAGTATCCCTCCAAAAGCTGCTCCATATGACAATCCCACTGCTATCTTATACCATGAAAACTCATTTATTTTCTTTTCTTTGTTAATTGGAAAGGGAAGAGGACGAGGAGGAGCGAATTGTGGCCAAGAACAGTTTTTGGGTAGGGGACATCCCCATAAATTTGCATTCCCTGAATAAGAGGATTCTCCAAATGTGCCGGTCATATGTCGTCCTTGTGGTATGCTTCCTGAAAGATTGTTGTTTGATAAATTTAGGGAACCCAAATAGCTTAGGGATTCAAGCTCTGCAGGGACTTGTCCTGAAAATTTATTTCTGGAAAGGTCTAATGACTCCAGCTGACTCATTTCTCCCAAACTATTTGGATGTTAGAAGCGCAACCCCTTCAAGTTCCCAAAATTAGAAGCAACTTCTCCTTCCAATTCATTGTTTGACAGATCTATGGATGTCAGAGTGGAAAGAATATATGGGTAGTGCTCATCTGTACATTTTAAAGTCATATCCAATCCATCTTGATATAGTAGCCCATAAGATAGCTGGGATGTGGACAATATAAAACCATCTTGTCTTTCTATCGCCATTGCTTGCAACGATGTAATTGTATGTGGAATTGAACCTGATAAATGATTGGAAGAAAGAAGCAAGATCTGGAGGTTCAATAGTTGGCCAATCTCTTGAGGAATACTGCCCGTAAAATTGTTGTCTTTCATCACCAACACTCTCAACTCTGAAAGATTTCTAACTAATGGTGGTATTTCACCTCCAAATAAGTTGTTCCCAATATCAAGAACTTGTAGCTCTGAACAGTTGGCTATTGAGGGAGGTAATGATCCTTTTCAGTTTATTACTACGGACAACTAACGAATATAAATTACTTAGCATACTGAACTCATGTGGCAAGCTTCCCACAAACCTATTATTTCCCAAATTTAGGACTTGGAGAAAAGAGCATTCGGACAAGCTTGCAGGGATCACTCCAGTTAAGAAGTTGTTTGCAAGATTTAATTGCTCGAGTAGAGATAATCTACCCAGGCTTGAAGGAATATTGCCACTGAACAAGTTGTCATTGAATAGCAAATGTTGTATATAAGGAGCCCACATTGATGGGATGTGCCCACTCAATGCATTTCTAGACACATCTAGCCTTTCTAGTTGCATCAACATTGAAGTATTTGAGAATAAGCCTCCTTCTAGATGATTTCCTGAAAGATTTAGAGATTGCAACTGAGAACTAGTTTCCCATAGCCAAGAAGGAATTTCTCCCACAAGGCTGGTGTTAACTAATTCCAGTGTTACAAGCGAGAATTGTGTGGAAATCCAAGATGGAATTTCTCCGCCAATCATACATGACACCAAGCTTATTTCAGTTAAATGAAAAGATGGGATCCAGGTTGTGCTAATATTTTGCACACAATCGAATAAATACAAAAACCTCAAGTTTGTAAGGTTGTGAAAGAAAGTTTCTGAAATCAACTGGTGATGGTTTAGTGACAAGTCTAGACATTCTAAAGAAGCTGGAAATGACGAAGAAGGGATGGTTTCATTGAAATGATTGCCACTACCATAGAAGGTATTAAGGGAGGAAAGCTGAGCAAATGAAGGGGGAATGGTCCCGGTTAGTTGGTTATCGGAAAGCATCAACCCATCGAGTAAAGACAGATTACCCAAGGAATCTGGAATATTACCGCTCAGTTGATTGTTTCCAAGGAATACTTCAAACAACAAAGAGAGACTTCCAGGAGAAGCAGGAATACTCCCACTTAAGCGGTTATGGTCAAGTTCAAGCCACTCAAGAGAAGAAATATTAGCCAGAGAAGCTGGTATGCTTCCACTGAGTTGGTTGTTAGAAAGCGAAAGTTCTGTTAAGGAAGAAAGATTGTCCAAGCAGGAAGGTATGCTTCCATTGAATTTATTGCCACTAAGATCAAGGTGCCTAAGGCTGGTAAGCAAACAAACAAAAGAGGGAATCCTCCCACTAAAGCCATTCTTAGATAAATCTAAAGAGTAAATATAAGGGAGGTTTCCCAAACAGGGAGGAAGAGTGGTAGTACCTGTTACTCCAACTATTGTCAGTGATGTGAGAAAACGAAGTTGGAACAAGCTCTCACTTATCACACCTTGAACGCTTTGAAATACGGAAGGTCTTACATCAACAGAAACAACGTGGTTGGAATGATTGTTGCAGGATATGCCATTCCACATGGTGCAACAGTCTGTCCCATTTACCCAAGAACTGAAAAGGCCTTGGGTGTCATTCACGGCCTCTTTGAAACGAAGGAGAGCTTCAGATTCATGGGAAGGACAGGTTAATCGATGGGAAAGAGAAGGGAAGAAGACAACAAAAATTGAAATGATAACTATACACAACTTCTGTAAAGAGATGGCCATTTGGGATCGAGGTGATGAAGTAAATGTAGATGATCATCTGGGCAGCGCCTCTTTATAGTCAATATACTGGCTCTTTCCGTGCGGATCACTTCTTCAATAACCAGTTTCACCTCTTTTCTAGGATAGTGACTATGACTATATATATATATATATATATATCAAACTAATGAGAAATTTCACACTAAGTTCTATTCCCTTTTCGTAGTTGGTGCTATTTGTTTTCGTCAATAGAGGTGAATGAGAGAGCATTTTTTATGACCTTGTGCCGGCATCTCCAAAGAAGAAAACATTACAAAACTATTGACTTAATAGAATATTGATATTAATGCGTTAGTCGTCAAAAGGTCATTTTAGGGGTATAAGGGATGTGCTCATAAGAAATGTAAGGGAATGTGCAAAATTATTGTTTATTTGTTAGAATAATATAATATTTTATTAATTATTTGAAAATTAATGATAATTTATTTGTATGATTATTCATTATGGTATCACTATAACAAACATATTAGAGTCCATTCATTAAAGCCAGAGTTTTCTTTTTCAATATAATTCCTTCTCTTTTTTGTGAGTGTAGGAGATGCTTAACATTCTTTGTACCTATAAACACTAAAAATGTGCATGAGCTTCCACGAGGACCCTATGATGATGTATAATCCTAATAACGTACATAGAAGCGTAAATATAATGCCCTCCT
Source organism: Cunninghamia lanceolata (assembly GCA_027924645.1). Classification (NCBI taxonomy): domain Eukaryota; kingdom Viridiplantae; phylum Streptophyta; class Pinopsida; order Cupressales; family Cupressaceae; genus Cunninghamia; species Cunninghamia lanceolata. The sequence continues at coordinate 813,411 of BSBN01000022.1, forward strand.
AGCAGCGCTTCTCTTGGCGACACGTCGACATCAATTTCTCTCTTCATTGATTCTTCCCAATCCTAACTTTTCTTCACTTTCACCTTTGTCAACCATTCTTCTTCTACATTTTCAACCTTGCGTACATAGCCATTTTTCATCTTTGTGAGCTAATTTCACCTTTCTCATGTTCATTTCATCTCATTCCACCCCTTAGAGGCCTTAAAATGACCTCCTAAACCAAACCCATCTTTCAGAATTGACTTAACTTTTCTGATTCTGGATCTCCACCTATTATTTTCAAATCTCCACCTAGCAACCCTACTTATGCAAGTGGAGATCCTGTTTAACTCATTTGTTTTGCTTAGCTCCAGCAATAGATGACCTTCTTTTCACTCCAAGACTCCTCTGCAACTCTTGATTTCCACCTAGACCCCTTCCTCTATGGATTGCCACTTGGCAATTAGACCTGGTGAAACTGGTGACCCTGTCGTGTTTTCATCTGTGAATTCTTTTTTAGTTTGAGCCCCAAAAAGCTTCATTTTTGGTCCAGTTTGCATGACAAATCAACCTAAACATAAAGTGAACTATTCTTAGCTCATCTACCACCTTTAATAATGCATAATTAGCTCATATGATTTATACTTGTCACCTCTCTAACTCATGCTAACTCCATTTGTGTAGCTTGTGATAAGATATCATAAGCCATCACTCTTCTTTTAGTCTAGTCTTTTCTCTATACGCTCAAAATTGCGACTCGGTGGCCTCGGGGGCGGTTGAGTCAGCTTTGGCGCCCACATGGACCCTCCCTCCTTGGCACAGGGTAAACTGCCACATCACTCTCACTCTCATGGAAGTAGCAAATCAAGAGGAGGCGAGACACGGCCCGGGTGGTCTGGCTCGTTGGAGAGCTGGACTTCGTAGAGAGGGGTCAGCTAGTCCTAGAGCCTGTGTTGTTATGTGCTTGTGTGGATGTGGTGCTCTGTGACCATAGTTGTAAAGATAACTATATGACACGAAGGGTCACTAGTCACTGATCTCCTGTTTGAATTCCTAATATTCCACCGTTGTGTGGGTTGGTTATTGTTCTTGTTAATGCTTAACTATCGTTCGTGTTGTTGGATGATTGCTTGTTATATCAAGAGTTGTCTAAATCTCTCTTGTTGTTATTAAATGACTAGTTGGTCTTGTTGTGGTCTTGGGTGGATCTCCTCTATCTCTTTGAGGATTGCCCTCACCCACTCACCTCTAAGTCCAAAGCACATTCGTGAGCTGAGATAAGAGATAGGCAGTTTGAGCTAACCTTGACTTGACCTCTAGGGTTTTGACTTAGGGTTTGTGTGACCTAAGGTTTGACCTTGCGTTGACTTTGTTTAACCTTGTGATGAAATCAAGGCTTTTGACCAATGTTTGACTGTAGTGGACCTTGTGTTGGGACCAAGGGTTTGTGAAACTTCTAGGTTGCTAATGTTTTTATTCTTTTTTGGATTTTATATGAATGTAAGCCTATATTAATGCAAAACTTATTTTTGTGTTTTTTTATGTTTTTGGAAATCAAAGTGCTTTTTCTTAATCTAGGAATTAGAAAATGTATGCAAGCTATGATGAAGTTACCTAATGTTTAATGTATTCTATGTTTTTGTTTGTTTTCTGGATATGTGGATCAATCTAATCTAAGAAAGGGAATTGCTTTTAATCTATGAACTTTGGAAAGGGAAACTAATTTAACAATGCAAATCTACTTAGCCTATCAAGGAAAAAGTAAACATGTATTTACTTATCCCAAGAGTAAAGTTTTGATTATCTAATTACTATGAAATGAAAAAAAAACATGAAGGAACCTAGAGACGCGTGAGCCTCCACTACCCTCAGATATCCTTGTAATGGCAACCTCGAATCCTCTTGTAGCATCGGGGTGATCCTCTTGGCAACAAGGAGAAAATGGAAGCAAAAGAAGCTTTGAAGCTTTGAAAAGAGCTCAATGTGAGCTTGATGAGCACTATGGCTTGCGATGTGAGCAATGTATGGACGCGTAACAAACTTGTATGAAAGCTAGATGAGACAACGAATAAAAGCAAAAGGCTCCTATGTCATGTATGAGCATGAGAATGCTTGATGTGGAGAGCAATAACTTGCAAGAGTTGTGTGCACAAATGAAATTGCCTCCCTTTGTGCTTGAGGGAGGGGAGTATTTATAGGTTAAAAGAAGAGATGAGAAGTGAAGAAGAAGGGGAGTTAACTCAATTTGATTGGAGAGTTAACTCAGAAGACTCAAGAGTGATCTGGGCTAAAATTGGAGTGATCTACCCAGTAAAAGCTTATCACTCAGAAAGAAGTGAAGAAGAAGGAGTGCATGGGAATGCATGAGTTGTTAACTAAATATGAAATAGAGTCAATTATGCATGTGTGGGTGTATGAAATATTTAACTCTATATTTGGCATGAAAATCCATGCAAACAAGAAGAAAAATGAGCAAAAATGAAACTTTTTCAAGTTAGAAACTCGAGTTTTTTCATGGTTGAAAACACAACAGGGTCACCTAGGGGTTGCCCCTTTCACTAGTCAGAGTTGCCTGTGGGCGACCCATGGGTGATCCTCAAAGGAAGGCACCTGGGTGGAAGTGCATGATGGGAGATGGTAGAGGAGATGAAAAGGACGGGATCTACCTCCAGAAACAGATGAGTCATGTATGAAAATCCAAATCTCCACTTACGAAAGTAGGATCTCCCAAGGGAGATATGGAAATAATAGGGGGAGATTTGGATTGGTTGAACGAAACTAAAAATTGAAAGCGGGAGATGGTTAGGGAGGACCTCTAGAAGGCCTCTAGGGGTGGGAATAGATGAAAAACACTAGGTAAAAGTGAAAACTCACTTACAAGACACATACAAGGCTCAGGAATAGGGTCACAAGCACAAGAAATGCAAATCGACAAGTGTCAAAAAGTATCGAAAGCAAAAAGAGAGAGAAAATGACAAAGGGGAAATAACACAAAAAGGAAGAAAAGACATGTCGCCAAGAGAATTGTTGCTAAGAGGATGTTATTTCATGCTTACATGTACATGACAAGGATTATGACTCATCATAGGGGTCCTCATGGAGGCTATGCATGATTTTGTTGCTTACATACTTACCCCCTCAGGGACGGTAGTCTACATGAAAGGTAGGTACCATTCTCGAACTAGGCCTTACCTATTGTCGATTTTCCTGCAATTGTACTTGCAATAACTAGTATTAGTCCAACATCTAAATATATCAAAACAAGTAATGAAAATTGAAATGGTGAACATACCATAGATCATTTGAGTTTGACTAGTTGTTTGCCTTTATTGGTGAGACTTGTAGGAATGAATGCATGCAAAACAAATACACAAGAGATGCATAAAAGCAAAAACTAATCTAAGAATACATAAAGGAAATTAAGCTAAGGGAGAGCAAAAGTGAGCAAATTAGTGAAATTTGAGTGAATTGACAACGAAATTGATTGTGTGAGCAGTCGTTGGGTAGATATCACCGAGGAGATTGCGAAGATGGCTGCCTCTGCTTATGTCACTGAGAATCAGGTATGCAAATAGTGAAAAACCCTTCTCTAAACCATAGTTTAAATTTTGTGAAAAATTCCTTGAAATTGTCCATTTTTAATGATTTTCTCTATTGCATTGTCTTTGTTTCGTTGTTTAGAGTAAGATTGGTTTTTAGTTTACTAAAATCGGCTAAGAAACAAGGTTTTTAGAGCATTTTTAGTTCGGGGGGTAGCCACATAGGGTCACCCCTTTTGCCAGGTAGGTCACCCAGGGGAGATCTAGCTGAGCAACAGGGTTGCCCGGTGGAGATTTGGCTGAGCAACAGAGTTACCCAAGGGAGATCCTGCTAAACATTTAGGTCGCCTGGGGAAGATCCGGTCTAATGAAAGGGGCGACCCTGACAAATCAATTCTGACTAAAATTTGATGTTTTCTGACGTTTACTTCACTCTCTCTCGATCTAATCTGACTACTAAATTTGTCTGTTTATTGCAATTTTGATCATTTATATGCTTTTTTGTGAGATTATCTGCAAGTTTTACGATTTTTAGGGGTTTTTTGAGTTGACAAGATCTAATCTAAAGCCCTTTTCTGATTGGAAGGATATGATGATCCATTAGAATGCCAACCACGAACAGTTGTGGCTTCTAGAGGTGTACGCTTGATTATCTACTGATAAGCTTGCTGTCTTGAGGAGAGCAGGCTTGGCTAGGGTTTGCCACGTGCCAGTTGTACATCATGTGGCACGCATTTGTTGTGACATTCTAACTTACTGGGATGCAGACAGGAACACCTTCAGGTTCCCTCAAGTTTCAAGAGAGTGGACCATCACTTTGTATGATGTATATCGCATTCTAGGGGTTCCTGTGAGAGGACACCCACTCATTCTACCAGCTAGTGAGCCCTTCGAGGACGAGACTTCTTGGGCACAAATTATGGGGGTGAGTTGCCTTGGGGATCATACTAGAGTTCATCTCACCTTCGTACCACAACTTCGCATTCCTCGCTTGAAGAAGTTCCTGATTGGTTTGATCGCATCGAGGTTGTCTGGAGACAAGACCTCAACTCACTTGAGATGGTGCTAAGCACTAATTATACAGGGCATTAAGCAAGGCAGAGTCTACAATTGGGGACCAGACATCCTGGCCATGGTCTACAGGGACTTCTATCGTATTATGTGGCGGGGAACTCTTGCTTTTAGTCACTCTTCTCTAATCATGACTTGGATCTTTGAGCATATCAGGCCTTATCGAAAGGAGATTCTTCTTCCTGACAAGTGACTACCGAGAGCAGATAGGTGGGCTCATGTCGGCCACTTTGATACTTCTTTAAGTGATGTGGCTACTCTTATAGATGCATATATGATTTCAGATGCCTACATAGATATGGAGGGTGCATGGTCACATGATGATCAGATCAGGGAGTATTGCCTTAGCATATTGGAGCTTTCAGATCATAATGGTCTAGTCGAGGCTCATCGTGTTGAGTACGTCTTACAGTAGTTCGGTGAGGACTTTCCTGAGGAGTTGCCCCCAGTACCTACTTGTTGCAGATCTGTCCAGGAGATGGGTGAGATTGGCTAGAGGACCATTGCTTAGACCCCTTTGACTCCTGGAGTTTTAATTACCAGAGCTTCTAGGACCCCGAGAGGGGGCCAGAGGGGAGGGAGAGGAGCTCCTTCCCATGGACTCATTGTGGTGGATGTCTTTGACTCTACTAACGAGGACTACATTCCTGATGGGGATGACTTGTCTGACGAGGGACCAACAGGGGGTGCACAGGGGATAGGCTTTGATGAGGATGATGTCCCTGAGGGTACATTCATAGTTCCTAGACCTCCTCACTCTAATGAGGTGATGCAGCAACTTGATCCCACCTGGCAACCTAGCGACCCACGTGAGTTTACACTTGCTTTACCGATTTCTCACTATCCTTTCTTTTCTTTCCTTTTCATCAAGAATCATCACATCTTTTGTCTTTACTTTGCTTTGCAGGTAGCACTGAGAGTGGAGGGGTTTCATTCATGAGATCAACATTGGTTTGGTTGTCCCCTTCACTAGGCTAACCTAAGAGATGTTTTTGGTTGATCCTGGTGTGCCCCCTACGGTTGGGCAACACACTGACATTTTTGCTCCTACTTATCGTGGGTGTCAGGAGAGTGCTACTTTGAAGGCCAAGAATCTCATCCTTAGGGGTGAGAATTAGGTTCTTTGTGAGATGGCTCACCTTGGGATTCAGCAACGTGAGCTTAGCACTGCAGGAGCTTCACATTCTCATACTCATACCAGGACACCTTTCTTACACAGGTTTCATGGAGCGACTAGTGGTACACATAGAAAGAGGAGCAGAAGTTCTGAGGGCTCCATTAGAGGGACCCGCCCTTGAGCCTGTTTACTTTTCTTGAAACTGTGTCCCCATGCATGGGGAGCCTTACTTTTTCTCAAGAGCATTTTTTCCTAGCTCTTGTATGCTTTTTAAACGTAAACTTTTGATATATCGATGAAAGTTTGTTCTTTTATGGATGCTTTGCTATCCTATCGGTACTCATCTCTTGTGCACTTTTGGAAGTTTAAGAACTCTTTGATTATGTTTTGACCTTCAACTCTAAGAATGCAAGTATGATAACGATGACATGTCTTTGTAACTTTTTGGAATGTATATGAAATGCAAATTACAATATGTAGATGCAAGAACACAAGTGATGCTGAAATGAAACTTTTACTTCTAGGGAATGTCATGAGTTATGACATTGACTTTATTGCTTTGGAACTCTTTTTTTTATTTTGGTATGAATGCATTGTGGAACAAACAACATGACTGCTCTTTAATATGATTTTCAATCTAAGGGATTGCAAGTTGTCCTGGTATAAGAGACCTAATCAAGTCTATGAGATAGGGATTTAGAACTCAAGTGTGGAGTGGGAGTGAAAATGGAGTGCTTCTGATTTTGGGCTTTGCTAAAGGTTGAACATTGATCCTTATCTAGATAAGACAATCTAATAAACTTTCAACTTAGACAAGTAACAAATTTTATTGATGTTTGCTAGACTTAGATCACAGATGGCAAGAAAGATAGACCTGGGGTAAAGGATAAATGGGAAGGAACCAGGGTCCCTAGATAGAAAATTATCCTAAAGACTACTAGACTCTTGGCTTTGCTTAGCTAGTGCATGTGTGGGCTTTGTACCTTTCTATTTTATTTTCTCTGGTATAATGTCACCCTTGAAGCTTTGATCTTAGACTGATCTCCACCCAAGAGTACGTACATTCAACAATCTTCGCTCTTTCACTCTTTTTTTGTAACTCTTTTGTTTGTTTTTCCTCTTTTTTTGTATTTTCTACAATGCCTCACTTGATTTTCTAATTTTTTTGGATTTTTGACTTTTATGAAATGAATGCTTTTGGAACTTTGGATATGCAATAATTTGATCTCTCAACTCTCACTTTTCTCAACACTCTTGTTTTGATCATTTATTTTTTATTCACTCATATTTTAGATTGCTTCCTTCAGAGTTTTGATCCTCTTGACATTTTTGGCTAGGGAAGATAAGGGGCTAAGCACCACCAAAAGTTTTCATAATCTAGTCAAACTTCTTTTCTACTAGGGAAGAATTGGGAAGGTCTTCTTGCAATCTTCCTTTGAACACTGTAGGTTTGAATACTGACTTTTCTTAGACCTAACATCTTGGCTCATTAAGACTCGGATCATGTAAAGCTAAGAGCTAGGCTTTGATTAGAATCACTGTGAATGAAGGGAAAAAATGGCGATTGTGAAAATGGGGAATCTCAGGACCTAAAAGGATCACATATACCTAGGCAACCTTAGACTCCTTACTAAAATGAAAATAATATAAGAGTGAGTCATTCACTGTAATGCAAGATGAACAGAATGATACTGAAATGCAAGAAACAAATTATTTTTGACATTTTTTTATTTTTATGATTTTTTTGTATTTTTGGAATATTTGATTTTTTTGTATTTTGATGTTTTATGATTTTTATGATTTTTAGACATAGTATTTCTTGAGGTGAAAGGCATTGACTGTTTCACCAAATTCCTCTCCCTCCATTGTGCACAAGAGATAGGCATTGTTTCTGACATCTTCTTTGACCATATAAGGACCTATCCAGTTGGGTCTGAACTTGCGTCCTTCATCGACTCTTTTATTGATTAGGTTGTCAATTATAAGTACTAGGTCTCCCACCTAAAAAGGTCTTGGGATGACTTTCTTGTTATACTGATTATTCATCCTTGCGAGGTAGGAGTCATGTCTTTAAACAACTCTTAATTATTTTTCGTCCATCATTTCTAACTCGGCCAATCTTACCGCTAGATACTCCTCGTTATCCAATAAGCCTTGTAATGATAATCTTAAGCTAGGCAATTCTACTTCCAATGTTAACACTACCTCCGACCCAAAAGTGAGGGCATAAGGGGTGGTTCCAATTAGAGTTCTTACGCTTGTTCTTTAGGCCCAAAGAGCTGGATATAACTGTAAATGCCAATCTCTTTGAGAGTCCTTTACAATTTTGACCAATATGACTTCAATGTTTTGCTTGTTGCCTATGTTTATCCATTCCCCTAAGGATAGTAAACCAAAGTAGAATTATGATTGATGTGGAATCTCTCACATAACTCTCTCACTTGTGGATTTTTGAATGACGACGCGTTATCTGTCACTATTACTTGGGGAATCTTGAATCGACATATAATTTGAATCAATATGAACTTTGCAATCACTATCCCTGAAACAGTAGTGAGAGGCATGGCCTCTACCTATTTGGTAAAATAATCTGTTGCAGTGATGATGAACAAATGTACATTTGTTGATGAGGGAGATATCTTCCCTACCAAGTCCAAGCCCCAAGTAGAGAAGGGTCAAGGAGTAACTATAGGTTACAAATCTCTTGTCAATGTGTGATGGACATGTACGTAGGCTTGACATTTTGGGCATCTTTTTACAAATTTAATTGCATCTCCTTGTAAACATGGCTAGAAATAACCTAGTCGATGTATTTTTCTAATTGTAACATGACTACCGAAATGTCCTCTGCAGATTCCACTATTGCATTCTTCCAAAATATTATGTGCCTCTTCTTTGTCGACACATCGAAGGAACATCCCATCCAAGGCTCTTAGATATAGCACATCATTGATCAAAACATATCTTGTAGTGAGGACGCACAACCATCTCTTTCCTAGGGGAGTCATGTTCTCTGGGTAAGCTCTATTTGTGAGATAGTTCACAATATCTCTGTACCAATATGAAGTAGCGTACTTCTCAAGATCGCTTGCACAAATTTCTTCATTGGAGAAGTCTTTGTTTATGGGCTCCTCTTGAGGAACCGGATTGTCTGCTAGCTAATCTACTAACACTTGTCCTTTGACTGACTTTTGATTGACATAGGGTAATTCAAACTCACTTAACAATGTCACAAATAGGCCAGCCCTCCTTGACAACATTGGTTGGTTTAAGAACGTTCTCAACTGTTCAAATCGCATCATAACTCTGGTTTCTTGGTTTAACATGTAATGTTGTAATCTCTGAGTTGTGAAAACTATGGCCAGACACTCCTTTTCAACCTGAGTATAGTTCTTCAATCATATTCTAGTAAGGTTCAACGTATGAAAATATATGGCTCTTTCCCTTCCACCATCTTCCTGAGCCAACATGCAAGCTATGGAGATATCAGTTACTCTGAAATATAAGAGGAAAGGTTTGTCATGTTTTGGTGGCATTAGCGTGGGTGGAGTCAACAAGAATTTCTTTACTTGCTCAAATGCCTTTTAACAATCCATTGTCCAAGTTATACCAACTTGCTTCTTCAACAATTGTTACATCCCCAATTTTTGTCTTGCTATACTTTTACTTTTTACTTGGACATAATTAAATTTATTATGATGTTTAGATTAATGAAAAGGAAAGAAATGGATTATATTGAATGTCATTTATGAAATTATGGAAATGATTATGTTACTATCAATTTAATATTTGCATTAAGATTTGATCTATTATTTGAATAATGATGCACTAATCATAATTTGTTTAGTAATGAGTTTGATACAGGATTACAGGTTATCAGATGGCTCTCCGAGAAAAGAGAGTATCTTTCCAGGAGAGAGATATAGACCTCGGGTTACGAGTGGTTTATTTGCCAAATCGAGTATAAGTGTTTAACGAAAATGTGAACCAATGTGTCGTAAGAGGTAAGTCTTGTCTTGTCAGTTTACTTCTAAACCTAATCAACAGGTAGTCGATATTATTTACAAATCTTTCTAAGTCATAGTAAGCCGTCTTAGTCATTAATAACGTTAACGACGTTGTTTGAAGTGTGATTTGTGACTATTTACATTTAACGTAAATATTACGAAGTTATTGTCATAAAATGGTTGTCTTATTATTATTAAGTCCCCATGAGGTGTTATAAATGATTCTTAACGTTAAGATGTTTTCGTCGAGTTAAGAAGACATGAATATTGTCGACAAATTGTGACGGGGAGACAAGCTCAACCCAATCACAATTATCTGTAATCCTTTGTCTTAATATTATCTTTTTATTCGATTAAACCATAACTATCTAATTGAGGTGATCTTATGTGAATCATATTTGACATAATTAAATAAGAATATGCTTATGTGTCAAATAAGGATAATACCTCATACTAAGTCAATATTGTTATACTAGCTTGCAAATAGGAGAGCCTTCAAAATAGGAGAGCCTTCAATAATAGTAGTAGTGAGTCGAATCACTTATTAGTGATCATTTAATGGTCAGCAGAGTTTAAGTGATGTGTCGGCCTCATTCAAAAGAGAAGGATTGTGGTATTAACTACCACCATCGACGAGCCCATGGGACGGTTATCTCCCATCGATATGTGTAAACTTTGCATTAAACTTGGTTTCAGTTAGAACCAAATCAAACATGGACTGTTATGCATTCAATTAAGTTGCAACTGAAATGAGTGGAAGTGAGGAGTAAGGCGACTCTATAGGAGTCACGCCTGAGCCTTTATTAAACAAATCAGTTGAGCCGTGAGGTAGCGGAGAGGAATAAAGAGAAACTTGTGTAAAGTTTAGGGATACGCAAAGGAGAAATCGTGGTTGAGAGGAGATACACAACCAGAGGCATTGACTGTGGAGTTCTATCAGGAAGTATTGCCAACTCTAAGACCGTCGACTAATAAGTATTCCTTAGTTCTATATGTTAATAACAATGAGGAGATCGTATGATTCTTTTAGGATGTCCATCGTTGTGTTTTTTGGACAGTCATATGAGAATGCTAGTGAGGTATATCCTCTGGTATTCATTGTGTTTACTGTTAAAAGATATTAGTGTCGATCATGGAATAATGCAGATAGCATTATTAGTAAACCATTTTGATCTATTTTTGAAATGATTAGGTATCAAATGCATTTTATATGGTTGATACTTGGTAATACAAGTGAACACTATGTTAAAGTATTTTGAATCGACTAATTTCTTATAGATATCAAAATGATAATCATATCAAATCATATTATGGAGGATAAATGATCATCATAGTAGGAGGTTGTCTTAGTTGATGTTTGTTTTGAAAAATAGTTTACTTATTGAATAATTCTGTAGAAACCAATGATATGTTCATGAGATAATCATATATTAGGCTCTTGAATTTTGTTAGTATTGATTAAACTTGAATAGTTATATTCATAGCCTTGAGTCATATAGTTTAGACCTTGAGTTGGGGTAATATTATTTCAAAAACATTTCCTTGTTAAGTTTCTATACATGTTGAAAATGATATCTTATCCCAAGAAACTTAGATTCTTCGTGTTCTATGGTAATTTTGGTATAATCTATTGAATGGTAGAAGAACTAGGATTAGTGGATAAATGGGATAAATGTCCAAAGGTCTTCTTAATGTCTATACTTGTAAACTTGATGAGTTTAGCTATAGTAAACCATTATGGGAAATAGACTAAGTCTATATAGAAACAACCTTGAATAAAATCATATATGAGTATATATATGTAGTGATGGTTAATGACATCACATAGAGGTAATTTGAAAGGTAATAATATTCCTTTGAATAGAAGTTAATATCTTCACAAGAATTATAGTATTCTTAGCCTTGAAATACATAAACCAAAGGTCGATTATGAACCTAGTCTTACAGGAATGAGATATATATATATTGAAATATCGTAATATTCTATGGGTTGTTATAAAAACCCAAGAGTCGATTATGAACCAAAAGATTGGTTATGTTTTTTAGACTTATCTAATTCAAGAAAAATTTTATCATGGCAAGATGATTAAAACATTACGTAAATATAGTCGGTGGGAATATCTGCAAGAATATGATAGTATCCAAGTCGATTAGGGGTGTGTGAACACAACGACTACGTTCATTATGAATGATATTGTTATTAAAAACTTTGGCCAAAGTAATGCATTTTTTTCCTGCATGCATTGTCGGTTCATTGTATCCCGATTGCTCATCCTATTGGAAATTATACTTAGCTAGAGGGTATCTAGGGTTGTATGGTTGATAGAGTTGAGTAGGATACAACACTATGTACTCAGGAAAGGCAAATTACCACTGGTCACCTAAGGCCTGTATTCCTCGTGAAGGGTAGGGCCACTTCCTATGTGGAAGATGTGTGGGAGACCGTTGGTCTGTGGATGGAGGTAAATCACTGGAAAGATACTCTCTCTCCAAGTAGGAAACATGCCAGGACTTGTGATAAAGATGTCAGATATTCAGATGTAGTGGTTATTCCAAATTTTGTTTATGTAATATTTTTACATTTGTAAAGATTGTAATTGAGAAAGACAATATGGTTTGTTGCATTTTGTAAAGAGAAATCTTGTAATTGTAATTACTTGATTATATGTTGAATAAAAAAAAAAATTCTCTATCTCATTTTTACCTTGTTGATTTACTTTATGGTAAATTATTGGTTTTTCTATGTTTTTTAAAACTTGGATGTTACATATGGTATCAGAGCTACCAAGTTTAGCACTAGGGCTTATGAGACCACTATGCTTGTCTATAGTCAACATTATGTAGTTAGGTAATGTTTGAAAATTTCTGTGCCAGGATCATATGTCTTAAGAAGACAGCAAGAAAGTCTGTTAATTCAAGTCAACGTTTTCTTAAAGCAAAAAGAGAACATGAGGCCATTATCAAAACCTTTGATGGAACCAATGATGAGAGTGACATTTGGTTAAGTGATACTGAAACTCTGGCGACTGCCTTAACTCGAATCAAGTGAGTGAGAAGGGAAAACATGAAAAGAGTTAAGATCACTACCAAAATCATAGAGTATATGTCAGATGAGAAAACAACTATGGTTAGGCGAGATCCCCGCATACCCCCAACTATCGAGATCATAAAAGTTAGGTCCAATAGTGAGTCAGAGGGTTATATACCTTGAGATTCTGTATCTAAAAATGAGTCTGAAGGATAAACTCCTCTTGAGCATGACTTTTGAAGTCATTTCTTGTATAAATGAAGAATACTCTTTACTTTTGAAATGAAAAAAAAGAGAGTTGTTTTTGTCCCAAACTATTGTTTAAATTGAGTTTATTATGTTTAGATTTAATGGGATGCATTATAATCTTGAACTAATGGACAACTCAATATTCTCAGGTGTGAGAAATTGATAAACATGGTTCGGACAAGATCTAACCAAGGAGAAAGTGAAGAGGAAAACCACCCGCCAAATAATAAGCTGGACAAAATCATAACCATGCTTGAGGAAACCAAGAAAAGATTGGGTGATTTGGAAAAGAAGGTGGATGATAAAGGGAATACTAAGGGAGGAGGTAAAAACTCTCATGGTGAAAGCGGAGAAAATCATGAAGATCAAAGTAAGAGTGCGGAACCTCATAAAGAGGCAAGGGATAGATTGACCTCGGAGCTCTCAAAGGATATGAAGAAGGTTACTCCACCAAAATTTGATGGGACAGAGAACGGAGATGTTGTAGAAACTTGGTTAATAGAGATGGAAAAATATTTCGAGATAAGAAATTACTCGGAGGTGACCAAGGCAATATGGGGAGCATTCCAACTAGCAGGAGAAGCATCCACTTGGTGGATGAATAAGAAGATGGAATTGAATTTAAGCTCTCTAAGGGTAACTTGGGATGAGTTTGTGGAACTCTTTCGCAAGAGATGGTTACCACAACACAATTTTGATCAGAAACTGGCTGATTTTCAGAATCTTCGACAAGGAGATATGACAGTGGTGGAATATGGAGAAAAATTCACTCAACTCCTGAAATATGTTCCACAGTATCAAAAGGATGAGAGATTCAAGATCAGAAAATTCATCATGGGCTTAAATTTTCAAATTTTTGGTGATGTTGATGTGCATGGCCCCACAACAATGGATCAAGTGTAGGAGAAGGTGATCAAGCAAGAGCAAAAGCTGAAATCCATCTCATCTTATCGTGATAGAAGCCGCAAGAGGTATAATGGAACTCCTAACAATCAAACATACAAGAAAAGATATGAAAAGAGCTATGATAATAAGAGAAAAGATAAGGGACCTCAGAAGAACAAGGATGGATCTGGTAATGAGAAGAAGAATGGCAACTACAAAAGAAATGAGGATAACAATGGGAAGACTTCAGATAAGAAAGGACCCATTGGAGGATGCTTTACTTGTGGGGGCGACCATTATGCAAATCGTTGCCCTAACAAGAATCAAAATGGACAACAAAGAGGTACTGCACTACCTACTCAGCAAGAAGAATTCCAGCAAAGGATTCATGCAACTCTCAACAATCGTCAAGTAGAGTATCAAATCACACCCATTGAGATGACAAGTACTTTGTTTGGAGTCCCTATATCTATTTTGATTGATACAGGAGCCACTAAAAACTTTGTTTCTCCTAGAATTTTGAATAAATTTCCTAGAAAAGCTGGGTACATGTCTAAACCTTGGTCGGTAGAATATGCTAACCAATCTAAGGCTCAGGTAGAGCAATGTTTGTTTGAAGCTAAGATTGATCTTCCTAGTTTCTCAACTGAAGTAAACCTGTATGTAGCTCCCCTAGGTTCCTATGATGTAAACCTAGGAATGAGTTGGTTATGGAAGCATAGAGCTAAGGTAGACTATTTTTCAAAAATAGTTGAATGCTTAGATGATTTGGGAAATCAGACCCAATTCCAAGGGATTCAAAGAGAAGTTAAAATCAAACCTATCTCTGCCAAGCAATTGAAAAGGGCTAGAAGGAAAGTTTGTCAGTTGTTTGCAGTCAAAATGGAACAAGTGGAGGAAGGGATAGAAAACCCTAGTTCATCTTTTGGAGAAAAGTATCCTTTTCTTCAGGAATTTCAAGATGTGTTTCCAGAAGAACTTCCAGGATTGCCTCCCAAGAGGGTTTTTGATATTGCAATTGACATTAAACCATGATCTGAGCTTATATCAAAATCACCCTACCGTATGACAACTACAGCGTTAATGGAATTGAAAGCACAATTACAAGAATTATTGGCAAAAGGTTTGATCAGACCCAGTGTTTCACCTTAGGGTGCTCCAGTTATTTTTGTTAAGAAGAAGGATGGAACCCTTCAATTGTGTATAGATTATCGTATGCTTAATAAAGCAACGGTAAAGAACAAATATCCTTTGCCACGTATTGATGATCTTTTTGATTAGATGCGTGAAGCTACTGTGTTTTCAAAGATTGATTTACGATTAGGATATCATCAGTTAAGACTGAAGGATGAAGATATTCATAAGACTACTTTTAGAACTAGATATGGACACTATGAGTTCACAGTGTTGCCATTTGGTTTGACGAATGCACCTATTGCATTCATGAATCTCATGAATACTATATTCAGAGATTGTTTGGACAAGTTTATTTTAGTCTTCTTGGATGATATACTCATTTATTCAAAGAATGAAGAAGAACATCAACGACACCTGCAAATAGTTCTGCAAAGGTTAAGAGAACATAAGTTATATGGGAAACTGTCAAAGTGTACATTCTTCCAAAAGGAGATTCAATACCTAGGGCATATTATATCATCTAATGGAATATCTGTTGATCCTACAAAAATCACAGCTATTCTGGATTGGCTTGTACCAACAAATGTGCATGACGTGTGTAGTTTCATGGGCCTAGCAGGCTATTATAGAAAGTTTGTTCTAAATTTCTCCAGTATTGCTAGTCCAATCACTTCCCTATAGAGGAAAGGAAAGACATTTGAATGGATAGACAAATGTCAAGATGCATTTGATCTCTTAAAGGCAAAGTTAACTACAGCTCCAATCTTGTAAGTTCCTGACCCTGAAGGATAATTTGAGGTAATTACAGATGCCTCAGGAGAAGGATTAGGAGGAGTGCTTATGCAAGATGGAAGAGTTATAGAATATGAGTCAAGGAAATTAAATCCTATGAGAAAAATTATGCACCGCATGATCTAGAATTGGAAGCAGTAACTCATGCCTTGCAGATGTGGAGACACTATTTGTTGGGGAAGACTTGTGCTTAAATTAGATCATCAAAGTCTTAAGTATATTTTTATCAACCGCATTTGAATGCTCGACAAAGGAGATGGTTAGAATTGATATCTGACTATTACTTTGAGAAAAACTACATCAAAGGAAAAGAGAATAAAGTAGCTAATGCTTTGAGTCATAGAAGACATATAGCTTCTATTGTTTCTATTTGTGGAAATTTCAAGGATTTGGTGTTGCAAAATTTGTCTAGTGGTGAGTTTTATGAGTAGGTTAAGCAGGCTCTGAAAAATAATCCTAGAGATCCAAGGAATGTTGGTTTTCTGTTTGAGTCAGATGGACTATTGAGGTATAAAGATAGAATTTATGTTCCTAATTCAGCTGGATTGAGGGATCTAGTGTGGAAAGAAGTTCATACTGCACCATATTCTGGACATCCAGGAGTAACCAAACTTCTAGGAGATGTTAAACCTCTTTATTTTTGGAAAGTAATAAAGAATGATGCTGCAAGATTTGTAGCAAGCTATTTAGAATGTCAAAAGATAAAAGCAGACCATCAACACCCAGCAGGATTGTTGTACCCACATGATGTGCCAGAGTGGAAATGGCAAGTTATTAGCATGTATTTTGTTCAAGGTCTTCCTATGTCAAGGAAAAAACATGATGTCATTTCAGTGGTGGTTGATAAACTCACAAAGGTAGCACATTTCATACCAGGGAATTTGATTGATTGAGCACCTGTGTTAGCTCATAAATTTGTGCAAGAGGTGTTTAGATTGCATGGCTTCCCTGAAAAGATTATCTCAGATAGAGATGCGCATGTAACGTCAAGGTTTTGGCAAACTTTGTTTTCTGTACTAGGGACTAAACTCAACATGAGTACAGCTTACCATCCTGAAACTGATGGGAAAACTAAGAGAGTTAACCAAGTCTTGGAAGACTTGTTGCGAATGTATTGCATGGATCAGCAATATAAGTGGGAAGAATACTTACCACTTGTGGAATTTGCTTACAACAATTCCTATCATTCTACTATTAAGATGGTGCCATTTGAAGCATTGTATGGAAGAAGTTGTCAAACTCCTATAAGCTGGGATAAACTAGAAGATAGGATTAGCATCTGACCAAAAATGCTAGCTGAAATGGAAGAGAAAGTTAAGTTGATCAAAAAAAGATTGGCAGAAGCCAATGATAGGCAAAAGAGCTCTGCGGATGCAAAGCGTGTTTCGAGGCAATTCTTTGTTGGAGAAAAAGTTCTTTTGAGGGTCAAACCTCAGAAAAGTTCTATTAAGTTTGGGAAGTCTTCTAAACTAGCCTCACAATATGTGGGACCCTTTGAAGTGCTTGAAGTAGTCAATCCGGTTGCCTACATAATTGCTCTACCACCAGCCTTATCTAGAATGCACAATATTTTTCATGTGTCTTATTTGAAGAAATATATTGTAGGTAATAATCATATTTTGACTTGGAATTCTTTACAGATGCAAGACCTAGGGGTGGTCACAATCAAGCCAATCAAGGTGTTAGAAACGCGCAAGCTCTGCTTGCGTAACAGAGAGGTCTTGCAATGCAAGGTCCAATGGGACCAATATGCTAAGGAAAATGCTACATGAGAGGATTACCATGAATTTTATCAAAATTTTCCTCATTTATTTAATGATGTTATCAATTGAAAACAGTGAACTTATTTTTCAGCTACTTTTAATACTTTATATCATCGAGAACGAGGAATCTTTAGGGGAAGGATATGTTACATCCCCAATTTTTGTCTTGCTATACTTTTACTTTTTACTTGGACATAAGTAAATTTATTATAATGTTTAGATTAATGACAAGGAAAGAAATAGATTATATTGAATGTCATTTATGAAATTATGGAAATGATTATGTTATTATGAATTTAATATTTGCATTATGAGATTTGATCTATTATTTGAATAATGACGCACTAATCATAATTTGTTTGGTAACGAGTTTGATATAGGTTTACAGGTTATCAGATGACTCTCAGAGAAAAGAGAGAGAGAGAGAGAGAGTATCTTTCCAGGAGAGAGAGATATAGAGCTCAGGTTACGAGTGGTTTATTTGTCAAATTGAGTATAAGTGTTTAACGAAAATGTGAACCAATGTGTCATAAGAGGTAAGTCTTGTCTTGTCAATTTACTTCTGAACCTAATCGACAGGTAGTTGATATTATTTACAAATCTTTCTAAGTTGTAGTAAGTCATCTTAGTCGTTAATAACGTTAATGACGTCGTTTCAAGTTTGATTTGTGACTATTTATGTTTAATGTAAATATTATGACGTTATTGTCGTAAAATGGTTGTCTTATTATTATTAAGTCCTCTTGAGGTGTTATAAACGATTCTTAACATTAAGACATTTTCGTTGAGTTAAGAAGACATGAATATTATCGACGGATTGTGACGGGGAGACAAGCTCAACCCAATCACAATTATTTGTAATCCTTTGTCGTAATATTATCTTTTTATTCGATTAAAATATAACTATCTAATTGAGGTGATGTTATGTGAATCATATTTGACATAATTAAATAATAATATGCTTATGTGTTGAATGAGGATAATACCTCATAATAAGTCAATATTGTTATACTAGCTTGTAAATAGGAGAGCCTTCAATAATAGTAGTAGTGAGTCGAATCACTTATTAGTGATCATTTAATGGTCAGCAGAGTTTAAGTGATGTGTCAGCCTCATTCAAAAGAGAAGGACTGTGGTATTAACTACCACCATCAACAAGCCCATGGGACAGTTATCTCCCATCGACATGTGTAAACTTTGCATTAAACTTGGCTTCAATTAGAACCAAATCGAACATGGACTGTTATGCATTCAATTAAGTTGCAACTGAAACCAGTGGAAGTGAGGAGTAAGGTGACTCTATAGGAGTCATGCCTGAGCCTTTATTAAATGATTCAGTTGAGCCGTGAGGCAACGAAGAGGAATAAGGAGAAACTTGTGTGAAGTTTAGGGATACGCAAAGGAGAAATCGTGGATGAGAGGAGATACACAGCCAGAGGCGTCGACTGTGGAGTTCTATCAGCAAGTATTACCAACTCTAAGACCATCGACTAATAGGTATTCCTCAGTTCTATATGTTAATAACAATGAGGAGATCGTATGATTCTTTTAGGATGTCCATCGTTGTGTTTTTTGGACAGTCATATGAGAATGCCAGTGAGGTATATCCTCTGGTATTCATTGTGTTTACTATTAAAAGATATTAGTGGTGATCATGGAATAATGTAGATATCATTATTAGTAAACCATTTTGATGTATTTATGAAATGATTAGGTATCAAATGCATTTTATATGGTCGATACTTGGTAATACAAGTGAACACTATGTTATAGTATTCTGAATCGACTATTTTCTTATAGATATCTAAATGATAATCATATCAAATCATAGTATGGAGGATAAATGATCATCATAGTAGGAGGTTGTCTTAGTTGATGTTTGTTTTGAAAAATAGTTATTGAATAAGTCTGTAGAAACCAATGATATGTTCATGAGATAATCATATATTAGACTCTTGAATTTTATTAGTATTGATTAAACTTGAATAGATATATTCATAGCCTTGAGTCATATAGTTTAGACCTTGAGTCGGGGTAATATTATTTAAAAAACATTTCCTTGTTAAGTTTCTATACATGTTGAAAATGATATCTTATCCCAAGAAACTTAGATTCTTAGTGTTCTATGGTAATTTTGGTATAATCTATTGAATGGTAGAAGAACCAGGATTAGTGGATAAACGGGATAAATGTCCAAAGATCTTCTTAATGTCTATACTTGTAAACTTGATGAGTTTAACTATAGTAAACCATTATGGGAAATAGACTAAGTCTATATAGAAACAACCTTGAATAAAATCATATATGAGTATATATATGTAGTGATGGTTAATGACATCACATAGAGGTAATTTGAAAGGTAATCATATTCCTTTGAATAGAAGTTAATAACTTCACAAGAATTATAGTATTCTTAGCCTTGAAAGAGATAAACCAAGGTCGATTATGAACCTAGTCTTACAGGAATGAGATATATATATATATAGAAATATCGTAATATTCTATGGTTTGTTATAAAAACCCAAGAGTCGATTATGAACCAAAAGATTAGTTATGTTTTTTAGACTTATCTAATTCAAGAAAACTTTTATCATGGCAAGATAATTAAAACATTATGTAAATATAGTCGGTGTGAATATCTGCAAGAATACGAAAGTATCCAAGTCGAGTAGGGGTGGGTGAACACAACGACTACGTTCATTATGAACGATATTGTTATTAAAAACTTTGGCAAAAGTAATGCATTTGTTTTCTGCATGCATTGTCAGTTCACTTTATCCAGATTGCTCATCCTATCAGAAACCATACTTAGCTAGAGGGTATCTACGATTGTATGGTTGATAGAGTTGAGTAGGATACAACACTATGTACTCAGGAAAGGCAAATTACCATTGGTCACCTAAGGTCTGTATTCCTCATTAAGGGTAGGGCCACTTCCTATGTGGAAGATGTGTGGGAGACCGTCGGTCTGTGGATGGAGGTAAATCACTAGAAAGATACTCTCTCTCCAAGTAGGAAACATGCCAGGACTTGTGATAAAGATGTCAGATATTCAGATGTAGTGGTTATTCCAAAATTTGTTTATGTAATATTTTTACATTTTTAAAGATTGTAATTGAGAAAGACAATATGGTTTATTGTATTTTGTAAAGAGAAATCTTGTAATTGTAGTTACTTGATTATATGTTGAATAAAAGAAAAAATTTCTCTATCTCATTTTTACCTTGTTGATTTACTGTATGGTAAATTTCTGGTTTTTCTATGTTTTTTAGAACTTGGATGTTACAACAATTTATTGATCAGGTGAATTTTTAAAGTCATATCTGCTATAAAATGTCTGATTGTGCCTAGTTGTCCCAAAATGGTTCTTACCACCATCTCACTTGTTGGTGGGGTTGCATTTAAGACAACTTTAACTTTTGCTAGATCTGCATCAATTCCTCTTCGTGAAACAATGAAGCCCAGTAATTTTCCTATCGTGACTCTATAAACACACTTTTCAGGGTTTAGTCTTACTATGTATTCTCAAAGCCGATTGAAGATCTTCCACATGTGTTGACCTTTGCTCTGATTTAGCTAAAAGATCATCAACATATGTTTCCATTATCTTGTGAATGTAGTCATGGAAGATGTGTGTCATTGCCCTTTGATAGGTAGCCCTTGCATTTTTCAACCCAATCGGCATGACTACATAACAGAAGGTTCCCAAAGGGGTGGTGAATGTTGTTTTGTTTTGATCTACTTCTGAGATTCTTATTTGGTTGTATCCCAATCTAACCCATCCAAAAGAGAGAGTACTTCATACCTTGTATTTGAATCGACAATTTGATCTATGGATGGTAAGGGAAAGTCATCTTTTGGACAAGCTTGATTGATGTCTCTAAAATCGAGGCATATCCAATTTTTTCCATTTTTCTTTAAAACTGGGATGATGTTTGACACCCAACTTGAATAGTCCACTAGTTTGATAAAGCCTATATTCAACAACTTCTTCAATTCTTATTTTACTATTTTAGCTACTTGAGGCTTTATAGGTCTCAATTTTTGCTTTATGGGTTTTGCATCAAGCTTTGTTACTAAGTTATGCATCATGATTTTTGGGTCTAGCCCCAACATGTCCGAGTATGTCCAAACAAAGACATTAGAATATTCGATAAGTAACTCAGTGTACTCTTCTAATTGTTCGTCATTCAATTCTCCTCCCAATTTTAACATTTTTAGTTTCTTAGGGGTTCCCACATTGACATCAATGGTATCTCCAATTAGCAATGGATGTCCCTCTTAAATTTCTAAGGTGCAGGTGGTAAATCTAAGTTTACTTCGATCTGGCGGATTTCCTTTTCACTTCTAAAATAGTCCTCCAGATGAGGAAGGAGCATGTATCCTTTCTTGTGGTACACTCTTGGGAGCCCATCATAAGCATGTAAGTATTCTAGGATTGATTCATCATTCTCAGCGTAATCTCGGATTGGTTTCTCCATTGGATCTGCATCATAGTTTAGAATGCTCAGTAACTCTTCACTTTCCAATAATGATTCTCCTCAAATTGACACAATGAATTCTAAATTCTAGAGTTGTGCATGTGGCAAAAATAGGGCAGCTGATGTAGCCATCAAATCTGATACTTGGTTCTCTTCTCTGAGTATGGCTTTTATGGAAAAGAAGTCAAAGAATTGAACCAGTTTCCTAATAGTTTCTTTGTAAGGCCGTAGTCTTTATAATTTTGTTTTGTAATTTTCTGTGACTTGGTTGATCACCAGCTGGGAGTCTCCAAAAGTGGAGACCCTCTTGATTCCCATTCTCATGGCTAACATGACTCCTAGGGATAAGGCTTCATACTCAGCAATGTTATTTATGCAAAATAAATCTAACCTCAAAGCAAAAGGGAGAACTTTCCCTTCTGGAGAGGTTAGGATTATTCCCATTCCTGCCCCTATTTTACAACTAGTTCCATCAAAGTGTAGAGTCCATAGGTCTTGATTGTTTTGTGGTTGGGATGTTTCTCCAAATTTGTAAGTTGTTTTTTGCTTTTCCTCCCTTTCTTCCCCTTCTTTGATGATTTATATGTAGGGGATGGATGCTAAGCCAAATGGAGCATGAGACTTGGTGGTATGGGGATCAAAGGTGTATTCTTTGAGGTTGTCCATACTTTGATATGATATGTTTAGAGTACTTGTGTTTGCCTAAAGATTCTGAGTTTCTTCTTTCATTTTCTCTTGCCTGTTTAACTTCTCTTCATGTTCCTTCTTGAAAACACTGAAAGGATCAGGATTTGCTCTGACAACGTGGGTCTTTCCTAAGTGATAGAAATGAATTTCTTGAAATAATGTGGAGGCCACAGCCTTCATGGCATGAATCCAAGGTCTTCCGAGGTTCATATTGTAATTAGTTTCTTTGTTGATGACATAGAAGTCTGTGGGAACAATTTTAGACATTAGTGTGAGCGGCAAGCTGATCTTCCCAACTGTTTGAATGTCATGATTGTCATATATCCTTAGGGTGGCAGCCTGTTACTTTATTCCCGCTATGCTATATCCCATCCTTCATAGGAAGGAAATTGGCAAGAGGTTGACTGTCGATCCTTTGTCTACTACCACTCTTTTCATGATGACTTCTTCAACTTGTTCTTGTATGTATAACGGTGAATCCCTTTTCTTATTTCCTTCATCCTTGGGGAGTTTTGAGACATCAAATGTGAGAGGGGTTGATTCCTCTTGTGTTGAGCATCCCACCTCCAATACTTCCAAGAATGTTTTTCGGTGTGAAGGGGAGGCTCTCAATAAATTTATCACTTATGAGAAGACATTTTCCATTTGGTCTATTTGTTCCTCCTCTTGTATCACAAATACATCTTGGTTCAATTCCACATGATTAGAGTTTCTTTGATTGACCTTCCCTTTTCTGTCTTGAGGTTCTTTCTCTTTTCTTTGGGATTGAAGGAGTGAGGAAATTTTATTGTTGTTCTGGGGTAATTTTTAAGATAGCTTTGTTGTACCCATAAAATATTTTTGTTTCATGACCTTTTATTCCATGGAACCAACAATATGTATTAGGATCATAGGAGTAACGACTTGGTCCTTGTTTTCATTTTTGTCACCACTTATCATTATTGGGAATACTCTTCACAACATTGACACCTTTATCCACGAAGACATTTGAGGTACTCTTTTCAATTCCCTTCAAGATTTTAAGTCTTCCATTAGTATCATAGATTCTTCGGCCACTGTCAATGGCTACTTGATCGATTCTTAAAGCACTTTCCAAGGCCTCTTTATAGGATTTGTAAGGTAACTTCTGAACGTCTTCTCTCATATCCTTGTTTAAGGCATGTAAGAAAAGGTCACATAATGTGTGATGGTCCATGTTTGGGGAACTAGTTGAAGAATAGAGAACTTATCTCCATCGGGTAACAAAGTGGGCTACTGATTCATTCAGCTCTTGTTTCATGGTTAGGAACTCTCTGATCCTTGTCTTCATGAGTTTGTTCATGTCAAAATCCATGACAAACTCTCTTATCAACTGCCTGAATGAGTGTATTGAAGCTTTTGGTAGGTGATAGTAGCAATCCAGAGCTATTCCTTCTAGGGTCTTTGGAAAGATCTTAGAGACAACCCCATCCTAGGGGAGGAGTTCTCTTGTCGCAGTAGTATAAGCTTTGATATGCAAATTTGGATCACCCTCTCCTTTAAACTTTAGGAGATCAGGTAATGGTCAAGGTAACTAAATGTTTCTTATGTTTAAGTCAAGTGGTTCTTTCAAGTATTCCAGGTACGTCCCTAGAAAGGCACTTTGCGATCGAGGACTCGATAGCATTAATCCCAAAGGAGGGTTTTGGTAACCCATTGTCTAATTTTCTTGGCTTCCTAGCATTGCTTGATTGTTCTGAATAGGAGGGTTCCCATTCATGAATGTGTCACTGCTCGCATTTCTTGAATATAGTTGAGATAGGGGGATTCTGAGATGCCCCCTGGTCTTGTTCTATTCTGATATTATCATACGACTTCTATCTTCTTTCTGGAGCAGGTTGTTATGCTTCCAAAGTTATAATTATTTGCACTAGAGTCGCAATTAAGTTTGTAGGAGTGGGACCTCTAGGCACTTCCTCATTTCTAGGGTTTTCCCTTCGAGTGTTTTCATGATTATGTGGTTCTTCTCGCACAGTGTTTTCTCTTTGCTCTTCCTGTAGGGCTACTTTTAATGCTTCCCGGGCATCTCTTGCCTCTTGCAAATGTCTTTCCAACCTTTTTACTTCCTCATCAAGATGAGTGCTTGAGGTACTTGTGGATGGTTGATCCGACCGATGGTTTTCTGATTGTAGTTGTATTCTCCTAGCTTTGTGAGGCACATTTGGTATGGCAGGGTTATGTTCCCAAGTAGGATTGTTAAAAGACAAAGAACTCCTAGGTTCTCTTTGGTCTTGTTCGTAGTCAAAGTCTTTGTGATCATAGCAATTCATGAGTGGTGCATCCAAGTGAGGTGGCACATACATGTCGAAAGAGGGCATTTTTGGTTCCCTAGAGGGAACATTCCCTAAGTTTAAATCTGGTTCTGTCATTGTCGGGGGTGTCATATACATCGCAGAATAAATGGAACAAGTGAAGGAGAAGGTCACAAGAGCAGAAGCGGAGAAGATAGTGGTAATGTTTTGAAATCTAGAGACAATGAGGTCCAAGTAATGGTAATTTGCAAACAACATAACTAAATAGTTCTGCAAATTCACATTGGGTTCACCAAAATATGTATGCTCAAAATCATGACTCAGTGGCCTCGAGGGCAGTTGAGTCAGCTTTGGCGTGCACACAAACCCTCCATCCTTGCCACAGAGCGAACTGCCACGTCACTCTCACTCTTCTGGAATTATCCAATCGAGAGGAGGCAAGACATGGAGGTGGTCTGGATCGTTGGAGATCTGGACTTCGCAGAGAGGGGTCAGCCAGTCTTGGGGCCTGTGTTGTTCTGCGCTTTTGTGGATGTGGTGTTCTATGACTGTAGTTGTAAAGATAACTATATGACCCAAAGGGTCACTAGTCATTGTTCTCCTGTTTGGATTCCTGATATTCCACTGTTGTGTGGGTTGACTATTGTTCTCGTTAATGCTTAATTGTCGTTCATGTTGTTGGTTGATTGCTTGTTGTATCAGGAGTTGTCTAAATCTCTCTTGTTGTTGTTGAATGACTAGTTGGTCTTGTTGTGGTCTTGGGTGGATCTCCTCTATCTTGTTGAAGATTTCCCTCAACCACTCACCTCTAAGTCTAGGGCACATTCATGAGCTGAGACAAGAGATAGGTAGTTTGAGCTAACCTTGACTTGACCTAGGGTTTTGACTTAGGGTTAATGTGACCTAAGGTTTGACCTTGTGATGAAATCAAGGGTTTTGACCATTGTTTGACTGTATTTGACCTTATGTTAGGACCAAGGGTTTGTGAAACTTCTAGGTTGCTAATTTTTTTGTTCTTTTTTTGGATTTTATATGAATGCAAGCCTATATGAATGCAAAACTTCTTTTTGTGTTTTTTTATGTTTTTGGAAATCAAAGTGTTTTTTCTTAATCTAGGAATTAGAAAATGTATGCAAGCTATGATAAATTTACCTAATGCAATGTATTCTATGTTTTTGTTTGTTTTCTAGATATGTGGATCAATCTAATCTAAGAAAGGAAATTGCTTTTAATCTATGAACTTTGGAAAGGGAAACTAATTTAACAATGCAAATCTACTTAGCCTATCAAGGAAAAAGAAAACATGTATTTACTTATCCCAAGAGAAAAGTTTTGATTATCTAATTACTATGAAATGAAAAAAAAGCATGAAGGAACCTAGAAATGCATGAGTCTCCACTACCCTTAGATATCATTGTAATGGCAACCTCAAATCCTCTTGTAGCAGCAAGGTGATCCTCTTGGCAACAAGGAGAAAATTGAAGCAAAAGAAGCTTTGAAGCTTTGAAAAGAGCTCAATGTGAGTTTGATGAGAATTGTGGCTTGTAATGTGAGCAACGTATGGACATATAATGAGCCTGTATGAAAGCTACATGAGATAATGAATAAAAGCAAAAGGCTCCTATGTCCTATATGAGCATGAGAATGCTTGATGTGGTGAGAAATAACTTGCAAGAGCTGTGTGCACAAATAAAATTGCCTCCCTTTGTCCTTGAGGGAGGGGGATATTTATAGGCTAGAAGAAGGGATGAGAGGTGGAGAAGAAGAAGGGGATTTACTTCAAATTTTATTGGAGAGTTAACTCAGAACACTGAGGAGTGATCTGGGCTAAAATTAGAGTGGTCTACCCAGTAAAAGATTATCACTCAAGAAGAAATGAAGGAGTGCATGGAAATGCATTGGAATGCATGAATTGTTAACTAAAGATGAAATAGAGATAATAATGCAAGTGTAGGTGCATGAAATAGTTAACTCTATATTTGGCATGAAAATCCATGCAAACAAGAAGAAAAATGAGCAAAAACTAAGCTTTTTTGAGTTAGAAACTCAAGTTTTTATGTGGCTAAAAACATGACAGGGTTGGCCAGGGGTCACCCCATTCACCAGTCAGGGTCGCCCAGGGGCAACCCATGGGCGACCCTTAAAAGAGGGCACCTAGGTGGAAGTGCATGATGGGAAATGGTAGAGGAGATGAAAAGGAGGGGATCTACCTCCAGAAATAGGTCAGTCATGTATAAAAATCCAAATCTCCACTTCTAAAAGTAGGATCTCCTGGGGGAGATCTAGAAATAATAGGGGGATATTTGGATTGGTTGAGCGAAACTAAAAATTGAAAGCAGGAGATGGCTAGGGAGGACCTCTATAAGGCCTCTAGGGGTGGGAATGGATGAAAAGCACTGGGGGAAGGTGAAAACTCACCTACAAGATGCATACAAGGCTCAGGAATAGGGTTGCAAGCATAGGAAACACAAATAGACAAGTGTCGAAAGCGGAAAGAGAGAAAAGGACAAAGGGGAAACAACACAAAGAGGAAGAAAAGACACGTCACTAAGAGAATTACTATTGAGAGGATGTTATTTCACAGTTAAATGTACGTGACAAGGATTATGACTCATCATAGGTGTCCTTGTGGAGGTTGTACGTGATTTTGGTGCTTACACTCTGTAATCTAATTAGTTAACTCTCCAATCAAGGGAGTTAACTCCTCAATCATCCCCACTCTTCATGTGCTCTTCCAAGCTATAAATACCCTCCTATGTCAAGCAATAAGGGAGGCAAATCCATTGTTGCAGCCAATTCTTACGCTTTTCTTTTCTCTCCAATTAGCATTCTTATGCTCTTGTAGGACGTAGGTGCCTTTTGCTTTAGTGTTTTATTTCCCAAGTCTTCAAAGGCTTCATACATCATTGTTACACTAGCAAAATTCCCAAGCCCAAGTGCTTCAAAGCTTTCAAAAGCTCTCCCCAATTCATAGCTTTCTCAAGCTCATTTTCTCTCTTCCCAATTGTTTCCAAGAGGAAGACCCAACTGCTACAAGAGGACAAAGAGGTTATTGAATCAAGGATTCCTGAGGGTAGTGCGGAGACTCATGCACCATCCACAATCTAGGTTTTTCATGTTTTCCTAGATAATTAGATCACAATTTGCTCTTGGGAATAGTAATCTTGTGTTGCAATTTCCTTGATAGATTCATTTAAAAGTTGATTAGATTAGTTTTCTTAAGTAGTTTAAATTACAATCTTAGATTAAAGTTCTTGTTTTTTACTTTCAATTCTTAAATTAGTCCAAAAATCTCTTCAAAAATACCAAAAACATAGTATAATTGCATTAGATAATTTCATACTAGTTTGCATTTATCTTTTGATTTCCTAGTTAATTAGTTCATTTTAAATCTCAATTCTAGAAAAGAACCAAAAGAAATCATTTGCATACATACTAGTTGCATATGTACAAAAAAACCAAGAAAATATAAAAATATTAGAAACTTAGAAAAGTCAAACCCTCAATTCGATCACGAGGTAGGATTCAACAAAGAAAGCATTCAAAAATTCCTTGATTTCATCACGAGGTCAACAAAAGTCAAGAGACCTCACTCAAAACCTTAGATAACATCACTAAGTCAAAAGTCAACTCTTGGTCAACTCAAGTCTACTCTATCTATCCAAGCATTCGAATGTATTCTAGAATTAGAGGTGAGTGGGTCAGGGTAATCCTTGAGGAGATTGAAGAATTACATCCTAGGCCACAACGAGCGTAACAAACACAAGAAGAACAAGATCACGTGCTTAGGCTGATTCAACACAGAGAACAAATTTAACGTGTTCAATCCACATAAGAAAAGTTACAACAAACTAGGCTTATCAATGACTACAACAGACATCCATCTAGACGTTGGAACACTAGAAACCCAAATAGGAGATTGATAACTAGTGACCCTTCGGGTCATATTATTATCTCCACCACAACGGTCATAGAACTACACATAGCAAACCATGATAGGCCCTAGGACTAGCCTACCACTCTTTGTGATGTTTTTCTCTTGAGGGAACATAACCTCCCTCAGGTCTCGCCTCCACTTGACTGGCTCCTACTATGAGAGCGAGAATGACTTGGAGGTCACCCAAGGCAAGGAGATCTCATTCGCGCTTGCCCGTTGAGTCATGTTTCGAAGAGTACATTACCATAACCAATTGAAATAATTTATTATCAAATTTAAAATAAATTTATTTAGGAGAAAATGTCTTACCTATTTCTCATTAATTATTTTGTGTACATCCCCCTTCTTCCTTAATTTTCTTCATTTTCTCAACTATTAAGCTAACAAAAAAGATCTTGCACAAACTAGATATGTTAATGCCACCACTCAACATATCTCTTAACATTGTTGCGATTATCTAATATATATTTTTTGAATAACAAGATAGAAATCATGTCAAAATATAGATTAAAATTGCATTGACCGCAGCATAATGTCTTCAGGAACAAACAACTACTCAAGAAATAACATTGACTTATACTTCAAGTGAGATCCAACATATTCAATCAACACCGTCGAGCTTCGTCTTAGGTTAGAAGCCAAGATGTTTGTATTAAGCTCGTGAATATTTATTTTATTTAAATTAAGGTAGAAAGAAATCTATTGAACGCAATTCTCTAAATACCAATTGTATGTATCTACAAGGTCATCCCTCAGAGAAACCTTGGGATTCCTGAAAGGGAAAGAGAACCCAACATGCACCTCATAGTGCATCCTATATTTTACTTAAATAGATATTCAATAACATGATTCAAGCACATACTACTATGCCCTTAAAGCGGAAAAAAGACATAGTTGATTTCCCATCACATTAACCCTTAGAGGAAAGATAATGTAGCTTACAAATCCAAGAAAATTTCAGCAGCATAATGGCATGTAAATTAACACTTTAAGAACATGAAAGAAGAAGAAAATAGATAGAATGGTTTATGCACCAACTTTTGGGACCAAAAAGTCACCACCTTGGCTTTTTGGTCCCACGCAGGCTATAACGTGAGCACGTTATAACTGTCATAAAGCAAAAAAAAACATATCATTTCATACATGCGGCCAAAACTATAGTTTTTCAAGGAAAAAACCAGACAAATAGTGTGAGTGCATTGAAGGAAGGGAAAATCAAGCAAGTGCTAAGAGTAATAGACATTTTCATGATGCCACCTCGCCAAACCCACTCCCAAAGACATCGTGAAGCAAATGTAGAGGGTCTAGCAGCCGAAGAAGGTAGGGTTTGATTAATTTTTGTGAGTTTGAAAAGAATTTTTTACTTTTGCAATGTTTGATTAGTTTTTTATATTGAATTTATAGTTAATGAGGCAACACAAAACACAAATCTAGCAAAGGAGGGTCAAAACAACCCTCAAAACCCCCCACCTTCACGTCCTCACCATGAAAGAGATACACAAGAAAACTATTTAGGGCAAATAGAAGAAAATAAAAAACATCTTCAAACCCTAATTGAAATGTTAAATAATCTAAGTGCAAGCACCAATTGTAGGAGAGCACTTAAGAAGCATTAGAGATTATTGTTTCTTGCCCTGAATTGGTGACAAACCAAATCACCAAATTTCATGACTATAGGGAGAGGTGTCGGCAATGCTATGCCGACAAATTGTCTTACGAACAAGTGAAGGATGAAAAAATTACAAAATCTGCATTATGTTCACACTTTATCAATCCTAAAACTGGCCAAAGATCAGAAGAGACTTGCAAATTCTTCCCTATTCATTGGTGTAGGAATGAAGATATATCCCAAAACTTTTGGGATAGATGGTACATGGTGTTTGACAAGCGCCCATGCAACAACAATGAGGTGCCACAATATTTCTTGAGGAAACTCCATTGCGAGTTTGTCCTCAAGAAGATTCCTAATTATTTTAACATTCAAGAGTTCTAGGGCAGAGGGTGGTGGCTCCTCCCAAGATAGAGAGGGGGCACAGTGAGACCAAAACCATGTACCTAGACCCTTGATAAGGCTAGCACGTGTCACTCCCTTCAACTTTAAAGGAGAGTGTTGAGGTAGAGATACTACATTCATTGAGTGCTCTCACGCAGTCTCTAGCACAACATGACAATGATCTCACCCAGGACAATGAGGGTGTGAGCAGCAGGTGTCATTTGTCTCCACATATGTGCAGTTCATGTGGGAACCTATGCGATTATTGGACACAAGACTCGCGACAGGACTCTCGCCAAGATGTTGCGACGCAGGGGCAACATCCAGTGATGGACGCATCCATATTGGATGATCTTGTTCTCACAAATGATATCTTATAGAAGACATTTAGTATTGACTCCCAGGTAATTTTTTACAAGTTTTATCTCGATTTAATATATTATTATTTGAAATGTGTAATTAATTTAATATGACTATCTATATTATAAGTCAAAATTAATGTATGTAATTGTCCACGCAATAAAATTCTAGGGTCAGAGGCTTCATCCTGCCTCTATTAACCATCCATTGGTGGGTTATGAGAGGAGGTCAAGTCAGCAGGTATGTAATTTATCACATGATCATAAATATAGTACATATATCAATGGTAATATTATTTAGTGACAATTTGATGATTTCAACAGGGAGCTTCACCAACACCTCCACGGTTTCCTTGGCCCCCTACATGCAGAACCACTTTTACAGAGGTAAATTTAACCATTTGTAATCATTATGCATTTAAATAATGCTATGTATCTATTTTGGTCAAATAACCTTGAACTCTATTGTCAGATGCTGAATATGGAGACTCCTCCTCATCTTTGTGAGTCTGTGTAGGCAGGCATTGCTACAACCATGTTGTCTTCAAATCCTTTGACTGAGGTATGAGCTAGTAACATGTAAATGTCATTTTGTATTTCTTATTTTATCTCATCTCATTTGATGTACATAAATGATATTTATGTTTAGTCAATTTTGCTTCTTGATGCTTCCTAGAGGAAGTCACAACTCCAACCCATCCAACTACGGATGAAGAGAGAGAAAAGATGATTGAGAGGGATCATTAGCTAGCAGTAAGTGATCGATTAAATATGTGATGTTATATTTTTCATGTTTTCTATATTAATGTGCATATTGTTTGATTGTATTAATAGGTGGAGATGCAAAAATCTTTGTCAAGAAGGTCTACTTGACGAGAGAGAGAGGATGAGTCACTGATTGGCTCTCCATCTTCATGGCCAAGCAAGGGCCACCGATTATTTGATAGAATTTCATAGGAAACTAGATTTTGGGACATTTTTTGAATACCTAGGTGGCTTTGTATACATACTTTTGTATGTTACTGATGTATATTTTTGTATATTCCTGTATGGCTTTGTTTTGACATGCCTATATCGATTTATATATAGACTAGATGTTATGTTCATGACATTATGTATATGACAGTTTATATTAAATATTTACTCTGATGATCAATTATCATTACAGGATTTGGTTTTATACATGCCAATTGCATTTGCTTGAAAGTTTATAAATCATTTTCAAATAATCCATTTTGTGCATATCTTGCAATCATTGCATTCCACGAGACTGTGCATTTCTTTGAGGCATCATGTCAAACAGTTCACGCACCTTGTCTATGCTTCCACACTTTCCATGCATGTCTACAAGGGCAGCTACAAATACATGTGACAAAATTCCTATATCCTTTATGCTTTGATGGTTGTCCACACCATGTTCCCCAAATCCCATTTTGGCATAGGCAAGGAGGATGTTCAATAAGGTTGTGCAATTTGGTTTTAGACGTGCAAATTGCATTTGGTTGAAAGTTTCTTTTGTGCATTTGCTTGAAATTTTCTAAAGCCTTATGAAAAATATATTTCATACATATCTTGCAATCATTACATTCCATGAGACAACATTTCTTTGAGGCATCTTGTCAAACAGTTCACGTTCCTTGTATATGCTTCCACACTTTACATACATGTCTTGCAGGGTAGTTGCAACTACAACATTTGAAAAAATTCATATATCCTTTATACTTTGATGGATGTCTATACCTTGTTCCAAAGATACCATTTCTAAGGTTTTGAAATTTGGCTTTATCCCTGCCAACTGCATTTGCTTGAAAGTTTCTAAAGCCTTATCAAAAAATCCATTTTGTTCATATCTTGCAATAATTACATTCCATGAGGTGACATTTCTTTGAGGCATCATGCCAAATAGTTCGCGTGCCTTGTCTATGCTTCCACACTTTGCATACATGTCTCTGAGGGCAATTGCAACTACAACATCTAACAAAATTCCCATATCTTTTATGCTTTGATGGATGTCCATACCATGTTCCAAAGATCCCATTTTGGCATAGGCAAGGAGGATACTGGCTAAGGTTGTGGAATTTGGCTTTACACCCGCCAATTGTATTTTCTTGAAAGTTTATAAAGTGTTATCAAAACAATCCATTTTTTGCATATCTTGCAATCATTGCATTCCATGAAATGGCATTTCATTGAGGCATCATGTCAAATAGTTCACATACCTTATCTATGCTTCCACACTTTGCATACATGTCTACTAGGGTTGTTGCAACTACAAGATCTAACAAAATTCCCATATCCATTATGCTTTGATGGATGTCTATTCCATGTTCCAAAGATCCCATTTTGGCATATGAAGGGAGGATGTTGGCTAAGGTTGTGGAATTTGGATTTACACCTGCCAATTGCATTTGCTTGAAAGTTTCTAAAGCCTTATCAAAAAATCCATTTTGTTCATATCTTGTGATCATTGTATTCCATGAGACAACTTTTCTTTGAGGCATCATGCCAAATAGTTCATCTGCCTTGTCTATGCTTCCACGCTTTGTATACATGTCTCCAAGGGCAGTTGCAAATACAACACCTAACAAAATTTCCATATATTTTATCCTTTGATGGATGTCCATACCATGTTCCAAAGATCCCATTTTGACATAGGTAAGGAGGATACTGGGTAAGGTTGTGGAATTTGGCTTTACACCTGCCAATTGTATTTTCTTTAAAGTTTATAAAGCCTTATCAAAAAATCCATTTTTTACATATCTTGCAATCATTTCATTCCATTAGATGGCATTTCATTAAGGCATCATGTCAAATAGTTCACGTACCTTGTCTATGCTTCCACACTTTGCATACATGTCTACTAGGGTAGTTTCAACTACAACAGATATGACAAAATTCCCATATCCTTTATGCTTTGATGGATGTGCATACCCTATTCCAAACTTCCTATTTTGGCATAGGCAGGGAGGATGTTGGCTAAGGTTGTGGAATTTGGCTTTACACCCGCCAATTGCATTTTCTTGAAAGTTTCTAAATCCTTATGAACAAATCCATTTTGTGCATATCTTGTAATTATTGCATTGGACATGAGATGGCATCTCTTTGAGGTGTTCTATCAAACAGTTCATGTTCCTTGTGTATGCTTCCACACTTTGCATACATGTCTACTAGGATAGTTGCAACTACAACAGATTTTACAAAATTCCCATATCCTTTATGCATTGATGGATGTCCATACCGTGTTCCAAAGATCCCATTCTGGCATAGGTAGGGAGGATGTTGGTTAAGGTTGTGGAATTTGGATTTACCCCTACCAATCGCATTTGCTTGAAAGTTTCTAAATCCTTATCAACAAATCCATTTTGTGCATATCTTACAATTATTGCAACATATATACTTTGAGCTTAATTATTACAAAAATATACACAATAACAATTCCATAAATAAGGGTTTCCTTAAAAATCATTTTAGAGTTACAATAAAGCCATAGCCATGGTCCCATATGTCTATCCTATAGCCCTTGCAAATATTTCAAATTCTTTTAAGGTAACATTTTTCTCATATGCACATACATAATTGCTATCCACATATTCAATCAAAGTAAATCATTTTCACTTTGTTCTTGAGGGCTAATAACAATACATCTTATCAATGAGACTATACACATGGAACTAACAACCACAACAATGTTCAAGAGAAAACTAGTCATTGTAGAAGGCACTCTACTTTTTTCTTTACCATCATCTACAAATTCATTCTGAGCACATTAATAAAGGGTGTAGGGACAAGTTGATCCCACCATGAGGTTTTTAACCCAAGATTGGCATTTTAAATCTCTATTCCAACTTTATACTCCACATGAGAGAGAGAAGTTGAGTATAGGTATATTACACTGCACAAGCCTCTAGGGTTTGTCACAATGACTAACACAATACCATTAACCTTCATCATAATGCTCATAAGATAAAGTCCAAATGTATAATACTTCTCAAGACACCAAACCCTAGTCGACCATTCAAAATAAAACCTACATATAATCATCACAGTCAACTTCACAAAAACCTACACAATATCCTTTATGCTTTGATGGTTGTCCATACCCTATTCCAAAGATCCTAATTTGGTAGAGATAGGGAGGATGTTGGCAAGGGTTGTGGAATTTGGCTTTACACTTGCCAATTGCATTTTCTTGAAAGTTTCTAAAGTCTTTTCGACAAATCCATTTTCTGTGTATCTTGCAATCATTACATTCAATGAGAGGACCTCTCTTTGTGGTGTTCTATCAGATAGTCCACATTCCTTGTCTATGCTTCCACACTTTTCATACATTTCTACAAGGGCAGCTGCAATTACAACATCTGACAAAATTCCTATATCCTTTACTATCACTGAGATTGAACAATTATTATGTGAAACAGTCACAAAATGTGACAGCCAAAGAGACAATCCTCAAGTCATAATTATGAGACAAGGAGTCTATGTGAAAAGGAGGTAGTCTTGGACCAATAAAATGATCGAGGATAGTCATGAAAAGACAAGAATGTTGATTAGTCTAAGATAGAAAGGGGCAGTTTTGTGGTCTAACATAGAACATTGATTGGTCTGAGATAAACTAGCAAATGACATCTAACAAAATTCCTATACCATTTATGCTTTGATGTCTTTCCATACCATATTTGCAAAATTGGTTGTCCATACCCTGTCCAAGACTAGTGATGAAGTCCTTTTGCAAACTTGAGTTCATGCTAGGAGTTTTGATCAATAGTTTAAGCCTTATGATGTATGACATCAAAACTATCTCTTGTAGCATGGTCACATTTTTGACACTACAACATGCCCTTGTTTTAGGTATGCAAAGCTAAAAATATCCTATATCTACATATAATACCATCTTGATGAGGGTTTCAAACAAGAAATGACTCAATAACTATCCCTAAAACTATGGCAGTCCTTGACTATCCTCCTATGACTATCATCATAAGCATTTAATTAGCCTCTCCATGATAAATCCTCAAAAAGATAATAAAAGACAACCTCAAACTTGCATAATAGGCCTCTTCATGACTATACCAAACCTTCATACACTACTGAGACACCTAAAAATGTCCCAAACCTGTGAGCACTATTTAAAAAAAAATAATAATAATAAAAAATAAAAAAGTCAAAAAATCAGCAAAAAAATTATAAAGAGAAATAATTCATCCAATTGTGAAAACCACCCATGGTGGCACCTTGGATAAGTACCATGGTGAAAACCTAGTAAACAAGCACCATGTGTAGTTGGTCTTCACTCCACTGTCTACCATCATTCTACCTGGTCTTTCACTTTACCGTTCTCCTAATCCACATCATAATCCAAATCATAATCTACAATAAAATTGTGATGTCCTCATGGCCAGATGATAGTTGACATTTAACATCAGTTGCTTTCCATGTTCCATCCATCCTTTTCATAATAACCTTGCCTTATACCTGACTAGGGGCAACTTCTGATCCTAAATTCGGTATTGGAGGACACCTTTCAAAACATGTCAAAAATACAAAAAAATCAAAACATGTCAAAAATACACAAAAATTAAAACATGTCAAAAACCCAAAAAAATCAAAACTAGTCAAAATCCAAAAAGTCAAAAACATTAAAACATGTCAAAAACCACAAAAAAATCAAATAATCAACCAAAAACCTAAGCAATAAACAGTGTCAAACCACTTCATCGAACTATGTCACCTCTAAGCTTTCACATAGGCAAGGCCATCTTCAATGAGCCCCTGAGGCATAAAACCCTAGGTCCTAGGTCACACAGAGTCCACATGGTTGAACTAGATTGTCTCTGCTCTTTCACATAGGGAAGGCCATCTTCAATGAGCCCCCGATACATTAGGTCAGTCCCTTAGGGCTCGTTGAGTCAAACATCATAATAAGTTATCCCTTAATGTGATGGATACTTTGATTAGACCAAAACAATTAATCTTTCACAAGAAATGTATGCCTAAACAAAACCTAAATCAATAGACAAACTATTCAATCAGTTATGTAATCATCATAGATCAATGGCCTAGTGATGATCATACATCACTATCAATTACCCTTATCAACTATCGCATGTCTTATACGGAATGGAGCATCATCTAAACTAGGCTCTATGCCTTAGACGACATACTTCATTTTCTAAAATCAAACATCATCAATCATCACATATCAATCATTGCACACCTTGTGTCATCCTTGAAACTAGACCACATGTCTAATGCGAGATATCACAATCCTATCACTTGCCTTATATAGGTAGTCACATTGTTGAAACCAGACTTGACATCTTATACATGTTTCCTATCTTAAAACCAGGCATTATTCCTCCAAATCATAATCACTCAAACAAACACATACAAGCAAAGGATCTAAATGGTTGTTGATTCTGTCAGTCTAGTCTGTCTTATCTTTTACTGGATTGATCTTTGGTCTTGTTCTTATGCTTCTCAAGGCAGTCCCTAAGTGATGAAGAGAAGCGATGATGGATTAGGACCTTTTTCTTTGATTTTTGTTTGTGGTTTGTCTTGGCAAAATGACTGGGGCAACATAGTTCCTTGTGTATGATTGGGATTCTATTGGGTATGATCAACATCATCCTATGCATGCAAAGAAACAAAGTGCTTCCTTGCATTAAGACTCACATACCTCATGGTTATTTCATCAGATGTTCTAACAAGGTGCCATGGTTACTAGTATGAGTCAGGCATTCCTTGTCTATCATGTGCCTTCGCAAAGGACCTCACTTTACACCTTGACCTATGTCATGCCGTTGTGTTCATCGTCCTTTGACATAATAAGTTCTATGATGATAAGCAGAAACTACAAGTAAAGAAGCTCAAAATCTATTAAAGAAAAATCTTGATACATTCCTCTAGTCAATCTTCATTCTTCCACCATCTTTCTCACCTCTCCATTTCTTCTATTTCTACTCGCGATCCTCATGATAGCGTCCTGTGACACACCAAAAATAAATACATTAGATATCATCATCTTGCATACATACACATGTTAGCACACCATATAGATCCCATCATAAGCATGTTAGCAAGTATACTAGATATCGTCATGTTAGGTCATCCATATTGCATGAGAAAATACAAAAAACATAGATAACTGTAGACACCCTAAAATGACCAAGTTGCCACGCTACTTGCATTTCGTCATTTCTTCCTAATCACCTGCACTCAACGTTAATTAAATAAATCTAATTATTTAATTAATTTCACCAAATTCTTCTAAATCACATACTTTCGACATTAATTAAATAAATTCTCTTTATTTAATTAATTAAATTAAATTCCTCTATTATTCTTCCACAATTAAATAATTTTAATTATTTAATTAGATCATTATCCTCTTACCAAAAATCAAATCCACATTAATTAAATAAATCCAATTATTTAATTAATTCAACAAATTCCCTCTTATCTAAAATTAAATAATTCTTAAATTATTTAATTAAATCAAAATTTATTCTTCCAAAATCATGCACAACAATTAAATAAATTTATTTATTTAATTTGCTTTCAAATCTTCTAAATTAAATAATTCTAGTTATTTAATTATTTCTTCCAAAAATATCTTCTCTAAATTTAAATAAATCAATTATTTATTTAAGTTGTTTTTTCTTCTAAATTTGAGTTATCTCTAATATAACTCAAGCTTTCTAAATTTAATAAAGCAAAATATCTTCTTTTTCTCATGCAAATCCCTTCTTCTTGTTTTAAATCACTTAACTGACTATTACATTCTGTTAATTGCTTTAACTCATTCTTCTATTCTTGATAACTCCTCTCATGCAAAAGAAAGCAAGACACATGTCTTTTTCTCATTCGTTGCACGTTCCTCAACTGTTCTCCTCCATTGATTCTTCTGAATTATTTGGACCATTGATCGATCTCTGTTGAAATCTATATAAACCCCCCTCATCTCCTTCATTAAGCCTCTCTCTTCGATTTTATTCTCAAGCATACTTAACAGCGCTTTGAGCATACATCGCATCGATTGAACAACTTTACGATCTTTTGACATTGATCTTTGAGCACACTACTTGCTTGTTGTAGCTATGGTTTCGCAACTTGATTGAGCAATCCACACTTCTCCAAAAGGGAACAATACATGTTTTGGTAAGAGCTTTCATTTGTCTTTGATTTTATGATAATGGCTTTTACTTAGATTGGTTCACTTTATGTGATTGGTTTTTGGTCTTATTAGTTTAGATTTAATCAATTTTTCCTCATACACATTCTGGCACGCCTGGTGGGACCCACTAATCCCTCTTTTTCTTTGAGAAATTGTTTTTTTAAGTCACAGTATGGTACAGCGCAAACGACATTTCAAAGCGCTTGTGGCAATATCATTAAGCGCTATTGGAGGCACAGTACAGCGCCCTTGGGGGCACTGCGGTGCTTCTGGTAATACAGAAAAGCGCTTCTGGTAATGCAGAACAGCGTGACTGGCAGTATTGTTAAGCGCTTTTGGCTGATTAGCTTTTTCTGACTTCGTTTGGTGTTCACAGGGTTTAATTCATTGCATATCTGTTGATTTGTCTAACAAGCTATTGTATTTGCCTTTCAATCCACTTTTGATACTTCCTAAGCTGATTTATTTAGGGATATCTTCGACATTTGACTTAAACCTATTTGTTACTGCATCTTCTAGATTTTTTGCATTTCACGATACAGATCTCTCAGATACTTCTTCTCAGAACAGTAGATCAATCATGGAATCCCATTTGGATCTGGTTATTTTGACCAAAGCTAACTTTTTTGTGATCTAAAACAGCACGGCGCGTTTGGCTATACAATATCACGCATTCATGAACACATTACAGCGCTTCTGGATATTGTGCAACGCTTCTGGTATTATTGTTTTACGCTTCTGGTCTGCATCACAGCACATTCGAAAACATAGTGCAGCGCTTCTGGATATCATTCAGCGCTTCTGGTATTCTTTTGTTACGCTTCAGGTTTGCATCACAGCGCTGTTGAATACACAGTTCGGCGCTTTTGGCAGCAGAGAGACACACTTTCGGTGAGACAGTAGCTCGCTTTTGGTCATATTGATTTATTTTGGCTAATTTATTAGTTTTTGTGGGACTAAACTGACTTGTTGCAGCCTCTTACTACTCACACAGAGCAAATAGGTCTTTTTAACATGTTCATGCAGGATGAGCA
Organism: Cunninghamia lanceolata; assembly: GCA_027924645.1. Classification (NCBI taxonomy): domain Eukaryota; kingdom Viridiplantae; phylum Streptophyta; class Pinopsida; order Cupressales; family Cupressaceae; genus Cunninghamia; species Cunninghamia lanceolata. Next base: position 853,912 of record BSBN01000022.1, read on the forward strand.
TTGAGGAAATTTTGATTTATCTCACTAAGTCTTAGAAACACATTGCATGGTTAAAGAGATAATTGAACAAATCATTTTCTTTGCAATTTAAGTCTTAGGAACATACTGCTTTTCTTAAGGGACAATGGACATGTATGTGAAAACACCTCAATTTTCTAAGGGACAATGGACATGAATGCCAAACACTTCAATTTTATAAGGGACAATTGACAACTACAAACGTGTGTGTGCCTAGTTTAGTTGCACCTTATTTTTCTTATAACGGGACAATTGAACCTTTGTTTGACGTGCTTGCTCTTACATTTCTGTACTTTCCTTTAAAAGGGCCTGCTTTTGGATTGTGCTTCATCCAAAAGGGACGACCCTAAGCGAAGTTTTCCTTTGAACCGCTATATAAAAGGGATAAGGCGAAAGCCAAGTCCTAACCAACGTCAGCCTTACCTTGTGGTGCCAAACTGAAAAGAGGTGTACTAGCTCTTTGTGGAAACGATTTTCACATTGAGCGAAGTGTTTGATACTCTTAGTAGGATTGGTTAAAGCTTTTAGTAGCTTGTCGCATTGCTCGTAAGGTGTTGGTCCCTCAAAGTCACTAAGAACCATTCTAGATAGAGACTACCCGACCTACCTCTGAACATTGCGGTAATCATCAGTGCAAGGGGAATCGATTTAAGCCCTTAAGATACTCACCATTGGCTCCCTTGAGAAGAGATAGTATTCCCTTGGCCATAAAGCTCTTGTGACCTACTTGAGCTTTCCAAGGGGAGGGTGAGATATCCCTACCTATCGTCTCTCGCAAAGATACTAAATATCTGACACCTTTATGGAATGATATTTTTATCGACGGAGTATTAAGCTGTGAGCTGATCTACTGCAATGAAACCTTGTCTCTAGGGATAAAAAGTGCTTGTTATTATTTGCAATTGTCTTATACCTGTGGAAACATTGGGCTTGTTTGGAGCCTCGAACATACACTATCTGTTGTGTCAGTCCCTTGTTTGTGCCAACATTATTTGCTGTGTTTTCTCTTGCCAAACAAATCCAATCAGAAACAGAAACAATCTATCAAAATTTTGCCTTTTAGAAACATCAGACACTACTTCAGCGCCCTTGGTATTACAGCAGCTCGCCTTTGGTAGTACAGTAGATCACCTTTGGCATAGAAATAACTCGCCTCCGGTAAAACTCTACTTCAGCGCCCTTCGTATAACAGTAGCTCGCTTTTGGTCACTGTAGCTCACCTTTGGCATAGCAGTAACTCGCTTCTGGTAGCTCAGTCCATTGCCTTTGGTGTCACAGTAGCATGCTTTTGGTAACACAGTCCTGCGCCTTTGGTCAAACAGTATAGCGCCTTTGGTCCAGTACATTGTGCATCAGAGTTTGTCCTTTTTTCAAAGCACCTCACAGAGTCCCAGCATTACCTTTTGTCCTAGTGTATCCCATGGTAACCACTAGGCTCCAGCAAACTATGAAGTCCAAGCAAGTTGTCCCTAAAAAGCACAAGTCGCCTCCTCACACACCACAATCAGGTCGTCTCAACATTACTCCCAAGGTTACTCCTAGTACACCTGCGGCAAAACCAATCAGCTCTCTGACCATGCCGCACATTGACCCACCAAGCAATCCTCAAGAGGATAGGATCCCTTTGATAAGTACACCTCAATACACCACCGGCTTGCCTCCGAATTTTGTCCCACAAGGTTATACTGCAGATCTAGCCCCATCTCAAGAAGAGCGACACTTTGAAATAGGTCAATCCTCTCAAGAAGATGAGCAAGATCTTGATGAATTCATGCAAGATCCTAGGGCCATAGCCACCATTAACAAAATCCTTAGTGAGAACCACGATCATTTCTTTCGTTTGCTAGTAGAGCAAGGAGCTAAATTACCCAAAGATTTTGATCTATCCAATCTTAGCGAGCCTAGCAACACCCAAGACACCATACAAGCAGTGCTAACCATGTCAACGGTGACCATGCCCTTACCTGAATAGAGCTCGCAGTATAGGAATCCCCTTTATCAAAACCCAACAGGGGAGAGACCCATATCACTGCTTTTGACACCAATGGAGATCTACAAAAACCAACAAGAAACTCTCCAATGTCAAGCAGAGTTAGCTAAGCAAGCCACCTTAGCTCGATCGAATATGCAACCACCTCCCAAAGTGTCCACCCCAATCGCAAGTGGAATCTTGGTTACCCCATCACGAATAGGTTTCCCACCAAATTACAATCTGGGGAATAATTATGTAGCCATGCAACAAGGGTCTCAACAAATACCACCTCCTATATCATCAAACCTTCATGTCTCTCAACCAATTAGAGTCATGCCACCCCAACCACAACATTCCTCTACTCTCATCATCAATCAGCCTCAACCATCACAAATCACTTCTACCTATGCCCCTCCTCCACAACGTTCATCCTCACTCAATTTTTTTCACACATTGCCTAGCCACTCTCAACATTCCCAACATCAAGTTTCCCAAAGCTATTTGCCGCCATCACAACCTAATCAAACGCACTTTAGCTTTCCTCCACCCAATTCTTTTCTTCAACCATCACAAAGCCAACATTCTTACCTAGTGCCACCTCCACCTCTTCCAAATCAAAACCTCCAATTCCAACCCAATCTGAACCAAACGTACAACCCGTATGATCCTAATCAATCTTATGACCCTTATAACACCAGTGTGCATGGCTTACATTATAATCTTCCATATGGGCAACACCAACCACTTTTGGGACAACAGGAGATGTTACCAACCCCTCCCACGACTATGGAGCTAAAAATCACAGAAGTTCAACAACAGCTATCTGATCTTATGTTTGGCCACACCAAGAAGACCTTCTCTTTAGAGGAAGTGTGTCCTTACCCTTTTGATCGGTCATTACCAATGATCCCTTTTCCTCAAAATTTTACTATTCCCAAGTTTGATAAATACAAAGGAAAAGGTGACCCAAAAGACCATCTTAGGGAATTCTATCTTGCTTGCTTCGAGCTCTCACATAACGACACATATCTTATGCGTCTCTTTCCTCGCAGTCTTGGAGGTCAAGCTATAGAATGGTTCTCACACTTACCCACGGGTATCAAGTCTTTCAACGAGCTAGCAGAGAAGTTTGCCACCCACTTTTCTTACAACGTAGAGCATGAGATTTCCATGACTGATCTATGCAACAATAAATAGAAAAATGGTGAAACTTTCATTTCTTTCCTTCAACGGTGGAGACAAATGGCTAGCAAATTCCCCTTCAAGATTCCTGAGAAACAGCTTGTTAGCATATTTGTGCAGAACCTCAACCAAGAGTTAGGTATCCACTTGCAAATTCTCAGTGCTACAACCTTTGACGAAATCACATACAAAGGAATCAATATTGAGAAGGCCCTCATTGCTAAGGGTGTGGTCAAAATCTTCAAAGAAACGAAAGACAATGCTCCTCATCAACAGATGAATGATAAACCCAAATACTGGAACAAAAACAAAAATGTGGTTAACGATGGTCTGGTTGATTCTAAACATGTCCAAACGTTGCAAACACCGCTGCAACTCTCTAAACCAAGTCAAGCTCCATCTCAACAATAGCAACAATAGCGGCAACCGTATCAAAATCAACAGCAACGACAACAGGAGCGACCTCAACAAGATTACCCTCCACGACGTCAATTTACTCCCTTGGGAGTGCCTATGGAGTCGGTCCTACAACAGGTTTTACAGAAAGGACTCATCACCTTACCAGATGCACCCCCATATGGTGAACCGGTTTACAAAACTGCGCGGTATAGAGAAAATGAATACTGTGAATTCCATCGGAGCAAAGGACATAGAACTGCGTCGTGCATGAAACTCAAGCACCTAATCCAAAATCTCATCGACGACAACCTAATCACTTGTGAGAATGAACAAGGGGCTCAAAACACAAACAAAGATCTTGATATGTACAAGGAACCATTCCCTCATCATGGTCCACCTCCTCCTCAGGATAGAGGTAAAGGTATCAATCATGCTTCCACTTCCTTTGATTCCATTGTCGGTCGTTTCGAAGAGAGTCGAGTGTCTACCCTCACCATCAAAGGTCAATCTACGGATTGCGTTGTTACAACTCATCGTGGTCGTGTCACCATTCATGGTCCTACACCCAGTCTTCCAAATCAATCTGATTATAATCTTGTCGAACATCTCGGGAAAATGCCGGCACAAATCTCTATCTTGGACCTTCTACGGTCATCACCTGCACATAGAGTAGTGCTAGAAAAAGCCCTCCAAGAGTCTTCCGTTCCTAACAATATAGCAGTCGCAGATTTCCAAGCTATAGTGGGTAATATTGCTTCGCCTTACAATGTGGTCTTCTCTGAGAAAGACCTCCCCTCCCATGATCCTTGTCACAATGATGCCCTTCATATTGAAGTTCTCATCCATAAGCGCAAAATCAAACGCATACTCATAGATGGTGGTGCTGGTCTCAACATCTATTCTTTAAAGTTACTTAAGCAATTGGGATACTCTGAGGATCATGTCAACTCTGATCATAGTATTACAATCAAGAGGTATGATGATGCTGAACGCTGCTCAAAAGGTGTTATCCACTTGCCTATACAACCAGGCCCTGTCATGCTTGAAACTAGGTGTCAAGTTCTTGATATTGAATTGCCTTACAACATTATCCTAGGCCACCCATGGATCCACGCAATGAAGGCTATTCCCTCCACGTACCATCAATCTCTAAAGTTCCCATACAATGGTACAGAGATAACTATCCCAGGAGACCCCAATCCTTTTGAATTCTGTCGTGTCTTGCAAGGCAGCTATAAAAATTGCAACCAAGTGCCTAAAAATGACAAAGCCCTTGAATCCCCACTATATGTTGATCGTAAAACTCTGACACAAGCCTCTACAAGTGAACCTACACCCCTCCCCAAAATCACAACTCGCATTCGAGATATAGGCTTTAGAACCTATGATATCTCCAAATCTTGTTGTGCAGGGCGGATGCCTTTATCCCCTAAATCTTACGGCCAACCACCCATTGCCAAAGTAACTAAAAAAGTAGCTATTTCTCCCCCAACATTCCTAACCCGATTCCAACATGGACGGTTATTGGAAGAGGAAACTATTGAGGACATTTCTTCTTGGCTCTATAAGGAGAAAGAACCAGTCACAATACCAGTCAAGCAATATGGCAATGGCTTAAGGATAGTAAAAAACATGGGCTATAAAGGCAAAGGTGGCCTTGGGAAACAAAATCAAGGAACTATGGAACCCATTGTTGTAAAAAAAAGCTAGACAAGAAGGGATTAGGATTTGGTAAGGAGGTACCGCGCGCCTTGGACATCGAGTATATCCTCGACTAGGTAGCTGACACTTTTCCCGTCGATTCGACGTCTACAGAGGATATCATCGATGACTCTTCCCTCCACATGACCAACCTATTCACAGAATCCTCCATTTTTATGCTATCCTCCGTATCCTTAACCTCCACCACCAGCACCTAGAATGTCACACTTGTCTACCCTGAACTTATCGATTGGGACCAACAAGGGTCCCCCGTTATAGATGTATTTCAGAATGGCGAAGCTTTAGCTGAGTTCATGGGACTTCGGGAAGGTATCCCTCTTGGCGATCATAAAGCAGGTTTTGTAATGGAACTAGAACCAACGGCTTATTTTGGTGAGAATGCCAAATCCTCCAGTCGCAAAAGTGAAAATAAAGAAAAATCTCTAGGTGAAAACTACACTGTGGCACCTCCTGATCACAAAATAGTAAAAACAAAGGACGTATCCAAAGGTGAAAACCCAACTGTGGCACCTGAGGATAGAGGATTTGACCTTCCCCTACCATCTAAGTATCAAGAGAAGTCAGCTCTCCTAGTGGAAGATTCTACAGAGATAAACCTTGGCACAAAGCAAAATCCAAAGACCACATTCCTAGCAGCATCATTATCAGAAACAGAGCACAGGAATCTTAACACATTCTTCTTACAGAGAACCATCAACTTTGCGTGGACTTATGCTGATATGCCAGGGTTAGACCCCAAGCTAGTTGTTCACTATCTCACTGTTGATCCAAAAGTTAAACCAGTAAAGCAAAAGCTGAGAAAGATGCACCACAGATAGCTCTCTTGGTGAAAGTGGAAATACAGAAGCTATTAGATGCAAAGTTCATATGACCTATCGACTATTCAGATTGGGTCTCAAACATTGTACCTGTGTCTAAACCGAATGGGCGCATCCGCATGTGTAACGATTTCAGAGATCTCAACAAGGCATGTCCCAAAGATGACTTTCCACTACCAAACATTGACATTATAGTGGACTTGACAGCAGGTCACGAGATGCTTTCTCTCATGGACGGATTCTCAGGCTACAACCAGATAAGGATAGCAGAGGAAGATCAACATAAAACAACCTTTACTTGTCCTTGGGGCAATTATTGTTGGTGCGTCATGCCATTTGGTCTAAAGAACGCAGGAGCAACCTATCAAAGAGCTATGACAGTGATCTTCCACGATCTCTTTCATCACATCATGGAAGACTATGTGGATGATATACTGGCTAAATCTTCTAGGGCGGATCACATACGGGTTCTAGGACAGATCTTCGACAGGCTCGAAAAATACCAAGTAAGACTCAATCCAAAGAAGTGTGTATTCGGTGTAACATCAGGGAAGTTGTTGGGATACATAGTATCTCGTAGAGGCATCGAAGTTGATCCAGCAAAAGTAAAAGCTATAGTAGAGATGCCTCCACCAAAGAACCTTAAAGCATTACGGAGCCTTCAGGGAAGGTGTAGACACCCTAAAATGATCGTGTTGTCAAATCACTTGCATTCCGTTATCTGTCTAATCACTTGCATTGCAAATGTTAATTAAATAATCTAATTATTTAATTAATTATCATCAAATTCTTCTAAATCTCCTAAATTCAACATTAATTAAATAAATCCTCTTTATTTAATTAATTAAATTAAATTCCTCTATATTCTTCCACAATTAAATAATTTTAATTATTTAATTTGATCATTATCCTCCTTCCAAAATTCACATCCACATTAATTAAATATATCCCATTATTTAATTAATTCATCACAATTCTATCTTATCTACAATTAAATAATTTACATTATTTAATTAAATCAATTGTTCTTCTAAATTTAAATAAATCAAATCAAATTTATTTAAATTATCTCAATCCTCTAAAAATAAATAAAATCAAATATTTTATTTATAATCTTTTTTCTTCCAAAATCATGCACAACAATTAAATAAATTTATTTATTTAATTTGCTTTCAAATCTTCTAAATTAAATAATTCTAATTATTTAATTATTTCTTCCAAAATATCTTCTCTAAATTTAAATAAATCAATTATTTATTTAAATTACTTTTTCTTCTAAATTTGAGTTATCTCTAATATAACTCAAGCTTTCTATATTTAATAAAGCAAAATATCTTCTTATTCTCATACAAATCCCTTCTTCTTGTTTTAAATCACTTAACTGATCATTACATTCTGTTAATTGCTTTAACTCATTCTTCTATTCTTGATAACTCCTCTCATGCAAAAGAAAGCAAGACACATGTCTTCTTCTCATTCGTTGCACGTTCCTCAACTGTTCTCTTCCGTTGATTCTTCTGAATTATCTGGACCGTTGATCGATCTTATTTGAAACCTATATAAACCCCCCTCAGCTCCTTCATTACCTCTCTCTTCGATCGTATTCTCAAGCATACTTAACAGAGCTTTGAGCATACAAAACGCGTCGATTGAGCAACCTTTACGATCTTTTAACATTGATCTTTGAGCACATTGAGCACACTACTTGCTTGTTGCAGCTATGGTTTCGCAACTTGATTGAGCAATCCACACTTCTCCAAAAGGGAACAATACAGGTTTTGGTAAGAGCTTTCATTTTGTCTTTGATTTTATGATAGTGGCTTTTACTTAGATTGGTTCGCTTTATGTTATTGGGTTCTTTGATTTTATTTAGTTTAGATTTAATCGATTTTTCCTCATACACATTATGGCACGCCCGGTGGGACCCATTGGTCCTAATTTAATATCAAATTTGTGGAATTTTTAGTTTGATTTCACAGGTTTTTAACACTTCTTTTAAGAGAGATCCGAAAAAGAATTTTTAAAAGAAGCTTGTTGGGCAAAAATGGACATCACGGTTGCGTTTGGAACGATCGAGAGGCAAAGAAAAACATATAATTTGACCTATTTCGGTGAAGGTAAAAAATTTTCACCTCTGGCACGCAACCCGAGGCCGTACAATCACGTGAGGTACAGTAAAAAAATATATATATATATTTTTATTTTTTTAAAAAAAGTTTTCTTTTCTCAAAAAATAAAAAAAAAATAAAAAAGCAAAAAATCCAAAACCCAGAAAGCAAATCAAACAAACAAAAAAAAAAGTTTTTAAAAAGCCATACCTGCGCAAGGTACAACAGGCCTGCACAGGCCGTACTTGGCAAGTTGGCAGCGTTGAAAAACTTAGCAAACTTTTTCATCGAGGTTTAAACTTTGTTTTAAACTTTTACAAGTTTAAACTTTAGTTTTAAACTTTTTAAATTTAGAAACTTAAAACAAAAAAAATGAAAATTTTAAAAAACTAATTTTAGTTTTTCAAAAATAAAAGATCTTTTTAGCCCACCTCCAGCTCAGAAGCAGGTCACATCAGTGACCAGGCGCCAATAATAAGGGGTTAAGTGAGAGCCTTTCTCAATGAGCTTTTTTAACCAATAGGCGATTTTCAAACCTCATTATCTTGGTCATACGGACACGTATTTCAGTGCTTTTTTTTTTTGAAATAGACTAGAATTTCGTGATCTACATCGTGGTGAAATTGGTTTTTTCTCAAGATTCTCTAATTTTTCAGAAAATTGATTTTCTCACTGCTGTCTCTGTCTCGTCACAGTTTTTAGACCTTCCAAGCTACATAACTTTCACAAACGGACTCGGATTCAGGTGATGTTTTTTTTTAAAGTTGATATTTTTCTGTCCTCTACACAGTGGTAATATTTTTTAAAGATTTTCAGAGATTTATTTTTTAAGACCACTCATTGGCCTATTCTTAATCTATGACTTCAAACACTTGCTAACTTTTGAGTTTGTGTGGACCTAATATCACTTGTTGCAGCTTCTTATCACTCACACAGAGCAAATAGGTTTTCTAACATGTTCATGCAGGACGAGCATTGAAGAAATCTTGATTTATCTCACTAAGTCTTAGAAACACATTGCATGCTTAAAGGGATAATTGAACAAATCTTTTTTTTTGCAAATCTAAGTCTTAGGAACATACTGCTTTTCTTAAAGGGACAATGGACATGTATGAACAAATACCTCAATTTTCTAAAGGATAATGGACATGAATGCCAAACACTTCATTTCATAAGGGACAATTTACAACTACAATCGTGTGTGTGCCTAGCTTAGTTGCACCTTATTTTTCTTATAACGAGGCAATTGAACCTTTGTTTGACGTGCTTGCTCTTACTTTTCTGTACTTCCTTTAGAAGGGTCTGCTTTTGGATTGCGCTTCATCCAAAAGGGACGACCCTAAACGGAGTTTTCCTTTGAACCGCTATATAAGAGGGATAAGGCGAAAGCCAAGTCCTAACCGACGTCAGCCTTACCTTGTGGTGCCAAACTGAAAAGAGGTGTACTAGCTCTTTGTGGAAACAATTTTCACATTGAGTGAAGTGTTTGAAACTCTTAGTAGGATTGGTTAAAGCTTTTAGTAGCTTGTCGCATTGCTCGTAAGGCGTTGGTCCCTCAAAGTCACTAAGAACCATTTTAGATAGAGACTACCTGACCTACCTCCGAACATTGCGGTAATCATCAGTGCAAGGGAAATCAATTTAAACCCTTAAGATACTCACCATTGGCTCCCTTGAGAAGAGATAGTATTCCCTTAGACATAAAACTCTTGTGACCTACTTGAGCTTTCCAAGGGGAGGGTGAGATATCCCTACCTATCGTCTCTCGCAAAGATACTAAATATCCGACACCTTTATGGAATGATATTTTTATCGACGGAGTATTAAGCTATGAGCTAATCTACTGCAATGAAACCTTGTCTCTAGGGAAAAAAAGTGCTTGTTATTGATTGCAATTATCTTAGACCTGTGGAAACATTGGGCTTGTTTGGAGCCTTGAACATACAATATCTGTTGTGTCAGTCCTTGTGCCTTTTTTGACCACTTGTTTGCTGTGTTTTCTCTTGCCAAACCAATCCAATCAGAAACAGAAAAATTTTGCTTTTGAAAAACATTAGACACTACTTCAGCGCCCCTGGTATTACAGCAGCTCGCCTTTGGTAGTACAGTAGATCACCTTTGGTCAGCAGTAACCCGCCTCTGACAAAACTCTACTACAACGCCCTTGGTATAACAGTAGCTCGCTTTTGGTCACTGTAGCTCACCTTTGGCATAGCAGTAGCTCGCTATTGGTAGCTCAGTCCGTCGCCTCTGGTCCACAGTAGCACGCTTTTGGTGGCACAGTCCTGCACCTCTGGTCAAACAGTATAGCGCCTTTGGTCCAGTACTTTGTGCATCAGAAGTTTGTCCGTTTCTTAAAGCATCTCACAGATTCCCAGCATTACATTGTGTCCTAGTGTATCCCATGGTCACCACTAGGCTACAGCAAACTATGAAATCCAAGCAAGTTGTCCCTAAGAAGCGCAAGTCGCCTCCTCGCACACCACAATCAGGTCATCTCAACATTACTCCCAAGGTGACTCCTAGTACACCAGTGGCAAAACCAAACAGCTCCCCGAACATGCCGCACATAGATGAACCAAGCAATCCTCATGAGGATAGAACCCCTTTGATAAATGCGCCTCAGTATACCACAGGCTTGCCTCCAGATTTTGTCCCACAAGGTTATATCGTAGATCAAACTTCATCTCAAGAAGAGCGACACTTTGAAATAGGTCAATCCTCTCAAGAAGATGGGCAAGATCTTGATGAATTTATACAAGATCCTAGAGCTATAGCTGCCTTTGATAAAATCCTTAGTGAGAACCAGGATCATTTCTTTCGCTTGCTTGCAAAGCAAGGTGCCAAGTTACCTCAAGATTTTGATGTGTCCACTCTCAAGGAAAGCAACAATGCCCAAGAAGCCATACAAGCGGTGCAAACCATGTCCATGGTAACTACGCCCTTACCTACTCAAGGCTCACAGTATAGGAATCCCCTTTTTCAAAACCCAACAAGGGAGAGGCCCATATCACCACTTTTGACTCCTATGGAGATCTATCAAAACCAACAAGAAACTCTCCAACGTCAGGCAGAGCTAGCTAAGCAAGCCACCTTAGCTCGATCGAATGTGCAACCTCCTAAAGTGTCCACCCCAATCACAAGTGGAATCTTGGTTACCCCATCACGCATAGGTTTCCCACCCAATTACAATCCGGGGAACACTTATGTAGCCATGCAACAAGGGTCTCAACAAATGCCACCTCCTATATCATCACACCTTCATGTCTCTCAACCAATTAGAGTCATGCAACCCCAACCACAACATTCTTCTACTCTTGTCCTTAAGCAACCGCAACCACAATATTCTTCTACTCGCATCCTCAATCAACCCCAACCGTCGCAAATCACGTCTACCTATGTCCCTCCTCCACAACGTTCATCCTCGCTCAACTTCTTTCACACATTGCCTAGCCACTCTCAACATTCCCAACATCAGGTTTCCCAAAGCTATGTGCCGCCACCACAACCTAATCAAACGCACTTTAGCTTTCCTCCACCCAATTCTTTTCTTCAACCATCACAAAGCCAACACTCTTACCTAGCACCACCTCCACCTCTGCCTAATCAAAACCTCCAATTCCAATCCAATCTGAACCAAACATACAACCCGTATGTTCCCAATCAATCTTACGACCCTTATAATACCAGTGTGCATGGCTTACATTATAATCTTCCATACGGGCAACACCAACTGCTTTTTGGACAACAGGAGATGTTACCAACCCCTCCCACGACTATGGAGCTAAAGATTGCAAAAGTTCAACAGCAGCTCTCTGATCTTACGTTTGGCCACACCAAAAAGACCTTCTCTTTAGAGGAAGTGTGTCCTTATCCTTTTGATCGGTCGTTACCAATGATCCCTTTTCCTCAAAATTTCACTATTCCCAAGTTCGATAAGTACAAAGGAAAAGGTGACCCAAAAGACCATCTTAGGGAATTCTATCTTGCTTGCTTCGAGGTCTCACACAACGACACATATCTTATGTGTCTTTTTCCTCGCAGTCTTGGAGGTCAAGCAATAGAATGGTTCTCACACTTACCTACGGGTATCAAGTCTTTCAACGAGCTAGCAGAGAAGTTTGCCACCCATTTTTCTTACAACGCAGAGCATGAGATTTCCATGATGGACCTATGCAACAATAAACAGAAAAATGGGGAAACTTTCATTTCTTTCCTTCAACGATGGAGACAAATGGCTAGTAAATTCCCTTTCAAGATTCTGGAGAAACAGCTTGTTAGCATATTCGTGCAGAACCTCAACCAAGAGTTAGGTTTTCATTTGCAAATTCTTAGTGCTACAACCTTCGATGAAATCACATACAAGGGTATCAACATTGAGAAGGCCCTCATTGCTAAGGGTGTGGTCAAAATCTTTAAAGAGACGACAGATAGCTCTTCTCATCAGCAATCGAACGATAAACCCAAATATTGGAACAAGAACAAAAACATGGTCAATGATGGGGTGGTCGATACTAAGCATGTCCAAACGTTGCAAACACCGCTACAACTCTCCAAACCAAGTCAAGCTCCACCTCAACAATAGCAGCAACAAAGGCAGCCTTATCCCAACCAACAGCAACGACAACAAGAGCGGCCCCAACAAGATTACCCTCCGCGACATCAATTCACTCCCTTGGGAGTACCCATCGAATCGGTCTTACAGCAAGCTTTGCAGAAAGGGCTCATCACCTTACCTGACGCTCCCCCATATGGAGAACCTGTCTACAAAACTGCACGTTACAGAGATAATGAGTATTGTGAGTTCCATAGGAGCAAAGGGCATAGAACTGCGTCTTGCATGAAGCTTAAGCACCTCATCCAAAACCTCATCGACGGTAATCAAATCACTTTTGAGGATGAATCACCAGCGCAACACACGAACAAGGATCTCGATATGTACAAGGAACCATTCCCTCTTCACGGTCCACCTCCTCCTCAGGATAGAGGTAAAGGTATCAATCACGCTTCCACGTCTTTTAATTCCATTGTAGGTCATTTTGAAGAGAGTCGAGTGTCTACCCTCACCATCAAAGACAAATCTACGGATTGTGCTGTTACTACTCGTCGAGGTCATGTCACCATCCATGCACCTACACCTAGGCTTCCAGTTCAGTCTTATTATAATCTTGTCAAACATCTAGGGAGAACACCAGCACAGATCTCTATTTTGGACCTTCTACGGTCATCACCTGCACATAGAGTGTGTTGCAAGTATGAGGTTATCTAGTGTTGTCATTGATGTCAACATACTCATATTGCATTGACAAGAAGGATTTGATGAGCTGTGTGCTGAGGATATTGAGAAAATTAGTCTCAGTCAGGAACAGTGAAGAACAGTGATGAGAAGAAGGTAAATGTACTGTATAGGATGAGAACCGGAGGATGCGGATTAAAGGGTTAGTAGATATGAGTCTTGAGATGCTACAGTTAAGATTTCAGAGGTCCGCATGAAGATCTGAAGGAGTTGTGGCTGCCGGTATAGAACCGGGTCTGGCAAGTATCCGGAGGTGACAGAGGATCACAAAAAGGTCCGGTGAGGTCCGGAATTGTATTATCCTAATCTGCGGATTGGAAGGAGTGTTTGGGATGTCCTTTTGATGTTTCATCCTGATTTGTGTATGATTTGGAGGTCCGGAAGTACCTCTTGCATTATGACAGTGGCGACAGACTGTGTTCTTGAAGTTCCGGATGAGGAAGACAAGAGATCCCAGTAAGCAGAGGAAGTGCGGATGTATCCGGACAATTCAGACAGGCTTGTGAAGGTTCTTGGATCATGGTTAGGTTGTGCTGTTGGTCCGCATTGATGGTAGAGCCCGGAATTGAAGTTATTCTTCCGGATGAAGTTCTTGCTCTGTGTAGCCAACCGGATGAGTTGTTCATCCTGCGAATGTTCTTGTGAAGGCCGACCGGATGTGTTATTCATCTTGCGGATACTCCTATGGTTGTTTGCCGACTTAGATGTTTGTTCCTAAGTCGATGTCTTGTATAAATAACGGTTTGTGAGTTCATTTCAGTGTGTGGTGTGAGGATGAGTATGAGATAGCGAAGAAACGTGCGAAAGGCAAAGCAGAGATTGTTGGGCTTAATTGGAACTGATCCGGACATGGTAGAGATGTCATTCTCCAGTTCAAGACTGTGATTTTCATCACTTTGTAGACAGTGTGTCTCCTTGTAGGCAGTGGGCCTCTTTGTGAGCAGTGTGCTCGGGCAGTGAGCCCTTATTGGCATGTGCCATTCATTTTTCTTTATTCTTCTAACAGAGAATAATTCTTGGATTAATCACCCCGTGGTTTTTCCCTTAACCGGGTTTTCCACGTCAAAATCTTGGTGTTCAATGTGTTGATGCTTATCTGCTCTTGTGTTTATGTATTATGCTTCCATGGATGATTATTTGATATGCTGCTAACTAACAACAGTGAGTTAAGTGTTTGAATGAAAAGAAGTTTTATACAACTGATTCACCCCCCCCCTCTCAGTTGTATGCCTTAGATCCAACAATTGGTATCAGAGCCAAGTTCCTCTGACATGAGCTTAACCGCTTGAGGAGATCCAGGATGTCGTCATACAAGAAGGATAGTCCGAAGTTCGATGGAACCAACTTCACTCTCTGGAAAGGTCGCATGAAGTGTCACTTGGAATGCATGGGAAAAGCATACCTGGGTATGATTTCAAAACCATATGTACCTCCACAAGGTGGTCCGACAACTCTGAATGAAATCACAGAAGCTGAAAACAATCTGCGGACCAAGGAAGCTCTTCTAAGCGCATTGAATGACTCAGATCTCTCGAATGTCATTGACCTACCCACTGCATATGAGATCCTAACTAAACTGGAACTTGTATGAAGGAGATGAGTTTGTCAAAAGTGCAAGGTTGCAAAGTCTGAAAGGGAAATTTGAAAGATTGAAAATGAGAGATGATGAAAACATCACTACCTTTATGCCAAGAGTAAATGAGCTGGTATGTGGAATCAGAATTGCTGGTGGAACTTTAGATGAAAATGAGATTGTCTGCAAAATCCTAAGATCCCTTCCTGCTGCCTACAAAATCAAAGTTGCTGCCATTGATGAATTCAGAGCCCACACAACTGTCACAAGAGAACAACTGGCTGGCAAACTAGCTGCATTTGAAATGACCGAGTTTGGAGATGATCCTCCCAAGACTGAATCTGCTTTCAAAGCCAGTGCCTATGTAAAAGGCAAACAGAGATTTGATCCGGGTGAAAACTCATCAAAGAAAATGTCATGGTATGATCAAGCAAGAAGAGACATGGAAGAAGAAGAAGCAGAAACAGCTCAACTTGAAGCCCTCATTGCAAAGAGACTGCCAAGAGGATCCGGTAAGTATGAAGGAAAACTACCCTTTAAGTGTTTCAACTGCAATAAGATTGGTCATTTTGCCTCAAGATGTCCGGAGAGATCTGCAAGATCTAATACTCACAGACAAAGGTTTCAAAAGAATTGCTATTATGTTCATGAAGAAGATGACAATGAAGGAGTAACAGATGATGAATCAGAACCAGGAAGCAAAACCGGAAATGAGTGGGCGTTTATAGCCATCAAGGAAGAAGATTCCTTGCTCTCTGAATCTGTCAATCACAAAGTTGTTGAAAAAGCCTTGGCTGCTCAAGTGGAAGAAAAGGATGATTGGGTTATTGACAGTGGATGTTCTCACCATATGACTGGTGACAAGAATAAGTTCTTAGATTTGGAAAGATATGAAGGAGGAATGGTAAAGTTTGGTGACAATTCTGTTGGCAGAATCAGAGGTAGGGGAACTATTTCCTTTGATGGTAAGAGCAAAACAGGAAATGTACTGTATGTTGAAGGATTGAAGCACAATCTTCTCAGTGTTGGTCAGTTGGTGGACAAAGGCTATGATCTCCGGTTCAAGAATGGAAAATGCAGAATCTTTACAAGCTCCGGAACTGAAATTGCATCCGGTACTCAGACAAGAGGTAACATCTTTCATCTGGTTGGTTCAAATAAAAGTTGTTTGTTTGTTCAAATTGATCAGAGTTGGTTATGGCATAGAAGAATGTGTCATGTAAATTTTGATAATATCATCAAAATAAGCAATACTCAGGCTGTGAGAGATCTTCCAAAGTTGATAAAACCTACAAATAGTGTGTGTAAAGAATGTCAGTTAGGCAAACAAAGCAGAGTCTCTTTTAAAAGCAAAGATCAGTCTTCTACCGGATTGTTGGAATTAGTACATACTGATCTATGTGGTCCGACAAGAATCAAGAGTCTGCAAGGTGATAGATATTTCATGTTGTTAATTGATGATCATTCCCGGATGATGTGGGTTACCTTTCTAAAAGAAAAATCAGAAGCTTTTGAGAAGTTCAAAATCTTCAAAGCTATGGTGGAAAATCAAACCGGATTGAAACTAAAGTGTCTAAGGTCTGATAGAGGTGGTGAATTTACATCTGGTGAATTCATTGACTTCTGCGAGAAACAGGGTATAAGGAGACAGTTGTCTGCTCCTAAGACTCCACAGCAGAATGGAGTAGTTGAGAGAAAGAACCGGACCATCCAGGAAGCTGCTAGGACAATGATGTTGGAAGCAAATGTTCCTCAAATGTTTTGGAAAGAAGCTATCAGCACTGCAGTCTACACTCTCAATCGAGTTCAAATCAGAAACAACACCGGTAAGACCCCCTATGAACTCTGGTTTGGCATCACTCCTACTGTGAAATATTTCAGAGTATTTGGTAGCAAGTGTTATATTAAAAGAGATGAAGATCTAGGAAAGTTTGATGCTAGAAGTGATGAAGGAATGTTCTTGGGCTACTCCACTCAAAGCAAAGCATACCGGTGTTACAATAAGAGATTGAGGAAGATGATAGAAAGCACCAATGTAAAGGTTGATGAAGGAATTGAGAAGCCTTCAAGATTTTATGAGTTTGATGAAGATGACCAAGACAGTGTTCAAGGACCTCAATCCTCTCCGGTGAGACAGAGTCATCCTGATCCGGTAAATCAGGAAGAAGAGATAGGTTTGAATGAGCCTGATCAAGAAACAGCAGTGCTGGATACTCCCAAAATTCCAAGGTATGTAAGACTGAATCACTCTGAAGATCAGATCATAGGTGACAGAAGCAAAGGTGTACAAACTAGAAGGAATATTGCTCAAGATCAGAATGAATGTTGTCTGATTTCAAAGATTGAACCTAAAACAATAAATGAAGCTTGCAATGATGAAAACTGGACCAAAGCAATGGAAGATGAACTGATGCAAATTGAGAAAAATCATACTTGGGATCTTGTTCCCAGACCTAGAGACAGGAATGTAATTGGAACCAAGTGGGTCTTCCGGAACAAACTAAATGAAGCTGGTGAAGTAATCAGAAACAAAGCTAGATTGGTCTGCAAAGGCTACTCTCAAATAGAAGGAATTGACTTTGAAGAGACTTTTGCTCCGGTAGCAAGAATTGAAGCAGTCAGATTACTTCTTGCATTTGCTGCCTTCAAAGACTTCAAGGTATATCAGATGGATGTCAAGTCTGCCTTCCTAAATGGTGATCTGGAAGAAGAAGTCTACATTGAACAACCGGATGGATTTCAATTGTCTGATAATAATGATATGGTCTGCAAGTTGAAGAAAGCTTTGTATGGATTGAAGCAAGCCCCAAGAGCATGGTATGAAAGGTTGGATAAGCATCTTGTGCAGATTGGATTCAACAAAGGTACTGCTGACAGTAACTTATATTTCAAAATTGATCATGAAAACATTCTGATTGTTGAAGTGTTTGTGGATGATATCATTTTTGGAGGAAGAGATAGTATGTGCAAAACTTTTGCAAATCAGATGAAAAGTGAGTTTGAAATGTCTATGCTTGGTGAAATGAATTTCTTCTTGGGTCTACAAATTACTCAAACAAAAGAAGGGATCTTCATTTCTCAGACCAAATATGTGAAAGAATTGTTAAAGAAATTTGGTATGGAAGACTCAAAGCCTATGAACACTCCTATGGCAACCGGATGTAAGTTAAGCAAAGATGATGATTCTCCAAAGGCAGATCAGACAAAGTATAGATCAATGATTGGTGGATTGTTGTATCTCACTCAAACTAGACCAGATATAATGCAGGCTGTTGGTCTTGTGGCAAGATTCCAGGCTGATCCTAGAGAATCTCATGTTATGGCAATCAAAAGAATTTTTAGATACTTGAAAGGAACAGTTGAGTATGGTCTATGGTATCCTAGAGATCCGGATTTCTCTCTTCATGCTTACACAGATGCAGATTGGGCAGGAGATGTGGATGACCGGAAGAGCACTAGTGGTGGAGCATTCTTTTTGGGGAAGAGATTGGTTTCTTGGCTAAGTAAGAAACAAGATGCAATATCTCTGTCTACAACTGAAGCAGAATACATTGCAGCAGCAGGTAGTTGCACTCAAATCTTATGGATGAAGCAGATGCTAAGAGACATCAAAGTTGAATATGAGGAGCCTATCACAATTTTCTGTGATAATTCAAGTGCAATTAACATTTCCAAGAATCCGGTATTGCATTCTAAGACCAAGCACATATCTATCAAATTTCACTTTTTGAGAGAACAAGTAAACAAGGAAGAAGTCAGATTGGAGTATGTTCCCTCCAAGGATCAGATTGCAGATATCTTTACAAAACCTCTTCCCAAGGACTCGTTCGAATATCTCCGGGAGAAGTTAGGGGTCATGGCCCCTCCGGTGATGAACTAAGATGCACTGATGTGCATCAGTCCGGTGGCTATCACAGTCATATCTTGTGATCCGGACTAATGGGGAGCTGCAACTAAGGGGGAGCAGCTAGTATGATTCTGATGTATGAGAATTGCAAGTATGAGCCCTTTGCCATTGATGTCAAAGGGGGAGAGAAAACATGTGAAAAACAAGTGATTGATGATCAAAGGAGGAGCAGTAAAGGAAGAGAAGACATATGAAAAGTTGAAGTTCTTGTCTTAATGGTTTTTCACATCATTTGTTGCCATCAATGACAAAGGGGGAGATTGTTGCAAGTATGAGGTTATCCAGTGTTGTCATTGATGTCAACATACTCATATTGCATTGACAAGAAGGATTTGATGAGCTGTGTGCTGAGGATATTGAGAAAATTAGTCTCAGTCAGGAACAGTGAAGAACAGTGATGAGAAGAAGGTAAATGTACTGTATAGGATGAGAACCGGAGGATGCGGATTAAAGGGTTAGTAGATATGAGTCTTGAGATGCTACAGTTAAGATTTCAGAGGTCCGCATGAAGATCTGAAGGAGTTGTGGCTGCCGGTATAGAACCGGGTCCGGCAAGTATCCGGAGGTGACAGAGGATCACAAAAAGGTCCGGTGAGGTCCGGAATTGTATTATCCTAATCTGTGGATTGGAAGGAGTGTTTGGGATGTCCTTTTGATGTTTCATCCTGATTTGTGTATGATTTGGAGGTCCGGAAGTACCTCTTGCATTATGACAGTGGCGACAGACTGTGTTCTTGAAGTTCCGGATGAGGAAGACAAGAGATCCCAGTAAGCAGAGGAAGTGCGGATGTATCCGGACAATTCAGACAGGCTTGTGAAGGTTCTTGGATCATGGTTAGGTTGTGCTGTTGGTCCGCATTGATGGTAGAGCCCGGAATTGAAGTTATTCTTCCGGATGAAGTTCTTGCTCTGTGTAGCCAACCGGATGAGTTGTTCATCCTGCGAATGTTCTTGTGAAGGCCGACCGGATGTGTTATTCATCTTGCGGATACTCCTATGGTTGTTTGCCGACTTAGATGTTTGTTCCTAAGTCGATGTCTTGTATAAATAACGGTTTGTGAGTTCATTTCAGTGTGTGGTGTGAGGATGAGTATGAGATAGCGAAGAAACGTGCGAAAGGCAAAGCAGTGATTGTTGGGCTTAATTGGAACTGATCCGGACATGGTAGAGATGTCATTCTCCAGTTCAAGACTGTGATTTTCATCACTTTGTAGACAGTGTGTCTCCTTGTAGGCAGTGGGCCTCTTTGTGAGCAGTGTGCTCGGGCAGTGAGCCCTTATTGGCATGTGCCATTCATTTTTCTTTATTCTTCTAACAGAGAATAATTCTTGGGTTAATCACCCCGTGGTTTTTCCCTTAACCGGGTTTTCCACGTCAAAATCTTGGTGTTCAATGTGTTGATGCTTATCTGCTCTTGTGTTTATGTATTATGCTTCCATGGATGATTATTTGATATGCTGCTAACTAACAACAGTGAGTTAAGTGTTTGAATGAAAAGAAGTTTTATACAACTGATTCACCCCCCCCCCTCTCAGTTGTATGCCTTAGATCCAACAGAGTGGTGCTCGAAAAAGCCCTCCAAGCGTCTTCCGTTCCTAACAACATAGCAATCGCAGATTTCCAAGCTATAGTGGGTAATATTGCTTCACCTTACAACGTGGTCTTCTCTGAGAAAGACCTCCCCTCCCATGATCCTTGTCACAACGATGCCCTGCATATTGAAGTTCTCATCCATAAGCGCAAAATCAAACGCATCCTCATAGATGGTGGTGATGGTCTCAACATCTGTTCTTTAAAGTTACTAAAGCAATTGGGATAATCTGAGGATCACGTCAACACTGATCATAGTATTACAATCAAGGGGTATGATGATGCAGAACGTCGTTCAGAAGGTGTTATTCACTTGCCTATACAACTGGGCCCTGTCATGCTTGAAACTAGGTGCCAAGTCCTTGATATTGAGCTGCCTTACAACATTATCCTAGGCTGCCCATGGATCCATGCAATGAAAGTTGTTCCCTCCACGTACCATCAGTCTCTAAAGTTCCCCTACAATGGTACGAAGATCACCATCCCAGGAGATCCTAATCCTTTTGAATTTTTCCGTGTCTTGCAAGGAAGCTATAAGAATTGTAACCAAGTGCCTAAAAATGACAAAGCCCTTGAATCCCCTCTCTATGTTGACCCTGAAACTCTCATGCAAGCCTCTACAAGTGAACCTACACCCTTCCCCAAAATCACAACTCGTGTCCGAGATATAGGCTTTGGCACTTATGATATCTCAGAATCTTGTTGTGTAGGGTGGATGCCTCTCTCTCCAAAATCTTACAGTAAACCACCCATTGCCAAAGTAACCAAAAAAGCAGCTATTCCTCCCCCAACATTCCTAACCCAATTCCAACATGGACGGTTATTGGAAGAGGAAACTATTGAGGACATCTCTTCTTGGCTCTACAAGGAGAAAGAACCAGTTACGATACCAGTCAAGCAATATGGCAATGGCTTAAGGATAGTGAAAAATATGGGCTATAAAGGCAAAGGTGGCCTTGGAAAATAGAATCAAGGAACTATGGAGCCCATTGTGGTAACAAAGAAGCTAGACAAGAAGGGATTAGGATTTGGTAAGAAGGTACCACGCGCCTTGGACATCGAGTATATCCTCGACAAGGTAGCTGACACTTTTCCCGCCGATACGACGTCTACAGAGGATATCATCGATGACTCTTCCCTCCACATGACCAATCTATTCGCAGAATCCTCCATTTTTACACTATCCTCCGTATCCTTAACTTCTACCACCAGCACCCAGAATGTCACGCTTGTCTACCCTGAGCTTATCGATTGGGACCAACAAGGGGCCCCCGTTATAGATGTCTTTCAGAATGACGAAGCTTTAGCTGAGTTCATGGGACTTCGGGAAGGTATCTCTCTTGGCGATCACAAGGTAGGTTTTGTAATGGAACTAGAGCCCACGGCTTATTTTGGTGAGAATGCCAAATCCTCCAGTCGCAAAAGTGCAAATAAAGAAAGATCTCTAGGTGAAAACCACACTGTGGCACCTCCTGATCACAAAATAGTAAAAACAAAGGACGTATCCAAAGGTGAAAACCCAACTGTGGCACCTGAGGATGGAGGATTTGACCTTCCCTTACCATCTAAGTATCAAGAGAAATTAGCTCTCTTAGTGGAAGATTCTACAGAGATCAACTTGGGTACAGAACAGAATCCAAAGACCACATTCCTAGCGGCATCCTTATCTGACACAGAGCACAGAAATCTTAACAACTTCTTGCAACGAACCATCAACTTTGCATGGACCTATGCGGATATGCCAGGGCTAGACCCTAAGCTGGTAGTTCATTATCTCACAGTTGATCCCAAAGTGAAACCAATCAAGCAGAAGTTGAGGAA
The DNA here is from genome assembly GCA_027924645.1 of Cunninghamia lanceolata. Taxonomy (NCBI): domain Eukaryota; kingdom Viridiplantae; phylum Streptophyta; class Pinopsida; order Cupressales; family Cupressaceae; genus Cunninghamia; species Cunninghamia lanceolata. The sequence goes on from BSBN01000022.1 coordinate 876,318, forward strand.
GATGCATCCACAGATAGCTCTCTTGGTGAAGGTGGAAATACAAAAGCTGTTAGACGCAAAGTTCATACGACCAATTGACTATTCAGATTGGGTCTCAAACATTGTACCTGTGTCTAAACCTAATGGGTGCATCCGCATGTGTAATGATTTCAGAGATCTCAATAAGGCATGTCCTAAAGATGACTTTCCACTACCAAACATTGACATTATAGTGGACTTGACAGCAAGTCACGAGATGCTTTCTCTCATGGACAGATTCTCGGGTTATAATCAAATCAGGATAGCTAAAGAAGACCAACATAAAACAACCTTTACTTGTCCTTGGGGCAATTATTGTTGGTGTGTCATGCCGTTTGGTCTGAAGAATGCAGGAGCAACCTATCAGAGAGCAATGACAGTGATCTTCCACGATCTGTTTCATCACATCATGGAAGACTATGTTGATGATATATTGGCTAAATCTTCTAGAGTGGATCACATACAGGTCTTAGGACAGATCTTTGACAGGCTTGAAAAATACCAAGTAAGACTCAATCCAAAGAAGTGTGTATTCGGCGTAACATCAGGGAAGCTATTGGGATACATTGTATCTCGTAGAAGCATCGAAGTAGACCCCGCGAAAGTAAAGGCTATAGTGGAGATGCCTCCACCCAAGAACCTTAAAGCACTAAGGAGCCTCCAAGGAAGGTTGCAGTCCATCAGGCATTTCATCTCACAGCTAGCAGATAAATGTCAACCCTTTCAGCACTTACTCCGAAAGGATGTCTCATTTCGATGGGACAACAAGTGTCAGGCAGCGTTTGATCAACTTAAAGAGTATCTAGCTACACCGCCCGTATTGGTTCCACCGGTTGCGGACAAACCTTTGATCTTATACATCTCCACTACAAATTCAGCCCTAGGGGCCCTGCTAGCACAGAATGATGACACAGGAAAGGAGCATGCAATTTATTACATTAGTAGAACCTTGGTGGGATACGAGCTCAATTATTCACCAATGGAAAGGGCTTGTTTAGCAGTAGTGTTCGCCTCCCAAAAGTTGCGGCATTACATGCTGAACCAACACACAAATCTGATAGCCAAGATTGATCCCTTGAAGTATCTACTAGCAAAAGCAGCTCTCACAGGCAGGCTAGCTAAATGGGTTATGATCCTTAGTGAGTTCGATATTGAGTACATGGATCGTAAGGCAATCAAAGGACAAGCCCTCGCGGATCAACTAGCAGATGCACCTATGAAAGGTACACATCCTATGGTAGCAGACTTTCCTGATGAGAATCTCTTCACTCTTACTACCTCCATAATGTGGAAGTTATACTTTGATGGTTCTTACACACAGCATGGATCAGGAGCTAGCATCTTATTTGTTACACCTCAGAATGACTACATTCCAAAGTCATATCGGCTAGCATTCCCTTGCACCAACAACATAGCCGAGTATGAAGCACTCCTTATAGGTCTCCATACAGCAGTTTAATGGGACATCACAGAATTACAAGTATATGGAGACTCACAGCTAGTCATTCGCCAAGTCACAGATGAATACCAAACAAAGGATGAAAAGTTGGTCCCCTACAAGCAACTAGTGGATGCCTACAAACCACATTTTTCTACCATCACATTTGAGCAAATTCCAAGAGAGCATAATAAAGCTGCGGATTCTATGGCTTCTGTAGGGTCACTGATTGACATGCCTGCAAATACACAGAAGTGTGAATTCTTGATCGAGCAATTGTTGATACCAGCCGTCAATGTTCCTGTTACTAAAACCATCTACGAACTTGTTGGTCCCAATTCCCCATGGTACGAAGATGTCTATGAATACCTCAAGAACAATACCTTTCCCCTTGACCTATCATCCACCCAACGCAAAACCTTTATCCGTCGATCCTCTCGTTACATCATTCTGGGTGATACACTATATCGTCGGAGTCTCGATGGTATCCTCTTACGATGTCTTAACGCGGAAGAAGCCGAAGCTACCTTACGAGACATACATGAAGGTGTTTGTGGTGCACATTCTACCGGTCCTAATCTGGCTAAGAAGATACTCAGAATAGGTTATTACTGGCCTACAATAGAGCAAGATGCTGCACAGTTTGCTAAGAAGTGTCTACAATGTCAGCAACATGGAGATCTGATTCACGCACCAGTTCATGAGTTACAACCTGTGACTGCTCCATGGCCTTTTTCTCAATGGGGTCTCAACCTCGTAGGACAAATCCACCCTTCCTCCTCTAATGGCCACAAGTTTATCATTACCGCCACTAAGTATTTCACGAAGTGGGTGGAAGCCATTCCTATGACCTATATCACCGGTAAACAAATAGCCAAGTTTATCCTAAACTACCTCATATGCCGGTATGGTATTCCCCAAGCCATTGTCACTGATAATGGGAGACCATTCAAGAACCAAGATGTTCATGCCTTATGCATACAATACAATATCCAACATCGCTTTTCAACTCCCTACTATCCGCAGAGTAATGGCCAAGCTGAGGCTTCCAATAAAACCATTCTCAAGATCCTAAAGAAAACGGTCAATGAAGCTGGTCGTGATTGGCACTTGCAACTCAATCCCGCCCTATGGGCCTACCGCACTAGTATTAGAACACCAACTGGTGCCACACCATATGCCTTGGTCTTTGGCTCTGAAGCCATCCTACCTATAGAGGTCGAGATCCCATCCCTCAGAGTATCCATGCAGGACCTGATCGACGGAGATGAGTATCGCACTTCCAACTTAGCTGAGCTTGAACTACTAGATGAGAGGTGCCTTGCTGCACTTAATCATCTCCATGTCTATCAAAACCGCCTCCGGCGTAATTACAACAAAAAGATCAAAGAAAGACAGTTTCAAGTTGGTGATCTTGTACTTAAGGAGAATCAGAGAAATCAAGCAGATCGAGAGAAGAAAGGCAAGTTTGAGCCTAACTGGTTAGGTCCCTTTATTGTGACAGCAGCATATGGATCAGGAGCTTATACTTTAGCTACACCTGACGGCATTCCTCTGGATGAGCCACTTAACAATGTCCATCTCAAGAAGTTTTATGCCTGATCCTCAGAGTATTCTAAAAAAAATAAAAAATAAAAAATAAAAAAAATAAAAAAATCCAAAAAAATCCATCCTCTGGTGAAAACCTGGCAAACAGGCGCCTTGGATAAGTACCATAGTGAAAACCTGGCAAACAGGCGCTATGCGTAGAGTCAGCATCCATCGTCTATTGAGTCCTATCCACTCCTTGTCCAGTTCGCAATGCGCCTCATCCATCCATCCATAATAAAACCATTGACTTTGTTTGCATTTCCATCTCCCTATCTAGTATAGCTTGGAAATTTGTCAGTGTCCATCGTCGTCTTCCCATGTCTTGATCTATGTCTACAGTTAACACTGTCTTGTCCTAGGTCAAGTCTTTCTGTGTCTTCTTCGGCAGTCACCCCTACAGTTTCCTCTACCAGAATGGGGGCAACTCTTTCCTTAACTTAGGTCTAGGATTGGTTCCTTGTTCGTGGTTCGCAGCACATACTTCGATCTTTTCTCATTTCCACAGGTAACACCCTTTAATGGACACAGAGTTCCTACGATAAGGCTGTTATCTTCTCAACACTTTTTCTACATCATCACCCTCACCAGAACTACATATTATCTCTTCGCAATCTTAAAGTACCTTGATCCCATGGATATGGGTATGTAGGCAGTCTGGATTACGAAGGAAGTATCCAGTACTCAGGTACATAAGATCACCTCTTCTCCGCACTTTTCCCACATCATCACATCTACCCAGAACTACATATTATCTCTTCACAATCTAAAGTACCTTGATCCCATGGATATGGGTATGTAGGTAGTCTGAAATATAACGGAAGTATCCAGTACTCAGGTACATAAGATCCCCTCCTCTTCAACTTGACCCATCTCATCACTCTGTCCAGAACTACATATTTATCACGTTCATCTTCCATCGTAAGTGTGCGTTGATCCCGTGGATATCGGTATGTAGGCAGTCTGGAATACGAAGGAAGTATCTAGTACTCAGGTACATAAGATCCCCTCCTTTCACCTTGACCCATTCATCACTCTATCCAGAACTACATATTTATCATGTTCATCTTCCATCGTAAGTGTGCCTTGATCTCGTGGATACAGGGTCTGTAGGCAGTCTGGAATACGAAGGATGTATCCAGTACTCAGGCACACACGATCCATCATTCTCCACCCGTTTCAATCCATTAGCACTGTCACAAATAAGGATTGCTCTTTATAAACAAATGTGAAACCATTGCAACAAGCTCATCCATTTACACCATCCATTTTTCCATGGCCTTATATAGTTTTCCAGCAAAGATCAATCAACAGTCTTTCTCTTATGTTCTCTCCTATCTCCTTTCTTCTATCTATCATCAACCCAACCTCGCCTATCTCCAACAAATCTTCTAGTCGAGCGTCAACACAGTTCTTCTGTCGCTTCCCTATCTTTCCTCTCGAGGGGGCACCCTACGCCAGCTACGCTGGGGCAACTACCTACACTGGGGCATCAAAAAACTGTATTACATCTTCAACAATCGTTTTCTTTGACGCAACGCTACATGCTGCATTGCATCAAAGAGGGGCAAAATGTAGACACCCTAAAATGACCGTGTTGTCAAATCACTTGCATTCCGTTATCTGTCTAATCACTTGCATTGCAAACGTTAATTAAATAATCTAATTATTTAATTAATTATCATCAAATTCTTTTAAATCTCCTAAATTCAACATTAATTAAATAAATCCTCTTTATTTAATTAATTAAATTAAATTCCTCTATATTCTTCCACAATTAAATAATTTTAATTTTTTAATTTGATCATTATCCTCCTTCCAAAATTCACATCCACATTAATTAAATATATCCCATTATTTAATTAATTCATCACAATTCTATCTTATCTACAATTAAATAATTTACATTATTTAATTAAATCAATTGTTCTTCTAAATTTAAATAAATCAAATCAAATTTATTTAAATTATCTCAATCCTCTAAAAATAAATAAAATCAAATATTTTATTTATAATCTTCTGTTCTTCCAAAATCATGCACAACAATTAAATAAATTTATTTATTTAATTTGCTTTCAAATCTTCTAAATTAAATAATTCTAATTATTTAATTATTTCTTCCAAAATATCTTCTCTAAATTTAAATAAATCAATTATTTATTTAAATTACTTTTTCTTCTAAATTTGAGTTATCTCTAATATAACTCAAGCTTTCTATATTTAATAAAGCAAAATATCTTCTTATTCTCATGCAAATCCCTTCTTCTTGTTTTAAATCACTTAACTGATCATTACATTCTGTTAATTGCTTTAACTCATTCTTCTATTCTTGATAACTCCTCTCATGCAAAAGAAAGCAAGACACATGTTTTCTTCTCATTCGTTGCACGTTCCTCAACTGTTCTCTTCCGTTGATTCTTCTGAATTATTTGGACCGTTGATCGATCTTATTTGAAACCTATATAAACCCCCCTCAGCTCCTTCATTACCTCTCTCTTTGATCGTATTCTCAGGCATACTTAACAGAGCTTTGAGCATACAAAACGCGTCGATTGAGCAACCTTTATGATCTTTTAACATTGATCTTTGAGCACATTGAGCACACTACTTGCTTGTTGCAGCTATGGTTTCGCAACTTGATTGAGCAATCCACACTTCTCCAAAAGGGAACAATACAGGTTTTGGTAAGAGCTTTCATTTTGTCTTTGATTTTATGATAATGGCTTTTACTTAGATTGGTTCGCTTTATGTTATTGGGTTCTTTGATTTTATTTAGTTTAGATTTAATCAATTTTTCCTCATACACAGAAGGTTGCAATCCATCAAGCATTTCATCTCACAGCTAGCAAATAAGTGTCAACCATTTCAACACTTACTCCGAAAGGATGTCTCATTTCGATGGGACAACAAGTGTCAGGCAGCATTTGATCAACTTAAAGAGTATCTAGCTACACCTCCTGTATTGGTTCCACCAGTTGCGGTCAAACCTTTGATATTATACATCTCCACTACAAATTCGGCCCTAGGGGCCCTTCTAGCACAAAATGATGAAATAGGAAAAGAGCATGCAATTTATTATATCAATAGAACCTTGGTGGATATGAGCTCAATTATTCACCAATGGAAAGAGCTTGTTTAGCAGTAGTGTTCGCCTCCCAAGAGTTGCGGCATTACATGTTGAACCAACACACAAATCTGATAGCCAAAATTGATCCCTTGAAGTATCTACTAGCAAAAGGAGCTCTTACAGGCAGACTAGCTAAATGGGTCATGATCCTTAGTGAGTTCGACATTGAATATATGGATCGTAAAGCAATCAAAGGACAAGCTCTCGCAGATCAACTAGCAGAAGAACCTATACAAGATACACACCCTATGGTAGTAGACTTTCCAGATGAGAATCTATTCACTCTTTCCAACTCAATAATGTGGAAGTTGTACTTTGATGGTTCCTACACACAGCATGGATCAGGGGCCGGCATCTTGTTTGTCACACCTCAAAATGACTATATTCCTAAGTCATATTGGCTTGCATTCCCTTGCACCAACAACATTGCCAAGTATGAAGCACTCCTTATAGGTCTCAATACAGCAGTTCAATGGGACATCACAGAATTACAAGTATATGGAGACTCATAGTTAGTCATTCGCCAAGTCACAGATGAGTACCAAACAAAAGATGAAAAGTTGGTCCCCTACAAGCAACTAGTGGATGCCTACAAACCACATTTTTCTAGCATCACATTTGAGCAAATTCCAAGAGAGCATAACAAAGCTGCGGATTCTATGGCTTCTGTAGGGTCACTGATTGACATGCCTACAAATACACAGAAGTGTGAATTCTTGATTGAGCAATTGTTGATACCAGCCGTCGATGTTCCCATTACTAAAATCATCTGCGAACTTGTTGGTCCCAATTCCCCATGGTACGAAGATATCTATGAATACCTCAAGAACAAAACCTTTCCCCCTAACCTATCATCCACCCAACGCAAAACCTTTATCTGTTGATCCTCCCGTTACATCATTCTGGGTGATACACTATATCGCCAGAGCCTTGATGGTATCCTCTTACGATGTCTTAACGCGGAAGAAGCCGAGGCTACCTTACGAGACATACACGAAGGTGTCTGTGGCGCACATTCTACCAGTCCTAATCTTGCTAAGAAGATACTCTAAACAGGTTATTATTGGCCTACAATAGAGCAAGATGCTGCACAGTTTGCTAAGAAGTGTCTACAATGCCAGCAGCATGGAGATTTGATTCATGCACCAGCTCATGAATTACAACATGTGACAACTCCATGGCCTTTTTCTCAATGGGGTCTCGACCTCGTAGGACAAATCCACCCTTCCTCCTCCAATGGCCACAAGTTTATCATTACCACCACTGAGTATTTCACGAAGTGGGTTGAAGCCATTCCCATGACCTATATCACCGGTAAGCAAATAGCTAAGTTTATCCTAAACTACCTCATATGTCGGTATGGTATCCCCCAAGCTATTGTCACTGATAATGGGAGACCATTCAAGAATCAAGATGTCTGTGCCTTGTGCACACAATACAATATCCGACATCACTTTTCAACTCCCTATTACCCACAGAGTAACGGCCAAGCTGAGGCTTCCAATAAAACTATTCTCAAAATCCTCAAGAAAACTATCAATGAAGCTGGTCGTGATTGGCACTTGCAACTCAATCCCGCCCTATGGGCCTACCACACAACCACACCCTATGCCTTGGTATTTGGCTCTAAAGCCATCCTACCTATAGAGGTTGAGATCCCATCCCTCAGAGTTTCCATGCAGGACCTGATCGGTGGAGAGGAGTATCGCACTTCTAGATTAGCTGAGCTAGAACTCTTAGATGAGAGGCGCCTTGCCACACTTAATCATCTCCATGTCTATCAAAACCGCCTCCAGTGTAATTATAACAAAAAGATCAAATAAAGATGGTTTCAAGTTGGTGATCTTGTACTAAAAGAAAATTAGAGAAATCAAGCAGATCGAGAGAAGAAGGGCAAGTTTGAGCTTAATTGGTTAGGTCCCTTCATTGTGACAGCAGCATACGGATCAAGAGCTTATACTTAAAAAAAAAAAATCCAAAAAAATCCGTCCTCTGGTGAAAACCTGGCAAACAAGCGCCTTGGATAAGTACCATAGTGAAAACCTAGCAAATAGGCGCTATGTGTAGAGTCAACATCCATCATCTATCGAGTCCTGTCCACTCCATGTCTAGTGCACAAAGCACGCCTTTCATCCTTACATCCATAATAAAATCATTGACCTTGTTTGCATTTCCATCTCCCTATCTAGTATAGCTTGGAAATTTGTCAATATCCATCATCGTCACCCCACATCTTGATCTATGTCTACAGTTAACACTGTCTTGTCCTAGGTCAAATCTTTCTGTGTCTTCTTCGGTAGTCACCCATACACTTTCCTCTACCAGAATGGGGGCAACTCTTTCCTTAACTTAGGTCTAGGATTGGTTCCTTGTTCGTGGTTCGCAACTCACACTTCAATCTTTTTCTACTTTCTGCAGATAACACCCTTTAACAGACACATCGCTCCTACGATAAGGCTGTTATCTTCTCAACACTTTTCCTACATCACCACCCAACCAGAACTACATATTATCTCATTTCAATCTTAAGGTACCTTGATCCCATGGATATGGGTATGTAGGCAGTCTGGAATACGAAGGAAGTTTCCAGTACTCAAGTACATAAGATCTCCCCCTTTCACCTTGACCCATCTCATCACTCTATCCAGAACTACATATTTAGCATTTTCATCTTTCATCGTCGTGTGCCTTGATCCTGTGGATACAGGGTATGTAGGCAGTCTGGAATATGAAGGATGTATCCAATACTCAGGCACATATGATTCATCATTCTCCACCCATTCCAATCCATTAACACTGTCATCCTTCTAGTCTTCCATTTTTCAAAATCCATTCGCCGACTTGACTAACTCAAGCAGCAAGCTAGCGCATCCTTTCAAAGCAAAAGTCCTTAACAAACCTGAAGCAAAGAGGCCTACTTCCAGAGTCACCTACTGTCCTGCATTCCGATTGCCAACATCAGCTAAGTACCGCTTAACCAAAGCCCTAGATCAACAAGCTTGTCTTCTGCGCAGTGTTCCATTGTCGAGACCAACACACGCGTCTCCTGCGACATGTGGCATTTCCTGCAGCGAGACATTGTCTTTTTAGGTAGATAGCACCCTTTAACGGACACAGAGTTCCTACGATAAGGCTGTTATCTTCCCTATCCAATCTATCTTGAGCAACCTCTTTGGCAAGAGAATATGTTGGATGTATGTTTACTTTGTAAGTCAGTCAATTTGTGTTATGGTTTATCTTTTATTCCTTTATCCATTACCTATTCAAGACTACCTTGATTTATCTATAATCTTGGTATGTTGCGATGTAGTACAGATTGGGGGCATAGTCATTTGCTTTTGTGTGCCGTGTTTGAGGAATGATCTTTGGCATCTTTCTTAGCATTATATTTATCTTTTGTGTGTTACGACCTATCATCTTACATATTAATATTCTTCTTGCATTTACATGTATTGAAGTTTATTTATGTTCAAGACTATGGCTTATTCACATGTTCCAACAAGGTCATATTATGTCTAAAGGGATCTAAGTTCAATCTGCTTGCTTGCAGAGTCAACGTCCACGCACTCGGATATTACTGCACCTTGGTCTTTTATACCTTGGTAGCAAACTATCCACGTGCTATATCAAAAATAAGGATTGCTCTTTATAAACATTTGTGAAACCGTTGCAATAAGCTCATTCATTTACCCATCCATTTACCCATGGCCTTATATAGCTTTTTCTAGCAATGATCGATCAACAGTCTTTCTCTTATGTTCTTTTCTATCTCCACTTTCTTCTATTCAACCTCGTCTATCTCTAACAAAATCTTCTAGTCAAGCGTCAACATAGTTCTTCTGTCGCTTCCCTGTCTTTCCTCTCGAGGGGGCACCCTACGCCAGCTACATTGGGGCAACTAGCTACACTGGGGCATAAAAAAATTGTATCACATCTTCGACAATTAATTTATTTGACGCAACGCTATAAACTACATCGCATCAAAGAGGGGCAAAATGTAGACACCCTAAAATGACCAACTTGCCACGCTACTTGCATTTCGTCATTTCTTCCTAATCACCTGCACTCAACGTTAATTAAATAAATCTAATTATTTAATTAATTTCACCAAATTCTTCTAAATCACATACTTTCGACATTAATTAAATAAATTCTCTTTATTTAATTAATTAAATTAAATTCCTCTATTATTTTTCCACAATTAAATAATTTTAATTATTTAATTAGATCATTATCCTCTTACCAAAAATTAAATCCACATTAATTAAATAAATCCAATTATTTAATTAATTCAACAAATTCTCTCTTATCTAAAATTAAATAATTCTTAAATTATTTAATTAAATCAAAATTTATTCTTCCAAAATCATGCACAACAATTAAATAAATTTATTTATTTAATTTGCTTTCAAATCTTCTAAATTAAATAATTCTAATTATTTAATTATTTCTTCCAAAAATATCTTCTCTAAATTTAAATAAATCAATTATTTATTTAAGTTGATTTTTCTTCTAAATTTGAGTTATCTCTAATATAACTCAAGCTTTCTATATTTAATAAAGCAAAATATCTTCTTTTTCTCATGCAAATCCCTTCTTCTTGTTTTAAATCACTTAACTGACTATTACATTCTGTTAATTGCTTTAACTCATTCTTCTATTCTTGATAACTCCTCTCATGCAAAAGAAAGCAAGACACATGTCTTTTTCTCATTCGTTGCACATTCCTCAACTATTCTCCTCCATTGATTCTTCTGAATTATTTGGACCGTTGATCGATCTCTGTTGAAATCTATATAAACCCCCCTCATCTCCTTCATTAAGCCTCTCTCTTCAATTTTATTCTCAGGCATACTTAACAGCGCTTTGAGCATACATCGCATCGATTGAGCAATTTTACGATCTTTTGACATTGATCTTTGAGCACACTACTTGCTTGTTGCAGCTATGGTTTCGCAACTTGATTGAGCAATCCACACTTCTCCAAAGGGAACAATACAGGTTTTGGTAAGAGCTTTCATTTGTCTTTGATTTTATGATAATGGCTTTTACTTAGATTGGTTCACTTTATGTGATTGGTTTTTAGTTTTATTAGTTTAGATTTAATCAATTTTTCCTCATACACAATAACATCGCATCACATGTAGAGTCATCATTTGCATATATCATATAAAATCTGCATCCATCACATAGAATTTGCATACATCACATAAAGTTGCATACAAAACTCACATAAGCATCACATCAAAATCATGTAGTACCATCTCATGAACATATATAGTACCATCCCATCACATGCATCCATGAACCATATAATCATCTATAAACCATGTGCATACATAACATCATAAACATCATCCATAATGCATAACATATACAAAAGCATCACATAATCATATAATCCCATAGAACATAACTCATAACGCATCGCATAACATGAAACCATAACATAAAATTAATAAAGCATCTCATAAATCCATCATATCATATGCATGTAGAAATAATAACACATCATATAGTCATCATAAAATAGTTTGTCTCATATATATCAGAAAAGTGTTACAAGTACAATATCAAAATCGCTATCAAAAATAGAGCTTGTAGGCTTCATAAAAAATAAGAGCTCGCAAGCTCGATCAAAATATGTGTCTAATCTATCAAACATCAACCTAGACGGTGTTACTCTCACCACCAGATGGTGCTTTCCCTTAAGGTCCACCCCTATGTTCTAAACTAGCCCTGGAATCGGATGGCCTATCATATGGTGCAGCTCTCCTCTGTGACACCCCGACACTACTATGTGACCGTTGTGAGTGTGACCTACTGGTGCTCCTACTCTGATAGTTGGGTACCCTCTACTCAGTTGGTACCACACCCTCATAAAGCCCCCTGTAATATTGTGCCTCCTGGGCTACCCTGTAAAAGGCCTGTGCAAACTCAGTAGTTGCACCACCAACTATAGCTATGAAATCTATGCTATGTTTCTCTTCTCTCTAAGCCCTGATGATGGCCATATCTCTCTCAGTTGTACATTGTGACAGCTGACCCTCTAAGCTTTCCACTCATACCTATAGCCCCTACATCTAGACCTGCATGGCCTCCATCTGTGCCACAAAATCTCCTCTACGGTCTCCCACATCCTCCATCGGCTCATCCTCCCCAACCTCCACTATGGGCACATCATGTAGTGCCTCCTCTATCACCCTCTCCTCCTCTACATCTATCTCCTCCTCATCTCCCCTGATTTCCTCTCCTTCAATATCCTCCATTGCCATGTCCTCCTTCTCTCCCATCTGAATCTCTCCCATGGCCACTGCCACCTGGCCAACAACCCCCTCTCCCTCCTCACAGATAGGAGAGAGTCGAGGACCTCTATCACCACTATCCCTACCTCTCCCCATGTCTCCTCTCCCTCTATCCCCTATCTCCTCTTCCCTCGCTGTCACCACCATCATCTCCACCATCGTCATCACCTCCCTGACCTCCATCCCAACCTTGACCTCGACCTCAGAATCTACCTCTGCGCCCCCTCCCTTACCGCTCCACTGGTGCAAGCTCATTTGGATGTAAATACGATACTGTCCTATGCTCTGCCCACCAAGTGTCATACTCAGGTGTCATGCCCACATCTGCCACAGCTGCTTGTGCTCCCCACTGAATCAGCCGCAATCCTGCGATCTCATGGATGGCCATCTGCACACTAATCATCGAGCCCCAATCAGAAGTCTCATGTGTGGACTGAGAAAACTTAGCTATCCCCACTAGAACACCCTGTCGTTCGCCAAACTGTCGCAATACCCGCTTTGGCAAGTGTTACTCAATAATATGTTGGCTCTACACTGTATGCCCAATCAGATACCACGTGTGCCAACAATAGGGCAAATGATCTATGTCCTCTAACCATGGACGATAGTCTCTATAAGGCCTCCAGACGAACTCATCTAGGTGATCTAAATCATGTCTCCAGTAACCCACATCGCCTGGCTGAACCTGCACAACTACTCCTGAGTAAATGTACACATAAGGAAACTCCTCAAGAATCTCTCGAGTCACAGGAGGCCTGAATATTGGGATCCACTCCCATGCCCAAATCATAAGCAAGGTGATACCACAACTGATCAACTGCTCTCCTCTATATGCTACCTCGTGCAACTAGAAGTATAACATCTCTAGCAAACAATGCCCACAAGCATACACCATGGCCTCCACCATCATGCCCTCCAGCATCTCTCCCCATCCAACTAGAAATCCATGCCCATGTTGATCAGGGATCACAATGCCGTTGATGCAAGTACATAGAACCACGATCAACCTATCATACTGATCCGCTAGGGTGTCCTAGTGGATCTCATAATCCCCTACACTGAGATCTACATCACTATCTGTCTCAAAAAGATGCTTGAGGGTGGGCAACCCTTTCTTTACACTATAAATCACTCGCTCCCCATGGATGGGAACCTGTAGAATCTTCCAAACATCCTCCAAGGTCACGGTAGCCTCCCCGGTAGGCAGGTGGAATGAGCTAGTATCTGAGTACCATCACTCGGCCTACATAGTCAACCATCCTCTGTTAGCCCTAATAATGGGCATAAAGGCAACATGGTACAGTCTGAGGGTGTCCCGTGTGTCCTTCTCCTCTATGGTCAAATGATGTCACAACATATAACAGGTCAGTCGACTCTCGCGAGTATTAATCAATGTCAATCTCACCAGCATTCACAAGGCATCATGTTCTGTCAGTCAAAACCCCTAAGCAAAACCTATCAGAAGCAAACAGAGTCAAATCAGGGTCAAAAACCTAACCAACAACTATAAAACATGCAGATGCATCACACCATCAGTACACTGTGTTGCACCTAAGTGAGTGTGTCACAAGAATCTTCAGACGCATCTCAATTTCTCAATTGCATCATAGAAACTTTCAGGTGCATCGCAATTCCTCGATTGTGTCACACATTTTGGCAGGTGCGTCACACCTGGTAGATGTGCGGGGGCTAATGTGATTGCGTCACATTAACCTGCTCCTATGTCATAAAAAATAATTACACTGCAAGACCGTGAATGTAGCGCACGACTTCATGTATGCATCATTCACAAACACATTTGCTATGCAAAAATTTGCACTGCATTTGTGCCCTATGTTCGAGCCCTAAAATCTACATCAAAATGCAAAAATTGAAAAGCCAGGTTTGGACACTTACCGTCATGCCTGTCCCAGGTAGCCATCCATATGTCCTAACCCTCGATTTGTGGTGGTGGCCAACTAGAATCGGTGACATTTTGAAAGCAGCTTTGCAACAAACTCAACTCTCATAGCTCTAAGCTCTCTAAAAATTCTAAAGATTGAATGCACAAATGAACTCTTTGGGCCCCCCTAAAGGCTATTTATAGAACCTTTTGACCTAAGTGGGACCCCTTTTGGCAAATTTGGTCATCCTTGCTCCTATTTTTGGTGCATTAGCTACTTTTTGAGCTTAATTTTTTCTATCGGAATACTTTTGACCCTCCACACAACTTTTCGGGAAATTTCCAAATTTTTTGAATGTTTTTTGAAAATTTAAAAAATTTCCCAACGGGGCATAAGGCTATCCCACCTCGTCCGAGGCATGCTAGGGCAAGTTCAGAGCATATTTTTCAAATTTTTCTTTGACACAACATCATAATTGACATTGTATCAAAGAGGGGCAAAATGTAGACACCTAAAAATGTCCTGAATCTGCAAGCACTATTTTCACATCAATCTCTTCTTAATTCCACATTCTGCTATTAAATAAATAATTTTTAATTGTTTAATTAATTTATTTTCCTATCCCTAGCCTATAATTAAATAAATTTTATTTATTTAATTATTTGTCTATTTTCCTTTATTTTCCTCTCTAATTAAATAATTAATTTTAAATTATTTAATTATTCATTCTCCAATGTCTTCATCACTCAGTTAATTTAAATAAGTAAATATTTATTTAAATTTATCCCTTACCTCAATTAAATAAATCATATTTGTTTAATTATTGGTTCCCACTCATTCTCCCCTTTCAAATAAATTAAATAAATTGTCAAATTTATTTAATTTAATCACACTCACACCTCATCATATTTTCAAATTTAAAATTCCCTCTTGTCCTCTTGTGAGAGGGAAACCCTACTCAATCCTCACCATCCATTTCACTCAAAAGTCAACACTCAATCTACACCCTTCATTCAACCCTAACTTTCTATAAAAACACTTCTCCAGCGTCATTTTCTCACTTCCTAGCTTGTTGAGCACAAGAATATTCTCCAAGATTTTTCTAAATCAGTCCACTGAGCTTCTCATGAGTTTTGCAGGTCTGCAAATCTAAGAACATCATAAGCAAAGTCAAGGAGAACAATGGAGAGAAGCCAAATGTAGATTAGGAATTTAGTTGGTTTGCTTGCATGTTTGATTTCTAGGTTGTTTGCACTCCATTGATGAGTTAGGTCTTGTGCGGTTTGATTTTAACATGTTTATCTGATTTAGCCTGACTTACACTACCAAATCCTCACTTTTGAAATAAATCTTTCATAAAACCCTAAATTTTATTGATGCTAGGTCTAAAGTGATGCCAAAATTAGTAAAACTTGATATTATCACTCCCTATCATGGACTCTAGGTGAAGGAAAAGCTACGACATGCTTGCTATAAGCTGAAAATGCTTAAGAAAATCTAGAAAACCCTAGCTTTTACCAGCAAATGGATGAAATATGTGTCCTCAACACCTTGTCCATACATGTGTATTGAAGTTTCATTACAAAAAAAAATCATGGTGTTTGTAATCTTAACAAGAAGTCTGTGATGTTGGCGAGGAGTTAATGTAAATAAGAGTGACTATCAGATTTTTTTGATAAGTGAGAATCTATGTTGTCATACATATCTGCCTTATAAATATGTTTTTATCAAATTTGTGTGGTTGAGCATGCTCCAATAGTTGTGATAGTATTTGTGGATTTAAGGTTTAATATTTTTAAAAGTTTAACACTACTAGTTGTGACTATAAGGTTGTTAGTATTGACTATAAGTACTTACAATTGAATGAAATGTGCTCTTTAGATCTAAAAAGCAACCAATCATGTAATGCCACATCATCTCACTAACAAAACATGATTTAATGCATAATTGTTAGAGGTGTGAAGTTAGGATGCTCAAATATTAGGTCCACTCCCCTATATTTTTTGATAACTTTCAACAACAATGTTGTGTCGCAGTGTTGATCTCTTATCAAAGGGCAGCATAAACGAAAGAGTGGTGAGGTTAGTGTGTGGTAGTATTTGTAGATAGTGTGATTATCCCTATTTGTGGTAGTATTTGTGTATTTCTTCTCATTTGGCACTAAAGTCCAACGATTTGGAACTCTTAGAAGAGAGATGTTCTCTCACTGTGCTTGTAAGATTGGGATTTGATTTCTTGTATTGTATAAGGGATTTGGTGGTATACTTGTGGATAAGTACCATCATGATTCACAAATATTGTGAAACTATAGCAGATCAACAACAACAAAGCCAAAATGTCAAAACACAAGAGACAAAAGGGGAACTAGGATTTAGTTTAGTTTCATATACTAGAAAGATGCCAAGAGTGAAATTTTGCATTCCATACATCGAATGCAGACAATCTCTCAAATGCTTTCGTTTCATGCAGTGGAAAGGTGCTAGGAGTGACATTTTGCATTTCATAGCTCATGGAGTCGAACCAACTGTGCCAATGCATCAGGGTGGGCAGGTAAATGCAAGGGGAGGTCTCATTTTGTGTGCTAAGCATCCCAATCATTTGGGACAACAGGCTACCGGCAAAGTCCCTTAAGATTCCTAAGAGCAAAAAACTACCAAACTATGATGGAGTAATTCTCAGAATTCATGGAAGCTGGGAACATTCCGTTTGAACCTACATGTGCACTTGGGGTCCATCTACAATAATCTCTCTCAGTTTTGGTCAACTCTAGTCTATTTGACCGTGTCGAAATCAAATGCATTCTTGCAAAATGCTTCAGTTTCATGTAGTGGAAAGGTGTTAGGAGTGACATTTTGCATTCCATAACTCATGGGGCTGAACCAACTATGAAAACACATCAGGGTGGGTGGGTAAATGCTAGGAAAGGTCTCTTTTCATTCACCAAGTGTCCCAGTCATTCGAGGCAGCAGGCTACCGGCAAAGTCACTTAAGATCCTAAGAGCAAAAACTGCCAAACTTTGATGGAGCAGTTCTTGGAATTCATGATAGTTGGGAATGTTTCGTTTAGACCTATAAGTGCATGTGGGGTCCTTCCACAATAACCTTTCTCAGTTTTGGTCAACTCAAATTTGTTTGATCGTGTCAAAATCAAATGCATTCTTGCAAAATGCTTTAGTTTCATGCAGCACAACCTTGTCAGGTGCCATATTTTTTGTTCTTCTTGTCATGGGGCCGAACAGATTGTGCCAATGGATCAAAGTAGGTGGATAAATGCTAGGGTAGATCTCATTTCCTGTGCCAAGTGTCCCAGTCATTCTGAGCTGTAACCTACCGACAAAGTCGAAAGGTCCTAGGACTGAAATTTTACATTCCATAGTTCGTGGGGCCGAACTAACTATGCCAACGTGTTAGGGTGGGTGGCTAAATGCTAGGGGAGGTCTTGTTTCATGCACCAAGTGTCCTAGTCATTCAGGGTAGTAGGCTATCGGCAAAGTCCCTTAAGACCCCTAAGGGCAAAAAACTGTCAAACTATGACAGGGCAGTTCTTAGAATTCATGGTAGATGGGAACATTTTGTTTGGACCTGTGTGTGGGTGGGTAAATGCTAGGGGAAGTCTCCTTTTGTTTGCCAAGCATACCAGTCATTCAGGGTTGTAAGCTACCGATAAAGTTGAAAGGTGTTAGGACTGAAATTTTGCATTCCACGGGTCATAGGGTCAAACAAACTATGCCAACACGTCCGGGTGGGCAGGTAAATATTAGGGGAGGTCTTGTTTTGTGCACCAAGCATCTCAGTTGTTCCAGGCTGTAAGCTACCGACAAAGTTGAAAGGTGCTAGGACTAAAATTTTTACATTCCACAGGTCGTGGGTCAAACTGACTGTGCCAACACGTCGGGGTGGGTAGGTAAATGGTAGGGGAGGTCTCATTTCATGCACCAAGCATCTTAGTTGTTCTAGGCCGTAAGCTACCGGTAAAGTGGAAAGGTGCTAGGAGTGAGATTTTGCATTCCAAAGATCATTGGGTCGAACTAACTGCGCCAATGCATCAAGGTGGCAAGTAAATGCTAGGGGAGGTCTCATTTCGTGTGTCAAGCATCCCAGTTGTTCCGGCCTAGAATGACTCGGGTGCTTGGCACATAAAACAAGACCTCCCCTAGCATTTATTCGCCCATCCCGACACATTGACGCAGTCAGTTCAGCCCCACGATCCGTGGAATGTAAAATCTCACTCCTAGCACCTTTCCACTTTCTCGGTAGCTTGTAGCCCAGAATGAATGAGACACTTGGTGCACTAAATGAGACCTCCCCTAGCATTTACCCGCCCACCCCGACGTGTTGGCGTAGTTAGTTCGACCCCACGACCTGTGAAATGCAAAATTTTAGTCCTAGCACCTTTCAACTTTGTCGATAGCTTGCAACCTAGAACGACAGAAACACTTGGCACATGAAACAAGGCTTCCCCTAGCATTTACCCACCCACCTCAACGCATTGGCACAGTTGGTTCAGCCCCACAATGAGTAGCACAAAAAAAATGGCACCTGACAAGGTTGTATTGTATAAAATTGAAGCATTTTACAGGAATGCATTTGATTTCAGCATGGTCAAATGGATTTGAGTTTACCAAAACTGAGAGAGGTTATTGTGGATGGACCCCACATGCACCTATAGGTCTGAACGAAACATTCCCAACTACCACAAATTCTGAGAACGACTTCATCAAAGTTTGGTAGTTTTTGCTCTTAGGATCTTAAATGACTTTGCCGGCAGTCTATTGCCTCGAACGACTGAGACAATTGGCACACAAAATGAGACCTCCCCTAGCATTTACCCATCCACCCCAATGCGTTGGTGCAATCGGTTTGGCCCCATGAGCTATAGAAAGCTAAATGTCACTCCTAGCACCTTTCC
Organism: Cunninghamia lanceolata; assembly: GCA_027924645.1. Lineage (NCBI taxonomy): Eukaryota > Viridiplantae > Streptophyta > Pinopsida > Cupressales > Cupressaceae > Cunninghamia > Cunninghamia lanceolata. Next base: position 895,585 of record BSBN01000022.1, read on the forward strand.
ACTGCATGAAACTAAAGCATTTTGCAAGAATGCATTTGATTTCAGTATGGTCAAATGGAGTGGAGCTAACCAAAACTGAGAGAGATTATTGTGGATGGACCCCACATGCACCTATAGGTCTAAACAGAATGTTCTGAGCTTCCACAAATTCTAAGGTCTGAATTGTCATAGTTTGACAGTTTTTTGCTCTTAGGGATCTTAAGGGACTTTGCCAGTGGCATGTTGCCCTAAATGACTGGGACACTTGACACACAAAATGAGACCTCCCCTAGTATTTACCCACCCACCCCAATGCGTTTGTGCAGTCGGTTCAGCCTCACGAGCTGTTGAATGCAAAATGTCACTCCTAGTACCTTTCAACTTTGCTAGTAGCTTACAACCCAGAATGATTGAGACACTTGGTGTACAAAACAAGACCTCCCTTGGCATTTGCCTACCCACTCAGATGTGTTGGCATAGTCAGTTTGACCCCACAACCTATTGAATGTAAAACTTTCAGTCCTAGCACCTTTCGACTTTGTCGGTAGCTTACAGCTCGGAACGACTCAGACGCTTGGCACACAGAACAAGACCTCCCCTAGCATTTACCTACCCACCCAGATGCGTCGGCATAGTCAGTTCAGCCCCATGACAAGCAGAACAAAAAATATGGCACCTGGCAAGGTTGTGTTGCATGAAAATGAAGCATTTTGCAATAATGTATTTGATTTTGACACGGTCAAACAGATTTGAGTTGACCAAAACTAAGAGAGGTTATTGTGGATAGACCCCACATGCACCTGTAGGTCTGAACAAAACATTCCCAGCTGCCATGAATTCTAAGGACTACATTGTCAAAATTTGGCAGTTTTTGCTCTTAAGATCTTGAGTGACTTTGCCAGTAGCCTGCTACCTCGAACGACTGGGAAACTTGGTGCATGAAACGAGACCTCCCCTAGCATTTACCTTCCCACCCCGATGTGTTGGCATAGTCAGTTTGGCCCCACGAGCTATGGAATGCAAAATCTCATTCCTAGCACCTTTCCACTGGATGAAACTGAAGCATTTTGCAAGAATGCATTTGATTTCGGCACGGTCAAATGGACTGGAGTTCACCAAAACTGAGAGAGGTTATTGTGGATGGACCCCATGTGCACTTGTACATCCAAACGCAATGTTCCCATATGTTGCAAGTATGGGCCTAACTGGTGTTGTCATTGATGTCAACATACTCCTATTGCATTAATGAAAAGGATTGGATGAGCTGAGTGTTGAGGATATTGAGAAAATTAGTCTTAATCAGAAACAGAGAAGAATAGTGAAGACAGTAAGGTAAAATTCCAAGATAAGATGAGGATCAGAGGATGCGGTTTAAAGGGTTTGTAGATATGTGTCTCAAGGTGATCCATTAAAGATTCCAGAGGTCCACATGAAGATCTGAAGAAGTTGTGGCCGTTCAAGTAAAACCGGTTCCGGTAGGTGTTCAGTGGTGACAGAGTGATACACACAGGTCCGGTGAGATCCAGAAATGCATTATCATGTTCTACAGATTTAAGGGAGTGTTAAGGAAGTCTTTTTGAAGTGTCAACTCGATTGGTTCGTGGTTTGAAGGTTTGCAAGCATCTATTCCTTTGTAACAGTAATGACAGACTGTGTTCTTGAGTTTTTAGATGAAGGAGAGAAGGATTTCAGTAAGTAGATGAAGTTTGGATGTTCTTGGTGATTCAAGCAATCTTGTGGATATCTTTGTATCATGTCTAGTTCGTGTTGGTGATCCGCATTAAAGTTGGAGCTCGCAATTAAGGAATAACTTCCAGATGATGGTGTTCTTCTTGAGACTGGCCGACCGGATGAGTTTTATATCTTACGGATGTTCTTGTAGATGTTTGCCAACTTAGATGATTATTCCTAAGTTGATGTATTGTATAAATAAGGGATTGTGAAGTCATTTCAAAGGTGTCCTTGTGGAGATGAGAGTGTGGTAGCAAGGAGAAGAGTGAAAGGCAGAGCAGAAGAATTGGGCTTCAATGGAACTGATTCAAGCATGATGAAGATGCTATTTTCCAGTTCAAGTAGGTCATACATATTTCCTTGTAGACAGTGTGTCTCATGTAGGCAGTGGGCCTCTTGTGAGTAGTGTGCTCGGGCAGTGAGCCCTAATTGGCATGTGCCATTTGTTCTTTCTATTCTTCTAACAGAGAATACAATCTTGGGTTAATCACCCTGTGGTTTTTCCCTTAACCAGGTTTTCCACATCAAAATCTTGGTGTCTCATGTGTTGATGTGTTTATGCTCTTGATTAATTGCATTATGTTTCCATGATTGATTTATTATTATGTTGCTGAATTGCAAAGTGGAGTTAAGTGTTTAATTGGAAGAAAGTTTTGTACAACTAATGCACCCCCCCGCTCTCAGTTGTTTGCCCTAAGTCTAACAATTGGTATCAGAGCCAATTTCCTCTAAAAGGAGCTTAACCGCTTGAGGAGATCCAGAATGACATCTTACAAGAAGGATAGTCTGAAGTTTGATGGAACCAATTTTAATCTTTGGAAAGGTCGCATGAAATGTCACTTGCAATGTATGGAATAGCATACTGGACCATGGTTACAACAAAGTATACACCTCCACAAGGTGGTCCGAAAGCCCCAAATGAAATCATAGATGCTGAAAACAATTTGCAGACTATAGAAGCTCTTCTAAGCGCATTATCTAATTCAGAGCTCTCAAATGTTATTGACCTACCAACTACTTTTGAGATTTGGGAAAAACTGGAACTTCTGCATGAAGGAGACAGGTATGTTAAATGTGCAAGGCTACAAAGTCTGAAAGGGAAATTTGAAAACCTGAAGATGAGAGAAGATGAAAATATCTCTACTTTTATGCCAAGAGTAAATGAGATTGTTTATGGAATTAGAAATGCTGACGGAGTCTTGGATGAAAAAGAGATTGTTGGCAAAATTCTCAGATCCCTTCCTGCTTCTTATAAAATTAAGGTTGCTGCCATTAAAGAATTCAGAGCTCATACAACTATCACAAGAGATCAATTGGCTGGCAAATTGGATGCTTTTGAAATGACCGAGTTTGGAGATGCCTCTCCTAAGACTGAATCTACATTCAAAGCTAGTGCCTCTGTAAAAGGTAAACAAAGGCTTGATCCGGGAGAGAACTCTTCAAGGAAACTATCATGGTATGAAAAAGCAAGAAAAGATCTGGAAGAAGAAGTTGAAACTGCTCATCTTGAGGCCCTTATTGCAAAAAGACTGCCAAGAGGATCTAGTAAGCATGAAGGAAAATTGCCTTTTAAGTGCATTAACTGCAATAAGATTGGTCATTTTGCCTCAAGGTATCCGGAAAGGTTTTCAAGACAAAATCCTAACAAGCCAAGGTTTCAAAAGAACTGTTACTATGTACATGAAGATGATGATAATGAAGAAATGATGAATTAGAGATAGGGAACAAATCTGGAAATGAATGGGTGTTCATTGCCATCAAGGAAGAAGATCCAATTTCCTCTGTATCTGTCAATCATAAGATGTGGAAAGAGCTCTGGCTGCCCAAGTTGAAGAGAAGGATGATTGGGTCATTGAAAGTGGATGCTCTCACCATATGACAGGTGACAAAAATAAGTTCAGAGATTTGGAGAGGTATGAAGGAGTGGTAAAGTTTGGTGATAATTCTGCTGGTAGAATCAGAGGTAGATGAACTATTTCTTTTGATGGAAGGAACAAAACCGGTAATGTACTGTATGTTGAAGGTTTGAAGCACAATCTTCTCAGTGTTGGATAGTTGGTGGACAAAGGCTATGATCTCCGATTCAAGAATGGAAAATGCAAGATCTTTGAAAGTTTCAGAACAGAGATTGCATCCAGTACTCAAACAAAAGGTAATATCTTTCATTTGGTTGGTACTGGTAAAAGTTGCTTATTTGTTCAAGTTGATCAGAGTTGGTTATGGCATAGAAGGATGTGTCACGTGAATTTTGATAATATCATCAAGATAAGCAATACTCAGGCTGTAAGAGATCTTTCAAAATTGATGAAACCTACTAATAGCTTGTGCAAAGAATGTCATTTGGGTAAGCTGAGCAGAATCACATTCAAAAATAAGGAATTGTCCTCTATCAGATTATTGGACTTAGTTCATACTGATCTTTATGGTTCGGCAAGAATCAAAAGTGTGCAAGGTGATATATACTTCATGTTACTAATTGATGACTATTCCCAAATGATGTGGGTAACCTTTCTGAAAGAGAAATCAGAAGCTCTTAAGAAATTCAAAATATTCAAGGCTATGGTAGAGAATGAAACCGGATTAAAATTGAAATGTCTGAGGTTTGATAGAGGTGGAGAATTCACATCCGGTGAATTCATAGAATTCTGTGAGAAGCATGGAATAAAGAGACAGTTGTCTGCTCCTAGGACTCCACAGCAGAATGGAGTAGTGGAAAGAAAGAACCAGACCATCCAGGAAGCTTCTAGGACAATGATGATGGAAGCAAATGTTCCTCAGATCTATTGGAGAGAAGTTGTCAGCACTATAGTTTATACTCTCAATTGAGTTCAAATTAGAAGCAATACCGGTAAGACTCCTTATGAACTTTGGTTTGGCATCACTCCTACTGTAAGGTATTTCAGAGTCTTTGGTAGCAAATGTTTCATTAAAAGAGATGAAGATCTAGGAAAATTTGATGCTAGAAGTGATGAAGGAATATTCTTGGGTTACTCTACTCAAAGCAAAGCATACCGGTGTTATAACAAGAGACAAAGAAAGATGATAGAAAGTACAAATGTGAAGGTTGATGAAGGAATTGAAAAACCCTCAAGGTTTTATGAAAATGATGAAGATGATCAGAATGATGTTCTAGGAGCCCAAGCCTCTTCTGAAAGTCAGATTCAAATTGATCTAGTAAATCAGGAAAAAGAGATGAGTTTTAATGAGCCTGATCAAGAATTAGAAGTGCAAGAAATTCCCAAAGTTCCAAGTATGTAAGACTGAACCACTCTAAAGATTAGATTTTAGGTGACAAAAGCAAAGGTGTACAAACTAGAAGGAGAATTACTCAAGATTCAGATAAGTTTTGTCTGATTTCAAAGATTGAACCTAAAACAGTAGATGAAGCCTACAATGATGAAAACTGGACTAAAGCAATGGAGGAAGAGCTAATGCAAATTGAGAAAAATCACACTTGGGATCTTGTTCCTAGACCTAGAAACAAGAATGTGATTGGAACCAAATGGGTCTTCCAGAACAAACTAAATGAAGTCGGTGAAGTAATCAGAAATAAAGCCAGATTGGTCTGCAAGGGCTATTCTCAAATAGAAGGAGTTGATTTTGAAGAAACCTTTGCTCCGGTGGCAAGAATTGAAGCAGTCAGATTATTTCTTGCATTTGTTGCCTTCAAAGATTTCAAGGTATATCAGATGGATGTCAAGTCTGCCTTCCTGAATGGTGACTTGGAAGAAGAAGTGTACATTGAGCAACCAGGTGGATTTCAATTGTCTGATCATGGTGATATGGTCTGCAAGTTGAAAAATGCACTGTATGGACTGAAGCAAGCCCCAAGAGCCTGGTATGAAAGATTGGATAAGAATCTTTTAAAGATTGGTTTCAACAAAGGTACTGCTGACAGTAATTTGTATTTCAAAATTGATCATGAGAACATTTTGATTGTTGAAGTGTTTGTTGATGATATCATCTTTGGAGGAAGAGATAGTATGTGTAAAACCTTTGCAAATCAAATGAAAAGTGAATTTGAGATGTCCATGCTTGGGGAAATGAATTTCTTCTTGGGTTTACAAATCACTCAAACAAAGAAAGGAATTTTCATCTCTTAGACCAAATATGTGAAAGAACTTTTGAAGAAATTTGGGATGGAAGATTCAAAACCAATGAATACTCCCATAGCAACCAGATGTAAATTAAGAAAAGATGATGACTCTCCTAAGGCTGATCAAAAAACGTATAGGTCAATGATTGGAGGATTGTTGTATCTTACTCAAACTAGACCAGACATTATGCAGGTTGTTGGTCTTGTTGCTAGATGCCAGGCTGATCCTAGTGAATCTCATGTCATGGCAATCAAGAGGATTTTTAGATATCTAAAAGGGACAGTTGAGTATGGTCTGTGGTATCCTAGAGATCACGATTTCTCTCTTCATGCATATACTGATGTGGTTTAGGCAGGAGATGTGGATGACCGGAAGAGTACCAGTGGTGGAGCATTCTTTTTGGAGAAGAGATTGGTTTCTTGGCTGAGTAAGAAATAAGAGGCAATATCTCTGTCCACTACAGAAGCTGAATATATTACAGCAGCAGGTAGTTGCACTCAAGTTTTGTGGATGAAGCAAATGCTAAGAGACATAAGAGTGGAGTATGAGGAGCCTATCACAATGTTTTGTGATAATTCAAGTGAAATAAATATATCTAAGAATCTGGTGTTGCATTCAAAGACAAAACACATATCCATCAAGTTTCACTTTTTGAGAGAGCAAGTGAACAAGAATGAAGTCAGATTGGAGTTTGTGCCTTCCAAGGATCAGATTGCAAATATCTTTACTAAACCTCTACCTAAGGACTCTTTTGAGTATCTCAGGGAGAAGTTAGGGGTTATTACCCCTCCGGTGATGAACTAAGGTGCACTGATGTGCATCAGTCCGGTGGATATCATAATCATATCTTGTGGTCCGGATTGATGATAGGGAGCAGCTACTCAGGGGGAGCAGCAGGTATGATTTTGAAATAGTGAAATTGCAAGTATGTGCCCTTTGCCATTGATGTCAAAGGGGGAGAGAAGACATGTCAAAAACAAGGAGTTACTGATCAAAGGGGGAGCAGTAAAGGGAGAGAAGACATGTGAATGGTTGTTGCTGATAGGGGGAGTTGTGACAGTAAAGAGAAGTTCTTGTCTTGATGATCAAAACAGTTTTTCACGTCATATGTTGCCATCAATGACAAAGGGGGAGATTGTTACAAGTATGGGCCTAACCAATGTTGTCATTGATGTCAACATACTTCTGTTGCATTAATGAAAAGGATTGGATGAGCTGAGTGCTGAGGATATTGAGAAAATTAGTCTTAATCAGAAACAGAGAAGAGAAGTGAAGACAGTAAGGTAAAAGTCCAAGATAAGATGAGGATCAAAGGATGCGGTTTAAAGGGTTTGTAGATATTTGTCTCAAGGCAATCTAGTAAAGTTTTCAGAGGTCCACATGCAGATCTGAAGAAGTTGTGGTCGTTCAAGTAAAACTGGTTTCGGTAGGTGTTCAGTGGTGACAGAGTGATACACACAGGTCCGGTTAGATCCAGAAATGCATTATCCTATTCTGTGGATTTAAGGGAGTGTTAAGGAAGTCTTTTTGAAGTGTCAACTTGATTGGTTCATGGTTTGAAGGTCCGCAAGCATCTAGTACTTTGTAACAGTAATGATAGACTGTGTTCTTGAGTTTCTGGATGAAGGAGAGAAGGATTTTAGTAAGTAGATGAAGTGTGGATGTTCTTGGTGATTCAGGCAATCTTGTGGAGATCTTTGTATCGTGTCTAGTTCATGTTGGTGGTCCGCATTGAAGTTGGAGCTCGCAATTGAGGAATAACTTTCGGATGATGGTGTTCTTCCTGAGACTAGCCAACCGGATGAGTTTTATATCTTGCAGATGTTCTTGTAGATGTTTTCTGACTTAGATGATTATTCCTAAGTTGATGTCTTGTATAAATAAGGGATTATGAAGTCATTTCAAAGGTGTCCTTGTGGAGATGAGAGTGTGGTAGCGAGGAGAAGAGTGAAAGGCAAAGCAAAAGAATTGGGCTTCAATGGAACTGATTCAAGCATGATGAAGATGCTATTTTCCAGTTAAAGTAGGTGATACATATTTCCTTGTAGACAGTGTGTCTCCTGTAGGCAGTGGGCCTCTTGTGAGCAGTGTGCTCAGGCAGTGAGCCCTAATTGGCATGTGACATTTGTTCTTTCTATTCTTCTAACAAAGAATACAATCTTGGGTTAATCACTCTGTGGTTTTTCCCTTAACCAGATTTTCCACATCAAAATCTTGGTGTCTCATGTGTTGATGTGTTTATGCTCTTGATTCATTACATTATGTTTCCATGATTGATTTATTATTATGCTGTTGAATTGCAAAGTGGAGTTAAGTGTTTAATTGGAAGAAAGTTTTGTACAACTGATTCACCCCCCCTCTCAGTTGTCTACCCTAAGTCTAACACCATCTTCCACAAATTTTTAGAACTGCTCTGTCATAGTTTGGCAATTTTTTGCTCATAGGGATCTTAAGGGACTTTGCCGATAGCCTATTGCCCTGAATGTCTGGGATACTTGACACACAAAACAAGACCTCCCATGGCATTTACCTGCCCACCCTGATGCATTAGCGTAGTTAGTTCAGCTCCATGAGCTATGGAATGTAAAATGTTACTCCTGGCACCTTTCCACTTCATGAAACTGAAGCATTTTGCAAGAATGCATTTGATTTCAGCATGGTCAAATAGATTTGAGTTAATCAAAATTGAGAGAGGTTATTTTGGAAGGATGCCATGTGCACCTATAGGTCCAAACAAAACATTCACAGCTGCCACAAATTTTGAGAACTGCTTTGTCATAGTTTGGTAGTTTTTTGCTCTTAGGGATCTTAAGGGACTTTGTCGATAGTCTGTTGCCCCAAATGACTGGGAAGCTTGGCACATGAAATGAGACCTCCCTTAGCATTTACCTGTCCACCCTGATGCGTTGGTGTAGTTAGTTTGGGCCCACAAGCTATGGAATGCAAAATGTCACTCCTAGCACCTTTCCACTGCATGAAACTGAAGCATTTTGGAACAATGTGTTCCTTGTTACCATAGGCAAACGAAATTGATTTAAAAAATCTGAGGTAGGTGTTTGTAGGTGGACCTAACATCCACCTATACATGCAAAGAAGATGTTCCTAGGTGTCACAGTTTGATGGAATAGTCGATCCAAAGTTTGATACCTTTTTTGTCTTAGGGCTCTTAAGAGATTGTCTGCGTTCAATATATCTGAGAACAACCATGAGGCTTTTCCACCAAAAAGACATCTCCCCTAGAGTTTACTCACCCACCTAGATGCATTAGAGCCATTTGTTTGGCCCCAAGAGATGTCAAATGTAAAAATTCTGTCATAATACCTTTCTAGTAGATGAAAATTCATACTATAAAGGTGTTCTCACTTGATCCAATGTCTTGTAGGGCATCAATTGAGGTTGTCATTATCGCTGCTATCAATTGTTAGCACCAAATGTGAAGAAACAAATTAAGATTTGTCATTAAAACTCATTATGAAATAGTAACATCATTAAAACAAATAAAAACTCATAGTAACATCATTAGATCTCATTATGAAATGGTAAGTAGAGGACATATCATTGTGAAATAATCATGAAAACCTACCTTACTTTCCTTCCAAAGGTAACTTCATAAGGATTATTCCTACCTCCATCATACTAATATCATGCATGCAAATGCAATTGCATTATTTAGCTAAAATATAGAAAGTGAAATGAGGATAGCAAAGAAAAATAACATACCTTTCTGTCATTCCACTGATTCAATTGAATGAACCATCCGAGTTTGCTCTACTCTTTATTGTGCCGAGTATTGCCTCATGATCAGACTCACGAACCTTCCACAAGGTCTTATTTAATGGTCTACCCCCATATTTGATCAAATAAATGTTTGATACCACAACAAGGTTAGAATAATGAAGTGTTGGCAAGAGACACTGTGTGGCTTCATGAGTGTTGTCATTGATGGCAACAAAGTCTATCCCATACATCTGCAGCACATAGTATGCCTATACCGGAAGTCAGATTGAAGATTGTTTTGGTCCGGTGAACAAGAACACAGCATGCAACAAGGTCTAACAGTCAGGTCTGGATCTCTCAGATAGTGTAACCCAGAAAGTTGCAGTCTTTGTTAAGTCAAGAGGAGTACCATGACTACGATATTCCAGAGATTTAGCCTCTTGTGATAAAACATGGAAAAGATATGAGCATCTGAGTGTTGGGTCCCAGACAAGCAGAGTAGACTAAGGAAGAACTGACCGACAGAGTATCAAACTTCAATCCGGATGAGTAATTGATGTTGATCTAACTATTTGAGGGATCATACATTGTTGGCCAACATGATTGATGAGTTCAATGCCTATGTTTTTGATACACATCACAAATCAAGCATGGATTCAACTGACAGATCAGTAATTTGTAAATATATTGAGTATTCTAGTTGCCGACTAGAAAGTTGTTGAAATCCTTGGTGCGGATATATATACCAGATGGATTCCACTATGAAGGTGTGCGTGTGTATAGATATGATAAAATAAAGTATGAAGAAAGGCAGAGATAAGTGTGGAAATAGCAATACAAGTCTGGTATGTGACAGAGCAGCAGCACTAGAGTAGAGGAAGAATGAAGTGCATCATATCAGTATATTGTGCCTAACCGAAACTAAACTCTAGCATTTGTAGATGCCTCTCATTAGTTCAAACACCTGGTTACCTTCTGTAAATTATGTAGACAGTGAGTCTCTTGTAGGCAGTGTGACTCTTGTGAGCAGTGTGCTCGGGCAATGAGCCCTAATTGGCAAGTGCCATTTTGTACTTCTTATTCTTTTAACAGAGAATACAATCTTGGGTTAGTCACCCCGTCGTTTTTCCCTTAACAGTGTGCTTCATGGTTGACACTGATCAATGCCTAATGGAGGTAGTTAAGCCCAAAACAGTGTGGATAATGCCAATGGGTTACGAAGTACATGAGAAAATCTTGGAGCTACGCGATCAACACCTGTTGAGCCAGCCAAAGGACCTTGAGGTAGAAAGGTTTGGAACCTTTCAAGAATTAAGTGTAAAGATACATGTTGAGATGAGACAACCAGAGATAAAAAGGAAAGTTAGAAGGGAAATATAGGAAATTGCCAAAAGATATGGCATATCAAAAGAGGCAGTTGATGCAAACAGAGAGAAAATAGAAAGATCTGAGAAAGAGAAACAAGAAACAGAAAAAGGAAGTGTTCCGGTACAAGTCTCCTCCTGGATTAGATCCTCCAAGAGCTCTACACCTACCACTCCTAAGAGCTCAAGAGCCACCAAACTGAAAGTCAAGACATCTGGAAAGGGAGAAAAGAGAACAAAAACAAAAGCCACAAGGTCTTACACAAGTCACAAGGATGATGAAGAAATAGAATCTGATGAGGAAATTAAGAAACTGAAGAAGAAGAAGAAAACATATGAGGAATCCTCTGCTGGTAAAAAAAAAGAAGAGGCAGAAGAATTTGTTGAAAATCCCACTCTTTCCATTGATGATATCATCAAGGCAGTCACTGTGGATGGGAACCTATAACCCGTCACAGAATTCTATGATGAATATAGTGATACTGACAAAAGGATCTTGGAAGAAGCTACAGTCAAGTATCTGAATATTTATAATAAAGCATTCATTGAAATTATTTCATTAATTGCCAAAAGTCTAAAGAATGTACTTGAACTTAGAAAATAGAATGCAAAGGCAAAAGACTTGGAGATCCGAGAACAGATTGCAATTCAACTCTATCCTTTTATTACTCCAAAGAAAATGGACATGATCTTTAAGGACTGTAAGGATGAATTCCGGAGAAAAGCAAGAATGAACAAACTTATGTTTGGAGAAACTGATCAAGTAGCAAGAGAAACAGAAGACATCCTCCATAATGCCTTCAAAAGATTCAATATTCCTATTATAGAGGAAATAGAAGAAGAACCCTCTACCATGGATGTTGAAGGATTAAATGCATCCAATGAAGAATCTTATGACAAAAATGTAGAAGGGTCAAAAGAGGTAGATGAAGAGAAGTCTAAGGACTTGGATTCCTCTGTTCCAAAAGAGGAAGTTCATGAAGCAGTTAACATCTCTACTCCAAATCCCACTACAGACATTCCAGATCTAGGAACTGAAGGAGAAGGAAGAAAAGAGGAGAAAGTGAGTCAAGAAGAGGAGGTAAAGGGAAGAGAAGAAGAACAAATAGAGAAGATCTCTGATGACAGTTTTGAGATCCCAAAAGAAAAGAAGACTCAGTCACCGGCAAGAGACACTGTGGAGGCAATAAAGAACTTCTTGAATAAAGAAATGATGGAGATAGATGAACCGAAACTATTCCAAGGACCACTAAATTTTGATTCCCTCTCTCCAATCTAGACAATGAAAATAACATCTTTTGCCCAAGCTAAAGCAAAAGAAAAACTTCTGAAATCTCACATGGAAGACTATGAGCTGTTAGAGATTGCATCCGGGATGCTGGAGAAGATCAAGCCATCTTTTCAAAAGGATCTTTCGGCCTCTCCATCCAGTAATTTGAAATCTCTGGTAAACTCTGTTAGCACTCATTTTGATTCTTTAGAGAAATAGGCAGAAGAAAAGGTCTGGAAAGAGTTTTTGGGAAAAAGATTCACTAAAGTATAGGGACTCATTACTAATGATAGGAGGACCCTAGATATTGGGATAAAGAGCCTTGAAAATGCTCCTAAAAATGGTGGGGACATGTACAAATTTTGTCTATCTTGGCCCAAAATGACAAAGGATATTGAAAAGAAGGTGAAAGAGCAAGAAGGTAAACTGTCAAGTTTATCTCAAAATTTTGATCCCCTTACTACATCCTTAATGAATCAAGAATGCCAGACCATTGTCATTATAAATGAAATAAAGAGGATGGACAAAAAAAAGAAGAATATAATAAACAAGATGAGTGAACTCAGAGGGATAATTATCCCTAAGTTAGAGGCAATGCATGAGGCCTTAACAGATGCTCAAACAACAGCCCGGACCAGTGATCCAGCAGATCTAAGAAGGGTAGAAGCATATGCATTTTTGTTGAGTGGTCACATCTCCATTTTGGACAGGATGAAGCAGAGTTGGGCCACAGAATTTGTACAGCTGAAGGCCACTTTTGCGGATATACTTAAGTATATGTAAGTATAACATGTATATATACTTATGCGGCTATAGAGATGTTTCTCCAACACCTGAATGGGTAGAGATTAATCCCAAGGGTAGCCATAAGGTCCGCAACTTGATTTCCTTCTCTATATATATGGACAAATTCAATGCCTTCAAAAATTAAAAGCAAGGTTTTAATATCATGAATAATGTCTTCAATCTACCAACTGACCCTGGCTTTGCCTTTAACAACTTCAATAATGAGCTTGGAATCACCTTCAACCACCAGTCGATTGATGCCTATTGCCAGAGCAACTTTGAGTCCCTAGAGGAGGGTTGAGGCCTCTGCCACATTATTAGTGTTTTCACAAAGCCCCCCAGCAAAAGCCACCAAGAAAGCACCCTTTTCGACCTTAGAACACCTCCCCCACTAGCCAACCCAGGGTTACCTTTAGCAGCACCATTAGAATGTATGTTAATGATGTTTATGATTATTATATATAGATGTATGAGTTGTTTAATTAAATGTAATAAAACACTTAATAAAATAATGGAATAATATAATTAATTAATCATTTGGACAATTAATTAACTAACATGACGAAGAAATGATTTACTCCAAATAAATAATAGGAATAAACCATAACTATAATTTTAATATTTTTTTAAAATTACAATGAAGAACACAAGACACCTAAAATTGTGTTGAGGAGAAACAACAAGCAAGTGCTAGAATGTAAGGTGTGAAGAAAACCTATGAACATATTGTATTTTGGAAGAGAGGATCTTACATTAATTTATAATGTAAAATACCTACAAAATCATAGCACCTAAAATGGTGCTCATGATGAAATGACACAAGGAAAACCATGGCATGAATACAGAAATAACAATGTCACATGCATGTCACATATGATGAAAGAGAATAATGATGAAGGAAAGAATAGATCATGCATAGAAGCAATGGCCATCAACTATGGAGAGGCCATAAGCCTTGAAACTATAAATGGAAGTAACAATGAATGGTCCCAACCAATTAGGGTTGAATTTACCCTTGCCAATGGTCATGGAATTAGTATTGTGTTGGTTCTCATAGAGGACTAGATCACCAACCTGCAAATAATGACAAAGAACACACTGATTATAAAACCTACAAAGGGTCTTTTGATAAGATTTAAGATGCTCTAAAGCATTGATGTGATGTTGATCAACAATTTCAAGCTCCTGCAAATGACACTCACAATAGGTTTTATCATCAATAAGCCCTTAAACCAAGAAACAATTAGATGGAATCTCTAACTCTAATGACATAATTACATTAGCACCATAGGAAAGATTCTATGTAGTGCCAATAGTAGTATGGATACTTGTATGATAGACCCATAGTGCAAATGAGATTTGAGTGTGGCAATCCTTGTCATGTTTGTTAATAGTTTTGCACATGATTTGATCTATAGTTTTATTAGAAGCCTCAACTAGTCCATTAGACTAAGGATATTAAGGTGTAAAGAAACAATGTGGAATATGAATCTTTTGAGGAATTTATTCTTGTCCTTGTTCTTGAATGATGAACCATTAACAAAAACAAAGATAGAAGGAAGTCCAAATTGAGAAATTATATTATCAAGTAAGAATTTATAAATTATTTCAATCACAGTGGAGTGGATAGGAGCAACCTTGACCCACTTCATGAAGTAACCTATGGTAGTGATGATAAAAGTGTGTCCTTAAGAATATGATGGAGAAATTTTCCTAATAAAATCTAATCACCAAATATAAAATAGCCAAGGGGATGTATAAGATTGTAGCTCTTACATAAAAACATGAATTAAATGACTATGTCATTGATATTGTGGGTATTTCTTGACAAAATCAAAGGAATCATGTTCTATCTTTTTCTAATAATAGCCCATACAAAGAAAATTTTGAACTAATTTTTTTACCAAAATGACCTCCATAGGCACCTAAATGGGCCTCTTGGAGAGTAATGGGGATTTTATATTTTGTTATATAATGAAGGAGGTTATTGTAGCCTCTCCAATATAACGCATTAGAAAGAAGAATGTAGCATGTAACAGTCTTACAAATATGAATGTACATGTTTTTAGAAGAATTAATAGGGAAGGTACCATCTTTAAAGTAATTATAGATATAAGAGTGCCATTCCTTTGAATCAATGGTATGATAAAAGAGAATATCAAAACAAGAAAGTATATATGATATCAGGTGTACATAGTGTATGAATGATAAACTAACAATCCTTTATGCAATCATCAATGGGTACAAGGGAAGTAGTTCTATCCATTGCATCTACATGTTGATTGTCCTTTCACAAGATAGTATCGATAGAGAAAGAAGAGAAAAATGAAGCTCGGAGATAAAGCAATGTCATGGTATTGCAAAATTTTCTCTTGTTTCGCTTGACAAGTGTTGGCAAGAGACACTGTGTGGCTTCATTGGTGTTGTCATTGATGGCAACAAAGACCATTCCACACATCCATAGGACATAGTGTATCTTTACCGGAAGTCAGATTGAAGGATACTTGGGTCTAGTACGCAAGAACAGAGCATGCAGCAAGGTTAGACAGTCAAGTCCAGATCTCTTAGAGGAGGTATCTCAGTAAAGTACGGATTTGGGGAAGTCAAGAGGAGTACCTTGACTAATAGATTCCAAGGATTTAGCCTTCAGTGATAGAAGAGTTTAAAGATATGAGCACTTGAGTGTTGGGTTCCTGTTTGACCTAGTAGACAGAGAAAGAACTGATCGGCAGAGCATCAGACCTAAATCTGGATGAGATATTGATGGTGATTAAGTTTCTTGAGGTATCATTCATGATTGGCTGACATGATTGATGACTTCTATAAGCATCTCCTTGATCCGCATCACTTGGTATGCAAGGATTCAACCGACAGATCAGGGTTTGGGAAAATATTGACTATTCCGGATGCCGACTAGAAAAATGTTGAAATCACTTGTGCGGATATATATACAAGATGGATTTGGATGTGAAGTGGTGTGTGGTGTCATTGAAAAGTGCAAAGAAAAGCAAAAGAGCAGTGTGAAGACAGTAAGACAGGTTCGGAATGTAACAGGACAACATCACCTAAGAAAGTAAGAATGAAGTGCAGCAGATCTGTATATTGAGCTAAATCAGAACTGAATCTTAGCATATGTGGATGCTTCTCATCAGTTCAAGTATCTAGTTTTCTTTTATAAACTATTGTAGGCAGTGAGCATCTTGTGAGCAGTGTGCTCGGGCAGTGAGCCCTAATTGGCAAGTACCATTTTGTATTTCTATTCTTCTAACAGAGAATACAATCTTGGGTTAATCACCCCGTGGTTTTCTCCCTTAATAGGGTTTCCACGTCAAAAATATTGTGTCATGTGTATTTCCATTTCATGGCTATGCTTGCTTATTGGAATTAATGATGCATTAATTGTTAAGAAAGTTCAGAAAGCTGAAATAATTAAGATAACTGATTCACCCCTCCTCTCAGTTATCAACAATTGGTATCAGAGCCAAGTTCCTCCAAACAGAGCCTAACAGCTTGAGGAAGATCTGGGAATTCAAATGGATGTGTATGGTATGAAGGAACAACTTTAGTCTACCCTGGATGATCTTGAGCAATCTAACTCTGAAGTCAATGAATTGAAGGAAAGACTTAAACAAGCTGATGACTTCATAAATGAACTAAAAGGGAAACTGAGTATCTCTATGAAAAAGAGAAAGGATCTACTTCAGCAATTGGCAAGTCAAGGTGAAGCAAATGATACAAATGAAGACCTGAAGGAGAAGACCAAGCTATGTGAAAAGTTGTCAAAAGAGGTCATTATGGTAAGACATGAAATGGAATCAGGAGTTATGAAATTCACCCAAGAAATTGAAGAGAAAAGAAAAATTGAAGATGATCTAAGACAATCTCTCAAGGAGAAGTCAGAGGACTACCACAAAATGGATAGAATAATCAGGCATCTAGAATCTGATTTTGAAGAAGCCAGAGAAAATGAAGAACAACTTGAGAATCAAATTGACATTCTCAAAAGGGATCTTCAAACAACAAATGAATACAAAGAGAAATTCAAGGTAAGCTCTGCTCAACTTGAAGTTCTTCTTCAAAGCCAAAAGAGGGTAGATGACAAGCAAGGCCTGGGGTATGAAAAAGGTGAAATCTCTGGATCCGGTCAGAAGAACTCCAGATCAGAAAATCCAAAAAATAGGCCTAGAAGACCTCCGGTAAGGCAACCAAATGCTCAAAGATATCCATCCTTCAATGGATACTGCCACAACTACAACAACTTTGGTCATAAAGTAAATTAGTGCAGAAAAATAATGAATCAGACTAATTCAACCTTCTCTGGATAGTGCTTTAATTGCAAAAGGTATGGTCACAAATCCCATGAGTGTAGAAACATGCAAATAAACAATTCATTCAATGGTAGATGCTTTGCATATAATAGGGTGGGACATATGGCTAATCAGTGTAGATCAAGAGGAAATCAGTCAAATATGCAAAGAAATGTTGTTTGCTACAATTGCAATAGATCCGGTCATATTGCCAAATTCTGTAGAAGTAGGAATCAAGACAAAAGGGGTCCGATACAGCATAATCATAACCAAGACAAAGGAAAAGGTAAAATGAACGCGGATGAATTCAAAGGGAAATGAATAGGATTTAGGTAAAGAAAAGCACAGAGAATGTTGGGGATGGATCCGCACTAGAATCTGGTGCTGATAATCCTTCTGAAAATTGAATAGATGAGCTCTGGCTCAGGGGGAATCACTAAGAAAAACAAATTTCCCCAGCCAGTAATTAGGTGCCTAAAATTGGCACATGAAAGGTTGCAAACTAAAGGGTTCTCAGAGAAACATCATAAGAAGGCTTGGTCAACTTTTGGAAGATCCGCAAGAAGATTTGAAGAATCTAATCTGGCAAGATTGATCCGATTCAACAGTCATCCAGTAAAAATAGGATTCTCACAGTTAGATTCGGCTTAATTCAAAATTGTGGAATCTTGATCTGCGGATAAATCAAATGATTAGGGAAATGAAGATAGATTGTCACTCTTCACCAAGAATAACTCTAAGTGTATCTCAGTGATCCGAAAATGATCTGCCTCAGATTAAGAAGAACAAGGTAACCAAAATGACTCAAGTTATGCATTTATTGCAGTGCAGAATTAGGTTTTCTTTTAAAAGGGTTCATTCGCTCATCATTTGCACATTTACACTCAAGAAGAAGAAGAAGAAAAGAGCTCTACAAACAAGTTTGCTTCATCTCTCTCAAGGATCAATCGCAGAATTCAAGTCAATCGATGATCTTTTCAGCTCACTCCGTAAACCCTAAAGGCGTAAGAGGTATTTTCCATTCTTGAAATTTATTTCTGAATCCTTTGTAAGATGGGCACACCAAATGTTCTAAAGATTTCTGATAGGGCGCGCCCTAAATTTAAAAAGCATCCCTACAAATCCTTAGAAGTGGATCTTTTAGGAGCTTTCTCCAGTATTCCGCACGGGGTTTTACATGTAGAAGATGTTAGGGCATATATTCATGCGAGCATTGAAGAATTTGGGGAATCAAAGATGATGGATATTTACCACAAGCAGTTGTTAGATGATTCCTTTGAACTCAAACCTCAGTACAAGGCCATCTAGGACAAGCATTTTGCAAAATGCATCCATTTCCCTTATTTTGCTAAAAATGAATGGGTCCAGTATGTTTTGAGCAGGGTACATGATAACTTCATGTGGTTGAATGAACCATTCAAGATCACAAAAGATGCCATTAGGGCAGTTACTAGATTGCACTCATCCGGTGGGTTACTGATGCAGAGTACCAGCAGAAACGAATGAACTTTGTCTATATCTTCCCTATCGGCAAGAAGTCTTCTCAGGTTTCACCGAGCCAATGATGTCTTCTCTATCGGAAAGACATGAGCTATTAGCCTTTCATCATTCTCTTTCCCTGATGACCAAGTTCTCACCGATACCGTCAGGCACATCAGCCGGACATATGTTATCACTGTGTTCCTTGATTCTCACACTGATCGTAGTTCTCTTCTCGATAACCGCAGCTCCCAAATACTTAACCACCACGGTTAGTTGCCTCTGTCACTGAGACTTCCTGAACTCCTTCCGATGAGCCTCCTATCGGCGAGACTCCAACGATCGCTATGACTTCTCCGTCTTCCCCCGACAAGGTTCCTCACACCGATACCCTTTATCGGTGATACTCCGAGGATGTCCCACCGATCGGTGAAACTGTCTACCATTGGCTGAGTATATTTTCCTCAGTCCAATGTCGTTACTCTCACTGATGCGAACCAACAATGGTATGTGTCTCCAACACTATACCAATCTTCGACAAGACGAAAAATATTTCACGCCGACGCCGGATTCATCAGTTAGAGATAGTCTATCGAAAGATCTTCAAAAAGTCACTCCGATACCCTGTCTTACGCCGATGGATGCCGAACTACTTAGCGACGCCAATACAGAGTTTCCTTAGATAGGACAAGAAATAGGTCGATCCCTGTGTCAAGCCCTCGACAATTCTTATCAATCTGATCCCACATCAAGGCTATCCAATTTCACCCCGATTTCTCGACTAGCCACATGAAGATGTCTAGTCAAACCTGACTAAGTTCTCTGGCTTCCTGGGCAAGAATTTAGCAACAACAAACGTGAAAAGCCTTTCCTCCATCACACTGATACTACACTGGGCTTCAGTGGACAGAGGAAAGGGTTGCCATTAATGAATCAAACCCTAACTCCTAGGTTACAAATCAGCCTCTGTGGGATTTGTTAGTTTTATACCGCCTGCGCACTACAGGAACACTAAGGATTAACAGATAACATCCATAGGGCTTCAATATACAAGATCAGAATAGAGATATCAAACCACCAAGAACACCCAAGAAAATCAACACATACCACACCCAGAACTCTCTTTATTCATTCATCCAAAATATTTGTTGTAACACACACACTTCTCTGCCCCGTGTGACATACAACCTGCCTCTAAGGAAGATGTAGAGACAACAGTTATTTCCCTCCAACCGTGCAAACTGATTTCAAATCAGTTAGCCGTTGGGTTACCCTTCATACAAGCAAAACCACATGTTTGCCTTGCACAATTACATCTATGGGACCAAATTGACCCTTATTACAAAATGAAATGGCTTAAGAGCCTTATGAAACAACAAAAGAAAAGATGACCCTGCGCTACAGAGAAGGTGCTCCTGCACCATACTCCCCCTGCAGGAAAAACTCAAGTCCCTTGAGTTGCTAACTGCTGAAGTGTCTTCCCATGCTTTAGAATATCTACTTCACTCATCTAGGTTGCCTCTAAATCAGGAAGATCCTGCCACTTGACCAAGTAGTCTTTGTACACACCCTTTCTTGTCTTCTTGACAATTTTGGAATCCAAAATGCATTCCAACTGCAAAGGCTTACTTGGAGGTAAATCTCTAATCTAGTCTTCATCTTCAATCACAACATCGGATCCATCTTCAGCATGCAATGGAGGTCTGAAAGGAAACAGGTCTGCAACGTTGAAAATGGGAGAGATACCAAGGCCAGATGGTAATTCTATCTCATATGCATTTGGACCAAATTTATGCACTACCTTACACGGTCCTATCTTCTTCATCAACAATTTGGTTGGTTGCCCCTTAGGCAACCTTTCCTTTCTGAGGTAGGCCATCACCAAATCTCCTACCTTGAACTGTACCTCCCTTCGCTTCAAATCTGCCCTATCCTTGTACTTGGAGACGGTTTTCTCCAACTGAAGCTTGACCTGATCATGTACTGTTTTCATGGTAGCAGCAAAGTCTTCTCCTAGAGCACTCCTCTAATCCCATCCTTGGAGGTCTTTGAGTTCAAGTGGTCCTCTTGGGTGGAAACCATAAACTATTTCAAAGGGGCTTTTCCCAGTACTTCGATTTCTTGTATCATTATAAGCATATTCAGCTTGACTGATCACTAAATCCCATTCCAATCCATGTTGTTTGGTAAGGCATTGCAAAAGGTTTCCCAAGGACCTATTAACAACCTCAGTCTGGGGATGGTAGGCTGATGAAAAAGACAACTGTGTACCCAATTTTCTCCATAGGGTCCTCCAAAAATGACCAACAAATTTGGAGTCTCTATCAGTAACAATTGAAAGGGGTAAACCATGAATTCTGACCACTTCTCTGAAAAAGAGACCAGCAATATGAGATGCATCATTTGTGCATTTGCATGGCACAAAATGAGCCATCTTACTAAATCTATCCACAATGACAAAAACACTGTCTACACCCCTTGCTGTCTTAGGAAGACCAAGCACAAAGTCCATACTAATGCTTTCCCAAGGTATGTTGGGAATGGGAAGTGGTTGGTACAAACCAGCATTAGAAGACATACCTTTGGCCTTTTGACATATGGTACAGCTTGCAACATATCTCCTCACATTAGTCTGTACCTTGGGCCAGTAGTAGAACCTGGTGACTTGTTCCAAAGTTTTGTCCAACCCAAAATGTCCTCCTAAGGTTCCATTGTGCTTCTCCCTGATGATATTGTCCCTCATTGAACATTTCAGAACACACAACAAACTGCCTTTAAATAGGAGCCCTTCTTGCAACACAAAATTAGAATACTCACCATGAAAAGTGTTAGCCAAACTTGCACACACTTCATAGGCAGCCTTGAAATCTGCATCATCCTTGTACAACTCCTTCAGACATTCTAGACCCACATGTTCCATTTGTACTTCCTATATGACCA
This sequence comes from Cunninghamia lanceolata, assembly GCA_027924645.1. Taxonomy (NCBI): domain Eukaryota; kingdom Viridiplantae; phylum Streptophyta; class Pinopsida; order Cupressales; family Cupressaceae; genus Cunninghamia; species Cunninghamia lanceolata. The sequence goes on from BSBN01000022.1 coordinate 917,255, forward strand.
TTATCCTTATACTTAAAGCATCTGCCACTTTGTTGGCAACACCTTTCTTATGCTTAATAGTGAAGGTATAGGCCTGCAATTGTTCCATCCACTTGACGTGCCTATGATTCAACTTTTCTTGACTATTTAGGAAGCTAAGAGCATGGTTGTCGGTAAAAACAATGAACTCTTTTGGCAGTAAATAATGTCTCCATTTTTTCAGAGGTTGCACCATTGCATATAGCTCTAGGTCATAGGTAGAATACCTCTGTTTGGCCTCATTCAGCTTCTCTGAAAAGAATACGACTGGATGTCCATCCTGACTGAGAACAGCACCTATAGCCTGTTGGCTTGCATCACATTCCACAACAAAAACTTTATCAAAATCAGGGAGTACCAACGTAGGTAACTCAGCCACTTTCTTTTTCAACAGTTCAAAACTATCATCTGCTTGTTTTGTCCATTGAAATTTACACTTCACTCCACCCTTGATGGTATTGAGAATACGAGCACTTATGTGACTGAACCCTTTAATGAACTTCCTGTAAAAAGTTGCCAAACCATGGAAACTTCTTACATCTCCCACTATCTTAGGAGTAGGCCAATTGAGAATAGCCTCAACCTTTGTAGGATCCATTTTCAAACAGCCATTGGAAATCACAAAGCCAAGATACACTAGTTCAGTTTTCATAAAATCACATTTATCCAAATTGATCATTAACTTACTCTCATGCAATTTCTTCAACACCTGTCCAAGATGCTTCACATGCTCTTCTTTGGTCCTACTGAAAATCAATATGTCATCAAGATAAACAATAACAAATTTTCCAATAAATTCTACAAGTGCCTCATTCATCAACCGCATGAATGTGCTTGGAGCATTACTGAAGCCAAAAGGCATGACAAGCCACTAATAGAGACCTTCATTTGTTTTGAAGGCAGTCTTCCATTCATCTCCCTGCCTTATTCTGATCTGGTGATAACTAGATTTCAAATCAATCTTGGAATAGTAACATGAACCATCAAGATAGTCCAACAGATCCTCAATTCTTGGCATAGGAAATCTATACCTTATGGTGATCTTATTGATAGCCCTTGAATCTGTGCATAATCTCCATTTGCCATCCTTCTTAGGAGCAAGTACACTAGGGACTGCACATGGACTGAGACTTTTCCTAATCAAACCTTTCTCCAAGAGTTCTTGAATCTGTCTACCTACTTCTTCATTCTGCTGTGGTGTCAACTTATAGGCTGCCTTATTGGGTAATGTGGCTCTAGGAATCAAGTCAATCTGTTGACTTATGTCCCTTATAGGTGGTAAGGAGTTAGGAGTATCCTCTACCACAAGATCTTCGTACTTATCCAGTAATTGTTGCACTTCCAATGGAATCTCCTTCTGCTGCTTGCTTTGCTGATTGGATACAGGCTTCATCATCAGTGCATACCCTTGGATATCCTCCTCCTTCATGAGTTGTAGGAACTCTTTGCCACTCACTAATAGGACACTGTTGTTGTTGTTCTTCTCTCCAACCTGCTCTAGTAAGGGATCCATCTGAAATTTCTTACCATTCTTGGTGATCATATATGTATTCTTTTCACCATCATGCTGTGCCTTCACATCATACTGCCAAGGTCGTCCAAGAAGAAGGTGACAAGCATCCATAGGAATAATTTCACATAGCACCTTATCCCTATAATCACCTAGTTCAAACTCTACCCAAGTTTGTTCTTCCACCAAATAGTTCTGATTCTTATTCAACCAAGATATTTTGTGAGGATTAAGATGGGGTAATCTTTTCAGTTTACAATTTTCTACCATTTCAGTAGACACTACATTTTCAGTAGAACCTGAATCAACAATGATTTTACAGAGCTTACCATATGCTATTCCTTGGGTTCTGAAGAGATTCTTCCTTTATGGAGGCTCCTGCTTCAATGGCATCTTCACGAGGGTTCTCTTAATCATCGTGTTCTCTCCTTCAAGTACTGGTGCAGCACTACCAATTGGTGAGTTTACACTCTGACAATCATCCTCCTGTAATAGTTGGTTCCTTCTCCCACCATCATGAGAGCTAGATGCCTTCTCAGGGCACTTACTTGCAGTATGGCCTACTTGATTGCAGTTGTAGCATCTTCCAGTGAAGACTCCACGTCCTCTGCCTGCACCACCACCTCTTCCTCTGCCATTAGGTCTTCTCCAACCTCCGAAACCACCACCTTTGTGTTCTGTATCAGAACATGATTCCTGCTGACTTGAACTTTCACCTTTGTTTGGCTGTCCTCTGCCAAAATTACCTCTTCCTCTATTGTTCCTACCCCCTCTTCCTCTGTTATGTTGATCACCTCTCCTTTTCAGCTTATCCTCTGCCCTAGAGGCTAATTGAAAACATTCATCCATAGTCTTGGGAACCACCATACTGAACTCATCCTGTATATTGTACCTCAGACCATCCAGGTATCTGGCCACCATCTCTTTCTCTTGTTCTCTGTGATTGGCTCTCATGCTCAATCTGTGGAATTCTTCAGTGTATGTAGCTACGTCCATATCTTTCTGCCTAAGATGATTAAACTTTCTGATGGTCTGTAGATCTTAGTCACATGGTAAAAATTTGGATCTCAACATGGCCACCATTCTACTCCATTTGGTGATTGGACTCTTTCCAACCTTCTCCCTTTCACATTGGGTGTAGTTCCACCAAACCAATGCAGAACCTCTTAGTCTGGTCTTTACAAACTTTACTTTCTTACTGTCACTATACTCCTTGAAGTCAAAGTAATTACTTATGGCTTCAATCCAGTCCACAAGAGTATCTCCATCCAGTTTCCCATTGAACGTGGGAACATCCATTTTCGGATCACCACTATCTCCATGACCCTTGAGTGCGTTCAGGAATGCCTTTTGATCAGCAGACAAACCTTCTCCTTGAGGATTCTCCCCTATTTCTCCTTCTTCGTCCTCCTCTGACTCAGAAGTGCTTCCATTCTTCTCTTTGGATCTTTCTTCCTTCAGTCTCTCTTCGAGCATTTCTTCCACCATCTTCTGGATGGCTGCTTTACTCATCGTCTTGGGAGGCATTATACTAGCCTCTGTGTCTATCTCCAATTCTTCGTCTGACATACACGGTTGTGATTCAGAATATTGGCTCTGATACCAATTTGATGCAGAGTACCAGCAAAAATGAATGAACTTTGTCTATATCTTCCCTATTGGCAAGAAGTCTTCTCAGGTTTCACCGAGCCAAGGATGTCTTCTCTATCGGAAAGACATGAGCTATCAGCCTTTCATCATTCTCTTTCCCCGATGACCAAGTTCTCACCGATACCGTCAGGCACATCGGCCAGACATATGTTATCGTTGTGTTCCTTGATTCTCACACCGATCGTAGTTCTCTTCCCGATAACCGCGGCTCCCAAATACTTAACCACCACGGTTAGTTGCCTCTATCGCTAAGACTTCCCGAACTCCTTCTGATGAGCCTCCTATCGGCAAGACTCCAACGGTTGCTATGACTTCTCCGTCTTCCCCCGACAAGGTTCCTCACACCGATACCCTTTATCGGCGATACTCCGAGGATGTCCCACCGATCGACAAAACTGTCTACCGTCGGCTGAGTATATTTTCCTCAGTCCGATGTCGTTACTCTCACCAATGCGAACCAACAATGGTATGTGTCTTCGACACTATACCAATCTTCGACAAGACAGAAAGTATTTCACGCCGACGCCAGATTCATCGGTTAGAGATAGTCTATCGGAAGATCTTCAAAAAGTCACTCCGATACCCTGTCTTACGCCGATGGATGCCGAACTACTTAGCGATGCCAATACAGAGTTTCCTTAGATAGGACAAGAATTAGGTCGATCCCTGTGTCAAGCCCTCAACAATTCTTATCAATCTGATCCCGCATCAAGGCTATCCAATTTCACCCTGATTTCTCGACTAGCCACATGAAGATGTCTAGTCAAACCTGACTAAGTTCTCTGGCTTCCTGGGCAAGAATTTAGCAACAACAAACGTGAAAAGCCTTTCCCCCATCACACTGATACTACACTGGGCTTCAGTGGACAGAGGAAAGGGTTGCCATTTATGAATCAAACCCTAACTCCTAGGTTACAAATCAGCGTCTATGGGATTTGTTAGTTTTATACCGCCTGCGCACTACAGGAACACTAAGGATTAACAGATAACATCCATAGGGCTTCAATATACAAGATCAGAATAGAGATATCAAACCACCAAGAACACCCAAGAAAATCAACACATACCACACCCAGAACTCTCTTTATTCATTCATCCAAAATATTTGTTGTAACACACACACTTCTCTACCCCATGTGACATACAACCTGCCTCTAAAGAAGATGTAGAGACAACAATTATTTCCATCCAACCGTGCAAACTAATTTTCAAATCAGTTAGCCGTTGGGTTACCCTTCATACAAGCAAAACCACATGTTTGCCTTGCACAATTACATCTATGGGACCAAATTGACCCTTATTACAAAATGAAATGGCTTAAGAGCCTTATGAAACAACAAAAGAAAAGATGACCCTGCGCTATAGAGAAGGTGCTCCTGCACCAGTTACCTGCTCTCAAATCTGTCAAGAATCAAACTGTGAGTGAAGCTACTAGATCAAAATTTGATAAAAGAGCAATGACAATTGAAGATATTATTGATCCGGATATCAAATTTGCATCAATGATAATTGGATATAAGATATATCACTCCAGTAGGGAAAATTCCGTATCTGGAACTGCTGTATACACTGCTTATGAAATGTTGAGAAAGAATGCAGATTATGATCTTTGTGAACTCCTTCTTAATCAACTGATGGAAAACCTACAAAAGATCAAGAAGGACAAGAAGAATTCCTTCAAGTATGATGGGTTGATACTGTGTTTGTTCTTCTACTTCATGAATGAGCTTCCCAGATCCAGTGGCTGGGTATGGCAGAATGATAGACTAGTAGCCATTCAAATCAGAGATTATATACATGGGCTTGGTGATGCCAAGGCACAGAATACAGCTCTCTGGGGCTATTTCAAGAATTTTTAGAGCATGATGCAAGCAAGAGAGAGAATCCCCCAATCTTTAGTTGAAAAATATAAAGATACAATATGCTTTATGGTAGAAACTGATCAGTGACTAATGGAGGCAGTGGAACCAAGAACAGTGTGGATCATGCCTATGGGGTATGAAGTGGATGAGAAAATTGTAGAATTGCATGTTCAACACATGCTAAGTCAGCCAAAGGATCCTAAGGCAGAAAGGTTTGGAACCTTTGAAGAGTTGAGTGTGAAAATCCATGTGGAGCTAAGACAACCAGAAATAAAAAGAAAAGTGAGGAGGGAAGTTGAAGAGTTTGCCAAGAAGCATGGAATTTCAAAGGAGACTCTTAATGCAAATAGAGAAAAGATAGAAAGGGTAGAGAAAGAGAAATAAAAAGCAGAGAAAGAAGGTGCTCCGGTGGAAGTCCCCTCACGGACCAGATCCTCTAAGACCTCTACACCTACCACTACTAAGAGCTCAAAGGCATCAAAACTAGAAGCAAAATCATCCGGTAAAGGAGAGAAGAGAACTAAGACCAAGGCCACAAGATCGTATGCCAGTCAAAAGGATGATGAAGAGACTGAATCTGATGAAGAGATCAAGAAGATGAAGAAAAAGAAGAAAGTATCCAGTGAAACCAAGGAGGCAGAGACAGAAGAGTTTGTTGAAAAGCCCACTCTGTCATTAGATGATGTGGTTAAAGCAATTACTGTGGATGGGAACCTACAACCAATAACATAATTCTATGATGCATATAATGATGCAGATAAAAAGATCTTGGAGGAAGCCACAGTCAAATACTTGAACATATACAATAAAGCATTTATTGAAATAATTTCTCTAATTCCTAAAAGTTTAGAGAAAGAACTTGATATGAGAAAAGAAAATGCCAAGGCTAAGGACTTAGAGATTAGAGATCAGATAGCTATCTAGCTCTATCCCTCAATTACTCCAAAACAAATGGATATGATCTTCAAAGATTGCATGGATGAGTTCCGGAGTAAGGCTGGAATGAATCAGCTCATGCTTGGAGAAACTGATAAGTTGGCAAAAGAGACAGAGGAAATCCTCCGGAATGCCTATAAAAGATTCAATATTCCTGTTGTAGAGGATTTATGTGATGATCCCTCGGGAATAGATAACAAAGAAGAATTCACTGAGAAAATGTCAAAAGAGGCAAAGGAGACAGGTGAAGAAAAAGAAGCAAATATCTCTCATCTGGTTTCCCCTGCAGATTCTGGATCTAAAGAAGAAGAAAGAGTAATCAGTTAAGAAGCAGAGGAGAAGCAAAAAGAAGATGTCAATAGTAAGGCTACAGAAGAAGAGAAAACTCCAACAGAAAAGGCCATAGATGATAGTGGTAAGGCTGCAGAAGGGGACAAAACCCTGTCACCGGTAAGAGACACAGCAGAAGCAGTAGAAGAATTCTTAACCAAGGAGATGATGGAATTTGATGAACCAGAACTTCTTTAAGGACCGCTCAATTTTGACTCCCTCTCCCTGGTTCAAACCATAAAGCTAGCATCCTTTACTTCGGCAAAAGCAAAAGAAAAACTCCTAAAGTCTCACATGGAGGATTGCAAGATCATAGACATTGCATCCGGTTTACTGGAAAAGATCATGCCATCTTTTCAGAAGGATCCCTTAGCCTCCTCATCCGGTAATCTCAAATCTCTAGTAAATAGTGTTAGCACACATTTTGATTCATTAGAGAAGTCAGCAGAAGATAAGGTCTGGAAAGAGTTTTTGGTAAAAAGATTATCAGAAGTACAAGGGTTAATAACCAATGATAGGAGAGTTATGAATATTGGGTTAAAGAGCTTAGAAAATGCTCTCAAAGATGGCGGTGATATCTACAAATTTTGTTTATCCTGGCCTAAAGTGACCAAGGTCATTGAGAAGAAGGTAAAAGAGCAAGAGGATAAACTATTAAGTTTATCTCAAAGTTTTGATCCTCTATCCTCCTCCATAGTAAATCAAGAGTGTCAGACTATTGCAGTCATAAATGAAATAAAGAAGCTTGAAAAGGAGAAGAAAAACATAATAAGTAGGTTGAATGAACTTAGAAGAATAATTCTCCAAGTTAGAGGCCATGCATGAGGCCCTAAATTATGCTCAAACCACAGACTGGACCAGTGATCCGAAAGATTTGAAGAGGGCAGAAGCTTTTGCATTCCTGTTGAGTGGTCACATCTCAATTTTGGACAGGATGAAGCAGAGTTGGGCAACATAAGTTGTACAACATAAGTTGTACAATTAAAGAACACTTTTGCAGATATACTAAAGTATATGTAAAGTATAACCGGATAATATACTTATGCGACTAAGTATAGATTGAGTTTTGAAAATTTTGGTGTGCGGATCTCACCCTTTGCCATTGATGTCAAAGGGGGAGTGAGGAGCAGTGAAAAATGTGGACTCCAGCTAAGGGGGAGCTTTGGTATAGTGTACAATAGAACAAAGCATCAACCAAGGGGGAGTGTTGTATAACACTTAGTCATTTTTCACTAAGTGTTGCCATCAATGCCAAAGGGGGAGATTGTTGGCAAGAGACACTGTGTGGCTTCATTGGTGTTGTCATTGATGGCAACAAAGACCATTCCACACATCCGTAGGACATAGTGTATCTTTACCAGAAGTTAGATTGAAGGATACTTGGGTTCCGATAAGCAAGAACAGAGCATGCAGCAAGGTCAAACAGTCAGGTCTGGATCTCTCAAAGGAGGTATCTCAGTAAATTGCAGATTTGGGGAAGTCAAGAGGAGTACCTTGACTGATAGATTCCAAGGATTTAGCCTTCGGTGATAGAAGAGTTTAAAGATATGAGCACTTGAGTGTTGGGTTCCTATTTGACAGAGTAGACAGAGGAAGAACTGACCGGCAGAGCATCAGACCTAAATCCGGATGAGATATTGATGGTGATTAAGTTTCTTGAGGTATCATTCATGATTGGCTGACATGATTGATGACTTCTATAAGCATCTCCTTGATCCGTATCACTTGGTATGCAAGGATTCAGCCGATAGATTAGGGTTTGGGAAAATATTGACTATTTCGGATGCCGACTAGAAAAATGTTGAAATCACTTGTGCGGATATATATATACAAGATGGATTTGGATGTGAAGTGGTGTGTGGTGTGATTAAAAAGTGCGAAGAAAAGCAAAAGAGCAGTGTGAAGACAGTAAGATAGGTCCGGAATGTAACAGGACAACATCACCTAAGAAAGTAAGAATGAAGTGCAGCAGATCAGTATATTGAGCTAAATCAGAACTAAATCTTAGCATATGTGGATGCTTCTCATCAGGTCAAGTATCTAGTTTTCTTTTATAAACTATTGTAGGCAGTGAGCCTCTTGTGAGCAGTGTGCTCAGGCAGTGAGCCCTAATTGGCAAGTGCCATTTTGTATTTCTATTCTTCTAACAGAGAATACAATCTTGGGTTAATCACCCCATGGTTTTCTCCCTTAACAGGGTTTCCACGTCAGAAATATTATGTCTTGTGTATTTCCATTTCTTGGCTATGTTTGCTTATTTGAATTAATCATGCATTAATTGTTAAGAAAGTTCAGAAAGCTGAAATAATTAAGATAACTGATTCAACCCCTTCCCCTCTCAGTTATCAACAAGTACCAATAACCTATCATATGATTAGTTGAGAGTCACCATAAATTTGAATAGAATTAATGCTAAGAGAAAGTGTCACACATAATATAGCAATAAGAGCTTCATACTTAGTGATGTTATTGGTGTGTTGGAAATTTAAATGAAAAGAAAGAAGAATTAGTTTTCCCAAAGGAGGGACAAGATGACAAGAACTAGTGCGACATCTCAAACCATTAAAGAATAACTCCCTAGAATGATCAACATCCATAGAGATCATCAGAGGAAGAATCAAAATTAGGAAAAGAGAAAGGAGAGGGAACAACAGCTAAATGGTCAACTACAACTTGTCCCTTAATTGCATTATAAGAGAAACTTTAAATCAAACTTAGTAAAAATCATGGCCCATTTAGCAAGGCATCCTAATAAGTTAGTTTTAGAAAGTAAATTTTTTAGAGGATCAAATTTGATGATAATATGCGTTTCTTCGTAGAGAAGGTAATGTTGCATCTTTTGTGTATCAAACAACAAAGCTAGAAATTCCTTCTCTAATGTTGTATAATGAGTTTCATAATCAAGCAAGGTGTGGCTAATATAATAGACAGAATGATCCTTGCCCCCATCATCATGTTAGGTGAGAAGAGTAGCCAAGGCATGAGATGAAGTAGAAGTATAAAGAATGAGAGGGCATCTCAGAATGGCATGCATTAGAATAGAAGGATTAGACAAATAACTTTTGAGGTCATAAAAAACCTTTTAACACTTTGCATTCTAAGAGAAATAGACATCCCTTTTAAGATGATGTGTGAAAGGAAGATCATGATTTGCCAACTATGAGATGAATCAACAAATAGCTTGAATATTTCCTTGAAGACTATGAAGTTGAGAAATGTTTTATGGGGGTAGCATGTTGACAATAACATCTATCTTTTTAGTGTCAATCTCAATGATATGATGAGATACAATAAACCCAATAAGTTTGTCATTGTTAACATCGAAGAAACACTTTTTAAGGTTCAAACACATATGATAAAGATGAAGTTTTTGAAAAAATAGATGAAGATTATGGATGTGATCTTGGCAAAGAATAGACTTAGCCAAAATCTCATTGACATAATCTTCAAGAATGTTGTGAATGAAGTCATGGAATATGAGTGCCATAGCCTATTGGTAAGTTGCACTAGCATTCTTAAGACCAAAGGACATGATCACATAATAGAATTTTCCCCACGATGTTGTAAAGGTCATTTTGCATTGGTCAAGGGGATTAATAATAATTTGGTTGTAAACTAAGAAGCCATCCATAAAGGAAATACGGGCATGGCCTGTCGTCAATTCAACAATCATTTCAATGATGGGAAGAGGAAAGTCATCTTTAAGAGACACATTATTAAGATCACAAAAGTAGATACAAATATTTAGCAATAACCATAATATTGGAGATCTAAGGGGAATAGTAAATGAGGTAGATAAAACCAACTTTAAGAAGCTTCTCAATCTCAACCTTAACCATTAGATCTAGATTAGGACACATTTTCTAATTTTTTTGTTTAACTGGTTGTACATTGTGATATAGAACTATGTTATGGACCACAACTTCTAGGTTAATGTTGGGCATATCTTAAAATGTCAAGGAGAATAGATCAAGGAAGTCATGTGATGAGTGTTATTTTGAAGAGAGAAATTCACCACTATTAAAATCCTTTTTAGGATCATGAGGACTCATGGAAACATTGAGAGTATCCCCAACTACAAGGGTACTATGGTCTCAGGCATCAAGAATGGTCAGAATCTCACCTTGAAGTTTAGAAGACATAATAGGATCATCAGATAATATAATTATGGACTAACCAAAGTATGTATGTGCATTTAAACAATAAGGGAATCCATGGTCATGATGATAAAAAGGCATGTCAATATATAGACCAAGAAATTTAGCTAAAGCTTCGTCACTAGAGAAAACATCCAAACATGGAATACCTAAATGAGAAGACATTGTAATTAACTCAAGATGCAACTCTAGACACATAAAGCTTATTGTATGATCCTAACCAAACCACTCATACTAGATTTATCCTACATCTCCCCTACTACCTGGTAGGATTAATTAAATAAATTGAATATTTATTTAATTAAGCAATTCTAACCAATCTTCTAATTTTAATTAAATAAGTCACATTATTTAATAATAAATCTAACCAAAATTTTGACATTAATTAGATAAATTATGACTATTTATTTAATTGATTAACCAATCATCTATTCTTCTAAAGTCCTAGCCTTAAATAAATTCACATTTATTTAATTAAATCTAGTAATCCCTCACCCACCCCACCCTCACTAAAGGGGGAGCAGCCAAAGGATGGTCTACAACCCTCTTAAGGGAGGTTGCAACCTCCTTAATGGAGTCACCTTCCTTTAAAAAGGAAGCACAAGGCTTTAGTCTGCGCAGGTACCCGTACGGGCCTGTGTAGGGGTAAATCCCCTTTATAATTTAAAAAAAAACTTTTACAATGAAATTTAACAAAAAAAACACTACGAAATATAACAAATAAAATTTGTAGGGAACAATGAATATATATTTTTTTTGAAAAAAAATTCACCTCCTTGATTTGTGTGCAGGGGGCTGTATGACTCCCTAGGCAAAAAAGTTTTGCCTCTCTAGACAACTTTGTCCAAAATCAGTGAATGGACAGTCGATCTTGGGGTTTTGATGCCTTCTGAGTGCGATGGCAGGGTTAGATTTGACCTGAACTACTCTGAAATGGTGGCTCCCTGCTGGATTTGGCAACGAACCTGTGATTTCAAACCCTCATTGATCTGGCTTCCGATGTCCAAATCAGATGAAATGAAAGGAAAACCTAACTATATCGGCTGCTCTGAACTCAATGGTGATCTCAGAATGTCTCCAAGAAGCTCCAAAAAAACCTGCAACTAGCAAGTCAAAATATGAACCCCCCAGAAACTAGAATTTTCTCCACACTTTTTTGATTCTCCAGATCATCAAAAGATGTGAGAGAAAAGCATACTCACGTGCTTAAAAAAAGACAACCCTGCACTCTCATATTTCTAAGAAAAATGCTAACCCACAACTCAATCACTTTGATACCATAATATTTGGCTAAAAATCCACCCAAGAATGCAAATGAATGAAGGAAAATAAAATAGAAATCAAATATGAGCCAAATAAATTGTATTCAACTCAAGAGGATGCAAAGCATACAATGAAAATGAGATAGCTCATATGAGAGAAAGAGGTGGGTATATATAGGATATTCCACCCAAGAGACTGAAAACACAACCAATATAGGATAAAGTGAAAAATTCCCTGAGTAAACTTAACCTAGTGTGAAGAGAGATAAAGCGGAGAACTAGCTAGGAAATATACTAGATAGCTAATAACCCCTTTCACACTAACACCACGTGTCATCGAGAGGAACACTTGTTGAGAGGTCATATATGCATGCTTACATGTACGTGTTTAGGATCATATCTCATCATAGGATTACCATGTAGTCCCATGCATCTTTTTGGTGCTTACACCATCCCAATCCAAATCCCCAAATCAAAAAAAATCTAAAAAATTAGAAAAATCCAAAAAAGCAAAAATGAAAAAAAAAACTCAAAAAGAAGTAAAGAGAAAAATTGTCCAACGGTGAAAACCATTATCATGGTACCTTTGATAAGTACCATGGTGAAAACCTATTATTAGGAGTCATGTGTAGATCAAATATCTATGAGCACTCTACACTTAGGGGTAAATCTTTTCCCATCCTATCCTATTATGCCCATCCTATCATATCTCTCCTATCCTACCCATCCATTACATCTGCATACCTATCCCATCATCCCCATCCATTCCACTACATATATTATCCCATCATGCCCAATCCATCCTCCCTTCCTTCTTTCAACCTTGATAAGGATAGGGGCATAATGTTGAAACATGCTTTGGACACCCCTTGGTATACTCAATCTCTTAAATGAAGCTCACAATATATCTTGTCACAAACATCATAGCGTAGCATCATAAGCAACATATCTAGAGTGGGGCATGTTATTCCTATGTGATGAAGTCCTTCGAGATCCCGTCTTACACCCTTCCATCCAACCAGCCCCAAATTCCTCTTATCATCAATCCTTTAATCCTTCCTCCAATTCTCCTTTCATCCTCATCTCTAGACATGGTTTTCCCTTGTCATTGGTTCCAAGCAAAAGGATATCAAAACACAATTCAATGCAACCATCACATTTATCCCAAAGAAGTTCATCCAACGCAAGCAATCCTAATCCATACAAATCTCACTAATAAATCTAGGAAGATTATCCATAAACATCCATCAGTTTTGTTCCTAGCCTTGTTTCAAGCCTAATCAAACCATTATTATCAAGATATATCATTCGTAATCCTTGTGTTGTTCTCATGATATATGATTCCCACATCAACAATGTTATCATCATCATCACTTAATCTTTGGTTTTTAGCTTGACTAGGGGTAAAATCATGTTTCTCTTTATATAGTTTGTGTATATTTGCTTGCTTTCTTGCGTATTTTATCATTTTGTTAACATCTATAACGGTACTTGCAACTCACCACAATGACACCATGGTCTTTCATATCATGGTGCCATATGGCATATGCTCACTTGTGACCTTTTCTTTTGAGTTAGTTCTTTGTGCACAAGACACATCATCACCATGGTCTTTATACCTTGATACATAACATCAAGTGCTACATTAAACACCAAGTTGCCCAACCTACTAGCGTGACATATCATCTACCCCATCCATTTGCATCTCCCTCCCCTCTATTTCTCAGCCAATCTTCTCATCTCAACATTCATCTTGTACCTACTTCTCTCTATTATCCTCCAATCCCTTTCATCCATCATTAACATCCACTTCTTTCTTTTCCATTCATCCCTCAACATCTTTACTAACACCTTTCACATCCATTTCGAGAGCACACCCATGTTCTTCAAACTCACCTATCATCTCAAGAGGTATCCCTAAGCCAAAACATTTTCATCCAAAATTAAAATCTCAACATGTGCAACATGATATCGTTAATGTCATCCCACCTAGTGCTTATATCTACTTTCTTTGAAATGTTGTTACTTCTCTTAGTCGCAACACCATCTCAAAGAGGGGCAAAATGTAGACACCTAAATCTTACTGTGTCCTAACTAACCTACTCATATTAGATTTATCCTACATCTCCCTTGCTAGCGTTAATTAAATAAATCATATTTATTTAGTTAATCAATCCAATCTTTCTTCTAATATTAATTAAATAAGTCACGTTATTTAATTAATAAATCTAACAATATTTTTTACATTAATTAGATAAATTATGACTATTTATTTAATTAATTAACCAATTATCTCTTCTTCTAAAGTCCTAGCCTTATTTAAATAAATTCACATTTATTTAATTAATTATGCAATCCCTCATACATAATATTTGTTTAATTTATCCCAAAACCATTAGTTGATTAAATAACCAAGTTTAACCAACTAATTAATCATTTGTACATTCCCAAATCTTAATTATCCAAGTCAACCTTGCATAGGGCTTAAGGTTCTGCACAAGGCTCCATGCATGCACATGGCTCCAAGAATCCCCTTTTTAATATCATCCCTCCATTCAAATCTAGCAAATATCTACCCTCCATATCATTCTCAATTCTTGCACTAATCATGTGCACCAATCACAAGGTGCAACTTGTTGGCCTCTCAATCCTCCTTGGCTCTCAATCAACCCTAGCCCTCTATTTTCATGATTCAATCTCATCAATCCATGGATCTTCATCCAAATTGATAAATACCCCATCTCCTAAGCACATTTCATCATTAAGTGGAACGAAGAGGCACGTTGTAAGATTATGTTAAATTTGAGATTAGCATCTTAGTATACATTGTTACGTTCCTTGTTGTTTTACGTTTTAGCATATATAGTAACAAACATAGAGGAATAGAATAAGATGGAATCATGGATACATCAAGAAACTCATGATATGAAGGTCAAGATGGGCGAGGAGTTCAATAACCAAGGTCCATAGTAGAGATATGTGGTGTAGGCTCTAAAGGGACCTTGATGCCTTGTTCCTTACAACCCAAACCATTGCCTTTGTATCTAATTTTTGAAAAAAATTTAAAACCAAGGGCATAACATGTTTCCAACTCCAAGAAAGACGATAGATCCTCATCACTAGCATGGTTGGTATATTCTATGTAATTGCATGATTCAAAACAAGAAGAATGATCATTATAAGTTTTTAATGATTGTGATGTAGAAGGCATAGATGTCATTGTATACTTGACTCAAATGTCATTGCAAGCTTCACATTCCAAAATAAAGTGCTTTTCTATTTCGACTACCCTAGTTATGCAAAAGACACATTTAGCTATGTAAAAGAAACATACTCTCTCTTCCCATACATATTTTGGCATTTTCCATCTACCCATTTCACACCAAAGACAATGTAAGTTAGTCCTTAACTAAGCTATGTGAATCTTTTCTCTCCAAGGGATATTGGCCCCTATATAGGCCTTTTGTTGATGATTGGAAGTGGAGTCAAATTTCTCAAGGTAATATATCTTCTTTTTCCCTAACACCTTTTCCCACACAGGCTTGCGAAACTTATCTACAACAAACACATTTATTTCTTTATTATTATTAGGACATCCAATCAAGTGAATGTGTCATTTGCTCATCCACCTGCTGTTTTGCTTCATCCATAACTTTTTTCTCTCATTCATGACATCTTTAAAGACTACCTTGGGCCATCTATTTGCCTCCATTTGTTCATTTTTTCAAATATATTAAGAGACACACCATAACAATGGCTTCAATAGGAACTATACATGTTTTACCTAGAAGAATCTTAGAGGGAACAAAATTTTTAATTTGAATTTGGTTGCGATCATGCATTTTTGGATTCTCTATATCTACTTCCATTTGGAGTCTAAAGTGTCACTACCCCATATTTCACACCCATAAAGCACCACCAAAATTACTAATAGCCCAAATAGAATTTGAAGAGTTTTGCAATCCCATAACTCTACTTCTCTACATCTATTTTGATAGGAAAAATGTCAACCTCCCAAAGTTCTCTTCCTTCCATAGGTTGCCCAATTAAGTTTGTTGTTGAATTCAATCCCAAGGTATTTCCATTGTGTTGCTTCTTCTAGAATAATCCCTTCAAAATAAAAGTCAAATTCATTTTTTTCTTTCTATTGGAGAAGATCATGATCTTGGTCCATTAGTGTTGACTTGCATGCCTCTTCTTTGCAAAAGTGCTCAAGGGCATACAAGTTCTCTTGTAACCCTTGAGATAACCTAGCAATCAAAGTAAGATTGTTAGTGTACAAAAGAAGATTAACAACATGTTCTCCCAAAAGAATACAATCCCCACCTTACAAATTCAATCGTTCTTCAAGTTTGTCGATAGATAAGCCAAAAAGAGTAGGGGATAATGGGCATCCTTGCTTAACTCCAATGTCACTCCTAAAACTTTTTGAAATGCTTTCTTGAATTCTAATTTTTACTTGAACCTCTTCATAAAGTCTATGGACAACCACTCTAAATTACACTAGGATACCAAGATCCTTCATTCTACACCATAACTTATTCTTGGGGATCGTGTCGAAAGCCTTCTTGAAGTCAACAAAACAATAATAAACTTCCTCTTTTTCATTTGAAACTTTTTCAATGATGTCTCAAAGTGATACATGATCTATTGTTGAGTGCTTTGGTCTAAAACTTGCCCTTTTGCTCTCTGTTCTTTTTCTTTTGCCCACTTCCTAATGTTGTGCTCAACCATGCTTCAAAACAACTTTGCAAACAAATGATTGATCATGGTGGTCTTGTAGTTGCAAGGATTGTTAACATCCCCTCTTAAAGAGAGGTATTGCTAAGCTAGTAATCTAATCTCTTGGAAACCCATGTTGATGATGCTATTGAATATTTTCACAATGTGAGAGGTGAGGATTTTCACCCCTATTTTAGGTATTTAGCCTCATGCTCAACCATGTCACTAGGCTTCCTACACCCAAATTCTTAATAACTTCCTTAACCTCTTGTAAAGTGAATAGTTTTGTCGTCATGTTGATGTTGGGGGGACCTCAACCTCTAACTCCTCCTCCTACAATTGTTTTGCATATTTAAACCATTCATTGATTATTATGTTGTTCTTTGTTTGTTTTTATCTTGGTTGAAGTTCCCTCCAAAATAGTTTTGGGTTATTCTTCCCTAGATATATTAGCTCTTCTCTCATTGTGTTCATGAACACTCATTTTTTAACTTTTACAATCTGCTTGTATAACTTTATGTTTGCCTTCTCTTTACTTGGCTCTTTAAGAGCTCTCTGTGTAGCTTTGTAATCCTCATCAAACCACACATTTGCCAAACAAATAATTTGTTTTCTTTTTATTCTTTGCCCTTTTACAACTCTTAAGCACCTCTTGAATTATGCTTGTTATAGCTCATGACTTCTTAGACCCCATGATCTTTTTCTTTCCTTCTGCATTAATTTCCTTAGTGTTTCCTTGAAGATGTCAATGTTTTCTTAGGTTAAAAGAAATTTTTCTTTTATTGGGGGTTGGTGATTGGGTTGCTCCTTTACCATATGCTATTTTTTTCTTGCCAAGATAACATTATCTGTACTGCACTATGATCTAATTTTAAATCTCCAAAGGGATCTTCAATCACAACCTCCCTTATCCTTTCAATCAAGCTTTGCAAACAAATGGCTTAATCAACAACACTTGCTTCGTTGTACAGGTCATGCATGTATAATTTTAGGAGTTCTTCCATCTACCCATACCATTGCAAATAATCAAATCAAAAATGCCACATAGAGCAAGTAATTCTTGCCAAAATGATTAATATCCTTGTTATTCGCTAAACATCTTGACCATTAGTGATTTTCCTCTTTGATAAGCCATATAGGATTGCTATCCTCCTTACTACATAAAATTCTAGTTTGTTTATTTGTTGTCCTCACATTGAAATCTCCCAATAAGACTTCACCCTAAAAATGATGAAATATCTTTTTTTATTGCTACATAAGGGTCCTTACCATCCAACACATTTTTTGTAGGTTTTTGGCACTTGAGGGGCAAAATAACAAGTTGCAATTCTTATGTGCTTGCCATTCTCTGATATTTTAAACCAAATGTATTGTTTATTTGTGTCTTTTTTTTTTTTCCAACTGCATGTTTCTTCTCCACGTTTCTTTTATTAAGACCATTATGCCATTGTAACCTTTGCCATTTCCTACTGCAACCTTCGTATATCCTCCAAAAGTAGGAGTCTTGCAATCATTGAGCTCATGAGTTTCCATGAGACATATTACGTCTCTTCCATTAACGACAGGGTGTAACCTAGATTCCCTCCTCCAAGGT
Organism: Cunninghamia lanceolata; assembly: GCA_027924645.1. NCBI lineage: Eukaryota > Viridiplantae > Streptophyta > Pinopsida > Cupressales > Cupressaceae > Cunninghamia > Cunninghamia lanceolata. Next base: position 935,296 of record BSBN01000022.1, read on the forward strand.
TAATCTCTACAATTCCAACACACTAATTTTAAGTGTACGAAGGAGCCCTACTTGCTATTTACCTTAGACCCGAAGGCTCAAAGCTGAATACTCACCTCTTTTCACCCATGTTTACTTAGTTAATGATATAATTTGTAAAACTCAAGATTGGTTAATGAAATAAATTACTCTAAAATAACATATACCCAAAAGATAGAGGGTTAACTCTGCTATCCAAAAGATGGATTACATGAATAAAATGGCTGCAAAGACGGAGCTATTGTACTCCACCAAACAAAAGGTCTCTTTAAAATAAAAAAATTTCTTTAAAATAAAAAAATTCAACCGAACAGAATGAATGAGTTTTAATAACGTCCACGAGACCAAACAGTCTATGGGACCAAGTGTCAAGATCACTAGGAATTCTTCAGATTCCTTTTGATGTCATCCCACCTCCTATGAATCTTTACCAACAGCTGAGCCGTGTTGTGAAGCCTCTCTTCCTCAAATAATTCACTAAAACTACCCACATTCACGCTGTTATCCTGCTGCATATGAATATCCTTGTACGCATCGCATTCCCTAATGAAGTGTCGTTCAATTTCAACCGCTCTATCATTGTAGAAAATGCAAGTCCTATCTTCCCACCTTTCCTTGGGAACCGTCCATCTACCAGTTTCGCATATAAGATGGTGTGAACCAGTCCTCAATTGTGCCACTAGGAGCCTAGCCTTACCTTTAAGATCGGCACTTAGGTATGCTTTATCCCCGTGCTCCCAAGTGGGATTGAACTCTTTAATATAATGCATTTTTTTACGCCAAATCTGATTTGTCCACATGGCAGTCTAAATTTTTCTAACACAAACTTTTTTATTTTCTCTTTGGTGTTAGGACACTCATGCAACTTAATGTCCCATTTTCCCAACCACTTGATGTTTTGCTTCATCCACGTCTTCTTCCTCCGATCTAACACCTCGTTCACCACCACTTTGGGCCACCGGTGATTCCCCATGTTTTCAACCTTTTTTAGGTAACTTAGTAACCGTGATATCGCAGTAGCTTCCATTGGGAAAGTACCGGCCTCCGCCAAGAGAATCTCATATGGAACAATTGCTTTAACTTTAAGACTACTGGTGATAAGATGTTTTTGAATTCTTTCCAACTGTCTCCATTTGTGATTTGACATGCTACTTCCCCAAACCTCACAACCATAGAGGACAACCGGTGTGACCAACAAACCAAAAAGGGTTTTCTTGGTTTTCTAGTCCCAAAGTTCCGCTTTCCTACACCTGTTCTGGAGAAGGTAAGAAGCTCTTCAACCTCCTTGTATCCTTTTCACCCTACAAATTTCCCAACTGAGCCTATTATGAAAAACAATGCCAAGATACTTGTATTCTTCGACGATTTCCAACGGGCTACCTTCGAACATAAAATTAGTTTGCTGCTGTTTCCTTTTTAGAGAGAAGATCATGACTTTAGTCTTGCTAATGTTCACTTGCATCCTGACATCTTGGCAAAATAGCTCTAAAGCCTTCAAATGACCCCTCAAACCATGGGCTATTTTTGCTATAAGAATAAGATCATCCGCATATAAAAGTAGCTTTACCACAAAACTGGCCAACTGGATGCCACCCCCTTCAGTTTTATTTATCCATTCCTCAAGTTTGTTAATGTAAAGACCAAACAAAGTGGGGGAGAGTGGGCACCCCTGCTTGACTCCGATGTTGCTGCCGAAGCATTCAGATATGCCTTCTCTAGTTCTAATTTTTGCTCTAACACGCTCATAAAGTTTGTGAACAGCTGCTCTAAACTCATCAGGGACTCCCAATTCTTCCATCCTTTTCCAGAGTTTGTCTCTGGGAATTGTGTCAAAAGCTTTTTAAAAATCCACAAAACAACAATAAGCTTCCCCACCTTGGGTGTTCCAAGCTTTTTCAATCAAATGCTTAAGAGTAATGCAGTGACCAATGGTAGAGTGCCTTGGTCTAAAGCCAGCCTGTCCCTTTGCTCTTTTCCCTTCTTTTTCTGCCCAACTGCTGATTCTACGTTTGATCAAGCTCCCAAACAACTTTCCAAGAAGAGGGTTGACCATGATAGTACGATAGTTAGAGGGATTATTGATATCCCCACTCTTGAAGAGAGGGATAACGACGTGTGACCTCATTAAAAATTCTTTTGATGTGCGGAGCAAGGTGTTCAACTCCCCACTTGAAGAATTCAGCTTGCAGCGGGTCAATACCCTGTGCTTTACCATTTGCTAATTTCTTTATACCCTGTTTGATCTCCTCATCCGAGAAGAGCGGTTGACGTGCTAACATTGGCAGGGAAGGCTTCCTCACGGTCGCGCTCATAAAACAGTTTAGCATACTCTAACCATTGAGTTTCTGTGATATTATTTTCTGTACGTTTCTTTTCTTGCTGCAGATAAAACGTAGTTGATATCATGAACATTATCGACTTTGTTTCTTATAAATAGATCGACTTTCTTGACAACACGGTTTAAACATCTGGTATTTCCACGATACCAACAATTAAGGTAGATAAGGGATAAATGAACCCGCGCCATGCAAACTCAAGGCACGACAGTAAGTTGGGTTGCTGTTAACATTTGAAGCATGAATTCAACATCATTCTGCCATCGCCCTTCGTGGAAAACAACAGCATGGAAATGGAAGAGCAAGAACAAGAGCATGAGCATGTTAAACATTAGATGCAACGCTCGCGTGAAGGGCGAAGACGATTACCATTCCACTCTCAAAGCTCTACAGTCTCGAGGTCGATTCCCTAGAAAGTCCTTAGGCCAGGTGTGGATGCCTGCCTCACTTTTTTGCGTTATCGCTATTTCATTCAAATGCTCTTTTGCTCCAATGACATCCTAAACTATATACCGCACTCTCAAGTTGCTGTGAGTGTTTACCAGATTGCTCAACACAGACTCAAATTTTATACTCTCCAAACATGTCCAAATTCAGAAAGTCCCCTTTTTTACTTTTCAAAACAAGGTATTTGGAATTAGGGAAGCTTCATATATGTAGATAAAATAAGCTATGTTGCCCTAAATATCAGAAATGAGAACTTTCAACACTGTGTAAATGAGATGGTCACTGTTCTGGTTCAGTTTGAACCATAGATATGCTTCTAGCAAGAAAGATAATTAATGTGGAATAAAATGCTATCATAGGGTTAGCCAAGGTATTGAACAGGTTGTAAATAACGGCTATCACAAATAACAACCACAAGCTAGAGAGGGGCCATGTAGAAAATTGTACAAAACTGCTTAGAGAATTGTATGAAATATCCTTTGACCATTATCATTCTAAAAATGAAAGTAACAAAATATTTAAATAAGAAAAATTCTCAATTTGCTTAAAAAGCTTAATAAATGACCATATGCAGAGTAAGAAAAAATTCAAGGGAAATTAAAAGAAATCTAGTAGGCAACACGAACAAATCATACCTAGAGGGTTTGACATAGATGAAGTTAGTTATCTATGGTTTATTGAACAACCTAATATTGTGTATACCCATGCTTTTAAGCCAATGATGTGAGTGTGTTTTATCACATTTTCAGAAAAAAATAAATTAGGAAACACAAACAATAGTTGCAGGTGTATACACCTTTAAATGGCCTTGCTAATACACCTTTAAATGACCTTACTGATATTTTGCTGGTCAACACTTATTGGTGCATTAACCTTCCATATTCAATTGGGGTGGGCCATTTAAGTACCTTGTTGAAAGATGTTTTGTTGTTCATTGCCTTTTGCAATTGATTTCTTCATAATGCTACCATAATGTTCCCCATTTTGTTTGCGTACAATATACTTATTGTCCTCTTGATAACCTCCTATTTTATTAGGCCCTTTAGACCCCTTTTCATCACAAAAGTCTCTCTAGCCAATATCACTGTCTGGGGAAGGTGATGTTCAAACTATTTTGTTGACATCACCATCCATGAACATTGGTGTGGTGATTCTAGAAAAGATGATTTAGGGTTTAGTATCATATGTATAGGCTTCCTAGTGTTATTTTCAATAGTGGAATTCAACATTTGCTTTGTTTCACTCTTGCACTAAGTAGACTTCCCTTGGCAGATTCTAAAGGTTCTAGGTTAAGAAGTGCTTCACTAAAGGAAGACAACTTGCACTCCAGGCTTTGAAGATTCAAGTATAGGAGATCCACCACCAACGTGCACCAAGTTTTATGATTTCCTATTATGGTCTACTAGGGCTTCTGTTGTCTATTTTGACTTCAACTAAAAACACCTCTCCTTGAGTGCTTAAGGTAAGTGGAAGGTTAACCTAAAAATTGACCCAGGTACCTATCTCCTTGCACTTACCTCCTTTAGTATTGCAGGTCTGATTGTAATGCATACGTTGTTACAATATATTTTTTGTTATCTTGCATATTGTTGTTACTTTATTGCTACCAACATTGTCTTACTTATAGTCCCTGGCTTAACCGTCATCCTAATCGTCCTACTTAAAGCTGCTGTCTTAACTATCCTCCTTAAATACTTTAACCCTTGGCTTTATCATCCTCCTTATTGGCCTACATCTTGCCCCTCTTGTATCCCATATATATTGTTGTTTAAGTGTGTTGACTAAAAGAGGCCTTCTATCTTTTCCCCATGTAGAGGTTGATATATTAGAGAGCTACTCTTAGTGTATACATAATTGGTGAAACTAGTGTGATTCTTACCCTTCCTTTGGTTGGGTCATTTTCACACTCTTTTAGTTTTAATCTTCCTTTAGTTCGATTCTTTTTTCTAGCTTCATATACATACTTTCCCTTGAAGACCTAGCCAAAATCTCTCCCTCCAGAATTCCAAAAGTCTATATCCTAATTCTCATAATGAAATTCATCCAAGCTGAAACAACTGAAATCCAAATCGAATGGATCTACTTCATTCCAACTTTACCAAGCTGCTCCCATGAATGCCACATGGCTGAAACTACATATACCAAGAAAAATAATGCATGTACTAGGTCCTCTAGCAAAGTCAAACTAGACAAACAAGACAAATCTGATCTTGATAGAATCACCAAGATCACTAATAGAGAATATGATAGCCAACATGAAGCCAATCTTCAAGAAGAAATAGATCTTGATAATGATACCCCTCCTTGAACCCACATTATTTTTGCACCCATTTACATGACTACTTCCTTGTCAACTCCTCTCATATCCAACTCAATAACTTCCCTCATCTCTAGCTCAACTCTACGAGCCATTTCCACTGCTAATGCTGCTCTCTTCACTTCTTCAAATACTTAACTTCACTCCACCTGATATTACACATGCACTCATGCAACTCACAGATTGTTTTACCCAATTGTAAGCCACATCTACCAACCAAATGCTCTAAATGCAATGATAGATGATGATACAACTTACGGATAGGCCGCAACAAATCCTTTGTAGCAACCCTAATCAGTGTCCCCCCTTGCCCCCTGATGGATGCGAACAAGTGTGATCTAGGGCCCAGGATGCTTCCCTATGGATAGACACACTTAGCAGACTAAGTGTACTGTGATAGAAGCATAAACATGAATGATATAAGCCAAGAACTGTTTCAAATTGCAATAGAACAAGTCATACACCTCAAAGAGAACTGTAATGCAAAGTCTTGTACATGATATGAGAGGTTGGATGTATTGAGCACCTAAATTTATCCTCCTGTCAACCACTAACTTCTCACTTTTTCTAACTGTACAAAGAAAGGTAGTTTACAATATTATACATGGGGATAGTGAAGGAGTGGTTGGGTAGTTACAAGATTGCCCGTAGCTCTGATGAATGTTGGCTCCAATGATGAGATTCCTTGGTGTTGTAATTACCTGAGAATGGTGCTACAACAGATAGTTTAGGTTAGGTGTGTCAGAACAAACCACTGGATGTTTGTGACAAGATTGATGAGGCATTAGACTGTTGCATTACTGCCATGTGTTTTGTAGGTGATGACAAAGTTGTTGACGGAGTTGTGAAAGCCAAGTGTTTGCATTGATGAAGTTATGCACTTTGGAGTGTCCCTTGTCCTTCTAATTTGAATAGTGGTTTTACCGCACATCTGTTCTGTTTTGTGTCACACTGAAAAGTGCGAATTAAAACACTAATAATGATTTATTCCAAATTTATGCTTTTTTGCTATAAAGGATATTTCTTAGTATGAAAGGGGTGGGAATATTCCTTTGTGTATAAAAAGGTAGGGCCAATGATTATAAACATTTTGAAAGAATTTATCTTTACTGTTTTGGGGCCTGTGTCTTTTATTCCAGCAAAGGTATTTTTTTGAGCAAATATGATATGTTGATTAGGAGGATGATCATGGTAGATTTTGAAGGCCCTTTCAATGGCTTAGATTTGTTTGTGATGTATATAATTAAGCAAAGCATCTTAACTTTTTAAGAGGTTGTTTCTACTATGAATTTTCTTGCCTGGATAGTTATCTTATTTTGTATTCAACAAGATTTTGACTTTTGGAGAGCTGTGCTACGGTATATTTTCAGAAACATTAATAAGAGATTCTGTGGCTTTTTCATTTTGCCCTCAATTTTGAATTTTATGTGGAGAGTTGAGCCTCATTAGAGTGTTAAATTTCTTACCTCTTAGCATTTGCAATTTATTGTGCTTATTTTATTGTTGAATATTTGGATTTTCAGCCTTTTTATGCATATCTTGTTCCTTTGGGAGTAATCACACACTATTTGTGCACTTCATCCATTCTTTTATACTTGCATTTACTGTATTTTCTCTTTCCACTTTCACCCCTTGAAGAGTTTTTACATAACATTAGAATAGGGGAGCTGACCCAGATTTGGAGATTGCTTGATCTTGAGGGAACTGTGCTCAAGCTTCCCATCTGTACTCTCTGATTGTGGTTGCAATTCAAATCGACAATCAGAAGTGGCAACAAGATGGATGCAGACAGATGGGGCAAACCAAACTGTGACGGTGCACGATCACACAGTGGCACTTACTCCACAACAAAGTGCTCACCATTGTTGGCCACGACGACCAAATGTCAGTTATAATTAGATAAGCCCTTTGAAAAATCTGCTCTCTAGCAACTGTTGTTAGTTGAGGGAACCTATCATTGTTGCTTACCATTGGTCCCCTCACTTGTTTCCCCACTTGTGGGGCATCTGTAGTTATCATCCACAGTGTACTTGTAGGTCATACATGGTAAACTTCTCATATATTCTGTATTCATGAGCTCAACAAAATAATAGGCCCTACGGTCTTGTGGTCCCTTGCACTATAGAATACAATTCATGGTACTGCTACACCAATATGACCAACTAGAGGCAATAGGTCTCTACCTGCTCCAAGGCCTCCCAACACAACCGCAGTCCTGTAAAGCTTCGAAGCCACTTGAGCTTGTCTATAGTGACATCTCTTGTCAATTCCTTTCTATTCAAGGTTCAGGTTTGGTCTTACCTTCATCGACAAACTTTCCAAAATAACATGGATTCACTTTCTGAAGTGCAATAGTGAGCTTTGAAAGAGTTCAAGTTGATTACATAACTTAAGTCATTGAAGTGTTTGATAACAGATATTGGTGGAGAGTATGTGAGCAATTGGTGCACATAATTTTGGGCCAAGACATGGCATACAAATGCAACGAGTTGTCCCATACATCCCACAGTAGAATGGTGTTGTTGAGTTTGAAGTGGATAGATACTTTTGTGGTTGAATTTTAACCCCTTATTTATGGTACAAAACCATCAGTTTTTCCAACTACATATATAACAAAATTTTGATCTAGCTAATGATGGCTGAAATCATAAGGGAGAAGAGGGTCAAATTTTTGAAACTCCTCTTGAAGAGCCTACACCTATAATTCTTACTCTTCCAAAGGGAGTTTATGAATTGTCAAGCTGTAGGTTCTTATTTGTGATTTTGGTGACACTCACAATACTTGACCAAAGCATTAGGAAGCCAATTTGAATTTTTTTTCTTTAGATTCAAATCCTTGAACCTTTAAGGATGTGAGTGATTAGTTAGAGTGGGATGAATCCATGCATGAGGAGCATCATTCTTTGATGAAAAACAATAACTACGACCTAGCCCCTCTTTTTAAGCGAAGAAAGTTAGTTTGGTGCAATTGGGTGGATGGAAATAAGTATTTTGCAAATGGAAATATTGATAAACACAAGCATTCCCTGGTTGCAAAATCATCTTCCAAGTCAGAAGGGTTCACTACTTTCATACCTTTATACTAGTGGCAAAGATGAACTCGATTCTCCTTGTACTTTTCATTGTTGCTTCACTTAGATGGGCAATACATCAAATCAGTAATAATATATATTGTACCTTTTTGCATGACGGTTTGTAGGAAGGAATTTATATGGAATATTCAACAGGGTTTTCTAGGAAATTCAACTCCTGTGCAGGGTTTGGAAATCCCTTTATGGTTTTGAACATATCCCTCAGTCTTGGTATGAGAAAATAGAGAACTTTTTCTACCTAACTCAGGATTTTATTGTTGCTACTTAGACCCAAAAATATGCACAAAGAGGATAGACAACGAGTCCCTCATTCCAGTTCTTTATGTTGATGACTTGATCATTATTGGAAGTGCCACCTCTTTGATTAATGATTTCAAGTCTTCACTCATGTAACATTTTGAGATGATAGACTTGGACCTATTGCACTACTTCCTTTGTCTTTAGATCACTTAGCTTGAGACAGATATATGTTTCACAGCCTAAGTATGCCTTGGATTAAGTTTTCCAATTTCAAATGGTTGATTACAAGCCTGCCACTACTTCATTGCAGTTTGGAGTCATGTTGAATACCTAGTACATCATGCTGACAATTGATCCCACTATTTATCAACATTTGGTTGATAATCTATTGTACCTGATACATATTAGGCTAGATTTATCCTTTATAGTTGGTCTAATCTCTCAATTTGTTGAGGAACCACACGAGAGTCTTTGGAAAGTAGAAATGCATATACTTGAATATCTTTGAGGTACATATCAGTTTTGCATCAAATATTCTATTGGGGAAAAACATAGACTTAGTGGGTTATATTGACTTCAATCAGGCAGACAACATTGATGATTGTAGGAGCACCTCTGGCTATGCATGTCATCTTGGATTGGTCCAATAATTTGGTCAAGCAAGAAGCATGTTGGATGCTGATTTACCTCTAGTGTTCCTTGAGTGCTAGGATCCTTGAGCAAACACCTTTTGGTGGAATGTGGGGGATATAGAGATTGAGTGCATGATTACTTTGTAGGGCATTCATCCAATTTGGGTATTATTGTTTTTTGGTACTCATTTGGAATTTGGTGGTTCATATATTGATGCCAAACCACGAGATAACATTATGGGCTGTTGGATAAGAGTGGAATGAGCCACACCACAATTGCATGCGTGATAGGGATGCATATGTTACATGTATTCTAGTTATCGAGAAGGTGATTATAGGACTTATATGCTTGCACAGTTGCACTTGTTGTATACCATAAGTTTGATGGGGTCATGCCATTGATGATACTATTGGTATGCAAAGAGGCCTTCGAGCAAGGAGGGACAATGCAATAGCATATGTGGTGGTTGAGAGATTGCTTCAGGAGAGGCATCCATCCCTCTTTTGGACCCCTTGTACCGTGCATTGCCTTGACCTTCTTTCAAAGGACACATGCAAAATTGATTGGATGAGACTGGTTGTAGAAGATGCTAGAAACATCACAAAATATATTTATAATCACCCTTGGGTTTTTAACTTGATGAGAGAGCACACCCAGGGGGAAAAGCTTGTATGAGTGCATGTCACAAGGTTTGCAACTAACTTCATAATGTTGCAAAGCATTTGTAGTTTGTTGAAATTGTTGAAATAAATTTTGTGAGTCAAGCATGGCTTGACTCAATGTACTCAAATAAGGTTGAAGGAGAGGACTGAAAGATAGATTTTGATGATGCCTTGGAAAAGAGTTGCAAAGATCAAGGTAATTTCAAAATTTAATTTAAATTTCAAGTTGAAACCTTTATTTTTATTTTTTTAAGTATTTACTTTAATTGTAAGTTTGTAACTTTAATTTGTTTGTAGGTGTCGAAACCTTTGGTGAGGGTTTTGCACTTGGTGTATGAGGAGCAAAACCCAATGTGATACATAAACATTCATGAGGCCATGGATAGGGCCAATGAGGCCACTCAAAACTATTATGGGGGGATTGAGACATATTTGATTGTAATGTCCCACCCTAGTTTGGAACAATTTTTTCTCAAACACCCAGTAAGATCACTGACTTCTAGTGAGCTGACATTTCATCAAACACTTTTCTGTTTTAAAGTTTTGTTGTAGTTTTCAATGCATTTCAATGTGTTTGTGCATGGGATCATTCAATATGCAGTTGGGAATTGAAAGTCCACAAGTAACATCTCAAATTTGCAGATAAATAGCATAGACATTATATCAAACACTTTGCATGAAATACAAATAACAATGAAGCACAATTTGACCTTGAATCCAGCAACACTATATTGATCTGCGATAGAATAGCTTGCTGTTACAAAGTTCAGTCATCAATAATGGGAGTACAATGCCAAATGAACACACCCACAATGAAAATATGTCGTCCCCAAGTACATCTAAGCTGCTGTCATGAATCCCAGAACTGCTGTAACAAATCTGAGTATTCTAACTCAGCTGTCAAAATCAACCCAATACCAACTTCAAACTGACTAAGCAATCCTCCAATGGCTGCACCATAGAATCCAAGCTCCAAATCATTCAAGAAGGGGAGCAATTTGCTACCCAACTCCCACGTCCCTTAGCAAGCAATATCAAACCCTTTAGAAGGGAGCGACTGCCCTTCCAAACCCCACATTTCACCTTGTATACTTGGAATGCCTCCAATATAGGCCAAACACTCCAATCCTGCACAATACCAAAATCCTGCAATGAAGCACAATGCGTAAACTCTAAATAAGTTTACCAACAATCAACCTGGGAGGGTCTTTCACCACCGGAGTTGATCATCTCCAAGAGGGTTTTCGTTCTCAAGAAGGCTGAAATGAACCAAGTTCGATCTCTAGAACCACAAGGTTTCAGTCAGAGAAATAAAACAAACTCCATAATCCCAAATGAGCTCTCAATTCCCCTTTTTATATGCTTTTTAGGGAACTTCCCAAAAATTCCCTTTTAAAATCACTTTATTAATTTATTAAGCCTTTTAACTCCAAAAAGTGATTTATTTTACTTTTAGAACATTTTCGGCACTGAAAGTCACTTTTTAGTGTCTCATCATTTAAATCTTTTTGTTCACTTTCCAACGAGCTATAATACTGAGGTGTCCGATTAAATATTTTAATTAAAATGACAACCTTAGTAAAATTAATTAAATATAGCTCAATATTGTTATCAGAATATCTTACATATTATTAAATCTTCGTATCTTACAGAGAGAGCGAATGCTCTTGTTTAAAGAGGATACATGCTAATAATAGACAGCCAGCTTTGTAAAAAGCTAAAGCAAACAAAGCAGAATAAAAAGTGGAAACATAATTGACCATTATAGAAACTGACGAATTTAGTTTAATACCCTCCCTTAATGGTCAATCGATCAACTACACCGAGAAGCCCCCTAAATCTGACAAACTTATCCGGGCTCAAAGACTTGGTGAGAATATCTGCAGTCTGGTCCTCAGTGGGGACATACTGCAACTCCACGGATCCGTCTTCGACAAGTTGTTGGATGAAATGACAATGAAGGTCAACATGCTTGGTCCGTTCATGAAAGATAGGATTTTTGGCAAGTTTCAGCACGCCTTGATTGTCACAATACAAGGTGGAAGGACCAATTGGAGACATGTGCATGTCGGAAAGCATCCGTCGAAGCCAAACTGCCTCACATGCTGCTTTAACAGCTCCCCAATATTCCGCTTCTGTCGAGGAGAGAGCCACTGCCTGCTGCTTCTTGCTGGTCCATGTGATTGCACCTGTGCCCAAACTGAAAACATATCCAGAGGTAGATTTCCTGTCGTCAACAGAACCTGCCCAATCTGAGTCTGTAAAACCAATCAGTTGAGGATTTGTGCACCGGTCATACAGAATGCCAAAGGTAGAAGTGCCTTGCACATATCTCAATACACGCTTAGCTGCAACCCAATGTTCAGCTTTAGGAGCTGTCATGAAGTGGGAGATGTAGTTGACTGCAAAACTAAGATCAGGTCTAGTGGTAGTAAGATAGATGAGACTGCCCACTAACTGTCTGAATGCGGATTCATTCTCTACAGGAGAGTCTGAATTAGCTGAGAGTTTTAGCCCTTTTTCCATAGGTGTAGGAGCAGGTTTGCAGTCTATCATTCGGAATTTGTCCAACAAACCTCGTGCATACTTTGATTGAGAGATGAAGATGCTTTCAGTGTGCTGCCAAACCTCAATACCAAGGAAATAATGGAGGAGTCCCAAGTCAGTCATGTCAAATGTGTGACTGAGATCATGTTTGATCTCCTGAATCAATTGCTCGGAGCTGCCAGTAATAATCAGATCATCGACATAGATAACGATATAGAGACTGTCATCAGCATATTGTTGGATATACAGATTGGAATCAGAAGGGCTCCGCTGAAAACCATGATCCAGGAGGTACTTATCAATTTTTATGTACCATGCCCGTGGAGCCTGTTTGAGGCCATAGAGAGCTTTCACTAGTTTGCACACCTAGTGTTCTTTGCCCGCAACCTTGAAGCCAGGAGGTTGCATCATGTAAACTTCCTCCTGCAAATCACCATTGAGAAAGGCACTCTTGACGTCCATTTGATGGACTTTCTATCCAAACTGGGCTGCCATAGCAAGGACAAGTCGAATGGTACTCATCTTGGCTGTGGGGGCAAAAGTTTCCTCATAGTCAATGCCCTCTTTTTGTGAGAACCCTTTGGCTACCAACCGAGCCTTATATTTATCGAGGGTTCCGTCAGCGTTGTACTTGATTTTGTACACCCATTTGCAGCCAATGGGCTTCTTTCCAGGGGGGAGATCGGAGAGGACCCAAGTGTTGTTCTTCAAAAGGCTATGATGCTCAGTGTTCATAGCTTGTTCCCATTTAGGGATGCCTTTAGCCTCTGAATATGTCTGAGGCTTTGATATGTTGTGGAGGTTGGCCATAAGTGCAAAATTGACAGTATTTGGCTGCTTGCTCTTCTTTCGAGCAGATCTACCCTCTATGAGTTCACTATCATGAAGATCACCAAGTGTTTTGGCCCACCATTTAGGCCGGAGAGTAGATGTACCAATATCGGAAACAGGTGCGACAGTATCATCGGGAGTGGCTGGAACAAGGTTAGGAGGATCCAGAATGCCCTGAGGCGCGACAAGTGGTGGAACAACAAGCTGAGTTGGTGGAACAACAGGCTGAGTTGGTGGCACAACAACAGCATCCCTCCCATCAGGTGGGGCTAGGCGCAAGTGAACATCCACATTTGAAGCCTTTAAAGGCTGGTCCTTAGGAATAACAGGAGTAGAGAGAAGAAAGGGCCCAGTAGTCTCATCAACCACTACATTATGACTGAATATGAGACAATTAGTGTCTATATCAATCAGTCTGTATGCTTTATGATTTTCACTATAACCAGTGAACATAAGTTTCTGGCTTTTGGAGTCCAGCTTGGTGCGCTTGGCATCTGGAATCCAAAGATGAGCAGTAGAGCCAAAATTTTTTAGATGGTTGACCCGAGGCTTACGTCCAGACCAGGCTTCTTCAGGAGTCATGTTCTTGACAGCATAGGTGGGAGATCGGTTCAGAAGATAGACAGCAGTTTAAACTGCCTCAGGCCATAATTTTTTAGGAACACTTCGATGCTCCAGCATAGAATGTGCCATTTCAGTAATGGTATGATTCCGACTCTCAACAACACCATTTTGCTGAGGAGTGTAAGGTGTGGTGAGCTGACGTTTGATGCCACGAGTAGCACAGAAACGAGAGAAGGCAGAAGAGCAAAACTCCCTCCATTATCAGTCCTGAGAGTGAGTATTGAACAACCTGATTCTTTTTCAACCAAGGCCTTGAACTGCTGAAATGTACCAAACACATCAGATTTGTGTTTCAAAAAATATACCCACATTTTCCTGCTAAAGTCATCAACAAATAGCAGGAAGTATTTGCACCCAGTAACCGAAGGAGTGTTCATTGGTCCACATACATCAGCGTGAACCAACTGCAAAACCTTGGATGCCCTCCATTTATCACCATCTGAAAATGGAGTCCGATGCTGCTTGCTAGCCTAACACGCATCGCATATGCCATGAATCTGAGTCTGAATCTTCGGAAGACCACCAACCAGACCCTCCCGAGCTAGCTGAGAGAGATAGTGCATGTTCAGGTGGCCATAACGTTGATGCCAGAGTTTGCTGATGGATGTACTCCTGGCTGCCATGGCGTGTTCGTGAGAATCACTAGAATCAATGAGTTTGTACAGACCATGATCCTCAAGTCCTTGAGCAACAGTGGTGCGTGTGTTACGATCTACTATGCTGCATGTGTGCATGCTGAAAACAACATCCAGATGAGGAGAGTGCCGCATAATCTGATTGACGGAGAGAAGGTTTAGCTCCATGCCAGGTACAAAGTATACATCAAGAAATATTCAATTTCTCCCACCAGACTGAATCTGTACGTTGCCTTTTCCGACAACCGTGTACTTTTCACCTCCTCCAAAGATGACAGAATCTTTAAAGGGTGTGTATTCTGTGAACCAATCTCGCCGATGTGTAAAATGTCGAGAAGCACCGGAGTCAATATACCAGGCAGAAGATTTACTAGGATCTGATGGCCGCTTGGCCATACAGGCAAAGACTGCAGACTCCTTCTGCACAGGGTGCTCAGCAAAAGATGCCATCGTCATGTTTTTCGAGGCACGAAAAGCGAGATACCGGAGGATGGCTAGAAAGTAGACGGCAATAGTATCGAAACAAAGAAAATGGCTCAAGAACCCGAACACGGATGTTGAGAAAAAAAAGAGAAAATGTCTGCAGATTTCTGACATGGGCGGCACAAGTCTCGAAAACTGGAGCAGGGTCAAAAGTTGACCATGGGAGAAGCAAAGGAAGAAATCTCTGATAAACCTCCGCGTAAAGGTTCGAATCTCTTGGAATGAAAGCGGGATGAAAAAGACACGACTTCAGGAAGTATAAACAAGCCACGACCCACCATATAGACAAACCCTACACAGGATCTGAAACGTAGTGGAAAACGCGAGAAAAAATAGATGGATCGTGTGCACATTCAACTGGAGCAAGTGCAGAGGCGAAGCCAAAAAAAATGCAGATGAAAAGATGTCGTCGTCCAAAAAAATCGCGAGTTTCGGAGCCCGCGACCATAGAGAAAGGAGATACTGAATCACGAACCAGGAATCGCCCAGAAAAGAAGTTGTGACTTCAGGAAGGAGAATCACGATTTTAAACTGGGCACAGAGAAGAAACACCGCTGAAAGAGCCTTCAAAATGCGACGGTAAAGAACTTAAAAAACGCCCACGAAATCCAGAAAAAAATTGCGACCACGACAGGGACAAATCTGACGAAAACCCTAATCGCAAGGAAAAATAGAGCCGTCGGAGGCTGGAACTGCCGCGATTTTTGTATATACCAAAACGCGATTTCGACGCCAGGATCTACACCCGAATCATGACCCGCGACCAGAAATTTCTTCGAAAAAAATCAGCTAAAAATCTTAGGTTGAGCCTAAGCTCTGATACCATGTTATCAGAATATCTTACATATTATTAAATCTTCGTATCTTACAGAGAGAGCGAATGCTCTTATTTAAAGAGGATACATGCTAATAATAGACAACCAGCTTTGTAAAAAGCTAAAGCAAACAAAGTAGAATAAAAGGTGGAAACAAAATTGACCATTATAGAAACTGACGAATTTAGTTTAATAAATATTACACCCAATTAGCGGAAATGGCCGAAATGCATCGGAACCGAAAAATGACCATGTAGGAGTGATCCCGATAATGAAAGATGATAAACGGACCTGACTGGGTGATTTACTAAAAATAGATGCTCCCTCCAAGAATCTTGGAGACCACACTGGAAACTAGAAATCATATCTGAAAGTGGCATATGAGTTCTCTAGACCACCTGAGCTCACTAGAAACATCAAATAACTCCTTTGATAACGCTGACACACACCTAGAAGGTCAATGCCAACTGCAATGCAAGAGAACCCGAAAATGGGGACATTACATTGATCCCATTTGGGAGATAATCGATCAGAGGTGGAACAATCAACTCCACCAACCTATTCATGTAGTGGGGTACTACCTCAACCCCAAGCTTTTCTTCTTCAATGGCTTCATAGATGTTAATGAGGGCCTCTCAACATGCATTGAGAAGATGACACATGAGCTTGAGGTGAGGGACCTCATTATTTTAGAGTTGCAGAATTGCAAGTAGGCTAGGGGGATGCTATTTTTTTTGCCACTAGCTATTCGAGGGAGATCCACCCAGACACTAAGTAAAAGAAAATGGAGCCTTTACTTATATCTTACATGTTACAAATTACAATTATTAATATTGTTTACTTACAAACTTTTGAATGTCTTATTTGTAGGTTCTTGTTCGGAAGATTGGGGTGGAAATACCCCAAATCTTCAAATGCTAGCCCTCTAAGTTTTGTCTCAAGTTTGTAATGCTTTTGGATGTGAGTGCAATTAGGAATTTGGTTGAGGCCATTCACACGAAGAAGCACAATAAGTTGACTTAATGACACCTCAATGACCTAGTTTTTGTGCAACACAACCTATGGCTTTGCATAATAAAGGTGGACACATTTGCATAGGAGCCTATAGACTTGGATGAGATTGATCCCTACAATGACTAGGCTGGATAGGATGAGGAGACCCCCTTGTTCATAGAGGATGAGATTGTTGATATCTAGAGGTAAGCTATGAAGGGTGTAGGTACAATAGAAACATGAGAGATTAGATTGGATGACATTATTATAGATGATGTTGAACATGAGGTAGAGGAGTCACTGCCATTTAGTATAAGGGTGGAGCCATAGGCACAACCTTCTAGACTGAGCTAGACCCTCTCCCCAATTTTTCACTAGAACAAGGAAGAGAAAATTGTAAATTATTGTAATTTGTAACTTGCATGGATATGCAATATGTGATGATGATTTTCAATGACAATAATTATAAATTCATAATAGTTATTAATTGGCTGTTATATTCACATGATGAATTCTATTTGTATTCAAATCTAATAGAAAACACTTCCCAATATTTGCAAACTCATTGATATATTTTATAACTGTATTTTGCATAAAATTATGGTTTTCTAAGAAATTTAAGTATTTTTTTAAGTTGTCGAGTTTTTATTGAGTTGAATTTTTTTGGTCTACTGAGTCCAATCATGCAAACTATGAAATAAAACATCTAATAGCAATCAAGGAGAATGTTCACACAAAAACATTTTTCAAAAGGGTGCAAAGAATCATTGTTGATCATTAGAAGAAGATGACCGCACCCTTGCATCTCCTTGCATTTGCATTGAGTCCGAAATGTTACAGCATAGAGATGCTTTCTTTGTCTAGGAGTGGCACCATATAGAAAAATAAAAGTTGATGGGTACAAGATTGCAATTTGAAGAATCTTCTGAAATCTAGATGTGGCAGATACCATTGTGGGTGTGTTTGGTAGCTTCATCTCGTTAGAGTCTCATAGTATTAGTGCTCTTTGAGATAAGTATAAGGACACTCATACATGGTGGTACTGTTGTGACCAAATCACACATCACCCCATCATGATGGGAACCCCCTTAGCTTGCTTTATTTCCCTTAGAATCAGTTTACCTCAGAGTTAGTTCACCTTAAGGTCCGTTAGTCCATCAAACTTTCTAAGGGCATTGTAAAATCTCGATTCAGGATCATGAGTGAAGGTACTAAGTTGAGACAAAACTTTAGGCGCACTTTGTTGTTCATTTTACCCCTGTTAAGCGCCTTGTCTCACTCAGATTATCCTAAGGGGCGCTTAGTAGAGGGAGAATTCTAAGTCTTATCATCATGAACATTCTTGAGTGTGGGAAGCCTTGTTGAGCGCCTAAGATAGAGAGCTTTCAAAATGGACCAAAATCAAGTTTAAAGACAAGGGCGCTCCTTGTCACCAAGGGCATCTTTTGCGCTTCCATTTGCCTCCTTTCAACACCCTGGCGCCCCCTATCCGGCAGTTTAACCTCTTTTGGCGCCTTGATGCAGGGGGAACTCATTTTGGCGCCCTATGTTAAGAGAGCTTAAGATGGATGCCTTAAAGGGATAAGGCATGTATGTTAAGAGGAGTAAGGTGAGTATCAATATTTGGCGCCTTTGTGTGGGTCTTTGAAGATGAGTTTTGGCGCCCTGTGGAGAGAGTGGAGAGTGTCAACTTAGGAAAATGATTGAATCATCATGAATGCTTTGGAAGAAGGCAAAGATAAGTCACTATCCTTTTGAGCGCCCTAGACTTAAAGGAATTTTGAGATTATCTCAAGTAGCGCCTAGAGGAATGATGAAGAAAAACAATGAGTTTTGGCGCCTTGGTTTTCAGCATTAACATGTAACCATGACAACTTGCGCCTTGGGAGAAGGCATCTTAGATTCATCCTTTTGAGCGCCTAAGAGTTTAAATAAGTTTAAAGAAGTTTTTGAGTCTCAATGGAGTCTAGGTGCATTTTCTTGTTCCTTTCATCTAGTTTTAGGCGCCCGCCTTAGATGGCCTTTATCCCAAATAGAACATGAAGACGAAATTCATCAACTTTAGCGCCTAAGGTAAAGAAGCTTTAAATAGCTCATACAAAGTGTAGAGTCTCTAAGGTGCATTATGTGCCTCCTTTTATCCATGTTGGCGCTCTTATATAGATTTTGACATGATTAAGCACCTTGAGTTTGATCAAAGATGATAAGGCGCCCCTGTTTGGAAGTTTAATCACCTTTTGGCGCTCTAAAAGGAGAAGTATGTAAGTCTCAAAAGCTTCAAGGCGCTTTTTACTATCAATATTGCCTTGTAAGTGCGCCTAAAGTTTTTAGAATAAGCTAGAATGAGGAAGAACGTCTCAAATGCGCCTTGAAGGAGTTAAACATGTATGTGAAAGTTTAAGTAGTCTAGGCGCATCCTAAAGGCAGGGATAATCCACAACATGTAGTAAGAATGTAAGCATACTCGTTGGAAAGAAAATCTCACTTTGGCGCTCTCTGCCTTCAAATTCATCAACAATGGTCGCCTTGATAAACCTTCAATCTAAGAGGAGGGCGCTTCAAAAGGTAGAAACTCTTTAAAATTGAGTTGAGCTCATAGAACGTCTCAAATGCGCCTCAAGGTAAAAGAATTATAAGGACTAGCGTATCTGCAAAGGAAACTTCTTGAGAAATTGGATATGGATAAACTTGTGATCATGTTAAACAGAGGAGTAGCCTTAGATCATTCAAGGTGCACTTATTGTCCTCACGAGCACCTAGGGACTTAAACGTTGAAAAGATTGTCATCAAGGTATTTGAAGTGTATGTACAACCTTAACTAATGCCTAAAGCACATGTCAAGTGTAGTAGGAGGTTCTCCAAGGTTAGGGTGTATTCTCAGGATTCCTCCTATTCATTTAGGCGCTCATCATATAAGCTTCTATTCATTTAGGCACTCAAGAGGTTCTTTTTAAACTTTAAAAAATTGCAAACATTAAATACTAAAAGAGGCCGACCCCCTTTATTATGCCTACCTGCATTTAATATAGGTAAACTCACTATATAATAAGAGCGCCCCCCTCTCCATTCAATCATAATTCACATTACAAGTTGAGGGAGCAGCGAAATAATTAAAGGAGCAGCGAATTTTTTTTTGAAGGCAGAATTACATTTTAAGGACTGATTTTAATATTTTTTACCTCTGATTTTGTCATTTCAAGACTGATTTTTTACAGAAATCTGCTTTTTTCTAGATCAGAAATCTGATACAAGGTACGTTCACCTCATAAAGTTGCCTTTTATTTATTCAATTTTGCATAATTTCATGATTTTATCATCTAAAAATTAGGTTTATGAGGGTAAAAATCTATCATTTCAAAGTTACTTATTCGAGTCTTGTTTGTAGATAGATGGGCATGACAGCAAAAGAGAGGCAAGTGATGATCAAGATGGATGCCAAGTCTAACATACCTGATTCCAAGATCGAAACTCAGTGGAAGAACGTGGGAGACACTAACATGGGACACGTCAACTTGGAGGAGGTGAAGGACCTCTTGCTCGCCATCACAAGAAATGAAGACATCAAGGCCATTGCAAAGAGTGGAATTGTACAAGCAGCATGCTTCCCACCTACCTTGCCTAGTGCTGAGTTAGTGTTGGAATGTGTTCAGCGTTATGATAAACAGAAGAGACAGATTATAGCCAAAGATGGGACCGTTCTCGCTTATCTACAAAGAGAGGCCATCTAAGAGATCTTCAACATCCCAAGCCGGAAGGGAGTCTTCATATGTCCTACAACTGCTCAATGTACTTTTGAAGGTAACCCCAAGCACTACATGCAAGAAGTGAGAAAGAAGTGGATGACTGATCCATCAATCAAGACATACAACTCTGAAGATCCAAAGTATCACAAGGTAGACTTCAAACAGGAGATAAGCTACTTCATTATGTTCCTGAATCGAGTAACAGGTAGGTCTCAATCATCTACTTTCGAAGGATGGATGTATACTTATTTTGATCATGTGTTTACAAAGAATAAGATGGTTGACTGGGCTGGCCTTATAAATCATTGCCTTGATGAACAGTTTGAAAGGTTTGATGAAACAAAGTCATTCTTCATGACTTCTTATTTTGTATACATCCTAGCAAGAAATGTCGTTTATAAAGGTTTAACATCTAAAGGAGAAGTAGGTACAAAACCTGGACAGATTCTTTCACATCAGTGTTATCCTCAGCTTCATTTGAAGAATATCAATCATTACAAGAGGTTCAACGATGCTTTTGCCATGTTCATAGCGAGAAAGTTGCGAGGTGAGCTGCATAGAAGACTAACAAGTGCTGCTAGAAATTTCATCGAACAGTATGGAAGGTACTACATTCAATATGACAAGTTTACATACATCAGGATTTAGGGTTTCACATCCTTTCCATACAGATTGCCTAGATATCCTACCAACAGAATGGTGTTGCTAGAGGTTTCAAGACAGTTGTTAGAGTTTTATAAGATGCAAAGGGCAAGAAAGAAAGTCGGAGTTCAGTTTCCTCTCCAGCTTGGCAGATATTACTCCTGTCCATCACTTCAAGCAGCTGAGCATTCAGAGGTTGAGCTTCAGGCATATCATCTACATCCTCATGATTCAAGGAGGGAGAATTTCGATCCGCATGGAGCCATTAAGCAGTCATATTCCTCTTACAGACATGTTGAGCAACTAGAAGATCATTGGGCTAATGCTATTGATGATGATGATGTCAGAATGCAAAAGTGTTCAAGATTAAAATGGAATCTAGTGAGAGCTACTAAGATACTAAGGATTCCTGATCAGTTAGATAATGAAAGAACTCTTTTAGGTAGTGAGTACAATAAGATCCGGAACCTGCCTTATGATATCAACTGGGCTGATAGAGAAAGGGTTCATGATGAAGGATTGATAGAGCCTATCATCGCTATCACTGAAGAGCAAATAAAGGAGCAAGTACAAGCATTGCTTGATGAGAGTAAGAAACTCACTTATACTAAAATGGGAGAAGTTGATCATCAGGAACAACATAGTGCACCTGGTAGAAGTTCACAAGTAAGGACAATGAAAGAGATTCAGGTCAAGCAAAGAAAAGAAAACAACTTGAATCCGCACAAGGGGAATCAAGCAAGAAAAAGAAAAGGATAAGTATTGAAACTGCTTTTTTCAGACAGCCAGGTGATACTCCACTGAATCAAGACATAATGGTGCGTGTTGAGGATGCAGTTCCAAAGACTCCAGTTGAAGAGGTGCCTTCAAGTCCACATGATATTGAGATCATTGATGAAGCTAACACTGAAAATAAGGATGAAACTGAAGAAGAATCATTGCCTACACAAGGAAAGCAAATACAACAGTTACAGGATCTTTCATCATTGCCGGAGTGGCTGCAGGAAAGAATCAGGGAAAATTACGAAGTTGAGAAATGTCCTCTTCCAGTTGATGAGTTACTTCTGGACATGTCTAATGAAAAACCAAAGAAGAAGGCCGCTATCCTTTCAAAGATCACTAAAGATGAAACTGGTGTAAGGAAAGTTCATGTAGCAGTTCCAAGGCTTGAGAAGAATATAGAAGATATAACACCTGAAGATTATGACATCAATACAATCAATTTGGGTCCATTGATTGGAATGCAAGTAGAAGAAGAACTTCAAGGTTCAATTGATAATGCTTGAGCTATCATAAGGCAAGAAACAAAAGGTAGAATTAAAGTAGAGCAGAGGTGTCAAGCTTTAGAGCAGTATATTCAGCACTTGGTTCATCCTATTCGTCAACAGGACAGGGTGTCTACACCTCCATCTCTTCTTCCTCCAGAAACAGTTGTACATCTTGAGGAGTTGAAGTCTTCATCTCACAAGATGAGAGATTGGATGAAAAGATCAAAGGAAGCTACATATAAACACTTGGAAGATATCATGCAAGTGTATGATAAGATTGTTGATCTCAAAGAAAGGGTACTTGCATTGATGACAGTTTGTACTGAGTTTAAAGTTATCAAGGAACAATACATGCCACAAGGGCTTGATAGAGACTTCAGTTGATGAGTTGATACATGCTGAAGTGATTGAAGAAGGTAGGACATATGACTTCTCTTCTTGGTATTATGGCTTTTGCATTAAAGGACAGTTGCTAGATAAGATAGAAACAGATATGTCAAGAGTAAGAAGTGTACTTCAAAGAATTCAAGATGGAGTACATGCCTCCTTGATGAAGATATGTAATCCGTTTGGGGAAATGACTCTTGATAACATGAAAGAACAAGTTCAAGCTTTTTACTTCCAAGAGGATGATGTTTCTGATGAGAAGCTTGATAGTATATTTTCACTTGTTATCCACCTTGGGGCCAACAAAGCGAGGATGACCGATTGGGAGAAGACACTTGGCCTCTATTCAGATGATGTACTTGAAGCTGAAGGAACCACTCAAAACGCGCCAAGTGTACCTTTGGATGATGTCAAGAAAATAGTGTCTAGATTCATTGAATGTCAAGCTTCTAGTGATGGATATTCACATGGAGACTCCTCATAGGCTAATGATGTGTTATCCTTATCTTCTTGGGAAGCGTGTCTTCATTGCCTCTTTCATTTACTAAAGATAGCCTCTTTCATTTAATAAAGATAGGAGTTTGTTATAACTACTTGTGATGTGGCATGATCTGGTCCATTGGCTTTGCCGATCGATCTTGACCCTTCATACATTTTGAAGTCTATTAAAAGGCTCCTTTTGCTCTCATTTGTAAGATTGAAGACTCTGAAATTGTTGCAAGAGCTCTTTGGAATAATATAGGACTCATTGTTTTGGTGATTCTATATATGTTTCTAAGTGATGCAAGGTTCTATTTTCCTCCAACCTTTTTCAATCAAAATTATATCAGAGGTAAGCCTTTATAATTTTTTTAACATTCTTACTACTCTTTTGCAGTTATATATTATGTTTTATAATTATAAGTGTTTTATTGATTTCTCCGCTCTCAATAGTGTAATGTCCCACCTTGATTTTTTGTTTTTTGTTGTTTTTTGTTGTTTGCTGTTGTTTAGGGCTTGCATGTGGTTTTTTGCTTACATGTAGTTGAGATATAACATTAAAGAAGCATTTCTAACGATACCCAGAAGCTTATATGAATTGAAACAACCACTAGGAATATAAATCAGCAATACCCATATGTTAGAAAACCCTAAAAAATATATATTTCAAAACCCTAGCTGCTGTCATATGTTTTTTGAGATATATTTGCTGAATTCATTTAATAGAGGGATTATAACAAATACCCAGATGATAAAATCACTCAAACATTATATTTGTAACATAGCCATTCGCTGTCTTACAATGTGCAGGTTTGAAACAGTCTGTGAACATCAATGGAAGCTCCAAAAACCCTAGCATAAATGCTCAAATTACAAAATGCTCAAAACCCTTTATTCTCCAACCATAGGCCTTCCCATTCAAGGTGAAATAGCACTGAAATCATCTGAAAACAACTCCCAAAAACCCAACGATCAGCTACAACACTTGGAGCGGCCAACAATGGAGAAGGAACAATTCCAAGAAACACTTAAAATCTGCAAATGATCCTTTGCAATGCTTTTCTAAATCCCTCTATAAAATCTGCATCCAAACCCTTGCTTCAAATCACTGAAAATCTTCAATCATTCAGCTCCAGCATAACCCTTGTGTGAGGCTATCAGCAGAGTATCCTTTGGTGATCTTTCACACCTGCAGATACTGCTCTCCAAGGAGGTTTTCGTCCCCAAGAAGCAATGGTGAATTCTAGTCCAACCAGCAAGACAAATTGTCGAGAAGAAAATATCCAAGCATACTTGCAAAATGAGCTCCAAATGACTTTTATAAGCTTCCCCAAAACCAACGCCTGATTTTGCCCTTTTTCTTATTTTAAAATTGCACTTTTAATTATTCCTTATTACTCCCTCAAAAGGACGCCTCAAATAGATATTTAATTTTAATTTTATGAAATAACACTTAATTCTCAAGTGGGCGCCCAAGTGCAATAATATAAAGTCACCTTAATAATATTTAATTATCGTAAGTTAAATATTTAATTTAACTTAAATTGCATAACGATAATTAAATATATCAACTGCATCCACAAATCGACACCAATGGGCAACTGGTGAAGGGATTGATCATGACGAGCCGTTACAGATGTCGCGTGACGAAGTTGGTGCCGAAACGGTGATCCTACTAAAAATAACAAATGCAGCAAAAGAATCCGAAAACGCTTCCAAAAGCATCACTGCAAAACCCTTGACAACTCTAAGCTCGCTGCAACACCTGAGATAACCAAACGGCTGAACTGCCAAATCACCAAAAACAGTGCCAAGGTGACACTATAAATAGCAGTGTTCTTTGAGGACCAAAGAGAACAAAACCAGAAAAACCCAGAAAGATTGTCGCCATGCAAGCACTTACTATATATAGTAAGTACAAACAAGGTGTCTGAAATCCCTCCGAAAAGTGTTATACAGCTCCACTGGATCACCTGAGCACACTGGTGACATCGAAATATCCCTCTAATCCGGTTGTCACAAACCCAGAAAGTCAGCTCTAATTGTGCTGCAAGAGAACTCGAAAATGGGGACATTAAGTCCGCCCTTCCCAAAGATTGCTTGTCCTCAAGCAACTCCAATGCAACTTCCTACCAACCAACTGATCCAGACTGGAATCAAGAATGATTCTCAGGTCCCAAGTCAACCTAGGAGATCTGTAGCACCATTTGCTGAAAGCACTGACCTGCCAGGTACCAACACAAGAGACCTCCTGAAAATTTCCTATAAGAGTAAATAGATACTGACCATAATCGATCCTCAGGAAATTGCTCTTCGAGAGAGCCAAACTAAGACATAGGAATAATCTCCGAAAAGTCAACATTGACTGTCTTACTCCCATCAACTGCTGGATTGTAAACCAATGTGATCCCAGAGTTCCAAGTCCATCTCAGAAAGGAACCACCATGCATGTGTTGCGCCTCTGTTCATAACTGTCAACCCATCGTGCCCAAATTGCACTCTCCTCTCCTGGAACCCCAAAAACAAACATCATCAAAGCACATACTGGTAAACCTAAGAGGGCTGAAATCAATGCCACAAGATATTTCCTACCAAGGCATCTTAGAGATGTCAATATCAACAATCTCACTACCAATCATGATCTTGGGCAATAGAAAATTAACCCTGCTCCGCTATAAGGAAATAAACTCAGCAAAACCTCTCATGACATCCCAAAGATGAAGCAGACCAATCATAGTCATCACTCTAAAATCTGCCAACTAGGGAATGTCTCTACTGTTGCCAACTGAAATAATATCATCGACACTTAACCTCCAAGTGTCAAAAGAACGGTTCCGAACACACCAACACACCCAACCCACTGCAATCAATAAAGCATCATTTGAAGATATGCATACCATCACCATGAAGTATCTGCAATGACCATCACTCACCAAAGTGGAAACAATAAATAAATGAACCGTGTCCGGAAAAATTCTCATAACCAATTGCCCCAAATCATGCCAAGCATCAAAAACAATCTGCTCATTAAAAGTTGTCACGATAACCAACGTAGAAATGTAAGGATAGTGGTAATCAATTTGATATCCAACTGAAAATATAGGAGGTATGAGTATGGAAGTAACCAAAGAGTCATCTCCTATGATCAAATCACCTCCAACAACCAACTCCAACCACCCAATACTCCACTACTGGTCTGAAAGAACAAACCAACACAGTTGTGGGCCAAGAGCTGAAGTCATGTGTAGGCTGATCGGAAAGTGGACAATGGTGATAACACTCACTGTTACAACTCCAAGAGCCTCGGAAAGATGAATCATAGCATGCGGAAATTTACTGCCTTGACCCCACACTGAGAGTAAACTATCAAAGTTTTCATCACAAACCTTCATAAGATAAACTCTCTGAGTTAGGAAGGTCTGAAGTAAACAATAATGACTGCTGTCCAAAACCGAACCTAGCGAGGTACAATCTGATTTTAGTGCTCTACAATAAGGACAACAGCGGCACCAATAAATTTCCCAAGTATAAGACTGCGTGAAAAGCATTGTGCTACACCAAATCAACTTAGAAGTGGCTGGGAAACACTCCCAAGCAATTTCCAACTGAAAAATTTCACTTCCCTGACAAAGAATAATGTGCCAACTTCTCTGAATGAAAGCAAACCCAAAAATGAATTGGCTGACCTGCCACCAAACATCAAGCTCAAAACTGAAAGACTGAGCCAATCTTTGCCAAGGAACACACCCAAGAGTGACCAATCATTCACTGACCCAATCCTTACTTAAAATTTCTCTCCAATCCATTTGTGGATGAACAATTGGCATCACCAGATGGTTGGTAAGGGAAGGAACAACATTATTAAGTCTGAAATTTTGATCCTTATCCTTCCAAAGATCACTCTTATGACTCCCAATAATCTCTAACAATTCTTCTTGAGAATCCCAAGCATGGATACCCAACCAAGAATGATCTCCCAGAATCAATACATCGCATGAGGGGAATGCGTCACCAACTACATATGAAAAGCATGCAATACTATCATCAACTCAGTTAAGGTATGAAATGTCACACTTGTTGGCCAACTCCAAAACTCAAGACCAAACCTCATGCAAGAATGAAGCAACTCATAATGAATACCAACAAGGAAATGATTCTCAACTGAAATCATCAATTTGCATACCCAAGTTACCTTCCAATTCCTCATGTAGCAAGGAATGATGATGCCCCCTCGTGTCATATCATCTCAAATGCAAACTTCATCTGTCTCTTCATTTGCACATTTCATATCCGGTGGTCTCCCAGGAGGGTAACCAAACTCCTCATAAAGTGAACCTGAATCAAAACCAAGCTGAAGACCACACTCCAACTCAAGTTCTGAATCTTCTCCTGGATTCCATACCTTGTTATTTTTTCCAAGTGCAATACTACAACCGGAAACAACTTCATCATCCAACTCAAAGAGTGGATTGTCATAAGTCATATCAACACCCATCTCAAATAATGGGTTGTCAACAATCACCACAAATTTATTCTTGCAATCATATTCATGCAAAAGAAATGAACTACTGCTATGATGACTACTAAAATCAGAACTTTCATACCTATCATCAATGACTCCAAGGCTGTCCCAAATCACCTGTGCCTCTTCCTTATCATCTTCAACAGTGAGCGGTGGATCCAAATCAAGAAGGTCACTAGGACTCTGCTCAATATCAGCTATATGCAATGTGAAATCAGATTTGTTTTCATGATAAAAAATAATACCATCCATACCACCCTCCATGCATAGATATGGGGATTAAAATAGAACAACACTACAGGCAAAAGGGAATTCATCCCAAAGAGAATCCTTGTCATACTTCGGTGCCAACACCCCTGGATCCCAAGTGCTAAAAGGCTGATTGCTCTATTCAGAAAGAATATGCTCCTCATGAATGGTTGCCTTTGTTAATAAATCACTCTCCAACTCCCTAGTACTGTCATCAACATAGTCATTCCTCTCCATAGGCTTGGTTTGAAAATCAAACCAACAACCACTTGTGTCATCATCATTGAAATAAGATAAGGAATCATCATTGTTAGCTGTTTTGAAAAACTTATCCTCTTTGCCTTCAACAAGCCCATCATCTGAAGGTATATCAACAATCTCAACTATCCCAACATTTTCACTAGTGTTATCAGCTTCATTGGGAAACTCTAAATGTGTATCTAAGGCTGAAGTTTTGTCACTTTTGCTGCACACATCTTCATCCTTAGTAGCTGCAATAATCTTAGGCTCGCTTGATAAATCGCCTTCTAGCAATCTATCAATCATTATCATCTCAGTTTTTAACGTAAAGGCATCTTCATAATCATTAGACTCCTCATCAAATATAGGACTTGCAAGATCCAACATTTCAGGTTCCAAATCTTCTTTGACTGCTTCAAGGCTAGGCTCAACTTCATAAATTTCTGCTGTATTCTTTTCTAAATCGGCTAGCTCTTCAATTAACATATCTTTTTTGGGTTCCACATCATTCCGATAGAATGAACATGTGGTGAAGGTCACTAGTTCATCTTCATTTCTTCTACTCCAATTTTCTTCTTCTTCTAGTTCATCTAAAACTATTTTAAATGTGAGGACATCTTGAATTTCTTTAGGAAGAGAGCGGTACTCATTAAAGTTAGTGCAGATTTCATCTTTTGTTGGCGAGACATACTTATGAAGACGCATAGTTGCCCTCGGAAGGAAAGTGGGTAGCCGTCTTCCATCCATAGTTATGAGATTTGGAAAACTTCAAAGACAAATCAACTAAGTGTTGTAATTCTGACATGCAAATGCTAATCACTGTCATGCAACTATACCCTCGAGTTCAACCTCAACTCTGACATGCAAGCATCTGGGTAGTGTCAAAACTGACATGCAAGTACTGGGTACTAACATGCAACTAAAATTTCTGACATGAGCTCTACACAAGGGTTGGCTCTGATACCATTGTAATGTCCCACCCTGATTTTTTGTTGTTTTTTGTTGTTTGTTGTTGTTTAGGGCTTGCATTTGGTTTTTTGCGTACATGTAGTTGAGATTTAACATTAAAGAAGCATTTCTAACAACACCCAGAAGCTTATATGAATTGAAACAACCACTAGGAACATAAACCAACAATACCCATATGTTAGGAAACCCTAAAAAATCATATACTTCAAAACCCTAGCTGCTGTCATATGTTTTTTGAGATATATTTGCTGAATACATTTAATAGAGGGATTATAACAAATACCCAGATGATAAAATCACTCAAGCATCATATTTGAAACATATCCATTTGCTGTCTTACAATGTGCAGGTCTGAAACAGTCTGTGAACAGCAATGGAATCTCCAAAAACCCCTGCATAAATACTTAGATTACAAAATGCTCAAAACCCTTTATTCTCCAGCCGTAGGCATTCCCATTCAAGGTGAAATAGCACTGAAATCATCTGAAAACAACTCCCAAAAACCCAATGATTAGCTACAACACTTGGAGCGGCCAACAATGGAGAAGGAATAGTTCCAACAAGCACTTAAAATTTGCAAATGATCCTTTGCTATGCTTTTCTAAATCACTCTGTGAAATTTGCATCCAAACCCTTGCTTCAAATCATTGAAAATCTTCAACCATTCAGCTCTAGCATAACCCCTGTGTGAGGCTATCAGCAGAGTATCCTTGGGTGATCTTTCACACCTGCAGATACTGTTCTCCAAGGAGGTTTTCGTCCCCAAGAAACAATGGTGAACTCTAGTCTAACCAGCAAGACAAACTGTCGAGAAGAAAATATCTAAGCATTCTTGCAAAATGAGCTCCAAATGACTTTTATAAGCTTCCCCAAAACCAACGCCTCGTTTTACCCTTTTTCTTATTTTAAAATTGCAGTTTTAATATTTCCTCATTACTGCCTCAAAAGGACGCCTCAAATAGATATTTAATTTTAACTATATGAAATAACACTTAATTCTCATGTGGGCACCCAAGTGCAATAATATAAAGTCACCTTAATAATATTTAATTATCATAAGTTACATATTTAATTTAACTTAAATTGCATAACGATAATTAAATATATCAATTGCATCCACAAACGGACACCAACGGGTAATTGGTGAAGGGACTGATCATGACGAGCCGTTACAGATGCCGCGTGACGAAATCGGTGCCGAAACGGTGATCCTGCTAAAAATAGCAAATGTAGTAAAAGAATCCAAAAACGCTTCCAAAAGCGTCACCGCAAAACCCTTGACAACTCTAAGCTCAATGCAACACCTGAGATAACCAAACGGCAGAATTGCCAAATCACCAAAAACAGTGCTAGGGTGACACTTACTATAAATAGCAGTGTTCTTCGAGGACCAAAGAGAACAAACCTAGAAAAACCTAGAAAGATTGTTGCCATGCAAGCACTTACTATAAATAGTAAGTACAGACGAGGTGTCCGAAATCCCTCTAAAAAGTGTTATACAGCTCCATTGGATCACCTGAGCCCACTAGTGACATCGAAATACCTCTCTGATTAGGCAGTCATAAACCTAGAAAGTCAGCTCCAATTGTGCTGCAAGAGAACCCGAAAATGGGGACATTACAAATAGGTTGTGGGTTCTTCTTCGGCTGAACAGAACTGGAGTACATACTCCATCCACTCAATTAAGCATAACTAGTTGACTGCAAAAAAATAGATGAGTTGGTCTATCTCATTCCAACTTGTGCCTCTTATCACATAAGCAAGTCAATAACAAGCAAGGGGTGATCAAGAATTGGGATGTAACCCCTGAGTGTGCCAACTTTGACGTATATGTTGCACAACTTTCCACAGTCTCTTTAGATGATGAGGCTCCTACATAGAATGTAGTAGTGGGAGTGGCACTGCAATTGCTTGTGGCCCATGAATCAAGGGATGACTTTGATGCTTTCCATGAAGAATATTGATTATATTTTGTATTGATTTGACATTTGACATTGAATTATGAATTATCTTTATCACTATCAATTGTGTTTTAAATTCTACATATTTTGTACAAATTATGGGTATGGCCAAACCGAACTTGAGAAAAAAATCGTTGTACTGACAATCCCAAACCCCAAACTGACCCTGTACCGATATTGGCAACTTAGCATATTTATACAATTTTAGCTGATAAATCACCAAAAGACATTTTAGAAGTACATCAAAATGATAGTATGTAAAAGAGACACCGCGAAAAATATGGATAATTGCGTTTAAGGGTAAAATGAGAATAAATGTCTTTACACATCAACTATAGTATGCACTTGGGTTGGGGCAGATTTTTACAAATGATGATGACTTTTATTGTCCTTTAGGCCAACATGGTTTGTAGGACCTATAAAAGTGTCTTAACTTGCTTCAAAGATTGTTTCTATGAGAGTTTACTGTAAGAATACATTTTCCAAGCTTTGTTTAGTTATCTTTATTCAAAACTTCATGTGTTAGATTGCATTTGCAATCTCCTTTGTAATTGTGTCTAAAGTTGTTATATAGCACGCAGGTTAAAATGAAATGTTTTTTATTTTCTATATCATTTAAGTTACACATCTTACAAATTCTTTGTTCCCAAGGTGTCTTTGGCAGGGTCCATCTACCAGTTTCAGCATGTAATTTGTGTAAGTTGGGATGTTTATGCACATGTTTTAATGCCCTTACTTCTCTCATAGGTTGGGATTCTTGTGATGCCAAATGTGATATCATGTTTAACTCATGCAGTCAAGTCTTTCTCTCTTTACCTCATGCAGCTGAGTTTTCCTCTTTAATTCATGTTGATTTTGGGCCTCAGCTGGCCCATATCCTCATACCGGTGGTTACACCAGCTGATCTTGTTCAATGGTGAATATATATCTGTGGAGATAAAGATGGCTTCCTTGTTTCTCTTTCCAGTGGCTTCTTAGCCAACTGATTTTGTGGTTCTGGTTAACTCTGTGGGACTGATTAAACCTAACGTTTGAGCTGGCTTGTTGGGCACATGAATGGTTTTCTTTCTATTTCTCTTTTTCACTCTAATGTCTTTTCTTAATATTTGATCAAGGCTTTCTTCCATAAGTTTATAGATGTATTGAACTACTTTAGTTATAGTATTTTTTATTGGTCCATATGAAACTACATGATAACTAATAGACATTCAAATGACTGATTTTGTCACAGTATTAACTCCAGATTGATACCCATTCATTTTTGTTAGCGTTTTATTTCGCACCTTTTGGTGTGAAAGCAAAACGGACAGATGTGTAGTAGAACCGCTCTTCGAATTTGTAGGGGAAGCTCCCTGTAACATAAAACTTAACTAAAACTATACAATATGAACAAACTTTTCAGGGGTTTTTCACACTTATGCTGAATGCAACAGAAATATGCAAACTTTTGGTTTCGCCACAAGAGAAAGGCAGAAAAGGCACTCTCAACCTCGAAGCAAGAATTTTGTGCTTTTTGACTAGGATCAAAACTTAATACTATATGCTAGACGCTTGCGCTTATTCAACTAAATTCAAAGGTTGAATGAGACAAGTACACTTGATTTGAATTGGCTAACGCTTAAACACGAATGGCAAGGTTAAATTGGATACAGGACGGGACACAGCCACGACTCATATTCAGCTTCATTTACAACACAAAGTTTGCAAATTCATTAAAAGACTTATCCTTGGGCACAAACGATGATACATTTCAATAAGCATTTATCAACGAAACAAGCATAATAGATGTTATCGAACGAACAACAGGAACACAGATTGAACATCAGGTAATTAACAACTCCAGCGTAATGAAGGCATGAGAATTGCCATTGTCATTGATTGATCAAAATATAACACTGAATACTGAACACTTGAATATTGAATACTAAAAAAAGTTAATTGCTAAAAAGCTTCGAAAAAAGTTATATAACAATGAAGTTGAATTCTAAAATCTCTCTCTATCACGTGCTTGTGCAAAAACACTTATTTATACAATTCTACAAAATGCATGAGAATAAATAAAATAATTTAACTAGACTCCTACCTAGTTGACTAATTCTCGTGTGACATGCACACTTATTACAAGTATATGCTCCACTCGAACTCAAATTGAATACATGCAACTGAAACTTAAAAGTTGATTTAAAACATGCAAAGTTCCATTCGAAATTGCAACTTCGAGCTCTCCTCCTTTGTATGATGTGCAAACTGATCATTGACTTTGGTCAATGATTTTCTGTTTTGAATGACATTTTTGTTTGGCACTGCTTTTCATATGATGACGTCTTCAACTTTGGGTGACTTTTATCACCTGAACTGCTGAATGGTTTCTGTGAATAGGTCCGTTGATTTTTATATGAGCGCCTTGACATTTTGATGGTCTTCTGTTTGCGTTCGAAACTATGACTCATTTCCTTGGCACCTTTATTCTTTTTCCTTTGGTTTCTACTTTGCTTTTCCATGGATTCCACCTCGATCAGTTCCTGTAGAAAATAGATGCTGTTTTGCAGATGCTTCTGTCAATTTGCTGTCTCTTTGAGGAGCCATTAGAGAGAAAGTTAGCTTGGTACAAGGAAGGTGGGGCACCTTTAGAAACATAAGGTAAAGTAGGGGTAGACTGCCATCCAACTGTCATTCTGGGAACATCAAATTGTGTTGAATTGCCATGGTTAAACAGTTGCCAATGATCCCCATAGAGATTGTTTGTTTCAGAGCCCGTCATTCTTCAACCTGGATAGCGCAAATCTAGACCATTTTTCCTCTCTAGAATCAAACAGAGAAGACCTTGATGAAGTCATTAGAATCAATGGTGGTCTTTGACTGTCCATAGGGAGCATGGTAGCATTCTCTCCATGCGATTGAAGCAAAAAAAATTTGAATGAGGCTTGTTTGTATTTGTGCATATGGATATTCCATAGTAATTAGTCTGTTAGATCCATATGGATCGCCAAAATCTTTATCGTAGAATATTTCTGTGAAAGGAGCAATACTAGACATTCCTAGCGAA
Organism: Cunninghamia lanceolata; assembly: GCA_027924645.1. Classification (NCBI taxonomy): domain Eukaryota; kingdom Viridiplantae; phylum Streptophyta; class Pinopsida; order Cupressales; family Cupressaceae; genus Cunninghamia; species Cunninghamia lanceolata. The sequence continues at coordinate 969,476 of BSBN01000022.1, forward strand.
GGCCAATTTCTATGACCAACGCATGCTCCTCCTAAGCCTTTAGCCACACCCTCACGTCTCTTGCAATCTCTTGCCAGTGGAGCAAGTATAGTTTCAATTGGCGGCATATCATCATCCTTTTGAGCAACATGCACTCCTCTTCAGTCGCTTTCCTCTACATACCGAGCGTGTGATTTCCTGCTTGGAGTGCCTTTGATCCATTTTCAAAACTTCAAACACTACATTTTGTTCTTGTTTTGATGCACTTAAAATCCTTCTTAGGCACGTTTGATCTGAAACAGGTGTGTCAAATCCTCTGAGGCGCATTTTAACTCCCTTGGGCGCATTGGTGCGTTTGGCTTGAACTTGGCGCTTCATCTCCTTACCTGCGCGTGAGGCACGTTTCATATGGTGCATTTCCTTCTTGAATAGTGCTGAAAACCTTCTCCTTGGCGCGCTCGAGCTCCTGCAGGCGTGTGAGGCGTGAAGAGTGCTTGAAGCTTCAGAAAGCATATTTTAATTGGAGTGTTTTGATTTTAAAGGCCTTTACAAGGCGTGTACGAAGCGCTTCAAAGGCACTTTTGCCTTTGATTTTTCTTATTTTATTTTATTTTAAATCGCCTTATTGTAGGTGCGTTTTTTTTAATTTGTTTTCTATATAAAAGCGTGCCTGAGCCTTATCAAAGGTGCTTTTCATCTTTGGCTTTCTTCTTTTATTTTATTTTTATATTTTTATATTTTTAACTATTATTTTAATATTATCATTAATAAAGAATCAATAATTCTATTAAAAATAATAATAATTTTTTAAATGTTTGTGGATTTTAAATTTTTTTGACAAAAAACAACACTTAACATAAACAAATAAACGTTAATTTTAATAATATTAACAATAATTAATAATAAAGTATTAATTAAATTAACATATTTAAAATTAAATTTTATGGACAAAAGAACCAAAAACTTAGACAATTTACGCTTAAACGAACATCGGATACGACAACTTGACATTACGGACTAGATGTAATGTCGTGATGACGACTCAACAATGAGTTACGACACAAACATATCGCAAAATGAACACTTCGACATACGACCACGACAATGGGAAAAAGACTACGAAGTTTGACACAACTTCAATGATGACATTATTTTATGATTCGGATTTTTAAAGTACAAACACTGAACTCGACGTTAGATCTGACATTATGACTTGACAACCATGACCAAAATGGTGCAACAACTCGAACGATACAAACAACTTGGCGATGAGGAAAAAGTTTCGGATTGGGTACAACAATTTCTAATCCAATGATGAATTCTACATTATGGGCATAAAAAATAGAGTTGAAATCAATGGCTTATGCATGTTAACTAGTAAATACTCTTGGAAACAACTATCATCAAGCTGACCTGCCAATATGTTCTAACCAATATCATAAGCTTAAATTTTCTTTTGATAAAAGCTAGGTTGCCAATTGGTTGGTAGTTTGATTGAGTATTAATCATGGCACATCAAGAAATCAGAGTTAGGTCCAACACTCAGCAAACATAAGCAATGCCCTAGGCTTCCTAATAACAATGTACCTATTTTTGCACAATAATTGATCCAAAACAATCAATTAGTAAAAACTTGCTTGCTATATTTTGCAATTCCAGTTTTGTAACTTTCCATAATGTTTTATGGTAATGCCAATCATTAAAAAAATGAAAAATCCACCAATTTTGATTGTCATTCATGCTGGTCTATGAGACTCTTTGTAATGGTTATGCAGACAACTTTATACTTTTGTAAAACTATTTGAAAACAATGGAACTGGTTCTTTTTCAAAGGGGCTGCGTGTTGAACCTTTCCTTTCGATTTTTTGTTCTGTAAGTTTGACTGAACATTTTAACAGGTAAAATATGAAATATGCTCAAGGCATGCTTTAATTAATTTATTTTTTGCTTTACAAGTATTCCTGTTGCCAGCAATTAGGGTGTCCGTTTGCCATTTGGTTGTAAGACAATAATAATTTACATTGTTACACCCTCATTCTTATTACACCTCTCTATGGATGGGCTTCACAAAATTGTTTTGTTGTATGAAGCTTTTTATTTATTTTCTCTCTATCAAATCCTTTGTATGGTTTTGGCTATGTATATGATACATGTGGGACTGGACGGAAAATAGGAGTCTATAACATGTCTGTACTAAACCATTAGTGTGTTGAGACTTTGTTTCAACATTTAAGATCTAAAATGGGTTTCTAATGATGATGCAAAAAGAAGAAATCTGAATACATTCAATGACTTGAAATTCTGGAAAGATGACTAGCATTGCATGAATTTTTTCAATCCTGTCATTGCATTTCAACATTAGCTTTGGTTTTGGTTGTTAAGTAATGGTAGAAGATATGATTGTAAAACATTTGCGTGCAGCATTACATGCTAAATTCAGCTGTAAATGAGTTTCTGGTAAAAGAAGCACAAGTGAACAATGGTGATCTGGTCTTGGAAATTGGACCTGGGACAGGTTCCTTAACAAATGTTCTTGTGAATGCTGGTGCTCTTGTTTTTGCAATTGAAAAGGTAAGCATTTATTGTTCACCTTAATTTTTTTTGTTACAAAAACCCTGTCCATACTTTTCATTTTATTTAAATACTCGTAACCTGCTTTGATGGAGCATATCTTATTATTTTGTTCATGCATGCTGGACTGTATTTTGGTTGAGCATGCACTCATTTGCATATTTGAAAGGGGTACATGAAGAGACATAAACAGATTCTAGAACCTCATTTACCTTGATTTAGTTGCAGATTCTTAAGTTTGTTGAACCATCCCCATGTTCACTCAATATCTCTGTTGATGGACACTTGGCCTCAATGTTTTTATCAAGATTGACTAAATATATCACATTGGTCAAGACACATTTTTTGCTAAGAATTGTTGAATAAATATGCACATTGGTTATTGATAGCTTTGGGATGAACTACAATTGAGAATGTTCAAAGATTGTGCCTTCAATAGTATTGTGAAATAATATTTTTAAAGGGAATAGTGAGGAGGAGAAATGATGCCAGCCATCCTAGTTCTGAACTATTTATTCCCATCCCTTAGTTCAATTTTGCATAGCACTTTGGTTTCATATGATGGACCACATTCAACATTGATATCTACTCGTGTTTCTCAAATTAATTCAGCAAAATCACACTTTGATGAGTGATTGTCATTAAGATTTACGTATTTTTAATGGATTTATTGAATTCTCAAGTACAATTATCTAAAGGAGAAGGATATTTAGATGGTCTAAAGTAGACAAGTCCTTTGATATAGATTGATTACCAGTTCCCTTATTACCATTCACGTTGTTACAAACTTTCCTATTAATACTTGCACTTGAATGAAAACTACAAGGCCACAAGCTTGGCACCTGCACACCTTCATAAAAGTCAGTACCCAAAAGACAATAGGTCTGGAATGAGTGGAGTATGAGATTGCTGCCTGAGCCTCTCTATCATCTCCATTATCTCCCCATGTTTTGCTTGCAAATCATTAACCTGAAGCTCTTTATAGAAGAAGTCTCTCTCTGTCAAATACTCCATGAACTAAGAGGTTAATGCCTCTCTTCAAACCATCGTACATTTTACAAGAGCAGGTTCCCTTTCAATTGTCACACCTCTCATGGCTAGATCTTTTCCATTTACCTGCACCATCTTACTCCAACATCTCTCTTGAAAATTATGTTTGCTTTTTGCATTTGCTTTTGAGCTTCTTTGACAATTTGAGGGGTACAACTGTCTCTATATTTGGAGGCTGGCATTCACACTCACGGGTATAGCCTTTAGCGAGAATGGCATGATTATTAAAGGGAGTTTGGGACTGTCAATGTCTGAGGTAACATTGTGAAATATGAATGGAGGATTCCTGTAAAGCATAAGAAGAATCTTTGACTTGCATAAAATTAGAGCATACTAGTAAGGGAAGTTTGGTGTTTGATCTATTAAATTTATGGTCCTGGGGTGATTGGTCTATGAGTCAATAGTCACACAAGCTTCACTCAGGAATCATTTGACAAGCTAGAGAGTAAGAGTTGACTTACTTCTACCTACCACTATTACTCTCATGAGCTCGGCCTTTTTAACTCAAGCCATCCCTCCCACCAAAACCAACAAGGATCTCTCCATTTGAGCCAAGGGATGATTGGGCTATATCAGATCCCCATTGAAGGAGGCCGTGTCTATAATATACAGGCCCAATTTTTTTTCACAATTTGCATACAAGGATATCAATGTTAGCATCAAAGCAAACCAACTAGAGGCCTCACACTTTCTGATCACCAAGATCCCAGGACGGGCAAGGTGAGAGCATACAGTGATTTTGGCTTACAGTAACAACTATGCAAGAAAGAAATACACTTCTTCCGCTGCGGCGGGCATCCACATATCGTGGGGATTCACCACTTTATCAGTGGGGTATGAAATAAGCATTAAAGATTACAAAGCCATCCACTTATTCAGTGGGAGTTCGCCACTTGTCCAGTGGGTAGAAATGAAAAGAAAAGAGAGTTCATTATCCTCACTGGCGGTAGAACCATCCAGGGGTTACAATGTTTTTGCAATATTCTTTCCCTCCACACTGGCGGTAAACCATCCAGGGGTTATTAGATGAATTGCATAAATATTACAATTACATCATATCCAGTGAAACATTAACACATGATTAGAACTTGGAGAAGCTAACCTTGAAGATTTTTGAAGAAGAGTTTATACCATGCGAGATATCACTGAAGAATGATGAATTGATTGCTGCACATAGGTATTCTCACTGCCCATACTGATCTGAAGTAAAATCAGAGTGATGGACTAGATATGAAATGTCCTCATTTGAAGATCTTGGAATGAGAATCATACTCAAGACACATTCAAATCACTGCAGAACAGTCCCAAGTTGATCTCCCTTCCATCCCAATCAGAATACAAACAAACAATGATGCAAAGTCACAAGGAATAATTTCTGGCCAAGATCGATCACCTTCAGACATGTACGGCACTAGGAAAGCAAAGTTATTCCCAGATTTATCAATGCTTCATCAAATCATATGAAATCTGTCCCAAAAGAAGCGTCTGACCCAATCAAAGAAAATGGAAACAAGTTTGAAGTGAAAGACATCTTTAATGCTTTTTTTGAATTGAATCGTTCCCTCTATAGTACCGTATGGACATGTAGTACGGACTCCCTTAACATGAATTCTAATTGCAATTAAACACATAAAAACTATAGGAAGGGTGACGCCTAGGTTGTATTTAGATGATGCAATAAACATTTGATCAAACAATAACTTCAATATTTTATTATATGCAAGTCCATCATGGCTGCCTGTACGGTCAGCAGGAGTACAAACAACAAGAACTCTCACAGATAAACTCTTGAAATCCAAAGACACAATACTACAGCAATGATTCTTTCTCAACAACCAAAAATGAAGTCTAATACTTGACACAACCAAACTCTCAAAACCTGATCGGCACAATGTGATTCCCTGAAGTAGAAACCACCATTACCAGCTAGGGTAGATATCACACTACCGAAACTGATCTTCTTCGAGTGGGTCTCCGTCCACAAGAAGGAAAAATAATGGAGAACACGCAGGTTCAATCCAACAGAGTAACAATACAAATTCCAAGCATGCCCCCAAATGAGCTCATATCTTCTTTTTATAAGCACCTGGGAGTTACAAAACCAATCTTTCTTGAAATTAGAGCTTTTTTGCACTTCCCTTAGAAATAATTTCTAATATCAAGTTAGGTGCACACTTAAGTGACTAGGAAATTAAAAATCATAACATTTCCCTTTTTCCCATCAAGTCATAACATTAAGTCACTTTTTTTAAAATAACCCGCCTTAGACTTTAGTGCACCAATAATAATAAAACTTAGTTTAATTATCAAATTAAACCAACCTTATAACTCCAATTTGATAATTAAACCAAAAATGATCCCAAACCATTCCCTAGCCCATCGGGATCATGAGATAGGCTAATGGTCCCATTCTGACTAGGCTTGGAAAGGGGACATTACAGTGTCCTCCCAGTCATGTCCTAGGAAATTTTAGCCTACAAGATTCAAAGCAGCTACATCCCCAGATTTAAAATCAGGTCTATAGAGAGGACCTGAAACAGTTTATCCAACATCATACACAAAAAAGTATAAAGCCCTTCTCTGCTAAGAAAGACAATAGGTGTTACCTTTGCATGGAAACCACTTCAAAGGTATAGTTCTCCAAGAATTATAGTTGCTCAATGAAAATGCCTTGATCTGCAGATTTATGTGGGCTTTCCTTGGTCCCATAACACTGTATATGGGTTTGTTAGCATTTTAATTTGTCTCGTAAACAGAACAACACACAAGGATACACCTCTCTTCAAATTAGTAGGGGAAGCTCCTTGAAAACTAAACGCTACTCCTAAACCTAAAGTTGTGAACAAGATTTACAACTACTACTTACAAGATCATCAATGGGGTTTTGCATAAAGGACGTAATTGAAAGTAAACTTGACCTATCTTTTTGAGTCTACCTGAAAGGTTTTTATCTCACAAACGAGGTTTTTAATAAATAAAGCTTGCAACTAAAACTGAGTAAATGTAATGTACCTATTCTGGGAATGGTCACCAAAGGTCTTGGACAGGCTTTTCCATCTCACTCCAGGACATCTCGAGGACATCATGAGCAATGAAGATAACTTATCACTTCGGTATGTTGTCTTCGGCACATCTATCAGGGATATGGAGACTTGTCTTCTTCGGAGTCATTCACTTGGAAGGCCTTTCATATGGATTTGTGTTAGAGGTTCGAGCTTCACATATGTATGGATGCTATCACTCCACTTTTGGATGCCTTCTCATGGATACTTGGCTTATGATGGTTTGCCTTCTTCGGAGCTTTCATACGGATTCATGTGGGAGTTTGGACTTCATCATATGGATGACATCATTGCACCTTGGGATACTCTCATATCATCACTCACCTTGGAGATTACTATTCAGCTCAAGGGGCAAAGAGCAAACATCCTTCATATATGTCTCTCCTAGGTGCTCTTTGGTGCCTTAGCATATTCTTTGATTAGAAACCAAGGTGGAGTGCAACAATTAATTATCATTCCTTGATGGCGCCTACTTTGGAGAAGTCACCTTCACACTATTGGGACGACTTAGTGCATAATAACTACACCTCACCTTTGGCGCTTGGAAGAGAAAGAAGTTAATAAAATAATATTCTTTATTTGATTTGGGCGCCTATATGCTAAAAGGCTGGTTGGCCCTCTAGGAGAGAAGAAGTTACATTCAAAAAGCAAATAATGATTATCCTAGGTCGGTCAAGAGAGGGATCAAGTTACGTGTGTATATATAGGAGATCATTGGAGGCATTCAAGGCATCATATTCAGGCATTCATTCATTTACATTTGGAGAGCAATCTCACAAAGTGACTTGGGACGAAAATGTCATGTCCCCATTTCCAGAGTGATTTCATATGGAGTTGACGATTAGCCTATCATCCATTCCAGTAGGCTAATGTATTGGTAAGGGAATGATTTTCTAGTTTGAGCTTGTTTCTATACATGGAGAATCAGAATGTTGGTTTATGTCTACACATGCAGAACCAGAATGTTGGCTCAACTAGTATGTTATTGGGTTGTTTGGAAAATGCAATATTGAAATTGTATTTTCAATCATTTGATTTGATTTGATAGATTATGGAATAAAAAGGAAAATAAAATCTTTAATTACATTTTCCTCTAATCTATTTTTGTGGAGTTTTGCATTGAGGTTGAGGCTAATCGATGGAATAAGGAATTGCTTCAGGTGGGACCTATTTTATGATGATTCAAATAAGCCAACGTTGGAGGAGTTGCATTTGCCTATGAAGAGGGATAGGTCCAAGCTATTGTAAATCCATTCAAACATCTCCAACGGCTATCATAGAAGCATGATCGATTAACATGAGGCGGCGATTCATTGTGTGAAGTGCAAATACATTGGATCATGGTCCCATTTGATTCCAATGACCAAGAAGGAGTGTCATTCGCCCAAGTCAAAAGCATTCAAAAACAATTATTTGGGATTTTAAATGCCAATGGCCAAGTAGCGGATTGGCGGCCAAGAGGAGAAGAGGTTTTTAAATGAAAAATTCATGAATTCAATGCCAAACATCTAGAAGATGCAATCGCCTAGAAGATGCTATGGATCGACTATGCCACATATGCATTCGCCCAGCCATAGAAGATGATTTTAAATGCAAAAGAAGGATTTTAAATGATTATTTCCAGCTGCCTAAGGATCTTCAATGATCAACAAAGAAATTGAATGTAAAATCCAATCGCCATTATGAGGAGATAGCCAATTGGACTTGGAGGGACGATTTGGCAAGATGAAGACATTTAATTTCATTCAAGAGGATTTTGAATGTGTGTATGATTAGCTACAATCATTTAAAATTGTTCAAGACTCTTGTTCTTCATTGGTGGAATCCAAACTTCATTCCAAAATGTCAAAGAAGAGGAACGCCTATCCTTGGAGAGGATAAATAGAGCTCTTGAACTTCAATTTGCAACTATTGATGATTTGGTATGTTTTCTATTACTTTTGTTTACCTGAGAGTTCTGATTTTCAGTTTATTTGCAAGGAGATGACCCCTTGTTTGATATGGCGATAACCCCATATCCTTGTGTGAGGTGTTATCATTCAGATTTCACCATTAGTGCTTGAATTTGCAGGTTTTTGAGAAGCATTTGGAGTGAGTTTGATATCTTTGAAACCCTTGGTCATTGTGGAGCTAAGCCAAGGTAGACGATTTGACAAAAAACATCATTTTGTGAGGGTTTGCTATCAATTTAAGTTCTGATTTTTATGATAGCCAACTGGGTATTTCATTTAAGGGTTCATGTGCATGGTTTAATTGAAGATCTTGAGAGTTGAAGACCTTTGGAACATCATAAAGACTGAATATTGCATTTAGGAGCCAATTGCTTGGCTAAGAAGGAGTAATTTGACATAGTTTTGGCTTCTCCAACATTTCTGGGCAATTGTATATCTTATATCAGTCATAGCAGCAGCAGATATATTGTTATCAGTCCATTGTTTGCTCTCATATAAGGCTGCAACAGTGACATATGGCCTCATTGATCATTTTCCATTGATAGTGCTTGAAATTCTAGGGTTTGGAGGACTTTTGGATGTTATTTTTATGATGTTATCAAGTCTGATATGACTGATACAGTGACTATAATTTCATGACAGCAGTATGTTATTTGATGTTATTTCTTTTTTAATCAATGGAGATGCAAGGAGTTTGATGGCTTTCATATATGTTGATATGTGTTAATGTTTTACATTGATTTGTGCAAGAAATCTTATCTAAAACTTGAGAAAATATTTCAATCATTTGTAGTAGGGTCTTTATAGAAAACCTCAAGTCTCTTGAAGGGAGTTGGATGAAAACCCTACTTCCTCATTGGAGAGTTCCACCACGGGAATTCATTTGCACTTAAAGGATTGAAGCAGATTTTCAGGGCAGGATTGTATATCAGCTAAGAAGAGCGATTCGCATTGAGGATTTGGGAGCATCCTTGGAGGGCGACTTGGTGGGAGAGCCTCTTAACCCTTGGGCGAACCCTCTTGAGGATTGGCAAACTGCCTTAGCAGATTTACACTTGTTTCAGCTGCTGCGCCTAGGGTTTGATCATCATATGCTTCAGCAGATTCTAATTGCATTGTATTCCTATTATTGTGGTATGTAACCATCGCCATTGGAGAACACTTGTATGCTGGGCTATTTCGCCTTTCATTTGACATTGTTATGTGCCCTATTTCATACTTTCAGCAGTCTATATAGTTGCAGATCTGATACTGTTTCAGCAGGCTATTCATCTTGTGTTTATGATATGTGATCATACTACTTGCATGCTTATTCATGATAGAATTGATCCTCATAATTGGGCGAATCCCTGTGATGATTTACATTGAATATTAAGCATAAATTGTGGTGGAATTTATATTTTTGGTGCAAGTCTGATTTTCTACAGCAGACCTAGGGTTAGGGCAGAAATTTGAAGTATAATTGATAAATTGTTTGGAGTCCCCGGAAATCTAAAATTGCCCTATTTTGCCCATTTGGGACATTACAATAAACTAAATCATGAATGCTAACTATTTGGCTGAAAATAGAAATGAGTAGATCTACTTACACAAGAATGGATTAAACAGAAACTAATTCTAACAATGAAACTACAATGCAAGATTTTAGAAAGATGAATCTTTAGAAGCACACAAAGTTACTAAGATGAAAGACAATGTTGATACAAAGCTCAATTACTACAACTCAACAAACTCATTATTTGAACTTATCTCCATCTGGTGGAGGTATTCTGCTTCTTTTTGAATATACCTCACAAAATCTTCATGTTGTAGCACATCCTTAGGAATGGTGATCACCTCATTTTTTAATCTAATCTCCTCTAGCTGTCACTTCGGCATACTCGATCGTAAATTCAGATGAAGTATTATTGTCTAAAAGAGGGTAAAGTTGTTGGACAAAAATCTCAATCACTTGCATTTGACTATCCAAGTTTGAGATGGGTAACGGTTGTGGATCTCGTGTTGGCAAACACTTCGTCAATCTCTTCATTTGCACTTATTGAATCCCAATCTGATAAACTGTCAAGGTTTGTATCCTCTTCAAACACTAGATCATCATCATATTTAACATGTTGAAACAAAACATCCATCTTGGGTAACAAGTTCTATAAATCTTCCTTAGATGATGGTTGTGAGCCTTGAGCAAACTAGATCTCTTTATCTTCATCATGACAATCTTCTTCAACTTGAAAGTATACATTAGAGGGAGAAAACTATCAGACGTATCATCTTCAACTATTGTAATGTCCCCATTTGGTGTTTAGCCAAGTCTAAGACCAATAGCCTATTCCCTTGAGCTTTTGTAGGCTATCTGGTTTGGTTAGGGAACTCTGTTTGTTGTGAAGAGCACATGTTTAGTTATTTGTGATGTTTTGCCTTAGCTTTGAGCTCTTGATGTCTCAGGATGGCTATGCAACTTTTGGAAATTTGTTCAAGCTTCCGGATAGCTCTCCAAGATTCTTGGAGAAGCCGTCTATTTATAGTAAGTCACCCAGATGACATCATTCTTCATCCCAAACATCATAGAAGGCAGTGGTATGATTTATTTTGCATGTCGCTTAAGTTTGGGATTTTCCGCAAAGTCGGGTGGTTTAATGAGCTATTTAATTATTATTTTCACTTAAGTCTCCCAAGGGTGAAAATAAATAAAAAAGTACCTAAGTGTTATAGCTCATTGGAAAGGTAATTAAGTGTTTTAAATGATAGACACTTAAAAAGGGGGCCTCATATATGATATATTATTATTATTTCAAGAAAGGTCTTTTTGAGAAGAAATATGAAGAGTTAAAAGGAAAATAATAATATATTCCTCTCAAAAAGTTATAAAAGGGGAATGAGAGCTCATTTGAAGGGATGCTTGGATTTGATATTGTTATGTTGTCGGATTGAATTTGCGAGTTCTTCCATTTTTTCCTTCTTGAGGACGAAAACCCTCTTGAAGATGATTAGTTTCGGTGGTGAGATATCCACCCTAGCTGGTAGTGGTGATTTCATTCAGGAATCGCATTGAGCCTTCATGAAGATTGTGGTATTTTGGTTTATTGTGGATCATTTGAGTTTTGATCATTTTTTGTGGATTGATTAGATTGAGTATTCTGATGAATTTTGGAGTGGAATGAAGGATTGAAGAAGCTATGCTTGCTGGGCTGTACCTTCATGGCCGTACTTGTTAGAGGATAGATCTTAATTTGGGAAGGATGTTACATATTGTAATGTGATCTTTGCTTGGGTGATATGATGGCTTTTGTTTTGAGCAGATTTGGAGAGATTTCTTTAAGTTTTCTAAAGTAATTAATGCTGATCAATTCCCTCAGGCACTGTACCATTGTGTAGAAAGGGGCGATTTGTATTAGCCCTGATTATGGGTGATGAAACTTGTGGCAGAATTTTTGAAAACATGCTGAAGATGGGCGCTGAATGCTTTGAATTTACACTGTGTTTTGTTTGATGAATTTCCCACCTTCATATCAGCCGTCTGTACAGTGCCGTACAACAGGGAGTTAGTGGCTTTTGTGAGTATTTTGGCCGTATATTGGGTCTGATTTCCTCATATACTGCTGGCGTCCAAGATAGTATACAAGAACAGTTTGGTTATAGTTTTGAGACCATTCTTACCATATGTGTGGATTTAACGGTTGCTAGGCTGCCGTACAACAAGGGATTCTTCAGATTTTTCTAATATATTTTCATCAGCAGTGCCTCCTTTGCTTATTATCCATTGGGCATGAATATTATCTGGTGATTGTTATCATTGATGTTTGTGCAGGATATTGTCTTATTGCCAAGACTATGAGGGTGTTGATATGATGAACTAATTGTTTATTTCTGAGTAGTGTTGCAATCTTTCCCTTGTTTGTAATCTTTAATTGTTGCAAACACTTATAACCCCTGGATGGTTCAACCGCCAATGTGGAGGAATTTTGTAATGCTTATCTTTCTTGTTCTTTCACCCACTGAATAAGTGGAGAATCCCCACTGGATAAGTGGATGCCTGCTGAAAAGCAGATGCTTGCTATTTAGCAGATGATTGTATTTAATTTCATTTGCAAAGTTTGTTTTGTAAGCCAAAGCACTGTATGCTCTCACCTCGCCCATCTTGGGAACTTAGCTATCAGAAAGTGTGGAGGTATTTTATTAGTTGCATACGTTGTTGAGCTAACCCTGCTGAGATATCATTGTATCAAATCTAAAAAATATTTTGGGGTAGCTTATTACAACTATGTTATCGGGTTCTTGTATTGTACCCGCCGCCTATGTCATAGGGTTCGGCAATTTTTATGAATGAAGTTCGAAAATTTGCGAATTCTAAGAAAATCTAAAAAATCTGTTCTAATTCGCCCTAAAATTCGGACGGAATAGGGCTTGGGCTTCATTAGGGCGCGCTTGTGAATGCTTCAAGTGTTTGTTAAATTCTTCGCGAGTTTTAAACCTGGTGTGGAGCGGCCCGAGGGCAATGGTTTTGCGCTCAACGAGCAGCGTGCGAGAGACCTAAATTTAGTTTAATTTTGTTTAAAACCTTTGTTTGCATTTAGGCTTTATTTTAGATTTTTTGTTTTATTTTGTTTTTTTTTTTGTTTTTTTTTTTAATATAGAATTTAATATATTAAATTTAATCCATGACTTTATTTTGTTTTTTTATTCCATATGTTAAAATTAATATATTAAATATGTTATAATTAAAAGCTTTGCTTTTATAAAACAAAGTTTTTTACTATAACATATTGAATATGTAAATTTTAAAATAATTAAAATTTATAATGATTAAATTACATTTTTAAATATATTTATATTATAATGTTTTTAAATTTAGTATAATGTATTTTAAATTTAATATAATATTATTTTATAAGGCGAATTTAATCACGATTTTTTTTCCAATTTTTTCCTTGCCGAATTTAATTCGAATTTTATTGTTGCCGAACTCGAACTCGAACTCGAACTAATAGAAAGTGAACAATACCTGCTAACTCTTCATCATCATTTATTGACGAAGGTACCAAGATGGGTTGCTGAAACCAAGACACCATTGGTGGCTCCCTCGATGGATTCTCTTCATGTACTTTCCTCCTTTCAGCTACATGATCTTTCTCAACTCTTTGACTTTGATTCCACGAACACATGGTCATTGAATATATTTACTTTTTTAGTATGAAGAAATCCATGTGGAAATATCTTGTCATAGAGTTACCATCAGGCCCATCTTAAAGATGTTGAAGGTTACTCGAAAACCATTGATGATTTGACCTAGAAGAAGCCATGAGCTGCATCATGTGAAGCATCTCCAAACAATTTATAGCATCGTTGTCTCGTCTCATGGAAGGAGCAAAAATTGTTCATGTTGTCATCAAGAGGTGCCTCCAAGGCAAACCTTGCAAGTGGATGAAGTAATCTGAATTGATCATTTCTTTGAGGACATCTTTTGTACTGTTGAGTTGGACCACTCTGTTGAAACTGCCTTTTCAGGTTTTTCACATCAATCACCACTCTTTGCAAGAAGGGATGAACAAAATGTGGAAGCATTGGCTTGATGGAGTCTTTTCTAATCTTCCCAATAATAATCATATCGTCATCTAACTTGACTACTTACTCTTGAGCTTCTTCAAGTTCATCAATTGTCATGTCCCCTTTTTCCAAGGTTTGTGTTTCTTCTTCATATCCCTGATTCCTTTCACATATTGCATATCTTACCATACACTCATTAAGAGTTTCTGATTTCTCCATATGATTGTCTTTAGTGATCATGATTGAATGTCTCATGAGCTTTTCTCCTTCTACATTTGTTGCAACATAGAAATCTCATGCTGATTTTATCATCAATGAAACATCTATAGCATCCTTTTCTTGCACAGATTCATTGATAGCCTCAAAAGGTCTAACACTATTTTCTTCACCAATGTGTATTGTATCTAATGAAGATGACAGTGTTAAGTTCAACTGCAAAAGAAAATTTACTAAAGCTTCTACTAAAGACTCACTCTCTAGGTGATGCAAAAAATTGGCAAGATTTGGTAATGAATCTTCCACATGGTCTCCTGATTTGACAAATGCCTCCAAGGCTGAATTATCTTCAATATGAAGAAAATCTTGTTCTTTCTCTAACTGTGATGCTTCTTTGATATCTTGAATGAAAATACCAATCTCTGGCGACCAAGTCTTTGTCCCTTCTATTGACATCAACTGAGATTCTTCATTATTTATGCTTGTGTTTATGGAAACTTCTGAATCTGAAGTTGAAAATCCTTGAGAAAGAATAATATCTCTGTCATCTTGCTCATCTTTGATTCTATCTAATGCAATTTCTTCAAACTATCCTTCAAATGATGAAAAGAAGAAATTGGATTCATCATTGCTCTCTAAAGTATATTTGGTTTCTGATTCACAATTTTGGTCTTGAGAGGTTTGTGTCACTTCATCCTCATCAGAGAAAGCATGCAATACTTGTATTGCATCAGGTTCCTCTTCCATCAACAATCCTTCTTCGACCTCAAAGAATTTACGCAAAGTAGGCAAAATTTCAGCTTCTGATGGATATTCTCGCATTTGTAGGTCATGATTATGCAGAGACATGATGTCACTTGAAACAAGATTATGAAAATCATTCTTTCTTATATCAGATTTACACTGGGTAAATCCCATTACAGAGCCGCCATCAGATTCGTCTAAAAGACGTTCAGGATCATCTGAAAATCATTGATTTTCATTTGATGCTATTAATATCTGCATGAATCTGAGCATTTCAGGACAACTTTCTCCATTGTGTTCATTTGTTGCATGTGATTAACCACCGCATACCTATCATCCTTCAAATTCCCTTCCAATATGTCAGTGGCAAAGGTATTCTTGGAGTATTTTGTCAAAATTTGAATCTTCCAATATGCTGAAATTTCCATCATAGAACATAGAGTGGGTTTCCTAGACAATGGATCAGCCACTATGTTATTTTTTCCCTTAACATATTCAATAGCAAAATCGTAAGCTTGAAGTTTACTTACCCATTTCTGCTGTCTTTCATTGAGATCTTTTTGACTTAGGAAGTACTTCAAGCTATTATGGTTAGTTTCCACCACAAACTTGCCACCTACAAGGTATTGCCTGAACTTGGCCAAGGCATGCATGATGGCCAACATTTCTTTGTCATAGAAATCCTTTTGAGTTTGCAGCTCTCAAATGCAATAGGATGCTTATTCTGCATCAAAACAACTCCAATCCCTTCCCTAGAAGCATCACATTCAAGCACAAAGGGAAGAGAGAAATCTGGAATGACTAACACAGCACAAGAACTCACCACCTCCTTAAGTTTGTCAAAAGTTTTCTGCGCTGTAGTAGTCCATGTGAAAGCCCCTTTCCTTGTCAAATCTGTTAATGGGGCAGCCAACTGAGAAAATCCTTTCACAAATCTTGGCTAATAGTTATAAAGTCCAAAGAATCCCCTCAACTGTGTTGAGATTTTTGGTGGAGACCAATCCAAGATGGCTTGAATCTTCTCGTTATCAACTTGAACACCATTAGCACTAATCACATGCACCAAATATAAAATTTCAGTCATGCCAAATTCACATTTTGTTTCTTTGGCAAAGAGAGACTAGGCTTCTAGAATACCCAAAATTTCAGCCAAATGCCTCGAGTGATCTTCCCATGTTTTTTTGTATACAAGGATATCATCAAAGAAGACCAAAACAAAATTTCTTAATTACTTGTTGAACACTTGGTTCATACATGACTGAAATGTGGTAGGAGCATTAGTCAAACCGAATGGTATGACTAAGAATTCATAGTGCCCATAATGACACCTAAACGTTGTCTTATGGACATCTTCCTCACGAACTCTAATTTGATGGTATCCCGATCTAAGATCTATTTTAGAAAAATAGATTGCACCATGAAGCTCATCAATGAGTTTGTCTATCCTGGGAATTGGATACTGTTTTTTTATAGTCTTTTTGTTTAGAGCTCGGTAATCTATGCACATTCTCATAGTCCCATCTTTCTTCTTGATCAAAACCACTAAAGAAGCAAATGGACTAGAACTTGGCCTTATGTGGTCCATATCTGGGAGCTCCTTAATTGTCTTCTCAATTTCTTCCTTATGCCTTCTAGGATGGCGATAAGGTGTGGTTATAACTGGTTTGGCTCCTTCCTCTAACTCAATGACATGCGTAAATCTTCTATCTTGTGGCCTACTAGGAGGTGTGTCGTTGAACACTTTATTGTGCTTGTCTAACAGGGATTGAATGTTGATATGATATGACTTCGTACCATTTGATGAAATAGTAAGCATAATCAAGCATTGGGCTGCCCATGCAACTTGGCCATGATGGAAAGTCCTTTCCATATGCTTCGCTGAAACCATTTTAGGAACACCATTTGACATTCCTTGTAGCACCAACTTTTTACCGTCTGAATGGAACTTAAGCTCCATGGTTTGGAAGTTCTATCTAATTTCTCTCAAAGAATGCAACCATTGAACTCCCCACACTACATCAGTTTTCTATGCTAACAACATAGAAGTCATCTTTAACCTCATAGTTTCTCAACATGAGACTCATTGGGAATCTTCCTCATACATTGGTTGGTACCATCAACAACCATCACGTTGAAGCCTTCAAATTCTTCAATTTTTAGGCCTCTTCTTGCAACCACCCCTTTATCAACAAAACTTTGAGTTGCTCTAGAATCAATGAGCACAATAATTCTTTGTCCACATAGAACTCCATAGACTCTGAAAGGGTTATACTTAGGAGTATCGGGAAGTTTGGCTAGTGTACCTCGTGAAGTATTTTTTTCTACTTGATCTTCCTGCATAGACTTTTCTTCTTCTTCACTCTGTTGTTCCAAATCTTTAGCTCCGGATTCTTCTTCATTTGAAACTACCTCAATGTAGTGAACTTGTCCCTTGAAGTGCTTCCTTCACCATTCTGGTTTCTAGGCATGCTCATGTTGTCTATTTTGTGAAACATTTGTGCCAACATATCCAACATCAAATCAAATTTCCTTTCTACCCTATCAGTAGGATTATCTTCCACATTACTTCTCTTTTATCTCTCTGCCATATTCAACTCTTTTGATACAACTTCTGGATTCTGTTTTGAGCCCCAAATTCTGAAAATGGAAGCTCTACTTCTAGATTCTTTGGAAACTGAAATCTTTTTTTGATTTCTCTTTGATAATATTTGTTTTTTGTATTGCTTGGATGCATATGACAATAAGCTTTGCATGAAAAATATTAGCTTCTGAAAATAGGTTGGCAAGACCACTAGCTCTGATACCACTGTAATGTCCCTTACATGACCATTAGCTCAAATTTGCATAAATTTTTGCGATCACTCAAATTTTAACTCTTTTTGATCACCAAGTTCCCGATGTGGGCAAGGTGAGAGCATCCGGAGATTAGAATGAGGACAAAGGAATTGACTGAAAGATGTTGGCGATTAGTCGACCAACTTACAATATAAGCAGAGTCATAGAATCGATCGAGCAAAATTGGTTGATAGTGAATGCAAATCCCGATCAAGCCAAACTGAATGATTACGAGTAGGATTGCATCAACGCCAAATTGACAAACTAATTCAGTAAACTTACTCTTGAGAAAGAGAAAAGTAGCTCCTACATCCATGTTGCAGATGTGGACTTTGATCCCTTTGCTGCTCTCAGTAACATTGCACCAGAAATAGAATTAATGGATTTCCAGGAAGTGAAGGACCACTAGGAAAGCCACATGTTCACATGAACAAAGGTGAATAGAAGCAAGCATAGGCTATTTGCTTCACCTCTGTGGTGGAAACTTCTAAAGCTGCCAATAGACTGAAAATCACAAAAACAAAGCTATTTTAAATACCAATCTGATCCCATCGGTGCACTCTTTAAGATTTTAAAAAAGTCCTAGTGTTGAACCCATAGATAGCATCTTAGCAATGGACATTGGCAAAGCCAAAAGCAACAATGACAAAGAATCTATGTTCCATGGTGTTTCTGGGATGGGGACGGCAGGAAACACTGGAATGCGTTTGCAGGATGGCAGGGGACATTTTTTGGGGACATGGGAGGACAATTGAAAAAATAGAGAAAATTTAAAAAATATAGAAAATTTAAATTCTTCATATTATAAGGCATTCATCATATTCATTATAGAACTAAATTACATAACATTAGAATTGAATTGAGAATTCACATGAGAGTCGGCACACATATCAACTAATCTTCAACAACAATCTGTAATGGTTGATAAGAAGAGAATTTGTGCTGATGAAGGAAAGGATACCAACAATAATGCCATATGGCTCTGTCCCTGCTGTTATGTTTTGAGAATGACCTGAAATTACCTCAAGTTTTTATTGTTGTTCAGATTCTTTATGACAAACTTCTGGACTTGTTCTTTGTGCACTGTATTTCTTGACCTTCATTGGAATGCAGCAATTGACAGACACAGATTTGCCTATGTTTAGGCAAAAACATAGTATTACACTTTTGTAAAATTCCCTTTCCAGATTTTTAACTCAAACTAACAATTTTCTGATTTTTGGGCTACTGACATTTCGTCGAACACTTTTAAGTTTACTTGTCCAACCATATTATCAGAGTGTTTTGTTGTAGAACAATTTATCATGGAATTCGGAACATACATCATTTAACTTTTCATCACAAGATTCAAAGAAATAGCATGGGCATTATATCAAACAGTTTACAGCCTTCCATTATAAATAAGTTTGAACACAAGAGCTTACAACTTGCTGATTTAAATAAACTAGTATATTTATATTTAAAAAATATCTCTACAGTACGCCGAGAGATATCTCTCTAATTTGTTTTTTGTTTTTTTGTTTTTGGTTTTGGCATTTAAAAATTACTCCAGCTAATATTTGCATTTTGATTTAAAATAGCAAAAGCATCTTTGAGAGTGGTGTAGTGGTGTATTTATTGTGGCATTTCATTATGATCCACTACAGCCATGCATTGAATTTTATTTTATTTATTTGCTATTTTTTAAATTTTTTTGGATTTTTGTTTACTGGTTACAAGAATCTGAATCTTTCAGCCCTTGTTGTGAGTGTAGAACGCCTCTCGGCATAATCAGAATTACAGAGATGATGAAATTTGATCTCTAACCTCAAATCTTGTTTTGAATCTCTCCTTGATGAGTGAAATATTTGTCTTACTGTCGTAGCTGCAGATCTAGGTATATTTCTCCTTGTAAAAATGAAACAAATGATCATCAACTTCCAAACAAACAGCTTCCAACCTTCATGGCACACCTCCTATCAGCATTATTTAATAGTATAATGAATTGTTGACCACTTTAATGACTTCAAACCACCTCCAAAGGAAGTGCTTAGCTTCCCAAAATCTCTCGCTACCCTTCTCTTATTGTACGGCCGGCTGAAATATGTGTCAAATAATAATATCAGATGCCAATACTTCCACTTAGGCTGTGGCTGGGAAAAAACAAAGGGCTGCGACTAGCAATCTTCATCCATTTCCCTTCATTTAGGCGCTAACTTCAAGAAGAATCATCTCTATAAAATGGGCGCTAACCATAGGGTATAAACCCTCTTCAACACTTCAATAAAATCTTCAATGGAAATACTATAAATTTGTATTTGTTCACAAATCTCACAAATTTATCAATGAACCCCCCTCCGGAAGCAAATACACCAACCTACGAAAAATATCACTCTAGCACAAGAAACTCTGAAATCTGATTCCAATAAATGCACCTGTGAATTTCAAGTGAAACCACCAAGGAATGATGAATGGGTTCTCGTCCACAACCAAATACTGAAGGGTTTTCGTCCTAGGGTTTGCTGAACCATGAAGCTCCAGCTCTCAAAGAAACTCCAAGAAAATAACAAGTCAAGAATGAATTCCTTTTTGGCTCACAATTCCTTTATATTCTTCTTTGAGAGAAAATAACTTTATTTCTTTTTAATTCCTTTTATTTTCCCGCTCACTTAAAGTGACCTCTTTATAATTTTCCATTGACATAAAATAAAGTCACTTTATTAAAACCAAGATTTAGCCTTTATAATTAATTAAATATAAATAATCTTTAGGGAATTTAGGACTATTTAAAATTTAATTAATTAATTATTCCCTTATGTCCTCCAACTTAGCTACGGAAATTAAATAGGCTAAAGGCCTCCACAAATGTCTCATTTGGAAGAAGAGGACATTACAACTTCACAGAACTGCAATATAGACACATTTTTTCCTGATTGTGCCTTGTTTGAGGGCTTAATTTGTTCCGGGAATCAAACTGTTCAAACAGATTCTGATCTGTGATGTTCACGCAGTGACAATATTTCAAAGCTTTATATAGGTTTTTAGGAAAAGATTCTCACTACCACACAGATTTTCAAATGAAATATAAAAGAGAAGAAACAAAATCAGAAATTTTCTATCTTCTGATAACAAAAACAGATATTTTTTCAAAGATCTTGAGGGCCCCCACATAACTTATATTTTTCTTTACTTTATTTTGTTTTTTGGGTTAAAACCCTGCCTGGAGGAGGCTTAGAATGGTGGAGAAGTCAGGGGATGCCTGGGTGCCCCTGGGACAGTAGAGGACACCCATAGACGTCCCCTGCTGTCCCAACAATGATCAAATGTCCGCTGCCACCCACCGGTGTCTCCCAGCTGTTACTGGAACATTTTTGGTTTGGCCAGGGGTCCAAGGATGGTCTTGGGGACATTTCTGAGGCATTCTTGTGTCCTTGAAATGTGATGGAGATGACGATGCCCATAAAAGACCCTGGGACACACCCCTATGTATCACTGCTAAGAATGGCTTCTAGATCCACTCCCGAATGAGATGGAATCTCAGCTTATAAACACAGATTGGGCACCACAATAGGTGGACATCACCTTGGTCTGATGTATATATTCTCATGGAATACAGGGGACTTAGTTCCCCCAATAAGCACCACTTTCTCTACAAAATGTCTTCATAGGACAAGCTGGTGCTCAACAAAAAGGGCCCAAAATAGTGTTGAATTCACAAGTGAGGCCCACAAGCTGAGTACGGGTACAAATGTTGATGTGGAAGAAAAACATTTTACTAGGAAAAAGTTGGTTTTGTAGGGGTTTGATTACCTTTTTGGATTGGGCCCACCCACTAGTCTTTGACTTGGCCTGCCTATGTAGCACAAAGGTGGCAGCCACAATATGACATGTGCTGAACTAGGGTTTGAACCAAAATTTGTGAATTTGCAATTTTCCAAATGAAACCCTAGGACTGAAGAGTGAATTTATTTCTGCACCTTCAATTATAACTTCTTCTAGTATGAATCATGAACTAACATATGCAAAATTTATGATAGAACAAAATAGATATCAGCAGCCTTATCAATGCGAATTACAACATGAATTGCACATTTCAATGATAACAATGGATGATGAACTAAATCAGATCTTGCTGGTTACAAATCAGTCCTTACAAATCTTCAATTACATCATCTCCATGGCTCTATGACAGCCAATACACAATGCATGAACTGCTGTTACAGATCAAAGATTAGATGAACACAACATACCAAGTTTGATGCCTAATTGCAATGCAATGATGATGACAAACTGCTGTAGCAGATCGACCCTCTTATAATGATGAAATGCAAAGTGAAAGTCCTCCAATACTGGCCGATTGTCTTCTAGTGCTGTTCGCACCTCTTCTTCAGCTGATCGCTGCCACCTTTGATGTTGGTTGATGATGAATTATGACTCCTATACTGCTGTCCAAGTTCTACTATAGATCGGCCTCTTGTGTGATGTCAAAAATGATCAAAATGCAAGCTCAAAACTATGCGATCTCCAAATGACCTAGCGCTCAAGATTCAAAGTATATCCCTCAAAGAATGGCGGCGGCTAGGGTTTGCTGTTACCAATGAAATCACTGCTCTGAAATCTGCAAAGAATATATATCAAACAGCCAACGACTTCCTCCAAGCAAGGCGCTCCAACTAGCAAATAAGCCTCTAGAAATCGACGCTCAAGGATGCAAGCAAAGATCTTCAATGTCTTCAAACAAGATGCCAAGGATCTTCAATCTATCAATAAGTCTTCAATGATGTATCAATGATGCTCAAGGAATTCCTCCAAATCTCCAATGAAGTGCAAATGTGAACTCTGTATGAATCCACCTCCCAGATGTGATTGAGTTTTCGTCCAACACACCAACTCTACAAGGGTTTTCGTCCTTGGAAAGTCTTGCAATACAAATGCCAAAACGTTCGTGATGCCCGAATGAGCTCCTTCAACCTTGTTTTATACTTGGTTCTTCTTTCTCCTTCGAAATAGGCCGACAATTCAAATTAAAGATTTGAATTACCTTTCCCTCCAAGTCGGCCAATAATTTATTTATTTTTATTTCTCCAATATGGCCACCCAAATAAACAAATATTATTTTATTATTTTTGATTTTCTTTCTCCAAGGTTGAGCTCCCAAAATAAATATAATATTATTTTATATTTATTTTTCCTACTCCCAAGGTGAGCACCAAAATCCAAGAGATAATATATTTTATTGTTTCTTTTTCCTCTTCTCCAATGTGAGCGCTCAAATTAAATAATATTATTTAATTTATTTCCTCCTTTTCCCTCTCTTGGCGCTAGAAATAAAAATAATATTTTATTATTTTTTCACATGCCCAAAACCGGAGCAATTATTTTATTATTTTTTGTCACTTGATAATTAATGTAAAAAAAATACATTAATTCATTTTCCAACTTCGCCAATGCAATGAAAATTTGCTGGGCCTTGAAAATCAACTTTCCATTTTCCAGGCCTTTGAACAACATTATCTTCTCCAAGCCATAGCTCAGCCAAAATATCCCTTGATTGAGGAATTAGCCTACGGGAATGAGGATAGGCTAACCCAAACTCTTGTTGGGTGATCATGCCGGAAATGGGGACATGTCAGTCCTCCCTTCTAGGGATTGCTTGTCCTCAAGCAATAGCAAATTCGGATGCTACAGAATCTGCTCTCCTTCCCATGTCGCATCCTCCAATGGCAAATCTTTCCATTTCACCAAATACTTACGGTCACCCTGTTCCTCAAATGTCGCTCCCTTGTTTCCAAAATACTGTCAGGATTCAAAACCAAAGTGTCTTCTTCATTGAGAGGTGGAAGATCAGGTGAAGAAACAACCTTTTGTCCCAATGCCTTCTTGAGGCATGACACATGAAAAACATTGTGAATCCTGCTTTCCACCGGCAACTCAAGCTCATATGCCAATTCACCAACTCTCCTCAGAATCTTGTAGGGACCATAGAACCTCGGCTTCAACTTCTTTGTACCACTCCTCTTCAATGACGACTATCTGTATGGCTGAAGGCGCAGGAAGACCAAATCACCAATCTCAAAAGTCCTTTATACCCTGTATCTATCTGCATACATCTTGTACTGATTCTGAGCCTGTTGAATGTTATCCTTAAGTGCCTTAAGGATATCCTGACTATCCTGTGTCAATTCCTTAGCTCTAGGAGCTCTGCAATTTTCAAAAGCTAAATCTACAAATGATGGAGCATTGTAACCATACAAGGCCTTGAAAGGTGACATGCCAATTGACATGTGATAGGTGATATTGTAGCAATACTCACCCAAGTGCAACCACTTGATCCAAGCACGCTGTTGCCCTGCAACATAGTTGTGAAGGTAACCCTCAACCCATTTGTTTACCACTTCTATCTGTCCATCTGTTTGTGGGTGATAACTAGTGCTTGGTGTCAACTCCGTCCCAACCAATCGGAACAAATCTTGCCAAACAAATCCTGTCTTGATCACTGACAATGTTCTTAGGGAGCCCATGCAACCTAAACACCTCTCTGAAGAACAACTCTGCAAGCTGAAGTGCTGTATAATTTGTCAGAATTGTAAAGAAGCGTGCATACTTCGTCAACCTGTCAACCACTACCTTGGACTCTCGGTAGACTAGTGATGAAATCCATCGAAATACCTTCCCACCTTTGCTCTGGAATAGGCAATGGTTGGTACAATCCTACTGGAAAAGTATGCTTCGACTTGTTCTGCTGACAAGTCATACACTCTTTGACATGCTACATGACATCATCTTTGAGATCCTTCCATGAGAATCTCTCTCACCTGCTTGTAGGTTTTGAAGAAACCTAGATGCCCTGCAAGTGGAGCATCATGTGTAGCTCTTAGAATCTTTTCCTTCAACTTTGACTCAGGAACCAAATAGATTCTATCCTTGTAATAGATCACATCATCAATCACCTTATACCTGTTATCCTGAATCTTGCCCTCCATGATCTCACAAGCAAAAGTATTCTTGGAATACTCAACAAAAAGATGAGACTTCCAATCTGCAGAAATTTCTGACATAAAACAAAGAGTAGGCCTCCTGGATAGAGCATCGGCAACCACATTGTTCTTTCCTTTGACATACTCAATATCAAAATCATAGGCCTGAATCTTGCTCACCCATTTCTGCTGCCTCTCATTCAAATTTGTCTGTGACAGAAAATGCCTCAGACTATTGTGATCAGTCTTGACCACAAATTGATTACCCTCGAAATACTGCCTGAACTTTGCCAATGCATGCATGGTGGCGAGCATCTCATCATTGGTGGAATAGAGCTTCTCTGCATCCCTCAACTACCTGCTCTCAAAAGCAATAGGATGTCTATTCTGCATCAACACCGCACTAATGCCCTCTCCTGATGCATCACACTTCAACACAAAGGGCTGCGTAAAATCTGTCAATGCCAACACTGGGCAAGAACTCATCACCTCCTTGAGTGTATCAAAAATAACCTGAGCCACATCTGACCATCCGAATGCGCCCTTCTTCATGAGATATGTGAGAGGTGCTGCCAACTGTGAAAATCTTTTGACAAATCTCCTGTAGTAGCAACATAGTCCGTGAAATCCTCTCAAGTCTGAAATGTTCCGTGGTGTTTGCCAATCTAGAATTGCCTGTATCTTCTCCTGATGAACTTTGACTCCATCAGCTCCAATCACATGCCCAGATAGAGAATCTCCGTCATACCAAACTCACATTTGGATGCCTTAGCAAACAATGATTGTGCCTCCATGATACCCAATACCTTATCAATATGCTGAAGATGTTCTTCCCAAGTCTTATTGTATATCAAAATGTCATCAAAGAACACCAACACAAACTTACGCAACTGCCTCCAAAATATGTGATTCATGCATGACTGGAATGTAGCAGGTGTGTTGGTTAAACCAAATGGCATAACCAAAAACTCAAAGTGTCCATCGTGGCATCTGAATGCTATCTTATGAATATCCTCCTCATGAACACGAATCTGATGATACCCTGAATGAAGATCAATCATAGAGAAGTACACGACCCCGTGTAACTCATCAAGCAATTCATTGATACTAGGAATGGGATATCTATTCTTGATTGTCTTCTTAATCAGAGCTCTGTAATAAATGCACATCCTCATTGTACCATCCTTCTTTTTCACCAAAACAACTGAATATGCAAAAGGGATGGAACTAGGAAGAATGTGTCCCATCTCAAGCAACTCCTTAATCGTCTTTTCAATCTCCTCCTTGAAATGCCGCAGATGACGATAAGGTGTAGTGATGATGGGCTTGGAGCCCTCCTTCGACTCAATGACATGCTCAAATCCACGATCTGGTGGCCCACCAGGAGGAATTTCTCCAAACACCATATTGTGCTTATCAAGCACCGACAATATATCCACATGATACTTTTTATTCTCGGAAGAAGACTTGGATGATACAAAACATTGAGCTGCCCAAGCAACATCATCATGTCTGAACAATGTTTCCGTTCTCCTTGCTGAAACAACCCTTGGGCCTCCATCTGAAAGTGCTCTCAACACGACCTTCTTCCCTTCATTCATGAATTCAAGTTCCATCTTCTGGAAATCCTGTACATATTTGCCAAGTGACTGCAACCATTGAATTCCCAAAACAACATCAATCTATCCCAATCCTAACACATAGAAATCATTTGTCAATGTGTAGTCACCCATTCAAATGCCGAGCTGAGAAACCTTCTTAGTACAACTCATAGTGAAACCATTTGCAACTGTCACACTGAAACCCTGGAAATCCTTAGCTTGTAGTCCTGTCTTCATTACTAAGCTGTAATGAGCTGCCCCTGTTTGTTCTTTTTTAATAATTCTTATGTTATTTTGATTATTATTTTGTGGTCTTTTAGAACTAGACAGAAGTTGCAGAAGGGGTTTTTGTTTTGCATGCGATTGTTTTGCCATATAACAATGAAATATATGACATGCAATGATAACCCAGAAAAAACTATAAGAAATATGCGAAAACGAACAATGACCCAGATCATAAAATCACTCAAAATGAATTATAGAGGCATACCCCATTTGCATATCTTCCACTTGATACATTTGTTGTACATGTACCAGCACTACATGGGCTATGGAAACACCTCCATAATACATACATATGAAAATACTATCTCAAACAATTGTTGGAATATAAATACTGCAACCCTAGGCGCCAAAAAGAGAGGTATAGAATCTGCAAATGAAGTGTGGATCAACTCCCAGCAGACCCACGATTTTCCTAGCTGTTGTACGACGCAAGTGGAGTGTAAGATTAGCAAAAACACAAGTGAAACCCCGTTCGTATACCTCTGTTCTGATCTGCATGTAGTTACTTGCTGATGGCGACTCCAAAGGAAGGGAAGTAACACCAAAAACTCACACAATATTCCCAACAAATGGTATGACCCTCACTAGCAAAGGTACGACCAACAAGGAATGAAGACCAATGTGCCAATAAATCCTCAAAATGCAGTCTATAACTTGGAATATGATCTTCAATATCCCTCAGCAAATGTAGTGGCAATAAACTGATAATATCTCTCTGAAATCTCCTTTGCGACAATACCTGTATTCAACCCTTGAAGCACAAAAGCAAACACTGAGTGTATTTGCCTCTTCGAGCACCCGGGGATGATCTTTCACACCTGCAGAATGTTGTTACTCATGGAGGTTTTCGTATTCAAAAGCCATAGTTTTGAATTTCTCCAAAACCCTCAAACTCTTTGCAGAGTCAAAGCCAAAGCAAATGAAATAATCCAATATGCCAAATGAATTGCTTTTTCCCCTTTTATAATTCCTCTAAGGGGGGATTCAACTTTTGGAGGGAATATTTTATTTGAAGTCACTTTTAATAAACTCAAGAGGAGCGTTCAACATTATGGCTAAGTGACTTTATTAATATTTCATTTTTTTGACACTTATTATAACCCAAAGTCCAATATTAAATAAACATTAATAATTTACGGACTTTAAAACGGAGGCCCAAATGATCTTGGAATCCAGTGATCTATAGACTGTTGGAAAGGTCTTGCCAAGACGCCTCATCTCCAACATCGAAAATCCCGAAACAGACAGAAACCCTAATTTGCCAAAAATAGTAAGTCTAGGCCTAAGCAATCAAATCCACCCCAGAAAGTCGGCTCTAACTGCGCTGCAAGAGGACCCGGAAAATGGGGACATTACATAAGCCCTCATCTATGAAGTTATGAGTGGCTCCACTGTCAACCAAGCAAGTGACTCTTTGTCCCTTAACAACTCCCTTCACATGAAATGCATGATATTTCGACACTCTTGAAATAGATGCTATAGTGACATGTTCTGTATTTTTTGCATTGTTCGGCTCAAGCTCCACATGTGGTTGCAGCTCCACATGTGGTTGCTGCTCCTCATGCTCTATGTCACTATCCAAACTAGGGTCTTCAGTAGACTCACTCTCATCCTCAAAAATGACCTCTATGAGATGAACCTTGCCCTTTCCTAGGCATCGGTGTCCTGGTTCCCATGGCTCCTTGCAAGAAAAGCAAAGCTTCTTCCTCCTCATCTCATTCTTTGTTTCATTATCCAACCTAGGAGGTTGATATTTCGGTTGATTGAACCTTTTCTGATTTGAACTAGAGCCCTTAAAAGTTTTCTTTTGCTGATGGAATGATGAAGGTGTAGTATCAAGATCAAGTGCAAGTTCAGTAACATCATCAAGTGTACTAGGCTTGTGAGCCTTCACCAATCCCTTCAACTTATCATTCAAACCTTCCACAAACAACATTACTATCCTTCTCTCTGTCATATTAGGAACCATTACTGCAATCTTTTGGAACTCATTGATGTAGGAATCCACTTTACCAACCTGTTTCAACTGTGCCAAGTCTCTGTAGTAGACCTTCACATCCTTCCTGTCAAATCTAGTGATGAGCTTTTGTGTGAACTCATCATAAGAAGTGATCATTGCATGTCTCTATGAGATAAGTCCATGATGCCACCAATCGTATGCTATCCCTTCAAGATGCATAGTAGCAAGTTGTATGGCCTTTTGTTCATTCATGGGTTTGAGTGTGAGGAATGTGTCAAGTTAATGAACCCATGCTCTAGCACTTGTCTTCCCGCTTCCATCAAAGTTAGGAATCGGTATCTTGTTCAGTGCATCTTGATATTCTTTGTGTTGCTTTGCTGGACCTCTAGGTCTTTGCCCTACCTTTGATCTCTTCCTATCCTTCCTTTCACTCATGAATTGATTGATGTTTATCCGATTTTTGACATTATTAGGAAGTGCATCATACTCTTCACATATGGTGACCAACTCATCTGTAAAAGATTGTTCTTCTTCATTCTCAACAATCTCCTCCTCTACTACTTCTTCCTCATTAGGAAGGAATGTAGGCCAGAAGGGCCTATCCACTGAAGAAACATGTGTTCTCCCTCCACGTGGTGTACCTACCACGCTGCCATCTCCTGCTGTTGATCCATTCACTTTCATGTTACCCAAAACTTGAGTCACTACTTGCATCAAGAGATTTTGAGAAGTCGTCAATTGCTCCAAATTTCTATTTGTTCTTTGTTGTTCCATCAAATACGGATCCATAACATTGTTGCAAGTATGTGCCTAATCGGTGTTGTCATTGATGTCAACATATCTATGTTGTCATTGGTGTCAACTGTACTCTTATTCTATTGACTGATTAGATGACTTATATGTTGAGGATATTGAGAAAATTAGCTCCTCCGGAAGAAACAGTGAGTTACAGTGGAAACAATGCATTACATGAAGAACAGTCCAGAAGAATGCTCCACATTTCCTGTAGAATAAATATCTTTACCTGTGGATTGGAAGTTATTTAGAAGCCTGTCTAAAGATGTTGTATTCCGAGTTTGAGCCTCCGGTATGAAGAATTGAGTGAGTTATATTCACCAGAGTGAAAACAGCTTTTTCTGTATGTTTGGTGGTGACAGGGAGAAAGTGTTTTGCTCTGCATTCCTCCGCATTGAAGTATTTTGGTCTGCAGTTCTAGAACTAAGTCAGTGGTGATGTTAAGTGCCTTCAACTACAATGGTTCGTGATTTGGTGGTCCGCAAGTTATCTTTTACTTATGATAGTGGTTGACAGTGTTGTTCTTGTGCTCCGGTTTGAAGAATCTTATTGATAGAGGGGTTAGAGATCGTGCAGTTGTTCCTAGTGATTACAATGTGCTTGTGGATGTCTCTTGATCATGCTCCTACATTCGGATTGGTCCGCAAAGTGTAATTCAGATCGTGCATGAAGCATGTTCTTGAGAATACTTGTGTTAACATCAGTCTTGGCCGACCTGGTTGAATTCATCATCTGCGGAGATGCATCGAAGGTTGTGATAGCGTGTTGTAGCGTGGAAGATTGTGTTTGAGTCTCTGCTAAGGTGCGGCGTGATCCGCATTCATTTCTTTTCTTTGTAAATCTGTTTAGGTCTAGACCTATATAATGTAACGTATGTTTGCCGACCTTGGAGATTGTTCCAACGGTTGATAATTGTAATGCCGACCTTGATGATCATTCCAAGGTTGATGAAGTGTATAAATACTTGTAATTGAGTCGTGAAAATGTATCCAAGTGCGAAAGATGAGGAGAAGAAGTGAAGTAAGGTAGTAGAGCAGAGCAGAGGTGTTTGTGCTTCAATGGAACTGAACCTTGGCATGGAGTAGATGCTGTTATCTCAGTTCAACCTTTTGGCAGTGAGCCACCCATAGGCAGTGAGCCTTTCTTTGCAGTGAGCATTTTGGGTAGTGAACCCTGTAGGCAGTGAGCCTCTGTTTTTCAGTATTGCTATAACTTATATATTTTTGTGGGCTAACACCTACCGTGGTTTTTCCCTTTTAGGGTTTTCCAGATAAAAATCAGGTGTCTACTGTGTTGAATGTGTGATAGTAATTAAGTTAATGGTTACATGCTTTCATGGTTATGAATAATTAAGTTGATGATGGTTTGATATGCATATGAAGCTAAGTTTTTGTGACAACTGAATCCCCCCCCCCCCTTAGTTGTTCGGTATATTTCAACAATCATCCCTTGTTGGACTTCCAGCTCTTCTATTTCTATCCATTTCTGCAAATGGGTAAATCTCTTCTCGCTGTCGACTTCTTCTGTAGGTATGACCGTATGGAGTCGGTGTATGCATAACAATTACCTCCCGACTAGGTCAATCTTTTCACTCATAACACCCGGATAAGATCTAGTCAAATCTCAACCCAATGTAGGTGGATCTAACTTCGAATCTTATGCTTAAGAATGCTATTCGAATAAGACTTGACTTTTGTCACAACCCAAATACCCTCTAGGCTGGCAGGATCAAAGCTCTGATACCACTGACATGTGCCAAACTAGGGTTTAAACTAAAATTTCTGAATTTGCAATTTTCCAAATGAAACCCTAGGACTGTATATTGAATTTATTTCTGCACCTTCAATTATAACTTCTTCAAGCAAAAAAAACATGAACTAACATATGCAAAATTTATGATAGAATGAAATAAATATCGGCAGCCTTATCAATGAGAATTACAATATGAATTGCACATTACAATGATAACAATGGATGATGAACTAAATCAGATCTTGCTGGTTACAAATCAGTCCTTACAAATCTTCAATTACATCATCTCCATGGCTCTATGACAGCCAATACACAATGCAAGAACTGCTGTTACAGATCAAAGATTAGATGAATACAACATACGAAGTCTGATGCCTAATAGCAATGCAATGATGATGACAAACTGCTGTAGCAGATCGACCCTCTTATAATGATGAAATGCAAAGTGAAAGTCCTCCAATGCTGGCCGAATGTCTTCTAGTGCTGTTCACACCTTTTCTTCAGCTGATCGCTGCCACCTTTGATGTTGGTCGATGATGAATTATGACTCCTATACTGCTGTCCAAGTTCTGCTACAGATCGGCCTCTTGTGTGATGTCAAAAGTGATCAAAATGCAAGCTCAAAACTATGCGATCTCCTCCAAATGACCTAGCACTCAAGATGCAAAGTATATCCCTCAAAGAATGGCGGCGGCTAGGGTTTTCTGTTACCAATGAAATCGCTGCTCTGAAATCTGCAAAGAATATATATCAAACAGCCAACGACTTCCTCCAAGCAAGGCACTCCAACTAGCAAATAAGCCTCTAGAAATCGGTGCTCAAGGATGCAAGCAAAGATCTTCAATGTCTTCAAACAAGATGCCAAGGATCTTCAATCTATCAACAAGTCTTCAATGATGTATCAATGATGCTCAAGGAATTCCTCCAAATCTCCAATGAAGTGCAAACGTGAACTCCGTATGATTCCACCTCCCAGATGTGATTGGGTTTTCGTCCAACAGACCAACTCTACAAGGGTTTTCGTCTTTGGAAAGTCTTGCAATACAAATGCCAAGAAAAATGCCAAAGTTGCCAAAATGTTTGTGATGCTGGAATGAGCTCGTTCAACCTTCTTTTATACTTGGTTCTTCTTTCTCCTTCGAAATAGGCTGACAATTTAAATTAAAGATTTGAATTACCTTTCCGTCTAAGTCGGCTGAAATAACCCACCCCCTTA
Source organism: Cunninghamia lanceolata (assembly GCA_027924645.1). Lineage (NCBI taxonomy): Eukaryota > Viridiplantae > Streptophyta > Pinopsida > Cupressales > Cupressaceae > Cunninghamia > Cunninghamia lanceolata. The sequence continues at coordinate 1,001,991 of BSBN01000022.1, forward strand.
TATATTTTACTGTTTGCCGATCTGGGTTAATTTTGCAATCACTAACTGAAGAGTTTTCTGTGGTTAAGTTGATCCCTACTTGCGTTTTGGTGTTGGGTCCATGACACACAATGCATGCATACAAATATCTTTGCAAATAATGGAAATGGAAACTACCGAGATGATCTATTTTATTTAAATTGCATTACAAATCATTTTTAAGCAATACCCATATGATCAATGCCAAAATAGTAAGGTTTATTCACATACCTACATGGCTGTCATTTAAATACATGTCTGATATAACTATTACAGCGTGTTGGAATGCTCCTTAGATGAAGAGTAGTACAATATATGTGGGCTGCAATGTTCGAATGCTTGGTGTAGCAGATTTCTTAAGCAAAGGCACGTCCAATACACTCTATATGCAATTAAAAGACAAGAACACTCCCTCTAGAAGTCACACGCCCTCCTGCTGGTTTGGTACGGCTGAGAAATGTGACAGCAGCTACAAAGTAATTCACACAGCCACAGAATAACTTCTAAACCCTACATAATATCATGGAAGAGTGACGCCCAGCTGTGACAAGGAGAACTGGCTACAAAATCTTTGAAGAATGCTAATCTCTCCTTAATATGGTATGACCAGGCCTGCAGCAGTACGGCCAGCCTAGGGTCCTCCTAGCACCTCCAAAACTCCTCTAACACTCACTGGAATTTGGGCAAATGATCTTCATTTAGCATAGAAAATTATAGTGGCAAATATTCGATGATATCTCTGTGTTTAGTCCTCCGCGACAAGCCTTCAAACCCTCATACTGTGTAAAAATGAAGCACAATCGCAGCCACTGAGTATGGCTGTCCTCAAGCAACCTCAGATGATCTTTCACACCCTCAAATCACTGTTACAAATGGTGGTTTTTGTCACCAAGTGCCAATGGTTTCTTCAAACCCTCAAGAAACTTGTAGAGCCAAAACATGAGAAAGTATATTGTCGTGAATGCATGAAAAGCTCTCTTTTTTCTCTTTTATATTTCCCTCATAAAGTAGACCATATGTTAGAGGGAATATATTTTACTTCATAAAATTTATTTCTCCTCAGTTTAGCACCCAAAGTCCATGTGCCTTATTTTTACATTTATTCCACTTTATTTTCCTAAGTCACCGCATTATATATTAAAGTCCAAATATTAATAATAAATATAACTTACGGACTTTAATATGAAAGCCCAAACGGTCTTGGAATGTTATGAATTATAGACCGTTGGAAAGGTCTTGACAAAATGCTCTGCCTCCAATCATGAACCGCCTCATCCGGGTGAAACCCTAACTTACTAAAAATAGTAAGTTCCCACCAAAGTATCCGAAATCCACCAAAAAAACTGCCAGAGTTCCCTAACCACTATGGTTAGCCTACGAGAATCAAGTATAGGCTAAAACCCTCTCGGAAAGGGGACATTACATCGGCCAATAATTTATTTATTTTTATTTCTCCAATATGGCTGCCCAAATAAACAAATATTATTTTATTATTTTTGATTTTCTTTCTCTAAGGTTGAGCGCCCAAAATCAAATATAATATTAATTTATATTTATTTTTCCTTTTCCCAAGGTGAGCACCAAAATCCAAGAGATAATATATTTTATTGTTTCTTTTTCTTCTCCAATGTGAGCGCTCAAATTAAATAATATTAAAATAATGTTATTTAATTTATTTCCTCCTTTTCCCTCTCTTGGTGCTAGAAATAAAAATAATATTTTATTATTTTTTCACATGCCAAAAACCCGGAGCAATTATTTTATTATTTTTGTGTGACTTGATAATTAATGTAAAAAAAATACATTAATTCATTTTCCAACTTCGCCAATGCAATGAAAATTAGTCGAGCCTTGAAAAGCAACTTTCCATTTTCCAAGCCTCTGAAAAACGTTATCTTCTCCAAGCCATAGCTCAGCCAAAATATTCCCTTGATTGAGGAATTAGCCTACGGGAATGAGGATAGGCTAACCCAGACTCCTGTTGGGTGATCATGCCGGAAATGGGGACATGTCACAATGATGTGCATGTTTTTGCAAAGTTTGTCTCCTGGAATCAAGATTGTGGTCAACAAAGAAGGGTTTGAGTAGAGCCAATGGCAATGACAATTTTTATTGTTCGAAATAATGGCATGTAAGGTGCAAGAGATGTTGAGGTGTCACAACATTTTGTAATGCAGCTCTAGTGGAATGGTAGGAAAATTAGGGTCATGAAGGAATGTATTGCCTACATTGCGAGGAAAATGGAGGGACCCCATGGAATGGGTGCCCTTGAGAAAGATGAGCCTGCTGAGTTGCAGGAAGGTAGAGGTGAGCACACTTAGAGTGGTTCAAGCTATTGGGTGGTGGTTGACAGGTTGCTACAAGGGCCATGGGGTGCTTGGATGGATTGTGGAGTGTGGATTGAGTTGGAGATGGAGCTACAAGGGCTAAAGAAAGGGCTTTTTGATGGCAGCAAGGAAAATTGAGTGAAGGGAGGCAAGCAGTCAGGGATGGTGAGCAGACATGTCGAGGTCACCAAGGAGAGGCCAGTTCATGGATAACAACTTCCATGAACATGATGTAAACTATCTACAGAGGCACAAAGAACACCGATTGGGCTGTGAAGGCTGAGGATCTAGTTTGGCTTGAAGTTGATAAGGCAACGGACGGATCAAGGGCGTTTGAAACACAATTTTTATTTTATTGTTTTGAAAGTTTAGACTGCAAACCAAAAAATAGGTTATATTTTTGTAATTTTTTCTAAAAAGAAATCTTTTAGATCCTAAAAAGTTAAAACTAATGAATTAAACCAAAATGGGGTAAATTTGGTGTCTACACTATGCATTTGGTGAAATGAAATTGAATTTGGAGGGTTTGACGTAATGTTCCCATTTTCAACCTAGTCGTCCTGGAGCCACTTATCCTCATTCCAAACCTTTGGAGTAAATATTTAATTATCAATTTTGGTGAATTGAGGGAAATTGATAATTAATCAGGTTTATATTTTTGGTGCACTTAAGTTATAATATATTTTATTAAGTGACTTAAGTGTGGGATGAGGACATATTTATATTTTTCTCCTAGACTTATTATTAAAGTGAGCACCACTTTGGAATAGAACTTTATAAGTTGAGGAGAAAAAAAAAATCATATTTTCAAGAAAGTAGAGTTGTAACTCCTAGAATGCCTTTATATGCTGGTGGAGAGCTCATTTGGAAGGCATGCTTGGATTTTGTATTGTTATTCTGTTGGATTGAACCTGCGTGTTCTTCCATTTTATACCTTCTTGTGGACGGAAACCCGCTCGAAGAAGATCAGTTTCGGTAGTGAGATATCTACCCTAGCTGGTAAAGGTGGTTTCTATTTCAGGGAACCAATGGAGCTGATCAGAGATTGATAGATCTTGCTGTGATATGCTTTGTATTCCTTTTCTGTATAGTTGGAATGCAGTTTTGAGGTTATAATGTGTGGTTTAGATTCAAATCTTTGTATTGTTAAGAGTTTCCCTTGTGGCCGTACTTGCAGCTTGGGTAGTTTTGTGTAATAAAATAAATGAAGATGATATATGACTAGATTGCTATTGCATTGCCATCATATGGCATAGGCGTCACCTTCCCAAGGATTTTTTATGTTGTTAATGTAGATTGAATTCTATGTGAGTAAATCCGTACATTTATGCAGTCCGTACCTTTATGGTGTGATTGGATTTGGGACTTCCCTTACTACCTTTGAGCAGTTTGAAATAGGCATTGATATTGTTTGAAATATGCATTGATTTCATATAAATTATTAGGTGTGATAGAGAGTTGCAAAGTGTAGTGCTTTATGGAGTTTTTGGTGATGGCCGTTCCTGTGTGAGCCGTACTAGCTGATATGGTAAGATGCATATTAGAAATAAATGTTGGTGGCTTTGAAGTTTTGAACACAGAGATATTTGTGATATCATTTTATGCCCAAGGCACTTCTTTTAAGCATATTGGATGTGGGTTTGAAGCATTCTTGAAATTGCAGTGAACATATCCGTACAACCATGACCGTACAGGCTAAGACAAGGTTGATGTTGATCAGAAATTGTTAGAGGAGTATTTGTATTCCTTGACCATTGTTGATTGATTGCTATGCTTGGGCAGTCACATTGATTGTGTTTGTAGAGTATTTGATAGAGTCTCTTGGTCACTATGATCATGTCCGTACATGCATAGCCATACCAATTGGATGGTACGTTTGGTCATAGTAATTAATGGTGGAGCATTTGTTGAGCAATATCAGTTAGATTATATTTACTGATCATAGACACTTCCTTTAAGACTGGTTTCATTGTTTTTGGTTGAGATTTATGATAGCTATGAGCATGCTGTACCAGCATGGTCGTACGGTCTTGTGCTAAAGCTGGACATTAGTAAATGCAGTATTATCTCTGATCTTTATTGTCATTGTGCTCAGAATAGTTGTTTATGGTATTTTGATCAGTTTTGAAGGTAGTTGTATTGGTATCAAACAACTATGTGTGGCTATGCACTTATGACTCTTCCATGGCAGTCGTACAGTTGAGGAATTCCTGAAATTTTGCAGTATAGTGAGCAGCTATCAGCAATCAGTCTCTTTCCAGTTTGGTCAGCTATTGGAAGTTTATTGATGCTATTGGAATGCAGGGTAAAATCTCAAGATGCCTCAAATCCTTGTTTGCCATGATCAAACCTTAACTCTATCTTGCTGATTATTGTTGCATTATGCACAATTGTAATTATTTCTTTATGCAACTCACTTAAATACCCCTGGATGGTTTACTGCCAGTGTGGAGAAATGGATTCTTCTTTCTTATTCTTATCCACTGAACAAGTGGAGAATACCCACTAAACAAGTGGATGGTTTTGTATTTCATTTCATTCTTGCTTTCATACCCACTGGAAAGTGGTGAATTCCCACGATAAGTGGATGCCTGCTGTAGCGGATGAATTGTAGTTTCTTGATGCATAGTTGCTCATTGTAAGCCAATCACTGTATGCTCTCACCTTGCTCATCCTGGGATTTGGGTGATCAGAAAGTGTGAGGCATTGTTAGCTTATGCACTTTATGTTAGTATTGTTTATCATTGTATTTCATTTTGAAAAAAATTAGGGGTAGATTGCTACATTTGACCCTTCTTGACACAATGGCATAGACTGTTTAGGCCCAAAAACTTGATAAAAAATCAGACACATCCTTTCAATGGCAATGTAGCAATGCCCTTTCTATGGCAGTGCAAGATCAACTTGACTGCATAATGATAACATTTGTGGACTAAAGGGAAGGTGGGATTTCTCTAATACCATGTAAAAACAGAGACACCTGTCAATTAATTATCACCCTTGCCAAAATAGACATTCCACACAACTTCAACTAGACAGATAAAAATGCCATGGACAATTGACATAATGTGTATGATTTATTTATGCCAATAATCTTTAGAAACTTACAAGGAAGTTAAAAGCCTTCCTCTTATTATAAATACAATGAGATAAATATGGCCTGTAAGTATCTATGAGTTATCTCCCAAAATAGCAAGATTTACTATGATAAGCTTAATGAACTAGACTACCTAGATAACGCATGCAAATAGGATAGTAGCAAACTCTGAACTTAACTAGGACTAAGTCTTGTCTAACTAAAAGTATTGATATTCAAAGAATTATCCATATTTATAATAACTATTTATTTGCATAAAAATGAAATATCAAAGCAAGAAATCCCAAGACTATTATGTACAAATGCCGTACACTAATAGGTGTCACTATGTTATATGGTTTGCAAGGACATGTTGTAACAAACTACCCCAAATTTTTTTTGAATTTTGCAAACTATAACAGCAGGGTTAGGAAATTGAATGCATCCAACTAAATTACCTCCACACTTTTGATCACCAAGTTCCCAGAATGGGCGAGGTGAGAGCATACAATGCTTTGGTTTACAATTCAAAACTTATGCAAAAAACTAATACAATCATCCGTTTCATAACAGGCATTTGCTTTTCAGCAGGCATCCACTTATTCAGTGGGAATACTCCACTTATTCAGTGGGTGAATGAACAAGAAAGATAAGTTTTTACAATTTCTCCACATTGGTGGTAAACCATCTAGGGGTTATTATGTGTTTGCACATTAATTGAATGTTTACAAATAAACAAATAGTATGCAACATTGCTCACAAAGGAAGATTTGGATCATCAATCAATAATCTATGAATGCTTTGTATCAAGAAGGACAACCTGCATCACAAAGATCATTAGGATTCACTTGATAATTCTGTCCCAAGTCCGAAATAAAGCTTGTTGCATTGCTGGTGAAGAGTGGATCAGAAAATCAGACTGATATCCTGCTGTACGGACTGCATGAACATTCATAAACCCTTACAAATGGAGCACCACTGATATTAGAATAAAATCAGACTTAACTGATCCCAAAACAGATTTGAATGGCCTCAAGAAACATCATTTGTCTGACCCCAAACCTTTCCTTTGAACCCCACACTAAACAAGAACCACACAACCATGCTGTACAACGCACCTCTGTTGGTACGACAGCAAAATACACTTTCAAAACAGCCTCAATCACCACAAATTCATCATAACGACTGACGCCTACTCCATACAATGATGTTCCATGCATTTATTACTCCAAACAAACAAGACTATGAACACAACAAAAATCGCCCCTCCATGAATGGTACGGCTGGGTGTACAGCCCAACATGGGCACAGCAAAAAAAACAATTAAAATATCACACTTCTCACACAAAACTTCTAAAAACCCAACTCCAAAATTGAAAATCTGAAAACACAAATCAAAACTTCATAGATTTCATTGAATCCGTTTCAGCTCTATGCAACTCCAGGGTGAAGTCACCATTTTCTAGCTAGGGTGGAGCTTCCACCACCGAAATTGGACTTCCTCTAGAGGGTTTTCGTCCTCAAGAAGGTAGGAAGAATTCCAAGTTCATTCCAACAGCATCTCAGTACAAAATGCAAAGCATAACCTTCAAATGAGCTCACATCTTCTTTATAAAGGCACTTCAGGAGTTTACAAAAGAAATGAATTATTTCTTGAAAATAATAACTTTTTCCTCCAACTTAAATAATTCCATTTTTTACTCCACTTAAGTGTTCACTTTTAAGTGCCTAAATAAAAGAATATATTTTCCCCTTTCCAATGAAGTATAACACTTAATTACTTATTAATTATTTTCACCCTTAGGAACTTAAGTGAACATAATAATTAAAATAGCTCATTAAATATTACTTTTTTGCGGAAAATCCCAGACTGCATCCAAATGCCAAATAAACTGAACCAATATGCTCAGTAGGGTTTGGGATGCAAAACGATGCCTTTCGGATGACTTTTCTAAAAATAGACGACTTCTCCAAGAATCTTGGAGAGCAATCTGGGAGCCTGATCAAGCTTCTAAGAATTGCACAGTCATCTTGATACATCACTGAGCTCAAAACCACCATCAGAAGACAACAAAACAACTGCACCAGGAGTTCTTCGAAAAAGGGGAACCCCTTACCATACCGAGGTAGCCTATTAGGATTCTAGAAAATAGGCTATCGGGCCCACAGCTGACTAGGCAGAAAAATGGAACATTACAGTCCCCCCTCCTTGAAATTGCTTGTCGTCAAGCAATTGCAAGACGGAATAACCAAATATCGTCATCCAATACCCCCAAATGCATCTTCTCATAAGATTGTCCTCATGTGTTAACCTCCATAATGACCAAGTAGAAGTTAACCATTCGTGTTGTTTCCAGATATCCCATTGAAATCTCTCTACCCTACTTGATGTTAGAAAGGATGAAGTATCACTACCCCACAAATAAAGCCTTACTCTTATCATCCTTCCAAGGGATAGGAGCCCAAACTTTGACCATCATGTGGCTGTCCAAACAAGTTAATAGCAGTTCAAAATCTGAGTTTATCAAATTCATGGTTCTAAAATGAGGACTGCAGCTATACAAGACAAATTTCCGTATTTGATTACGAAAAATGAGCATTAGAATGCTCAATTTTATCTTGGGAAAGGCTGGAAATGATTTCCTTATATTCTCCTTTTGAAAACAACTTCTTCCCAAGTTGGAAACACTTGGCCACACATCATAAATTAATGCAAACCCAGGATTGAAGTGGCTGGTCTGCAAACAAACAGTCAAGTTAGAACTGAAATTTTTTTACCTTTCACTCCAAGGTACATCTCTTTGATATCCATAACCTTCCAACACACTTTTGGTGACTTCTCTGCTAATCAAGAGATAATGGAGCAGCTTTAACCAGCATGTGCTACTCATTTTCCATATTACTTTGGATACTATCATCCAAAGAAATCTCCGATGCATCAATATTTTTACTATCAATATGAAAATATGCATCATTTTCCACATCATCCTCCTGCTGTCCCTGAAAATCAGAAACAACTTTCCCTCTATCTTCTTGAACTTTGACTATATCATCATCCATGTTCAAAGTTTTTTCATCAAACATTGCCTCCAAATTTCATTAAAAAAAAAGATTGTGATAAGTCAAATCAACTCTCATATCATAAAGTGGATTGATAAATAAGTGAAAATCAGAATTACCCCCTTGATTTACCACTTCCAATTGCAGATCAAGTTCTGATTTTGATTTCTTAACTACTATTCTGTAAAGACCAGCAAGATCCACTTCATCTTTTGGAGGCTTCCCAAGCAAACTATTGTGGCTTTCATCACTTTGTTCACCAAATTCGGCATGCACATCAGCACTCGATTCTCTTTCCATTCTTTTTGCAATAGGAGCTCTAGATATTCCATTAGTCATTCCCCTCAAAACTACAGTCTTCCCATCAACTTGAAATTTAAGTTCCATAGTTTGAAGGTTCAAGGATATCTCTGCCAAGGATTTTAACCATTGAATGCGCAAGACTATCTCTGAATTTCCAATGCTAACTACATGGAAAACATCTTTTACCTCATAATTTCCCAATTGAAGACTCAAGTTTGGAATTCTTCTTGTGCATTGGATAGTAAACCCATCAGCCACAACAACATTGAATCCTTCAAATTCTTCAATTTGGAGACCTCTTCTTGCCACTACTCCTTCGTCAATGAAGTTGTGTGTGGCACCAGTATCAATAAGGGCAGTAGTTTGTTGTCCACACCATAGAAGCAGAAATTGCCAAAAAATTGTGATTTTATACCCAAAAAAATTGGGGTTTTTTATATAAATCGTGCTCATCAGTGTTTAATCCAGATTTTTGCATGATTAGCGGGCGTCTAGGGTTTTCTAGCATTTCGTTTCGCCTGTTGTATTCATTTCGTTTTCATTTAGGTTATTTTTCTGTTTTCATTTCGTTTAAAGCCAGTTTACTGCAAATATAGCTGATATTTAAACTTTCTCACACGATTTTTTCCTGGCGTGAGAATAATCAATGAGTTCAGAAAATCTTCCGGCGTGAATTTTTTTATGGCATGAGAACAACCGACAAGTTCAGAAAATTTTCCAGCGCGAATTTTTTTCTGCGTGAGACAATTTTCGGAGCACCATAATGCTCGCATATAAAAGCCTATCGGCTGTATAAATGGTAAATATAATTTATAATATTATAATATATTAATGTTTAAATATTAAATATAATTTATAATATTATATTAATATAATATATTAATGTATAAATATTATAAATAGAATAATAAATACCAATAATATATTATATATTTAATATTAATAATATAATTATAATATTAATATTTTAATAAATAATATATTATTTGTATTTATTATTCTATTATAATATTTATAATATTATAATATAATATTTATATCATTAATCTATATTTTTCTACATTAATATATTATAATAATTTTTTTTAAAAAAAAAAATGCGCCTGGTAAACTTTTTAACTTGACTGGCAACGCTGGTGCGACATGCCCTCCGGCTCCACGTGAATGATTTTGCTCGGAGCAATGAACCGGTGAGGCCACAACATGGGGGACCTCATCCCCTAGCAAGAACACTTAAAACCCACGAGCTCGTTGGCCCAACGAAGGCGTAAAGCCTGCGAGCTCGTTGGCCCAGCGGGGGTTTGAACTCTGGTGGCCGCCATTACAACCGAGCGACTTAACCACTGAACCATGCCCTTATCGACAATATATTATAATAAATTATAATATAATATAATATTATATTATTTTTTTTTAAAAGATAATGCGCCTGGTAAACTTTTTAACGTGACCGGCGATGCTAGTGCGACACGCCCTCTAGCTCCACACGAATGCTTTTGCCCGGAGCAATGAACTGGTGAGGCCACAACATGGGGGACCTCATCCCCTAGCAAGAACATTTCAAACCTGCGAGCTCGTTGGTCCAGCAAAGGCGTAAAGCCTACGAGCTCGTTGGCCCAGTGGGGGTTTGAACTTTGGTGGCCGCCGCTACAACCGAGCGACTTAACCACCGAACCATGCCCTTATCGGCATAATATTATATTATATTATTAATATTATTATATTTATATATTATATTATTAATAGTTATATTATAATATTAAAATATAATAAATATTATTCTGTTATAAATTCATATCATTTAAAAACAATTAGGATTTCCTCTCTTTTTTGTATTTTTCTACGTTTTTAGGAGATCTGATTTTTTCACGATTTTTTCACGTTTTTTTGAAAAAATCTTATACTTTTGATTTGCCGATTTTTTTCCCAAAAGCTTTTTGCTGCTATGGTCCACACAACACACTACAAACTTTAAAAGGATCATTCCAGGTTGGCTAGATATCCTACCAAAGATACCTTCATTAACCTTACTCTTGTTGGCTCCGTCTGGAACTTCATCTTCATCACTAGACTCTGAATCAATGTGCTGATCCGAATTTTCTGATTCTGATTCAGCAGTCATATATGCTTTTAACTGATGAGCCTTGCCTTTTCAAAACACTTGTGTCTTGGAACCCAAGGTTCTCTACAAGTATAACATAATTTCTTTCTCCATAGGTCTTTCCTGAGTTCATCATCAATCTTTGGAGCACTGGGTTTAGGATGTGATTGTTCTTTTTGCAAAGGCTATTGTCTTCCTTCATGTCATTCTTCTTATCAAAGAATGTCTTGGTTTGAAATTTATTCTTAGGGGCTGTAAACTCCATGTTTCTAGCCTTTTTGATGGTTTCTTGTAATGACTTAGGCTCTAAAGCCTTCACCCAACCTCTCAATGGTTCCGTCAACCCCTCAACAAAAAGGTAAGTAAGCCTCCCTTCGGATACATCAGTCACCATCACAGCTATTCTTTGGAAATCTGCAATGTAGGCATTCACTGTATCTCTTTGCCTAACACGGGCCAACTTCCTGAAGTGGCTCTCAGGATCATGCTTATCAAAGCAATCGATGAGCCTTTGCGTGAAGTCTTCATATGATGTGATAAGGCTATGACCTTGAGTGATCATGCCATGGGTCCACCACTTGTGAGCATCCCCATCAAGATGTGCCACGACAAACTTAATTGAATCACTTTCCAACATTGGGTTCAAGCATAGGTAGTTGTCTAACTTTTGAACCCATGCCCTAGCAATGCTTTTTGATGAACCATCAAAAGATGGTAGAGGCACCTTCCCAAGCTTCTTCTGCAGATCCTGATTCTGGATCTTGGGCCTATTCCAATACTTGATTTGGCAAAAGTCTTGAAGTGACATAGCACTTTGGAATTCCTCCCCCAAAGATTGCCACTCACGCTGATAATCTACAAAGCTTTCAGCCACAAACTGTTGTCCACCACCTTGGTTCTGTTGCTGTACCAAAAATACTGGCATCATAGGCCTAGCTGTAGAGGTCCAAGAAGCTCTTGTGTCATGGTTTGGATTGCTAGCATTATTGGAATTGCTAGCCTCTGCATGGTTCCCATTATTTCCCCTATTTTGAGGAGACTCTCCACCCATACTTTGGTTCACTAGCTATGCTAGTAGTCTAGTCATCTGCTGATTACTCCTCACAAGCTCTTAGTGCCCTTTTGTAATGTCCCCCATCTAGCCCATTGGATCAGTGGACAGGGATTAGCCTATGACCAGACTTCCGTAGGCTAATGGAGATGTTTAGGGGGTCATTTCAGGGGACTTACTATTTATAGTAAGTCAGATGCCAGGCACTTGCCATTTTTAGCAGTCGTGGAGGTCCTTAGCACATAATTCATGGTTTCGATGTGACTAGAGCAGTGTTATGAGACTTGCCTAGACTCGCCTAAACTTGGCGAGTCCGAGGCGAGGCAGCCTGGCTGAGTCTGGTGGACTCGGACTCGGACTCGGCCGAGTTTTTCGGAGACTTGCCGATTTCTCTAGGATCGCCGGACTCGCCTAGAATCGCGAGTCCCGTCAAGGAAACTCGGGAAAAAGTGAAAAAATCAGGGACACGGTGACAGTATATTTCAAAATATATTTAAGTATAAGTTTGAATATCTTATACTTTAAATATTTTGAAATATACTGTTAGGATGTTTGAGATAGGTTCCGGATCCATGGGATTTAACATGCAGATTCTAGATTTTGGAGGATCCATCAGATTTCAGACTTAACCAATTTTTCAGGGTTTCAGGGTTTCAGACTTAGTCAAATTCAGGGTTCCGATTTTACACAAAAAGAGTAGACAAATCATTGGATCCTATTGATTTGGATGAGATAGATCATATTGATTTGTCGAGTTTTTGCCGAGTTTTCTCCAAGTTTTTGTTGACTCGTCAATTTTGGCATCATTTAAGACCTACCATTTACGCCTTCGTAGGAAGGCGAAGGATGCAAGCTCCTCTGAGCCATAGACTTCTAGACTCTAGTTATTGTTTTGATATTTCATATTTGTTTGGAACATTTGATGTCATGGATTTTATATTCCATGAGTTTTGTATACATTTGACTATATAATTTTATATATCTAAGTGTGCTATTTCCTTCAGCAACTCAGCTACAATTTGCATTTATACTTATGTGATCGATGTATACTTGTGTATGTGATCAAATTAGCTTCTATTTGATGATGTTATTGTGTCTTTAAGGTTTATTTATTAAAGGGTGCATGAAACAAGTTTTAAATCCTTAAAAATCTCTGAATTTCTTGGGTTTTTCAATTTGCTAAGTCTTTGTTGAGTTTTTGCCGAGTCTAGGTGTTGAGTCTGAGTCCGAGCCCAAAATCAGCTTGCCGAGTTCGAGCCAAGTCCGAGTTTCGTAACTCTAGACTAGAGCTCAAATCGATATAATATAAATCAAATTAAATATTTAACTTATATTATTTTACGAGACTTCAAAGTGACTTTAAGTTATAAAGTTAAGTTATTTTATAAAGTGATGTTATAACTTAAAGTTGGCTTCCTAGGGATGGGCGCCCCTCATGGAGTGATAAGGGGTTGAGATATAATTTAAAATAATTAAAATTTATTCCCTCTTGCTGCTGCAGTTTCATTTTCAAATAAAGAACCTCATTGTACTCATTCTATGGTGATTTTATATGGCAATGTATGCTGGTCCAGATTCGATACTGAATGAAGTTGAAGATTTTCATATGGTTATGTCTCTATAATTAGTTTTGTCACATTTTATGATCTGGGTCATTATCCGTTTGTGCAAATACATTGTAGATTTTCTGGGTTTTTGTTATTTGCTTAATTTTCTAGGTATTTCATGCAAAAACGCACATGCAAGAAAACTCTATAAAACCCTAAACAACAAAACATCAAAAAACAAAAAAATACACACCGAGCCAAACATATACTAGGGGTGTATGTTACACCTCTAGCAAGATCATTCAAAATATCCCTGGTACTGGTATCTTGTGGGGGTTTATCTCCCATACTGTTCTTTTCTTCTGATTTTGAATCAAACTAATACCTTCTCCTTCTGTATGTGATGAATTCAGTATCTCCAGGATTCATCAAAGACACATGAACACCAATCTGATTTCAACTCTGGATGTTGATTTGAAGGATGACCAATAGGTTGACAGGATGACCAGCTTTGATACCACTGTAACAAACTACCTCAAATTGTTTTTGAATTTTGCAAACTATAACAGCAGGGTTAGGAAATTGAATGCATCCAACTAAATTACCTCCACTCTTTTGATCACCAAGTTCCCAAAATGGGTGAGGTGAGAGCATACAGTGCTTTGGTTTACAATTCAAAACTTATGCAAAAATAATACAATCATCTGCTTTTCAGCAGGCATCCACTTATTCAGTGGGTGAATGAACAAGAAAGATAAGTTTTAGAGCATACAGTGCTTTGGTTTACAATTCAAAACTTATGCAAAAATAATACAATTATCTGCTTCATAACAGACATCTACTTTTCAGCAGGCATCCACTTATTCAGTGGGAATACTCCACTTATTCAGTGGGTGAATGAACAAAAAAGATAAGTTTTTACAATTTCTCCACACTGGCGGTAAACCATCCAGGGGTTATTATGTGTTTGCACATTAATTGAATGTTTACAAATAAACAAATAGTATGCAACACTGCTCAGAAAAGAAGATTTGGATCATCAATCAGTAATCTATGAATGCTTTGTATCAAGAAGGACAACCTGCATCACAAAGATCATTAGGATTCACTTGATAATTCTGTACCAAATCTGAAATGAAGCTTGTTGCATTGCTGGTGAAGAGTGGATCAGAAAATCAGACTGATATCCTGCTGTACGGACTGCATGAACATTCATAAACCCTTACAAATGGAGCACCACTGATATTAGAACAAAATCAGACTTAATTGATCCCAAAACAGATTTGAATGGCCTCAAGAAACATCATTTTTCTGACCCCAAACCTTTCCTTTGAACCCCACACTAAACAAGAACCACATAACCATGCTGTACGACGCACCTCTGCTGGTACGACAGCAAAATACACTTTCAAAACAGCCTCAATCACCACAAATTCATCATAAAGGCTGACGCCTGCTCCATACAATGATGTTCCATGCATTTATTACTCCAAACAAACAAGACTATGAACACAACAAAAATCGCCCCTCCATGAATGGTACG
Organism: Cunninghamia lanceolata; assembly: GCA_027924645.1. Taxonomy (NCBI): domain Eukaryota; kingdom Viridiplantae; phylum Streptophyta; class Pinopsida; order Cupressales; family Cupressaceae; genus Cunninghamia; species Cunninghamia lanceolata. The sequence continues at coordinate 1,017,017 of BSBN01000022.1, forward strand.
GCTGGGTGCATGGCCCAGCATGGGCACAACAAAAAAAGCAATTAAAACATCACACTTCTCACACAAAACTTCTAAAACCCCAACTCCAAAACTGAAAATCTGAAAACACAAATCAAAACTTCATAGATTTCATTGAATCCGTTTCAGCTCTATGCAACTCTAGGGTGAAGTCAACATTTTCCAGCTAGGGTGGAGCTTCCACCACTGAAATTGGACTTCCTCTAGAGGGTTTACGTCCTCAAGAAGGTAGGAAGAACTCCAAGTTCATTCCAGCAGCATCTCAATACAAAATCCAAAGCATAACCTTCAAATGAGCTCACATCTTCTTTATAAAGGCACTTTAGGAGTTACAAAAGAAATGAATTATTTCTTGGAAATAATAACTTTTTTCTCCAACTTAAATAATTCCATTTTTTCTCCACTTAAGTGCTCACTTTTAAGTGCCTAAATAAAAGAATATATTTTCCCCTTTCTAGTGAGCTATAACACTTAATTACTTATTAATTATTTTCACCCTTAGGAACTTAAGTGAACATAATAATTAAAATAGCTTATTAAATATTACCTTTTGTGGAAAATCCCAAATTGCATTCAACTGCCAAATAAATTGAACCAATATGCTCAGTAGGGTTTGGGATCAATGCCTTTCGGATGACTTTTCTAAAAATAGACAGCTTCTCCAAGAATCTTGGAGAGCAATCCGGGAGCCCGATCAAGCTTGTGAAAATTGCACAGTCATCTTGATACATCACTGAACTTAAAACCACTATCAGAAGACAACAAAAGAACTGAACCAAGAGTTCTTCGAAAAAGGGGAACCCTACCATACCGAGGTAGCCTATCAGGATTCCGGAAAATTGGCTTTTGGGCCCACAGCTGACTACGCAGAAAAAGAGAACATTACACATGCTTCAAGCACAAAGTTTTGGGGTGATTTTTGATTCATCAAGGACTAGCTCTCAAAGCAAGGTTGGGAAGGGTGGGCATCATAGGTTTTGTCTGCATCTAATGTAGGAGAGAGGAGACAACTGATCACATGTTTTGGAGGTGCTTTGCAACAAAGTTGTTTTGGGTTTGACTTTATTCTAAATAACATTTTCTCTTTATTGCTCCTCTATCTTGGCAAGAAGCTATGTTAGGAGAATCTTGGATGGTTCAGTCCAACATTAAAAGTGTTTGGCATATTGGCTAATTGGCTTCTGTGAGCTTCTTGTGGAAAGCTCACTGCAAATATACTCTTGAGAAAGGTTCTTCTCCACTCACCATGGAAAAGTTGAGTTTATTAATGCAAGAGCTCGTGTGGATTGTTAAAACTTAAAGTCAAATAGAAATCGCTTCATAAATAAGTTGACTCTTTGCCCATCGGGACACAAGCCTAAGATGCTTTCTTTTTGGTTCTTTATGGGATGATTTTCCTTGTAACTATTTTACTTAATAGATGTAAACTTCATGCCCACATTCATAATATAAGATACAATTTAAAAAATGTATAAGCATGTAAAGAAGAAATTAAATGAAGCCCCACTATAAAGATTGAACACACCTTTCCATTAATCACCTCACCTTATACTTTTTTGACTTAAGTAACATTCATTTTGTGCAGGGACAGGACAATGTTTGTAGAGCACCATTTTGTGTAGAATGGGACAAGATAACTTGCAGACTCGTAATCAATTTTGTTGCAAGGGATCTAGAATATTTCCCATTTCATCGAGTTTGCTGTTTACGATTTTTGGTTGGAGTTTCTGCGCATGAATAATTTTGTGCAGTGCGTGCTAGTAGGGATGATTTGTGTTGGGATGTGGGGATATTCTGAGGGATGTATGGCTGTCTAGAGTGGGGTTTTGTAATATCCCGAATAGGATATTTACTAAATTAACTATGCAGAAATAACCTCTGATACCACTTTAAGAACCCTTCTTATCTAACTGATTTTTTTTGCCTTGCTGACTTGAATTTTCTGATTTGAAAAACCCATAAAATAATAATATTTTATTATTTTCCTTATCTCTCCTCAAGTCGCCCATATTAAAAAAATAATATTATTTTATTCATTTTCCTTCTCCTTTTCCAAGCGCCAATTTTCACCAAATAAAAATAATATTTTTTATTTATTTTTTCTCCTTATTCCTTGGGCGGCGATTTTATGGGCATAAAAATAATAATTTTTAATTATTTTTCTCCTCTCCGTGTTGGCGTCAACTTTTGCCAATAAATAATATTTTAATATTATTTATTTTCCTTTCTTTTCCTTGGCATAATAAAATATTATATTTTATTTTTCTCCTTGGTGTTGGGAAAAATAATAAAATAATAGAATAAATAAAATACAATTAAAGATTGCATTTTATTTTCCTTTTTTCCACCTTTTTACCTTTTTCAATCTTCAAGTTGTCCAACGTTTATTTTTCCCAACCTTCACTTTTCACCCTTGGTTTGAAAATGATAATATTTTGGCTTTATGAAAAATATCATAAATTAATACTAGCCAAAATCCAAATAAAATTAAGTATTGAGCCAACATTATAGTTTTCCATCCTTCAATGTTCTAGCTCAACCCATACACAAGTCTAGCTCAAAAAGGGGACATTACAAGTTTCTTGAGATGCATGTGTGGGTCATTTGGTTGTCTAGATGTGTAGATTTTGTGGTGAAAATTTCTTAGTAAGCACAATTTTGTGTGAGGCACTAATAGAGATGATTTTTACTGGGGCGTGGCGATATTGTGGAGGATGTATTGGGAATATTGAGGAGGATTTTGGAAGATGTGCATGGGTGGGGATTTTTTTGTATTTTATAGAGGATTCTAAAACTTTCTATTTGAAACTTGACACTTTAAAAATTCTTAGAAAAAGAAAAACATGTCTTTCATAACCTACTATGTGGAGACAAATTTTCAAGGCATAGATACTGAAGATTTTAAACTTTTTTGGCCAAAGTGGCATTCACATTAATGAGTTTGCTTGTATAGGTTTTTTCAGTAGGCTATTACACTAGCTTCGTCTACATGTGTGCCTACTGCCTAGTTTACGGACATAATCTATAAAAGGTTTTGCCATGCATGTGGTTGGTTACAATCTATATGAAGCCAGTTATGTTGGTATCATTGGTAATATGATAGTATCAACAAACAAGCAAGCAAAAATTGTTACATGGTTTGTGGATACTTAGATAAGCATCCGAATATACAATGCATTATTAGACATGTTAATGTTACATAAGTATAGCCTTCACCACTTATTTAGAACTAATTGTTGTATCAGTATTGTAAGTTATAGTATCTTTGGTCCAACTCATTCTTATTACATGTCTTTTTCTATTTGTGTGTGAAACATGAAAGCAAATATGGACTTTGCCTAAGGTTTCCACCTTGAATACAATGCATTCTCTGTTTATAAAAACAAAAATCTACAGATTTCAGTTTGGTGATTCTTGTCCTTCAAGTATATCACTCTCTGCAATTGCATTCTTTATATGCAATCCTAGCCAAATCTTTAAAAGGTTACATTTGCTTGTAATCGATGTCTACATATTGTTTCTCTTTAAACAGGATGACCCAATGTGGTTGGGATACATTTTTGTCTGTGACAGTATTTACAGTTAAGTTTGCTGTCTTTTTGATGGTGTTAGTTTTATGTTTATTCATATGCTTTGATTTGCTTTTGATTTTTGAAATGCAGGATCCTCATATGGCTGCCCTTGTTTCAGAACGATTCAGAAACCATGGAAAAGTGAAGGTGAACTAATTATTTTTTTGCTCAACAGTTCCTTTTGTTAAACTTGCTGCTATAAACTAATGCATACAACCATCCATCCAAACAGTAATAGTTTCATGGTAGTTCTGATATTTTGTATTTAAACTGTCACATGATTCCAGCATCCCTTACGTAGTTTTTCATATTGGTTTCAATTAAACTTTATGAAAGGGAAAGTTGATATAAATGACCAAAAATTATCCAATGAAAATAGTTGATTTCCTGTTTTTGCAATTTATGACTATCCTTAGCATATGCCTTGTCTATCTCTCATGCAATTTTAATGAGGCCTGGGTGCTTAACCATGTAAGTTCCTTTTTAGTTCTCGTTATATTTTATTTTATTTTGGTCCGTATTCAAAGTTTTTAAAACATTCCCGTTTGTATTAAGTGGTAATGATGTTTTATTACATTTTAATTTGATTAACAAGTTCAAGACAAAAGCCATAGAGTTGCTAGATTTTACTACCTAGCACTTCAAGCAGGCAACATAAAAAAACATGCTATAATTGAGATTGCAACTATCCATCATTGTGATCTAGATCTAGTGGAAGGTTGCACTGAGCATGCACACATCCTTTTTCTACATTTTGATCATTTTTGTTTACAGCAATCATTTGTTGCAATTCCCTTTCTTTTCCAATCTCCATCATAGACCTAACAAGTTAGAGGAAGATAGCTAGAAGTTCATGTGTTCTAACATCAGCCAACCTACTATAAGGGGATGGAAAACTAGTAGTATTATACTATTACTTTAAACTATATGACGTTGGAGAAAAAGATAAAGTTCTTACTGTTGTATAAAACTGCTAGGGATTACCCCTTAAGTGGTTGCATAGCATTCACAAAGGAAGATACCTATAAAAAAGCCATCAACACATGGGATAACCACAAGAATGCAATATATAAGACCATAATTCAAAAACTCGGACTTGGCAAGCCTAAATTTTGACTCGGACTTGGGACAAGGCAAAAACTTGGAATATTAGAAAAAACATAAATTTGTAAAATAAAATAAAATAATGCATGAGAAACATGAGAATGAATTTAGAGAACACGTAAGTCTATTTTTATCGTAGTAGCATTAATCAGGTTCAGGATTGACTCAGCAAACCAAAAGTATAAGTGGAATTCAATTATTGGGGATTTAATTGGGACAAATTTGGGAAACTAAAAATTCTGAAATATTCATAGAAATGTGGATTTTTGTTATTCCAAGCTAAATAAAGGGAACCAAATGCTGCTTTTCTATTGGGTGTAGCCCAAACCATTTTTTACATGCTTTTCAAAACCCTTGCATGGGCTAGAGATAGCACCCCTTGATGAGCCCTAGAAATGTATACTGCCGTAAATCTTGTTTATCCTTGAGCATGCTTTTTGTATCATGAAAACCTCCCAGACAAGCTCATTTTAAACCACCTTACACATTTATACATATGAAGTAATTTCTGTTTTATATTATGATTGTTATGGATGAAATGATTTGTATTTGGGTAGAATAAGATAGAATGGACTAATAATCTAAAATTGCTTTGCTTAAGTTGTTTTGTCCAGTCACTTTTGTGTGCTTCTAAAGGTTCAGGGATTTCTGCAGAAGACATAGATATCTTGTTATAGCAGTTTGTTTTGTTGTGCAAGTTGTTGGTTTTGCTGTGCAAGCTAACAACTTTGCTTTGCAATGTGACCAATTTGCTGTGCAAGATTAATCACATTGTCTATAACCACAGTGTTTTAAAATGTGCTGCATCCAAAACAAGATGCCAAAGAAGTTACTTTTGTTGCACAACATGTCAACAGTTGTTCAGATGATTGTTTGGTAGCTGCTAAAGAGGAAAACCACCTTTTGTGAAGTTGGATAAAGGACAAATTTGTTTTGACAAGTGTTATGAATTTGTTTGTCTCATGGTACAGTTGGCATTCTAATTTAGATTGCTGTTGCAACAAGATGCCACTGCTAGTAGCTATATAATGCAATAGCTAGAGGCTAGTAGCACCTAATCTAGAATTCAAAATTACTCTTCCTTTCAATTCTTGGTGATTATATTGTTTCAGAATACTCACAACAACAATCTTTACTTGCTGCTGACTTTATATAATTCATTGATCAATACAAGAAATGTTGTTGTGTGAGGAATAAGATTGCATTCCCGCGCATCAGTCTGATTGGCATGAGGATTTGTGATTGGTTTAAATTTGCTTTGTATATGTCTATGTGTTGTTTAATTATTATTTCAGATCTGTTTTGAATAGTTAATGCTAAAATTGTTGTGATTATTTATTGTTCTGATTTAATTTTCTGAGTGTTACAGTCCAGCATTCAATTATAATCTGAAGTAATTTCCTTTCTGATGAGCACATGGTGATACTGAGAGGAGGGGTGGTGAATCAGTATCTAACAATTTTTTATGTTTCAAACTCAATTAATTACATTAACTACACATATGCAAGATCTAGCAATTAAGTACACAATGAGAACACACGATTTATGTGGAAACCCTTTCGGGAGAAAACCACAGCACAATATATATATATATATCTCCTTTCTTTTTCTTGTAGGCTCCAACCGATTTCACATACAAATAGTGAGCTCCAACTCACAAGACACACCAATCTCCACTTGACAGAATTATAGGCACCAACCTATTGGAGGCTCCAACCCCTACACAAACTGAGCTCCAACCTAGCAAGAGGCTCCAACCTATTAATCCTTCAATGGTTGATATAGTATACTTTTTCATAGGATCTTCCTCTCACAAATCTGATTACAACTCACACAATATCCTTCTTCCAAATCTGATCACTATCCACACAATAACCTTCTTCCAAATCTGATCACAATCCACACAACAACCTTCTCTCACAAATCTGATTACAGTCATGCACAATCTTCCTCCACAAATCTGCTATAAATCATGCACACATTTGATCATACATATCTCATAAATCTTCCTTCAAATTTGCTCTTAATCTTCACATATATTTGTCATATATATATTTCTGCATTTTTCTTTCATACATGGGCTGTATATATAATCAGTATAGATCTGAATTACACTTTATTTTCTGCCTTTTATTCTCCTTCCAACTTTGCTCTAGAACTCAGAAAATATTCATTTAATTTCTTGCATTCTATTCTCACCGTCTTCCACACTTTATAACCTCTCAAAAGAGGCATCCTTAAATAAGACAACTTTTAATTACAATGCACCTTTTAAGCTTCATATGGCAACAATGCAGATGACGTGGATAGCGTATGCATCGATTTTCAGTTGGATAGCTCATCAAGTGAAAGTGATGAAACCAATGGTGACTTCCAACCTAATGTTGAGGTATGTGGCTTGGTGGACAATGAGGAAGGTGTGTGCATGAGTGAGCAGCAAGTTGAATCAGCTTGTGAAGCTGATTATATAGATTGTGCATAGGTAAATGAAATAGATTGTGAGCAAGGAACTTGTTTCTTGTTTGATGTATTGCTTTTTTTTTTCCTGTTTGTGATGAGGAAGCAGTTAGTGTTCGTTTGCATGAGATTGAGGTGACTGCACTTGATGATAACCGATCAGAGATAAATGTTGGTGCAGCCATGGAATTTCAGTGTGAAGAGCTTGCCCTAGATTGTGAAGATAGTGATCATTTGGACGCATATGAGAACCTATTTTTGTGGTGCAAGGTATGTTGTCTTCCTCATGCAGAGTGTGCTTCATTTGAGCCACTGAGAAATGAAGGAAGAAGATATGTGTTAGTGATTTGTTTGCAGCAGTGAGTATGACACAAGAAGTTGCCAAGGTGAACTTGAAACAAAGAGACAATTGGAAGAACTCGGTTTTTCATTTGAGGTGTCTCATGGTTCTAATTTGTGTGCTGATGTTTTAAATTTTGGATTGAATTGCGCTCATGATTCAATAAGTGAAGATTGTATCAACACTGGTGACAATTGTGTATGCTGTGCACCTATTGTCCAAGAACTTGACAATTATGATTATGAAATGTTTCTTTGTGATGAAGAACAAGTTTCTATTGATGTGGATGATAGTGTTGTGTGTGAATTTGAAACATTTACATGGGCCCAACATATAGATGAAGAGGATGTAGAGCAGCAACATGAATGTCAAATTGCAAATCAACATGTTGCATTTCAGTTTGAAGGTATGTCTGAGCTGGAGTCTTTCCAGTTTGCTTTGCAAGATGAAGTGTCTTCTCTTGTGGATCAACATTGCATTTAGGCACATTTTTCTCTGCCATGTGAACTTGAGGTATTCTCGTTTTCCCTCAGCTTGCATGAATTGGTTAGCAGGGATAATGAAGTTGTGGTTGATGATTGATGCTTCCTTCCATTTGTCTCTTTTGATGCTGACCTGAGTTACGTTTTCTCACCCCTTGCTCCTGGGAACAAGCATGATGTAGTATGGAATAGGTTGAGCACCTATTATTTGTGGCTGCCCTACAACAGTGTTTTCAATAGTGAAGTTTGTCTTCACGACATGTGCAGTGGTTGCAGATTGGTGCATGCAAATGAAGGACTTCAATTGTTGCAGCCGGGTGATGAAAATTGTTTGGGTTTGAGGGAGATCAACTCCTTCATCCAGCTAGTCTTTGATAGAGGCAAGTAGTTTCTTCAATCTTGTGCAGGTTTGACTTGCAACTGCCTATAAATTTTGATTACAGTCAACTTTTCTCTTGTGCCCTCATGCCTATGACTGTATGTTATCTTGTATATACGCCCTTGTTGTAAATACGTTGTTTATCGTATTTGTTTTTTCCTTTTGATCTGCCCGGAGATGATCTGGATTCTCACTGTGTCAAATGTTTAACACATGCCCCCAACTAGATCCAGTGTTGGCACCCAGATTTTCATGCCTTGTATTTGCAAAATCTTATCAACTTCCTCAAAATTTTCCTAAGGGGTTGATGTTCGAAAATTTGATAGTTCTAGTTGGAATCATGCACAAGTAAGGAGTGCATCCTGCTAAGTAGCCAAATGGGTACTTGCAGTTTAAATTTGGTGAAGATTTGATGAATTTTGACTAAGTTATGCTCATTACTCCATCTGGAAGTCAAGACATCTAGTTGCACTTCTTTGTATTCCTATCGGGTTGTCTTCATGTCTGTATCTAGTTGTGTTCCTTTGTATTTCTAATCAGATGTGGAATACGGGATGAACCGAATGTCCATTGTGCCACATCAAGTTCAAGTTACTTTGTTTTTCTATCCAACTGTCTTTCATTTCCAGACCCGGTTGAATTCCTTTGTATTTCCAACCGGATGTGGAACATTGGATGAACCGAATGTCCGTTGTGCAACATCCGGTTGACTGTCCAGATCCAGTTGACTTTTCAACACCTGGTTGACTTTCCAGTATCCCTTTGACTTTCCAGTTCCTGTTGACTTTCCAACCGGATATCTCTCAAGCACACTCTCTAAGTGGACATCTTCCAACCGGATATCTTCCAAGTGGACATTTTGAACCCGATATCCTATTGCTTTTCCACATCTGGTTGCGATGCTTCATATTTCTAATCGGACATTTTCTAACTGGATATCCTGTTGAATATCTACATCCAGTTAATGTGCAGGATGGCCCAGAAATGCGGGGAAGCGCTCCGTCGACTCTCTAGATTGCCATTAATGCGAAATGGGTAGTTGAAAGTGATGTTTTTATTGCAGTAGGTGGAGTGGTTGGGATTTTCCCGCTCATTCTTCCATCGAATCCACGTTGTGAAAGCTATAAATAACAAATTGAAACTCTTTTCAAAGGGTTGGTTGGTGAACCAATTGTCTGGTCTGGAAACGCCTAAGGAAGATTTTCGGGGCATCAAATGAAGCTAAAGTCTTGTGTGCGAGTGAAGGAATGCATTTGGTACAATGTAGGAAGGATTTTCAAAGCACATCTGTATGCAGTGGCATGTCTCCATGATTGATTGTTTTGATTTAGGGAAGTCTTTTAGTCGTAGCTAGGATTTTCTCTTGCCACATTTGCTGGCACGAATGTAGTTGCAGATTTGACGTATGTGATAGCATATTAATTCATTGCAAGCGTTGTAATGGTTATCTTTGTGTTATGTATGGATTATTGCAGTTTTTTTATGGATTATTGAGTATGTCCCTGTATAAGGTGTAATTTATGGTTTGTATGCAAATGCATATCTGGTTCTATGGATGTTCTATTAGATGTCTTTCCTTCCTCCTTGCATTTTGACTATGTTGCCCAACGGAATAGGCACCGGTCCATATTGGGGAAGGATCAAACATTCTTTTTAATCAAGCTCTCTGTTCTGTTCATTGTAGGAGTAGGATTAGGTTACGTTCTATATGTTCATGGTTCTGTTCAATAACTATGGATAAATCTAAAGTGATATGAAACTGCTCTACTCATTGGTGAATCATGTACATGCATGCTTGCACTATGGATGTTGTGTATGTAAATATAAGTGAAATCATCTAAAGGAATGTAATATTGTCATATTTGGGTGCAAATGCATAGTGAAGTGATCATCTATATAGGGGTTTAGTGACAACTAGTTGTTCTTGGTTCAGTAATAGTTTTGGGATCAAGATATTGAGTTGGGTTTGGTTATTCATTGGTTTCTAGTTGCCCATCTAGTTTGAACTCAATACCTGTTAAGGTATACCCCTTGGAATATCCCTCCAGAGCCTAGCTGAGCTCGAAGTGTAGAGGAGCCTACCCACTCCTGTAAGTTGGCCAAAATCGCCCTTAACTGTTGATAAACCTCTTTCAATCACCTTGACGACACCCCTGGCCTAGGTGATTGTGAAATGTTTTAGGGTTTTGGGTTGTAGTTATTTTGGGAACCAACAGGGGGTTTGATAAAAATGCACAGAATGAATTTATACATTTTTTTGGAATAATATTATTATTCGCAATTTTTCATCCCCCCCAAAAAGCAAAAACAAAAAAGCAAGTTTTAAAATCTTTTAATTTAATATTACTTTTGGACCCCAAAATAAGTCACTTGTATGGTCCCCTTTAAATTTCACTTTATAATACTGACCATCTTTTCATAAAAATAATTAATTAAACATAAGTTGCCTTTTGAAAATAAACATCTGTAGACAACTTAATTAATTAATTATTCCCTTGCAACACCTCCATTTAGCCTATGGGAATTAAAATAGGCTAAGGGTCTTCAAAATCCTTTATATTTGCAAAGGGGACATTACACCAAGACCAAGCATTGTTGGTTATAGCCATCGACAAAATTCAAATTATAGATGTTAGAGATCATCTCTGACACCATTCCAAGCAGTCAAAGCTTATCCTTTAGTGGGAGATTGACAATCAACGAAGTGTAGAAACTATTCCAAATACATGAGTTGCAAGACATCATGGCAGTTGTCATTGAGAACCTCAATGGTTACATAGCTGGCAATGTAGTCAATGGTTCAAAGTTAAAGCTATGCAAGGTTTGGAATGTGCTAACACATGGAGGAAATTGATTAAGTTTAGAGTCAATTGGACAAGACAAGTAGAGGTCGCAAGTGTTCTTAATCAATCTAGTATGAAGAAATGCTAGGAAAGAAATCCAATGTGCCATGTGTCATGCTAATGTGCATGTTCTATCAAATTGTCAAGCATGGAAGGGAAAGGGAAATTAATGGAAGAATAGAAGTGACTGCAAGAAAATAAGATAAATTTGATTTTAGACTTTCTAAAATTGACACAGACTAGCACCTTTCTAAAAATAGAAATTGGGATCCATGTCAAGCAGAGTAGCTAGATTTTGAGTTTTTTTAGTGGGATTTGTCCAAGCTTTATTTTTAACTTTTTCATAGAGACTTTGGATGCATGAATTTAAACTTGTTTGAGGAAGGAAGGAATTCTGAAGTATTAGTAGTGTTCGGAATGATAATAGGTTGTTGTAGAGTTTATAAAATTCAAGACGGTATAGAGCACCTTGTCACTCTAGTGGCCCTAGAGAAACACTTTCAAGGAAGAATTCCCATGTTAGCATCAATGTTGAAATACTAGAACTGAAGGAAGCAAATTATATTAAAAAACTCCAAGTCCATGCAAATTAGATGAAAACATGTCCAATAAGATTTTGCAACGAGTGATGAAGTGAGACTTGTCAAGGTATGAAGAGTTGAGGACCTCGAAGAGAAGAAAAGTCACCCTGAAAGCTTCTTGTTTGGTGGAGAATGCTTGGAGGGTTTGTCCAAGAGGACTGACCTGTTTGTCCTAGGGTTAGACAATAGGTTGGTAGTTACAAATTTGTTCTTAGCATGACAGTAGTTTTGAAAGTTTTAGAGAAAAGTTTTAGCATCATCATCCTCAAGCTCATCCATCATCTCCTCCAATTCCCTGCCATACAACCTTTCTTTGTAGAGTGTGAGAGCTTGGAGGATTTGAAGCTAATACTAAATCTTCTCTTGGTCCCTAGCCTAATGGTTGTCAAGGGTTTCTACTCATCTTAATGTGGTGTTTCTCTGAAGTTTTAAAAAGTAAATAAAATGTGCTGCATTTGCAATGACAATCCTTCCCTTTTAGGTTTTTAGGGGTTTTAAGTGTTTTTTCCTTAAAAGATTAACTTTTTTTAACTTTTATGCAGCAAATGGAGCAGTCTGTACAGTCCTAAAAAGATCCCCTCCAAGTCCCCAAGTCTTCAGGATGTCTAGGATGTTGGGGACGTCACCCAAACCCTTGGGGATGTGTCCCTATGGAACTTTGTCTTAAAGGAAGGATGGATGTAGTAGGCAAATCTGATCATTGACCTTAGTAATGCATAATTAAAGGAATAAAGTAAAATTATACCAGAATTGAAGTAATAAAGTAGATATGTGCTAGAGATATATGAAATTATATTGTTAAGTTTTGTTGGTTAGATTGTTCTTGAGTGATGGTTCCCCCAACTATCATACCCCTTCTTGGGGAATACTTTATATGGCTTAGGTCTTTTTGGGTTAGAGATCATCAGCTATATCATGGTGTTGTTGGTCACTCCATGGTTGTGATCACCATTCATCATGGGTAGGAATTGTATTGTACATCATGAAGCAAATAGAAAAGTCTCCTTATTTCATTTCGTGTTCATTATGTGATGTGTTGTGTTCCAACTTCCTACACTACAATATGTATGTTCATTCCATAGGATGTGACATTTGTGTATGTGAAGTTTATGACTCTAAACCTAGCAATTTCCCTATCATGCCTTGTAGGCCTCTAGCTTGTGATTATCCACAGGATGGTCATTAATTTACAAGCTATTTAATACAATGGTATATCACTATAATGGGATGTGATTTCCATTGACCTACTTTTGCCATCAGTTGACAAAATTATCTCATTCTTTCTCTGTTGCTCATCAAAGATAAGGTTCTATACATGTTATTTCTTTGTGCAATTATGCTTACCTTAAGATGTAAAAATATTTAGAGTTTACAATTAATTTTAGATATCTTTTGAGTGAAAATGCATTGAACTTATATTTAATCTTTCTTACAGGTTGTGCAAGATGACTTCACAAGATGTCATATAAAGGCACAAATTGCATCATTTTCAGCTTCAGTTAGAGAAGGTTCAGACCATGGACGCTTGGCAAAGGTAAGAACTTTTGAGTTTGTAGTTTAAAGTAATTCTCTTTTCATACGACTCTTTTAACCACAAGTTATTTATGTCATTTGCATACCTAAGGTTTTAATTCCAGTCAAAAAAGCACAAAATCCTTGCTTTGTTGTTGAAAGTGCGTTTTTGCCTTTCACACATTGCAAACCTAAAAAGATTGCAAATTTCCATTTCATTGAGCATAAGTGTGAAAATACCCCTGAGAACATTGTAAATTCTGTATAGTTTTAGATTAGTTTTACTTTATAGGGAGCTTCCCCTTCTAATTTTAAGAGCGGTCTTACCACACATCTGTCTGTTTTACGTTTGCACTGAAAGGTCGAAATAAAATGCTAACAATTTTTGGTGATTCTACTGGAGACCACGGCTTATACTTTTAGCATAGGAGGACTTCAGAATCTCTGGGATTTGCAAGTAGATTGGTGCTTTATTAGTTGGGCAATGGAGTCAGATTTATTCCTAAATCACCTAGAACACGACATTCCCTTCCCAAATCACCTAAAACAAAAACATCACGAAATGGGAAACACAATACAAACAATGGGTGAGACACACAAAAATGCTCTTTTTTTTCAAGCGAGAATAAGGGAAACAAAAACTATTATACAAAACCATTAAGAGGTTTAGAAAAATAAGAACCTCTCCTCCTGAGTTGGGAACTTTGTCTTGGCAGCACATGGTCCTTCATCCTTCGCAACACTTTCTTGAAGAGCCACGGTTCATGTTGATAGACTCGATCATGCAGTGAGAAGTTCAAGACGAACAGATTAATATGCATTAGCTCAGGTAGATCATCTTCTTCCATAGTAAAAAATATCTACAGCAGGTGAAAGTACAAAGCTTCTTTTTCAAGATATTGAGCAAGGTCTTGTGGCCATAGCACATATGTAGTAATAGTGACTACTGCATATTGAACTTGATTTTCTTCGTCCATGTCTTTGACATATGCGACCTTGAACTCAGTCCACGTATCATCTTCTGGAAAAGCTTGAAGTTGCTTAAAGAGAATTTCCATCACTGCTTCTTGACTTTCCGGATCCGCAACTGTCAACAGCAGTGCATCTTGTGATTGGGAAACCTCTTCATCGTTTTCATTGGTTGTGTCTTCATCCATCCAATCCTTGTGACCTAAAACTCGCGCTCAGGAGGATAAAGAGCGTCCAAAGCTTCAAATGCATCTTTACTAAGATGTAGCACCTTTAGAAATCCATATAAACTTTCCTACACTCTCCAGTTCAGACCAAAGGTGTTTCAAAAAGGATAAAAGAGGGTATAGAATATAAAGGAGCGTTCATAGAAAAGAGGCAGTGCTAGCACTTGTCCCAGTTAGCGACAATAGCTAGAGACAAATCAACAGGAAGTAGACCATCCAAAGAGGAAGCGGGCTTCAATTGTTCAATTTCAGGGTGACACATGCTTATGCAAAGGCATTTTAAAACAAATTGTACCTCCAGACTATGCAAGAATAAAGTGTATGCCATGGAGACATTTTATACCTCAAAAAGTAAAAAAAAGGACATAATTTAGAAGGCGACCTAGAATCCAAGGATATTCAACGGCATACCACAAAGCCAAGCTTAGAAGAGTCTTCATTTGACGTTACACCATATGAAGACTCGCTCATCAGAATTATCACAGAGAAGTTCATTGATGCAAATCAAAAGCACATATACAAAGTGGAAAATTTTCAGAGTGGGTGGTCTCATATTCGAGTCACCAAGACTGGCTGAAGTGGCGAAATTTCAATGTTCCATCGATTCTCCAGACTTAGTCAAAACAACAATGTCTAGAGTTGCCTACTAGGATTCTATTTTTAGCATGAGGAATCCGTGCTATTTTTAGCCTCCTGTGATATTTTTAGCATTCGCTATTTATAGCGTTAATTGGAGTTGGTTTTTGTTTGATCACCATGCGTCGGATGTGAGCACGAAGTCGTAGTTGCATGTTTTATCTTCAATTTCAATGGAGCTGGCAGTTGCATGTTTTTATCTTCAATTTTAGTGGAGCAGATATTTTGTAGTAAGTTTGCATGTCATGCAAACACTAGTTAGTTAGAGTTGGAGTTCAATTATTTATTTAAATGCATTTGTTTTGTATTAGTATAAATAAATGCTTTTGCACAAGGATTAGGGATTCATTATTAGTTAAGTTTTTTTAGAGCTTTTTGGAGAATTAGCTTTTCAGTATTCAATATTAGAGTTAGAGAGAAATCAGTTGTATCATGAATGAACATCAATGAAAATGACATTTCTTATGCCTTCAATATGCTGAAGTTGTTAGTTACTTGGTGTTCGAATTGTGATTTTTGTGTCTTGTTCAAGAACATTTATTATGCTTGTTTTGGCTAATGGATGTTATTGCAATATGTTGTTGTCTATGCTGAAGTTAAGTCACTTCAATGAATTTGTGAACTTTGTGTCACAAAGAAGTTGAAGGTATAAGTCATGTCTTTGTACCATCATATGTGATTTAATCATAACATTAGTGATTATATGTTCTTATGTTATTTTGTAATGTCCCCTTTTTGAGCAAGGTTGGAAAAACGAAGGTTGTTGAAGCTTGGAGAATGGAATGTTGACTTTTAAGGCTTCAACTATTTTTCTATGACGAATTAAAGTTATATTTTGGCTTTTGGTATTTTTATATTATTTTTAGAAAAACCAAAAATATTAAAATATTAAGCCAAGAGGAAAAAGGACCTAGGTGGGAGAAATGAAAATAACTTAAAGATGGAAAAAGGAAATGTTGGAGAAAGAATTAATTATAATATTTTATTATTAATATATTATAATTAAAATTCCACTAGAAAATCGGCGCTCAAGGGAGAAAAGAAAAAAAATAATAAAATAATATTATTTCATTATTATTTATGTGGGACGTCCAAGTTGGAGGAAAATAAAATAAAATAAAAAGAAAATAATTAAATATTATTTTATTTTGGCGGTGGACTTCAAAAATAATAAAATAATAGTTTTTTTTTGGGCGCCCAAGTTGAGAAGGATAAAAGGACATCATTTGGCATTTTGCGTTTGGAGAGCTATCTCTTGGCTGTAACAGAGTTTCAGCGTGATTCAAGGACGAAAACCCTTGGATTTTGAGTGGTTGGACGAAAACCCAATCCACCATGAGAGGTGAATTCACTTAGAATTCATCATTGAGCATATTTGCAGGTTTTTAAAAGAGAACTGGCTTCATTCCAACTAGGGTTTGGATTGAATTTCATATTAGCAGAAGGGTTTGAAGTTGAGAGCACTTTGAAGGCATTTATTTTCAGATTTGAAAGCATTTATTTTCAGATTTGAAGGCATTTTGGCATTCTAATATCATATTTGGCAAGCTGGGCAAAATCGCTTCACACTTGGGCATAGGCGATTTGCATTGGAGGTTGAATTTGAGGGTTATTGAAGCCTAGGGTTTGCTGATTGTGTTTCAGACTTCTTAATTTTATTGGACAGCTACAGATCAGAGGGTTTCATAGCACGAATTTGTGTTTCAAAGGCTAATAATGCATCTAGGATGCTAGTGCTACCTTCCCACACCTAGGCGATTTCATAATTTGGCACTTTTTGGCATTGTCTGGATTCATACATCAAATCGGGGTTGTAATCAGCATTATCAGCAGTTGTATCAGTCATATCAGACCATATTTGTTCATCTGCAGGCGCTGATTCAGTCATCCATCATTAAGTTTGATATTGTATTTTGGCAAGGCAACATCTAATACAAGTTGGCTAGGGTTTGATACAACAATTGGGCATATTTGCACACTTTTAGAGGTCTGATTTTATAATCAGATTGGTCTAATGTAACAGCAGAGATCATCTTTGTAATCATCATTATCTATTGCAATAAAAAACCAATCTTGCCATCCGGGTATGTTCCTTTATGTTTTGCATTGCTTTTTGGTGTATGTGTGAGCTGATATAATTACTTTTCAATTATCTTTAGTGAGTATTTTTCTATCACATTGCAACCTTTCCATCTTTACTATATTGCAAACATACTTGTGAAAACGAAACATCAAAATTCCAAACCAAATTCTCAAAAAGCAAATCAGAAAATTCAGGGCAGCAAATGAAAAATTTTAGTCAAGACTAGTCAGGTTTCTTACATATTTGTTCAGTCTGTCCAATCCAATCCGTGGTACTTGCCCTGCATAGCCTTTGAATCTAGCTGAATAGTGCAAGTGTGTAGTTTAGGTTCTAATTCCAGCCAAAAGTACAAAATCCTTGCTTCGTTGTTGAAAGTGCATCTCTGCCTTTCGCATGTTGCAAAACCAAAAACAATTACAAATTTCATGTTTTATTCAGTGTACCTCGGGGATGCATCCCTCAGGTTTTTAGGCGTTTCCTCAAAGGGGGACGCCCCGGGGACAGGGGGACAGGGACAAAACGTTCCCTTGCTGTCCCAAAAATGCAGGAAAAATTGGGAACGTCCCAGGGACGCCCCCTCTGGTGCAAAGCCGTCCCTGTTCAAATTTTAAAATTTTCGCAGTCAAAGATCTGTCCAAGATCCACAGGCTTCTCGGCTTCCACAGGCGACCAAATATAGCTCAACTGCATCGTGTCATGGAACCTGTCTGTTGAATCCGTGCCCTCCACCGTCAGCAGCACTATATATTTTGCTAGCACTTCACCCATAGGAACAACGCCGATAAGAACAACCGACGAGTTTCGAAAATTTTCTGGCGTGAATTTTTTTTACGTCGTGAGACAATTCGAAGCACTATAATGCTCACATATAAAAGCCTATCGGCTAATTATTAGTATATATAACTCTTTAAAATTTTATTATTATATATATATATATATATATTATTATAATATATAAGTATATATATTATTATTTAATATTTATATTTATATATTATTATTTATAAATTATATCCAATAAGATTATTATAATAATAATATTATTATTTAATATTTATATTTATATATTATTATTTATAACAAATAGGATTATTATAATATTATTATATTATTATTATTATTTTTTTTGATGCATAAGAGAGATGTATTATATTGATATAGTAAAAATGTAGAGCTTAGCTTTGTCTATGTGACAAAGTCCCGACTTCAACCTCCCACAGACTTTCTAAACATGAGATTGACAAAATGACTACACAAGGTCTAGCTAGCCAAAATGCCATCAAAATGCCACATAGAGCTCATTGGCAAAGTTCTATTAAAATTTAGTTTTTTAAATATATAAACTATTTTACCAGTAACGCCTGCTAACAGAGACTGAAAAAACTTTCAAACTGGGCCGAAGACATCAGACCCTTACCCAAGACCTTGCTTCAGTAGATAGCCGTGGAATTCTGGAAGCCACGCAAAGCCATTTGTGATTTCAAACTGAAACATCTTTTTCAAAAAAGCCCAACCTTTCTTTGCTCTATCTCTGTGCTCTAATAGCTCCGAGCCGCTCATATCCAGCAGGAAGGGATAGTAGGGAATGACCCCTTCGTCTCTGTCCACCTTCTCCAAATCCCTGGGCTGAGGGATTCCTGCACCAAAAACCGCCTTTGCGAGGGCTTCATCAAGACTATCGAGTAGATGGTTCTTGAAGGCCATACGCGTTGCAGTGTTGATCACTGCTTTTTCGACATTCAAATCTAGTAATGAGGCCATGAACCGAGACGCAATGTTTGGATCAACTCGGTATCTCTCCCAGCCTTCTACAAAGGCCTTGCCCACTATCAGTTTCACCGCCCCGATCAAGAAGGCGTCACATTGGATCAAAATCTGCCAGTGTTGCTGATCTGTTATTTTCCCGTAGAACACCATTTGCCTGACCGAGCTGGTCAGGCAAATGGGCGTAGCCATCCCTTCGCACGCTAGCCACCTACTCTGCAAATGATCTGGGGTGAGTAATTTAGTCTAGGCACTCCGTCCATAGCCCAAGTAGTGGTGAAAAGGGTTAAGTTTATCTCCAAACTGCTCGTTTTTAATGCATGAGTAAAGGAAAGATTTGGACTTCCCTTAGTGAGGACTCGTGTGAAAGGAGTCATTTGCTCTTGCCGCTCGAGATCGAGGTACATGGCAGGCTGCCCACCTTGCCAAGAAATAATGTCACATTGAGCTTGCTTTGGGTGGCATGAAAAACAATGATTACTCTTCCTACGCGGCAATCATCCTTACTTCCTTATGATTCAAAGCCGCCACCCTGGAAATCCAGCGCTACACATCTTATGATGTGTAGAGCCCCCGCCCTGCCTCCCTCAGAAAGAAGAAACTCACTTGTTAACTTCCCTAATCATGAGACCGTCTGCTCCTTGATTGGAAAGCAAGTCTGCCTCCTTGTTACCTTCCCTGTAAATGTGATTGAACATAACACTCTCGAAGTTGTCTACCAATTGAAGGGCTATATCTAGATGGGCTCCCAGTTTCCAATTTATCACCTTTCTTGATCGCAGTGCATTGATAACTAAAGTGGAATCACCCTCCACTTCAACTTTCGTTGCCTTCAAATCTTTGCATATCTTTAGGCCTAGAACAAGTGCTTGGAATTCTACCAGGTTGTTGGTTCCCTCTGGAAGGGGAGAGGCCAGTTTGCCCATGGTGATTCCATTCCAATCCCGAATCATGCATCCGGCTCTTGAGATTCCTGGATTTCCTCTGGACGCTCCATCAAAGTTGAGCTTTAACCATCCAAATTCCGGTGGACTCCAAGTGGTTTTAGCTCTATCCTCTTGTTTGGCGGAAGGATTCTCTCCTTCGAAAGCGGGAGCCCTCAAACCGTGCCATGAATTTCGCAATGCAGCATCCCAGACCGTAAAATTGAGTTTCTTCGGCACTTGCTCCTCTCGTCTTGAATTTATCAGTTCTACTATGCTCGCTTCAATCTTGTTCTGTAGGGACCGAACTGACATTTCCTTCTCTTAGAAAATTCTTCGATTGCGCTCCTTCCAAAGCTCCCACATCACAATTGAGGGACTGACTCTCCAAAGATTTTTGAACAAGGCTTTTTTGTGACCCAGCAGCCAACTAGTAAAATTATTATTATTAGTATTATTATATATAGACACAGACGTCCCCTTGCCGTCCCCTAAATTTTTGAAAAAATTGCCGTCCCTGGAATCGCGTCCCCCCCGTCCCCCCATTCTGGAAACTCGGAGAAACAATGGTTTTATTCAGCATTAGTGACATGTGCCATTTTATGTTGTGATGTGATATTTTGGTTCTTTTCAATTATACAAATAAACTGATCTAGTTTTTGCCAATTACAAATGTCTCCGACACAAAATCTATGAACTATGAAATGCAAATCTATGACAATAGATATGGCAGCCTTTCAACATTGGATTACAATATGAAATTTGCAAATTACAATGATATTGATAGCTGTGAATTGCAATCAGACCTCACTGCTAAAAATTCAGACTTTCACTCTATATTATCAAAATGTGGATCTATGGCAGACGATTACACAGTTATAAATCGCTATGACAATCAGAGGTAAACAACATTCCAACATACCAATACAATGCAGTTTGTCTTCTCCAAGTTGACCGTTACCTCAAAATTAGCCAATCGCTGTCCACAAGTGATAGTTCGCTGTTCCAATATGATTGATCGCTGCCTTATTGCATAGAATTATTGTCTCCAAGTGTGATCGTTGTCTTGAACTTGATGGAGGTCAGATCGTGTAATGTCCCCTTCTTGCCAGTGATATCCAGGGGTTGACCGTTAGCCTATTCTGGAGGCCCGTAGGCTAATTGGAGGCAATAATTAGGGTTTCCAACTATGTGGTGATCTCTTCAGAGCTTTCAGGGATCTGTTTGTCAGTGTATGACAGTTTGATTGCTGGATTCCTTCTGAGTTTTCAGAGAGCTTCAGGGTGATATGTTCTGCATTGGCAATTAAGAACTTTCTAGCGCTATTTCTGGCAGCATGATTTATGGCAGGGTATAGCATGGAGTTCTTCCTTGACAGTTTCTAGTTGGAATGGACAAGGACAATATAATATGGGCATTTTATTGTTATATTCACAAAAAGGCAACCTTGGCATAATTAAATATTATAAAGTTATAAAGTTATAAAGTCAAGTTGTACCCCTATGCCTAGGAGTCACAACTTAAAGTTGTTTTTAAAAGGGGGCCATGTGAGCATTTAAATAAATTAATTAATTATGCCAAAAAGGGGAATGCGTAAGGGAAAAAGTAGAAAAAGATGGAAAGAAAGGGAAAAGCAGAAAAAGATGGAAAAAAAGGGAAAAACAGAAAAGGATGGAAATAAAAGTTTTTTTTTTCTATTTTTTTAAAAAGAAGGTTTCCCTCTCTTGTGTGGCGCCCAAGTTTCCAAAATCTTTCAAGGAGGAAAAATAATAAAAAGATGTGAAGACTCTTCATTTTGGTTATGTTGAATATTGCTGATAATGAAATGCTGTTGGATTTTCCATTGATCTCGGGGCTTTGAGGACGAAAACCCTCATAGTTGACATTGGTTTCGGATTTGAAAGATAATCCCTAGCTAATTCGTCAGGAGCAGCTTCATACAGAGGTTCCACGTGTGCTTATTGGAGATTTCAGTGTGTTTTCAGTGAGTTTCCATCATTTATGTGTTGTTGGTTTTTACATTGTTGAATCGAAGATTGACTCGTGGAGAAGAATTGGAGATAGATATCATTTTGGGTATTTGACCCATCTATTTCTCATCCTAGGGCACCCCTTTGTCTGCATTTTCAAAGTTTTTGATGGAGTATTTATGTAGTAACCCTGTCCTGATAGGATAATTGATTCTTGGGATGTTTGCCTGTCTGTTTAGTTTGTCTTTGGGTCTTCTTAGAGACTTGCAACAATATAATGCAAAAAGAAGATATTGCAATAATATTATTTTATTTAAAATTGAACATCACATAGGGAATTAATGGCTGAAAATTCCAGATTTCAATATCTCCCAAAATATTCATTATTTGGCCAAATTATTAAAGACCCAGTTGAGATAACATCCTCTATTATCTAAGCAATCAATACCCAGAAAGTCATACTGGCAAAGTATGAAGATTTTTACAACCCAGTTTTCTGTTATGAAATATTCATGGCTGGAAATGTCCATTCAGCACATAAAGACAATGGGTAATCCTCGTAGCTTATGAAATGATAAATTTATTCTATCAACACCAACAGATACAGCAGATAGTAATGAAGAAAGCCTCGAAGGAGACTCCACAGGTCACTAACACACGAAACTGCCCTTCACAATGTCCAGTGTCCCTTGTAGCAGCTATTATGGCCTGCTGTTAGAAAGAACAACACTCAGAATATATTAAAATCGGCTCCAAACTCTTGGTGAATCCTCTGGAAATGACTGCAGCCCTCAAATGCCACAATGAAGTTAATGCAAGACTAAAGAAATATAGCAAACAACACACCAACACTCCAAGAGGTACGACCAGGTATAGCAAATGGTATGACCAGGCTGAGAGCTTAAGCACATTCAACAACAATAATATTCTAAAATGATAAACCTTGAAACCTTTGAATAGTTTGATGTAATCTCCACCAATGATGCACACATTGGACCTCTGAATGAAGCCCACAAATAAGCAGTTCTTCAATGGATCTTTCACCACCTCAGAATTGTAAAATCATGAAGAGTTTACATTCTCCAAGGCTATACCAGCAAACCCTGGTTCATCTTCTCCAAGAGAAGAGCTCAAGAGACAAAGCCAAAATCTTAGAATTAAAAATGAGTGAATGAATCCAATTGCTTTTTGTTGATGCCTTATATACTTTTCCAAGAAGAGGTCGATCCCTTTCATGAGCATTTAAAATCATTTAAAATGATATAACATGTTCTCACATTGACTTTATAAAAAACTTTAATATTTGGTCTCCAAAACATAATTAATTAATTGCACTTTAAGTCACTTAATGAAGGGTCATGGCCCCATTGAATATAAAGTGAACTTAATAACTTTATATTATGCCTTTATAATATTTTATTATCATTAAAATGACTTTAATGATAATAACTCCATAAATACTCATCCACTGGCCAAACCAACTGAACTAGGAGGTTGACACTACAAACCCATCACACCCAGGTGCCTTACTAAATATAGCAATACTGGCTCCACTGACAAAGTGACTTACTATAAATAGTAAGTATGAGAAACTGAGTCGAACGAAGACCAATCTTGAACCCAACTGAGCTCTGACGAAGAAGTCAACCAGACAGCTACCAAACAGGACCCTCTGAACAACTCCATTAGCCTACGAGGGTCAAAGGATAGGCTAATCCACCAAACTCTGATGGTCACGAAGATGGGGACATTACAGTACGCCCTCCCAGAAATTGCTCATCCCCAAGCAATCTCTACTGCAAAGAAACACCACTCCATCGGAGGTCCAAAAGAAGATTGTGTAATGTCCCACACAAGAACACAACTGCTCCAACACCAGCATAAACACAACTGCGCAAACATAGACAACAGTCCAACTGTCCAAACCATGCGCTCTGAAACTGTGCATCAAACTCAACTCATGTACATGAGAACCCAAGGTGAAACTGTAAACAATCCACACCATGTACATACTGCAATACTCACCAATGAACTCTGGCTGGAACCCTGATGCACACAAAGGATCCCACCACATACTGAAGAGTGTCCAACAACCAATGCCTGGATCCCAAATCCAGAATAGAAGCCTGCTAAGTAGAACATCTATAGACCTCTGCTGCTCAAGACTGATCCCAACTTCACCATGCCAGAAGTGGTGAAGCGATACAATGGGACCCACCCAAACTGCAGTGCTAACCCTATCACCACCTGGATCCCAATGCAATCGAGACTCACATCCATCCGTCGAGTGGAGATAAGAACATCTGAAATTGTCTGCAACACAACTATCTCCATCCCCTGCTAGACTCCCATGGATGTGTTGACTCTGCAAGTAATTCCCTACAAATAACTGAGTCGGGTACTTGCAGCCACTAACTCCATCCACTGAAGATGGTAAATATCCATCCCGCAATGGATGGTATAAATCCCGAGCCAATCCACATCGATGCATCATCAAATCCTCCGTGTGTGGATCAAAAGAAAAGTGATGAGCACTCCTCACTATGCAGTCGTGATAAAAAACTCCAACCTCGGTCAATGGCCGACTGTCATAGCCCTGTATAACTCCCTTCTCATCATCACTTACAACACTGGAATCAAAAGATGGCTCTGGTCTCTGATCCCGAATAGGTGATTGGGTAGGGGCTCTGGTAACCCTCTCTGCAAACCCAATCACAAAATCTCTATCAGGAAGCATTGAAGTCAGAGTATCTTCAATTGCTCCCAAAGCATGCTTAATGAAGCGCAAACCTAGAATGCGAGTACCCTTTGTGGCTCCATACCGACTCTCCTAAAACTCCGCACACTCAAGTAGGTACTCAACAAACTTATCCGTGCAGTAAAAGCAATATAAGTTTGAATCAACCTTATTTCCCGTGACTTTCAGCTGATCTCTCCAACTTCGTGGCTCAACAAGTTGTCGATCAAAATCAGCTGCATGGGATGAAACAACCGATTTGCTTCCAGGAGAAGGAAACAAATCAACACGAGAGCCCATCTCCCAACCAAATGATGCTCTGAATATCTCCTGTGAAGATGATGGAGTAGTGTCAAGAACTGTCACACAACTCTCAGTAGAACCCACCACTGAAACACAAGAGCTATCAGTAATCTTACCCGCATCACCTGTCATGGGACTAACCTCAGGAGTACCAGGTGCGACAAGAGGTTCTCTACAACTCTCCACCAATGCACTCATCCCATCTGTATCAACTGCACCTGTATCTGTGATGGATGTAGCCATATCCTCAACCTGCTCACAACCATAATCCGTGGATATATGCTCCTCACCAACTGCTGCCTTAGAAACCTAAACTGTATCTGTAGATGGTGAAGACTGTGCCAAGCTCAACTCTACGGTAAGCTCCTTTATTCATGACTGCGACTCTTGAAGGGCCAACTGAGTGCTTTTCAATGAGTCCATGGTCACCTCAAGCTCATGAGTGAGCTCATCAACTCCTTCCTCCTTTCCCTTCAGGGCATCATAACAAATGCAATCCCACTCGAGAAGATAATCCCTGTCAACGAGTAACTGTAGATAATTTTGTTTCATTATTCCAATTGCTTCTCGAAGTGCATGAAACTCAGCAAGGGAAAGACCACTATCACCGTGCTCATCTGTCATAGGAGTACTCCAACCAAAAGTAGCCAACATCTGTCGAGCAACATCAAAATGCTCAATGGCCGTGGCAATCATACTGTCATTCACCTTTAGTTGCCCAACCAAATGACGAGGACTCTGCAACTTAGGACTCCCAGACAAGTTTGCTGATTCGAAACCTGCATTGTGATATGAGGCTGTATCAACATCACTCACCTCATGAAAAGCAACATCATGTGTGCTATCATCAGTGCACTTTACTGGTAATGTAGAAGTTGCTGATATAACATTATCTTCACACACTTCTGCTTCCAATGTAACTGCATGTCCATCCAACTCACGATCTTGGGATTCAATGCCACTAATTGAATTTTCCAACTTGTTTCTTAAGGTCTGATTTGAAAAATCAGACTCATCATGACATGAATCCCCATCACACAATGCATCATTAGTACCCAATTCTTGAGTACCTTCATGCGACAACTCAATAGAAGCATCTTGCACATGTGAAGTCACTGCTGTATCATGTTGATGCAAAGTTTCATCACTGCTGTCATGATAATCAGAACTGTTATGGGTTAAATTCACCATGCAATCCTCATTCTTGACACTTGTATCTCGTGTGCCAATACTCGAGGTCTCTCCCACAACACTTTCTGAACTTGCCATGACTTTTAAATCATCATTACGCTCAAGGGAAAGAATCAGACTCATCATGACATGAATCCCCATCACACAATGCATCATTAGTACCCAATTCTTGAGTACCTTCATGCGACAACTCAATAGAAGCATCTTGCACATGTGAAGTCACTGTTGTATCATGTTGATGCAAAGTTTCATCACTGCTGTCATGATAATCAGAACTGTTATGGGTCAAATTCACCATGCAATCCTCATTCTTGATACTTGTATCTCGTGTGCCAATACTCAAGGTCTCTCCCACAACACTTTCTGAACTTGCCATGACTTTTAAATCATCATTACGCTCAAGGGAAAGACTGCTGTCATAAAAATCAGACTTGTTATCATGATTGATAACAAGTTCTTGAGTGCTAATAACATCAACTTTCTCTTCAAATCTCACCTTCTTTTCCTGTACATGCTCCTCAACCAAATAGGGCCTCAACTTGTCTTCACACTATTCGAAGACACTGCACACTAAGTCTTAAGCAGCTAGAGATGTCAATTTCTCTCGCTTGTGAACTGCTAGAAGAAGTGTCATGATGGGCTGAGATATACTATCAATGTTATCAACAATGGAAGTCATGATATCTCTCATGTAGTCTTGAATACATCTATCATACCCCGAATTAATCGACTCCAAGAAGAGTCTGAATAACTGCAACACAAGATCATGCTGATCAAAATCAAGCATGGCAACGCATGATCTAACCTATTGCATTAGCTCTAAGATCTTAACCTTCCGTGCATAGGTAGGACTATTGATGTCTCCAATCCCAACCATATTGTCTACGATCAGCTGGAAAACCTCTCATGGTGACTCTAGTATAAGGAACCCAAGGAACTGTGATCCTCATAAACTGACTGTAGCATAGGGCAATAGTGAGCCTAATCTCACTATCACTGTGCCTCAAGTACCTATGGTCAGCCAACACTGTCACTGCAGGACCCATAGATATCTGAAGTATTGCAGAAGGTGATTGTTCTACCATACTTAAGCTTTCTTCCGGTCTTCTCAAAATGCATAATGTATCATATCTGGATTGTGGAGTTTTACAAAGTTTACTACCCTGTTCATGTATCGTTCTTGCTAACCATTTCTAATCACTGGATACAATTTGTTTGTCACTATCTGTACCCATATTTCAAACTAGACTGGAAAATAATGTAATTGAAAAATACGAATGAGTGCTGGTCACTCAGATGATTCTGATGTGAGCTCAATGAATGTTTAAATAAAACCCCAATGCAGGATGGCAGGATCTAGCTTTGATACCACTGTAGTAACCCTGTCCTGATAGGATATTTGATTCTCGGGATGTTTGTCTGTCTGTTTAGTTTGTCTTTGGGTTTTCTTAGACACTTGCAACAATATAATGCAAAAAGAAGATATTGCAATAATATTATTTTATTTAAAACTGGACATCACATAGGGAGTTCATGGCTGAAAATTCCAGATTTCAATATCTCCCAAAATATTCATTATTTGGCCAAATTATTAAAGACCCAGTTGAGATAACATCCCCTATTATCTAAGCAATCAATACCCAGAAAATCATACTAGCAAAATATGAAGATTTTACATACCCAGTTTGCCGTTATGAAATATTCATGGCTGGAAATGTCCATTCAACATACAAAGACAATGGGTAATCCTCGTAGCTTATGAAATGATAAATTTATTTCATCAACACTAACAGATACAATAGATGGTAATGAAGAAAGCCTCGAAGGAGATTCCACAGGTCACTAACACATGAAACTGCCCTTCACAATGTCCAGCGTCCCCTACAACAGCTATTAGGCTTGCTGTTAGAAAGAACAGCACTCAGAATATATTAAAATCTGCTCGAAACGTTTGGTGAATCCTCTGGAAATGACTGCAGCCCTCAAACGCCACAATGAAGTTAATGCAAGACTAAAGAAATATAGCAAACAACACACCAACACTCCAAGAGGTACGGCCAGGTACAACAAATGGTATGGCCAGGCTGAGAGTTAAGCACATTCAACAACAATAATATTCTAAAATGATAAACCTTGAAACCCTTGAATAGTTTGATGTAATCTCCACCAATGATGCACACATTGTACCACTGAATGAAGCTCACAAATAAGCAGTTCTTCAATGGATCTTTCACTACCTCAGAATTGCGAAACCATGAAGAGTTTACATTCTCCAAGGCTATACCAGCAAACCTTGGTTCATCTTCTCCAAGAGAAGAGCTCAAGAGACAAAGCCAAAATCTTCCAATTAAAAATGAGCGAATGAATCCAATTGCTTTTTGTTGATGCCTTATATACTTTTCCAAGAAGAGGTCGATCCCTTTCATGAGCATTTAAAATCATTTAAAATGATATAACATGTTCTCACATTGACTTTATAAAAAACTTTAATAGTTGGCCTCCAAAACATAATTAATTAATTGCACTTTAAGTCACTTAATGAAGGGTCATGGCCCCATTGAATATAAAGTGAACTTAATAACTTTATATTATGCCTTTATAATATTTTATTATCATTAAAATGACTTTAATGATAATAACTACATAAATACTCATCCACTGGCCAAACCAACTGAACTAGGAGATCGACACTGCAAACCCATCACATCCAAGTGCCTTACTAAATATAGCAATATTGACTCCACTGACAAAGTGATTTACTATAAATAGTAAGTATGAGAAACTGAGTCAAACAAAGGCCAATCTTGAACCCAACTGAGCTTTGACGAAGAAGTCAACCAGACAGCTACCAAACAGGACCCTCTGAACAACTCCATTAGCCTACAAGGGTCAAAGGATAGGCCAATCCACCAAACTCTGATGCTCGCGAAGATGGGGACATTACAATTTAATTTTCTGGAGCAATTCGCCCTCTTGGGAAAGTATGGCCAGCCTGGTTTTTGCATTGGGATTCGTGCATAATTAAATCTGTAACTTTCATCAAGTTTTCATCATTGGAGTTTGGGCGTCTAGGCTATAGGAGTCATTTGCAACTGTTTTGACATCATTCGGAGTCCGGGAGTGGATTTGGTGAGTATTCCAGTGGTTCCCAGCACTCATCCTGACAGGCGGAAAACATATCAGTTTGCTGTTATTTTGAAGTATTTCAGTATTTGCATTTCTATTTGTAAAAGACTCATTGGAAAAAATGAATTAATAAAGCTCTTTTTCCAGTATATGCTTATCCTTGGTTTATGCTATGAAAAAATGAATGTTGCTATGTTGTTTATTTACTGTTATAATCTCAAATAAATAGGAAAAATTAAGAGGGACATTATAGATTGCTGGCCGTTGCAATATGTCGCTGATCCTATGTAGTATGATCGCTGCCTGTAGATGATATCCGATGGATGGTAGATGCCACTTGCTGCTACTCTAGAACAGATCGCACCTCTAATGCAAGCAAGCTCCTTCTAGAATGAATTCGCCATCTCTGAATGTGCAATTCGACTCACAATGACAACTTCATAGGCTGCGATTGCCATCATGAATGCAAATCTCTGTGGGATTCGACAACTAGAGGAATGCCCTTCTTCAACAATGAAACCAGTCTTCAAACTCAGATCTGCGAATGATGAGGAACTAATCTTCAAGCAAAATATTGAGTCTTCATTGAAATCTTCAATGAACAACCAAGGTGTCCGACCAAATTCGAATGATGAATCTATGAAGCTCAAACAATGAAGTGCAATTGCGAACTCCGTATGAATCCGCCACCAAGTGTGATTGGGTTTTCGTTTAGCACACAACTCTGCAAGAGTTTTCGTCCTTGGAAGATCAAACAACAAATGCCAAGCATAAGTGCGAAAGTTTGCCAAAGATTCCTAATGCCAAAAATGAGCCTTCAAGCCTTCTTTTATACCAATTCAAATTAAAGATTTGAATTTGCATTTTCCATCCTTTTAAATTTGAAATATTTACTCCTCCAAGGCGATGCACATGATCCAATGCCTTATTATATTTTTTGAAACTCCTCTCCCAATGATGGGCGCCACCCTCAATTAGCAATATTTTACCAAATTGGTACATTCTCCAACTTGAGCGCCACTTAGCCAAGTCCTATTTCCATATATTTTATTTTTCCAAGAGTGAGCGCTCCAATATATATTTTTTATTTTTTTCTCATATTAAGTTATATATATATATATATTTGATCGGTAAGCGCTTTTAACCGGAGCTATGAACCGGTGGTTCAAACCCGTGAGCTCGTTGGCCTAGCGAAGGCACAAGGCTTGTGAGCTTTTTGGCCCAGCGTGGGTTTGAACCTGGGTGGCTGCCACTACAACCGAGCGACTTGACCACCCAACCATGCCCTAATGGGCTTTAATATTAAATAATATTATTTAATTTATTTTTTCCTCTATTGGCGCTTATAATTAAATAATAATAAAATATTATTATTATTTAATTGCCTTCAACTGATAATTAATGCTAAGTGCATTAATTCATTTGCCGCCTTCGCCAAAATATTCCCTTGCTCTGATGGGTTAGCCTACGGGAATGATATAGGCTAACTCAGTCTTCTGTTGGGTGATCATGTCGGAAACGAGGACATGTCAATTAGTAAGAAGTACCTCTGAAAACACTGTTAATTCTGTATAGTTTAGATTAGATTTATTTTATAGTGAGCTTCCTCTTCTAATTTCAAGAGTGGCTTTACCACACATCTGTCCGTTTTATTTTCGCACTGAAAGGTGTGAAATAAAAGGCTAACACAATGCCACTAAAAATATGTGATCCTTCCCTTAGATGAATACATTTTCTCCTAATCACCGTTTTCAACTAAAATAGCCATTTGAATTTCTTTCCCTCATAATATTGTTGCTCACATTTGTTTTGCTTCAACAGGGTGCTGAAAAGACTGTGTAATGTATTTCCCAACCTTTTCTTCGCCTTTTAGTCTTCAATAGCTTGACTCATCATAGCTTGCCATTCCTCATCAATGAATGATCTGCGAACACTGTTAGTAGACAAACTAGGCCATGATCTGATAACTCGATAGATTAACAAGAAGGATAACCTGACTAATATTGACTAACCTGACATAGAAACTGACCACAAATTTGACATCAAAGGCAAAGTTTCATAGGGGTACCAATATTGGTACTAACACTTTCTTGGCTTGGAATCTTGGAAAAGTACATCTTTATCAAGACATTTCTCGGAAACCCCAATGATCATTTCTCTACCTTGACAATTAACTGCCTTTCCTCATATCCAAGTTGTCATATTGATCTTGTTTGGCATGCTTCAAATCCTCCTCATATACGCCCTGCAAAGGTCTTATCTTGAATTGACAATGACAACATTGACAAGTACTAGAAACAAGGACTTAGATTTGACTTACGAATGAGAAATGACTGGATGTTGGCTTACAACTTGACTCAATACAAGTTTTTTTGTATGGTTACAACATTATTACTCTTTTGTAGTCTTCACTTATTTCTTTTGTATTTTTGTAAATATAAAAACATTCATGATTGCGCATTAGTTCATTCTTCACATCTTGAGTAGTAGAATGCAATGCAGGTGAATAAACATGCATGCTGAATGGATTTTCTCATATTCCGTGATATGATTCTGTGATATGAGACATAGTGCAAAGGGACTTTAAGATTGCAAGTCAATCCTACTTTAGAACTTCAAATGCTCATGTATACACCATTTTCTAGATTACGTACACATTGTTTATTTGTCAAAAATTTCCAACACCTTTTGTAATGTGCAGGTTGTTTCTAATCTGCCCTTTAATATCACTACTGAGGTGCTAAAGATACTTCTTCCAATGGGAGGGTTATTTTCCCATGTTGTGTTGCTTCTACAGGTTTGATCTAAACATATTCATTGTTGATTTTGTATATGTATTGCTTGGATTATTTAATCAAGGATGATTTTCTATTCGCATTATTTAGAGGATATGCTAGTTTCATTTTTCTGTGAGGAAAGATTTTTCTCATGCTTCCTTTTGCATTACTTTCTTTAGTATGTGGGTGCTTGCCCAGCTGTTGACCTGGATATATTAATCTTGTTAACAATATATGATTTTGCGTTGGAGTTGAACTTTAATAGTTCATTGTAATGACTAAGCAAGCATATTGTCTGCAATACTTTTATTGATACTTATAATTCTTGCCTAGCTCTCTCTATTGGATTTATGCAAATAATTGAAATAGCAGAAGAGAACAATAACAAGAGGCATGAATCAGAGGTAAGTTTATTGGTGTCGGAATGCCATATTTATACATGCTTTGATGTTAGGTGCATAACCAATAGGTGGTTATACCTCATTTAAGTTTCATTTAAGACAGAACATACGTTATTAATAATCTTACTTATTTTAAACTGTAACTATTTTAAATCTCCTATAGGTAAACACATCTAAATATTATAGAACTCTCCCTTAATGTCCATTTAGATAGCCTCATGACAAAAACATTTTTAATTAGGGAGAGAGAACATTCTACCATGTCTTCAAAAAGCACATGCATCATCTTTGACTTATTCCTTTAAATCTCTCCCTCTTTCGAAGGTTGTAATTTTTTTTTCCTCTTCAAGTTTTTGGCATGTGAAGACCTGCAAAACCTTGCAATATGACCTAGTTTACCACACCAATAAAGAAGAGGAAGTCTTGGAGAAAGCTAAAGGATACAAGACAAATTTAGAGGAAATGATCAATGGTGTCTTTAATGCTGAAGTACATAATTTGATGAGATTGGGGGATGACTCGTGGAGGTGTTTTTCTAACATAAATAAAGCATCACTCTAGATAGGACAAATTGAAGCAAGGCAGGCAAAAATCAAGAATAAATGGATCCCCAGGATACATAAGATGAGTGGGATTCATGGAAAAACTGGATATATCCTTGGTGGCCTCCCCAAGATAGAAGCCATTAATAATGCCTGTGACCTATATGATATAACTACATTCTTGAGTGGCTGAAGGCTAATGTGAAAGAAAAGATGTTTGACTTTGAACACCTTGTTGACTCTAAGTTGCTTGTCGTTGAGCGTCTTGATGATTTCAGAAAGGAGTTCACAACTTGGAGAGAAGAATTCAAAGGGTCATTCTCTTTATTTACTAACCCTTTGTTATTGAGTGATAAGGTTGATCCAATTTTTTTTAGTCACCAAATTGACAAAATTGTGATGCTAGAGACAATGTTTAATAACTTCATCAAGGAGAATAAAGTTATATTATATGCTAGGTATGATGCCAACATCAATAAGGCTTGGGTAATAGTTGAGACTAATTTGCTTGATGATCAAGTGTGGGATTAGTGGTTAAAGTTGTACTTCTATAGTTTGAATGATAACCACAATTGCACCCCCTTTTTGGCTTTATTCCAAATTGTATTTTGAGTGATAATTGCAATTCCATGATTGTAAGGCACATGAGACAAATGTCAATCATCCGTGTGAGATAAGCATTGTTCCTTTGCTATATATTGGTTATCGCTTGCATAACATAAGATCAATCTTTGCTATTTTTGTAAGAACTACGTACAAAAATCCCTTTACAAGATCATGGCGAGCAAAAACATTGTTTTACTTTTAGTTTTGTTGTAATGGATTGAAGTTGTACTTTCACTTTCAGAAAATCAATATAAAACATCTTTAGTTTTCTTTACACTGTCTCCATTGTTTGCTTGGTATTTCAGGGAATCTGACAATTTCCTATGGCCACGTTTATTGTTCTTATATAGGAAGTAGTTAGTATTCCATTCAAGCAATGGTTGTAAAAGCTTTATGTCTTAATATGTGAGATATCATCATAAATAGGGTGATTGAGAAGTATGGTTTGTAAAGGTTGATCAGAGATGTCTTTTAGGGTTTAAAATCTGCAAGTCAAATTAACTTGTTAAATCCATCTTGAATTAAGGTCTTCTATGCTTTGTTATACATGGAATTTATTTCATTAACTCTGTTTCTCAAATATTAGGCCTGAGTCTTAAAATATTTTTTGTTCATACACTCTAAATTAAAATGATAAATCTTGAGTGTAACAACTAATGGATCTATTTAGAGCTTAAGGATATAAAGAATCAATAGGCAAATTGATATTTCATAAATCCTTCACTCAATCCATAGATCTTTAGTTCTTATTTGCATTATAGATCTGTATCAATTCACAAAGCTAACACAAAATGAATTAGTGACAAGTTAAAATAGGGTTCAAATTTGTGTCATAAGGTTTAGCTTTCCTTGCAGCAAGTTTCATAGCTTCTTTCTCTGATTGATTAGTGAGATCTCTAAAGGATCGCCCTCCTTAGCTTTGTAGAGCTTAAAGTGTGGAAGAGCTGTACCTGCTCTTGTCAATTAGCCCAATTTGCTTGTATTTTGTGCATAAAACAACATTTAGTCTTTTAGCCTGACTTTATACCTCGAGGCTAAAGGATCTCATAAATGCGTCTTTTAGACATATAGAGAGCTAATTGGAGCACCAACAGAATTGTGCCATTGCCGGGGACTTTGAATACTTCTTGCTATATTATCTAGAACACCATTGGGTTTGATTTGTGTTGTGGGTTTTTATCTTTACATTCATTCATTGTAAGAATTTTGTGTTTCATTGTCTCTTCAGATTTGCACATATTGTTCTCCTGAACAATGCAAAGCCAGTGGAGATTTATTTATCTTTTGATTAGATCAATTGTTTAGGTTTTGCTAACAAGATAATGTTGAGTGTTCTTTGTTCTATTGCCAAATATCCATCTAAATTTTCTCTTCAAAGAAGAGTGGTGACTCTATTTCAAATCCGAGAAGAAAGGCCTTTTCAATCAAGAATTTAAAATGGATGGCAGGAGATCAATTTACAAAATGATTTGAACATGACACTAGCAGCTAGACTTGACAAAAAACAAACAACCACCTGGAAAGTGAAGGAAACAGGTGGGCCTATTGTCACTTATCATAATGATCATGAAGTTAATTCATCTAGGCAGCATGAACATGCATTAGATATTGATAAAGGTTATAATATTGATAGATCTGTTTATAGAACACTTACATCAGAAAGAATTTAGAAAATAATGATCATTATTTCCAAAGTTTAATAGCTAAAAGAAATAAAAGCAAGGAACAAGTTATTCCAGCTAGACAAAATATATTCCTAAAGTCAATTACCAAGCCCAATCCCCAGTAAATAATCTCAGGCCAAGAACCCCCGTGTCACCTTTACAAGACATTGAGCAAGGGATAATTGATTAATCATATGAAAATCCTCACAAGAGTGACCAAGAATATGAGTATGCCCAATCAGGCATTGAAAATCCAGAATTTCTGAATGAGGACATTGAATAATAGTTAGATTTGCTTAACCATCTCAGGGATAGGGTTGCACAACGACAAGCCTTACTGGCTAACCAGGAGGACACTAACTAAAGATCTCACAATTGGATAAATAGGCGGCCTCCCCCACCTCCCAGAGATCAAGCTAACTAGGGAAGACATCAGCCTAGAAGACCGCCCCTAAGAGCTGAAAGGTAGGCAGTTGAATTTTACTTGAATATATAACTATCACAACCCTGTACAAAATGAGATCAGAAACAAATTACCTGAATTGAAAGGAAATAATGCATTATCTGGTGAAGATCATCTAAGAATCTTCACAGATCTAATTGATGACTTTTAAATTGAATATGAGGGTGTAATGATGAAACTCTTTGTGCAATCCTTGATGAAACTACAAGTGAATGGTATAAGTGCCTTCCTGATCAAAGTATATCTTCCCGGAGTGATTTTAGAAGAACTTTCAAAGAACAATATGGTGATAGAATGAAATATCCCCTTTTTATAATTTCCGAAAAATCTGATTTTTTAGAATTTCTATTGCAATATTTAAACTAACAAATGCTGATTTAAACTTGAAATTGCAACCAAAATTAATATTGATAATAATAAATTTAATATTGATTAAATATTCATGAATGACACAGCTGCTAATATTATTTTATGAAATTCAGAGAAACAAGAACAAAAAACCTGAATTTTGAAGTGATGAAACTGCAGATCTGATTCATAAGAAAGCACTGCAGAACTCAATTGAGTGACCCAGCTGAAATGGTACGGCTGATAAATATTACTAACTGCTGAAGTTTCCATCCAACAAAAGGTACGGAGCCTTTCAAGGAATGTATGGATCCCAAAATACTCCAAAGAAGTCCCTAAAATTGCTGCTCTTCACCTTCCCTTCCAATTGTACCTCTTACTAAAGTATTCAATTTGTCATACATGATACGGTTTGGTCACTAAATGGTATGGCCAGCTTGTGTAGCTGTCTTTGTTGGCTAGAATGGTACGACCTGCCTTAAAGGCCCTCAAAAAATAATAATTAATATGATCACAATTAATT
This sequence comes from Cunninghamia lanceolata, assembly GCA_027924645.1. NCBI lineage: Eukaryota > Viridiplantae > Streptophyta > Pinopsida > Cupressales > Cupressaceae > Cunninghamia > Cunninghamia lanceolata. The sequence continues at coordinate 1,053,558 of BSBN01000022.1, forward strand.
TCTGAAATAGATCTGATCATTGCTGAACTCTGTATATATATATATATATATATATATTTTCACTGTCTCCACACAAACTGAAATAAACCTGCAATTCACTGTAATACCCAAATCTTCTAGAAATGATATTTCAAGTTTCAACTATTCAACAAATTGTCATGTCCCCTAATTTTCCCACAAGCTAATTATATTTTTTAATTTTAACAAAGTAGTGTTTTTCAACACTAATGATAATAATAATAATCATATTATTATTTATAATAAAAATATAAAATAATTTCAAATTTGAAATATGGCGCCACTTTTGGGCCCTCAAGACCTGTGCCAAACAGGTATAAAAAGGAGTTCAATTCCATTGTGAAGGCATTTGATTTGATCTTTGAGCATAGATTTTGCATATGATTCTTGCATTTGGGATGAAAACCTCAAGAGTAGGCTTTTTCCAGGTGGGATGAAACCCCCGCCATTTTCTGAGTGGATTCCATAGTGGGAATTTACAAGTGTTGAATTTAAATGATTGTGTTTCAGCATTTCAGGTCTGTCAAGGTGCTCTTCGTTGATCAAAGGAGTTTACACAAGAGTTGGGCATCAAATTCTCTAAGTTAAGTCGAGTTTCATCCATAGGCAATGGCGAAGGGTAGAAAGATTGCACTGGTTGTACAAGGATGCATACCAGATCTGCGACTCATATAGAAGAAGGGACTAAGTATCATACATCCCTAGTTCGGAGCTGCTATAACTGCGATTCATTCTAGAGCCGAAGTCATAGGGAGTGATATGTAGTGAGGGCGAAGGATACTTCTGGTGCAGTGATTTTATTGTCTTTGACATCAACATCACCAGTGGTTAAGGGCAGATTCTCTTGGGCCGCTACAACACACCATCTCTTACCATATGTGGGGTCCAAGTCAGTGCAACCAGACATTGACAAACCCTCAAGCAAAGACAAGATAGTCGCGGACAAGGCCTACAAGCTGGTGAACAAAGCTACTGGATAAGGTCATGCTTGCTCAACAGCGGATCCTTTCCAGGCATCAGATGATATAAACTTCGGGTCAGGAGTTACAAACTCACTATTGAATTATTGTACTTCAGGATTGTCAGTAAAATTTCATGATATGCTTTGCATTTTTTGTAACTTGGCAGTTGATATGCTATTCATATTGTATTGGACGTTGGATGTATAAATGATAGAAATCTAAGTTTCTGAAATAACTAATATACTGTCATTTTGTTAAAGTGGTCAATTTGGATGTAATGGCGAAATAAGATGTTTGTTTGACAACCATATGCAAGTGGTAAATTATTAGGGATATTACAGTGGTATCAGAGCAGGCAATCCTGCTGGCCTGTGAGTTTGATTTAGTTTATGCAACCTAGTCAAAGAGATCAGAGAACCTTGGAGAGAGAAAGAAGAAGGTTAGAGGCAGCATCACAAGAGGTTAGCATTGGAATTGGAGGCAGAGAGGTAAGAATAAGATGGCAGATCGGAAGGACGAGTGGAAAAAAATTTCATGCAAATGCAACAACTAATGGCACAAAAACAAGAACAAATGACACAAATACTCATCCAAATGATGCAGAACATGAACAACACTAACAATTCCACTAGACTTGCACAAAATTATGGGGGAGAAGGAAGTAATTCTAATTAAGATGGGACTAGAAATCACACTAATAACAACAGGACCCCAATTGGATCAGCACCTAGACCCTTTTAGCCTACATTTTTGCCTAGAGTGGAGTCACCACAGGAGGAGGAGCCAAACCCAGCAGCAAATGACTTTAACACTTGCATAGATGGGTACATAAGACTTGATCCTGATGTCAAAATTTAGATTCTATTTTCACAATTCCATAATGCTAGATCAAGGAATGGGTCAAGAGGAGAAAGAAGACAACCTACGCAACAGTTCAATAGAGATCTATAGAAGAGGGTGAATAAGTTGACTCACCCAACTTTTGATGGTTCAAGGAAGGTCACTGCATGGGCTTGGGTTCAAAACTTGGATACATATCTCTCACTCAGCCCTATGACAGATGATGAAGCTATCAAGTTTGCTATTCTTCATTTGGAGGGTACAATGCATGAGTGGTGGCATCATGGGTTAATCACACAAGGGCATCATCATATTGTGACATATGCTGATTTCACATAGGCTTATAGACAGGTTTGACAGGAAGGACCCAGAGATGCATTTCAGAGAGTTGACATGATTGAGGCAGCATGGTTCAGTAGAGTATTATGTAGCAGAATTTCAGTGGTTTCAGTCATGGTGCTAGATGTTACAGAGAGGAAACTCATGTTTTTGTTTATTGAGGGATTATCAGAGTCACTTCGAGGGTTGATTAGAGCTTTTGAGATGACATCTCTACAGGATGCTATTCGAAGGGCTTTGAACTTGGAGGATGTTTTTGTTTATTCTAGGAGTGCACCATCAGGGCATCATAGGAGACCATTCCACAAGGACTTTTTGCGACCCAAGGCATTACCTCCAAAACCCAACAAAGTAGAAGAAACTAAGATTGAGCTTCAGAGGAAGCAGTTGTGCTTTTCTTGTAGAGAGCCATGGGAGCCAAGACATAGACGCTTTGGGAAGGGACATGTATACTACATAGAGGTAGTCTCCGATGAGGATTCAGAGGCAGAAGAGTCCGAGCCCAAGGTTGTTTTGGATGGGGTGGAGCATGAGAATCATGGAGGAGAAGAGTCTTCAGGAGGTACACTTTACATTCTCTCAGGAGCACCTAGATATGATCCCTTTCATGTGTGAGGAGTGTTTACAGGGACATAAGGTGATAGTTTTGATTGATAGTGGGGCTACCCATAATTTCATTGATGAGGGTTTGGTGACTAGGATGAAATTGAAGACACATAATTTTGAGGGGTTGAATGTAATTATGGTCGATGGATTTACTATTCCATGTACACCTAGGATCTAGTAGCTTGACATCACCTTGGGGAGGCACAGAATATGTGATGACTTCTATGTAGTTGGCATAGGTGAGACAAATATAGTTTTGGGTGTCCAGTGGTTGGCATAGGTTTAATTTAATTAAGGGCCCAAAAGGGGGCGCCTATAAAGGAGATGGAAGCGCTCAAGGCAAGATCATCCGTTGTCATTATTTTGAATTCAATTTTCAGATTTGAGCATTCAAGGATGAAACCCCTTGGTATGTGAATTCCGGACGACGAAAACCCTCTTGGATTCAATTTGGATTTGGGGACAAAAACCCTCATATCCATTTGGGGCAATTCTACTCAAGAATTGCGATTGTGCTCACTGTTGCGATTATTCCAATTCATAATTGTAAGCAAATCTGCATATCTTGAGCATTTGGCAAGCATTTATGTACATTATCCATTTTTGGCTAATTTGAATCCATATCTTTGCTATGCCAAGTTTGATTCACAATTGATATCAGCAATTTCAGTCGGGTTTAAGCACTGTAGAGCTCCTGCTGTACAAGTTAGAGGGTTGCTGCACCATCCTAATTAAAATCATTGCCCTTGGGAATCCTCGCCATATCAATTCAGATATTTAGTGTAAAGACCCACACCTAATTTTTTTTTGAAATTTTTACAATAAGAAGATGCAAATGCAATCCTCACTTTCTGATCACCAAGATTGCAGGGTGGGCAAGGTGAGCATACAGTGTCTGGACAACTAACTATTTTAATGAATGCACTGTTGGAAAGTAAAAGGTGACAACCGATCATAAGCATATAGGCAACTGAGTCGACCCAAATCTACACCTCTTCGATGGATAAGTATGCTTCAAAATGTAGAAGCCATTGACAGATTCCAACAAGTCTAATCAAGCCAAAATAGATGATTGCAAGCAGACTTGATCAATGCCAAAACGGGCTATGAAAGAATGCAATTGGTTGGGTAGTAAACCTTCTAGGACCTTACAATATGATGCTTATGAAATGCAATATATTTGAGAGTACTACCATCCAGATTTACAATAAATATGGCAAATGCATTGCTGATATATATTAATTCAGAATAGCTACACCATACTACTGAAATCAACTAAAACACCACAAATGACCACTGTTGCAACAACTAGAATAGTCCATTAAAATCAGAAATAAATGATATACCATCCACATAGGCTAAGCAATTGAAACAAATTGGAATCGACTCTGAAAGATGATTCAGTATGCTGATGAAGTTATGCAATGAAGACTGAAATCTTACCCAAACTCTAAGTTGCCAATCCTAGTACGGGGACGGGTATGGGTTCGAGGATTAGGTACATGGATATGATAATTTTTTTTGCCTGGATACGAGTACGACAACATATATATATATATATATATATAATATAATATAATTATAATTTATAATTATATATATTATAAAATATTATAAATTTTAAATTATAATTTATCATATGATATATAAATATTATTTATAATTTTATTACCTATATATAAATTATATAATATTACAAACTATATTTTATAATTTAATTATTTATATATAAATTATACAATTATAAATTATAGTTATATAATATATAATTTATAATTTATAATATTTTATATATAATTATTATATTATATAACTTTAATTTATAATTTTTTATATATTAAAAATTATAAAAAACAATAATACTCATAATTGTCAATAAACAAAATATTTAGATTCTTCATAATTTAAAAAACATCATAGGACTGCAAGAAATTTCCAGCGACAATCTTATTAAAAAAACACATAAAATGAACATCGCCATTTGAAACAAACACGGTGTGTTCCCTCAACCAGGGCAGAAACAATGACATTGCCATTTTATTATACATCAATCTTCAACCGCAATAATAATTCTCACGTAGAAACAATGATGATTGATGGCAAAATGAGCTTTCAACGCCGGATCAAAACACCGCTTTCATGTTTTTTTGTTGATGTTCATTCAGACGCTCATATGATGCGGGGATTCGCCTAGGGTCCACCCTGGGTACCCTCGGTTCCCTATGGGTTCTTCAAAGAAGAACCCATAGGGAATTGGGGGTGCCCGAGGTAGACCTTGGGCAAACCCTCTTGCATCCTGTCCCCGCTCTTGTACTCAAACCATACTAATACAGGTGTGGTGGGTAAAACAGAACTCGGTAACATAGCCCAAACTGTAACCTTTACTGAAATCACTGCACAAAACCCCAAAGAATTAACTATATGGCCTCTAGAAGGACTGTATGGACTGCATAAAGCACTACCCAAATTGCTACAAATCACATCCAAATAGTACGGACCCAAGAGTATATAGTACGAGACTCCTTAATGACCAAGAAAGAGTTCAAAGATTGCAGCGATTGGAAATTGATTTCAAATGCCCATGTTTTGATTGGTACGGCTTGTACATGTTGTAAGGCCAACAACAAGGTATAAACAGCTCCCCAAAATCAATACGGATTGCTGCAACATGATGGTACGGCCAAATAGGAGAAGGTATGGCCAGCTCAAGGATAATAATCAACTTATGATGAACAGTACGATCCCCTTCTTGGTATGGTATAGCCTGATTTTAGAGTGGTACAACTCTCATAACTCCTCAAAGATGCACACAATCAACAACTAGAAAAGATATTAGTCAAAAACAATGAATTAAATTTACCCAACACTTGGAAAACATCAAAAATCTCCATGATAATCTGGAAAATTTGAAAATCTTCATTGTTTAGCACATAGGTGATTTCTAGATGAAATCACTCAAATTAGCTAGAAGGGTTTTCAATCCTTGAAACTAGATTCACCAAAGGGTTTTCGTCCTTAGGCAAATTGAAGAACTCACGTTTAACATAGAGCAAATAAAAATGAATTGATAATAACCCCTTTTCTGTACACAACTCCTTTTATAGGCACTTTTAGGGCAACCAAATATTTTCTCTTTATTTCATTTTTCTCTCAATAATAAAAATAAAGTGACTTTTCAAAGTCTTTTAAATTTGATAACACTTTTAATCCTTATTTTCAACATTTTTTTAAAAATAACTTTTTAAGTCACCACTTTGTACCCCATGCCTAGTGTTTATCACTTTTGACTTTCTTTTAAAAAACATTTTATGACGTTGGCCATGCTTCTTTAAAATAAATAAACATAAGTTGCCTTTAAGAAAATAAGACAAATTAAGTTATTTATTTAATTACTTTTCTGCACATCCCAAAGTTTACAGAAAGTTGGCGTTCTCCAAGGATGTTGGAATTCTCCAAGGATCTTGGAGCTTTCCAAGAATATTGGAATGGACCCAAAAAAGGACATTACGTTTAGTGACTGCTGTGACTTCACCTAAATTCTGTACCAAATCCCTACAACAACATTGTCCAATTGTTGGTCTGATCCATACAGTCTGTGAGTGTATTTGCTGAATATTACATGAAATAAACTGTCATTTTGGGTGTCCAATTTCAGATTTGTTTACTACTGGTAATTAGTGTTTAATTGTTGTAGTTTGTCCTTTTTAATTGTTGTCACTAACATACCTTATGAGGAATTTGTGAGGGTTTTCTAAATTTATTTATCTCTGGTTTACTCATATATGCTAACAATTTTAGCTATTACTACCAATCATTATTAGTGACCAGGTTTTCATGATAAATTGGCTTCTTCTATTACTGGACCAGCTGGTTAATCTCTCATTTTGATGCAAGAATTAAGTTAAATTCTGAAATTGTTATTGTTGAGCAGCTTTAGTGAGTTTTAAGTGACTCTTATTGGCTGTCATTACTAATCTTTAACGATCTGATTTGAAGTTTCTAATTAATTTGACATCAATATTCATTGGATCTATTTTTTGTTATTCTAAAAATTTCTAATCAATGAGTGTTTCAATTAAATTCTGAAAGCACAGTTGCTAATCATAATTAGGGTTAGGGTTTTCAGTCTTTTATATTTTGTATCAGCTATCCATAGTTCTGAAAATTACATATTGCTGTTGCTGTTAGTGTAGGGTTTCAATTTCATAGTCTAAGCATTTACTTTCAAGCTTCTTATAATCATAAAATACAAAAAAGCTGCAAATTCTGAAAAATACAAAAGGGGAACATTACACTGCTAGACTTGTTGGACCCGACGAGTTGTACAGGGAAGACTCGGCCAAGTCAATAAAAATCAGGGAAAAAAAGAATAAAAAATAAAAAATGCTCGAACATAAAAGAGTGAAAGTCAAGCGTTTTTTGAAGGGTTTGGAGGACTTTTGAAGGCTGTTTAAGAGCGATAAAACTATGAAAAATGACATGTGCCATGAAGGTCTGTGTGGTCTCAAAGAATTTGATTTGGCTTGGTGGTGGAACTTGTGAGGTGCACTGCCCCTTGACCCCACTAGGGGTGCTGCCACTCAACCCATTAGGGGCACTACCCCCAAACCCCCACTCTAGTTTTAAAAAGCAAAAAATAAAAATCATTTTGGGCCATGTTGGATGGAAAAACAACATTATTTTATTCTTTTGATTTTTTCCCAATTAAATGCCAAGTAATTGAATTACATTTATACTTCTAGTTTGCTAAGTCAATCCCTGTCCCAAGTAATACTCCTATGACTGTAGTAGCATTTGTAGACTTTTTTGAGATACAAGTGCATGACTTCACATAGAGCTAGCAATGCTTGGGTGAGCAATACAAGCTCCTTTCTACCATAGTGCATGACTCCATATTGTGATTTTTGTTTTTGATGCCATGGATATCATAATCCACAAGTTTTGTACACTTAACACACTTGACAATATTATATTTAAAAATGTTGTTTCCTTTAGCTAAAATCTGCTTTTATACTCATGTGATTGATGTATACTTGTGTTTGTGATGAAAATAACTTCAATTTGATTAGTTTATTGTGTCTTTAAAGTTTATTTATTGAAGGGTGCATGATAAAAAATTTAAATACTTAAAATTCTCTATATTTCATGGTTTTTTCAATTTTCTGAGTCTTGACTGAGTCTGAGTGCCGAGTCTGAGTCTAGGTCAAAAATCAGCTTGCTGAGTCTGAGCTGAGTCCGAGTTTGGTAACACTGGTTACATTAAAATGGAGCCAAGAAAGGGTCATTTTTCTGAAATTCAATTCCATATTTATACATCTAATGTCACATATATAAACAGTAATTGCTCATTATAGCTAATCATATTATAAGAATATTATGCCATTATTTAAGAATGTGACCATAATAAACATATTTATGACTAGACATTACAGACCTATATGATTCTTATACTCAAATACCACTTGTTTTTAAACCTCATAATTCTGGTGCTAGTAGGGAATGCTGAACTTGTTACTATATACACATATTCAGCGAGTAATTTTATTATTCCACGTACCTTATCTAGTGAGGTCTATGATACTATGATGTAGATTGGGGTTATAAAGTGGCTTATAGGTCCAAATGGCTAAGTTGTGGGTTAACTTATATGGGGCATGCTAATGGGGAAATGTGAACTTGTGGGCTACAAATTCACCCTGTTCTAATGTTATCAGATTGTAGATTGTTAATAGTAGACTCTTCTCCTTTGATAGGCATCATGTGAGATATTATATTTGGTTTTGCTCTCATAATGGGGGATGTTATGGAGTGCATTCTTTATCAAGGATTGTTGTATAGTCAAATTGTAACTTAAAGATATTTCCCTCATTTATATTGACTATTTGGGTACACTGGTACCTCACATATATCTTTTGTGTGTGCATTATCTGATACTCTCAGAAAATTTATATATTTGATGTTTGGTTAATTGCAATGTATTTTTTTAGGCACAAGTATACTTTTTGCTTCATATCTTTGCTAGGTGTCTAAAGCTTTTGATTATCTTAATAGGGTACCTTTTTGTTTATGAATGATTGTGATATAACTTTTTGCAGGATGAAACAGCTTTGCGGTTGGTAAGCGCTTCCCCAGGGACACGTGAATATCGTTCAATCAATATTTTTGTTAAATTCTATTCAGGTACACCTTCCTTGATTTTCCCTTCTTGGAAACAATGACATGTATGATGATCTATTTAACAAAGTGCAAGCATGGAACACAATTGGATGATATATTGCCAAACTTTACATCGAAATACCAATCTTGTGCCTTTTCCTTGAAAAAGCAACTTCAAGGATAAAATTTTTGTATAAGGAAAATGTTTCCTGTTTACAATTGGATGATATTTTTTAAAGCTTCACATCTAAATATCATTCCTCTGCATTTTCATTGAAAAAGCAACTTCAAGGCTAAACTGTTTGTATAAGAAAAATATTTTCTGTTTGGAAATTTATGATAAATGGACTCTTTACAAAATAAAACCAAAATTAAGAAATTACAATGTTACATGCAATTCATACTCATACAACCTAAATATGAAGAAAAATAATCATTGCATTTATAAGCTCAATTCTTATTGCCGATTCAAATGAAATTACAATGCTACATTCTGACTAAATGTTGTACCCATATGAAATTTTTGTATTGTGTCATGTTTCAAGCTAAAATTTGTTGTTTTCCCAAGTTCAATTCATTTTCCCAACCTTATCTAGTTTTGCTTGTTCTCGAGTGTGTTGTCATCTTTGTTGCCCTTTCTAAATATTAATAGGATAATGGAATAAAGCTTTTGAAGCCATTTGTCATAGCAGACAAAGGAAGTTCTTGTCAAAGAAATTTGCTAAGATTGGAGATCGAGCACACACCTGATATAGGAGAATGAATTTGAGTTTTCAAGCGTTTGATTTGCATATATTGGGGTGTGCTAATATGAAGGGAATAGTGTTTTCAGTTTCAAGATTCAAGGCTACATTGTCAGGTGCCAGGCTGAATGAAGAAATTTGAAGGCAAATCTTGAAGTTGTTTCCATGTACAAATATGCGCACTAATGTCCCTTTTTCGGATTCCAACATTTTTGGAAACTCCAACTTTCTTGGAGAGTGCCAACTTTATTGGAAATGTATTTTGACAGTGGCAAAGAGTTCCTGGAGCTAAGATGAGTACAACGGTACTCCCTGTTAGATCTAGGGCACACAACTGAGAGGGGGGGTGAATCAGTTGTACAAAAACTTGCTTCTACTTCAAACACTTGATACTTCTTTGTTAGTTGATAGCATATCAGTTAATCATTCATGAAAGCATAATGCATAAACATAGGAGCAGATAAACACCAACACAATGGACACCAAGATTTTGACGTGGAAACCCGGTTAAGGGAAAAACCATGGGGTGATTAACCCAAGGATTATTCTCTATTAGAAGAATAAGAAAAATGAATGGCACATGCCAATTAGGGCTCACTGTCCGAGCACACTGCTCACAAAGAGGCACACTGCCTACAAGAGACACACTGTCTACAAAGTGATAAGAATCACAAACTTGAACTGGAGATTGACATCTTTACCATGTCTGGATCAGTTCCATTTAAGCCTGAGGTACTTTTCCTCTGCCCTTCGCTCTTTCGCTATACCACACTCATCCGCTGCTCAACACACTTTGAAATGAACTCACAAACCTTTATTTATACAAGACATCGACTTAGGAACAATCATCTAAGTCGGCAATCAACCATAAGGACATTCGCAAGATGATTAATACATCCGATCGGCCACCATAAAAACATTCGCAAGATGAACAACTCATCTGGTCGGCTAGTCTGAACAAGAACTTCATTCGGAAGAATATCTTCAATTCCGGGCTCTACCACCAATGCGGACCGACAACATAACCTCAACATGATCCAAGAACCTTCACAAGCTTGCCTGATTAACCAGGTACATCTGCACTTCCTCTACTCACTGGAATCTCTTCTCCTCTTCATCCGGAACTTCAAGAACACAGTCTGCCACCACTGTCATACTGAAGAAGGTGCTTCCGGACCTCCAAACCTTGTACCAATCGAGATGACACATCACAAAGACATCCCAAACACTCTTTCCAATCCGCAGAGTCTGATAATGCACCTCCGGATCTCACTGGACCTTTTTGTAACAATCTGTCCCTTCGGAGCATCTCCCGGAACCGGTTCTACTTGATCGATCACAACTTTATCATATCTTCATGCGGACCTCTGAAATCTTAACTGGATCATCTCAAGACTCATATCTACAAACCCTTTAATCCACATCCTCTGATTCTCAACCTATTGAGTACATTTGCCTTCTTCTTATCACTGTTCTTCACTGTTCCTGATTGAGACTACTTTTCTCAATATCCTCAACACACAGTGTTGCAAGTATGAGGTGAAACAGTATTGTCATTGATGTCAACATACTCATATTGCATTGACAAGAGGGATTCGATGAGCAGTGTGCTGAGGATATTGAGAAAATTAGCCTCAGTCAGGAACAGTGAAGAACAGTGATGAGAAGAAGGCAAATGTATTGTATAGGATGTGAACCGGAGGATGCGGATTAAAGGGTTTGTAGATATGAGTCTTGAGATGCTTCAGTCAATATTTCAGAGGTCTGCATGAAGATCTGAAGGAGTTGTGGCTGTCGGTGTGGAACCGGTTCCGGTAAGTGTTCAGAGGTGACAGAGGATCACAGAAAGGTCCGGTGAGGTCCGGAACTGTATGATCCTAATCTGTGGATTGGAAGGAGTATTTGGGATGTCCTTGTGATGTGTCATCTCGAGTTGTGTATGATTTGGAGGTCCGGAAATACCTTTTGCATTATGACAGTGGCGACAGACAGTGTTCTTGAAGTTCCGGATGAGGAAGAGAAGAGATTCCAGTACGTAGAGAAAGTGCGGATGTACCTGGTCATTCAGGCAGGCTTGTGAAGGTTCTTGGATCATATTGAGGTTGTGTTGTTGGTCCGCATTGATGGTAGAGCCCAGAATTGAAGATAATCTTCCGGATGAAGTTCTTGCTCTGTTTTGCCGACCGGATGAGTTGTTCATCCTGCGAATGTTCTTGTGGTGGCCGACCGGATGTGTTATTCATCTTGCGGATATTCTTATAGTTGATTGCCGACTTAGATAAGTCGATGTCTTGTATAAATAAAGGTTTGTGAGTCCATTTGAAGCGTCGGAAGTGAGGAAGTGAGTGGTGTGGTGAAGAAAAGCACGAAAGACAGAACAGAGGTTTTTGGCTTAAATGGAACTGATCCGGACATGGTAAAGATGTCATTCTCCAGTTCAAGACTGTGATTCTTATCACTTTGTAGACAGTGTGTCTCCTTGTAGGCAGTGGGCCTCTTTGTGAGTAGTGTGCTCGGGCAGTGAGCCCTAATTGGCAAGTGCCATTTTTGTAATTCCTTATTCTTCTAACAGAGAATAATCTTTGGGTTAATCACCCCGTGGTTTTCTCCCTTAACTGGGTTTCCACGTCAAAAATACTGTCATGTGTTTCTATTTCATAGTATTGTTTGTTTGTTTGATTCAATGCTGCTTTGATTAATAAAGTTCAAAAGGAGAAATAATTAGGATAACTGATTCACCCCCCCCCCCCCCCTCTCAGTTATCAACAATTGGTATCAGAGCCAGGTTCCTCTGAAAGGAGCTTAACCGCTTGAGGAGATCTAGGATGTCGTCATACAAAAAGGATAGTCCGAAGTTCGATGGAACCAATTTCACTCTCTGGAAGGGTCGCATGAAATGTCACTTGGAATGTATGGGAAAAGCATACTTGGCCATGGTTTCAAAACCATATGTACCTCCACAAGGTGGTTCGACAACTCTGAATGAAATCACAGAAGCTGAAAACAATCTGCGGACCAAGGAAGCTCTTCTAAGCGCATTGAATGACTCAGATCTCTCAAATGTTATTGACATACCAACTGCATATGAGATCCTGACTAAACTGGAACTTCTGTATGAAGGAGATGAGTTTGTCAAGAGTGCAAGGTTGCAAAGTCTGAAAGGGAAATTTGAAAGATTGAAGATGAGAGATGATGAAAACATCACTACTTTTATGCCAAGAGTGAATGAACTAGTGTGTGGAATTAGAAATGCTGGTGGAACTCTAGATGAAAATGAGATTGTTTGCAAAATCCTCAGATCCCTTCCTGCTGCCTACAAAATCAAGGTTGTTGCAATTGATGAATTCAGAGCCCCCACAACCGTCACAAGAGAACAATTGGTTGGCAAGCTAGCTGCATTTGAAATGACCGAGTTTGGAGATGATCCTCCCAAGACTGAATCTGCTTTCAAAGCCAGTGCCTATGTGAAAGGCAAACAGAGATTTGATCCGGGAGAAAACTCTTCAAGGAAGATGTCATGGTATGATCAAGCAAGAAGAGACATGGAAGAAGAAGCAGAAACAGCTCAACTTGAAGCCCTCATCGCAAAAAGACTACCAAGAGGATCCGGTAAGTATGAAGGAAAACTACCTTTTAAGTGCTTCAACTGCAATAAGATTGGTCATTTTGCTTCAAGATGTCCGGGAAAATCTGCACGGTCTAATACTAACAGACAAAGGTTTCAAAAGAACTGCTATTATGTTCATGAAGAAGATGACAGTGAAGGAGTAACAGATGATGAATCAGAATTAGGAAGCAAATCCGGAAATGAATGGGTGTTTATTGCCATCAAGGAAGAAGATTCAATACTCTCTGAATCTGTCAATCACAAGGTTGTGGAAAAAGCTTTTGCTGCTCAAGTGGAAGAAAAGGATGATTGGGTTATTGACAGTGGATGTTCTCACCATATGACCGGTGACAAGAATAAGTTTTTGAATTTGGAAAGGTATGAAGGAGGAATGGTAAAATTTGGTGACAATTCTGCTGGCAGAATCAGAGGTAGGGGAACTATTTCCTTTGATGGAAAAAGCAAAACAGGTAATGTACTATATGTTGAAGGATTGAAGCACAATCTTCTCAGTGTTGGTCAGTTAGTAGACAAAGGCTATGATCTCCGGTTTAAGAATGGAAAATGCAGAATCTTTACAAGCTTCGGAACTGAAATTGCATCCGGTACTTAGACAAAAGGTAATATCTTTCATCTGGTTGGTTCAAATAAAAGTTGTCTGTTTGTTCAAGTTGATCTGAGTTGGTTATGGCATAGAAGAATGTGTCATGTAAATTTTGATAACATCATCAAGATAAGCAATACTCAGGCTGTAAGAGATCTTCCAAAATTGATGAAACCTACAAATAGTTTGTGCAAAGAATGTCAGCTAGGTAAACAGAGCAGAGTCTCTTTCAAAAACAAAGATCAGTCCTCTACCGGATTGTTGGAATTAGTACATACTGATCTCTGCGGTCCGACAAGAATCAAGAGTCTGCAAGGTGATAGATATTTCATGTTGTTAATTGATGACCATTCCCGGATGATGTGGGTTACCTTCCTAAAAGAAAAATAGAAGCATTTGAGAAGTTCAAAATCTTCAAAGCTATGGTAGAGAATCAGACCGGATTAAAACTGAAGTGTCTAAGATCTGATAGAGGTGGTGAATTTACATCTAGTGAGTTCATTGACTTTTGTGAGAAGCAGGGTATAAGGAGACAATTGTCTGCTCCTAGGACTCCACAGCAGAATGGAGTAGGTGAAAGAAAGAACCGGACCATCCAGGAAGCTGCCAGGACAATGATGTTGGAAGCAAATGTTCCTCAGATGTTCTGGAAAGAAGCTATTAGCACTGCAGTCTACACTCTAAATCGAGTTCAAATCAGAAACAATACCGGTAAGACCCCCTATGAACTCTGGTTTGGCATCACTCCTACTGTGAAATATTTCAGAGTATTTGGTAGCAAGTGTTATATTAAAAGAGATGAAGATCTAGGAAAGTTTGATGCTAGAAGTGATGAAGGAATTTTCTTGGGTTACTCTACTCAAAGCAAAGCATACCGATGTTACAATAAGAGACTGAGGAAGATGATAGAAAGCACTAATGTGAAAGTTGATGAAGGAATTGAAAAGCCCTCAAGATTTTATGAATTTGATGAAGATGACCAAGACGGTGTTCAGGTTCAAGGAACTCAATCCTCTCCGGTAAGACAGAGTTAGCCTGATCCGGTAAATCAGGAAGAAGAGATAGGTTTGAATGAGCCTGATCAAGAAGCAGCAGTGCAGGATACTCCCAAAATTCCAAGGTATGTAACATTGAACCACTTTGAAGATCAGATCATAGGTGACAGAAGCAAAGGTGTGCAAACTAGAAGGAATGTTGCTCAAAATCAGGATGAATGTTGTCTGATTTCAAAGATTGAACCTAAAACAGTAAATGAAGCCTGCAATGATGAAAACTGGACCAAAGCAATGAAAGATGAATTGATGTCAATTGAGAAAAATCATACTTGGGATCTTGTTCCCAGACCTAGAGACAGGAATGTGATTGGAACCAAATGGGTCTTCCGGAATAAATTAAATGAAGCTGGTGAAGTAATCAGAAACAAAGCTAGATTGGTCTGCAAAGGCTACTCTCAAATAGAAGGAATTGATTTTGAAGAGACCTTTGCTCCGGTGGCAAGAATTGAAGCAGTCAGATTATTTCTTGCATTTGCTGCCTTTAAAGACTTCAAGGTATATCAAATGGATGTCAAGTCTGCCTTCCTAAATGGTGACCTGGAAGAAGAAGTTTACATTGAACAACCGGATGGATTTCAATTGTCTGACAATGATGATATGGTCTGCAAGTTGAAGAAAGCATTGTATGGATTAAAACAAGCTCCAAGAGCATGGTATGAAAGGTTGGATAAGCATCTTGTGCAGATTGGATTTAGCAAAGGTACTGCTAACAGTAACTTATATTTCAAAATTGATCATGAAAACATTTTGGTTGTTGAAGTGTTTGTGGATGATATCATTTTTGGAGGAAGAGATAGTATGTGCAAAACTTTTGCAAATCAGATGAAATGTGAGTTTGAAATGTCTATGCTTGGTGAAATGAATTTCTTCTTGGGTCTGCAAATTACTCAAACAAAGAAAGGGATCTTCATTTCTCAGACCAAATATGTGAAAGAATTGTTAAGGAAATTTGGTATGGAAGATTCAAAGCCAATGAACACTCCCATGGCAACCGGATGTAAGTTGAGCAAAGATGATGACTCCCCAAAGGCAGATCAGACAAAATATAGATCAATGATTGGTGGATTATTGTATCTCACTCAGACCAGACCAGATATAATGCAGGCTATTGGTCTTGTAGCAAGATTCCAGGTTGATCCTAAAGAATCTCATGTTATGGCAATCAAAAGAATTTTCAGATACTTGAAAGGGACAGCTGAGTATGGTCTATGGTACCCTAGAGATCCGGATTTCTCTCTTCATGCTTACATAGATGCAGATTGGGCAGGAGATGTGGATGATCGGAAGAGCACCAGTGGTGGAGCATTCTTTTTGGGGAAGAGATTGGTTTCTTGGCTAAGCAAGAAACAAGATGCAATATCTCTGTCTACAACTGAAGCAGAATACATTGCAGCAGCAAGTAGTTGCACTCAAATCCTATGGATGAAGCAGATGCTAAGAGATATTAAAGTTGAATATGCGGAGCCTATCACAATTTTCTGTGATAGTTCAAGTGCAATTAATATTTCCAAGAATCCGATATTACACTCTAAGACTAAGCACATATCTATCAAGTTTCACTTTTTGAGAGAACAAGTGAACAAGGAAGAAGTCAGGTTGGAGTATGTTCCCTCCAAGGATCAGATTGCAGATATCTTTACTAAACCTCTTCCCAAGGAATCTTTTGAATATCTCCGGGAGAAGTTAGGGGTCATGGCCCCTCCGATGATGAACTAGGATGCACTGATGTGCATCAGTCCGGTGGATATCACAGTCATATCTTGTGATCCGGATTGATGATGGGGAGCTGCTACTAAGGGGGAGCAGCTGGTATGATTCTGATGTGTTAGAATTGCAAGTATGAGCCCTTTGCCATTGATGTCAAAGGGGGAGAGAAGACATGTGAAAAACAAGTAGCTGATGATCAAAGGGGGAGCCGTAAATGAGAAGACATATTGCTGATAGGGGGAGCAGTGACAGAAAGGAGAAGTTCTTGTCTTGATGGTTTTTCACATCATATGTTGCCATCAATGACAAAGGGGGAGATTGTTGCAAGTATGAGGTGAACCAGTATTGTCATTGATGTCAACATACTCATATTGCATTGACAAGAGGGATTCGATGAGCAGTGTGCTGAGGATATTGAGAAAATTAGCCTCAGTCAGGAACAGTGAAGAACAGTGATGAGAAGAAGGCAAATGTATTGTATAGGATGCGAACCGGAGGATGCGGATTAAAGGGTTTGTAGATATGAGTCTTGAGATGCTTCAGTCAATATTTCAGAGGTCCGCATGAAGATCTGAAGGAGTTGTGGCTATCGGTGTGGAACCGGTTCCGGTAAGTGTTCAGAGGTGACAGAGGATCACAGAAAGGTCCGGTGAGGTCCGGAACTGTATGATCCTAATCTGCGGATTGGAAGGAGTATTTGGGATGTCCTTGTGATGTGTCATCTCGAGTTGTGTATGATTTGGAGGTCCGGAAATACCTTTTGCATTATGACAGTGGCGACAGACAGTGTTCTTGAAGTTCCGGATGAGGAAGAGAAGAGATTCCAGTACGTAGAGAAAGTGCGGATGTACCTGGTCATTCAGGCAGGCTTGTGAAGGTTCTTGGATCATATTGAGGTTGTGTTGTTGGTCCGCATTGATGGTAGAGCCCGGAATTGAAGATAATCTTCCGGATGAAGTTCTTGCTTTGTTTTGCCGACCGGATGAGTTGTTCATCCTGCGAATGTTCTTGTGGTGGCCGACCGGATGTGTTACTCATCTTGCGGATATTCTTATAGTTGATTGCCGACTTAGATAAGTTGATGTCTTGTATAAATAAAGGTTTGTGAGTCCATTTGAAGCGTCAGAAGTGAGGAAGTGAGTGGTGTGGTGAAGAAAAGCACGAAAGACAGAACAGAGGTTTTTGGGCTTAAATGGAACTGATCCGGACATGGTAAAGATGTCATTCTCCAGTTCAAGACTGTGATTCTTATCACTTTGTAGACAGTGTGTCTCCTTGTAGGCAGTGGGCCTCTTTGTGAGCAGTGTGCTCGGGCAGTGAGCCCTAATTGGCAAGTGCCATTTTTGTAATTCCTTATTTTTCTAACAGAGAATAATCTTTGGGTTAATCACCCCGTGGTTTTCTCCCTTAACCGGGTTTCCACGTCAAAAATACTGTCATGTGTTTCTATTTCATAGTATTGTTTGTTTGTTTGATTCAATGCTGCTTTGATTAATAAAGTTCAAAAGGAGAAATAATTAGGATAACTGATTCACCCCCCCCCTCTCAGTTATCAACACACAGCTCATCCAAACCTTCTTACCAATGCAATATGAGTATGTTGACATCAATGACAACACTAGTTAACCTCATACTTGCAACAATCTCCCCCTTTGTCATTGATGGCAACATATGATGTGAAAAACCATCAAGACAAGAACTTCTCTTTTCTGTCACAGCTCCCCCTATCAGCAACAACTCTTCACATGTCTTCTCTTCCTTTACTACTCCCCCTTTGATCATCAATCACTTATTTTTCACATGTCTTCTCTCCCCCTTTGACATCAATGGCAAAGGGCTCATACTTGCACTTGTAACATATCAGAATTATACCAGCTGCTCCCCCTTAGTAGCAGCTCCCCATCATCAATCCGGATCACAAGATATGACTGTGATATCCACCTGACTGATGCACATCAGTGCATCCTAGTTCATCACCGGAGGGGCCATGACCCCTAACTTCTCCCGGAGATACTCAAAAGAGTCCTTGGGAAGAGGTTTAGTAAAAATATCTGCAATCTGATCCTTGGAGGGTACATACTCCAATCTGACTTCATCCTTGTTCACTTGTTCTCTCAGAAAGTGAAACTTGATAGATATGTGCTTGGTCTTAGAATGCAACACCGGATTCTTAGAAATGTTTATTGCACTTGAATTATCACAGAAAATTGTGATAGGCTCCTCATATTCTACTTTCATGTCTCTTAACATCTGCTTCATCTATAAAATTTGAGTGCAACTACTTGCTGCTGCAATATATTCTGCTTCAGTTGTAGACAGAGATATTGCCTCTTGTTTCTTCCTTAGCTAAGAAACCAATCTCTTTCCCAAGAAGAATGCTCCACCACTGGTGCTCTTCCAGTCATCCACATCTCCTGCCCAATCTGCATCTGTATATGCATGAAGAGAGAAATCTGGATCTCTAGGGTACCATAGACCATACTCAACTGTTCCTTTCAAGTACCTAAAAATTCTTTTGATTGCCATAACATGAGATTCTCTAGGATCAGCCTGGAATCTTGCCACAAGACCAACAACTTGCATTATATTTGGTCTAGTCTGAGTGAGATACAACAATCCACCAGTCATTGATCTATACTTTGTCTGATCTGCCTTTGGAGAGTCATCATCTTTGCTCAACTTATATTCGGTTGCCATAGGAGTGTTCATTGGCTTTGAATCTTCCATACCGAATTTCCTCAACAATTCTTTCACATATTTGGTCTGAGAAATGAAGATCCCTTTCTTTGTTTGAGTAATTTGCAGACCCAAGAAGAAATTCATTTCACCAAGCATAGACATTTCAAACTCACTTTTCATCTGATTTGCAAAAGTTTTGCACATACTATCTCTTCCTCCAAAAATGATATCATCCACAAACACTTCAACAATCAAAATGTTTTCATGATCAATTTTGAAATATAAGTTAGTGTCAGCAGTACCTTTGTTGAATCCAATCTGCACAAGATGCTTATCCAACCTTTCATACCATGCTCTTGGGGCTTGCTTCAATCCATACAATGCTTTCTTCAACTTGCAGACCATATCATCATTATCAGACAATTGAAATCCATCCGGTTGTTCAATGTAAACTTCTTCTTCCAGATCACCATTTAGGAAGGTAGACTTGACATCCATCTGATATACCTTGAAGTTTTTGAAGGCAGCAAATGCAAGAAATAATCTGACTGCTTCAATTCTTGCCACCGGAGCAAAGGTCTCTTCAAAATCAATTCCTTCTATTTGAGAGTAGCCTTTGCAGACCAATCTAGCTTTGTTTCTGATTACTTCACCAACTTCATTCAGTTTGTTCCGGAAGACCCATTTGGTTCCAATCACATTCTTGTCTCTAGGTCTGGGAACAAGATCCCAAGTATGATTTTTCTCAATTTGCATCAACTCTTCCTCCATTGCTTTTGTCCAATTTTCATCATTGCATGCTTCATTTATTGTCTTAGGTTCAATCTTTGAAATTAGACAACATTCATCTGAATTTTGAGCAATTTTCCTCCTTGTTTGTACCCCTTTGCTTCTGTCACCTATGATCTGATCTTCAGAGTGATTTAAAGTTACATACCTTGGAACTTTGGGAGTCTCTTGTACTGTTGTTTCTTGATCAGGTTCATTCAGACAAACCTCTTCTTCCTAATTTACCGGATCAGTCTGAATCTGACTTTCAGGAAGGGATTGAGTTCCTTGAATCAGAGCACCATCCTGATCATCTTCATCATATTCATAAAACCTTGAGGGCTTCTCAATTCCTTCATCAACCTTCACATTTGTACTTTCTATCATCTTTTTCAGTCTCTTATTGTAACACTGGTATGCTTTGCTTTGAGTGGAGTAACGCAAGAAAATTCCTTCATCACTTCTAGCATCAAACTTTCGTAGATCTTCATCTCTTTTGATGTAACACTTGCTACCAAATACTCTGAAATATCTCACAGTAGGAGTTATACCAAACCAAAGTTCATAAGGAGTCTTACCGGTATTGTTTCGGATTTGAACTCGGTTAAGAGTGTAAACTGCAGTACTGACAGCTTCTCTCCAAAACATCTGAGGAACATTTGCTTCCATCATCATTGTCCTGGAAGCTTCTTGGATGGTCCGGTTCTTTCTCTGAACTACTCCATTCTGCTGTGGAGTCCTAGGAGCAGACAACTGTCTCTTTATGCCTTGCTTCTCACAAAAGTCTATGAATTCACCGGATGTGAATTCACCACCTCTATCAGACCTTAGACACTTCAGTTTCAATCCGGTCTGATTCTCTACCATAGCCTTGAAGATTTTGAACTTCTCAAAGGCTTCTGATTTCTCTTTCAGAAAGGTCACCCACATCATCCGGGAATGATCATCAATCAGTAACATGAAATATCTATCACCTTGCATACTTTTGGTTCTTGTCGGACCACATAGATCAGTATGAACTAATTCCAATAATCCGGTAGAGGACTGATCTTTGCTTTTGTAAGAGACTCTGCTCTGTTTACCTAGCTGACATTCTTTGCACAAACTATTTGTAGGTTTTACCAATTTTGGAAGATCTCTTACAGCCCGAATATTGCTTATCTTGATGATGTTATCAAAATTTACATGACACATCCTTCTATGCCATAGCCAACTCTGATCAACTTGAACAAATAGACAACTTTTATTTGAACCAACCAGATGGAAGATATTACCTTTTGTTTGAGTACCGGATGCAATCTCAGTTTCAGAGCTTTCAAAGATCCTGCATCTTCCATTTTTGAACCGGAGATCATAACCTTTGTCTACTAACTGTTCAACACTGAGAAGATTGTGCTTCAATCCTTCAACATACAGTACATTACCAGTTTTGCTCTTTCCATCAAAAGAAATAGTTCCCCTACCTCTGATTCTACCTGCAGAATTGTCACCAAACTTTACCATTCCTCCTTCATACCTTTCTAAATCTAAGAACTTGTTCTTGTCATCTGTCATGTGGTGAGAGCATCCACTGTCAATAACCCAATCATCCTTTTCTTCAACTTGGGCAGCCAAAGCTCTTTCTACAACCTTATGATTGACAGATTCAGAGGATATTGGTTCTTCTTCCTTAATGGCAATAAACACCCATTCATTTCCGGATTTGTTTCCTATTTCTGATTCATCATTTGTTACTCTTTCATTGTCATCTTCTTCATTAACATAATAGCAGTTCTTTTGAAACCTTTGTCTGTTAGTATTAGACCTTGTAGATCTTTCCGGACATCTTGAAGCAAAATGACCAATCTTATTGCAGTTGAAGCACTTAAAGGGTAGTTTTCCTTCATACTTACCGGATCCTCTTGGCAATCTCTTTGCAATGAGGGCTTCAAGTTGAGCTATTTCTGCTTCTTCCTCTTCCATGTCTTTCCTTGCTTGATCATACCATGACAGCTTCCTTGAAGAGTTCTCTCCCGGATCAAATCTTTGTTTGCCTTTCACATAGGCACTGGCTTTGAATGCAGATTCAGTCTTGGGGGGATCATCTCCAAACTCAGTCATTTCAAATGCAGCCAGTTTGCCAGCCAGTTGCTCTCTTGTGACAGTTGTATGGGCTTTGAATTCATCACTGGCAGCAACCTTGATTTTGTAGGCAGCAGGAAGGGATCTGAGAATTTTGCAAACAATTTTATTTTCATCTAGAACTCCACCAGCATTCTTGATTCCACACACTAGCTCATTCACTCTTGGCATAAAGGTAGTGATATTTTCATCATCTCTCATCTTCAATCTTTCAAATTTCCCTTTCAGACTTTGCAACCTTGCACTCTTGACAAACTCATCTCCTTCATACAGAAGTTCCAGTTTAGTCCAGATCTCATATGCAGTTGGTAGGTCAATAACATTTGAGAGATCTGAGTGATTCAATTCGCTTAGAAGAGCTTCCTTGGTCCGCAGATTGTTTTCAGCATCTGTGATTTCATTCAGAGTTGTCGGACCATCATGTGGAGGAACATATGGTTTTGAGACCATGGTCAAGTAAGTTTTTCCCATACACTCCAAATGACATTTCATGCGACCTTTCCAGAGAGTGAAGTTGGTTCCATTGAACTTCAGACTATCCTTCTTGTATGACGACATCCTGGATCTCTTCAAGCGGTTAAGCTCCTTTCAGAGGAACTTGGCTCTGATACCAATTGTTAGATCTAGGGCACACAACTGAGGGGGGGGTGAATCAGTTGTACAAAAACTTGCTTCTACTTCAAACACTTGATACTTCTTTGTTAGTTGATAGCATATCAGTTAACCATTCATTAAAGCATAATGCATAAACATAGGAGCAGATAAACACCAACACAATGGACACCAAGATTTTGACGTGGAAACCTGGTTAAGGGAAAAACCACGGGGTGATTAACCCAAGGATTATTCTCTGTTAGAAGAATAAGAAAAATGAATGGCACATGCCAATTAGGGCTCACTGCCCGAGCACACTGCTCACAAAGAGGCACACTGCCTACAAGAGACACACTGTCTACAAAGTGATAAGAATCACAAATTTGAACTGGAGATTGACATCTTTACCATGTCTGGATCAGTTCCATTTAAGCCCGAGGTACTTCTGCTCTGCCCTTCGCTCTTTCGCTATACCACACTCATCCACTACTCAACACACTTTGAAATGAACTCACAAACCTTTATTTATACAAGACATCGACTTAGGAACAATCATCTAAGTCAGCAATCAACCATAAGGACATTCGCAAGATGATTAATACATTCGGTCGGCCGCCATAAGAACATTCGCAAGATGAACAACTCATCCGGTCGGCTAGTCTGAACAAGAATTTCATCCGGAAGAATATCTTCAATTCCGGGCTCTACCACCAATGCGGACCGACAACATAACCTCAACATGATCCAAGAACCTTCACAAGCTTGCCTGATTAACCAGGTACATCCGCACTTCCTCTACTCACTGGAATCTCTTCTCCTCTTCATCCGGAACTTCAAGAACATAGTCTGCCGCCACTGTCATACTGAAGAAGGTGCTTCCGGACCTCCAAACCACGTACCAATCGAGATGACACATCACAAAGACATCCCAAACACTCTTTCCAATCCGCAGAGTCTGATAATGCACCTCCGGATCTCACCGGACCTTTTTGTAACACTCTGTCCCTCCGGAGCATCTCCTGGAACCGGTTCTACTTGATCGATCACAACTTTATCATATCTTCATGCGGACCTCTGAAATCTTAACTGGATCATCTCAAGACTCATATCTACAAACCCTTTAATCCACATCCTCTGATTCTCAACCTATTGAGTACATTTGCCTTCTTCTTATCACTGTTCTTCACTGTTCCTGATGGAGACTACTTTTCTCAATATCCTCAACACATAGCTCATCCAAACCTTTTTACCAATGCAATATGAGTATGTTGACATCAATGACAACACTAGTTAACCTCATACTTGCAAAACTTTCCAAGTACGGATTTGACATTCTGGGAACACTCCACACTTCTTGGAGAAGTCCGTCATCTGGGGAGAGTTTCAACCTTCATATAGAGTGATATTCTATGCACTTAAGATATTGGTGGTGTGGTTAGAATTCATATTTAGGCTTTTTAATATTTTCCGTAACATTGGTGGTTGTGCAGAAAATAATTAAATTATTAAATGGTTAAATATTTAAATTGTTGAAAAGTGAAAAACTAAAAGACAACTTATATTTAATTATTTAAAAGGTAATTATTTAAGTTTGGAGAGATAAATATTTAATTAAAACAAATGTTAATTACCTTTTAGGGTTGGATAGAAAGTGATAAAAATTTTTTTTTGGAAAAGGGAAAACATTCTATTCATTATCAAATTATGAAACCCTATTTGCAGAGCTTGAGCATATTGTTCAAATTTTACCCTGAGGACGAAAACCCTCTTGGTTTATCCAGGAATTGGAAGATGAAAACCTTTTGGGTCTCATTGTTGGCTTCATACAGAGGTCAAATTTGTGCTGATTGCAAGAAGTTTGTGTGGAGAATTTATTCATACAGGAAAATATAGAAAATCATATATATTTTAGTTGTGCATAAGATAGTGATATTTTCTAATCATTATTACCAGCAGTGGAGATTAATCATAAATCTTAGATTTGTGAATATTGGAGACTATTTGAAAGCAGGCCATACCAGATTATGATTGGCTGTACCATAATAAATGGTTGATATTAAGCAACAAAGGGTTCCATACCATTGTTTTATGCTAGGCGCTCAAGTTAGAGAGTTGTCATACCATTAAAAAAGAAAAGTATTGTTTTAAAAAGGCTATATCGTGTAATATCCCAAATGGGGATATTTTTGCCTATTTTTGGATTTATGGGTTTTTGTAATGTCTCCTTCCTAGGCTAGCACTTGTGTATCGGGCTTAGTCTACTATACGGATGAGTGTGGTCAGGGGACCCACGGTGATGTGGCTCACCTAAGCTCAAACAACGCTTCCAGAGTGATGAGATGGTTTCCTTTTGAAGGGAGTTGCCAGTTGGCTTTTTCTGGAGCGAGTTTGGGCCATTTGGCCAAACTTACTATTTATATTAGGGGCTCATGGACTCTGAACGAGTCGGTGCAACGGTCCGAAAACATGTCGACATTCCATTGGCCAGCTTAGTGGTACTACGGAAGCCTGAAGAGACCGTTCGAATTAATATTTTTTTTTTAGTTTGGGTATACCCGGGTTTTTTAGCCTGGTCCGGGCCCAGAGAGACCCTTACGGGGGATCTCTTCCCATGGCCTTATCGCCACCTGAGACCACAACTGGGGGGTCTTCATCCCCAATGGGCACTATCACTTGGGCATTAACGCCCTTAGTTCAAATTTGCGAGCTCGTTGGCCCAGCGAAGGCCCACAGCCTGCAAGCACGCCAGCCCAATGGAGGATCCAGAAAGGATCCTGCGAGCACACTAGCCCAGCGAAGGCACAAAGCCTGCGAGCTCATTGGCCCAGTGGGGATTTGAACCTGGGTGGTGATCACCGCAACCAAGTAAACTCACCACCACGTTGTGCCCCGAAGGGCCGTTCGAATTAATATTTTAATAATAGACATATTTAAGTTAAATTAAAGATATAACTTAATACATTTGTTATTAAAAGTGACTTTATTGTATAGTATGAACTTTATGTAATATTTTGAGTTTATAAAGTCACTTTATGTGGGCGCCCAAGGCATGAGGAGAATAATAAAAAGTTAAAATATTTCAAATCCCAAAAAGGGGCGTTGAGGGAAGAGGAATAAAAGAAAGAAAAGTGAATTCATTTCATTCATTCACTATTGCATATTTTCTCTAAGTCTGAGCTTTGTTCATGTGAGCAAGGGTTTGAACCAGCTACATTGGAGACGACAACCTCCATTGTTGAGAGCATCTGTGGGGTTGAAAGACACTCCCAGGGTGTTGTTTGAGTGGCCTTATTTCAGGGGTTACTAGTGAGCTTCATTGTGAGTAACCAGCATTGTCGCGGAGGGGATTTTATTGATATATCTTCAAGTTTTTGTCACTATAATTGTTGGAGGACATCGACAAATAGATTGCAAGTGATAGACGGGAATTTTGGGGTGTTTTGTGATAGTTTCTTGCTGCCAAGAGGGCCGTACCTTTTCAGCTAGCTGGCCATACCATTTGGAAGGATATTGAGGTGTTTTGGGAAACTTATGTGCTGAATCTACCTCCTAGCTAGGCATTGGATATTAGCAGATTGAAACAGAGATTTTAGTGGTGATATGAGGTAGTTTTGTTATGTGTTGGAAGCTGTTTGAGTTCCCAGCAGGTCGTACCAGCCATAACAGGGTTCGTGGGACAGTATAGCAGGCAGTACATTAGTTTTGGTGCCTTTGGAGGTCTTCAAAGAGGCGACTCTTCTTGCATGTCTGCTGTACGTTGCTATGTGGATAGAAATTTCTGAGTTTGCATTGTTTGTAGGGGTTTTCATGAGCCTCAATTGCTGTAATACATTACATTCAGACTGATGTTTATGAAAGCGAATGGGTATGTCCATTCTTTGAACCTACTTGCATTTATCTACATGGGTATTGTTTATATTTGATATATATTGTATTTCCATTGAAAACAAGCATTTGGGTATCTCTATTTCTTGCTATTTTCGCATATATGTACGTGCATGTTTCTATGTCAAAAATGCAAAAAACCCAAAACGCATCAGGTATCAACTAAATCATAGAAAACATAAGATGGCAGGACATTATAGTTTTCCAAATGAAACTTGTTTGGAATGACTGATTTTTCTTACTTTGAAATCTGCCCTAATTTCTGCCCAAAACCCTAATTTCTGATTTTGTTTCCTGCTCTTAAACGTGTAATCATAACACCCAAATATGCATCCAAACATAGCACACAATGATGGCAAATGATACTTAACATTACAATTCACATCTCCCATGAATTACACCATGAAATACACATTCTAGGGCATCAAACATTAATCAAGTAAGTCTGATTTTCTGAGTTAGACACTGCTGCTACAAAAATGGAAGTTCTGATCTGAATTTTCAATGGATCATAGGGCATAAACAAACCAAACATTGCCTAGAATTTCTGCCTTACAAATCAGTCTTATAACATATGAAAGTACATACCAATGTTATGCAAAATAGGAAGCCAAGTGATAAACCCTAGCTGGACGAATTACATCAGCTATGCATAGATGTCCAAACACATACAAATGAATGATGCTCAATGACCTCTCCAAGGATGGCGCTCCAAAGTAGGGTTAAACCCTAAGCCAAGTGATGACAAAATGGTGCAGGAGCTTCAGTTTAGTCATTTTTTCGAATATAACATTTTGTGACCTTGTTAATTTTGGTCTTTCCTAAGGCTTTGAAAGCCATTTTGATATTTTGTAATAAAGACTTAGTCATTTAGGTTGACTAGTCCGTGAGGATGTTGATAAGACCTATTTTATAGGAGATTTTCTTTTAGAAACTTGTTTTTTTATGAAAAACAGTTTGTTCCATCGATTTACTGCCTTCATGGGCAGTTGTACGGACAAGAATAGGAATTGGAAAGGTCAAGAAACTTTCCAAAAACTCTAATCTGTATAAACATGCCAAAAATGAATAGAAGGAAGGAGTCTTTAAAGGGAAAAAGCTGTTTTTTTATGTTTTTGCTGAAAATAGTCTTCTTGTACGGCCTGGTACGGATCTTTTGTGAGTTGAAATGTTAGAAATTTGTTAGCTCTGCAAAATACCTTTCATTTGCATCTATTTGGAGTTCTTGACATTCTTGTAGAAGGTAGAAACAATCTAGATTGCACAAACTGTTTTGAAACCCTCTTAGCTAGGGTTTGTGACCAAAAATGGTGAATTCTTCCTCTATCCTCTGAAAGTTTCAACCATTTTCAGAAGGATGGGGAAGATTAGGTTAGGTTTTGCTGCTTTCCATGGTTTGCAGGTTGAAGACTCCTCCAAGTGCTTGGCATGATCCTAGCTAGTCAAAAACAGTGACTAGTTGGAAGAAATGGTGTAAGAACAATGCTTGTCTTGAAAACAGCCACGTGCACAGTCAAATGGAGATTGGGTTTGATGTCTTGAAGCAAGGACAGACCTCTGAGATGGATTGGTAGGGCCTGAGAAGGCAGGCTTACTACATTCTTTACAAAAAATCTGATTTAGACCATCTTCTTGGAGAAAAAGACAGTTTTCTGATTTCTGTACGTTAGTAGTACAATACGGCTGTATGGTGGAGGAGGAGTACCCGTTCCCTGTAGGCATTTGGATGATGCATTGATTGTTGATCGTCATTAAGAGTTATGAGTGTTGAATATTGTGTAAATGTTCTCTTTGCTTACAAGTTAACCTTTTTTTTAAGACTGTTTCTTGAAGACAGTCACAACAGCCGTACTATTTCTGTCAGAGCAAGTACTGTGGTGGGGTGTTGAGTCAGAGACCTCAAGTGGATCCTGTCCTTGTGAATGCATGTGGTGTTTTGATCCTTGTTGGAGAGGAGTTGATGCAGGTTTAACTATCACAAAGGCTACAAAACATAACTGTCACCTTAACACTGTCATAGGACAGCAAACTGTATTTACTGTCCTCTGCCCTGCAAAACAAAATATGACTGATGTTTGTGAGTAAATGGTGGTTTGATCTCATTGAATGTTTATTGTGCATTTAAAGATACCAGGGCTTTGGGAGTCAAGAAGGGTAGGATTGGTTTGTCGAGGTCCACACATTCTTGAAATGCTGTTTCCCTATGACAGTCATAAAACAGTCTTTCTACAATTTGCTGTCCTGATGCATGTGAGTAATGGTTACTTGATCACATGGAATGTTTAATGTGCAATGAGTGTTGATGGTCATTTGAAACCCTTGAGAGGTTGATTGAACTAATTCCATAAGACTTAGATCTTCTTCAACCGCTGTCCTACAACAGTCCTGCTGTTGTCACTGTCCTTGCCTAGAGAATGCAGAAATTGGTCTTTTGGTCAGAGACCTTATGATAGTCATGACAAATATGTGTCAATAATCATATGTGGGCATTGTTGGTAGAGGTGTGGGTAGGAAGTTGTGAGTCCAACAAAGGTGGATTGTGTAGAAAAGTGGGATTGAGCAGTAACTCTCCAAGGTGAGGGTTGGGCAGCCTGTGAGGAGGACACTAGATAGTGGTCCTAGGCTAGATAAATCTCAGGAATAGCCTTGTGTAGGCTTTGTAAACATAAACACTTTTGGAAACCTCTTGTAGGAAGTTGAGTAACTTAAGTTCATTAAGTGAACTTCTTAGTCTTTACCTTACCTCTGCATCACAAAACCACCAAAGAGATCTCCTTCAACAAGGGCGAAACAGGGCTGCACATCTGCTGCTCCAAATCTTCAATGATGAAGTCATGAAGATAGAAGAGACTTATATACATGAGGATTCAGCTTGCAGCCATGGGACATAAATTATGGCACATGACACACTTGATTTTCCATTGGAGAGTTCCCCTTGACCTGCACCAATTGATGAGCACTCACTTATGGGGGAAGAGGAGATTAGGGTCTATGAAGACATCACTAAAAGGCATGAGGTAAGGTCTGATTTTCTGGTTTTTAACAACAGTCCTTTGTCTTCACCTCATCATGACATGACTGCCAAGAGGATCAGCCTTGTGGCATGTGTTTTTCATGGAGAGACTCATGTCAAATCAGCTTTGGATGAAGAGCATGCAACAACGATGAAGGAGATGTTTGAGATGGTGGAAGGCACTATAAAGATGTATGACAGCAGTTCTGATTTTATTCAGAACAGCAGTCTTTCACTCTTGCATAATCATATGTTGGCAGCCCTTACACATGAGAATGGGATTGGGAAGACCTCTTCTATTGTTGGCTTTCATTTTGGAGACAAACATGAGGTCTTAATTGTTTGTCCAAGATCCAAGAGGAATGGGTTAGTTCAGCATGATGTGTGGCATATGAGGAATGAGTCTTGTAGGGTGGCCAAGCGAGTGGAGCAATCAGATTTGAGGTATGATTCAGAGTTCCTTGATTGTTTACTTCATGAGGAGTTGATCATAGTCTTGGATGGCATTATAGAGTATACACTTGGTAGATCAGCCACTAGTGTAGATAGAGCTATGGGTAATCTAGTTTGGATTGGGCCTTTGACCATTCATTGAGCACTTGAGGAGTTTGCTTGTGAGGAGTTCTATCATGTTGATGACTTTTTGGTAGGATGTGTAGCTGCTCTATTTCAGAGATTGGTAATGCATACCATGGAGACACTTGCATTTTTGGTGGAGAATTGCAACTGATCTATGTGCCTAGGTATGGAGACATTGCTATGGTTTTTGATTTTGAGGCACTAATGGGTGTATTGCAGCTGGACTATGGCATTGGGCTTGGTGGTGAGCGTGATGACATTGGTTTTCCAACCCTAATTCATGGAGATCTATGTAGTCGGTCATAATTGTAGTCGGCCGTAGTCGGCCAAGTAAATAATCATAAATTAATTAGTGTTGTTTTGTTAGGAGTGTTATCGGGAATTAACCCCGACGGTTGGATAGTTATAGAGTCGTTGCCAACGGTTGGTATCTCAACCAACCTTGGCCAAGTTATATATTGGCTTAATACTTTGTAGTCGGGGCGACCCCACAGCATTGTAACATTGTAGTGTAATACTGATATATTCAATGAATGGGAACAATGCTTTATTCTGTGCAATGCTGTTATAATTTCATGCTCTGTGTTATGCACTATACTACTTAATTCTGTTTATTTCATATTCTGTGAAACACACCCTATTGCGGTAAACATTTGGCGCCGTTGCTAGTTCGAAAACGGGTTGAGGGTGACAAGTTGATGACAAGTTGAGACCATCGGATGACAAGTTGGCTATCGATGACAAGTTGAGTCGTCGAAAACTATCGGACAAGTGGCATCGTTAGAAACAAGCAAACCGTCGTCGGGTGTAACCAGGGTCGAAAAAAAATTAAAAAAAAAATAAAAAAATAAAAAAATGAAGATGGCGTCGTGATAGGGCAGCCGACCGAAGAGCCAGTACAAGCAAACGAGGATCGTGAAGACGCTCTCAGACGAGAGATCCCTCAGTCGGTCATCTGGGATCAATTGCATGTCGACCATCTCCTCACCCGAGTAGTAATTAATGCCCATACAACTCAATAAGGATAAGAACCGAGTACCAAGTGGGCATGAAACACCAGAGGAAAGAACACGAATATCATTGAGATTAAAGGAGCAAGAAGAACGAAGGAAAACACGGAGACAAATTGTCAATGAACATCATCATGCCAACGAAGGAATTTTCAAGACACCGCTGACAAATAAAGAAAAAGGGAATGAAAATGAATTGACAGAAGAAATTGAAAACAACATATGCCGCATCGGAGAGTTATCCATATCGGACGACGAAGGGCCGAGAGTTGGAAGATCTGAGCCTAAGACCCCAGGGCAGAGGGAGTATCAGAATGAACCCGAGGAGACTCAAGGTGTAGAGGACGTTGACAGAGGACGCGGGGAAGACTCGAACGTGGCCGAGAGTGCAAGTGACGCACCAGAACGTTGCAAGAGAACCAGTCCAGTCAGGTCCAATGCACAAGGAGGGCATCGGGGAAGGATGGTGACTCCGTCAGCCGAGAGGCAAAAGCTGCCAAAATTTATGGGGGATGGGTCAGAAGATCCAGTACGACACTGTAAGACGTGCGAGATGATTTGGATAGCCAATGGGCAAGATGATGTGGACTACTGGTTGAAAGCATTTCTAGCGACACTGAGAGATAGTGCCATCGATTGGTACACAGAGTTGGCCCAAGCACACAGGGCATCATGGAGATTACTTAAGAAGGCATTCCAAGACGAATTCAAACTTCTGAGGGATGACAGTGAAATTGTAGCGGAGATCTACAGTACGAAGCAAGGGAAGCACGAGAATGTGCGAACCTACAACCGGAGACTGAAAGAATTGTTGGGAAAATTGGAGACTCAGCCGGCCGATGGGCTGAAGAAGCGATGGTTCATCGAAGGGTTGCGTCCATCGCTGAGAAAGAAAATGAAAGTCGTGCCTCCGTCATCATACGATGAAGCGTACAATCGAGCGATGGATATAGAGAGTGAAAATAAAATATCCTTCCAAGGGAAAAGGAAGACGGACGATGAGGATAGTACGGATGACAACAGCGACAGTGAGTCCAAGACCGTGCAAGCACTCAGGAAGGACATGATGAGAATGATGAAAGAACTGAAGGCCGACAAGGAGAGTACGAGGGAAGCCAGAGAACTGTGGTGTACAGATTGCAAGGGGGAAGGTCATACAAAGGCAAATTGTCCGAAAAAATTGTTTTGTGATATCTGCCAAGTGATGGGACATTCCATCAAGGAATGCCCATACAATTTGAAAGCAAGGGGTACGCAAGTACTCTTCACTCAAGGAGAACCGTCAATCCCACCGAACACACCACCAAAGCCCCAGTACAATAGCCATGCATCCCCTGGAAGTTACCAAAGCAATAGGAGTCCGAGAAATAGATTGCAGTATGACAGCAAGGGGCGACCTATGATACAGTGCCGGCAATGCAACGAGTGGGGACACTTTGCAAGAGAATGCCCGAACAACAATCAGAACACAATAAATGCATTATGCAAGTGGTGCGGGCCTGGAGATCATGAAGAAAAAGATTGCCCAAAGCAAAAAGGGGTGAACATGATCAGTTTCAAGGAAAATGATGGAGAAATCCTTGCTACCACCCGAGCACAGTGGAAAAAGGCCACTTATCCAGATCCCCGTACGGAAAAAGAAAGACTCCGTGAGGCACAAAAGGAAGTGGAAGCTGCCATGAAAACCGAACGGAGGAACTCAGACAAAAAGGCAACCGCAACCCTACGATCGGAATCGGACAAGAACATAACAAGCCAAGTACTGCAAGCTACCATACCAATTAAATTGGCAGACCTCCTCCAAAGCTTGCCTCAGTTAAAAGTAGCAATATCCAAGGTAATGGAAGACAACTCGCACGAAGGCCAAGCCCACACAACAGAAGATGTTATAGTAGAACCCCCGCCAACGGGAGAACAAGTACTTGACCCGAGGTTGCTAGCGGTTGACACCGGGAAGAAACCGGCCGTAGTGCATATGGAAATACTTGGGAGAAATATGACAAATACAATAGTCGACGGGGGATCTGGAGTAAACGTATTACCGGAAGAAATCTGGAAAAGCCTCGGGAAGCCTACTCTATGGCCACAAAACTTCCAGTTAGTGGGAGCCGACCAGCACGGGATCAAGGCGCTGGGAGTGCTAATGGCTCAAAAAGTAAGAATTGGTACCCAGCAATTTTTGTTAAATTTTGTAGTCATAACAGCACATAATGCGTCGTACGATGCATTACTCGGCCGAGGATGGCTAATAGCCGCCAAGGCCAACCACAACTGGAAGAAAAACACTCTGTTCATAGAAAATAGACGTAAGAAGTTTGTCATTGATTTGAAGACACAAACCGTCAGCGAAGAGTTGGCGTCAGATTCTGATTCGGATGAAGGGAACTCGACAGAAGGTGGGAAGGGGCCAATGGAGCCCGATGATGAAGGGGTGCTGGAATTACAGGAATGCTCAGAAGACGAGACAAAATCATTTAGTGGGCTCTTCCACTGGCAGATGGAAGATTACGAGTTCTTTTAACCGGAATGTAATATGATTTCAATAAAAGAAGTCGGCGAGAGCTCTCCGATGAACAATGCAAGTCCTGGCAATGCAAGTCATGGCAGTGCAATTCTTGGCAAAACTCGGTTGAAGAGTGAAACACTCGGCAACTGTGGAAGTCTAGGCAACTCTCGGCCGACGAGTGGAAGTCTGGGCAACTGTAGGCCGACGAGTGAAACATTGTTCACGAATGAAGCACTTGATGGATGGACAAACACTCGACCACTTGGTAAGAAGGAACCAGTAATGAGTGACAAAGGGGAGGAAGGCAATAATCAGCCGAAAGTAACAGAGCAAATAGTGGTAGAGACAAGTCGACCAGGAGAGGCACAAAAAGAATATACGGAGGGTGAAGCGAAGATAAATAATACACTTGCACATAAATTTGAACCAGACAAGGTGATCAGGTATGAGGAGCCATTGACAAGCAAGGTGATTAGGGATGATGAAACTAACGACGGGAAGACAACATTGAAAATATCGGCCAAAAAGAGACCATACAGAAGGAATAAGGACTATAGAGTACTTCCGTCGACTTGCAATGTTTTGGCGATCGGTGACAATCAACAGAGAAAAAATGATGTTCAAAAGTCAGATAGTTTAATTTTTCTGAAGACAACAGTTCCGGTCCCAATAAAGGCACCCGATCCTACCGACGATTACAAAATCAATAAAGGTACGAAGAATGAAGTTAAAATATTTAATTTGGAGGATATGGCTATTTGTCGTACTGGCAAATCACCCCCACAGCAAAATTCTAGAAAGGGAAAAATGTTACGAGACAGATTATGCGACAAGAAAGTTCTAAAGTCGGAGTTACAGATCGAACGTGGACCCCGTTGGAGAAAAATGGAAAAATCCGGTTTAGGTTGACATGGATGAAAAATTGGAAAAGACCGAAAAAAAATGTGTCGGAAAAATTTTGAAAAAAAAGTACGACGTACGGCCAGGCCGTACGACGTACGACCAGGCCGTACGACCAAGTCGTACATCATACGACGTACGACTAGGCCGTATGATGTACAACATACGACCAGGTCGTACGGCCAATACGACCAGATTGTACGTCGTACAACCAGGCCGTACGGTGTACGAACAGGGCCCGTCCCCACAATTTTTCCCACAATTTTTTACAAAAAAGAAAAGGACATTTCAAGTTTTTTTCCATGCCTGAAGTGGATTCCGCCATACTAATTCTTGTTCTCAGCCGATTATATGAGTTTTTGGATTGCAGATGAGTGTTCGATTTTGTCAGAAAAATGATGTGCGCTGCCCCTCGACCCCGCTGGGGGCGCTGCCCCCAAACCCCTGCGAGGGGCGCTGCCCCTTGACCCCATTGGGGGCATTGCCCCCAAACCCCAATCAAATCAGTACTATCTTGATCTAGTGAGCAATGGGGTGCAACATTCGCAGCATTCAGTGTGCTATCAGATTGGGTCCCTTGGTTGGTTGGTCCACTGGCAGATGTTCCAAATGTGTTGGTTCTATTTTTACACAGCTCCTACTTCAGCATTGTTGTCGGCAAAAGCTTACTTAATGTCACTTGATAGTTTTCTGTCGTCTGGAAGACGACTAATTTTGTGGGGGGGATGATGTAGTCGGTCATAATTGTAGTCGGCCGTAGTCGGCCAAGTAAATAATCATAAATTAATTAGTGTTGTTTTGTTAGGAGTGTTATCGGGAATTAACCCCGACGGTTGGATAGTTATAGAGTCGTTGCCAACGGTTGGTATCTCAACCAACCTTGGCCAAGTTATATATTGGCTTAATACTTTGTAGTCGGGGCGACCCCACAGCATTGTAACATTGTAGTGTAATATTGATATATTCAATGGATGGGAACAATGCTTTATTCTGTGCAATGCTGTTATAATTTCATGCTCTGTGTTATGCACTATACTACTTAATTCTGTTTACTTCATATTTTGTTTAATTTCATATTCTGTTTACTTCATACATGGTTTAAAGATGGTTATTCTGCTTCATGGTGCATGGATTGCCTATTGAGTTCTTGGAGGACAGCCGTTGTTCGGGAGTTCGGAGAAGAGTTGGATCATCTTCTCACCATTGGAGGATGGCATAGAGATGATACTCTATCATCCTATGTCCTTGGAGACACTATTCACATCCACATAGATCAGCGTTTTAGTCATGAGGTTGTTGTTTTGTTCTACATCAGTAACTTAGGAGGAGTTGTTATACATTTTCTTGCACCTATGTTTGGTATTATTCACATCCATGGGAGATCTATAGGAGCTGGAGAGTGGTTTGATGCTATCACTTTGAGATGTTTCCATCTCTTCATGTTTGTCAGGTGTGATGATATAATGATTTGGGATTCCGGTGGTGGCATGTTTGGTATATCACTTCATTGGGATGTTGGTTAGTTTCTTCACAACTCATGGAGTGTTGATGATGATTTTGATAGTGTGGAGCAGCAGAGGCTTGGAGACAGGTGGACGTGTTTCAGAGTTCATACTCTTCATCACTTGTTGATAGGCATGTTTCTCTTCAAGGCTTTGTGTTGGCATAGTGTTTGGTTCTTATCGGACGTAGCACTCATGGAGGATGGAGCCTTGGGAGTTTTGGAGATTGTTGCACTTGTGGTTGTGGGCATATTTTCAGAATCTGGAGGATGGGGCCAGGTCAAGCTTGAGTGTGTATGGATTCGGCTATCGGAGCTCACTTCACATTGCATTCTTCACATTCTTCTTGGGAGGTACAGCCACAGGTTGAGATTTTGTGTGGTCACAGGACAATTGGACGGATGGAGGCACATGTCATTTGACACTACCTCATAGGATGCAGAGTATTTGGGTGGATGGAGATACATGTCATTAGACACTATCTCACTTGCTACATACTTGCCATTGCTTGAGGATAAGCAATTCCGAGAAGGGAGGATTGTAATGTCCCCATTTTCGGAGTGGCCACCTTTGGAGAGTAGATGGGTTGATCTTCACACTCCGGGATTTTAAGAAGGTGAAGCGAGGCTCAGAGATGCCTTGGTGTATTTTTTTTACGGGTTTGAGATGCTCCTTCCATTTTTTACTTCTTCCTATCCACTAAAGCGAACCACCTTGTGGAGTTTGAGTGTGGAAACTTGTCTTGTTGGGGAGATTGTGCTGGGAGATGAATTTGCTAACATGTTCTATGTCGATGCCACTTTGAGGAATGATAAGTATTATTGCTTTGATTATTCGTGTGCACCAACTTTGAGGAGAGCCTACCTGATGCATGATTGGTTTGAGATAGCTTGTAAAGGAGAAATGAATAATAAAATCATTCCTACCCTTGGCGCCTTGAGAACGAAGACTTGGAGGGAAGAAAGAAAGAAAAATTCAAATCTTCAATTTGGATTTTGGACAATAAAGATATCTGAAGGTGGTCGGCAACTACAGAAGGGGAAAACAATACCTAGGTCGGCCAGAACTACTTGGGCGCTCATGAGACATATGAGGTCGGCCTTGAGAAGAAAAAGGGTGATAAAATAATTATATATCTGCCTAGGTCGGCCTACACATAAGGAGGGTAAAAATGTGTATAAAATTTAAATATAAGTTATTTCGGTGGCATTTCATCATCATTCAATCATTCATTCATTCGACATTTGGAGTTTATCTCTTGGAGAAAGATTTGGGACGAAAACCCCAAGTTCTTGGAAGGAGTTGGACGAAAGCCTAGCTCTTTCTTGTGGAGGATTCTGTGATGGGAATTCATTTGCACTTCATTGTTTTAGAGCAGAACTGCAGATCTGATTTGGAGATTTTTTTAGGCACTTCTTTGGCGTGAATTGTTCATCTTTTGTGGAGAAGTTGGCCCTAGCTTTGGAGTGCCTTCATTGGAGGAGAGCGCCTATGTTTTGAGGGTGATTTGTGAAGATCACATTGTTGATTTAGGGTTTGAGCAGAGCAGAAATAATTGCAGCAGCATAGTAGACTAGGGCACACCACTTGAGGAGGTTTTCCTATTGCATTCGATCCTTGAAGACCTAGGGTTTGATGCCCTATTGGAGCAGCAGCATTAGAGGCCTTTTCCTATCATTTTGTAAGGTCAAATTACATTGTTTGTGGTATGTACAACATTCATATTTAGGGCAGAACTTGGCTGGGCATTTTTATCATGTTTGCCACAATTTGTGATTCTATTTGAAGACATAATATATTCAGTTTTATAGCAGCAGACTTCTTCATTAATTTTTAGTCAATTGTGTGGATCATCTAAGTGGATTTGTTACCCATATGTTTGTGGATTACAAGTACATTATGCATTGTTATGTTTGCAATGATAATATGTGGATTTGAGATGTTTTGTGGACTGCCCTAGTTGTTTGTTCAAGTCTGATTTTTACTTTAAAAATTAGGGTTTGGGCAGAAATATAAGTTAGACATTTTGAAAGATCCTAAAATCCGAAGGTGTCCAAAATATCCCGTTTTGGGATATTACAAATACCTCCATACCTTGTGTCATAGTTCAGCTCCACCTCCAAAATATGCCCAACAAATCCAAGTGTCTCCATGGCACGCATTACAAATCTCTGAAATAAAGCAACTTCATACTCTACGAAAGAGTCATCGACAAGATGAGACTCATCACAATCGAACTCGTCAAGTGCTCCATGAATGATCAAGGACCAAAACAAATCTGCATCACTCATATCTCTATTCACATATGCAGTCATAACACTAGTGGCTGATCCACAAAGTGTATGCTCCATAATGCTATCCAAGTGTATGCTAGGACCATTCAAATAGCTCTCCAATAGAAGTGACACCAAGTACCCATGAAGCAAGCTCTGTGAACAAACAAAGAATTCTGAATCATACCTCAAACCTGATTTGCTCCACTTGCTTGGCCACCATACAAGGCTCATTCCTCATATGCCACATGCTCTGAATCTTCTTTGCCTATGCCATGACATGCTGTACTAACTTGGTCCTCTTGTGTCTTGGACACACAAATAAGACCTAATGTTTGTCTCCCAATTGAGTGCCAAAAATAGAAGAGGACTTCTTACTATCATCCTCATGAGTAGGATTATGCAAATCCCAAAGATCGTTGTTCCAAATCAGAAAATCAGAACAGCTATCATACCTTTCCATAGTGTCTTCATTCAAATCTGCATACCCTTCTTGCTTTCTCTTCTCAAGGGACTTCTCCTTTGCTTGCCCCATCATCATGCATTCTTCCCTTGGAAGAAATAGAGATCTAAGGTGTGACTTCCTTTGCCTCTTTGCTTGATCTAGCTGGCTACAACGTTCCTTGACCTCTTGCAAGTGCTGCTTTGCTTGGGCCGCCAACATCTTAGCCTCCTTTGCTCTTTGTAGCCAACCGTCACACAAGTCTTGAGTTCTATTGACATCCTCCAAGGTATGGTGAACAAATTTAGACTTCTTGTGGCTTGAAACTTCAATACTTTCTTATGCTCCACACCCACATCACAAGTGCCAATCTTGGAAGATTCTTCTACCTCATTCTCTTTATGTGAAGTGGTTGTTATGAATGAAGGAATAGGACTGCTATCATGAATCGGAAAATCAGACCTGCTGTCAATTCTTATCATGTGATCCTCTAGCTTCTCAATCACGTCCTCTTCCTTGGCTTCATGTTCTCTTGCAAATGCAGATCTAAAAGGTGGTTCTAACTGAAAATCATTTGCCTCCAATCTAAATCGGCCCTCTATCCCTTTGGTTGCCATGTCATGATATTGTGAAGGTGGGGGACTGCTGTTGCACAGAAAATCAGTGCTTACCTCTTCTTCTTTCATGGATGAATGCTCATCAATTAATGTAGGTCCAAGGGATGTCTCCCATGGAAAATCAAGTGTGTTATGTGTCATAATTTCTTTCCCATGGCTACAAGCTAAATATTCATGTTTATAGATCTCTTTTATCTTCATGACTTCATCATGAGATCTTCTATGTCCTTCCTCCATGTCTCCACTCTTTGTCATCTAAAGCTTATCCCCATGCTCTTCTAATTCTTGAAGAGTCCTTTGAGTGCTCTTCAACGAATCCACTGTATCCTTAAGCTCAAGGGTGAGCTTGTCTACCTCTTCTTTTCTTTTCAAAGCATTCGAGTGTATCTCACCAAGTGTGAGGAGATGATCTTTGCTAGCAAGTAATTGTAGGTAGTTTGACGTCACTATCACCAAGGCCTCCTTGAGTTCGTGCAAGTCATCAAGAGATATACCTCCTTCAAATCCTTCATGATCCCTTAGTGCCTTCCAACACAAATCTGCCATCATTTTATGAATATCATCAAAGTGAGTTACGCTGCCACAATCTCACTATCATTCACTTTCATTTGCCCTTCCAAGTGATGTGACTTATGAGACCCGAAATCTTCATGCAACGTTTCTGTTTTGTCTTCAACAACCTTCATAAATTTGATCAATTGTAAGAACCCTTACTAGTTCTAATTGAATTTTTTCCGCTGTCAGCTTGTTTAGAGGGGTAAATTGATGTTACCGGTGAGCTCTGATGGTTTAGAGGAGTCATATGGTGCTCTCAGATGTTATTTCCGGCTTTTGGTTTGGGCTCCAAGATTCTTGGAGGGAGTGGCTATTTATAGTAAGTCGGTCGGTTGGCTCCGTTTATCATTATTCTTCATCGTGATCACTCCAATGCAGTTAGTTTTCGATTCCGATGCATTCCGGTAGTTATCGGAAAATGGGTGTGTTAATGACTATATTAATTATTTTACTAAGGTTGCCAAATATTAGTTAAAATATTTATAAAGCACCTTAGTATTATCGCTCATTGGAACCGGGATGAAATGTTTTAAATTATGGATGCATTAAACAAGGACCTTGTGTGTCAAATTATGATTATTTTAATATGAAGGTCCTTTTAAGAGCAAAAAGGGGAGTTTAATTTTAAATTAAATAAATCACTTTTTTGGAGCAATAAGGTTTAATTATTTATTAAGTGATTTTTAATTATATTTTCCCCAAAGTTTCAATATGTACTTATAAAATGGGAAGTTGGGAAAAAAGAGCTCATTCTTGACTTGATATTTGACAAGAGTTTTCCATGAGAGTTGGAACTTGCAAGTTTAGCAAACCCTAGGACGAAAACCCTTGAGTCTTTGGTTTTGTGGACGAAAACCCACTTGGTCAATCCTTGGCGGATTCACACAGAGTTCGCAGGTGCATTTATTTGGTTCAGATTTGAAGGTTTGGAACAGAGAAATGCATATATATATTTGCAGGTTGTGTTTTGGCTTCCAGAGCATTTTGACGATGATTTGAGAAGTTATTGCACACATAATAATGCAGATTTTATGGACAGCATGAGAACAACATTGTAGTGGCAGTTTTGGGCAGTTTTGAAGTGGTTTATTGGGACTGTACGTTCTATCTTGCTGGCCGTACCATCTTATAGGCGGGCCGTACCATCATAGCAGCATATACTTTGTGTTTTTTAGTGGATTTTGCCCTTCAAACTTGGCGCAGGAGTTCTGTATTTGTTTGCAGATTCAAATTGAAGGATTTGAAGGAGATTTTATAAGAGTTTAGGGTGGATTCCCTACTGCAACAACCTTCAGCTTGGTCATACAACAACTAGAGGAAAGTGGTCTCCATTTGGACTGGTTTGATCTCCTTTATGGCTTCTATCTCATTCATTATTGGCGCCTAGGGTTGCAAAACACATTTCTACATCTGTTTGAGTGAGATCATTCATTTGTATGCAACTTGGAGGTGATTCATAGTACTTGTATTGTTGGTCCATGCACATCGGACATACAAAGTTGAAGAAATGCAAATGGGTATGTCACTGTAATTCAGTTTGAGTGATTTTATGAATTGGGTCATTGTTATTTTGTGCATATCTATTATAGTTTTTATGGGTATTGTTGCATGCATCATTTTCATTGTTATATTGCAAAAACAATCACATGCAAAAAACATAACAAACTCTAAACCAATCAGCAGGCAAAAAACAAAAAAATATTGGCATAAAACCCTACCTGGACAGGGGATATTACACTTTTTCATGAAAATGCATCAAAATCAAACCCAAATTTGAATATAAAACTCCATAGCTAGCTGAAAATCATCGTCCCTGTCAAACCCTAGCTTGAATGAAGCAAAATCACTATCACAAATCACCAATAAATCCCAATGATGAACTCCCATTTGAATTCACCTCACATGGTGGATTGGGATCATTTCCAAACCACAAATTATCAAGGGAACGCCACCTTGATTCAACTGTAATTCACTTTCAACCAAGAGCAATATGCAAAATGCAAAGTTTACCATAAGCAAAAGATTCAATAGTTACAAAATAAAGCCAAAGCCCTCTATTTGTCCTCTTTTCTTCAATTTGACAAATTCTATACAATTTCAAGTCCACCAATGAACTCAATCCTTCAACTTGATGATTTTAAATGAATTTCACCTTTCAAGCACCATCATTTAAAAAACCCATAAAATAATAATATTTTATTATTTTCCTTGTCTCTCCTCAAGTCTCCCATATTAAAAAAACAATATTATTTTATTCATTTTCCTTCTTTTCCAAGGGCCAATTTTCACCAAATAAAAATAATATTTTTAATTTATTTTTTCTCAATCCTTGGGCGGCGATTTTATGGGCATAAAAAATGATAATTTCTAATTACTTTTCTCCTCTCCAGGTTGGCATCTACTTTTGCCAATAAATAATATTTTAATATTATTTATTTTCCTTTCTTTTCCTTGGCATAATAAGATATAATAAAATATTATATTTTATTTTTCTCCTTGGCGTTGGGAAAAATAATAAAATAATAGAATAAATAAAATACAATTAAAGATTGCATTTTATTTTTCTTTCTTCCACCTTTTTACCTTTTTTTCAATTTTCCATTGTCATGTCCCCATTTCCGGAGTGACTTCATATGGAGTTGTTAATTAGCCTATTATCCATTCCCGTAGGCTAATGTTTTGGTAAGGGAATGATTTGCTAGTTGATTTTATTTCTATGCATGGAGAACTGGAAAGTTGGATCAACTAGTTGTTATTGAGCTATATGGAAAATGCAATATTGAAATTGTATTTTCATTCTATTTGATCAATTCTACAAAATTAAATCTTTAATTTGATTTTCTCTAATTGAGTGCTATTGAGATGTGCATATGAATAAGGGTGTTCGCCCAAGTAAAATAGGCCCAGGCTAAAATCCAATGGCCTTCATGAGGATCAATTGGTTTGTAAATTCAAGGCATTCAAATTACATTGTTCAAAGAGCCAACGGCTAGAAAAGGGATCGACTTGCATTGTGGAATGCAAATTAACATTGGATCATGAGCAAGAAGGAACCGACGCCTTATGTGGAGCCTACGCCATGTCAAAGATATTTAAAATATTTGAAATTGATATTCAATGCAATCGCCAAGTAAGGATCGGCGGCCATGCTAAAGGAATCAATTTAAATGCAAGGGTTGCTATATTTAATGATTGCATTTGAGCGGTTGTGGGTTCAATGCTAACGGCACCATTGTGAGGCATCAATCGCCCAATGCTAAGGATCGACGATCAAGGAGAAGATCATTTTAAATGCAAAATTCATCACATTACATGCAACGTCATCATTGTTTGCATTTGCCTTGAGGTTGTCATAAGCGATGGGTTTAGAGGAAGGAAATTAATGATTTGCTTCAGCCGTCCAAGTCAAGGAAAGATTTTAAATGTTGTCAAGACAAAATTCAATGCAAGCATCTAA
The DNA here is from genome assembly GCA_027924645.1 of Cunninghamia lanceolata. NCBI lineage: Eukaryota > Viridiplantae > Streptophyta > Pinopsida > Cupressales > Cupressaceae > Cunninghamia > Cunninghamia lanceolata. Next base: position 1,097,096 of record BSBN01000022.1, read on the forward strand.
TCGACCAAGCTAGAGGATCATTGCTAAAACAATATATTAAATGATTGCATTCAAGCAACCGCCGCCAAGCAAGCAATAGTGGATCGATGCATATGAGGATGATGTTATTCATTTAAAATAATTAAAGATTGTTTTAAATGAGTGAGTTTAGATTGCAATTCATTTACAAAGGTTCAAGTCAAGCTAATTCCATTGGTGGATTCCAAATTCCAATCCAAAACACCATAGAAGAGGACGTCCATGCTTGAAGAGCTTAAATAGTAGACTTGGACTTCAATTTGGCACTTTTGATGCATTGGTATGTTTTCTATCTTTTTATTTGTGCTGATAATTCCGATTTTCAGTTTGATTAACAAGGTGATGACCCCTTGTTCATGTATGGAGATGACCCCATACAATGTGTGAGGTGATATTGTTCTAATATCTACCATTGAGCGTAATATTGCAGGTTTAGACAAGTATTGGGAGCTATTTGATTAACATATTGAAGCCCTTGATCCATTGGTGTTACTATCAAGGTAGCAATTGAGCTTAATACATCATTGGAGTGAGTTTTCTATATGTTGCAGGGACTGAAATTTCATAATAGCGAGATATTCATTTTGTTTTAGGGCTTCTTGAACATTCTACAAAGATTCCAAAGGCTAGAAATTGCATAGGAACATCATCATTTGGCTTAGGAGTGAAGATTTGAGGGCTTAGAGGTATATTTGCATTGGCTGGGTGAAAAGAACACTTTCAGCAGTTGGATCAGCAAACTGTCATTTTATATTAGTCAATTATATCTTCATTTCCAGAGCTCTTTTGTTCGATCTTTGACTTGGAATCAATTGCCAAGTGTTTGTACTTGATCCTACATGAAGGAAGAGACATTTGGATGTCATATTAATGTGAAAAACTTGATGTATAATGGACTGATCAGATTTTCTAAGTGACTGATTTTTGTGACAGCAGTGAATAAATAAAGTTATTTGGAGCTTCTCTCATCATTTATCTATTGGTTGATCATTATTTCATGTCTACTTGATTGTATGTTGAATTGGGGTTTCATTGTTGCAAGAAATTTTATCTAAATTTGGTTATATTTTCAATCTATCATAATAAGGTCTCTTACATCCATTTTGTCCAATGTTTATTTTTTCCATCCTTTATTTTTCACCCTTGGCTTGAAAATGATAATATTTTGGCTTTATGAAAATTATTAGAAAATAATACTAGCCAAAATTCCAATAAAATCACATATTGAGCCAACATTATAGTTTTCCATCCTTAAAAGTCTAAGCTCAACCCAAACACAAGTCTAGCTCAAAAAGGGGACATTACAAGTCCTCCCACCCCAAGATTGCTTGCCCCAAGCAATCGCAAGTGCCAAACTAGAACCAACCAATACCAGGATCCCAAATCCATCTAGGCTCCCCATACATACTCACACATATCCCCTCAAAGATTCTGATGTAAAAGATCCTGGGACTGCTTCCGCTGTTGCACAATGATGCAAACTCATCACTACTCAACCTCCTATGACAAATCCATATTATGAAGTAATCAATCAATCCACTAATGAAGATGTCAATGTCAAACAATGAGCCAACCAAGTTGAAAATCCCTCTAACATGGAAGTGTAGCATGAACAAATGATGGATGTCAAACACAAGTGCAAATGAAAGTATATCCAACCCTGTTACCTCGCTGTCATAAATCAGAACAGTGGCATGCAAACTGAAAATATCATTTAAAATGATACAAAAAGTGCCATCCATAATGCATAAAGATAGGAGACCATCATTAGACCAAACGCCAACATGAATATAGTGATCTCTACCATTCCAAACTATCCCAAACACTGCTGTACCTAATATGAAATTACATAATTCAATGCCCAACAATGAAAGAGAGTCTCCAATCCATGAAGAATGAATTATCAAACAATCCACATGTTCCCATATGAAAGCATCATCAAAATGTGTCATGTCCCCATTTCCGGCGTGATCACCAAACAGAGAATGGAGTTAGCCTATCCTCATTCCCATAGGTTAATTTCTCAAGAAAAGGGAATATTCTGGTTGAGCCAAGGCTTGGGAAAGATAATGTTGCTCAGAGGCTTGAAGAATGGAACGTTGGCTCAGCTAATTTCACTGGCGAAAATGGAAAATGTATTAATGCAATTTTGCATTAATTATTAGAGGAAAAATAATTAAATAATAATATTTTATTATTATTTAATTCTAGCGCCAAGGAATGAGAAAATTAATAAAATAAAATAAAATAATATTATTTTAATATTATTTAATTGAGCGCCACCTTGGAGATGGAGAAAGAAAACAATAAAAAAATATGTCTTGGATTTTGGTGCTCACTCTGAAAGAAGAGAGAAAATATAAAAATAAATTAAATAATATTATTTAATTTGAGCGCTCATCATTGGAAGGAGAGAATCAAAATAATGCATTGGATCCGATGCATCGCCTTGGAGGAATAAATATTGAAAGGAGGGAAATGAAAATTCAAATATTTAATTTGAATTGGCGGAAATCCAAGTATAAATAAGAGGTTTTGGACATCATTTGGATCATCTTTTGGCATGGCAACTATTGTAATGTTCTGCAATTTATTTGTAATAATTCCAAGGACGAAAACCCTTGCGAATTGAAGGTGTGTTGGACGAAAACCCAACTAAATCACAGAGGCGGATTCATATGGAATTCGCATTTTGCACTTCATCGAAGATATTGTTTGAGTCTCATAGATTCATCTCGACATTTGGGTGGAGACCGTAGTAAGGATTCATTGAAGATCCTTCATTTGCATTGTTGAAGATTGTTGAAGGTTGAGGATTCATTCGCATTGTTATTGAAGACATTGAAGACTTCAAGGCTGGCCGATTTCATAGGATAGATCACCATTTAGCTTGGGCGCAGATTGAAGGTCATTCTTGCCACGGACCTTCTCATCATCGAAGCTTGTATTGACTGATATTATTGGGCGCTGAATTCAACAGATCACACTATCTTCCAGCGCATTTTCATTTACCTTGTTCACAGACTTCCAAAGATATAAGGGATTGGATCGCTGATTCAAAGAATGTTAGTGTAGCGGGATCATTGGTAATCTTTGTGGCAGGATTATTATCTACTTGGACGTCGTTTGAGAGGTTCTTATCCGTTGGTTGAATGCCATTCACTGGAGTGGAGCATACCATCAGAGTCAAATTGGAAGTCGATATCCATTGAATACGGTTCATGTGCTCATCGTGGGAGATCCTTTGTAATAGCTGTGAAGAGTGACAATTTCCTTGAAGATCACAATTGTATATTGATTCATGGTTGGCGGGAACTAAGTATTTGCTGAAGATGGGCATTGAGAACATTTGAGTTTGAGCGTCGATCTGAGCCTTGGCATTCTTACTGAGTTGGCGTTTTCAGTGGTGCCCCCAGCACATATTATCGAAGACTTGAAGACATAGTTGCTGTACGCCGACTAAATGTTTTGAAGACTCACGAACATTGTTGAAGTCTTCGGAATTGTTAGAGACTGGATCATCAGTGGATCAACGAACTCATTCCAAGAAGCCGCGAAGCATCATTGAGGTGGCGATCTGCATTCTTCTAAGTTAGCAACTTCATTAGAGAGCCAGCGTTGTGGCATTGGCATTGAATTATCATAGGGAAGATCCGATCAGAATAAGGTGACAGCGGCAATCAGTTGGAGAAGGAAATTGCATTATAACTGGTATGTTGATATGTCACACTTTAATGATTTGTAACAACATTGCCAAGCATCAAATCTGCTTATATATCTACTTGTGAAAGTCACACATGCATTGTATTGAGCCATTCATCATTGATGTAATAGAAGTATCGTAAGTCTGAGTTGTAACAGATGGAAATCTGAATATTGTTATCTTGTAATTTGCACATTCATATTGTAATTCAAGCATAAGGCTGCCATATCTATTTTCTCCATCATAGATTGCACCTTGGTAGCTTATAGTTCTTAGATAATTGTGTCGGAGACATTTGTAATTTTGCAAAGTGAGATCAGTTTCTTGAAAATTTGAAAAGAACATAAAAATATCACATCACACCAAGAACGACACATGACAAAATGATGTTGTGTGAAATATTCCGAGCCAAATTTTTTTGTTTTTTCAAATTACAAATTACAAACCAATGCACCCGTTAAGGTTAGCAGCTAAACCAAAACGTTGCTGAAGCAACTCTAACCAGAATGTACACCAGGATCCCGATGTGGGCAAGGTGTGAGCATTGGTCAGAGGATCTTAATCAAAATGCTTATGCAATAACTCTCCAAGAATGGCGCCAATGATGGCGAGCATATGGTCAGAGGGTCTTCTACACTAAGTACTGAAAGAGAACTCGACACCAAGTATGTGCTACTCAATCCAATATGGAGTTGAGGCGACCATATGGCGAAGTATTACAAATTACAATGCTTGAAAGAAATAACTGTAATGCTGAAAGTACTCAACACCCAGAATGTGCTTTCTATCCCAGAATGGGAAAGTAGCTACCATAGGGCGGAGGTAAAGTAAATACAAAAGCAAATACTGGAAGTAGAGTTGAGCATTACAAATCAGAATTGAACAAGATTGAGAATTATTGTCAGTACTACTGTCAGTTTACAAAATGAGTCTCATTCGCCTTTAAATTAAAACCAACAACCTATGAATTTACTCATATGCTCATATCTCCCTCATAACTCATCCAACTGACTTGAAACAAAATGCAATATTCCCTAAGAATGATGATGCTTAGGATAGAACACTGAAAACAGATCAAAATGCCATGTATTATTTATGCACAGATTCCAATGCATCAGCAGAGGGTACGGCCTTCAAGAAAGGGCGATCTGCCTTTTAAAAATCACAGGTATCTCAAAAAAATCTGCAAGTTGGAGGAAAGTGACGCCTTGACCAGACAATGAGAATAAGAGAATACCCAGAACAATATTTTTGTTGTTTTTTGACTTATGAATAAAACACAAATCTGCTGTAGCTAAAAATGCAATGCCGGAAAAACTCTAATATGCAAAACTGAACTAAAGCCAAAAGCTGATTACAATGCACAAATCCCAATGTAAACTCACAAACTAGACTATTTCACCACTAGTCGCTATCTTTCAAGCGAGAAGCAATGCCAAGCTAGGAGGCATACATTCCTCGAAGCAATCCCAAGGCCAATCCGGCAGCATAACATTATCAAGATTTCGGATGCCGAAATGAGAGCACTCTTCCTCCTTTTATACTTTTCCAACTGGGAGTCTCTAAATCCTCTTGCATATGGGATAAAACATGAGAGGGAAAATAATATAATCTTCTTTTTCAACCTCACCCTTAAAGTCCCCTCTTTTAAAACAACATTAATATTAAATAATAATGTTTAATTTACGGACTTTAAAACGAAGGCCAAGATGAAGTCGGAATTCAATGATCTATAGCTCGTTGGAAAGGTCTTGACAAGACGAATCCAACCCCACTCTCAAAATCCCGTTCTAGTGCCAATCCTGAACTTACTAAAAATAGCCGTAACCAACAGGGACTAAGGAGAACAAACCCGGAAAGAAACCGCCAACCAAACTACAATCTACGAACAAAAGCAACCACCAAAACATTAAACCCCAATTTCAACCTCCGAGTAGCCTATGGGTCTCCGGAATAGGCCAACGGTCAACTGTAAAAGATCAAGCTAGAAAACGGAACATTACAGTCCGCCCTTCCCAAGATTGCTTGTCCTCAAGCAATTGCAAGCCTGGATGCTGCAGAATCTCATCATTCTCCCAAGTAGCATCCTCCATAGGCAAGTTCTTCCACTTCACCAAATACTCTCTGATAGTTCTTTTCCTCAAGGAACGCTCCCTGGAATCAAGAATCTCTTCTGGAATCAAAACTAACTGTCCTTCTTCATCCAAAGGTGGCAACTGTGATGAAGCAACAACATTGTGTCCAAGTGCCTTCTTGAGGCGAGACACGTGGAATACATTGTGCAGTCTGCTATCCGAAGGTAGCTCCAACTCATAAGCTACTGCCCCCACCTTCCTAGTGACCTTGAACGGCCCATAGAAACGTGGTTTGAGCTTCTCAGCTCCACTTTTCTTGAGAGTGGACTGTCTATAAGGTTGTAGTCGAAGATAAACCATATCTCCAACTTCAAAAGAGCGCTCAACACGCCGCTGATCAGCGTACATCTTCTGTTGATTCTGTGCAATCTGAAGATTGTTCTTCAATGAGTTCAAGATATCTTGGCTCTGCTGCAACAAATCTTTGGCCTGAGGGGCTTTGCTATCACCAAACACCAAATCAGCAAAGCTAGGAGCCTCATAACCGTAAAGAGCCATGAAAGGTGACATCCTTATTGACATGTGAAAAGTAGAATTATAACAATACTCGCCCATGTGAAGCCACTTCACCCAAGCTCTTTGCTGCTCCGAAACATAGTTTCTCAGGTAACCTTCCAACCACTTGTTCACTATCTCCGTCTGTCCATCGGTTTGAGGGTGATAACTAGTGCTTGGAGTAAGCACTGTACCACTCATTCTGAAAACCTCTTGCCAAAAAGTGCTTAGGAACTTGCTGTCCCTATGACTCACAATGTTTTTTGGCAACCCATGTAATCTAAACACCTCATGAAAAAACAGATCTGCAACTTGGGCTGTTGAAAAAGAGATGGCAATGGCAAAGAAGTGAGCAAATTTTGTTAATCTGTCCACTACAACATAGATACAGTCTTTACCTTGAACCTTGGGCAACCCTGTGATGAAGTCCATTGATATGCTTTCCCATTTTTGATTGGGAATGGGAAGAGGTTGCAGAAGACCAGCTGGTAAAGTATGCTCATTTTTGTTCATCTGACAAGTGGGACACTCCTGAATGTATCGTTGAACCTCCCCTTTCAGCCCTTTCCAAGAAAATCTTTCCCTGATCTGCCTATATGTCTTGAAAAACCCTTGATGACCAGCAAGTGGATTGTCATGAAAGGTCAACAAAATCTTCTTTTTGAGCTTAGAATCAGCCACCACAAAGATTCTACCCTTGTAGTGTATCAGCCCTTCGACCACTTTGTACCTTTCGTCAAGAAAAGTACCCTCAACGATGCTGGTTGCAAACTGATTTTTGGCATAATCAGCAAGCAACATGTCCCTCCAATTAGCTGTAAGCTCACACAATGAGCTCAAATGAAGTCTCCTAGATAGAGCATCAGCCACAATATTGTTTTTCCCTTTGACATATTCGATGTCAAAATCGTAAGCTTGGAGCTTACTCACCCACTTTTGTTGCCTCTCATTCAAATCTCTTTGATGCATGAAGTGCTTGAGGCTATTGTGATCAGTCTTGACCACAAACTTGCTTCCCACCAAGTACTGTCTGAACTTAGCTAATGCATGCATAATGGCAAGCATCTCCTTGTCGTAGATGGAGTAGGTCCTTTCAACACCTCTTAATTTTCTGCTTTCAAACACAATGGGATGTTTGTCTTGCATCAAAACAGCCCCAACTCCTTCACCGGATGCATCACACTGTAGCTTGAACGGCTTAGAGAAGTCTGGGATAGCTAACACCGGACAAGAGCTCATGATCCCTTTAAATTTATCAAAAGTAGTTTGAGCCTTTTCTGACCAACAAAAGGCACCCTTTTTCGTGAGGTCAGTAAGAGGAGCAGCATTCTGAGAGTAGCCCTTCACAAATCTTCTGTAGAATCCACAAAGACCCAAAAATCCTTTCAGATGAGTCAAATTCTCAGGAGGTGGCCAATCAACAATTGCCTTGATCTTTTCAGGATCAACCTTCACTCCTTCAGCACTGATTATATGGCCAAGGTAAAGTAACTCCTTCATTCCAAATTCACATTTGGATTCTTTGGCAAACAAACTCTCTGATTCCAGGATGCTAAGCACTTCCTCCAAGTGCTTGAGATGTTCTTCCCATGTCTTGCTGTAGATCAGGATGTCATCAAAAAATATCAATACAAACTTCCTCAACTGCTTCTGAAAGATTTTGTTCATACATGACTGGAAGGTAGCAGGAGCATTAGTCAACTCAAATGGCATGACTAGAAACTCGAAGTGGCCATAGTGACATCTAAATGCTGTCTTCTCAACATCGGATCCTCTCATCTGAATCTGGTAATAACCCGATCTCAAATCGATCTTTGAAAAGAACTTGGCTCCATGTAGCTCATCAATGAGCTCATCTATCCTCGGGATGGGATATCGATTTTTGATGGTGCTTTGATTCAAAGCACGATAGTCCACACACATGCGGATGGTACCGTCCTTCTTCTTTACCAAGACAACTGCCGAAGCAAAGGGGCTCTTGCTTGGACGAATGAAGCCCATCTCCAAGAGTTCTCGAATGTTTTTCTCAATCTCGTCCTTTTGCTTCTTAGGATACCGATAAGGAGTTGTAATAACTGGTTTAGCTCCTTCCTTAAGCTCTATGACATGCTCCGAACCTCGATCAGGAGGTGGTCCAGGAGGTAAATCAGCAAACCCCTTGCTCTTCTTTGTGAGTAAAGACTAAATATCAGGAGGGTAGTCTCTCTTTGTTTCAACCGGACTAGCAGGAAGAATCATACACTCTACAGCCCACTCAACTTGATCATGACGAATCAGCCTTGCCATCCTCTTGAATGACACAATCCGAGGACCACCATTGGACATTCCTCTTATCACTACATTCTTCCCTTCGGATTGAAACTTGAGCTCCATGGTTTGCAGATTTAGAGTGATCTCCCCGAGTGAACGCAGCCATTGAATGCCTAGGATGGCATCCGTATCTCCAATTTTGACTACATAGAAGTCGTCCTTGACTTCATAGTTTCCCACTTGCATGGTCATGTTTGAGATCTTCTTGGTGCAGGTGATGTGAAAACCATCAGCAACCATAACCTTGAAGCCTTCAAACTCTTCTGTTTGCAGCCCCTTCTTTGCCACTACAGCTTCATCAATGAAGTTATGCGTTGCTCCAGTGTCAATCAAAGCAACTATGCGTTGCCCCTTAATCATCCCTCGAACTTTGAAGGATTCATTCCTTTGAAAGCTCGAAAGTTGAGCCAAAGTGCCTGCACTTCCCTTTTCATCTTCGGATTCCTCTGGGACCTTTTCCACTTCACTGTCTTCAGAATCAGACTGCTGGTCTGACAAATCAGAATTATTTTCTTCAGCTGAATAGTATTCAATTTGATGAAATTTGCCTCCTTTTGGGCAAACATGATCTTGGGACCATTTTTCTCTACACCGGAAGCATAACCTTTTTCTTCTAAGTTCATTAAGTGTCTCGGGATCCAACCTTGTGACATGAGGTTGATGCTGTTTGAACTCCTTATGCTGAGGTCTTTTTCCTTTATCTCTTTTGTGAAATGATGGCTTGGGTTGAAACTTTGCTTTAGGAACAGCCCACTCCATGTTTTTTGCCTTCTTCATTGCCTCTTGTAGAGAAGGTGGATCAAAAGCTTTAATCCAACCCTTGAGTGGCTCCTTCAATCCTTCACTGAATAGGATCACCAACTGCCTCTCAGTGACTCCTGTGACCATGACTGAAAGCCTTTGAAACTCAGCTATGTAGGCATCAACTGTACCATATTGCTTAAGTTGTGCCAATTCTCTGAAATGCACTTCTGGATCTTTTTTCTCAAATCTCTCTATGAGCTTATTGGTAAACTCATCATAGGTAGTGATAGACCGATGACCCAAGGTGACTAGACCATGGTACCACCACTCGTGCGCCACCCCATCCAGGTGCATAGCGAACTTAATCGCCTCCTCCTCCTCCATGGGTCTAAGAGCTAGATAGTTGTCTAACTTCTGTATCCAAGCTCTGGCTGAACTATTGTCACTCCCATCAAAATGTGGAAGCATAACCTTGTTGATAGCTTGATGCAAATCCCCATGAACTATTGTCCTCCTTTGTTCATAATGTCTTCCTTGTCCTCTATCCTTCCTTTTATGATCCATAAAATCATTATAAGACATATCTGCCTTAATTTCATCAGGTAGAGAATCATACTCAGCGCGACCGAGTCTCAACTGTTCAACAAATGACACATTTTCTTCTGGATCAAGATGAGGTTTTACTGGTGCCAAGAAAGTGGGTTTGGATGGCCTGGAAGAAATGTTTGTGTTATTTGAAGCAGGCTGAGCAGCATGTCCGTTATGCTGGTTGGTGGCACTGTGTTCTCCACCATGTCTTGAATTGTTCAGTAGAGGTTGGTTCTGACCCATTCTCCCCATCATGAGAGATATCATATCCATTAAAGTATCCATCTTCCTCTCGAACCTCTTTGCCGGACGTAATGATCTTTCTCTTCCTTTCCCATTATTATCTTTGTTACCTCCCGACGTCCCCTCATTATCCCCCATTTCTCCTTCAGGAGAAGACTCCCAATTGGCTCTTAATACCTCTGAAGCTGTCTGACCTTCTGGGGCCTGATGCCAATGAAACTGACTGGTAGCCTTCTTGTATTCTCTTGCTAAGTACCTCTGTTCTCTGTCACTCATAGAAGGTTGTTTTCACAGGATGGCAGGAAACCTGGCTCTGATACCACTGAAATATTCCGAGCCAAATTTTTTTGTTTTTTCAAATTACAAATTACAAACCAATGCACCCGTTAAGGTTAGCAGCTAAACCAAAACGTTGCTGAAGCAACTCTAACCAGAATGTACACCAGGATCCCGATGTGGGCAAGGTGTGAGCATTGGTCAGAGGATCTTAATCAAAATGCTTATGCAATAACTCTAACCAAGAATGGCGCCAATGATGGCGAGCATATGGTCAGAGGGTCTTCTACACTAAGTACTGAAAGAGAACTCGACACCAAGTATGTGCTACTCAATCCAATATGGAGTTGAGGCGACCATATGGCGGAGTATTACAAATTACAATGCTTGAAAGAAATAACTGTAATGCTGAAAGTACTCAACACCCAGAATGTGCTTTCTATCCCAGAATGGGAAAGTAGCTACCATAGGGCGGAGGTAAAGTAAATACAAAAGCAAATACTGGAAGTAGAGTTGAGCATTACAAATCAGAATTGAACAAGATTGAGAATTACTGCCAGTACTACTGTCAATTTACAAAATGAGTCTCATTCGCCTTTAAATTAAAACCAGCAACCTATGAATTTACTCATATGCTCATATCTCCCTCATAACTCATCCAACTGACTTGAAACAAAATGCAATATTCCCTAAGAATGATGATGCTTAGGATAGAACACTGAAAACAGATCAAAATGCCATGTATTATTTATGCACAGATTCCAATGCATCAGCAGAGGGTACGGCCTTCAAGAAAGGGCGATCTGCCTTTTAAAAATCACAGGTATCTCAAAAAAATCTGCAAGCTGGAGGAAAGTGACGCCTTGACCAGACAATGAGAATAAGAGAATACCCAGAACAATATTTTTGTTGTTTTTTGACTTATGAATAAAACACAAATCTGCTGTAGCTAAAAATGCAATGCCGGAAAAACTCTAATATGCAAAACTGAACTAAAGCCAAAAGCTGATTACAATGCACAAATCCCAATGTAAACTCACAAACTAGACTATTTCACCACTAGTCGCTATCTTTCAAGCGAGAAGCAATGCCAAGCTAGGAGGCATACATTCCTCGAAGCAATCCCAAGGCCAATCCGGCAGCATAACATTATCAAGATTTCGGATGCTGAAATGAGAGCACTCTTCCTCCTTTTATACTTTTCCAACTGGGAGTCTCTAAAATCCTCTTGCATATGGGATAAAACATGAGAGGGAAAATAATATAATCTTCTTTTTCAACCTCACCCTTAAAGTCCCCTCTTTTAAAACAACATTAATATTAAATAATAATGTTTAATTTACGGACTTTAAAACGAAGGCCAAGATGAAGTCGGAATTCAATGATCTATAGCTCGTTGGAAAGGTCTTGACAAGACGAATCCAACCCCACTCTCAAAATCCCGTTCTAGTGCCAATCCTGAACTTACTAAAAATAGCCGTAACCAATAGGGACTAAGGAGAACAAACCCGGAAAGAAACCGCCAACCAAACTACAATCCACGAACAAAAGCAACCACCAAAACATTAAACCCCGATTTCAACCTCCGAGTAGCCTATGGGTCTCCGGAATAGGCCAATGGTCAACTGTAAAAGATCAAGCTAGAAAACGGAACATTACATTGTGTCACCTCAAGAGCAGGCTGATCTAGCTCTCCAATGGGAACTAATGCATCATACAAATCTGATTCAGCTATCCATGTATTCATATCACTATTAGTAATCTCCATAACATCTTGCCTTTGAAGAAAAAGGCTTCTAATGTAGGCTTCCCTTTCTTGTCTTGCTAAATCCATGCGTTTAACTTGTTCTTTAACTTGTTGTAGGTACTGTTTTGCATTGGCAGCCACAAACTTAGCCTCCTTGGCCTTTTTTTTCCACTCTTCATTCATTTTTTCGGACTGCCTTACTTCTTCTATTCCAAAGTACACAAAATCAGTCCTTTTATGGTTAACATCTTCATGTCTAGCACTTGGGAGTTTGAATGCCTTCAATAGGAGATATAACAACACTAAATTCTTCATGAATAGGGGCTGCTATCTCATGAGAATGATGGGATAAGGTGCTTCTGTCCTCAAACAAATCAAGAATGATATCATGCCATTCTATAATGCTTTCATCCATTTCAGACCTCAAATACTCTACAAATGCTGATCCAATACAAGTCTCTCCATGTGAATCACATATATCTTCATGAGACAATTCATGGCCTATAGCTATCATAGATTTGGCTGCTATTTGATGAGGCAATGTGTACTTGAGTGCTCTCATAATAATTTGTTTCCCATCATGTTGGAAACTCAACTCCATAACTTGTAGATCTTGGATGACTCTTATGAATGTAACCATTGCATGCCAAGCACAATTTCTTGATCCTTCAAATCAAGAACATAGAAGTTATCACAAAGTGTATACTCACCAAATAGAATGTTAAGCTTGTTCACCTTCTTTTTGCAAAGAATAGTGAGTCCACCTGCTATAGTCACATCAAAGCCCTCAAAGTCGTCGCAATGCAAACCTCTTTTCTTTACCAAACCCTCATCAATGTAATTATGTGTAGCTCCACTATCAAGAGGTGCCATAACCTTGCAACCAAACAATGTGCCCTCAAAGATGAATGGATTATACCTTGAAGCTCCTGAAAGATAAGCAATCCTAGAACCTTTGTTACCATCATTTTCAAGTTCTAGTGTTGGCTGTCGATGTTCATTATCCAAAGTAGAATCATCACCTACCTCATCAATTACCTCTATGTAGTGCACCTTGCCTTTGCCAAGACACCTATGACCGATTTCCCAAGGCTCTTTGCAAGTAAAGCACAACTTCTTCCTGCGAAGTTCATTCCCTTCCTCAAAATCCATGTTTGATGTACTTTCAACCTTCTTTGGAGTGGGCTGCTCACGAGATTTCTGATTTGCATTCTCATCTTTGAAACTCTTCTTTTGTGGCATGAATGTAGGAGTAGTGTCCAAATCAAGTGGAAGCTCAATGGCCTCATCAAGTGTCCTTGGCCTATGAACTTTGACCAATCTTCTTATCCTGTCATTCAAACCCTCTACAAACAACATAGTGACTCTCCTATCCGTCATGTTAGGAACCATCACCGCAATCTTCTGAAACTCATTAACATATGAGTCTACTCTACCAATCTATCTCAACTGTGCCAACTCCCTCTAGTAGATTTCTACATCTTTCCGGTCAAATCTGGTAATGAGTTTATTAGTAAACTCATCATATGAAGTGATCCTGTTATGATGCTGTGAGACAAGTCCATGGTGCCACCAATCATATGCTAGGCCCTGGAAATGCATCGTAGCAAAGTGTATAGCCTTTTCTTCACTCATAGGTTTGAGTGTAAGAAAAGTATCCAACTTATGTACCCATGCTCTAGCACTGATTTTGCCACTGCCATCAAAGTTAGGGAGAGGAATTTTGTTCAATGCATCTTTGTATTCCTTAGGTTGAGTTGGTTGTTGCCTTCTTTGCCTTTCAACTCTACCTCTTCGCCTATCTTGCTTTTGAGTCATGTAGTTGTTGAAGTTAATGCAGTTTTTAACATGCTCTGGAAGTGCATCATACTCATCAACCATAGGAATCAAGTCATCATCAAAAGCTGGTTCCTCTTCCTCAACCTCTTCTTCTCTAGGAAGAAAAGTGGGCTGCATAGGCCTATCCGTAGTAGCTATGCGTGTCCTCCTTGCACGAGGTGATCCAACAACACTACCTGCACCTGTATTAGTTGGATTAGCCTGATTAATCTACATATTATTCTGATTGTGTCAACACTTCTAACATCCGATTCTGTGTCGCCCTCATCTGTGTGATATTATCATTTGTAGTATGTTGTTCTGTTGCCATCATGTGTTGACCTACTATCATATCCGTCATCATGTCACCAATGTCATCACACTGCGGATTACCTTGCCTTCTATCTCCCATTGTACCTGTTCTTCTATGATAATGATGTGGAAGTGGATCGATGTAGTAGCTCATAACCCCATAGGCTGACAGGATCCAAGCTTTGATACCATTATAAGAACCCTTACTAGTTCTAACTAAATTTTTTCCGCTGTCCTGAAAATTTCTGATTTGTTTTGCTTGAAAAGTACTTAGGGTTTTTAACTTTTTCCTTCACCAATGTGTTTGAAATAACATGTAGATGGAAAGGTAGAAAATACACATCCAAATAACATGAAATGATGATAAAACTTAACAAAATAACTCACATGAAACAAGGATGAACATACCCAGAAAGCATGCTTATCTTCTTTATTGAATGTAGAAATGATTACACTTGAAGATGGCTGGGAATTACAATCAACAGAGTCTGATATAGATTTCAGACCTCAAAATGCATGCAACTACACCAAAATATGATACCAAACCCTAGTACGAAGTGTAGAACATGAAGTGCAATATCAATCCTTGAAGTCCAATGATCATATAACAATCTGGAAATGATTATTTGCTGCTGTTACAACCTTGTAGACTGCTGTCATGAACCTGTATGTTGTTGTCACAAACCCTGGTGACTGAAAACCATAATTGCATTCCTCAAAACTCCTCAAAATGTGAAGCGATTGGCCCTAGAGTGAAGCGACTAGGGCTGGGATGCCAAATGGATGATGAATGCCCAACAAATATCACAAAACCCACTCAGATCTGAAACGGAAATGAACTTGCAGATTGCTGTTACAAAAATCTGACCTTGTATGCATGAAGAAAATCATCAAAAATCATCTCCTTTGCCAAACGATCTATGACTAAACCCTCTCCAAGCCTTTATTCATGAAAATGCATCAAAATCAAACCCAAATCTGAATATAAAACTCCATAGCTAGTTGAAAATCATGATCCCTATCAAACCCTAGCTTGAATGAAGCAAAATCACCATCACAAATCACCAATAAATCCCAATGATGAACTCCCATATGAATTCACCTCACATTGTGGATTGGGATCATCTCCAAACCACAAATTATTGAGGGAACACCACCTTGATTCAACTGAAATTCGCTTTCAGTCAAGAGCAATATGCAAAATGCAAAGTTTACCATAAGCAAAAGATTCAATAGTTACAAAATGAAGCCAAAGCCCTCTATTTATCCTCTTTTCTTCAATTTGACAAATTCTATACAATTTCAATTCCACCAATGAACCCAATCCTTCAACTTGATGATTTTAAATGAATTTCACCTTTCAACCACCATCATTTAAAAAATCCATAAAATAATAATATTTTATTATTTTCCTTATCTCTCCTCAAGTCGCCCATATTAAACAAAATAATATTATTTTATTCATTTTCCTTCTCCTTTTCCAAGCACCAATTTGCACCAAATAAAAATAATATTTTTATTTATTTTTTCTCCTTATTCCTTGGGCGGCGATTTTATGGGCATAAAAAATAATAATTTTTAATTACTTTTCTCCTCTCCAGGTTGGCCTCTACTTTTGCCAATAAATAATATTTTATTATTATTTATTTTCCTTTCATTTCCTTGGCATAATAAAATATTTTATTTTATTTTTCTCCTTGGCATTGGGAAAAATAATAAAATAATAGAATAAATAAACTACAATTAAAGATTGCATTTTATTTTCCTTTTTTCCACCTTTTTACCTTTTTTTCAATTTTCCATCTTGTCCAACGTTTATTTTTCCCATCCTTTATTTTTCACCCTTGGCTTGAAAATGATAATATTTTGGCTTTATGAAAAATATCATAAAATAATACTAGCCAAAATCCCAATAAAATCACATATTGAGCCAACATTATAGTTTTCCATCCTTCAAAGTCCAAGCTCAACCCAAACACAAGTCTAGCTCAAAAAGGGGACATTACATCAATCATCCTTGATTTGGTACATTCTGTGACAGCATGCCCTTCTTCCTTGTGGTCATTATGAAGACACATGTACTCCTTATTGGTTGATGCAAGAAGTGAATCCTCATCCTGCTGAAAACATGTGAGCAACTTCATCTTGTTTAGGTGTTGCATCACTATCTCTGAACGTCACTGGTTCATCCTTGTATGCGAGTCCCATAGTTTCAGACCAACTCCAAGTTGTAATGTCCATGACAAACCATACATTATCAAACTGTAGGATCTTCTTACTAGGCCATCCCTTAGTCTTTATGATCAGCTCTTCAATAAAATGTTTTTCATACAACCTCAATAGATAGCCATCGAATGTGATCATGTGCATGAAACAAGGATGATCGAACTTACTATGGAATGACAAACCTTGTTTGTAGCTCTATCCCATGAACATTCTTTCATGCATACCTGCATTGACTGTTCCAAAAGTTGTATCATCCATCTCATAACTGAAATTTGCATTTTCATGTGAAAACCACCTCATAGGTGTGACGGCCATAGATGACTGTTTTTCTGATTTGATATCCTTTTCATCTAATTTTTGTTTTGGAGCTAGAACTACATCATAACTAGCAAGTTCTTTGAAGTCTTCTTGATGAGTTAGGTCTTCTTTCAAGTCTGAAATAATGTTCTTTTCCACCCATCCTTCCACATCATCTTTCTCAACCCTAAATTGAACCTTTCCATCACTCTATGCAAAAGGGCTATGATCCAGTATACCCAAGTCGATTTGCTCATCACATTCCTTGCCACTATGTTGTAGACATAATGCGGTAATGCTACGCTCAAGGAATGGATCATTAGTAGAACCCATGTCTTCATGTGGCTGATTACAAGGAAGCACTTCTTTTACCACTTGGACATTTTTAACATGCTCTTCTTCAATGGTTGTTCTAGAACCTTGTTCACCTATAGGTTGATCAATGATTGCTGATTTACCATTCTCCCAATCATTACCTTTGTCAAACTCATCATAGATATTTTTGGATATTTCATTTGTAGATGTGGATGAGTTGCTATAGTGCCTAGATTGTCTTGATAGGGAGTCTTCATACTGCTGCAAGGTACAAGCTAAACTCTGTTGTGACTGCATAAGATCTTGCCTCATTTGGGTAAAATTATTCAAAATGTCTTCAACACTTGGCTGCTCATGTATCCTTGGACTCTCATGATGCTTCTTAGGTCTTCATTCCTATTTTTGCTTCTTTCTATCCAACCAACATTCCAAGTAGCAACTGAAGGAGAGATCTTTTCTAACTTTTTATGAAGTGTAAGGTACCTTTCATAAGCAACCAATGGATCATCAACAACTTCAGAACCCATGATTCACAACTGCATAAGATAGGTCAAATCCTTTTCCACATAACGTGCAAGGATAAAACCGAGCTAAATCACTACCAATTGATGGCGGACTTAGCTTATGATCTTATACTCATGAATGCTAATAGGATAAGATTTCCCAAACCCTCCAGGCTGACAGGATCCAAGCTCTGATACCACTGAAATGTCCCAAGTGGGGTTTTGACTAAAATTTCTGAATTTTCAAATTTCCAACTTGAAACCCTAGGCCTGAATTCTGATTTTATTTTCTGCACCTTACCAATTTACTTCACCAAGCACGAAACAGTCTATCACATGTAAAATTGATGACAAAAGAAAGTATACATCTGCAATCTCATCATTTATGAATTACACCATGAAATACACATACAAGCATACAAAATATGAATGCAAGTCTGCTGCTCCAAATTGAAATTATATGGAATGAAATTACATCAAATTCATAGGCCCAACACGGCCATCAAACTCCCAAACTACTGCTGTTACAAATCAGATCTGAATAGTGAGCTACAACATACCAAATTTGGATGTCGAATGCTATGCAAAGTGGCGAACCTCTCGCTAATTGAATCTGCCTTCAATGGAATGCTAAATGATGGCACGGAAGTCTTCAATTGATGATGTATGATGCCAGTATGTGATGTCCACCTCCTCTAGATGGCTGTTATGCTGATCGGCCTCCTTCTATGATGACAAATGCAATATCAAGTGATCAAATCTGCTCTCCAATATTGGCGAAATCCTTCAACATGAAATCACTCCACAAACAATGAAAACTACCACCAGGAATGGACGGCGTCTAGGGTTTATAGCTGCAAACAAATGCTGATCTGATGTCTGCCACAAATCTGATGCAATGAATCTCCTTAATATTGGCGCTCTAATTCTGATTTTAAAAATCTGTTTTGTTCCTTCAAAATGGCGCTCCAACATGCATGATTGCTGGTCCAAAATTCCAGCGAACTAGCTGATCATAAAAATCTGAATATTCTTCTTCTATTTGGCGATTTACTTGATTCAAAATGTCTCCAAACAATGGCTTCCAAACCTGCTATAAAGATATGCCTTGAAATCTCAAGAATCCTTAGAAAAATCCTGCAATGAAGTGCAATTAGAGCTTTGTCACGAACTCTCCACAAGATGAGCTAGGTTTTCGTCCAACTCACCCAATTATCCACAAGGGTTTTCGTCCTTGGAATAAATTGCAAATAAATTGCGAAACAAAATGCCAAAGTTGCCAAAATTCTGGATGATGAAATGAAGCTCCAATGACCTTTTATACTTGAGTTTTCTTTTTCCTCCAAGGTAGGCCGACCAAGTCTAGGTGCCTAATTTTGAAATTCAAATTAAAGATTTGAATTACTTTCCTTCACGTCGGCCAAGGAAACATTATTTTATTTATTTTCTTTTCTCCCAAGTGGCTGCCCAAATTTAAAATATAATATTATTTTATTTTTGCTTTTTCCCACACTTGAGCGCTCCAATAATAATAAATATTATTATTTAATTCTCCTTTTTTGAGCGCTCCAAATTAATAATATTATTTTATTTTCCTTTGCCAACTTATGCCTTCAAATAGGTTGTTGCATTTCAAAAATAAATATTTTATTATTTTTGGCCTTTTGATAATTAATGTAAAAATACATTAATCCATCTTCTATCTTTGCCAAGTCAAGAAAAATTAGTTGACCCTCATAAAACATTTTTCCAAGTTTCCATAGCTCAACCACTGCATTCCCTCCAATCATGAATTAGCCTACGAGAATGGGGATAGGCTAACACAAACTCTTGTTAGATGATCATTTTGGAAATGGGGACATGTCAGCCACCCCCTTGGAGAGAGCTACCCTAAACCTACTGTGAAGGGCTAAGACGAATTTGCCTCCCAAAACACTCCCAAGCCTTAGCTTTGTAGCCTGCGTTCCTCCATGAACTCCAAGCCGCAACTGGGGGAAAAAATCAATTGTGAAAGCTCCCCACCCAATGTCTTTGCCAAGTCACCCATTGCGATCGATAGCCAGTCCTCGATCGTACTTTGAAGCCTAGCCCTTCGTCACCTCGTTGGGAAAGGAGGCAAAGTCAAAAAAGGCAAACAAAAATCTAGTGTAGTTGCAGGTAACCCTATGAAAGTTGAAGCTATTATGAAGTCGAAGGATACCAATGGGGCTAGGAAATCCTCTTGTCTTGTTGTCCAGCTCTCCAGAATTGAAAAGGACCCGTTGAGGATGAGGTTAACATTGTGGAGTCTAGTGATGGGGAAGATGATCGGGATGAGCCTACAAAACCTAAGTGGGAAGCTACGGAGTCGGGTGACAGTTTGAGCAACAACAAACAACCCCCTCCTCAAAAGGGGATGAAAAGAAAGAAAGCCTCCATCGCTTTTGTTGTGCCAAGGGATGAGATGACAGGCTTCCGAAGAAGCATCCCCACTGGAACTAGAGGAAAGAGGAGAAAAAAGCATTGGAGGAGCGGGAGGAGGATCCATCCATCACGGTCGAAAGGGAGAACGAGAGGAATGAGTTCAAAAAGATCAATAACAAACACTACGCATGCACTACTTGTTACTTTAACCACAAGATGATTAATGTGTTACATGACAAAATGGTCTCTCTTAAGAGGAAGGTCAAGGAGCTAGTGTAATGCCCCTTTTTTGGTCCATTCCAATATTCTTGGAAAGCTCCAAGATTCTTGGAGAATTCCATCATCCTTGGAGAGTACAACATTCTGTTGGTGGAAGACCTATGCACTTATGGTGTTTGTGGAGTTATTAAGGAAGTATTATTGGTCCATTTTAACATTTTCCGTAGACTTTGGATGTGCGAAAAATAATTAAACACTTGGAGCTTTCCATCATCCTTGTAGAGCACAACTTTCTGTGGGTGGAAGACCTATGCACTTATGGTGTTGGTGGAGTTATCAAGGAAATATTATTGGTCCATTTTAACATTTTCCATAGACTTTGGGATGTGCGAAAAATAATTAAATATTTGACTTAGTTGTCGAAAAGTGATTTTGAGTTATTTTTCAAAAGACAACTTATATTTAATTATTTAAAAAGGTTGTTTTAAGTTGTTCAGATAAAGTGTCGCTAGCTCCAAGGTGCAAAAAGGTGGTCAACAGGACACATTATTATATTTTTATAACTTTGAGCAGATAAGTGAGAAAAAAAATAATATTATTTTATTTCCTCAAAAAGGTTATAAAAGGGTGGTTTGTCCTCAGAATTCGTCTTCCTGCTCATTCATTTTCTATTTGCTCTGCAGAATGAATGTGAGTTCTTGTTTCCCTAATGATGAAAACCTTTTGGTGAATTCAATTTTGAGGACGAAAACCCTCCTAGTTGATTGAGTAATTCTACTAAAGGATTACCATGGTGTTGAATAGCTGTGTGATTTCCTGTTGGTGTGATTGAAATTTCTAGATTCCAGTATTTGCAGAGATCTTGGAGTGTTTTAGTTGTTTGAGATTAATACTTGCATCATACTGATATCTATTTAGTTGCAACTATTTGTAGTGTCTCTAGGAGGCCATACTATTCCTATTGCTCATGGCTGTACAAGATTTGTTGGGTCTTTGCTGGCCGTATTGTCCCTTTAGCAGGTCATACACTATAGAGGAGGGGCATTTGGAATGCTGATCTGGTCGCAACCTCTTTTAGACTAAAATACCTTGCCAAAACCCAGCCGTACATCTTAGGAGGTTGGCTATCCAGTTTTAGGTTGAATTTGCAATAGTTTGTGAACTTTTGGAGGGCTATACTACTATTGAATGGAGCCATACAACTCTGTTTTCACTTGCAGCAGAGAGTAATGTTTGCTTGGGGCCATACAAATGCATTTTGGGGAGTCGTATAGTTCTATTGTGATAATTTTTGAAGAGTTCAATGTATGATTAGTCTTGGGTCAGTTTTGGAATGCCAGTTCAGCTCCAAATCAGCACATACAATGCACTATATGAGCTTACGATTCAAGTATTGAAAAATTATTTACTGGCTTGATTATTATGGATTAGTCCCTGTGTTGCAGTAGTGTTGTTTTTATGGTTACTGAATTAATATATTAGTAGTTCATATTTCATCCTCATTGTAAGTATGGATGGATTTCCGCTAGACAGTAGTTGCATATTGGACTTATTGTAAAAACTAGATCGTACATCGCTAATAGTGCATTGCATTCATTGTAAGAGGTCCTGGTCGGTTCATTGCTAGACCCACTTGCTTTTGCATTTTATAAATCCTGTTTTAGCATTGATCAAATCTGCATTGCTATCAACCAATTTGGCTTGATCATGCTTGTTGGAATTTGCCAGTGGCTTTTGCATTTCAAGCATATTTGTCCACTGAAGAGGTGTAGATTTAGGTCATCCTTGCTACATGTATGCTTTGGTTGGCTATGTTGCCTTTTCTTTTCCAGCAGTGCATTCATACAATTTAGTGTGTTGTCCAAACACTGTATGCTCTTACGTTGCCCACATCGGGATTTGGGTGATCAGAAAGTGTGAGGATTGCATTTGCATCTTCTATTATTGCAAAATTTTCAAAAAAAAAAACTAGAGTGGGCTATTCCAGTTGGAGGGTTTAGTCTCCAATATGTTGAAACTGAGCAAAAATTGCTTGGAATGCACCACCTCAAGCATGAAAATCCTCGAAGATGAGCTGAACATGGCCAAAGCAAAGAAGAAGAAGACAAATGCTGCCATTGACTCTAGTGGAGACTCCCTCATGGACATTCTACACGAACTTTTTGAGGAACGGGAAGCAGCTCTCAATCCCCAGGGCTTGGGTTGATCTTCCCCCTAGTAGGTCCTGCTTGTTGTGCTTTGCTTTTGGTGTTTGTCTTTTGTGCTATTTGTAAGGTGCTATTTTTATGCTGCTTGTGTGCTGTTGGTCAGCAGGTCTCTTTGATGTTTGTCTAGTTTTTTTCTGGTTTTGTGTGGTCCCCTTGCTGGGATCCGCTGTACTTCAGCCTGCTGGCTTTTGTAAGGGCAGGGTCCCTTAATAACCCGTTTATATAATAAAAACAAGCTCTTTGAGCACAAGACATTTTGAATGATGGTTGACATTATGTTTATGCTGCTGAAATTGTTGTTCAAGTTGGTTTACTATGTGATTTCATTGATTAGATTGAAATTTAATAATAAGTGTCAAGTTTTATATTGATTTCATTTATCCATTTAGGTTGTAACTTTGCATGCAAACTAGCTATTTAGTCCTTGAAATCATATGCTGTTGATCTAAGCCGTCATACCTTTTTGAATCTTGTGTGATTTAGATTGTTGGTCTTTGATTAGTGCGAGCAGGAAGGTGTTGTCGTTGTGTATTAGATTAGTTTGCTGTCATTCATAATATCTGAAAATCATGCTTGTAAGAAAAGAGTTGTTATCAGTCTAGTGCTCATGCCCTTATTATCTTATGATCTTAATTTTTAATAGAATTTATGCATCTTGTAGTTATAAATTATTTGAATCAACTATTAAGTAGCCATCATTACACACTGTGCCTTATTTCATAATCATATACACGAGCATAGGCGGTAAGATAGTGCTAGAGTTTGATTGTGAAGGACTTTACAATCATATGGTATTATCTACGTTCTTTCTTATGCTAACAATATCTAATAATAAAGCTGTATATCTTAAGTTTATCAGTTTTAATCAATGTTAGTAAGCATTACCTGTCACAAGCTTCTGATTCATTTATTTCTGGAGGACCTTTTATCATTATGCTGTATCTTTTGAGCATTATTTACATGTTATTTGTGTTATATCTTTTAAAGTTATTTTATTCTACATAATACAGTTATTAGAAATTTATTTCAACTTCACTGTTTTGTGGGGATGCTTTGGGCACTACTACTTAATATTATTGGTTAAACTGTTGAATCCCATTGTTTTATTTTGTTCATTAACTTCTTATTTCTTTTTCTCCAACTAGATATACCATGCATTATTTATAGTAGAAATCACTTGTAATCAATCCCTTAGTCAATAATTAGCTAGACGTTTAAATTTTGAGCTTTCCTTTTTATTTTTCATTTGTAGAGCCAGAGTACAAGTTCAAAGTGCAAAGGGCCAATTTTTTTCCACAACCAAATGTGAGTTAATTTTTTCTCAATATGAATATAAATGCTCCTATAGGAGAAAATTTGATTTTGGGCTCTTAGGATATTATGTTTTTCTTTTAAAGATTTTGGGTAAAAATGAAAGCCTCAAATAAAAACATTTTGATGTCCTTTCTTTGCTAGATATTCTGTAGTTCAACATATATGTCTACATCTTGTGTTTTGCATACCATTGTTCAATGCACCAATTTTTTATTTTCACCTAGTTTATCCTATTGTACTTTTGGAGTAGTTGTGATGCAGTCAAGGATACGGGGTCAAATTGTAATGTTTCGTTTTTGGCGCATAGACCTTTTGCGTGCATTATGTTTGTTCCTAGTCTTCCGGAGGCTTTCTGTCATGTTTGGAAGAACTGCAACATTCTTGGAGTGGTCATGGTTCAGTCTTGCAGAGTAGTTGTTCGTGGTTTTGAGTTCGGTGCGTCATTTGGAGTTCATAGATGCTTTCGGAATTCAGTTTCGACTTCTCAGGTGCTCTCCAACCTTCTTGGAGAAACATGCTATTTTTAGACAATCCGTTGACAGCCTTCGATTTTCTTCCCAAGTCTTGTATTACACTTTGGTATGGTCAGAGTTGTTCGATCAATGCATTTCTATGCTTTCCGTAGTTTGGGACTATTATCTGGCAGTTTAATTAATATTTCACTAAGGATAAGCAATATCACGCCAAAGAAGTGCCTGGAAATGATCTTCTAATCTAATACATAATTCTGCTCCAAAATCCATGAAGTGCAAGTGAACTCCCATCACGGAATCCTTCAAAAGAAGAAGCTAGGGTTCGTCCAACTCCTCCTAAGACTTGAGATTTTCGCCTCAAAGCCTCCTTAAGAGATAAACTCCAAAAGTCGATTGAATGAATGAGTGAATGATGATTTGAATTCCACAACTTGACCTTGTATTTATACATGATTCCACTCACCTTTTCCTCTTGGCCGACCTAGAGGAATATTTTCCTTTTTTTTATTGTTTTTCCCTCCAAGAGGGCCGACCAGCACTAGTATCGACCAGCACTAGTATCTCTTGAGTGCCCAAGTAAATTCAAATTAAAGATATGAATCTACTCACTTTTATTTCTCCTTCAATCGCCGCCTTGGGTAAATAGAATATTGCTAGTGGTTTTCTTCATTAGGCGCCCAAAGCTTGAATGAACCTCCATAAGGTGATGTGTACAATGAGACCTCGAGCTTATGAATGAAAGCATTATATCACTTATCCATAAATCAAAGTGGCATCCCCATGAAACAATATTATCTCTTGGCAAGATGATGACGAGTCTCCACACTCCGAATCCAACAAGATGACAAATCTCCATCCTTGCAACTCTTCCAAGTGGTTTGCTCCCAAGATGGAATTATGATAGTAAATGAAAGAGTCATATCATCAACATTAGGAGAATACCTTCAAACCTCAATGTGCCCTCCAAATCCTCCTGAGTGTGTAGACAAGTCCTCTTGTCCTCTGGTAGTGATCACTTCGAAAATGGGGACATTAAAAAGATCCCTCTTTTTCATTCGTATCACATATTTATAGAGTTTCTCTCTTATTGGGAATAACTGATTCTTGACAATCAATTATAAATAATAAATAAGATTTTCACTTTCCCGTGCACATAACATTTAACTCATAAAATGAGTTAAAACATTATTAAATGAACTTTATAATAAATAGATATGCCTTAGCTTGAATTTGACAGGCAGATGACTGTCATAGCATTCTGCACAGGTTGTAAGTGCTTGCCTTGTCACATTTATTGGTTGCCACCACAACGGACACATTTGCTGACGGTGCATAAGTCATAGCTTCACAAGTTTGAGGCATAACCCCATCATCAACAACTACCACAAGCATCACGACATCTGTAATTGTGGCACTCTTTTCTTGCAAAACACTGAAGGCAAAATGCCCAGGAGTGTCCAGGAAAGTAAGAGATATTCCAAATTGCACGTGCACAACAAATGCTTCCAAATGTTGAGTGATACCATCAACTCCTTTAGTTGTCAGAGAGATCTGTCTTAGAGCATCAAGAAGTGAAATTTTATCATGATCAACGTGTCCCATGACTATTCTGACTGCAGGATGTGTTTCAACTTTTGCATCTTTTTCTGAATGTACACGTCTCATTTATTCTGAGTTCCATTGTAACAAGTTCTGCAATATCCATTGTAACGGGCTGAAATCTAAGCTGACTTGCTCACCAATATTCAAAAGGATATCCTGCAGAATGTCAATACCTTCATTGGTCCTCTTTTCCAGTTCAACTAGAGTCATCCCATCAAAAATATCAATAATCTTATTAAACTGTGCTCTTTGACCTTAGTGTACTCAAATCCTTTGAGATTAGCAAAATCAGTCAGTTGTTCAAGTATGAAAGGCTTCAAATCAGTGTGAATAATTGATAACTCTCGATGCAAATAATCCAAACCTATCGGAATATGGACACTAATTTGACGAACTATATCCAAGGCAACTCCTCTGTAATGAGTATACTTAATCAATGACAACAAACTGCCCCCCAAATACTCAAAAACCATATGAACATGCTTCCCATTAGGTGTTACATCCCACCCTAAATCCAGAAAAACTCCTTTTTTTTACTTCAGTAAATTGTGCAATGAAACTTATGATTTTGAAAGTTAAGTTATGCTTAAATGGAATTATGCAATATCTTGATTTAAGTTTCTGATTGAGCTATGGATGCTTGATGTCATGAATCAAATGGAACATGTTATGTATGGAAATTCTTCTTTAAAGTAAATGTGAGTATGAATATGATATATTGAATATATTGAAATGTATGTCAGGCTAACTACCTTTATTCCTCTTAAGTGTTGAGGTAGGACAAACCAAGCGCCTTCAAAGTGAAAGAGGGAAAGTATCATCTGGTAGAAAGGTTACGTTGAAAAGTCCTTGACATTGCCATCTGAGCCGAGTCAGTGTGTGACTTGGTCAACCTAAAAAGTCTAGGGCATGTTTTTACCATTTTGAGGTAAGTTATCTTGCGTTGGTTGTTTTGTTTTCCGTTTTGCGGAGAAAGGTGGTTTTAGGGTTGTAAACCTTCTTATACCTCTCTTAAAAGCAAACTCACGAGCGAATGTAATCATACCTATATTCACGCTAGTATTTAATTAGTGCAATGATTCTAGTCGACACTATAGCCACCTCGACGTAATTAATAATGTTACATCTTATAGATATTAAATCACTGTAGTGAGCGGTTACTATCATTCTTTTGCACAGGTTGGCATAAAGAAGTACGACATAAGGGGTCGGTTCTCTTGTTTTATCTATTATCCTATTTTTAGATTGTGATAAGATGTATGATATATGAATTATGAGACGTTCTTACGTAGAGAAGAATGCTTTACTCAAGTTAAATATTGAACTTTCCTACCTTAGCAGTTATACAATCATAGGTATTGTTTTACTTAGTAAAAGTGAGGCCGACAACTAAATATAACGCTTGTGTTTTCATGAGGCTGACGACTATATTTTGACCTCATTATCATAAGGCCGTTGAACTGCATTATTTGTATATGCTTTTGTGTGTTCACGTACTTTGTGTAGGCTTGCACATTTTGCATACATGTCTTTCAAGACCAATGGAATCTATTATCGTTTATTCTTTTAACAAATACGTTTATACCTTGTCCCAAAAGCTACTATTTTGGCATCGGCTGGGGGCACGCTGACAATGTGAAACGAATGAGTGGGAGACTCGATCCTTGCAGAGTATACATATATATACACATATGTCGTATTTATTTAAAAACATAGCTTAGGCGTAGACAAGGATCTTATTCCAACTGCCCAAATAGTGGAGCCGATGAATCGTGCCACGATAACCCACTCCTACAATCAAAATCTCCATATTTTGGAAACAATAGACAAGTGGTTATAAAAACCGATTTTCGGATGAGCCTTTGGAGCGGATAAACCAATTAGGAGAGCATAAGTCTTGGATTGAATCAGGAAGGATAAAAGACAGAACCGTTTAGTAACTGTTTGGGAGATAATCGAATCCACCCATGGATCATATATATATACTTCTTTAGAAGAAGTTGGTAGTTTTTGTTGGGGAACACTACTATGAAAAGAGAGAATACGCCAGATTAAGACATAGAAGCTGATTATCATCTTCGGGAAAGAGAATTGATTCGAACTGCAAGAAGAGAGGAATAACCAGAGCGTGAATAGTAGAGGTAATAATACCTTCTCATAAGCAAATGTTTTGACCTTATTTGTTGTTCCTATAATCTGTTTTGTCCTTAGGAAAACATATTTTCATTGCAACTTCTGAATGGAAGAGTAAGCTCTTAATACTCTACGCAAGTTGTTTATTTTTGCATTCTTGTCTATGCCAAGAAAGTGACGTTTAGCATAGTAAATGCCTTCTTCCGAGTTGATCTTGCGGCGGCCAAAGGAGGCCAAACCAAAAAAGGGTTCCACTGTAGCACAAATCTCTGCACATTAGCACATTCACCTTCTAAGAATGCTTGTGCTTTCCCGAGTACCCTTTGTAACCCTCCCCATAAATATGATGTTACTACCACCTTTCCACGGTAAAAGTCTTCTAAGACTTCTCCTCTACCTCGAACTTGCACCAAAGAGGATTACTCAATACGCTCATAGGAACAATCGATGAGTGGAGGAACTACAACTGCGTTTTACCATTCCCGAGCACTATAATGCTCATATCAAACTGCCTAACCACTCTTTATCTTGCATAATTAGATTCAGATGCTATTAAGGTCTCGTAGGCGAGGGTTAATGATTGTGTTTGTGTCCATGTCGCCTTATGAGGATAGAAAGCCAACAACAGACTGTCCTGCCTATTTTAGTAAATACAGTGCCAATACATTTGAAAGGTATGATTAGGGAAAACTTAATGATTTATCTTACCAAGCAAAGGATGAATCCTTTTATGTATGAGATATTCTTTGATTATCTTTGAGAAACAAAGAGTTTTATTAGGTTTTATATATGCTCAGCTAAGTCGGGTCGATAGAAATCTCTGAGTACATATTTACCTTTTGATGGCAGTAAACTTTTAAGGGTGAACATTCTTTAAAATGGTCGAGATGAAACCGTTAAGGATTAATATGTAAACTACCAAGTAAGGAAGTCTTACACTAGCATCACTATTGAATTTCCTGTCCAGATGGGAAAAATTCTAACCATCGCCATGGTATACAAATGCCAAGAAGACCTTGAATTTGTGGCAAGAGTCAAGTCCTGAAGGTTTGCCGAGAAATCTGGGGTTTAGGGATGTTTCTATCTTTCGTCATCCAATCAATTAACTATGATAAAGCAAGTCATGAAACGCTAAGTATCCTGTATTATTGTATATGGGTGGACAGGTAGTCTAGTAAGCCCTAGGTCAAAAGTCTCTCCAAGTCGAGTAGGGTGGTGAACCATGACTATGTTCATTGTGAAACGTCTATTTATACAAAAACTATGGCCATAGTGAGTGTCGTTGCCACCACGTGCACTCGACAGTTCACCGTACTATTGTGATGTTTTCACACATCGCCCCATTGCAAATGGGGACCCCCTCTTTTTTGGCCCGGTTCCATTTTTGCTTCGATCTTGCAGTTTCTTCCTCGAATCCATGAAGCTAGAAAAGAATTTCCAAGCACTTAGCTCACAAGAATATTAAGAGTGCTTGAAGTGGTGAAGAAAAGAGTGATTTTCTTGAGGATGAATGAAACCCTAATTATCATTCCTTGATGAAATCTGGCCAATCCATGGCAGAAGTCTATCATTCCATAGGAAATGTCTAAATCCTTCACTCCCAGCATAAGATTCAGTGATGAATAAGGAATCCTGTTCCAACACTCCCATCCAGAAGTTCCTGTTCCATAAGTCCAATCCAGAATCCTGTCCTGAAGTCCAATCCAGGAATCCTAATCCAAAGTTCCTATCCAGGAATCTTGTTCCAAAGTTCCTGTCCAGGAATCCTGTTCCAAGGTCTATCCAGATTCTTATCCCGACGTTCCAATTCAAGGTCCTGAATTCGACAAAGCTTGTCATTCCTTGGCATGTTCATCTTTTGATCTTGGAGCCTTCTCATTCCCGGCATGATGCCCTGTTCCAGTGGCTGTGGTCCAGAGGATGTCCATTTTCGATCCCACTTCGGGACTCATCCCAAAAATCCTAAGACCATGACTCGGAGGAATTTCAATAAATAAAGTTTTTAAGGCTTAGAACAATCTTGGAGGACGAATCTTGTGAATTGCCAAGGCCCATGCAGAGGAACTGCGAACTTTGGTCCTAAACATTCCTGGTCGCATATTCCAGTAGGTACTAGATTATGCGCCCAGGAAGGTTTTTTGTCCTAGTCGCATATTCTAGTACCTGCTGGATTATGCGCTCCAGGAAGAAATCATTCCTGGTCGCAAATTCCTGTTTGGGGTGTGTTGATGTGTGTTTTATGACTGCAACAAACATTAGAATAAAACACAGAGTATTCTATCCTCTCTTGATTAAAGCTTCTCAAACGCTGAACTACGTGATCGAATGAGACTGCTCCAAGGTTCCTTTTGTGTCAGGTCTTGACGTGCATAGGGATAGACTCAGTGAAATGATGTGATTTGCTGGTAATCACAATGGGGACTTACGTGGGATTACTCCTTCATGGACATGGAATAGTTCCTTACTCCTCGGACTCGGATTTCTGGGTGAATGGAATTCCTTCACAAGTGGACAACTTGGAATTCCTAGGTTCCACTCTTGAAGAGGCGGATGATTTGGCAATGAGGCTCTGGAAAACTAATCCTAACGGAGATCTAAAAGAAAATGCAAAAGATGAGGTAAGGGTTCAGGAGTCTAATCAATGGAAATGACTGCTATTGAAGATGGAAACTGGAACTAGTCCTCTGCTTCGTCATGAGACAACAGCTAGGCAGGGATGGTGCTATCTTGTGAGGGGGGAGTAAGGATTTTCAGACTGCTCCTGCAAGGGACATGGAACTGAAACATGCAGAACAGTCGAAGTTAGACTTAGAATTAGTTCAGGCTAACCATGCACGGTGATTTGCAAGCCACAGATCACCAATGGTATGAACAAACAGATTCAACCATTCAACAGTAATAATCTCCATCATTCTAACTAATGAAATACTGAAAGAAAATAGACTTAGATCTTGGAGCTTATGATTTGCTTCAAAGAAGTCAGAAAACCATGCCACAATCCAAAGAATATCAAGAACACCAATCTTCAATGTCTATGTATTGATTTGGGAATGTCTTACAACAATCTTGCTGATTCTTCAAAGTTCCTTGCTCCAGAAATGGAGTGCAACATAAATGAACAGCTAACTAACTACTTGCTCTAAGAGCATGAAAAAAATGAGAGAAGAAAGAAGGCCCTTTCAAATGAGGCCCCTCAGCCTATTTATAGGCAAACATAGCCCAAAGGAGGAGGTGTAGAGATCTGATCTCCTAAAAAATCCGTGCAAACCCTAAAGAGATAGGGATGAACATGTCATAGGCCCTATGGGATGCCGCCACCTGTCTTGGGAAAAGCTGCCATCTGTCTTGGCTGACTAAGCTGCTTGGTAGGTAGGTGAGACCAGTCAACTATCTGTTTGTCCTGCTCCTTGGTCACAAATTCCATGGTGTCTTGGAGTCCTTTATTCTGAGCGCAGATTCCAGGGTGAACAGGATTTTTATGTGGAGGAATCCTTCCTTGAGCAGGGGCGCACTTTCCTTAGGGTCCTGGAATGGAATTCCTTCCTGAGTTGGAATTCCCTGTCGTGGAATAGAATTCCCTGTCCTGGATTCCTGGGTTGGAATTCATCATCCTTGGCATGGATTCCCGTTCTTCTTGATGGATGTGAACTTGAAGTGTATCCTCTTGATTTTCCAAGGATTGATCCTCTTGTCCGGAACTGGAATCCGTGATACTGGACTTGGAGTGATTTCTCCCATTCCGCTATCCTTGATGCAGGCATTCTCTGTGTCATTTGAAATCTTTGGAAGGACATCTTGATCTTCCTTATCCCTTTGTGCGAAGTCTCCCTGTCGCCGAACTGGAATCTTTGATGTTGCCTTCCCTTCCCTTGGTATGCATGTGTAGTCTTCTTATTGTTGGAACTCCTGGATCCTTGAAATGGTCATCATTTCTGGCGCTTGAACTCTTTGCATCCATCCTGCTTGCCTCGGATCATCTTTGTTCATCCTCCTCATGGAACTTATCCTCGTCTTGGATTCCTGCAAAGCAAGGGAAACCTCGAATAGTCATGATGCACAAAATCCATTAATGCAATGCAATATGAAATGAAACATGAATGATTTTGCAAGTTTTGATCAATTTCACTTATAAATTCTTGAACAAACAAAGGATTTCCCTCATTCTCTGGCATTCTTCATATTCGACTGACTTTTCCTTCATTCCAGGGTTACCAGGCATGGACAGGAGGAAATTCTAGGTCAGAGAGCAATTTCCAGGTGGTCGGGGATTCCTGCTCATCCTGGAATTCCACTTGTCTTGGAGGATGAATCTCTACCCTTGGAGGATGAATTTCTTCCCTCCTTGCTATGGAATTGAATTTGAATGCTTGGAAATGACATGAGCGCTGCCTTATATAGGCATTTAAACCTTCTTTGCCACTTGGCTGACTTAGGTTAGCCTAGAAAAACCCTAGCCGCCATACTTTATGACCCAGCCGACTTAGATCTTTTGTCTTTTTCTGCTTTGTCAGTGGTCGGGGAATTTGGCTTGTCAGGGAATTCCTGATGTCGGGGATTATGCGACCTTGGACAAATTCTCCTTGAGTCAGGGATTCCATGGAGTCGGGGATTCCGTCTGAATGATTTTGCAACTTATCTGTTTGAATTTGGCTAAGTCTGGTAGTCTGAAATCCTAAAATCCTGAAAAATTGACTAAGTCTGAAATCTGGTGGATCCTCCAAATTCTAGATTTTGCATGTTAAATCTGGTGGATTCGAGACCTATCTCAAACATCCTGAAACATCTCTCAACTTATACTTAAATATATTTTTTAATATACCTTTACCCTAAGAGACACTGAAAAATGGCTAAGTTCCCCAGGAGCGCAAATTTCCACTGGTGCAGGATTTTGTGCCCAAGGACAAAAATTGTCCTGGAGCGCACATTCCCAGCAGTCAAGGATTTTGTGTCCAAGGACAAAAATTGTCCTTGAGTGCAAATTTCAGTAGGTCAGGGATTTTGCGCCCAAGGACAAAAAAATTGTCCTGGAGTGCACTTTTCAACATGTGCAGGATTCTGCGCCCAAGGACAAATTTTGTCCTGGAGCGCACATTTCAGTAGGTCAAGGATTTGGTGCTTTTGACCTTGCCTGTTCCAGTTTTATGGATTTTGGCCTTGGAAATATCTTTTCTTCAATTTTGAGTGGGATTTCAGTTTTGCATCAGCTACACTTTAAGCTGTTTTTACGGAGGTTCAGTTATTGATACGGGATCAGAAACACGGAACTTTTGTTTCTTCCATCCCTCGTTTCTTCCATCCCCTCGAGGAATCTCTCACTTCCATGGCGAGATTCAGAGTTCGTTTCTTCCATCTTTCGTTTCTTCCATCCCCTCAAGGAATCCCTTACTTCCATGGCGAGATTCAGAGTTCGTTTCTTCCATCCTTCGTTTCTTCCATCCCCTCGAGGAATCTCTCACTTCCATGGTGAAATTATCAGATAGTCAGGGAGGAATTTCCTAGGTCGCACATTTCAGTACCGACAAGATTCCCTCTGTCCAAGTCGCACTTTCCAGGCTAAATTGGATTCCTGACCAGGAGCGCAAAGTCCACCTGGTCAGGGAAGAATTTTCCAAGTCGCAAAATCCTTACAGTCAAGGAGGAATTTCCTAGGGCACAAATTCCTGTAGGAACAGGATTTTCCACCTTGTCGCATTTTCCTGATGGTCAGGGAATTTCCTCTGTCAGGAATTCCTCCAAGGCAAAAAGTCGCAGCTTCAGGGTGGATCTTGGAATGGAATGATCCTTGAATTTCTTGTTTTGCAAATTTCACTAAGTGAAGGAATTTTCCTGTCTGGAACTCTTGCAAGGTAGAAGGTTGCCCTTTTGGAGTGGGTCAAGGAATGTTCAGTTCAGGAATGTCTCTGTGAAGGAAAATCCAGTTCAGGAATTCCTTCCTGTGGATCTTGGGTTTTCCTGCCTTGAACTGTGGAATTTCTATTCACTCTAGATGAAGCTTCTTGACATTTGAACGAGGATTTATACCTTGGAACGAGGAACTGCCTCTTTTATCATGGAACCCCTGTAGTCATCTTTGGAATTTTCCATTACTTCAAGTCAGGGATCGATGAGTTTCGGCAAGGAATGACAAGCCCTCGGTGCACTCTGGACTTTAGATTTAGAGCCCTGGAATAGAAATCATGGTGGGTTTTGGAGTAGGACCCTAGACAAGAACTTAGGACAAATACCACTGGAATGGAATTGTGAACAAGGACCTCCAGACTCTGAAGTTTGAAACATGGATTGGAACTGTGGAACAAGAATCCGGATAGACCTTGGAACGGGATTCTGGACAGGAATTTTTTGGAACAGGATTCCTCGATAGGAACTTTGGAATAGGATTCCTGTTCATCAAGGAGTTTTATGCTGAGGGCGAATGATTTGGACCCTTTTCCACGGAATGATGGACCTATGCCATGGATTGGTCAGTTTTGATCGAGGAATGATAGTCAGGGTTTCACTTATCCTCAGGGAAATTCACTATTTCAAGCATTCCTAATGTTCCCTGTGAGCTGACTACTCAGACATTCTTTCTTAGCTTCATGGATTCGAGCAAGAAACTGCAAGATCAAAGCAAAAATGATGGCGAAAGTGAGCAAAAGAGGGGGTTCCCATTTGCAATGGGGCGATGTGTGAAAACGTCACAACAGGGTGGATTTTGCGCTCTGCTAGCAGATGGTTCCTGATCTAGTCTACAAGTACCTGCATGAAGGAAAATTCCCTGCCTATCTGAAAACCTCACCTTGAAATCCGGAAATCCTTGAGGGGTAGAAGGTACTTCCCATGATGGATTTTATTCCAAATGATGAATCTTTGATCAATGTCAAAAGTTTATCCTTACAAAGAACTGAACAAAATGATAGACCCTTAGCCCAAAAAGTGAACTGCCATTTCCTGTCGCAAAATCCAGTAGGTATTGGAATTTGCGCCCAGGAAGAAATTTTGTCCTGGTCGCAAAATCTAGTACCTATTGGATTTTGCGCCTAGGGAATGAGGATGTTCCAGGTTGCAAATTCTTGCAGGAGGTGGATTTTGCGACCTGGACAGCAGGATTCCTGTTGACACTGAAAATTGCACCCTGACCTGGAATTTCATCCTATCCTTGCCTGGTGACCCTAGAATGAAGGAAAAATGTGAAGGATACCAGAAAATGATGAAAATCCTCTATTTGTTTAGGAGTTCATAAGTCAAATCTATCAAATCTTGCAAGTTTATTTCATGTTTTATCTTTTGATTGTTTTGCATTTAAGGATCTTGTCCATTGTGACTACTCGAGGTTTCCCTTATTTTGCAGGAATCCAAGACAAGGATAAGTTCCATGAGGAGGACGAACAAGGATGTTCCAGGACAATTAGGATGGATACAGAGAGTTCAAGCGTCGGAGGATGACCATTTCAGCATCCAAGAGCCCCAATAACAAGAAGACTACACATGCATACCAAGGGAAGATGAAGGCGTTGCTCCATTCAAAGGCATTGATTTCATCAGCACGCCCCTCTCTTCCAACGCTCAACATGACTGGCGCAAGGAAGGCAACATCAAAGGATTCCAGTTCCGGATAAGAGGATCAATCCTTGGAAAACCAAGAGGATACACTTCAAGTTCACCATCCATCGAGAAGAACGAGAATCCACGCCAAGAGCAAGGATCAGTGTCGATGCAGGAATCCAAAGGAAAATACAGCAAGGATGGAATTTCAATTCCAAAGTACACAGCACAGAGACAAAATTCCAAGGATCACTCCAAGAATTCCATCAGGATTGACTTGATTTCTAGCCTGGAAGGAATTCCACAACAAAGTTCCTTGACCCCCTGGATTATGCGCCCAGGAAGAAAATCATTCTAGGTCACAAAATCCTGTTCCAGGTGGAATTTGTGACCAAGACAAGTGGATTCCAGGACACCATGAAATTTGCGACCAAGGAGCAAGACAAATAGACGGTTGACTGGTCTCACCTACCTACCAAGCAGCTTAGTCAGTCAGGACAAGGTGGCGCCCAGGACAGGTGGCAGCATCCCATAGGGCCCATGACATGTTCATCCCTATCTCTTTAGGGTTTGCACGGATTGTTAGGAGATTAGATCTCCTCACCTTTTCCTTTGGGTTATGTTTGCCTATAAATAGGCTGGGGCGCTTCATTTGGAGGGATCCCTAATCCTGGTCTCTTCATCCCTATCTCCTTTCTCTTCTCTCATCCTTCCCTGCTCTCTGAGCAGCTGGACTGTATATTCTTTCTTCATCACTCCATTTCTGCACTTTTGTTGAGCTGAAACACTTCAAGGATCGGCCAGATTGTTGTATACAGACTTCCAGAGCAATAATATAAGGATTGAAGAATGGTGTTCATATGGTTCTTTGGATTTTTGACATGGTCTTCTCGATTTCTTGAAGCATATCTTAAAGTTTTTGAAGTTATTTCTCTTACTTTCAAGCTTTTCATTAGTTAGGATGATGGAGATTATTACTGTTGAATGATTGAATCTGTTTGTTCATACCATTGGTGATCTGTGGCCTACAAATCACTGTGCATGGTTAGCGTGAACTAATTCCAAGTCTAACTTCGATTGTTTTGCATGTTTCAGTTCCATGTCCCTTGTAGGAGCAGTCTGAAAATCCTCACTCCCCCTCAGAAGATAGCATCATCCCTACCTAGCTGTTGCCTCATGACGAAGCAGAGGACTGGTTCCAGTTTCCATCCTCAATAGCAGTCATTTCCATCGATTAGATTCTTGACCCCTTACCTCATCTCTTGCATTTTCTTTTAGATTTTCACTAGGATTAGTTTTCCAACAGCTTCATTGCCAAATCATACATCTCTTCAAAAGTGGAACTTAGGAATTCCAAGTTGTCCATTTGTGAAGGAGTTCCATTCACCCACAAATCCGAGTCTGAGGAGTAATGAACTATTCCATGTCCATGAAGATGGAGCAATCTCACGTAAGTCCCCCTCGTGATTACCAGCAAATCACATCATTCCACTGAGTCTATCCCTGTGCACGTCAAGACCTGACATTCAAGGAACCTTGGAGCAGTCTCATTCGATCACGAAGTTCAGCGTCTGAGAAGCTTTGTTCAAGAGAGGATAGGATACTCGGTATTTTATTCTATTGTTGTGTTGTCACAAAAAACATCATCAACACGTACTCCAGACACTTAGTTAACTAGAGTTGTCGTACTTAGTAGGAGGGTATCCTTAGTAGTGCGACAGAGTTAGCCGAGTGGGGGTATACACTAGAGCTCAGATGGCAATTGAGAGGGTTCTCAATACAACCTTTCGTTGAAGGGTAGGGTCGTTTCCAGTTAGGTAGTGTGCGGGGGACTGCTTAAGTCCGTGGTTGGAGGTAAAATAGCCAGATGATGCTTTCCCTCTTTTCAGTGGCATGCCGAATCTTGGAGGTTAGTTGAACTAGATAAGGAATTCTGACCCTTTCTCTTATATTTATTTATTAGCTTAATTAAATGATGCATGAAATGATTGAAATTTGTACTTGATGAATAACCTTTTCAGTTAGAAAAGTGAAAGTCGATATTACTCTTGTATCTAAAATGATGAATAGCAGTATTCTACTTGCTTAATGTTATTAACCTTTGGTGAATTTCTCTTGGTAAACCTGTGTTAGAAGTGGTTGGTCATTACATTAGGCCCAGTGTGCTTGAAATGGTCAAGCAATTTGACAACACCATTTTTATCCTCCGAATCTTCTGCTGCAATTTGCTTTAATATATTGATCTCGTCTAGAGATGCCTCTGAATAACTCTGTGCACTCTTCTGCACCTTCAGCGCCACATATCTCACAGTTGCAACCGCACTTATAAGCACCTTAGTTGAGTATCTAGCTGTTGATGATTGTTTTTAGACAACACAACAATAGAATAAAACACCAAGTATCCTATTCTCTCTTGAATAAAGTCTCTCAAAGGCTAAGCTATGTGATCCAGTGAGACAACTTCAAGGTTCCCTGTTCGTGATTTGTAGTGGATAAACTCAGTGAATACATGTGATCTTGCTGGTAATCACAAAGGGACTTACGCAAACTTCTTCTTACTTCATTCATCTTATTTCTCCTTTCAGTGTGGATGATATATGTACAATGCTTGAATAATAAAGAAAAGGAAAAAAGATTAGGGTTTAGAGGAACTAATCTAAGGTCAATGGAGCAATGATGATGCATGAATAGACAAACTCCTTAATAAACCTAACTCCACTTCACCAAGGATGCCTACAACTACATGGAGTTGGTGCAATCTCTTAAGGATAGTGAAAGATTTTCAAATCATGAAGGCTCATATAAGCACCCATTAGACGGCGTTAAGCAAATGAAGCTCAGACTAGTTTTACACAACACTTCACCAATGATGAATGTCAAAAGCATGAGCTAGGAGTTGATCAAATATTCAATACATACATGCATTACATCAATGAGCTACTAATCTACTTAGAAACATCTCTCCATTTCATCAAGATACAAGAAACCATGTTATTTCACAAAACAACGCTTAACATCAAGCGAACTCCAATGTCTTTGCATTAATCTTGAGAAATATTTACAACAATCTTCAAGCACTCTCAGAGAATTTCGAGTCTTTTCTATTCTACTCTACTACTAGCTAACTTCTACTACTAACCACTAACTTTACAAATGAGGCAACAAGGCCTTTATATAGAGTCCTAGAATTACAATGAATGGCTTGGATCAATTCAAGTAGCGAAGGGCCCAGATTATGCCATCTCAGCAAGTAGTTACAACTTACAACAACTTGCTATTTTTAGTACATAAAAGAGGCAATGAAGGCACGTTTTCCAAAAAGATAAGGATGAATAAGGTATCTCCAAAGCATCTTCCACATGGGCGTCCTCTTTGGCTCCTTGCTTGTTTAATGATGTGGCAAACTGTGATTGGTGAATAATATGTATATGCCATGTAGGTGCCACCTCAGCATATTCCCAAATTGTATCATTTGTGTGATGTCTTCGAACACGATTGCTTTGAACTTGAATGCTTGGGAATGTATCCTTGTTGATCTTGCCTTGTTCGTTGTAAGTTGAATGTGTATGATGTATGTTGCTCATTTGTCTAACTCTATTATTCTTCTTCTCTTCTTGCAGGATACACAATGATCTTCTTTGAAGGCTTCTTCATGTATAGAGTAGTGTAGATGATTATGATGCTTCATTGATAATAGCGTAGGAGACTCTACACAAAGACTTGAAGATTGATGGAACTTGAAGGTTTATGGATGAATGCCTTTTGCAATGTAGATGATGAAGTGTACTTGCACATTGAACTTGATGTGTTCCTTTGTTGTGGCTATCATCTATCTTCACTTTACTCCTTGCATGAAGGTGGTTCCAGGTGTTTGCTCCTTAGATGACTCCTTAATCCAATCCACGCTCCTGCAACACAGAGAAAGCAATCATATTAAACAATTGACAACATTGCATTTCATAGCATATTGGAACCATTCTTAAGCATTTCTAGCACAAACAACACCTAATTTGTCTAGGCGCAAATCTAGGTTTGCAGAAGTAGGAATGTGTGCCTATAATCCTTAATGCAAATTTCATGATATCAAACACTTATTGATGGTTTAAAATATTCAACTTGGACAGCGGTGAGGTCTTTCATCCTTGATTTCTGCCTTCACTTACAAGGCGCACATCTTGGTGTCCACAGAGGTGAAAATGTGCCTAAACTTAATCTTTGCCTTATATTGCCATTCTTGTGATTCAAACAATGAGGAATGGCTTAGAATGTTTCTCCATCTTCAAGCACTCATCTTGTGATGTGAATTGATGCATTCCTTTTGAGGCGCTGATTTGAGTGTGCAAAGATACAAAATGCGCCTAGGAGACTTAGCTTATTTTTTGACATTTCAATGATTTCAAACACTTGTTAAAGGCTTCAAAAGACTCTCCATCCCTTAGCGCAATTAGATAACTCCAGATGATGCATTTTCCTCTATAAGCACTTTTGGGTTTGAAAATACATGAATTTGCGCCTAGCTTTCTAGAGGCTACTTCTTGGTACTTAAATGATTTTGAGTACTTGTTCAAACTCTCAGAGGATTCTTCATTTTAGGCGCAAATTGAGGGTTCTGGAGATGTGCATTAGTGCCTTCATATGAATGAGGGTTTACTCCAATTTAGGCGCATATCTAAGGTTAAAAGAGCTGAAAATTGCGCCTAAAATCCTTAACTTGTTTCTTGACATCTAATGATTTCTACTTCATGCTTGAATGTTTAGGAAATTCTTCCTCACCTT
The DNA here is from genome assembly GCA_027924645.1 of Cunninghamia lanceolata. NCBI lineage: Eukaryota > Viridiplantae > Streptophyta > Pinopsida > Cupressales > Cupressaceae > Cunninghamia > Cunninghamia lanceolata. The sequence goes on from BSBN01000022.1 coordinate 1,137,477, forward strand.
AGGAACCTTGATTATGTCAAATTTGATGCTCTTTCAATTGAGGTGCTCATACTCATCTCTCCAAACATTCTACTTCCTAGGCACCCAAAAGTAACTATAGAAGCAAGGAATTGCGCCTTACTTTGATGTGGTGTTTACTTCAAAATTTCATTAACTTATGACTTGTATATGCTCTTGTTAACTTGTCAAACTCAATACCTTCAATGTTGATAGATTCAAACATAATTTCCCCCTAGGTGCCAAAATGGACTCTTCAATGGTTGAAATGCGCCTAGACCCCTTTGGCTTGTTCTTAGGCATTTGTGATGATCTCAAGTCAAGGTATTGATGTTTGGAAACATCCTACTCCAAAGTAGTGTCAAAACTCAAGATACCTAGCCTCCTACCACTTAGGCGCACTTTGATGACTCCTTGAACATGAATTTGTGCCTAGGTCTAAATGAGTGTTTCCTTCACCTTTTATGTGTTCAAAATATTGTAGATGTTCCTAAAGACTTCACCAAAGCCTTCAACCTTCAAAACTTGTAAATTCAAGTTGATTTCTCTCTAGGCGCAAATGTGAGGTTACACAAGGGAAATTGGCGCCTAGCTACTTGCAGATAGATTTCATTTCAACTTAAGTGGTTTTAGGCTAGTTCATCATACACCTTGCTTCCAAAATGATCAAATTTCAAGGTTTCAAGTGCCCCTTTGTAAGGTGCAATTTTATAGTCCTCCAAGTGTGAAATTGCGCCTTAACTCTCTTAGGCAATTAGACTCCAACTCTAGGCGCAACTTTGGGTTTCTGCAAGTGGGGAAGTGTGCCTAGACTCATTAAGGTATTTTCTTGCAAGATTTTGCACTATTTAGGCTCAAATGAATGATTTCAATGATGATTTTTGTGATACTTCCTTAGGCGCACTTTGATGTTTGAAGCTTAGGCGCATATTTCAATCTCAATCTTAGGCGCATATTTGGGTTTGCAGAGGTGAGAAAGTGCGCCTAACTTCTCGGAGCAAATTTGCGCCTAAGAAATGGAAGTCCCCAGGGTTAGGTATATTGAAAAATATATTTAAGTATAAGTTTCTTATACTTTAAATATTTTTCAATATACCTTCCAGGATGTTTGGGATAGGTCTCGGATCCATAGGATTTAACATGCAAATTCTAGAATTTGGGGGATCCACTAGATTTCAGACTTAGCCAATTTTTAGGATACCAGACTTAGTCATTTTCAAGATCTCAGAACATACATTAGGAGATTATGGTATCCACCACAAGGCCATAGACTCAAACACCATTGACTTCATCATGAAAAAGTGCTAAGACATCATCCAAAACTAAAGAAAAGCACTGGAGCTCAAAAAAAGGGGGTCCCCATTTGCAATGGGGCGATGTGTGATTAGGTCACAACACTACCATTTCTCTTTGAACTTGGAAAATACCCTTGGTTTGGTGCAACAAATATTCTAGTAACCGGTGGTTCAAAACTTAGAACGGGCCCACCAAGATGACCTTTGCATATTTGATTGACTCATTTACCACATAGCTCAAGATTGTCAACAAATGAATTCTAGGAGAATGCATTTAATGGAGCTCCAAATGCTATTGGACCAGCAAAGAAATTAGTTGAAACATTGAATGTTGAAAGTTTTATGAGTTTTACCAATGAGGCAGGAATTTGACCATGAAGTGTGTTACTCAATCTATCTAGAATCTTTAGCTTTAAAAGCTTTCCAAACTCAGGAGGAATTATTCTGCTCAGAAAGTTATCCTCAGGATATACAGCTCTCAACTGTGTGCAATTTCCAAATATGGGAAGAATGTTGCTTGCCTGGTCGATGCCTCCACATTTTATATACATGTCTACCAACGCATTTCCAACTATAATATCTGACAAGGATCTCCTTTTGTTATGCCTTGATTGACGTCCATATGCTGCTCTAAAGCCCTCAATCTGGCACGCAAGTAGGACATGAGCAAGGGTTGCAGAAAAAGTTTCTAAAGCCTTTTCAACAAATCTATTTATACATATTTTGCAATTATTACATCCATGAGACTACATTTCCTTTAGGCAGTTTGTCAAAACATTTTGCATGCCTTATCTAAGCTTCCACATTTTGCATGTATATCTACCAAGGCAGCTGCAAATAATAATTGGTAAAAATCCCCTTCCGATTATGCTGTGATGGACGTCCGTAACCTGTTTTAAAGCTCTCATTTTGGCGCAGGCTGGAGGATGCTGCAAAGGTCATGGAATTTGGCTTCAGCCAGCCAAATGCTTTTGTTTGAAAATTTCTAAAGCCTTTCCATGAATCCATTTTCTGTATATCCTGCAACGGAAGCTCCCAACGTAGCGTAGAAGGACGCTGGCAATGGTTGCAGTGTTTGAACTTACACCTGTAGATTACATTTGATTGAAGATTTTCAAAACCTGTTCAATGGATCCGTTTTGTGCATATCTTATTATCATTGCATTCCATGAGATTACATTTCCTTGAGGCATCCTGCAAACCATGGTGGTTGGAGAAACCAACAATCGACAGAAATGGGGGTTCGAAAACTCGAGAATTTGCCAAAAGAACACGCTTCGACAGTTAAAGAAGTTTGCGACCTGAATAAATCACCGAAAATAATGACTTTCGGCAGTTCGGTAACTTTTAGAACTTTCAAACCTGTCGGCAATTATTAAAACTTTCAAACCTTTTTTTAACTTCTCTTGCAAGATAAAAGTTGGTAAATCGGCGGGTTTTGAAACCTTAGAACTTACCGAAAAGAGCATTTTGGCAACAAAAGGAGTTTGAAAACTTTGAAGATTGCCGATTAAAATATTCCCACTTTTTACAAAGTTGAATGTGAATGTTTCGGCAATTCCAAAAAAAATTATAATTTTCTATTTTCTTCACAAAGTTCCCTTTTGGCAAACTTTAAAACTTACTAACTCTTTTTTCTTTACCCCAAGGTAAATTTCGGCAATTTGAGATTTTTTAGAACTTTTGAACTTAACCATAAAATGCATTTTTCAACCTTTGCTCATATAATCAAACACTTCTAGAAGTATCAATCAAAACTTTTAAAATGATGATTTCGAACCATTAATGCAATATGTTGAACAAGTGTGGGGAATGATAACTTTTAACTGGAGCCGTATTTTTCTATGAAAATTGGCCGCATTGTGTGGATTAACCCCATGAAGTCACCTGTGAATCCATTCTGTTCCATCTTTCATAAACTTCAAATTTAATGTTTTCCGTAAATTGCTTGGCAAAAAACATGAACCTTTGAAAACTTGCCTCATTGGGCGAAATGAAGACATAAACGTCCCAGTAAAATGATTTTGCGCCAATTCAAATGGATCCCTATATTTAATTGTTTCCGTGAATACTGTTGAAACTGCACAACTGCTTTGGAATGAAACGATGAATAGTTTTCTTCAAGCGTTTAGAGTTGATTCACGAATTCATCTGAGCATAATGCAATTACTCCACATAAACATGATCAGCTAACGCAATCTTCAAGATGAGCAACTGCGACAATTAGGTGCGGAAAACTTGCGACATTGACATTTTGCGATTATGAATGAAAATCAATGACTTGAGTTCAACAAGTGATCTGAAGTTGATTAGGCATTTGCAAACAAGGACAATTGACTTGAATAGGTCATCAGGACAGAGGAACTCAAAATTCGACGACGCTTGCAAGTTTGACAATCAGGGAAAAGTTTGAAAATTGCCGATTTAAAAAATGAGGCCAACACTATCCCACATCCATTTCCATCCCTTTTGCGGGATGTTGTCACACATTCGGATTTCCTCTGATTGTTACCTTCACTTCCAACATCCGGTCTTGCATTGTTTTCCCGCAACTTCAATTCCTATAGTTTCTCCTGCTTGCAGACTTTTCATAGACCTCAGGACTTCTTCCCTTTCAACCAATATCCCATCCTGACATCCTATTCTGCATCGTTTTCCCACATTTGTCCCGATGACCGATTCATTCATTTCCCCCCATCATGTAGAGTTCCTTTGAACTTTAGGATCGAATATGTTCGCCTCTTGTCCTATATCCCTTCCTCACGTGTTTTCCCGCATCCTCTACTCACTCACTCCCTTCCGTTTATGGAACCTCCCAAGCCTTTCGGATTTCTCTTTTCCACTCCATATGTCCAGTCTTGACATCCAGTTTCGCAACAAAGCCCCATATTTCTCCCAATCTTTCCTTCCTTCCTCATGCATGGAACTGCATCATAAGAATGCCCATCTCTTTCCATCTTGTGGAAACCCAATATATTCTTGGATCTTTTCCATTCTTCCGTCTTTCACTTCCAAATGTCTAGATGTCCAGTTCTCATCTTCAGTTCGGTAAGACTTCTTTGCAAGGTTGCCAACTTCACTTGATAATTTCCATTCCCATATCCAGTCCAAGTCGAATTCTTACAATCCTTCAGAAAGCTTCATCTACCTCAACAAGTCCCCTGCACGATCCAGGACCGCCATTAATGGCCTCTAGTGGACTCGATAAGATGAAGACTTTCAAACACCTCCAGGTATGAGTGGACCCCTCAAGGATGCGATTTGTGTACAACAACATGGGTCTATGATCCAAATGGGCATATTTTCAGGTGTTGGCCATGTGAAAATGAAGTAAAGAAAGCATCGACAACCATTGCACTTGTAAACAACCAAGGTTTCTTCTCCAAGACAGCTTACTAACGCTGGATGAGGTATATATTGCTGTTTTCCATTCAGAATGAACGAGATGGGAAAATGGTTGCAGAGCAGAGACAAAGAAGAGCAAGTTGTAGACCTTTAGAGTTTTCTTCCAGTGATGAATTCTGAGGCATTTTGATTGTAATTTGTTGGGTTTTGTCCCAAAGGCTATGATAGGACATTGTAATATGAAGGAATGATTTAAATGTGCATATTGAACATTTTCTTGAATGTCTTCATGAACATTGTGTAAATTTTTAGTGATTTTGCAAATCTCCTTAATCACATTTGCTGGTTCGAGTCTTATTCTTGACTAGTTTGTCATCTAGAAGGTTGTAAAAGTCCTTATAAAGCTTTTGCAAGGCGTCTTATCAAGATAATACAACGGATTTATGGGTCTAATCATGGATTATTTGGGTATGTTCAAGTAGATGTTTTGCAATTTCATATACTTGCCTGTTTGTATGTATAGAGCCTAGCTTATGTGCGAAACCTCTAGGTGTAGTCCTTCTTAGTATCTTCATTAAGGTATCAAAACATGGGTTAAAATTTAAATTGATGTCCCCTTTGGTTCATAAGATCCAAACTTTGTTGCCCTCACTGGATAAAGGCGATCATCTACTTTGTGTTTGACCTACCATCCCACCAACACATTTAAAATAACAAAATCCAATTTTAATTTTTATATTGTGTTGTTTGTTGACCACTTCCATGCCTAGATGTATGCAGTTCATTGGGGGCTATTAGAGCAACATCTTTAGACTATTTACATGGTTGTTTATCTGCTTTATGAAGGTGTAAGACCCTTATATGGGTAAACTAGCATATAGGTGCTTAGTGATGGAAAAACTGGAGGCTCCTATGTGTTGAGTATGGTTTGTTTTAGGGTTTGATCTTATGCTATTGTTTGTATTAATCTTTAGTTTAACACCTTAGGGAATACCCTCTTTAGTCTAGTAGAGCCTAAAGTAGAAGGAATTACCCACCTTATCAAATTGGTCCATTGTTGCCCCATCCTAATCATAGGTTGAAGGCTAAGCTCCCCGGGGACGCATCCCTTGCATTTTCCTGCCCGTACTCGTCTTGGGGACGCGGGAACGGCCAGGAAACGTCCCCTAGCCGTCCCTGTTTCCTCGGGGACGTCCCCCTTTTTTTAAGAAATGGTACGGCTGGGACATCCCCCGACCGTACCGGGGAGGGCTAGCCGTCCCCTATGGCCTAGCAAAATTTAAACACAAAAAACAAAAAAAAACACTTAAAAAAAAGGAAAAAGGGATGGGGGGGCCCACAAGGACCCCCACATCCCTCTTAAACATACCTAAACCTAAAAAACATCTTATATCATCCAAAAACAAAAAACATAAACTCATTACCTCATTTTGGCATTCTTGAACAACAGCTTGAAGAGGAGCAATAGCAGTTGGAGGAGGGTAACAGCAGTGAAGAGAAGGCATTAGGGCATCAAATCATCGTCATTTGAGGTAAGATTGACATTCTTTTTTTTTGGTTCATATTCCTTTGTACTTTTTTAGTTTTTTTTAAAATTTCAAACACATGGGGAGGGTCTTTTTGTTTATTTTTTGTTTTATGTTTGCTTGCAGCTGTCTATTATCATTTTTCAAATAGAAAAACAATGAGCAGCAGTGAGAGTAGTGAAAGTTCTGAAAATGAGATTGAAATTCAAGTGCAACCAAGTAGAACTAGTACTAGAGGCCGTAAAAAGAAAGGGGGTTGTGCAAGTGGGAGTGGTACAACAGAGAATGTGAGTTCATCCAAATCTAATCCATTTGAATGCCCCTCCAAAACACTTGCCACTTATGCAAAAGGCCCATTTAATCCTAAAAAACCTCTCTTACAATTTGCAACCCACATAGACACTGACAAGAAAAAGAATACTGGGGGGAGTAGAGTATGGCTTTGTCATATTTGCAATGATACCTATAGGGGCAGCTATACAAGAGTTTATTCTCACCTTTTGCATTTGGGTGGAGTAGGGGTAAAGGGTTGTCGAACTATCTCCCTAGCTGAGAAGGTTGAGGCAACTAGGTTGCACATGGAGGGGGAGGCAAGATCTAAGGGATTGTCAATGGAGAGTATGCCTAGTGTGTCTGAGTCATTGCCTTCACAAAGCCAAGTGGAAGAGGTTTCTAGTAAGGGAAAGAAAAGAAGTTCTACTGTTGCAGGGTTATTCAATGCACAAACATGAGAGGTGGCCAATTCTTCCATTGCTAGATTTTTCTATGCCCATGCCATACCATTTCATGTGGCACACTCTCCCTATTTCAAACAAATGTTTAGAGATGTTACAGCTGTTGGTCCTTCATATGCCCCCCTAGAGAACATAAGCTACGCACCACCTTACTTGAGAAGGAATAGTCTCAGGTGAGTATCTTGATGGAGGACATGAGACAAACTTGGATTAGGGATGGCTGCTCTATTGTCATGGATGGGTGGACCGACATCAAATGTCGGCCACTCATCAATATCATTGTCACATGTCCAGCTGGCTCTTATTTTCTTAGAGCTATTGATTGTACAAGGAAGAAGAAGGATGCTCACTTCCAATTTCAGATTTTGAAGGATGCCATAGAAGAGGTTGCGTCATCTAATGTTGTCCAAGTGGTAACAGATTCAACCCGTGTATGTAAGTTAGCTGGTTTGATGGTGGAGAGTGCTTATAAGCACATTTTTTGGACCCCATGTTGTGTTCATGCATTGAACAATGCATTGAAAGATATTGGGAAGATTGCTTGGGTGAAGGAAGTGGTGGCAGAAGCTAGAGATATACAGATGTTCATTTGCAACCATCAAACCTCACTTGCATTGTTCAGGATTTTTTCGAAGAAGGAATTCCTCAAGCCCGTGAAAACTAGATATGCTAGCTATTTCATTTTGTTAGAGAGGATGGTTGAGATGAAGGAGCCTCTACAATTATTGGTGGTTAATTCAGAATGGAATAGATGGCTAGAGTCAAATTCAGCCAAAGGAAAAGGTGTCAGGCAAAAGGTCCTTGACAATGAATGGTGGTCCACAATAAGGTATGAAATTGAAATTTCAAATTGCTGATTTTTATTTTATTTATATTATGATATTATCAATTCATTAGAAATTTAAATCTTGTTCTTAAATTGCTGATTTTTGTAACTTGTTTTCACTTGCAGCTATGTTTGCTCCTTCATTGCACCTGTTGTGGATGTCATAAGATATGCTGACATAGACTCTCCTAGTCTTGGAGAGATTTATGAGACATTTGATAGCATGCTTGGAAAAATGAAGCAAGCCATTCAGAGCAAAGATCCAACTTTGGGATTTTATGAGGAGCATCTTAAGCCCATTGTGACGCAGAGGTGGGACACTATGAACACCCCACTTCATATGGCAGCATATGCTCTAAATCCCAAATGTTATGTAGCTAGACCTGGAAGAGTGCCTCCATCTCATGATGATGAGGTGAAACAAGGGTTCATGAGGGCCCTTGAAAAAATGTGTACCAAGGAGGCTTCTATACTTCGCTCACAATGGATGGCTTTTGTCAATCTACGTGGTCCAAACTTCAGCAAAAAAGAGGCGAGGATGGATAGAGCTACATTAGCTCAAATTGACCCTACTGGATGGTGGATGTGGCATGGCACGGATGCACCAGAATTGAGGACACTTGCCACTCGCCTCCTTGGACAGATTGCCAGTTCCTTTGCTACAGAGAGGAATTGGTCCACATATGGCTTCATTCAGTCAGTGAAGAGGAACAACCTTACCTCTAGACGATCAGAGAAGTTGGTGGCAATGCATAGTGCCTTGCGGCTACAGGATCGATAGAGACCTGAGTATCGTCAGACTCCAGCTGCACGTTGGGATGTTGATCTAGAGGATGTTATGCAGATTGATGAGGAGGAGGCACAGGAGGGATTGGTTGGGGTTCCACTGGATGTAGACCCTCATGGTGGCAATGATTCGGACTCAGATTCCGATTTTGATGCAGTATTGGAGAGGCTGATTAGGGACAGCCATATACTCTATGTTTTGTCATTTTGTTGTTGAAACTTGAAACTTGCATCCTTTGAGCATTTTGATATAATATATATGCAGATTGTCGTTGAAAACAATTAAATTTGGTTTATTTGCTTGCCAATTCTCATGTGACAAGTTGAAAGCTAAGTTCAAGTGTAATGTTATGGTTATGTATACATGTTTTAATGTTCTATAATGTCTATAATGAATGCCTTATCAACGTTATCATCTAAATATTGAAATTTCCTTATATTTAAAAAAAAACCTTATTTTTTTAGTAGCCATCCCCTGCCGTGCCCTAAAAAATGGCAAAAAAAAATCACCGTCCCCGAAACTCGTTCTCCCGTCCCTGTCCCCGGTACTTGGGGGAGCATAGGTTGAATGTCTTTATCTTGAGTTTGACACCCTTGACATTCAAAAATAGTCTGATTTTAGGGATCTAGGAACATCAACTTTGAGCACCAATAGATACTTTAAAGAAAATTTAAACCTAAACAACTAACAAATAAAACTAACTAAAGCGGCCTAAAATAGGGTCTCAACTCTTTGCTCCGAAATAGAACATGATTGAGGATAGACATTGCTAAAAAAAGCAATTTGCAAGTCAGCATCCTATGAGATTGTGAAACATCTTTTGCATTGGAACATGATGACTCCTTTGACGACAACTGAAATCCTAACCACCATGAATCTTTGAATTTGGAACCTTGTGATTGGAAAACATGTTTGAGATTTCTTTGATTGCTTGCTGAAGATCTGACCCGAAACCCTGTGTAGTGTCCCCATTTAAAATGTTCCTTAGTGGTTGTACTGAATTTTTATATTGCAACTTAGCCAAGAATATTAGCAAACAAATAGCCCACTCAAATGAGATTGAACAAGTACACAAATATTCTATGAAACCCAGCTTCAATTAGATTTATTCCCTTGATGAAATGATGCAATTACAAATGATAGTTCACTGTCCACTGTGACAGTCTTATACAGAAATAAAATCAGTCCTCTTATCTTATTACAAATAGATTCAAATGTTAACCCAATGATGAAGGCTTATTGCCAAGTTGTTGCCAATTGTCTTCAACTCTTGATGAACCTTGAAACACCTCCGAAGGGCACTAAAATAGGACTGTGGGACTGTGCAACAGTCTGATATAGTGCAGCCAATGAGAAGGTCTTCTAAGGAATATCAGCCCTCCAATTGCTGTTCCTAGGCAGATGCAAATGTCTGAAGTAGTGATCAGCAAAGAGTATATGATAAAAACCTTCTTCCCACTTGAATGAATAGCATAAACAAGGGTCTCCAATGGTGTCAACCTCTCCCAACACCTAATAGATCTCTGAATACCTGCAAATTGAATAGCAATGAAGATATTAGAAGCAATATCTCCTCCAATAGCATAGGGGGTCATCACCCTATGTGCAAGGGCACATCACCTTGCAAGAAAGTAAGAAGATCGGAACCTTCAAACTCAGAAATGAATGTAAAACATACCAGACTCAGACATGACCCTTTGATATGCAAGTCTCCTATTTATTCTTCTTCTTCTTGGTTGATGGCTCACATTGGGTTCCCCTTGCATTGGATCTTGGGCGAATTCATCTTAGGTGAATGTGTTTGCATTGGGCATTTAAATGCTTTTCTTCTATCATGTTTGATATACTCATGTCTTGGCAAATGGCATTAGGTACTTGTTCTTCAAGAATGCATCGATCCTTCTTTGGTATGGCGAATGAATCTTTGTTTGGCTGAACCTTCTCTTTATGCTTGGCCAATTCTTCATTGGAAAATGCATGATATAGGCGAATGTCCCCAAGGCGAATGCTTCCTCTTTGCATGGTCGAATGACATCTTGCATGGGCGAATGTGTTTGAATTTCCTTCATGGCGAATGCATCTTTTATGGCGGCTGTATCTTCTTCCTTCAACCGTTGGCACTGGGTTTTGAGTCTTCTTCATAGACAAATGCGTTGGTGAATGTATTTGAAGTCTTCTTTGTCATGGGCGAATATGTTAAGAGCCCTCTTTTTCCCTTGGGCGAATGCATCGCCAACTTGGCCGAATTTCCCCTATGATCTTTATTATGATGACCGATCCCCCTTATGGGTATTCGCTTGGACCTATCCCCTCACACACTCCACACGAAATGTTAATAGGTCCTATCTAAGAATAGATCATGGAAATGTAATTAAAGATTTCATTTCCCTTTTACAAATTGGCCTTATGAAACCATTATTAATTTGGCCCCTCTGATTATAGGTCCTACCCCCTTGAATATGCAAAATTACAATGGGAGTTGCAATTCCACATGATGAAGTCTCCATGACTTTGGCTAACATGAAAGATATAGTGAACATAACTCAACCAAAATCACCTTCATTCCCTTACCATGTGGTTTAGCCTACGGGAATGATGAATAGGCTAAACGCTTGTGTTGTTTAGTGATTACTCTGGTAGTGGGGACATGACAGTCCTCCCTTTGTAATGTCCCCTTCTAAATTAAACCCTACAATCACAATTTCAATAATTTAGGATTAGGGAATTGACTTACATGTTATTATTTTTCTTCATTAAGCTTCCTCAAGAATGGATTCTGCAATCATCACGAAGAACACCAATGCAATATATACATATAGAATCCATGTTAATAAGAGGGTTAGTTCAATCACATAATAAACTTGAAATGTAAGCTCTTACCATTATCAAACATATTCTTTTCATGGAGTAAGAACAAGGTTGGCTTTACTCATATGTCAAGTCCAATCCATGTTGAGTTTCGGTCATGGTTGGCTTGACTCATATGTCTAAGTCCAATCCATGCCATTGTTGGCTTGACTCATATGTCAAGTCCAATCCCATGTTGTGTTTTGGTCATGGTTGGCTTGACTCATATGTCAAGTCCAATCCATGCCATTGTTGGCTTGACTCATATGTCAAGTCCAATCCCATATATTAGTTGGCTTGACTCATGTGTCTAAATCCAACCTTGATCTACATAGTTGGCTTGACTCATATGTCTAAGCCCAACCTATGTAGAATTTGGGAACATGGTTGGCTTGACTCATATGTCTAAGTCCAACTCATGTCTCCCATTCATTTATTCCATATCAATTTCATATTCATGTTCATCACATTCACATTCATATTTATTTCTATTTTTCTTTCATATATACATACATATTCATCTATCTAACATATTCACATCTATGCCCATGTTCCTTTCATATAAGCATTCAGATTTTATCTTATTTCTATACTCATATCTATTCTCATATTATTATTTATATTCCATATGCATACTTATATATGATGAATGTTTATACATGAAATATCTTTTAATTATTATCATGTTTATATGTGCAGCATTCCTATTCTATACTCAGATTATTATATTGCAACATTTATATGTCACATTGTTCAATCTATAATTGTGGATGAGTACGTACCTGCTCCCACGCTGATTGACTTCTTTATTTGCTGACTGGATTCTCTTTGTCTATTCCCTGTTCGCTCCCTGCTTGTCTTCTTGTTTCTGTTGATTGCCTTTTCTTCTCCTGTTCTTATTCGCTGCCACTCAGACCATTCTGCCTGCCTTTTTTTATACCTCTTATCGGAGGTGGTACCTTTGTGAGATGCGATCTTTGTGGATCGCTGCATCTCTTAGTATTGCCGTGACTCTTCTTTGAGTCGGTTTTAGGCCTTATTTAATATTTATATATTATAATTATAATGTTAATAATATCTCTTTATTATATTAATATATATATTATTAATATTATTGTATATATATATATATTATTTATATATTGTCAATTGGTATTTTATATATATATATTTATATTATTATTTATATAAATGAAATGTATATTTTATATTATTTATATTACATAACAATTATTATTATTATCGTAATATTTAATCACTATTGTCATTATAATATTATTATATCATTATCCATATGATTTGTAATTAATTCAAATTGTGTCTTGGACCTTATTGGGATACTACAGTCCACCCTTCCTAAATTTTGCTTGTCCTCAAGGAATTTAGATTTGGATGTTTAAAGATTTCTTCCCCTTCCCATGTAGCGTCTTCCTCGGGCATATCTGTCCATTTTATAAGGTGTTCAGAGATAGTTCTATGTCTTAACCTTCTTTCTCTTGTGCTGAGTATCCTTTTTGGTTCAAGGACTAGTTGTCCTTCATCGTCCAGGGGGGGTAATTCTTCACAAAGAATAACCTTTTGTCCAAGCACCTTTTTAAGTCGGGAAACATGGAACACATTATGAATCTTGCTATCCCTAGGGAGATCCAATTCGTAAGCAACTTCACCAATTCGTCTCAAAACCTTGTATGACCCATAAAATCGAGGTTTGAGTTTCTCAACTCCACTGCGCTTTATGGAGGTTTGCTTGTATGGCTGCAATCTAAGGAACACCATGTTTCCCACTTCAAAGGATCTTTCAACACGCTTCCGATCTGCATATATCTTTTGTTGGTTCTAAGCATGATGTAGATTATCCTTAAGGGCTCTCATAATGTCCTCATGCTGTTGTAGGAAATCTTTTACCTTAGGCACCTTGCTATCTAGAAGAAGTAAATTCCCAAATGACATAGCTTCATACCCATACAGGGCCCGGAAGGGACTCATCCCAATAGACATGTGATGAGTGGTATTATAACAATACTCTCCTATATGCAGCCATTTGATCCATGCCTTCTGTTGTCCGGTTACATAGTTCCTCAAATAGCCCTCGATCCATTTGTTCACTATCTCCATTTGCCCATTGGTTTGCGGATGATAGCTTGTGCTCTGGGTGAGTTCTATTGCAGACAGCTTGAATAGTTCCTGCCAAAATATACTCATGAATCAACTATCTCTGTCACTGATTATGTTCTTCGGTAACCCATGCAGCCTGAATACCTCTTTGAAGAACAACTCAGCAACTTGAGGGGCCTTATACTCGGATGGGATGGACATAAAATGTGCATACTTGGTGAGTTTGTCCACCACTACATAAATACAATCCCTTCCTTGCACCTTAGGAAGTCCTGTGATGAAATCCATGGAAATGCTACTCCATTTTTGTTCCGGCACAGGTAATGGTTGCAATAGTTCAGTTGGATGCGTGTGCTCTATTTTGTTCCTCTGGCATGTGGCACATTCTTGAACATATTTCAAAACATCCCTTTTGAGGCCCTTCCATGAGTACTTTTCCCTTATTTGTTTATAAGTTTTGTAATATCCCGGATGACCTGCTAAGGGGTTGTTATGATATTCTTTCAGAATTTTTTCCTTTATTTTCGAGTTGGGCACAAGAAAAATTCTATTCTTATATAAAATGAGTTCTTCAACTATCTTATACTCATTATTTGGTACATTTCCTTCCAATATTTCATTAGTTTGTGAATCTTTAGCATATTCCGCAATAATATCATGTTTCCACTCTCCCGTGATGCTTGTTATGGTGTTCAAATGGAGTCGCCTAGACAAGGCATCTACTACTACATTATTGCTCCCTTTGAAATACTCGTTATCAAAGTCATAAGCTTGGATTTTACTTACCCATTTCTGTTGGCGGTCATTGAGATCTTTTTGATTCATGAAGAATCGTAGGCTATTATGATCTGTTTTGACATTGAATTTCCCACATACCAAGTATTGTTTGAATTTGGCTAGAGCATGCATGATGGCTAGCATCTCTTTATCATATATAGAGTAGTGTTTCTCGACTTCCGTAAGCTTGCGGCTTTCAAAAGCTATGGGGTGTTTGTTTTGCATAAGCACTGCCCTGATTCCTTCTCCCGAAGCATCGCATTGTAATTCAAAGGGTAGGGTGAAATCCGGAATAGCTAAGACGGGACATGAACACATTGCTTCTTTTAATTTCTCAAAGGATTGTTGTGAGGCTTCGTTCCATGCAAAAGCTCCTTTTTTGGTTAAGCCTGTTAGAGGAGCGGCAATTTTGGAAAATCCTTTGACAAAGCGTCTATAATAACTGCATAGTCCCACAAATCCCCTAAGTTGAGTCAAGGTTTTGGGTTTTGGCCAATCTTTAATAGCTTTAATTTTTTCTTCATCCACACTTACTCCTTCGGCACTGATTTTATGACCTAAATAAAGGATTTCTTCTAGGCCAAATTCACATTTTGAGGCTTTGGCAAACAAGGATTTAGATTCCAAGATACTTAGAATTTCTTCAAAATGTTGAAGGTGTTCTTCCCACGTCTTGCTATAGATAAGTATGTCATCAAAGAATATAAGTAGGAATTTTCTTAGTTGCTTACGGAAGACATAATTCATGCATGATTGGAAGGTGGCGGGGGCATTTGTAAGGCCAAAGGGTAAGACTAGAAACTCGAAATGCCCATAATGACACCTAAAGGCTGTTTTGGATATATCTTCCTCCCTCATTCGGATTTGGTGATAACCTGATCTTAAGTCGATCTTTGAGAAGTATCAGGCCCCATGGAGTTCATCTATCAATTCATCTATTCTTGGTATGGGATAACGATTTTTTATCATTTTTTTGTTTAGAGCTCTATAATTTATACACATCCTCATAGTTCCATCTTTCTTTTTGACCAATACGACAGAGGATGCGAAGGGGCTACTACTAGGTTGAATATATCCCATTTCCAACAATTCCTTAATAGTTTTTTCAATTTCTTCCTTAAATTTGCGGGGATGCCTATAGGGAGTGGTAATTACCGGTTTGGCACCAGTCTCCAATTCTATAGTATGCTCAAATCCTCTCTTTGGGGAAAGGCCTGGTGGGATGTCTTCAAAAACTCTCTTATATTTTCTCAGAATAGATTGAATATCTATGTGGATTGCTTGATTTTGAGGAGAAGATTTATCTAGGATCATACATTGTGCAACCCATTTGGCTTGGCTATGCCTAAATATTCTTTCCATGTTTTTACATGAAACCATTTTTGGCGATCCATTGGGTAATCCCTTTAATGTGACTTCTTGCCCATTGTGTTTGAAGCATATTTCTAGGTTTGGATGATCCATGGTAAAACGTCCTAATGAGTTTATCCAAGGGGTCCCTAATATTATATCATTTCCTAGAGGTACAACATAAAAGTCCCCTCTCATGGTGTGTTTGCCCAAGGTGATTTCTAATTGAGGTATGACTTTGGTGCATTGGTCCATAGATCCATTGGCTAGAGCTACTTTGAATCCCTTGAAGTCTCGGGGTTTCAACTTTCTTTTTGACACTAGATGTTGACTTATAAAGTTATGGGAAGCTCCACTATGCAATAGGGCAATTACTTTTTGCCCTTTTAAGGTGCCTCTGATTTTGAAGGGTTGGTGTTCATTGACTTTGGAGATGGTAGCTAGGGACCCATATTCCTCTTCTTCTAACTTGGACCTTTTCCTAGAGGTTTCTTTTATTTCTTCTTCGGGTGTTACTTCAATGTTATGTACTCGGCTCCTTTTCTCACATGTGTGTCCATGTCCCCATGGTTCTTTGCATCTAAAGCATAGATTTTTCCTTCTTAGGTCATCACGCTGTCTTTTCATTTCCTCGCATATGTGTCCCTGTTCCTATGGTTCATGGCAATGATAGCATGGTTTTTCTCTTTGGGATTCTTTCTTATGCCTGTCTCCTTTAGGGGGATATTTAGTGTATGTGTTTGGTGTAGAATTCTTGAATCTATCTTTGGATGTTTGAGTGTCAAATTTCATTGCTTTTATGATGGCTTCCTCAAGTTTGCAGGATCCATAGTGCTTACTATGTTATGGATGGATTCCTTTAATCCTTCTAAAAAGAGGTAAGTAAGTCTCTCTTGAGATATTTCAGGTACCATGGCTGCCAATTTTTGGAAGTCGGTGGCAAATTCTTCCACCAATCCCCTCTGTTTAAGTTGAGTTAATTCTTTGAAATACCATTGCGGATGCTTTTGATCAAATCTTCGGATGAGTTTTTGTGTAAATTCATCATAAGTGATGGAATCTTGTGTACCTTGTGTGATGAGACCATGGTGCCACCATTCATGGGCTGAACCGGTCAAGTGTAGCACCGCGAATTTGATTGCATTCTCTTCAGTCATGGGGCGTAATGAGAGATAAGTATCTAACTTTTGGACCCATGAGCGTGCTGAATATTTCTTGGATCCATCAAAGCTAGGGAGAGTTATCTTATTCTTTCTTTTAGATCTTTGTTGATCTTTCCTTTCCTCTTCATGTTAGGAATAACCTTCAATTTAGCATCACAATAATCTTTAAAGGAAACATTGTTTCTGAGTTCACGATCTAGTCTAGATTAGGCCTCTAGAATTTTATCAACATCATCCGAAGGTGGTGGATTTTCTTCTTCTCTTTCCCCTTGATCCTCTCTTGGTAGGAAAGATGGTTTGGTTGGTCTATGGTCGGATGTTTTTGGAGAGATGTCATCATTTTCTGATTGGTGGGAATTTGCGTCCCTTCCATTGATTTGGTTGGGTTTTGAGTTATTGCTCATGTTTTGAATGGTTTGTATGAGGAGTTGATTTTGTTCCACGAGGGCTTGGGTGGTTTGAGCGGTTTGCTCCATGTAGGCTCTTAAATCATTGCTTAGTTGTTCACTCATGGCTCTTCCCCTCCTTTGGTATGTTTGCATTAACTATATTTTTTTCTTTTTTCACAGGATGGCAGAATCTTTGCTCTGATACCAATTGTAATGTCCCCTTCTAGATTAAACCCTACAATCACAATTTCAATAATTTAGGATTAGGGAATTGACTTACATGTTATTATTTTTCTTCATTAAGCTTCCTCAAGAATGGATTCTGCAATCATCACGAAGAACACCAATGCAATATATACATATAGAATCCATGTTAATAAGAGGGTTAGTTCAATCACATAATAAACTTGAAATGTAAGCTCTTACCATTATCAAACATATTCTTTTCATGGAGTAAGAACAAGGTTGGCTTGACTCATATGTCCAGTCCAATCCATGTTGAGTTTCGGTCATGGTTGGCTTGACTCATATGTCTAAGTCCAATCCATGCCATTGTTGGCTTGACTCATATGTCAAGTCCAATCCCATGTTGTGTTTTGGTCATGGTTGGCTTGACTCATATGTCAAGTCCAATCCCATATATTAGTTGGCTTGACTCATGTGTCTAAATCCAACCTTGATCTACATAGTTGGCTTGACTCATATGTCTAAGCCCAACCTATGTAGAATTTGGGAACATGGTTGGCTTGACTCATATGTCTAAGTCCAACTCATGTCTCCCATTCATTTATTCCATATCAATTTCATATTCATGTTCATCACATTCACATTCATATTTATTTCTATTTTTCTTTCATATATACATACATATTCATCTATCTAACATATTCACATCTATGCCCATGTTCCTTTCATATAAGCATTCAGATTTTATCTTATTTCTATACTCATATCTATTCTCATATTATTATTTATATTCCATATGCATACTTATATATGATGAATGTTTATACATGAAATATCTTTTAATTATTATCATGTTTATATGTGCAGCATTCCTATTCTATACTCAGATTATTATATTGCAACATTTATATGTCACATTGTTCAATCTATAATTGTGGATGAGTACGTACCTGCTCCCACGCTGATTGACTTCTTTATTTGCTGACTGGATTCTCTTCTTCTATTCCCTGTTCGCTCCCTGCTTGTCTTCTTGTTTCTGCTGATTGCCTTTTCTTCTCCTGTTCTTATTCGCTGCCCCTCAGACCATTCTGCCTGCCTTTTTTTATACCTCTTATCGGAGGTGGTACCTTTGTGAGATGCGATCTTTGTGGATCGCTGCATCTCTTAGTATTGCCGTGACTCTTCTTTGAGTCGGTTTTAGGCCTTATTTAATATTTATATATTATAATTATAATGTTAATAATATCTCTTTATTATATTAATATATATATATTATTAATATTATTGTATATATATATATTATTTATATATTGTCAATTGGTATTTTATATATATATATATATATATATATATATATATATATATATTTATATTATTATTTATATAAATGAAATGTATATTTTATATTATTTATATTACATAACAATTATTATTATTATCGTAATATTTAATCACTATTGTCAATGATCATTACTATTGTCATTATAATATTATTATATCATTATCCATATGATTTGTAATTAATTCAAATTGTGTCTTGGACCTTATCGGGATATTACACCCTTCCCGTGATTGCTTGTCCTCAAGTAATCGATTATCATTGTGCCTCCACCTATGAATGACTCTGTGATTCTTTCCTTTGTTAAATGATGAAATGAACAAATTCCAATGATGATCCCAAAACAGACCTTCTGAATCAAATCGTGATCTCTTCAAGCTGGAATTGTGAAGGGGTGTCATGAATTCATCATAGGTGCTGAATTGTGGTGCAATTTCCGGTCTATCCCTGCTGTTTGTACTCAGACCAGCAACATCTAAGTTGAAAATATCATCAAGGATGTGATGTGGAGTGCCACTAGGAGTGCCAAAAACATGAGTGGTCTGAATAAGAGGATTCCAAATACCCCTTACAGCTGTTTGCTCTTCAAAAATGCCTTCATTGTGCCACCATTCAAACTCTTCTTGCATCTTTACCTTGTCTTCAGAGTTCTGATATGAAAAATCAGAAAGTCTAATGCCCTGTTTTTCCATCAAAGACCCATCTCCCAAAGTCCATTCTTTCATGCCAACATTAGTGGAACATATGGAACTTCCTTTCATGAGTGTTAACAAGTGCATGCCATCAAACTTTGAAACCAATTTGCTGCTGTCCTTTGTCCAATCAGAACACCATCCAATATGAAAAATGAGACTCTTACCTTCCCTTATGTCTTCATGATAATCCTCACCGAGCCTCATTGGTTCCCTATGAAGTTGAACACTCTTTGCCGTGATGCTTGGCCAATGTATGCTTGCCATCCAATCAAACAAATGAGTATCCTTATGAGAAATGTCTTCAATCATCAAAGCCTTAGGCGTGGGGATTCCATCCTTGCATGATAGGATTAACCCATTGCTACCACATTCATCCTTTATCTTATGAACTTGGCTTGGATGCTCAGCTGGAGGTGAATCACAAATGGAGTTCCATACTTGTTGCTTCAGTTTGGATTCGGGAACAAAGAAGATTTTACCCATGTAGTAGATTACCTCATCCATCACCTTATATCTTTCATCCTTAATGATGCCGTCCATAATTTCGCATGCAAACGGGGACTTGGAATACTCAACTAAAAGTTGTAGATTCCAATCAACTGAAATTTCCTCCAATAGATTAGGCCTCCTAGCAAGTGTATGCTCAACAATGCTCTCATGATCCTTGGCTATCTCATCATAAAAAATAACCTTCATAGTCTTGGCTGAAACAACCTTTGGAGAATTCTCTGTGATGGCTTTCAACACTATCTTCTTTCCTTCATGCATGAATTCAATCTCCATCTTCGTCACATCATGGATGTATCTACTAATAGAATTCAACCATTGCATTCCCAAAACAACATCAATACCTGACAAACCTACCATGTAGAAGTCTTCTGTCCAAGTGTAGTCTCCCATCTGGATGCTAAGCTGTGAAATCTTCTTTTGGCAATTCATAGTGAACCCATCTGCTACAACTACTGTGAATCCTTCAAAGTCTTCAGGTGTCAAACCTCGCCTCATTGCCAGTCCTTCGTCAATGAAGTTATGTGTAGCTCCACTATCCACCAAGCATACAACTCTTTGACCATTAAGAACTCCTTTGATCCTAAATGCATGATATTTAGGTACTCTCGACATAGTGGCTATCGTCACTGAATTAGCAAGGTCATCAATTACTTCAAGCTCTTCATGCGTTGATTCATCATTATCCTCCTCATCTGTGAGTACCTCAATGAGATACACTTTGCTCTTGCCTTTGCATCTGTGCCCTGGTTCCCATGGTTGTTTGCAATCAAAGCATAACTTTTTTCTCCTTAGCTCATCACGCTCTGTGGAAGAAATAGTGGGTTTGGTTGGTTGGAATGGTTTCCTTTGATTGAAATGAGAACCCTTATCAAAACTCTTCTTTTGTGTAAATGTAGGTGCAATATCCAGATCCAGTGCCAAATCGATAGCCTCCTCAAGTGTAGAAGGTTTGTGGACCTTCACCAATCCTCGAATTCTATCATTGAGCCCTTCCACAAACAACATCGTGACCCTCTTATCTGTCATGTCAGGAACCATCACCGCTATCTTTTGGAACTCGTTCACATATGCTTCAACTCTTGCATTTTGCTTCAACTGTGCAAGTTCGCGGTAGTAGACTTCCACATCTTTCTGGTCAAACCGAGAGACGAGCCTTTGAACAAACTCATCATATGAAGTAATCTTATTATGATGTTGAGAAACAAGACCATGATGCCACCATTCGTATGCCAATCCCTCCAAATGCATAGTAGCAAAGTGTATAGCCTTCTTCGCACTCATGGGCTTGAGTGTGAAAAAGGTGTCCAACTTGTTGACCCATGCTCTAGCACTCATCTTTCCACTTCCATCGAACATAGGAATAGGCACCTTGTTCAAAGCATCTTGATATTCCTTGGGTTGAGTTGGTGTAGTCCTCCTAGGCCTTGGCTGAAAACCTCTCTGTTGATGTTTGTTTTTAGACAAGTCAACAATAGAGTAAAACACTAGAGTATCCCACTCTCTCTTGAGCAAAGCTCTTCAAAGGCTGAACTATGTGATCCAGTGAAGTAACTCCAAGGTTCCTTTTTATGATTCATGATGGGTTAATTCAGTGATTACATGTGATCTTGTTGATAATCACAAAGGGACTTACATTAGATTCTTCTTCTTTCATTAAGCTTATCTCTCCTTCAGTGTGGATGATGTATATACAATGTATCAATGATAAAAAAGGAAAAAAAAAAGGGTTTAGGGAGCTAATCTAAGGTCAATGAAGCAATGATGATGAGTGAATAGACAAACTCCTTGATAAACCTAACTCCACTTCGCCAAGGATGCCTACAACTACATGAAGTTGGTGCAATCTCCTAAGGTACGCGAATGATTTTCAAATCATGAAGGCTTATACAAGCACCCATTAAACGGCGTAGCTCAAACAAGCAACAACAATCGAACTCAGCAGTTAGTTACAACAACTTGCTATTTTAGTACATATGAGAGGCAATGAAGGCACGTTTTCCAAGAAAAGGATAGGATGGAATCTTTTAGAGCATCTTCCACATAGGCGTCCTCTTTGTCTTCTTGTTTGTCAAATAATGTGGCGACTTGTGATTGGTTTGATGATGAGTATCTACTACGTAGGTGCCACCTTAGCCTATTCCCAAACTGCATCATCTTGTGATGTCTTTGATGTGATTGCTTGAACTTGAATGCTTGGGAATGCTTGTTGATCTTGCCTTGCTCATCTTCTTGTAAACTGGATGTATGATAGATGTTGCTCATCTGGCTTAACTTTGTGATGCTTCTTCTTCTTGCAGGATACATGATGATCTTCTCTGGATGCATCCTCTTGAAGAGTGAGTAGTAGAAAGTAGATGATGATGATGCTTGATTTATGATATAGAGTAGGAGATCTTAGACTTGACGATTTGAAGAGTCTTGAAGTTGAATGGATGAAGTGTCCTTGGAATGTTTGATGCCATTGAAGATGAGGTGGTGTACTTGCCATGCATGGACGCCTTCTAGATGATGATGTATACTTGAACTTTAAAGGATCCTTTGGAGTGTAGAGATAGATGATAACATCTTCCTTATATGTGGAGTAGATGACTTCTCATGGAGACTTGAATGCACCGGAGGTTCTTGAAATTCTATAGATGTCTTTGGATACTTATGAAGATGATCCTTTGGAGCAGCTACATACTCATCTTGAAGGAGGAAAGTGGATCAAAGCCTTGTCTTTCGAACATGATGCAATTGATGAAGCATGTTGATCTTGAAGCGATCACTAGGAACAGCAGATAGGATGTCTTCTTCAACATAGCAGCTTGTTAACTTCACTCCTAGCATGAAGGTGATTCAAGCTTTTTCTTCTTGATGACTCCTTAACTTTGTCCTTATTGCTGCAATACAAGCAAAGAAATAGCATCAATCTTTTGACTTTATAACATCATTTCATAACACATAAGAAGCATTTGCTTAAGCTCTAAAGAAGATCAAAACATGAAAGCAATATAGAAAATAGAGCATTGAATAAAATCTTTGAATCTTCCTTTAAACTCTTGAACTCCCCCTTCTTGGCGCAGCAGATCAGAAACTAAGATCTTCTTAAACTTAAGTCTGATCTCCTTTACAAA
Organism: Cunninghamia lanceolata; assembly: GCA_027924645.1. Taxonomy (NCBI): domain Eukaryota; kingdom Viridiplantae; phylum Streptophyta; class Pinopsida; order Cupressales; family Cupressaceae; genus Cunninghamia; species Cunninghamia lanceolata. The sequence goes on from BSBN01000022.1 coordinate 1,160,474, forward strand.
GTGGCGCATTGGATAAGGATAGTGAGTTCTTCTAAAATCAACACAGTCATCCTTCAAAATTTATCTCTAAGTACTAGCGCATCAGTTAAAGGAATGGGTCTCCCCTTGAAACTCCAATCAAACTCCACATTTTGATATTTGCATCCATCTTATCCTTTTGGCGCAATGGATCAAAGGTTTGAATCCTTCTTTTCATTTACTTACAAACTCAGCCTTGTCATAATGGCGCATTGGATGACCATTTCAGATTCTCCTTGTAAGCACATTTGGAATTAAACTTTACTTAAGAGCTATCAAAGAGGCGCATGAGATGATGATCTTAGGATTTTCTGATTTTAGCATTTTCTTGATAACATTTCTCCTCACTCAAATCAGATTTTTCATCATGGCGCTGGGGTTAATGATTTTGACCCCTCCTTTTGATAAGGGCGCATTAGATAGGATTTTTGGATCTCCTTGAAATACCACAAAAAAACTCACCTTATCCTTCCCTTAAAAGAGTGCTCTAGATCAAAGATCTTGGATCTTCTTAAAACTTGCTTTAAAGATGTTAAAGTTGGCGCTTTAGTTTGAAAATTTGGATTCTTCTAAAAGACTTTACAACTGAATTTCCCCTTTTACCCTTGGCGCATCACTTAATGGTTTTAGATTCTCCTTGAAATTGGAAAACTCCATATTACCCTTGTCGCAAAAGATTGGGTTTCCAAGCCCTTCATAGCATCAGCGTATTGGATTGAAGATTTGAGTTCCCCTTTATATCTTTCTATAAGGGCGCTTTAGATCAAGTTTCTAAGTTCTTCCTCATATTGGCGCAGTAGTTAATAGGTTTGAATCATCTTTGAAAGGTTCTAAAATCTGACATTAGGCAACATTCATTTCATCCTTGGAGAGGAGTTTGGATCTTCCTTAAAACCCTCAGAACATTCTTAACTTAATTGAAGTGGCGCACTAGATCAGACCTTTGATTTCTTCATCATATTGGCGCATTACTTAATGATTTTTAGATCTTTATCTTATTTGAAGGACTTAAAGCGCCTTAGATCAAACCTTAAGTTCCTCTTCAAAGGGCAGCACATTAGATGGAGTTTTTAAATCTTCTTGATCAAATGGTGTCAAATTCCTCTATAAGGCTGGCGCAGCAGATGGAGATTTTAAGTTTTGGTTTAAATTTGATTTAAAATCTTGAATCATCAAAACTCCAATCAAACTCCCTCTATGGCTGACGCAGTAGATAAAGGTTTTAGATCCTCATCCACTGACTTATTATTGGCGCTTTAGATCAAGTTTTTTGGATCCTTATCTAATGATTTTCAAAAACTGACCTTTACCTTGATCACAAACCTTGATATCTGTTTGAAGAATGTATTCTGACCTTTAGTGCAGCAGATCAAAGATTTTAAACTTCACATTTTACAAACAAGATCAGCCTTCTCTACCTTCATCAAAAGCGCATTAGATGGACGTTTTGATTGTTCACTTGGAAGATGTCCTAAAAAAACTTGATTTGGTCCTTGTCTTATGATGGCGCATTAGATAAGATGCATTAGATCCACATTTTGAATGCTTCTTGTTCAAAGTTAATGCCAAACTATCCATTCTCCCTTAGGCGCATTGGTTCTAGACTAAGTTACCGGTTTTGGTACGGGTTCGGGTTCGGGTTCGCGGGTTCGGTTTGCGGGTTCAGTCAAAATTTTTTTTGGTGTGGGTTCGTTTTGGGTTCGTCCATACAAAAACATATAAAAATCAGAAATATATTCATATTTGTAGCAGTAATTAAGTTCAGAATACCATAGCATCATGAATATGATCATATAATAAACAAAACCACACTAGTGTTAGAAATTAAAAACACTACAATGTCAATTAGTCAAACACGAATGTCGAATGTCATGATATATATAGTTATTACAATTCAAAAATCAAAATTATAATGCCAAATGTCAACAATCAGCCAATGCCATCACTAATTAGGCATCATTGTCATATGGGTCATCAAAAATATCATCACCACAAGCCATATGAGCATCATCAGATACTGGTATATTAGTAGAACCACAAAAAGTGGCACTGGCACTGGCACTGGCACTCTCATGCCCACTAGGGCCACTACCAATCTCAACATCAACATCAACTTCAAGTGCGGCAAGGTGGGAAATGGTAGCATCCAGGTTAGTATGCTCTGGCTCAATATCCCACTTCCTTGAGTCCCCTTTCTTGTAGTCCTTGTTTTTGTGTGTAAGGAGGCGCAAGTTGGAATGCACATACACTAAGTCCTCTGCCCTTTTTGAGTGTAGTCTGTTACGCTTTACTGAGTGGATGAAGGAGTATGTGCCCCAATTCCTCTCAGAAGCTGATGAACTAGCAACCTATTAATACAAGACAACATTAGACAGTTAGAGTTATAAATTAGAAATTTCGAATTTAGAAATTAAACTTATAAATCTAAAAGATAATAAAACTTGCGCTAAAATTTTTATTGCAAGAGGTTGTAGGTGTATGAATGATTGGCCATGGAAGTACCACCACATATGAGCATCAACCTTATATTTGTCAACAAGAGCATCAACACCCATGTCCGTGGAGCTCACAAAATGCATGAACTCGGCTCTAACTGCTTCTCGTATGTCAGGATCAACAAAGAGTCTGCGAAATGCTGCCTTGTACCCCCGGCTGACTTCAGCATCTCTATAGGGGGCAACCCTTGCCCCCACAGAAAGGAGTTGAGCACTATAATATTTGGGACTCAGTGCAAAGGCAAGAAGATGCAATGGGGTGGTCATTTTGTCCCATCTCTCTTCAATAATTTGGTGTATTTGATTGAAGAAAGTTTCTTTAGGATCTCGCTTATGTTCATTTATGATGGCTTTCATCTTCTCAATCATTGAGTCGATGCCATCATATACCTCTCCCAAACAAGACCTATCCATGTCGGTATAACGGATCATACTCAATATGGGCTCAGTAAAACTGAGGAGATACTCAACACGATCCCACCAATGGTCATCTAGGATCAGTTGTTTAATTTTTGTTGCCCCTTCAGTGCTAGATTGCCTCCATATGGACCAATTTTGGCTGGTGACCATGCTAGAGAGTGCCTCTTTAACCTTCACAAGCCGTCTTAAGACAATTGTGTTGGAGGCAAAACGGGTCTCAGCAACCTATAAAAATCAAAATAAAAAAAATAAAAAAGTTTTCTTAAAAAACAATTTAAATAAATTTACAAAACTCAAAACATAAACTTAAGAAAAAATAAAAATTGCTTGAAGCTTCACTTACCTTTAGCAGCTCCAATCTTGAGAATGATCTGAAAATGCCTTGTGACATATGGTGGTTGGTGATGAACATCTGGATGTCTTCTGCCTCACTATACACCTGTTTGATCCAATCAATTTTTTTGCCAATTTTTTGTAGCATAAGGTTGAGGGAGTGGACCGCACAAGGTGTCCAAAAAATGTGTAACACTCTTCAACCAATAAACCAGCTGCTTTACAATTTTTTGCATTGTCTGATACCACTTGAACCACGTTTCGAGGCCCCACTTCCTCAATGGCTTGACAAAGAATATTAGCAATAAATGGACCATCCTTCACCTCCCCTTCACAATCGACTACCTTCAAAAACATAGCCCCTTTAGGGCACACTGCAATAACATTGATCAATGGCCGATTTTTTGAATCTTTCCATTCATCAAAAACGATGGATAAACCTGTCTCAGCCCAAGATTCCCTTATGGGCTTCAATTTATCCTCTACAAACTTCACTTCCTTTTCCAATAAGGTGGTGCGCACCTTCTCAAAACCTGGGCCCTTAAAACCTTTTGGAGCATCATTAATTGCTTTCACCATTTCTTTCCAATACGGTGAGCGAACAACATTGAAAGCTAAGCCATTCGCATAGAGACATCTTGCAATTTGTTGATCAGCAAACTCACGAGACTCATTGTGAAATGTCGTTTCCAATGTTCCCTTTGATCTCTTGCGTGCTACAGGTTCAACTATGGGCAAAAATGGGTGGCTCTCTACATGTCCCTGTTCAAATTCTGATGGTGATGCTGATTGAGGGGGCTTCATTCCTCGAGAACCTCTCTGAGTCTTTAGCAAAGGGTGACTTAGTTTACGCCCTGATGCTTCCTCTGCTTTTTCTTGCTCTTGGATATATGCAAGGACTTGAGCTTGTGGGATGGGTACACCATTTTTTCCAGGGCAAGCTTTGATGCCCAACCCATGTATGTTACACAAATGGGCTTTCACCCGACTGTAAGAGCTTCTATACTGAACCCCACAACCATTGCACATCCATATATAACCTCCACCGCCTGGAAGTGGTTCTAACATTTTAACATATTTCCAAAGGGGAGAATTTGGATCTGTTTTGAACTTGGATTTCTCCGACGAGGTTGAACCACTTGCCATTGTAATCCCTATGCCAAAAATTTAAAAAATCAATAAACAACACATTCTATGAATTCAAAGTTTCAAACAAATGAAATTTCAAATTGAAAACAAAAAAAAAAATTAAAACCTAGTTGAGTTTAAAAGCTTTACAAATGTGCCATTGATTTATAGTAGATAGAAGAATTTAGAAAAAAGAATAAAAAAGATTCAAAACAAAAGAAAAATGTAAAAAAAAAACGCCAAAAAAACCAAATTTTTTTGCAAAATCTGCCTCTAAAATCCCCTTTGTAGCAAACGAGCTATTGCACACCCGTAGGAATAGCAAAACAATTGCTTTAGATCCTTCACCAATCGATCTTCAACTCTATCGATTTGATGGCAAGACAAAAAAATAGCTCAGCTCAATATGGAAGAGTTTTGTTTTTTCATTTGGAATGAGCAAAATAGACTGTTTTTGGTCTTTAAGTTGTTTCCATATTATGCTTTTAGGGTTGGAGGAGTGTCAACTAAAAAAAAAACAATTAAAAAATGTCAAAATTTATTAAAAAATAAAAAAAAACTTCACTTTTTCGCGTCCTACTGTGGGTTCGTCGCGGGTTCTGCAGAATTCTCTGTGGGTTCCTTGTGGGTTCGCCCGGGTTCTTCCCGAACGAACCCACAATCAAAAAGGAGAACCCTGGGCGTATCCCCGGATGGACCGAACCCAAACCAGGACCCGGGCCGGACTGAACTAGGACCCAGGGATTTCGGAGGAAGAACCGGTATCTTAGGTTCTAGATTTTAGATCCTTGTTTGAAAGATGCCTTGACGTTGGATCAAACTTCCCCACAAGTGGCGCATTGGTTCTAGATATTGAGTTCTCTTCATCTCAATGGCACATTACTTCTGGAATTGCGAATCTTCTTGAATGATCTCTTTAAAACTTGAAACTAACCATTTCATCCTTGGGCGCATTACATGTGGCGCAATGGTTAGGCATGTTGTTCTCTGATTAAAAGCGCATTTCATCAAGATTTTGCGCCACATCCAAGCCTTGGCGCACTGGATCAACTTTTTGCGCTCCCTTCAGTACTTGGTCATTTTTTAGGATTTCAGGATTTCAGGCTACCAAACTTAGTCATTTCCAGGATCTCAAACATACATCAGGATTGACCTCAGTGTTCATCATTTGGATGGGATTTGATCGAGACTCTTCATTACTACAAGTTCATGTTCCAGATGAGACTGCCAGTTATAGAGCAAAACCTTCTAGGAGAGAGACTTATTATTGGATTGGCAGAGGAAACGAACCTAATACATCATCCAGAAGCTAAGGCAAAGCATCAGAGCTCAAATAAAAGGGGGTCCCCATTTGCAATGGGGTGATGTGTGATTTGTTCACAACACTCTCCTTCTTTGCCTTTGTTCCTCATGGCTCACAAAGTTATTGAAAGTAACTCTATCACGAACATGATCCGGCAAAGAATCATACATATTGAGTAGTGTCTCGAGATCATCTTCTTCCTCCCCTTCATTCTCAAACTCTTCTTCATCTTGAAATTCTTCTTCTATAGGAAGGAATGTTGGCCTCAATGGTCGATCAATGGTAGGTGTACGATCTTCTCTTCTTGGTCTTTGTGATCCCGCATTGCTAACCACATCATCATGATTAGCCCTGTGATTTGCATGACCTCCATTGTTGTTATTATTGTTCCTCATCAATACTTGGAGCATCCTTTCAATGTTGGTGTTGATTTGTTGCATGCCTTCATTAGCTTGTCTCTGGTGTCCCTGCAGACCCTCATTAACTTGTCTCTGATATTCCTCCATCCTATTCTGACTTTCAGCCATCCTTCTTTGGTTCTCTACCATCTCTCTCATCATGTCTTCAATGTCATGTTGTGAATTATTTGATCTTCTATCTCCCATTGTACCTTGTCTCCTCTGATAGTGATGAGGAAGAGGCTCCATGTGCTCGTCACCCATAGGCTGGCAAGATCAAGGCTCTGATACCACTGAAATGTTCCTTAGTGGTTGTACTGAATTTTTATATTGCAACTTAGCCAAGAATATTAGCAAACAAATAGCCCACTCAAATGAGATTGAACAAGTACACAAATATTCTATGAAACCCAACTTCAATTAGATTTATTCCCTTGCTGAAATGATGCAATTACAAATGATAGTTCACTGTCCACTGTGACAGTCTTATACAGAAATAAAATCAGTCCTCTTATCTTATTACAAATAGATTCAAATGTTAACCCAATGATGAAGGCTTATTGCCAAGTTGTTGCCAATTGTCTTCAACTCTTGATGAACCTTGAAACACCTCCGAAGGGCACTAAAATAGGACTGTGGGACTGTGCAACAGTCTGATAAAGTGCAGCCAATGAGAAGGTCTTCTAAGGAATATCAGCCCTCCAATTGCTGTTCCTAGGCAGATGCAAATGTCTGAAGTAGTGATCAGCAAAGAGTATATGATAAAAACCTTCTTCCCACTTGAATGAATAGCATAAACAAGGGTCTCCAATGGTGTCAACCTCTCCCAACACCTAATAGATCTCTGAATACCTGCAAATTGAATAGCAATGAAGATATTAGAAGCAATATCCCCTCCAATAGCATAGGGGGTCATCACCCTATGTGCAAGGGCACATCACCTTGCAAGAAAGTAAGAAGATCGGAACCTTCAAACTCAGAAATGAATGTAAAACATACCAGACTCAGACATGACCCTTTGATATGCAAGTCTCCTATTTATTCTTCTTCTTCTTGGTCGATGGCTCACATTGGGTTCCCCTTGCATTGGATCTTGGGCGAATTCATCTTAGGTGAATGTGTTTGCATTGGGCAATTAAATGCTTTTCTTCTATCATGTTTGATATACTCATGTCTTGGCGAATGGCATTAGGTACTTGTTCTTCAAGAATGCATCAATCCTTCTTTGGTATGGTGAATGAGTCTTTGTTTGGCTGAACCTTCTCTTTATGCTTGGCCGATTCTTCATTGGAAAATGCATGATATAGGCGAATGCTTCCTCTTTGCATGGTTGAATGACATCTTGCATGGGCGAATGTGTTTGAATTTCCTTCATGGCGAATGCATCTTTTATGGCAGTTGTATCGTCTTCCTTCAACTGTTGGCATTGGGTTTTGAGTCTTCTTCATAGACAAATGCGTTGGTGAATGTATTTGAAGTCTTCTTTGTCATGGGCGAATATGTTAAGAGCCCTCTTTTTCCCTTGGGCGAATGCATCGCCAACTTGGCCGAATTTGCCCTATGATCTTTTCTTCAATCGTTGGCAATTTGGACACATTATCCAAGGCATGCATCATATTTGAGTTCCTATATGAAATCGATCCTCTTTTTCCCTCCAATATACTTTATTTGAATTTGAATTTCTTTCCCCAATATTTGTTGGGATTTTCCCTCCAAAATTAAAGCAAGTGAATTTGAATCGTCCACTTATATGGCCGATTCCCTCCTTGAGATACCTCCTTAGTTGGGCCCCATTTTCATGAGGGCAAATGACTCCTTTTTCATACTTTGGACCTATTTCCATTGATTGCCATTGACTTCCCCTATTTGCATTTGAATTTGAGTCTTGGATCTTTATTATGATAACCGATCCCCCTTATGGGTATTCGCTTGGACCTATCCCTTCACACACTCCACACGAAATGTTAATAGGTCCTATCTAAGAATAGATCATGGAAATGTAATTAAAGATTTCATTTCCCTTTTACAAATTGGCCTTATGAAACCATTATTAATTTGGCCCCTCTGATTATAGGTCTACCCCCTTGAATATGCAAAATTACAATGGGAGTTGCAATTCCACATGATGAAGTCTCCATGACTTTGGCTAACATGAAAGATATAGTGAACATAACTTAACCAAAATCACCTTCATTCCCTTACCATGTGGTTTAGCCTACGGGAATGATGAATAGGCTAAACACTTGTGTTGTTTAGTGATTACTTTGGAAGTGGGGACATGACACCATTTCTGGAGTGATCACCCAGCTGACAGTGGAATTAGCCTATCCTCATTCCCGTAGGCTAGTTCGTCACCTCAAGGGAATGTTCTGGCAGTGACAGATGAATTTAATGTACTTGCATTAATTTATTCAATTGTAAGCAATAAAATAATAATAATTTATTATTATTAATGGATAAAATAGTAAATTAAATAATATTATTTTAATATTATTTAATTAAATGCCAAAGGACAAAATAGGTCTGGACCTATTTGAGTGCCCACCTTGAAGGGATGTAAAAATACAATAAAATAATAATATAGGTCCTCGCTCATTGGAGTTTGAAATAAAATATTGGTTCTTGTTGCAACATTGGAGCATGTAATTCAAATATAGGTCCCAGCTTTGGATCATGCGCCATCATGGAGGGAAATTTCGCAATTCCAATCATTAATTTGAATTGGTTATAAAAGAAGAGGTGGTGCTTCATTTTTGATCATCACGACTATTATGAAACTTTGAGATTGAGTTGCTTCAGATATTGTGCTTCAATGAGTTCTTGCTTGAGTTCATCGATTGATTCAATCCTGAGTTTGGTAGAAGACTTTGGAAGGATTCTCTAAGGTCAGCGGCTTGCATTTTACTTCATATTTCCTTGGCGTCGATTTACAAAGTTTCATTATCAGAAGTGCCGAAGTTCCTAGAATATCATCGAAGTGTTTAGCAAACTACATCATGGAGGCCGGCGATTAACATTATAAGGACCGATGATCAGAAGTTGAAGTCATCGCATCATATTGAGAGATCATAGAAGTCTTGAAGACACCCAGGCGCCGATCTTAGAACATACTGAGTCACAACATTGCAATTATAGTTGGTAGTGTTGAAGCTGGCCAACTCATGAGCAATCATAACATTGGTCGAACGGAGATATAGAAGAGAGATACAGATCATCGAAGGAATTGCTTGGAGCATACTTGGCGTTGATTGCAAATACAAGGCGAGCTGTAGACAAAGGTGGCGGTCTGTATCTCAGAGGTAGCGAACCATCATCTTGGAGGGAGTCGAACTCAGTCCTCATCATTTCTACTTCCCTTGAGTGCACCTGCGGAGAGTTTTTATTGCTGATACTTGCCATACGAAGGGAGATTGATTGGTGATCACGCTACAGACACACAAACACTGCATCAGCGGTAATATCGGCATTCATTGCAACTCTGTTCATATTTGGCATCATCGGGTATGTTGACATTGTAATCACTTCTGAATTATAGCAGCATTATATACTTGTATCTTGGCTACCATTAGCCATAGAAATTGGTACTTCATATGAATTGTTAAGTCTGAGCTATAACAGAAGCCTGAGTTGTTTTCATTATCATTGTAATTTGCAAATGCTCATGTAAGACTGCATAATCTAAACTTGCATACTGATAATTCAGAGTGCATAGATTTGGTGTCAGAGACACTTGTTTTGTAATAAATAGATTGGTTATTGCATAATTGAAAGAACTCAAACAATTTCACACCAAATATCAAGAACGGCACATTACACCCTGGAATGATGGAACTGCAAAAATCTTAGCACAAGAGCTTGGTAGACCAAGAAAAGGCTCATGGCATTGTCACCAAAAATCTGCCATGGATAATGTTTGAAAAACAGCTGGTCAATATTACTCTAAACTGCTGAAAACTGCCTTATAACACTTGTTATTAGACACAAAACTGCAGTACACAAGCCCCAGGTGACTGTATGAGATTTTAGAATACAGATCTTTTGCATTGATCAAACCCTAGGCTGGAAAAAAAATCACAAAAATCACAGAATTTGTAGGGAAAACACCCTCTATTGTTTACTGTTCTGACTGTTCCAACCCTTGATATATGCTTGGAAACTATGGTAAAGTGAAAGTGAAAGCCTGCTATCATATATAACTGCAGAACTGATGTTATATGTGACTGAAATGACTGTTTACACCATTTTCAAAGGCTAGAAAACCTGCTATTCATTAATAATTAAATAACTCAATATTATACCCAAGTTGCGGAAAGCATCCAAATGATATAATTTTGCAATTTTGATCATACCAATAGGATACTAAAGACTTGGAATGAAAATCAGAGGCTGTCGGGTGACTGTCTAAAAATAGTATGTTTCTCCAAGAAAGTTGGAGAGCACCCGAGAGGTCAAAACTGAATTCTGAAAGCATCTATGAACTCCAAATGACTAGCCGAACTTAAAAACACGAACAACTGCTCTGTAAGACTGAGCCACGGCCACTCCAAGAACATTGGAGTTCTTCCAAACATGACAAATAGCCTCCGGAAGACTAGGAACGAGCATAATGCGCACAAAAGGTCTATGCGCCGAAAAGGGGACATTACATAACATGGTTCAACCATCCCAAAAGTGCACAATAAGACCTAGGCAGAGTTTTGTATCACTTATGCCAAGTTTTCAATTGATGGGCAGAGATTTATTTGACTTAAGCCACTCTTTCCTATCTCAAGCAGAAGTTCTAAGTGGCTTAGCCACTATTAGCTCTCGCTAAGCACACTTTAGCCATTCTTGGCAGAAATTTCATTTGGTAGAGCCCTAGTAAAGGCATGCCTAAGTCAGCATAGGTGGAATTACTACCTCATGTTGCCATCTTTTCTGCAATGTCTCTTTTAGGGATTTTTTGTATATTTTCTGATTTTTATGTTTTGTAATATCCCCATTTTCTGAGTGATCACCTATTGGAGTCGGTTAGCCTATCCTATTCTCGTAGGCTAAGTCGGAGGGCTAAGGGAATGACCTAATTGATTAAATATTATATTTAATCAATTTTATTGGGCAAATTGAAGGTATGAAGTGACTTCCTATATTTTTATGAGCCATTTGGTGAAGGAGAAATAATTAAATAAAATGGCTAAGGTGGTGAGCAACCCGGGAAGGAGAAAAATAAAGGATGGAAAATGACTTCCCATATTTTGTAAGCCATTTGGAAAAATAAAATAAATTAAATAAAATGGCCTTGAAGGTGGACGACCTAGGTAAGGGCCTAAAAATGCAATATCAAGGGTCATAAAGAGGTTTGCTCCCTTGGAGAAGGCAATAAAAATAAAATAAGAATACTTTATTGAGGTCGGGCAAGATTGGAGGAGAAAAAAGAAAATAAAATAAATATTTTCCCAAGAGGAGGTTGGCCAGATTTGGAGGGAAAAGGTTGACTATAAATATATGATCATTTGAGGTCATTTCATCATCCATTCATATCTTATTTTCATTTGGAGATTCTTCTCTTTGGCTGCAACTTTGGTTGGGCTTCATTCCAAGGATGAAAACCCTTGTGAATGTGGTGAGTTGGACGAAAACCTAGCTCATCTTGTGGAGGACTCATAACGGAGTTCTAATTGCACTTCATTGGAGACATTTGGAGGTTTGGAGCATCATTGCATAATCAGATTTGTAGATCAGATTTGAAGCAGCATTGTTGTGGCATTTTGTGTGCATATTGCATTAGGGTTTTGCCCTAATTTGGAGTGCCACTTTGGAGCAGACTTGATCGCCCATTCTTGGAGGGTGATTTTGCATTTTTGGAGCAGCAAACCCTAAGCGCTTGTCAAGGAGGAATTCGCCCATGTAGGGTTTGATGTTTGAAGACTTATTTGCATATTTTTGGTATGTATAATCATAGTTTTAGATCTGATTTATTGAGCAGAAATCTGGGCATATGTTTGGCATGTTTGAGCCCAAGAATTCATTGTAAAAATCAGTCCAAAATTCAGATTGTAACAGCAGAAGTTTCCTACAGAAAATCAGATTTGTATGTTGCATTTGGATGCCCTATATGGTGTTTTTCATGGTGGATTTCATGTTTGATATGAATATCAATTGGTAGTATCATTTGGCATGTTTATTTGTCATGTTTGGGCACTTGTATGTTCACTGTGATAATTTGTTTGAAATCAGAAAATAAAAAATTAGAAATCAGAATTAGGGTTTGAGCAGAAATAAAAATCAGAAATTTAGGGCAGATCTCATTGTAGATATTACAAATTTTCTGATTTGTGATGCAAAACACGAACTGAAACAGCAAATCAAAATGAGACTAAACACTGGAAACTTGTTATCAAAACGCTCTATGGCTGGAAAACAACTTCAACTTCACCCAAACTAGCAAAATACAACTCGTAGATGATAATAACCTAAATGAAAGTGCTGGTTATGGTCTGAAACAAAATGGACAGACAACTTAACACCATTTAACATACAATTACACTCAGATCCGAGTAGTCAGTGCTCACAAACTTCAAAAACAAGTGCTGATATGACTGAAAATAAATGAATTAACCTTCAAATGCCAACAAACATTCAAGGATGGAACCCTAGGGTATTAAACTTGCATGGATCTGAATTAAACACCAATTAATCACCTTCAAAATGCCTTTATTAGATTTGCAAAATGCTGGAGCAATTTACAATGATTTATATGCACAATTTTGAGGCTTGCAATAATTGCATTTGAATGGAAAATATGGAATGTACAACTGTAGGAACCCAGTATGGTGAATATTAGGCAAGATTGGTGGTTGGATCTGACTGTAGAAGTGCTGTAGCAGCAACAATGGCGAGGCAAATGACCTAGGGAGGTCACATGGCAGCTGGGAACAGTCAATTTGAGGCTGCACAGTAGTCCAAGGCCTTCCAAAATGCTGATAATAGTTAATAAAATGTTTACAAACAGCAAAAGATGTTGATGCCACTTGCCCATAGTGTTGTTGTAACCTCCTCCAATGTTGATACGGCCAAATATGGCCTGGAAACTGATAAAAACAACAATAGTTAGGGTAGATGTGCCCTCCCAGCAATGGCACTACCAAGGAAAGTGGCTGGAAATGTTGTTCTGACAATAAATGATGACAAACCCTCTCCAGAAACCCTCCAAAGTGATGGTGCTACCACTAGATCTATGAAATGTGCAACATATGATGATGGGTTCGCCTTCTCAATGCTGGTATACTCAAGTTGATGGCTTTATATGCTAGTCATTGCACCAATGATGAAGAATTATTCCCCAAAAATGCTGATTTTACTGTAACGACACTGTAGCAACAACAAAATGTGTCCAAAGCCCTCAAAATTTTGAAATCTACAATGAAACCTTTCAAATCACGAACCTCAAATCTAAAAATGATCCAGATCAGCACACATGCAACTCCTGAATGGAATTGCCAGTGTTGGAGATGAGGGTTATCATCCCAAATCCAATAGTGAAAATCCTAGAGGGTTTTCATCCTCCAAGATCCTCAAATCAACCAAGGGTTTTCGTCTTCAGAAACAAACTTGAACACAAAGCTCAAATTCTGAAAGTTGATAGCAAAATGATGGCAAAAACATGATGATCCAAATGAAGCCAAGCACCCTCCTTTTGTAGGGCTCCAATTGGGCCCTTGGGACCTATTTCCTTAAGTATTAATAAATACTTTTTATTTTATTTTAAGTATTTTAGAATACTTTTTTTATTTTATTATTGTTAAAAACACTTTTTATTTTAATAATAATATTATTTAAATTGCCCCTTAAATTCATTGATCCACGGGGACGCGTCCCCCCCGAAAAAGGTGCCGTTTCGGAGACGGGGACGTTTGCGAGACGGGGGGACGTCAGGGAAATGTCCCCCCCCCGTCCCCCCACCGCCCCGCCGTCCCCCCGCCGCATCAGAAGACATTTCTCATTGGGGGGACGTCTGGACGTCCCCGAGTCTTCCAGGCGTCCCCCCTCGAAACATGAAATTTGTTTTTTTTGTTTAGGTTTTACTTTTCATTGTTTTGAAGTTTTTAATGTTCATTCACCGGCGTTCAAGGAGTCTTCAACTGCGTTTGAACTTTGAAGTTTTTCTGCCTCCGTCGAATCACAGGTACTGAGGCCCAAGGGTTTTATTTTGGGTGATTCGTAATGAATGCTGAATGCCTCAAAGAGATGGCATCGCGTGGGATATCCCACGCGATGCCATCTCTTTGAGGCATTCTTTTTGATCTTTTTTTATGCTGCAATATCGAAGTTTCTCCATATAGTCATCAACCACCATTTGCACGCAGCACCCCATTGGATCTGTTCTTCCCCACTGTGAACAATCTTATTGGAAGTGCGGCACCATTAATACCTTACAGTCAAATGTTTGTAGTTTAACGTTTACCTCTGAAGAACAGAAAATGAATGCCTCAAAGAGATGGCATCGCGTGGGATATCCCACGCGATGCCATCTCTTTGAGACATTCAGCGTACAAAAATTTTAAAACGTTTTTAATTTCGGATTTCCATTTCCTAAACTTCCAGTTCTAAAACGGTAAAACCTTTTCGACAAATCCATTTTGTGCATATCCTGCAATCGTTGCAGTCCATACTGCCTGCATCTCCCTACCTGCGTCAAAATGGGAGCTTTGGTTTTTATTTTTAAATTTTTTTGATAAAGGATAGAGGAATTTTGTCAGATGTTGTGGTTGCAAGTGCAACTGCACTGTTAGACTGTAGAGTGTAGTCTGTATGCACATTGCAAACTCAAAGTGGAAGCAACAAGCACAGACAAGGCACATGAACTGTTTGACAGAATGCCTCAAAGAAATGTGGAAGCTCCGAAGCATAGACAAGGCACGTGAACTGTTTGACAGAATGCCTTAAAGAAATGTGGTCTCCCTCAAAGAAATGTGGTCTCTGCATAGACAAGGCACGTGAACTGTTTGACAGAATGCCTCAAAGAAATGTGGAAGGCTGGAAGCATAGACAAGGCACGTGAACTGTTTGACAGAATGCCTCATTCTGTCAAGGTGTGAACACTGAAAGCATAGACAAGGCACGTGAACTATTTGACAGAATGCCTCATTCTGTCAAACAGTTCACGTGCCTTCTCTATCACAGTCTATGCTTCCACTGTTCCACATTTCTTTGAGGCATTTTGTCAAACAGTTCATGTGCCTTGTCTATGCAGACTGCAGAGACCACATTTCTTTGAGGCATTCTGTCAAAGACTCAAACAGTTCACATGCCTTGTCTATGCTTCCACATTTCTTTGAGGCATTCTGTCAAACAGTTCACGTGCCTTGTCTATGCTTTGCATACACATCTAACAGGGCAGTTGCAACTACAACATCTGACAAGTCACAAAATTGAAAATTCCTCTATCCTTTATGTTTTAGATGGATGTCCAACTCCATACCCTATTCCAAAGCTCCCATTTTGACACAGGCATGGAGGATGCTGGGCTGGCAAAGGTTGTGGAATTCCGAATTTGGCTTTGCACCAGCCAATTGCATTTGCAGCTTGCTTTAACAAATCTTGCAATCATTTTGTGCATATCCTGGAGTCATTGCAGTCCATGAGACCACATTTTGATTTTTGAATTTTTCTGATTTTCATTTTTAAAATTTTTTTCTTAACAATGAAGTTGTACATTGTTTTAACTTTTTTCAATTTTAATTTTTGATTTTCTTTTGCAGGTTGCAGCATCATCATCATAATGAGTTCACAGTCACACAGCATAAGTGACAATGAGGATAGAGAGGTTGAACTTCACAGTGAAAATGACTCATCTCAATCTGATGATCGAGATCCTGATTTTGATTTAGAAGGGGAGGGTGAACATGCCTCAAATACTCGATCTCACTCTCAAACTGACACAAGTTTCGTTGGGAGTAAAGCTCGTGATAAGTGCCCTTCACAATTCCTTCAAAAATGGGCCAAGGGCCCCTTTGATCCAACCTTTAAAACAATTTGCATCTAAGATAGAAGCAAACCCTGCGGCAAAGGGGGGGGGCACTAGAAAATGGAAGTGCAACATATGTAAGCTTACATGGTTTGGAAGCATTACAAGAACTAATGCTCACCTTCTTCTTGTCTGAGGCAAAGGTGTAGATGTATGCAAAGTTGTGGATGGTAACTTGAAGTTCAGGGCTGAAATATTAAAATTATGGGGTTGTAAAGAGGATGAAGCATCACCTTCTGTTATGTTGCCACAAAGGAGTAGGGGTGATCAAATTTCTAGTGCTACTTTGCAGACTCAAAGGCCACCAAATCCATCCAGTTCAAGTGCAACATAGCCTAAGGGGAAACGTAAGATGGCATCTTCACAACCATTGGCAGATTTATTCAATGTGCAAGCAAAGGATGAGGCAGATGATGCCATTGGCAAATTCTTCTTTGCTAATGGCATTCCATTCCATGTGGCTCGCTCTCCTTATTATAAGGAAGCTGTGTCAAAGATAATAAGGGCAGGACAATCATATGTGCCACCAGGGGAGACTAAATTGAGGACAACAATCTTGGATCAACACTATTCCAAGATTAATATTTTGATGGAGAAGATGAAGAGAACCTGGATCACAAGTGGATGCAGCATAGTCATGGATGGGTGGACGGACATTAGGCACCGTCCACTCATCAACATCATCGTTACATCTACAGCGGGCCCTTATTTCCTTAGGGCTATTGATTGTTCTGGGCATAGCAAGGATGCCCATTATCAGTTCCGGATCCTCAAGGATGCTATAGAGGAGGTTGGGCCACAAAATGTGGTGCAGGTAGTGACAGATGCAGCCCATGTGTGCAGAGCTGCAGGGAAGTTGATTGAGGCAGCCTATAGACATATTTGGTGGACTCCTTGTTGTGTGCATGCTATGAATAATGCACTTAAGGACATGGGTAAAATCAGTTGGATCAAATTAATTGTCAGTGATGCTAGAGATGTGCAGATGTTTATCTGCAATCACCATACTTCACATGCACTTTTCAGGTCCTTCTCCAAGAAGGAATTCCTGAAGCCAATAGAGACTCGGTATGCATCATATTTTATTCTCTTGGAGAGGATGCTTGAGTTGCAAGAGCCATTGCAACTAATGGTAATGACAGCAGAATGGAACCGATGGCCTGAGTCAAAGACACAGAAGGGATTGAGGGTTAAGGAGGTGGTGACGAATGATGTCTTTTGGGCTGATGCCAAATATATTGTCTCCATCATTCAGCCAGTCTTCACAGTTATTAGATTTGGGGATTCTAATGCACCTTCCCTTGGAGAGGTATATGAGTGCATTGATTCCATGCTTGATCAAATGAAGACTATTGTGCGAGAGAAGGACCCCACAATGCAATTCTACACCGAGCATATTCATCCAATCATTCAACGTAGATGGGAGAAGCTCAACACTCCCTTACACATGGCTGCCTATGCATTGAACCCAAAGTGGTACATACCTAGGCCCGGTAGAATCACACCTATACAGGATGCTGAGGTGAAGGAAGGGTTCATGAAGGCCATTGACAAAATGTATGATTCTACAGAGGCCAGCTTGCTTCGTACTGAGTGGTCAAAATTTGCCATTCTTTGGGGATATTCAGAGGCAGCCCAGATAGATTTGGAGACTATGTCACAGGAGGACCCCAAGTTGTGGTGGACTATGCATGGGCCTAGATCTTTGATTACTACTCTAGCCATTCATTTGCTGTCCCAGGTTTCTAGTTCTTCTGCTGCTGAGAGGAACTGGTCTACTTATAGCTTCATCCACTCTGTTAAGAGGAACAGGCTTACTTCTAGGAGGGCAGAGAAGCTTGTGGCTGTACATAGTTCCTTGCATCTCATTGACTGCACCACAACTACATACAGGGAGAGTCCAACAGCCAGATGGGATGTAGAGCCAGAAGAGCCATCACAGATAGATGAGGATGCTACACAGACAGGGCTGGTTGGTATTGGTTTAGATGAGCTTGAGCATTTGGGGTCCAGCAGTTCCAGTGATGACGAGATCGACATGGAGCTTGGGGATGATTAGATCATTCATCATTGGTGGCACCAAGCCATTAACCATTTTGGCATTACTATTTAGTATTTACTATTTCAATATTTTGAACATTGTTGAAACTTGAAACTTGATTGTAATTATGAACAATGATTATGAAATTCAAATTATGAAACATCTCGTTCTCATTCCAATGTCTCACATTGTTTCAATGTTCACTAGTTCAATGAAATCATGGCAATGTGTTTAAACTCTAAACTTTACTTATTCCTTAGGCTTCTACAATTATACATCTTTTTATAACTAATTTTTCAAGTATTATATGTATTTCAGCGCGCCGCTCCCCCGCCGCCCCCCCCCGCCGCCGTCCCCCGCCGTCGTCCCCCGCCGTCCCCAAATTTAGGCCCCCCCGGTCCCCGAACCCGAAACGCGTCCCCTGCCGTCCCCCCGTCCCCGTCCCCGAAACTCCGTGGAACTATGCTTAAATTAGAAATCACTGTGGCCAACTTAAAATAATATTAAAAATTATTTCCCCTGCTTTACCCTTTAGCTTACAAGAAATGGGAATAGGCTAGAGGTCGTCTCCATGGCTTTATTTCTAAAAGGGGACATGACATTTTCGTGATGTTGTTGGGCATAGAAATTTTCCTCTTACACCCACACTTTCTTAGACTTGGTAGAAACCTTGAGTGGCTGAGCCACTTCATATCGTGCCTAGCTTAATGAGGCAAAAAAATTCAAGCCATGACACCATGTTTCAAGACCTTGGTGGAAATCTGGATTGCCTGAACCATTTCAATTATGTGCCCATGTTAGGAAGCATTGGAGCAGAGATTTTAGTCTCTTGAGCCAAGGCGGAAAAATTTGCCTTTTGAGTCATTTTCAAAACCATAGGTGGAGTTTCAAATGTGCCTCTTCTATGTCACTGCCAATTTCATGCTTTTCCTTCTCTGCCATTGCCAGCAACAAACCTCCAATCCTCAGCATTATTTCATTTCAGAACAGCTGCAACCTTGATCAACCTGCAAAAAAATCATTAATTGGAAACAAGACCACGACACAACAAATTTGCAAATAGATGGGAATATCACAACTTGAAAGGTGTTTACACATATTGATGCTCAATCATGATGACAAATAGGAAAAAGTAAAAACATTGAGTTTGTAGGGCTGCAACAGTGCCCAAATCAAAATCATAAAACTGTGGATGTTATGTGTGGACTATTGTACACAGTAATTTGTCAAATATTATTTTATACAAGCAAGATGGTGTTTTCAAATATTATGTATTTTTAGACCCAATGTGAAACATTCTTGGCAGCAAGGTTTAAAATATTCTCCTGAGCTATTTGCTAAATCAATCTCTTATGAATTATGGTTATGCTCATGGAACTGCACTTGTAAGATCCTTTATTTCATTTTTATAATGCAAAGTTACCGTCTGCAGTTATTTGTTTAAATGGATTACTTATAATATCATATTGCTTGTTCTTTTTTGTTTGGACTTTCGTGGAAGGATTTTTTAGGTGGATGCAGCAATTGTGGCATTTCAATTAAAGCGTGTTGAAGAATATCCTCCTATTGCCTCACCAGAAAGTTTCTTCTCAATGGTTGTTGCCCTAATCTATCCTGCTCATTTGGTATTCCCTCTTAAATTAAGGTGGAGCCTAAAGATGAGAAATAGGAACGAAAGATGATCTGAAAGTCTCTAGGCATTGGAAATAATTAATTGAATTGATAATAATTCAAGTAACGTTCATCTCTATATAAATATCCTTTTATTAGTTGGTAAGTTTAAGGATGTAATGTTTTTAGTTACCAAAGTTCTTTCTTAAGCAATTTGTTATTCTTCACTTATGCAAAAGTGACTCGAAAGTGCTGATTTAGGTTGTTTACTATATTTTTAAACAAGTTAAAATATACAGCTAATAAAATAGCTGACTCAGCCCTTAGGCCTTAAAAAACAAAATGTTCATTTCACCTCAGCCCATATACAGTTGCTAGGGATCCATATGATAATAGCATGTTAATTGAAATAGTATTTTATGTATGGATTTGAAACAACATTAATGGGCATTGAACAAAACTATACTTCCAAAGATTCAATCTTGATCATAAGCAAAACAAAAACATAGACAGTGAAACAGAGCATCACATATCTTCTTCCATCTGAGCATGGATATGAAGGTATTTCATTGTGGTCAGCAGCTCTTCTATCTCCTTATGCATTTCATCTATCTTTCCTTGATGTTCCTCCAAGGTCCATATACAGGTTCCTAATATGTTTGTATGCTTACACTGACACTGTTGTTTCATTTGCTTGAATGGGCATATTCCTGTCTATTCTTTCCAAGTCTTCCAACAATCATATTAACTCATGAACTCATTTGCTGCTTGTTAAGGTTCCTGGACTTATTTGATTTTATTCCTGTGTCCCTCCCATCTGCATGTGAGCACAGAATGTCCTTAGTTATCATTCTATTTGTCTTCATAGGCTTGGTTGCAGACACTTGCCCAACTTTCCCCCTGACCATTCTCACTAATCAGTATCCACTGTTCTCTATTTTTTAATATATTGACTACCAAATTGTCTGCCCTATCTGCAGCGTCATTAACTTCTCTACATGCATAGTGATTGTATATGCTGATGTGTTATTCGGTTACCCTCAAAACTCCATAATAGGTTGCAATTGCTACTCCAAATTACTTTTTTTCCCACCCTTAACTGCACAACAATTTTGAATTCCCTTCAATTTCAATCCATTGAAACCCTTTCTGTTTGAAAATCTTTAGTCCATTGTAGAGACTTAATCCAAC
Organism: Cunninghamia lanceolata; assembly: GCA_027924645.1. Lineage (NCBI taxonomy): Eukaryota > Viridiplantae > Streptophyta > Pinopsida > Cupressales > Cupressaceae > Cunninghamia > Cunninghamia lanceolata. The sequence continues at coordinate 1,181,418 of BSBN01000022.1, forward strand.
ATATTATTAAGTGCAATTTTGACATCAGTAGCCTAACAGAACTCTATGAGACTATGTGACCAAGGTGATTTCTGCATACACATCAATTTGGGCCAGAATTACCTTTGGCTGATCCATCAAAGTTCAGTTGGAACTAGGCATGGGTGACCTCCACATAAGTTTAGTTGTAGTCTCCTTGCCTTAGTCCATTTTTTGCTTTGTCTTTTCAACTCTTGTGCATGTCTCTTTAGTTCTCCAAGACAGGTACAATGTTGGTTCCAGCCTTACTTTTTTGTTATTTGTTTTCCATTGAAGATGCAGTTTTTTGTTTCATTCCACAAAACCCAAGGAAGCATATCCTTTCCAGTCTCCTGATGCCATTTGTGTTCATATTAAACTGTTGAGGATCAATCTGAAGATAGATTTCCATAGAGCAGGCAATGACATAAGCTGGTTGGTAAAATTATGAAGTGTTTATCACTGATTGGAGGAAAATCTACATGTTAGCAAGATTTGCCTCATCATTTTATTTTCATAACATGCAGACATGGGGCACAGATGCACCTTTCCTCAAATATTCTATGTTAGAATGTGATTTTTGACAGCCAAGATGTAACCATTTTTGCTTTCAGCATTGTCTTAATAAAATATTCACAAGGATAGAGAAGCAAGTATATTTTTTAAAGCTCTTAATCCACTTGCACCAATCTTCACTAAAATTAAAAGCCTAGTAGTGTTCTGATTAAAGTATCCAAGATAGTTTCATTGCAAGGTCTTGATTGAAAACATTGATGTCCTTGATATATGTTCCCCCTCTGTTTTTTGCTTTGGTGATCACTTTCTAAGATACTAGAGGGTGCTTGGAGCAAGGTTTAGTTCCTTGCCACAGGAATTTCCTTTGTATTGTTTGGATTTCTTTCCCCACATTGGAGGGGAGAGGAAGAAGATTCACAATGTAAACTGGAACTGATTGGATGACATCTTTTACAAGTTGAGTTCTTCCTACAAATGTGATCAACTTCTTTGTCAATCTGTTGAGCTCTCTTTCCATTTTTCTCTTGACTGATTCCCACATGGTTGTTCTTTGTTTAAGGATTGGAAAGCCCGGATAATTGAATAGGCATATTTCTTCTTTGTAGTTTAGAATATTTATACTTTTGAACCATCTATTTGCACTAACATTGCTGAAGACATGAGTAGACTTTGGCTGATGGATTTCCTTCCTAAGGCTTTTTGATAGAAATTTAGGGCTTGCTTGAGATGTTGTATTTCATTGATCATTAAAGTCAAGAATAGGATAGTGCCATTTACAAATTGGTAACCTGAGTATCTTCTTCATCATATGGTTGGGAGTCTAAACATCTTTCCTTTCCTCTATTCTTCAACTAGGATCCTTAGGAAATTTTCACTTATCATTATAAAGAGGTTAAGGGCTTAAGAAGTTTCCATGCCTAAGTTCTCTAGATAATTTGAACTAGGAAACCCAATGTCCCCTAATGGAGATCCTGAAGATAGGAGTTGCCATGCAAATTTTGATCCAGTTAGTAACCAATTCCTTAAGTCCTAATGTCTCTCTGAATTGAAGACAGGATACCAGGTGCATCTGTCAGAGGTCTTGGAAATATCCAATTTTATGTAAATTCTTGGTAGAAAGGATCAGCTCTTGGACAGCAATTGTTTTGTTTGGTACAAATAAGGACTGATTGTCAGAGATCATTTTTGATAGAAAATTCATGAGCCTGCTCGCTTTGAGGTTTGCTATGATTTTGTAAACAATGTTACAAATAGCTATAGGGAAAAATTGTTCTAAAATGTCTTCCTTTAGGTTCTTGGGAATTAAGATCAGCTATGTAGCATTCATTTGAATGAGCATTTTCTTGTTGGTTTGAGATTTTTGTTTGGGAAGGTTTCCAATTTAGTCATTTCCTTCGTGTTGGCTACAAAAATGTTTCCGGAGAGATTTTTTTCCCATTTTATTATCTTCATTCTTTGAATTCTAGCTTCCTGGTGAATTTCTTCATTTCATGGCCATGGTATTTAGGGGCACTGGACCACCATTCCTTGATTTGCTTTTTGTGGGGAAGAATTTAAAGTGTATTGTTTAAACTAGCAATATGTTCACTTTCCTTTAATAAATAAAGAGTATAATCACAAGTAAACAAAGAAAATACTAATCTAATCAATACAAGAGCTGGGTTTTATATAAATGAATTGCTAAGCTATGGAAATGACAAAGAGGGTAAGAAGAGTGTCCCTAGTACATTGGTTGGAGCTGAAGAAGGTTGACTAAAGTAGAGAACTGGAGCAATCAGGTACAAGAGATTAGAACCAGATTTTGTGCAGATATATGATATGTCACAGTAGAGATTGCCACAAAGCAGTGACGATTGTACCAGCACAGTAGTGACATTGTACTAAACAGATGAAGAGTGCAAAAGTGCGAGGAACCAATCTTGGAACAGAAATCTAGATCTCACGGTAGAGACCATCTAGTCCAGTGACAACTGTTCAATCATGATAGAGATCATACTATAGTGGTGGCGCCCTTTGTGATCTTGTTAAGTGTTTTTAATTTGTCTCTTTGAGACAACACAAAACAGAACAGTGTGTGAGGTAAAACCTCTTCAAATTATAATTGGAATCTCCCTGAAATCTAATCCTAGACACTAAGCTATAGAGAAAATGTATAGTTATTAACATTATACAATGCTTTTTTTTTGGTGGGGGGGGGGGGGGGCGGCGGGGGGGCGGGCGGTTGTAATAATGAAATGACTTCTTGCTTATCTTTTTGCCTCGGGTATGAGCACAAGACTAGTGGGGGGGGGGGGTGGCGGGCGGTTGTAATAATGAAATGACTTCTTGCTTATCTTTTTGCCTCGGGTATGAGCACAAGACTAGTAACAACTCGTCTCACAAGCAATATTTTATAGATTTTGAGAATGAAAGCAACTAACTATAAACACAACATTACCTTCCCATTTGCTAAAGCAAAGACCACCAAGCTGGTGCACACAAGATTTGAAAGGAATAATAACTTGGACAAATAACAACACACAATTCCAAGAAAAGCTTCATTGCATATAAAGCTACAGCATAGCTAGACAAATGTCATCAATACAGAGCTTCACACTATACTCTACTTTCGATTCAATTAATGAAATTATAACCACAGTAAATGCAAACACAATTGAACAATAATTTCAGCAGCATAAACCTAGCATCAATTATCATTAAGAAATTTTGTGCTCCAAGCACTTATTTATAAGGTTACAAAATACCCAATTTTGGGGATTTAAGATAATAATCAAATTTCCCCAAAAACTAGTCTTTAATGCAAAATGCTTCAAACATTTGAAGAAGTAGAAAATGAAGAACTTTAAAGCATAAAATTATCCTAAACCAAGAATAAATAAAAGCTAACTAAAGAAACCTAAAAATAGGCCCTTGGGCATTTGTCAAAAAATAGGACCTCCAAAAAAGAAATTGCCTTTGAGAAGACAACTTTGAGAAGACAACTTTCTAAAAATAGCAATTTGAATTTTGGATGAATGAATGTCTTCCACGTGTGATTACTTGAAAGAGCAAATTGTAGTTCCTAAAAATAGATCCTTCACTCTGAAATTGATGGATCTTGAAACCCTAACCACCAAACATCGAAACCTTGCTATAGCCAGTTTGAAAACCCCAAGATCTACAAGAAATGAGCAATAAGCAACCTCAAACCCTAATGGCATCCTGGAAAAAGCAAAAGCATGATGATCAATCATGTTGGGTTTCCTTTTTAGCAACATTTGTCACTCAAATTGGCTGAAGTAACCTAGAACTGCTTTTGGGGGTCCTTTGCTGTAATATCCCAAATGGGGATATTTTCATCAAGTTTGGATTTCCGGGCTTTCCTAATTTCTGATTTCTGATTTTCTGCTTAAACCCTAATTTTCTGAAGTTCTGCTTTTCAAATCAGACTCAAACAAACACTTATAACAGCCCATAAAACGTGCCCATTCATCATATAAACATCACCAACATGATTGCCAACAATATACTTGAATTCCACAATGAAATACACAATGAAACCACTTAAATTTGCAACCACAATGACTGAAAATGTAAATCAGAAGTCTGCTGCTATAAATCAGAATTTATGAAGTCTTCAAAAACATCAAATGCCATGGGCAAACAAGCCAATCATGCCCAGCAACAAATCTGCTACAAACCCTAAGGTTTTACATACCAAAACATAAGCAAAATGACCTCCAAATGATGGCAAATGTCCTCCAAGGTGTGGCGCTCCAATTAGGGCTTGAAACCCTAAACCCTAGTATCCTCAAACACCAAGAAGTCTGCTCCAAACAATGTGCACAGGTCTGCTAGGGTTTTCTGCTCTGGAAAGTGATATCAATGATGCCAAAGATGCCAACAAACCACCAAAAAATACTCCTCCAATGATGGTGCTCCACAAATAGGGCAAACCCCTATGCAAATGATGTCACCAATGCGAAATCCTCCAACAAGGGCGAATTAGGTCTGCAACTTTGTTGCTCCAAATCTGTTGTGTCTTCAAATCCTAATCAACAATATCTCACCCAAAATCGCCTCCAAGTGAAACCACTCCTCCAATATGTAGCGCTCCAATCCTAGGGTAAACCCTAGTCAATATGACCCAAGCCACGCCAAAGAGAAGTCTTCAAGATGATCTTCAAATCTGATATAGAAATCTACTCTTTTCCTCCAACTAGCAATGAATCACAAGTAGACTCCCGTCACAGAATCCTCTAATGGATGAGCTAGGTTTTCGTTCAACTCCTCCTAGGAACTCAAGGGTTTCGTCTTAAGCTCCTTATGCCAAGAGATAAACTCCGAATGAATGAATGAATGCTGAATGATGATTTGAATGCCACAATTCGACCTTATATTTATACACAACTTGACCTCTTTTCCCTTCGCCGACCTAGGGAGAGTATTCTTTTTATTTTATAACTTTTATTCTATGTTGCAGGGTTCGCCTGCCTGGCCCCTGGGTGCTGGTGCAGTTCGTCCCAGGTGCGGGTGCAGCGGTGGTGCGCCTGTGGGTGCGGGCAGGGCACGTGAAGAGTGGGGTGGGTGCGTCCCGGATGCACCCGGGCTGTCTGGGTTCGAACCCGGACTGAAAACGTAGTACCTGCGGGGCACCCGGAACGCACCCATGCCCAAGCTCTTTTTTTTTTTTTACTTAAAACTCAATTTTATAATTTTTTATTCATTCAAAAAGCAAATGAAACCCTAAAAAGACATTATAAACACAATCTTTTGCCATTTCAATCATTTCTTTCATTTCAAAACACAAAAGCTCTCCATTGTGGCTGAACTCAAATTTTTTTTTTGTGGTTGAAGAAAGAAGTTTCAAGATTGAATCTTGAAGGTTGGAAATCCATTGCTCCACCATTCCTACTCATTTCCAATGGTTTAGAGGCTGCCAAGAAGATCAAAGGAGGAGATTTTTGCAAAGAGGTAGGTTTTCTATTCATTTTTTTTTTTGCATTTTTGAACAACAAACAAATTCTTTTCAACTTGTTTTTTTTTTTTAAACTATTTATATGAATCATGAATGTATCACCATGCTTTTGTTTTTGTTTTGATTCTTGAAAGTTTTCATTGTTTCCATTTTGTTTACAAAACTTATTGCCACACCCACAAGTGACAGGAATCACAATGGCAACTAGTTCTAGCTCAGTATCACAATTAAAATTCAAAATCGATCCACACTCACCTCTTTGGAGGCATGTTGAAATGATTCAACAACAACCAGGTGGTGGGGGTTACCTTTGGAAATGCAATGGCTATGATGTGCAATATAATATTTCATATAGTCGGGTGAAAGCCCATTTGTGTAACATCCCTGGGATGGGGATCAAAGCTTGCCCAAGAAAGAATAATAAACCTATACCACAAGAGCAAGTGCTGGCATATACCATGGAGCAAGAAGCAGCAGATGAAGCAGCAGGCCGTAAATCAGTAGCAAACATGTCAAGGAAAAGAGGCAAAAATCAAGGAATGGAGCCTCCATCTATTCCTAGTTCCAATGTTGTGATAGAGAGCCACCCATTTTTGGTCACTCCTCAAGAGCAACCCACAAGCACTATAAACAAGAGACCAAAGGGACCTTTGGAAACATCATTTTAAAATGAGGCTCGAGATATTGCTGACCAACATATAGCCAGATGCATTTATGCAAATGGTATGTCATTCAATGTTGTTCGTTCACCATATTGGCAAGAGATGGTGAGAAAAATTAATGAGGCTCCAAAAGGGTATAAGAGCCCAGGTTATGAAAAGGTGCGTGGCACCTTATTGGAGAATGAGGTCAAGAGTATAGAAGATGCATTGAAGCCCTTAAGGGATTCATGGAGTGAGACAGGGGTGTTGATTGTCTCTGATGGATGGAAAGATGCAAGAAATCGGCCTTTGATCAATGTCATTGCAGCATCCCCTAAAGGGGCAATGTTTTTGAGAGCTGTGGATTGTGAGGGACAGGTGAAGAATGGTGAATTTATTGCTAAGATCCTCATTGCAGCCATTGAGGATGTGGGACCTCGTAATGTTGTTCAAGTGATAATGGACAATGCAAAAAATTGTAGAGCTGCTGGGTTGTTGGTTGAGGAACGATATTCACATATCTTTTGGATACCTTGTGCTGTCCACTCTCTCAATCTAATGCTACAAAAGATTGGAAAAAAAATTGATTGGATTAGAGAGTTGTATGCAGAGGTCGAGGAGATACGAATGTTCATCACCAACCACCACATGTCCCAAAGCATATTTAGATCATTTTCTACATTGGAGTTGTTGAAGGTAAGTGAAGCAATATATTTTTAAATTTAAATTTTTCATAGTGCTTTAAATTTTTAATTTCACATATTCTATTTCTTCTTAAAAGTTAAAGTTTGTTTTTAATTTTTTAAATGTTTAAATTAAATTTTAATTATTGTACTTTTTATTTTTGATATTTCAATAGGTTGCCGAGACCCGTTTTGCCTCAAACACAATTGCCTTGAGACGACTTGTGAAGGTCAAACAGGCTCTTATCAACATGGTAACAAGCACTACTTGGTCTGTATGGAGGCAAAGCAACATTGAGAGGGCAACAAATGTTAAGGGGATGATCCTAAATGACTATTGGTGGGATCGTGTGGAGTATCTCCTTAGTTTCACCGAGCCCATTTTGAGCATGATTCGTTATACGAACATGGACAAGCCTTGCATGGGGGAGATATATGATGGCATTGATTCAATGATAGAGAAGATAAAGAACATCATAAATGAGAAGGAGAAAGATCCTCAAGAAATTCTCTTCAAGCAAGTGCATGAAATTATTGAGGCTAGATGGAAAACAATGACAACCCCGCTGCATCTTCTTGCATTTGCATTGACTCCAAAATATTATAGTAGTGAGATTCTTTCGGTGACAAATAGGATTCCCCCATGGAGAGATTTAGAAGTGTTTGATGGGTACAAGGCAGCATTTCGTAGACTCTTCCCTAATCCAGATTTGCATGATATGGTCACTGATGAGTTCCCTGATTTTGTACACTCTAATGGTCTAAGCATTGGGGCTCTTCGTGATAGATTCAAGAAAGATGCTCACAATTGATGGTACTTTCATGGCCAACAATTCCGGTGCCTACAGCCTCTTGCAGTCAAAGTTTTATCACAAGTAAGTTTACTAAATTTCTATGTTTTTTATGATTTATAATTTTATCTTAAAGACTTTTCAAAATTTAAAGTTTGAAGTTTCATAATTTTTAATTATTATAAATTTTATAACTTGTAACTTTGTAAGTTTTTATTTTTAACTCTCTCTCTACTTTGTCGTAATAGGTTGCTAGTTCCTCTGCATCTGAGACGAATTGGAGCACGTACTCTTTTATCCACTCGATAAAGTGCAACCAATTGCACTCCAAAAAGGTAGAGAATTTAGTGTATGTGCATTCCAACTTGCGCCTTGTTTCACACAAAAAGCAAGACTATAAGGAGGGGGAATCAAAGTTGTGGGATGTGGAGCCAGAGCAAATTGACATGGATGCTTCTACTTCCCAATCCCAACATGTTGCACTTGAGGGATCAGAGAGCGAGCACACTTTTTCAGTGAGTGGCAATGGTGTTGGTTGTGGTTCTTCAAATGATCCTGCTAATGTCCAAATCCAAGATGATGATGATGATGTGGAGGATTTAGCAAATCCATATGATGATTGACACTTGTCATTTGACATTGAAACAATGAAAATTGATTGTTGAACATGATATTATTATTTTGAATCTTGTTATTGAACTTGAAGTTCGAGTTTTATGTTTTATGATATTCAAGTTGATGGTGGTTTTGTTGATTATATGATGCTATGTGGTGTTCTACACTTTATTCTTGCATTTCTACACTTAATTCTTGCTTCTATGCTTTATTTTTTTGCATATATATATATATATATATATATATATAAAACACACCCAACCCCCAAAAAAAATTTTGGCCGAACCCACGAACCGAACCCACACTTGCACCAGAACCGGCAACTTAGCTTTTATTCTTCTAGGTAGGCCGACCAGCATCAAGTTTCAATGAGCGCCCAAGTAAATTCAAATTAAAGATATGAATTTACCATCTATTATTCTCCTCCAAGCGCCGCCATGGATGAATGGAATATTATTATTTGTCTTCTTCATTAGGCTCCCAACATCAAGTAAACCCTCATAGTGATGGCGTATACAATGTGGCCTCAAACTTATACTTCTCTTAGCATGAGTGAAAGCATCCCTTTTGTCAAGGTGGCATCCATATGAAACAACATTATCTCTTGGCAAAACTATGACAAGTCTTCACACCCACAATCCCTCAAGATGACAAATCTCCATACAACTCTATCAAGAGATTCGCTCCCATGGCAAGCATATGCTAGTAAATGAAAGAGTCACACAACATTATTAGGATCATACCTTCAAACCTCCATTTGTCATCCAAATCCTCCTAAGTGTGAAAACAAGTCCTTCGATCCTCCAATTTTGATCACTCCGAAAATGGGGACATTACATTTGCCATTGAAAATTGGCAAACAACAGTTTGGAGTGTTCTTTTGTCCATTCTGCCACTTAGAAACTTGGTAAAACTCACCCTAGTTGCCCTCTTAGAGCCTCTCAGCCACGTAACCTGGTAGAAGTGGTCCAGGAATGCTCCAAGAGGGTCTTTGCTACTTAAATTAGCAAACCACTGCCTAGAGGGCTCTTTTTGTTGTCTTTGTCACTTAAAACTTGGTTCAAACTGACCCTAGGCCTTTTGGAGCCTTTTAGCTACTTTTCCATGCCTTAGTCAAATCTTGAATATTTCTAATGTCTAAACTAAGTAAACTTTGATTTATGCCTCGTTTGATGCATTAGAAAGCTCCTTTCATTAGCTATGCAATGACATTGATTAAAACCTACAAGCACAACATCCAAAATTATGGTAGACAAGGATTCCATAATGACTCTTTAGAGATTGAAAAGCTTACATAGACTAGAAAGCAACACTCATAAGAGTGCAATAGACTTGAAATCCGAAACTTCTATAGTTGGTGTTATTGAGAAAAAGAGCTAATAACACAATATAATATTATTAGATATTGGGGTGAGTATTACAAAGAAGTTCATCTCCTTATATAGAGTTTGAGATATGTAACCGACAACAAATAAACGTGACACTTGTCCAAGATTTTAAATATTGATAATAGCTAACATTATTACACACCACCAAGTCACTATAGTGACATTATTACAAAAGGTAAGCCTTATATTCTAACACCCCAACAACTATAAAGTCCCCCCCACTCGAGTGGGAGGCCTATACCCTCCACCCGACCCCTCTTGAGGCTTACTATACTAAAAGAAAAAACATAAAAAATACACTAATTGAAAACTAAAAAAAACTCAGAACCAAACAAAACCATATATTTTTTAGAAGCTTTTCTTTGAAAATAGTTCTTGAACTAGGTAGAACACTCGATCAAGTTTCCTCATAACCCTTGTAAAGGTGTAGCTCCTAAGATAAATTCTTGAGTTCCTGGATTCCACCTCCCCAAACTCTCAAATTCTAAATCTCCCGAATTATTGGACAACCATCAATGTTGAGCTTCATCCACAATTCTCCATCAAATTGTCTCATGAACCTCGTAAGGGTACAGTTTCCAAAATCCACAAACTCCTAAACTAACTACGCAGTCATCCATGCTAAGCATCATCTACACTAGATCCCTTTCTATCTTCAAACTGTGGGCTTCTTAAAATACATATTCTTTATCAACAAATTCTTCACCACTACCAGGATCCAAAGGATCTTCAACAGTGGCTATATTAGCTTCATTTGGTTTGTCTTTGAGTTTTCCCTTGAGAACATCATTGGCTCAAATTCTACGGCTCTGAGCTATGTGACCTATTTTCTTGTAGTAGTAACATTTAATCTCTCTTTTGTATTTATCTGATCTTCTACAATTTCTTTTTGAGTATTATGCTATATTAGGTTGAGGATCATCTTTTGTATCTCTTGCAATTGTCCTCTTTTGATGCTAAGAGAGCTGAAATCATATCTTCTAGAGTTTGAGAAGGCAACTGGCTGAGAGTAAAAATGACGTTGCTGAATTTACAAGGCAAACTAACAAATTGGCTTTGGCATCCCTGTCATCTACTATAGCATTGATTTCTGCCAACTATCTAAGGAGAGATGTAATGTCCCCTTCTAGTAAGCTGAAAAATTTCACTACTTAACACAACTTCAATTTAGTAAAAGAGAACATTAGTAATCTTTTAATCATTTCCTTCAACATATAATCATTAAGACTATAACATATTAGATTATATTCACATTAATTTCATATATTTGTTTCGTCATCATGCATTCAATTTATAAGCACATTCATATATATGTTATTCATTTTTATCATTGGTTCGTGATATGACTTGTGAGGGACTTATGGTAGACTCTTACGTTAACCAGCTCTAGATCACCAAGTATGATTTCATTAAGGAAATAGTTCCATCTCTTACAGAGGCCCAAAGGTTTCACTCACACACGGAGTCCCTCACCATTTGGCTCGTGGGATTTCACTCACACACATAGTACCTCATCCAGACGAGAGTCACCATCCGTAGAGCAACTCTTACAAGTTCTCCTAGGCCCAAGGATTTCACCCACACACGGGGTTCCTCACCACTTGGCTCGAGGGACTTACGTCCAGTCGAGAGATACCTAGGCTAAAATAAACTATTTCAACTACGTCATACCTTAGAGGTGATAGAGGAGTTAAAGGGAGAGTCCTAGTCAGCTCCAAGCATATCACCAACTTATGTTTTCGTTGATTTCATAAATATCATAATTGTTCTTATTATCATTTAACATAAGATGCCTTATATTAGACATCATGGCCTTATATCAAAATTGATCATATATTATTGACATTTATTCATTATATTAGTTTATCCCTATGCAATTCATAGTTTGTTTTAGTGTATTTATCTATCATTTACAACATGCATATATTTATTCTTTTATATATAATAATCTTACCATTTATTTTTACTAATTATAGATTGAACACATTAAATATAAATACTTACTTGTTGTAGCTTACCTGGGATTCGTTACGTATGCCGCCGTAATATAATTTTTATTGTATTGTTGTTGCCATTTATATATTTTATAATATATATTTCACACACTTTTACTGCTAATGTACATATCTCTATATATTAATTTATGATATCTTTCCTACTTATGACTCAGAAATATATATAATGCAGATCTAAATATATGTATTTATTGGATACTCTTTTTATATTTTCTTCCGATGATCTTTTCCTTCTATCTCACAACCTTTATTTATTTCCCTTTCAAGGGATATGTTCGAAGAGACACATCTCTTATTATGCTTGGTGGTAAAAGACATACTTACCCTCTTATAATTTTTATTACTTTATATTAATTCCCTTTTGTGGTAAAACAAATTCTAACCATATGTAACTCCCTTATCATAAGAGGATAGGTTAAAACATGTTTATTTATATTATTTGTATTTATATTATATCATTATAATAAATGATATATTATTTATTTTATATTATATCATTTATATCATAATAAATGATATATGATTTATATTATATTATTTATATTTATATTACAATATAAGATAATAATAATATTTGTATTTATATTATTAGATATATTTATAATATATTATTTATTAATGTGATCGCTGGTGTCAACCAACTTAATCGTTGCACTTATAAATATCCCCCTTCGGCCTCCCCTTAATCTTTTTAAAGTACATTATTTATATAATATATATAGTATAAATAAATACATTTGTTATTAAGTATGGGAGTTTTTTAATCTTATTTTATTCACAAGCATATAATATGGTGGGATAATGTTTTTGTTTATCTTTATATGATTTTATTTTGAATTTGACCTTTTGTTTAACTGTATTACTTTACCTTATTTCAAATTACTTTACTTTCTAGCTTTAATGGGTAAGACTCTTCGTAATATTTATTTTATATATAATAATATATCTTATTAATTATTCACATAAATATTATATTAAAATATTTATATTTATAATATATCTAGTTAATTAAATATATATATATATATTTCATATATTTTATAATATTTAAATTATATTAAATTAATAATATTATTTATTAAATAATACATATTAATAATATATTTTAAATAAATATATTATATATTTAGTTTATATAAGGCTAACTTATTATTTAAATAAACGATTCAATTATAAATCATTATAGGGACATGACAAGAGATCTCAAATTGTTTGTGGCTAAACATGGTGACTCTATTTGGTCAGCCATCTTGAATATGAAAAATTGGAGTTTTAGAGAAAATTTTGCATTAACCAATTTCTCTCCAAACAGTTCATTTAGATTATTCCAGATTTCCATGGATGAATTTGGCAGATCCATATGATGTAACTCGGAGTCAAAGAGCGCAAGACCAATAATGGCTTTGGCTTTATCATCTCTGCTCTGCGAATCCAATAATTTATTTGCATCTATAGGTGGTTTCTCATTCCCATTTACTATTCCCCACAAATTCTTGTTCATCAGTTGCATTTGGATTTTTACTTTCTAGGTGTGGAAATCGAGGCTAGAATATTTTTCTAATGGAATTTCTATTCTCAGAAAAAACCCTAGAAATTAAAAATATTTTTCGAAACCTTGAACACTAAAATCCCCTCCAAAATTTTTAAATTTTTTTTTTCGACAAACTATATATGATTGTAGAAATGGGAGCAAAATTACAAAAATATTCAGAAATGTTTAGACATGTGACTGGAAATGCCTCATTTGTTGTAACAAATTATGCCCTAGTCTACAAATTGTGGCCTTGAAAGATGTGTTCTTCCCACGTGATTGGTAAAAAAATCACCGATGACTACAACCCTCACAACTAAAACAAATCTTCACAACTCTTGCAAAACTCACGATTTTTGTGTTGATGTCAGATCATAGTTAGATGAACAATTTCATGAACATAATTCTACTTTGGAGGCACTCGTCAACTCACCAATTCATGATAACGAATAAAACACTAAATGTGATCCCTAAATATGGGTTTTTATGGTTTGTGTAAGGTATTGCTGAATAAAACCCTTGGGGATGTCTCACTGTTATGATGTTTTCTTATGCAATGGAGGGTTTTTTGGAGGCAAACTGACCAAAGGATGTTTGGATAAATGGATAATAAAGGATATGCAAAGTATAGGTAGTGGGAGAGAAGTGTACTTAATAACCAAAAAGCCAAGAGGAATTTAGAAGAAGCTTCAAAATAAAGAGTATGAGGAAGAAGGCAAGAGTGCTCAAATGAGAATTAAAACATTATTTATAAAATTAGAGTTGGGGTGGCCATTTGAAAAATGTGGATGGCAAAACGTAGTAGATTTTTGAATGTTTGAAATTGGTCTGTGGGCACAAACACTACTATGATTACGTTGATGACATGAGTCACTAATGCAATTGTGTTAGTGTCTAGGTAGACAAAAAATGTAACTGGAGTGAAACATGAGTGTAGGTCAAGTAGAGGGCCAATTATGGCATCCTAGTGAGGGAATTAAGGCTTAGGAATAGGATAAATGCATCCTAAGACATGGGAAAGGAATGGACACTAAAATGAGTGCATAACATAGAGTAGAAATTGCAAAGTAGGCGATTTTTTCCTTTATACTTTCAAAGGTCTGCTAACTACACGCTTTCAAATTTGAAGGGGCATTTTAGATGTTTAATTGCTTGTTGATGTTTTAGGGTAATAGTCTAGCGATTTTAAGGGTTGCATCTTACACTCCGGTTTGGATCTATTTGTTGGGGGTTATCCACTAGTTGGAGATAAGAATTCTTGTCTAACTTATGATTTACATAATATACCCATTTCATTTTGTTTGTCTAGGTGTGACATCCATCTATGTAATCCTTATCTACATGCTTTTCTGAGTTATCAGATTTGCTAAGGCATTAGATGTACTCTTTTTGAATATGAGGCTGCATTGTCTTTTCTCAAGGTTCACGATAGTGTTCAAGTCAGCCATTACAATAAGCAGGTGTTATTGGTAGTTCATGGCCTAGTTTTTCAAATCGTCCATATAAGTGATTTTTAGATTCCCTTTGGGTGGAATGCAAACATTTGATATGTAGAAATTCATATTTTTTTCAAGAGATTGAAAAAAGACTAGTAGGCTCCAAGAATGTATTAAATATATTGTTTGTGGCAATTTGTTATAAGTACTTGTGATTGGGTATAACCATAGTTTGAAACCATAGACTTGATAGTTGAAAATTTGACTTAGACTTGGGACTCAGCATAGACATAAAAAAAAATGTGGCAAAAAAAAATTAATTACAAAAAATAAAAAATAAAAAATTAATGCATTTAAAGAACACAAAAGTCTACTTTGATCATCAATTTGTCATAGTTCAAACATTGCATATGTCATATGACCCTCAAACACTCAAAATTTGACATTTCAAAGTTTTGAAGTCAAACAATACATTGTATTACAACAAAGTCATAAATAATAATTGTATAACAGCACTATAGCTGTTTACATATGTCAAAAAACAACCAAATACAATCTACATCCTTCTCTTCCCCCTCCCAATGTAACTTATTTTTCATGCCTAGAACTAGAAGTTAAGTCTGTAATGTTCCCTTTTTGGCGCATAGACCTTTTGTGCACATTATGCTTGTTCCTAGTCCTTCGGAGGCTATTCATCATATTTGAGAGAATTCCAATGTTCGTGGAATGGCCGTGGATCAGTTTTTCAGAGCAGTTGATGTTGGCATTGAGCTTGGTTGGTGTTCAGAGTCACAATGATGCTTTCAGAAGCATTTTCGACTTCTCGGTTTGCTCTCCAAACTTCTTGGAGAAGTCGTCTATTTATAGTAAGTCACCCTGATGGTGTCACATTTCATCCCAAACCTTCTGGAGTATGTTGGTATTTGCAATTTGCTTCAGTTTGGGACTTTCCGCAAATTTGGTGATTAAATGAGCTATTTTATTAATGATATCACTTAAGTCACCTAAGGTTGGGAATATTTAAGAAAGACTTAAGTGTTATAGCTCATTGGAATGGGGAAAAGTCACTCTTTCTTATAGGCACATAAAAGCGAGCTTATGTTGGTGAAAAAGGGAAGTATTGGAGATTGAGTGGAAAAGTTTATTTTTTAATAAATAATTCATTTTATGTGCAACTCCAAAAAGTGCCTATATAAAGGAGTTGAGAGCTATGTTCCCCCAAGTACCGGGGACGGTGACGGGTGGGGACGGGGGGACGAGTTTCGGGGACGGCATTTTCTTTTGGCCATTTTTTAGGGGACGGCAGGGGACGGCTACTAAAATAATGTTTTTTTAAAAAATATAAGGAAATTTCAAATATTTAAATGATAACATTGATAAGGCATTCATTATAGACATTATAGAACATTAAAACATGCATACATAACCATAACATTACACTTTTTCAACTTGTCACATGAGAATTGGCTTGGACCAGTTCAAAGTATATGAGCTTCAGGCTTCAGCAAAATAGAATTGCAAGTTAATCAATCACATACGAACAACATATGGATGAACTGTGTGTATCCAAGCTAAAGAACTTAGACAAGAAATTGCTGCGTAGGAAGGAAATGTAGATGCAATGGTTCCTATGTAGATTACATCACTAACAGTGAAGGAGATGGAATGATCAGTACATCAAGTATTTGACAAATTTGTAGTAGGAAAAAATAAAATATGGCAATAATCAATGAATACAAAAACAATTCAGGGCAGCCTTGCTAACTATTTCTTTGTTTCCTGCCAAAAGTATGTTTTTTTTTTAATTTTTTGAGTTGGGAGTTTCCTGGGAAAAAGGGGACGGCTAGCTGTCCCCGGTACAGTTAGGGGACGGCTAGCAGTCCCCTAAGTCCCCTAAAAAAAGGGGACGTCCCCGGAAAAAAGGGGACGGCCAGGGGACGTTTCCTGGCCGTCCCCGCGTCCCCGGGACGTCCCCGATACGGGTACGGCCAGAAAAAGGCAGGGGACGCGTCCCCGGGGAACATAGGTTGAGAGTTCATTTTGCTCTTTATGCTTGAGATTGTATTGTTATGCTACCGGATTGAACCTGCGTGTTCTTCCATTCCTTCTTGAGGACGAAAACCCTCTTGGAGAAGATTAGTTTCGGTGGTGAAAGATCCACTCTAGCTGGTTCAAGGTGATTTCATCCAAGAATCACATAGAGTTGAATGGAGTTTGATGTTTTTTGATGGGGTTTGTTTTGGAAGTGATTTTGTTTTGTTGTTTTGGATATTGGTGTGATTTTGGAGTGGAAGTTTGGAGATTTCCTTGAAGTTTGTTGTTTTCCTCTGGCTAGCCATACTTCACCAGGCCATACTATGTCATGAGGTTATGATGCTATGGTGAATGGATTCAATTGAAATGTCTATGTTGAAGATTGTAACACATGTGTATAGTGCAGGCGTCCCTTTCTGAGCATTTTGCTGATGGTTTCTTGCTGTTCTAGCATGTGTGATACCCGTCGTACTGTACCAGCTGTGCCGTACCATATGCAGCAGGCATGGGGTTCTAATTTGATTGTCGCTTGAGTTTAGAGGCTAATTTATGGTGTGTTTGACGCCAAGATTGAAGGTGTTAGGGATGGTCTTGAAGAAGATTCTCATGACTATGCATGCTTCCTAGTGCGTTGAATCCTTCCATAAGTGTCGCCGTACAGCAGCAACAGTGAGCAATATGGGTGCAACTTGGACATCAGATGAGCTTCTGGTATGAGATTGGTTTAGAGGTGTTTTCAGTCATAGTTATTTGCTATATCTTTTCATATGTAGTTTGTTATCAAGGAAGACATTGCATCCAGGAGTATGAGGTCCATTTGAGCTAATATTGTGTATTGTAGCATCCTGTTACTCATTGTAATTCTTACTTTGATGCAAACTCAATGTAATGGCTTCCCACTAAATAAGTGGATGTGTCTATTTCCTTTCTTGTATTGCATGGCTCAGGTTCCCGCTGAATAAGTGGATGCACCTGGTTTTTACTTTCTTGTACCCCACTGAATAAGTGGTTGCCCACTGCACAAGTGGATGTTTCCTTTCATGTTTCATGCCCACTGCATAAGTGGATGGCCACTGAATAAGTGCAAGTTGTTTCTATTGCTGGATTTGGGATTTGAATGCTAACTCTAAAGCACTTGTATGCTCTCACCTTGTCCACATCGGGATCTGGGTGATCAGAAGAGTGTGAAAGAATCATTGTTGCTCCTAACTTTCAGTGTTGTCCTGTTTTCAAAAAATTTCTGGGTAGCATATTACAGTGGTATCAAAGATGGTGATCTTGCCAGCTTGTTTGGGTTGCTAATCACTCTTTGCAAATCTTCAGTTGTGGAACAAAATTTCAGCCTTGCATATTGGTAATCAACACTTACATGTGTGTTCAGTGATTCGGTAATTGAATGATTTTGTTCACTGGATGTGAGATCATGGCATCTGTCAGTGAAAATATTTTGTGTGAAAAACTTTTCAATGCAAGGATAAGCTGGAATCTCTGCGATGGTCAAAAGAGTCTTCTCAGCACTTTGGAGGAAGTTGAGAAATGTTTGTCTAAAGTTCCTCAGTCACCTTCTGAGGTAATGCAGGTGGCCTTGATCCCTTTAATGACTTTGTTGGATAAGCCTGAGTTATTGAGGCATCCAGACAAGGATGTAAGACTTGCATTTATCGCATGCATCAGTGAAATCACAAGAATATCAGTTTCTGAAACTCCTTATGATGATGGAAAGATGAAGGGGACATTACAGTTGTTCGTGGAGAACTTTCATGGTTTGGGTGACATCAAAAGCCCTTCTTTTGCTAAGAGGGTCAAAATCTTAGAAACTATTGCCAAGGTTCGAGTTTGTGTGATGATGCTAGACTATGATTGTGAAAACCTAATGCTCCAAATGTTTGGCTATTTCCTTGCTAAAATTAGGAAAGATCATGATATGGATATTTTGTTAGCAATACAAGATATCATGACATTGGTTGTTAATGAGAGAAATGATGTTCTCCATCCTCTCTTAGAAGTCTTATTGAACAACATAAGAAAGGATGATCAAGATTCTCTATCAGCTGCTAACGTGCTAGCTGAAATGGTTGCTTTCCAATGTGAAGAAAAATTGAAAGCTCACATGACAACAAAACAAGACGCAGATGAAAAGCTCATAGCTGAAATGACTAGTATTGAACCTATTACTGAGAAGGATGAGCCTTTGTATGATGAAGACAATGTCTCAATTCAAGAGGCATGCATAGAGGAGCTCCAGAATGATTTATTTGAACAATATTCAACTGCTAACGAAGAGTTTGAGCTTGCTGGAATTCCAAGAACAGCAACTTGTGAGGTGCATATACATCACTCCCATGAAGATAATTCAGAGTTGGAGTGGGAATTTCCCATGTATGAAAGACAACAATTTGACTTCTCAGAAAGTTCAGTTGGAGAGCATGTTGAAGATTTTAAATCAGCCCTTAATGATGACTCAATGCTTGAGTATGGTGCTGCCATAACCTTTGATCAAAGTGACGGTGAAGAGAAGACAGATTTCGTGGGACTTATTGCTCCTGAAGAAGTGGAAATTTCAGAATCTTTGTTACTCGAAGAATCAAGGCACTTGAGTGAACAAAGCCCTAGAGAGTTGTGTGAGTTGAAGAATCAACTCTTTGTCTCAGATGAGAAGGTGATACAAGCCCTTATAAGTTTGGACAATTCACATGAGTTGGTTGAAGACCTCATTGGGAAAGCCCAAATTGAGGAGAGACAAAAGGGAATTGGGAATGGAGTCACCCGTGCAAATTTGCAGATTATCAAAGATTCAATGGAGACCATGAAATCTGAGTATTTACATGTGATTAGTGATCATGATCATGCCCTTGATATTGCATGAAAGGAGAGAAAATTGGATGAGCTCATCTTTGAGCTTAATGCGACAAAAGACAAGTTGCATGGTACCCAATTGGTGCTTAAAGAAGTTGAAAAACAGCTTGCTGCTGTTACAAACTTGAGGGAGCTTGAAAAGGGTACAATGGTGGAAGAAATCCAGTTAGTGATTGATGAGATTGATACTCTTCAAGAGGAGTATGATTTGGAGTTCATGCCAAAGGAGTCAGAAGTTGCAAGGGCAGATTTTGTTGGGGTTGAGCAAGAGGAAGGTAATGAATTTCACATTCATGATAATTGATAACCCTCTCTTTGTGTTAGATGCAATTATGATAATCCTCTTTTCATATTGGAGGATGAAACAACTCCTGATAGAGGCAACACATGTGATGATAACATGTAATAGCCTAAATGGAATATTTGGCTATTATTCTGATTTTTCTGCTCAAACCCTAATTCTGCCCTAAATTTCTGCACTTTATAATTCTGCCCTAACCCTAACTTGTGCTCCAAAAACCAGACTTTGAATAATAGCAAACAATTATCATCAATCATGTCAAGGCATCAACACAATTACTTCATATGATCACCTCAATAACGCAAGTGATATTCACCATGAAACTAACTCATAAAAGAAGTCTGATCTGCTGTTACAAACTGAAAATGTGCAGTCCAAAATGATAGATATTATACTAGGGAAAACAGCCACAAGTCACAAGACATATAGCAAAGTATTTAGCATCACATTACATACCAAATAGGCCAAGATATGCCCTAGAAGGAGGGTGAATGAAGCCTGCCCTAACTGCTGTCATAAATTCTGCTCTGCTGAAACCATAGTTACGACACTCGGACTCACCTCGGACTCGGCAAGCTGATTTTGGACTCGGACTCGAACTCGGCGCCTAGACTCGGCAAAAACTCGGCAAATTGAAAAACCCAAGAAATTCAGAGATTTTTAAGGATTTAAAACTTGTTTCATGCACCCTTTAATAAATAAACCTTAAAGACACAATAACATCATCAAATAGAAGTTAATTTGATCACATACACAAGTATACATCGATCACATAAGTATAAACGCAAATTGTAGTTGAAGGAAATAACACACTTAGATATATAAATATTGTCAAATGTATACAAAACTCATGGAATATGAAATCCATGGCATCAAAAGTTCCAAACAAATATCAAAACAAAAACTAGAAGTCTATGCCACTATGGCTCAGAGGAGCCTGCAAGTGCACCCTTCTTACGAAGGCGTCTAAGATAGGTCCTGGATGATGATGCAGCCATAATATCTGCCTCTGTCTCTGTGCCACCCACACCAACATGTAATGTGTCTGCTGACTCTGCTCGTGCTCTAACCTCCTCCTCTGCCATGGCTACAGCCTCAGCCTCTCTATCCGCCTGGTCAACCCAATCAAGGTCCTCATCACTAAAGATAGGATCCTCAACCTCAGTGATCCAATCAGATTGTGGATCGACCTCCTCTAGCGTGATGGGGGTGGTGTCAGTGCCCAAAATTTGTCTGTGGTGAAGTTGAAGGTTGTAATGAACAAAGACTAGATCATTCAACCTCTGCGCAATATTCAATATTCGAATTGCAATCTTCTGAAGATTTGGTACCTTAGCACCAAATATATCTCACCATGCATCTGAGATGAGAAAAAGAAAAAAATCAATCTCATTATCCAACTTTAAGTTTCAACATTTAATAATAATAGAAAAAGAGGAAAAGTTTATTAGATTTTAAAACTTAAATTATGCTCTTAATATGATTTTACCTAGCTGCAATGTTGACCGATTCTTTTTGCAAATCTCACGAGAAAAGAGATCTCCTTGTGCAAGTCTAAAGGTCTCAAGCTCATGGATTATCTATATTGAATTAGCCGACATCCGCTCTAACACTGTGTAGAGCCCACTCAAAACCTCCTCATTCGCCTTGAATTCAGGGCGGAATTGAAATGCCAAATTGAGGTAATAAGCGGCTGCGTGTAGGGGCTTGTGAAGCTGGTGGTGCCATCTGCTATCAATGATCTCCCAAATGGGACGATACTTACCCTCAACTCCCCCATAGATGGATCTAATGGCCTCCTTGGCCCTATCCATGCCCTCATATATGTAGCCCATTGCGGGCTTCTCCCCATCAGCAACTCGTAGGAGAACTACTAGAGGCTCAGTGACCTGCAATTATTGTGAAAGTGAAACATTAACTTAAGTGTGAACAAAAATAGGCAAATAAAAGAAAAATATGAATAAAAATTAAAACATAATATATAATCAGATTTTCATTTACCTTTACAATCTCCTCAACAGGTGTCCAAAATCTTGCCTCATCAAAGATCCAATTTGTTACTTCAACCCCTGCATTGGTATGAGCATAGGATGAGGAAGTCCACTCCTCATCAACAAACATGAGGCCTCAAAGCTTTTTTTGACTGAAGCAAGGATTGTAATGTGATGAAATTTGTTGCAAATCGGGTTATGCCAGGACAAGCCAACTCCTTTTGCTGCGTGAATTGCCTCATTAGGTTGAGGACCCATGTGTGATTGTATATGAATTTACAAATATTTCTTGCCATCTCCACACATGTTTTGATCCATGGAATCTTGCCAATATCCTCCAATGTGAGGTCAAGGCAATGGGCAGCACATGGAGTCCAAAATAATGATGGGTGCCTCTCCATCAATAGTTTACCCGCAGCAACATAATTTGCTGCATTATCCATCACTACTTGCACCACATTCTCCTCACCCACCTCAGCGATGATTTCCTCTATAGCTTCACAAAGGAATGTGGCATTTTTAACATGTCTTGAAGCATCAATAGATTTGATGAATACGGTGCCACTTGAAAAAGAAACAAAATCAATGATTCAATAAAGCATAAATTAAAAATATTAATCACTAAATCAATGCATTGTAGGAAGTAGAATCACCTGAGGAAGAAACAAGAAAATTTAGCAATGTCCTATTTCTCCTATCAGTCCAACCATCGGTCATGATGGTGCAACCCTTCGTCCTCCATATCAACCGTTGCTCCTCTATTGTGGCTTTTGCATCGGCCACCTTTTTTGTCAAAATTGGGCCCTTTATGTCATCTTCACTAAGGGCTTTGAACCCCGCCCCACAAACAGTAATGGCATCGACCATGTTTTGCCAATAAGGAGACCTAACACATGTCACAAATAAATTAAATTAAATAAGTATTGTAAAATGGAGAGTTTAAATTTGAATTCGACATATCTCTAAATATAAAAATTCAAGAGAAAGAATTAAGCTATAAATTTTAAAACAATCAAACAAAAAAGAATTACTTGGCTGCATGGAATGGAATGGTGCAATAGTACCAAAAGTCTTCGATTGCACGTTTAGCTACATCATGTACGTCCTTGTTCCAACCCATGCTCTCAAGTGACGGTTGGGAACCTGGAGTGGTGCGTGGCAAAATATATGAATCAAGATTCCTAGATTTACGAACTCTAGGCCCAAGAACACTGTCGCTGGCAGTGGCACTAGCAGTAGCAGTAGCAGGTGTTCCACTTCCAACACCTGGAGGACGAAATGGAGGCATGGAAGAAGACTCTCCACTACCACCAACTCTTGCCATCTCCTCTATTTGCCTCCTTTTCAATTCTTTTTTTTGCTCAAATGTTTCTAGTTGCACTTTCACCTCTCGTATAACCTCAAGAGGCACTTTTCCGCATGGGTTAGCATCATGGATTGGTATTTGTGCAAGATGGTATTTCAATCTATTAATGCCTCCTCCACGAAAAATTGTTTTGCAATAAAAACATTTTACTTCTCCTTTCTTTTGGCCAGGCATAATTTCAGCATGTTTCCAACAAGGGTCCCTTCTAACTGGCTCTTTGGACATTGTGATAAAGATGATTTGAAAATCTCAACACTGCTGCAATAACATATAAAATTTATAAATACAAAAAAAATTAACATTTGTGATTTATAATTATTAAAGTAATAAAAAAATGTAGGGTTTGCTTACAAAAACACCTAGGGTTTACTAAAAAAAAAAATCTAAACACCTAGGGTTCTTTCTTTGATCTACTAAAATAAAATAGAAAGAAGAAATGAAATGTAAAGAAAAATGCAAATTTTGGTTAAAAAAACACAAAAAACCCTTCAAACTACAAACTTACCTCTAAATCTAGCTTGAAATCAATAAAGAGCTCCTTCCAATCCTTTGTAGACACTTCTAGATGCACCAAAAGTAACTACGAAGCTGCCCCAATGCGATTCAACAATCGATTTTTACTCTACCTCCTTGCCGGTTTCCCTACAATGCACTCCAAATTTTGCTCACAACTCTCTTTTCTCCTTCCCCTTTGGCTTCAAAATGAAATGATGTTGCTTTTAGGGTGGAGGAGGAGCTATAAGTGAAAAAAAGAACAAATTGAAGCAAGTCTTTTTATGTTTTTTTTTACTTTTTGACATTTTTTTTGAGCGGCCGAGTCTTCCTGACGGGAATCGAGGAGTCCGCGAATCCGGCGAGTCTGGCGATTTTTTTGGAAAAATTCGGCGAATCCGAGTCCGAGTCCCCCAGACTCGGCCAAAGTGCCTCGCCTCAGACTCGCCGAGTTTTGGCGAGTTTCGTTACACTGGCTGAAACCCTAGATCTGCAAATAAACTTCAGCTATGCAAGATATCTCCTTCCAAGACATGGTGCTCCAATGATAGGGCAATCTTCTCCTCAAATGATGGACAATCAACACCAAAGAAGTGCCTAGATGTGATCTTCAAATCTGATATATAAGTCTGCTCCAAATGATGAAGTGCAAGTGAATTCCTGTTATGGAATCCTCCAATAGGATAGTGAGGTTTTCATCCCAATACCCTTCTCAAGAGATCACTCTCCAATATGAATGAATAAGATGCTTGTGAACATGATAAAAAAGAGTTAGAGCTGCCATAATCATACCTTCTTTTACCTGTAGTTGCCCTTCCAAAGGATGTGACTTATGAGACCTAACATCTTCATGCAAAATTTCTGATCGGTCATCATGGTCATGCCTTCTCAAACCAATTCCTTCCTTGTCATCTTGCTCATGTGCTAAGCCATCACCAAGCTCGACCCAAGAATCTCCATCAAGGTAGTGGGTAGAGTCTTCTACACCATGATCTTCCATAATAGATGAAACAACTATGACCTCCTTATCTACCAAGGGATGATTCATCTCTTGCCAATCTAAATCAACCTTAACAACATTTCTTTGTTCACCATATAACAATATTTCTGAATTACCCTCATATGCATGAACAATATCTTCTTCAAGATCTCCCAAAGTGCAATTAGAATCCTTGCCTCTATGATGTAAAGGAAGTGAAACAATGCCATGATTAAGTAATGGGACATCATCAAAACTCATACCTTCATGTAGCTGATTCATGATGTGATCATTATGAAGCCTTAGGTATTTTCTGCTTGAAATGTGTGATACTTCCTCGTTCAAACCCTTATGATGTCTTGTAGGATGCAAAACAAATAAACCTTTCTCTTTCATGGCGGCATCTTCTTCAATCTTGTCTTCATAGGGCTGAGGTGTATCTTTGGGTTTGTCTTCTTTAGGGCTTGGAGCCCAATCTTCAACACACCTAGACTGATTTATGTCCTCCTTATGATCATTTATAGGCTGCAAGTCATAAGCAAGTGATTCTTCATCCATCTCTAACCTTTCTTCAATGGTGTCTCCTAATTTTACTTCTTCTTTCCTCAAATTTCTGATGTAGGTATAGAGATCTTCCTTTCCCGGATTTCCATCTTCAAGAACCTTCAAATGAAATTCAAAAGGAGTTGCATTCTTGAAATCAGTGGTTAAAATCTTTGGGAGAGATATCCTTGAACCTTTAAACTATGGAACTTAAATTTCAAGCTGATGTTAAGACTGTAGTTTTGAGGGGAATGACCAATGGAACATCTAGAGCTCCTATTGCAAAAAGAATGGAAAGAGAACCTAGGGCTGATGTGCATGCCGGATGTGGTGAACAAAGTGATGAAACCAACAATAGTTTGCTTGGGAAGCCTCCAAAACATGAAGTGGAGCTTGCTGGTTTTTATAGAACAACAGTTCAGAAATCAAAATCAGATCTTGTTTTGCAATTGGGAGTGGTAAATCAAGGATTTAATTCTGATTTCCAGTCATTTGTCAATCCACTTTATGATATGGGAGCTGATTTGACTTATCACAATCCTATTTTTGAATGGAATTTGGAGGCAATGTTTGATGAAAAAACTTTGAATATGGATGATGATATAGTCAAATTAGAAGAAGATAGAGGGGAAGTTGTTTCTAATTTTCAGGGACAGCAAAAGAATGATGTGGAAAATGATGCATATTTTCATATTGATAGCAAAAATATTGATGCATCAGAGATTCCTTTGGATGATAGTATCCAAAGTAATGTGGAAAGTCAGCAACATATGCTGGTTAGAGTTGTTCCATTATCTCTTGATCAGCAGAGAAGTCACCAACAAAGCATGTTGGAAGGTTATGGAGATCAGAGAGATGTATCTTAGAGTGAAAGGGAACAAAATTTCAGTTCTAACTTGGCTATTTGTTTGCAGACCAGCTACTTCAATCCCGAGTTTGCATTAATTTATGATATGTGGCCAAGAGTTTCCAACTTGGAAAGAAGTTGTTTTCAAATGGAAAATATGAGTAGGTCATTTCCAACCTTTCCCAAGATGGAATTGAGCATTCTAATGCTCATTTTTCGAAATCGAACATGGAAATTTATCTGGTACAACAACAGTCCTCATTCGAGAGCCATGAATTTGATAAACTCAAAGTATGAACTGCTGTTAACTCTTTTGGACAGCCACATGATGGTCAAGGTTTGGGCTCCTATCCCTTGGAAGGATGTTAGAGTAAGGCTTCATATGTGGGGTAGTGATATTTCCAAAGTTGCAGGATATGTCACCCCCTCGTCGCTGGGTACGCGTATCGGCGTACCGGGCGCGGATTCGGGTACAGTACGGCATAAATACGGCCAGGATACCGTGCCTGTCCGTACCCAGAATTAGGGCAAATATTGACCCGCGCCGGATACGCCTGGATTCGGCATCTAAAAAGAGGGTGGCATTTTTTTTTTAAATCAGAAAAAAAAACCTAAAACGTAAAAAAATAATTTTATTAATGAATCGCGCTAGGGTTTTCGTGGGTTGTTGGCGCAAGCATAGCCTCTGTTCACTGCGTTTTTGTTAGCGCGAGCAGTTCTTCAGACCATAATTTGTGCCCTCAGAGCGCATAAAGCTTCCACGATTAAAAGATGTGCTTGGACGGAATACGCCAATAGGAACAACCGACGAGTTCAAAAAGTTTTCCGGCGTGATTTTTTTTTACAGCGTGAGACAAATCCGAGCACGACGATTTTTTACGGCGTGAGACAAATCCAAGCACTACAATTTTTTACGGCGTGAGACAAATCCAAGCACTACAATTTTTTACGGCGTGAGACAAATCCGAGCACTGTAATGCTCACACATAAAGCCTATCGGCTAACTAATTAAAATCTTTCAATACATACGTTTCCACAATTAAAATTAAAATGTTTAGATATAATATTACTATTATTAAATTTATAATATTTAGGTATAAAATAATAAACTATATTTATATATAACAGATTATTTAATTATATATATAATTTAATAATATTATTATATATAATATAATAATTTAATATTATTATATAAATATTATTTTATTTTATATATAAATGTTTAGGTATAATATTTATTATTATTAACTTATTAAGTTTTTAGTATTTAGGTATAAAATAATAGATTATATTTAAATATAATAGATTATTTAATTATATACATAATTTAATAATCTAATAATATTATATAAATATTATTTCATATATAAATGTTTAGGTATAATATTTATTATTATTAAGTTTTTAATATTTAGATATAAAATAATAAATTATATTTATATATAATAGATTATTTAATTATATATAATTTAATAATATATAAAATACTATTTATATATAATATAATAATTTAATAATATATAATATACTATTATAAATTAAATTATGATATTATTAAATTATAAGTAATATTATTAAATTATATATAGAGAGAGAGAGAGCCGTATCTCGCCGTATCCATATTGGGGATCCTGAAAAATAGCCGTACCCGTATTGGATACCGTACCCGTATCGGATACCGTATCCGTGTCCATGCAACTTTGGATATTTCTTCCTTCCTAACATCAGGTAGAGTATGGAGATTTCAGTGGGACATCTAGAAACAGTCTGAATGGTTAACTTCTACTTGGCCATTATGAAGGGTAACACATGAGGATAATCTTATGAGAAGATGCATTTGGGGGTATTGGATGATGATATTTGGTTATCCTATCTTGCAATTGCTTGAGGACAAGCAATTGCATGGAGGGGGGAATGTAATGTTCCCTTTTTCTGCCTAGTCAGTTGTGGGCTCGATAGCCTATTTTCCGGAATCCTGATAGGCTACCTTGGTATGGTAAGGGGTTCCCTTTTTTTGAAGAACTCTTGGTTCAGTTGTTTTGTTGATCTCTGATGTTGGATTTGAGCTTAGTGTTGTGTCAGGATGTCTATGCAACTTTCTAAAGTTGATTTGGCTTCTTGGATTGCTCTCCAAGATTCTTGGAGAGCTATCTATTTTTGGAAAGTCCCCCAGAAGGCATCGTTTTGCATCCTAAACCCTATTGAGCGTATTGGTTCAGTTTATTTGGGAGTTGGATGCAGTTTGTGATTTTATAGCTCATTGGAAAGGGGAAGATATATTCTTTTATTTAGGCACTTAAAAGTGAGAACTTAAGTGGAGAAAAAATGGAATTATTTAAGTTGGAGGAAAAAAGTTATTATTTCCGAGAAATAATTCATTTCTTTGTAACTCCTAAAGTGCCTTTATAAAGAGGATGTGATCTCATTTTGAAGGTTATGCTTTGGATTTTATACTGTTATGCTGCTAGGATTGAACCAGAGAGTTCTTCCTTCTTGAGGACGAAAACCCTCTAGAAGATGTCCAGTTTCAAGGGTGAAAGATCCTTCCTAGCTGGAAGATGGTGACTTCACACAGAGGTCGCATAGAGCTGGAAAAAGATTTGATTATATCTCTGTATGATTAAGTTTTTGCCTTCATGTTTTGTGATGATGTTTTGGATTGATGTGAGCAGTTTGTGTTAAGAGTTTATTGGAGTTTTGTTTGCATTGGTTGAGCCGTACAGCTTTGGGCGTCGTACCATGCTGGGAATTTTGTTTGGGGTTAATAAAGTAAGACATTGTTGCATCTTGAGCGGTGGAAGACACTAATGAATTGGCACTTTAAACCCTTATATACTCTGCCATGTTCACTGCTGGCCAGTTCTTTATGTGAGCCAATCGTATGGTCTGCTATGGCACCGTACAACAGCTGGACGATTTTTTATGGGGTCTGTGACTGAGTTTCTGAAGTTGATGCTTCTCACTGGGCAGTGATCAGATTATGTGTGGTTTGGTTGGAGAATATAGTGGATTATTGAGCTATCATTATTACATGTTTTGTGCCATGGATCAGCCTAGACATCCGTACAGCAGTGTGTTCCTCATTTCCAGATTTTCTGATATAGTTTCAAACAGCAGTGCCCCTCTCTTGCATATCATCAGCTGGGTTTAGATATAATCTTGTGATTATTAACATTCATGTTTGTGTAGGGTATTTTCCTTATTGCCAAATTTATCAGGATGCTGATATGATCATCCAATTGCTTTTCCCGAACAATGTTGCAAACCTTTCTTTTACTTGTAATCATTCTTTATTAATGCAAACATTGTATAACCCCTGGATGGTTTACCGCCAGTGTGGAGTAATGAACCCTGCTTATCTTTCTTGTTTCACCCACTGAATAAGTGGATGCCTTCTGAAAAGCAGATGCCTGCTTTTTAGCGGATGAATGTAATAGTTTTGTTGCACAATCTTTATTTTGTAAGCCAAAACACTGTATGCTCTCACCTCGCCCGATTTGGGAACTTGGTGATTAGAAGTGTGGAGGTGATTTTAGTTGGATACATGCAATATTGTGCTAATAATGTGGCATCATTGTTTAAATTTCAAAAAAATTTGGGGTAGATTGTTACAGTATTAGGTTGGTCTCTCATGGCTTTGAATACAATTGGCGCATCTAATTTATAATGTTTGGTGTATTTATTTAAGCCTATTCTTTGTGCACTTGTATTATTCAATCTTTGTTTTTAGTTGAACAACACAAGTGTGTAGTCATAGGATTTATTTTTAGTTAAAAAGTATAAAACGTTTTATCTTGTGTTGAAGTGTGTGTCGGCTATCATTTATTTTTATTCAACATGATCATGCTACACCCTAGAGAACATTGTACATAATAACATATTGTAAATAGCAAGTACATATTGTGCAAATTGGATTAGTTTTTATTTATAAGGAGTTTCCCCTTATAATCCGAAGAGCAGTTCCACCATACATTTGTTTCATTTTATGTCACATTGATAAACAGAAAGGTGTAAATTAAAATGTTAACAGTAATTTAATAATATTTCTCTGAACTAACTTGAAGGATTTAAAGTGCCTAAGGATCTTCACTAGTTCATGTAGGATAAGGATCTTCACTAGTTCATGTAGGACATTTTTCTTTCTAAAGAAAATATAACATGATTTTGCATTGATATATGGTATTTTGTTTTCAATATAGGTGAATTCTGCATTCAATGGGAAGCGTAAAATGCTTCGACAATCACTTCAACACTTGCACACATCTCATGATATTCAGTTGGCTCTCAAGGCTCTTGGCCTTCCAGAGACAGTAAGTTGTCAATTCTGGTGCCTAATCTGTTTTTATGTTATTTTGTTTCTACTTGCTTTGTGTGCTTAAATGCCTTGAATTCTTGAGAAGAGTTAGTACTATTTGCATCTAGTAAGTTTATATTGTCATAATATTTGTCGTTAAAGGTAAGAAGACATTTTCCTTTTTTTAAATCATGTGAGGATCCCAGCCTTGAACATTAGCATTAAAGCTTACAAATGGACGGTATTTAGTTTTACAGGTCAGTGCTTGATTATGCTCTTTTATTTTCTTGTTATGTGTGCAGTCACGACCAGAGGAGCTTAAACTGGATGACTTTGTAGGATTGTACAATCTACTAGAAAATCCCAATTTCATTGGTTAAGTAGGGGTGAGTACAACCACCACATATCCCACTTTCTCACTATATATAGAGGATCTTATATAGTCAAGGGTACGAGGTAAATATATGATTTATGGTCTTTCTTGTGCACCCAGCATATCATTACTCTCAACATTATGAAACCTGTGTGTTATGAAGACAGTACCAGTTGCAGTATACACCACAACAGTTTCAACATTACCAGCAACACATCAGTTTGCAATACAACAGTTATCATGCAGGAGTATTTCTATGAATACACTTTGTTTTCAAAGCTCGTTTTGACATGGATTGTTGGAGAAGCAAATCAAGATCCTCCTATATATTCACGTCATAGCATTCTACACATTATAAATATGTTTTATGAAACTAGTATACTTATCTTGAGATATCGTTCTCAGGCTGTCTATTTTTAAATGGATTTGTGATATAGGAATGCAAACCAATAAAATAAAATAAATGAAGTATGTTTAGCAAAAAAAATATACTGTTATGAAAAATTCCCTGCATTTAGCCATTATATGCATCAATTCGCAGAACTCAAACAAATAAAACTATCAAAGAAACAAATTAACAGAAAAGTATAATATTTCACAAAATTTCCTGTACATTCTGCCACTACACCACAAAACTCTAACAAATAAAATAATTATATTTAGCAAAAATGTACTGTTACTAAAAAAATTCCCTGTATTTGGGCACTAGATGCATCAATTCATGGAACTCAAACAAATAAAATCAAATCAATGAAATCTATTTCAGAGAACCTATATTGTTACACAAAATTTTCCTTGCATTTCAGGATTGCATGGATAAATTCATATAAGTCAAACAAATTAAAAAAAAAATACATTGTTACAAAAATATTTCCCTATATTTTGCCATTCATAAAATTTACATAATTCAAACACAGAAAATCAAAGAAATAAAATAATTAGCAGTGAATATCCTCCAACACAAAAAAAAATGCGTCTAGCCATTACATTGAACAAACAAATTAAGAAAACAAATATAGTTTTCCACAATTTTTTTTCCTGCATTTTGTCATTAAAAGCATCAAAATTCACATTATTTAGATCATAAATCAAAATTAAAAAAGAAAAAACATGATAGAATGCAAAATGTACCCAAGGAAAACCGTTGACACCATCAAATGGAGAAGGGAAGCTCAATGAAGCCATTGCCATCCTTTGATTGACAGAAAATCAAAGTTTATTCTGAATCAAAATTTGCCCTTCTTATCCTTGAAATGTTGTTGTAGTTGTACAGTAGAGGATAGGCATATTTAAAAATAAATTCCATGATTAATGAGTGAGATAGGGTTTTAATGGCTATCTTATTATTAATTATGTTGGCTATATTTTTAATTTTAAAATATTTTTTTTAAATGTGTCAATTGTGTTCTAGTTTTTATGTACATGGTCATGACATGAGGCTCCATGCTTTGCTGCCACTGTAGAATGCCTCTCATCGTAATAATCAGAATAATTAGTCAATCAACTATGTTGTACCCATCAAAATTTTTCTTATGGTGGCTAAAACTAGATGTGTTTTCTTCCCAAATCTCGTATTGTTTACATTGATCCTGCAGATCACATCACTCATAGAAGACGTCTGAGGTAGGAAGCGTGCCTTGGAGTGATAAAGTGTTCTAAAGCAACTTGGAAACACGTTCAAAGATGAAGGTTGGACGCTCAAACCAGTGAAGACGCACCAGGAGGAAGTCTGGCATGCCCAGAAGCAGATAGGCGGACCCAAAAGCAATGAGGCGCGCCAGGAGACAGGGAGATGCACCAAGGGAACATAAAAGCATGCTTGGGACAATCAAAACGCATCAAGAAGGAAAAAGATGTTTCCATTTGCAGTGAAGAGCATCTAAGTATAGACAGGGACTTTCTAGGCATATCCTTTTTAGTTCAAAACATTAAATGTTGATAATGGCACATCCATACCACCAAAAGCGCGTCCATATTATCAAAGGTGCTTCAAATTCTAGAAAGGCATGTTCATCAATGAAGGAGTGCACCATGTTAGAAGAGGACGCGCCTGAAAGATCTGATGTGCCTAGAACATGTTTGAAGTGCCTAAACTAAGGTAAGCGCGTCAAGGAGATCTCAAACACGCCAAGGAAAAGTTGAATATCACCCAGGGGCATCAATATTTGAAGGGACACATTTTGTCGAAGGATGGTGCTCTAGAAGTCATAAAGGCATGTGAGGTGAAAGGAAAGTGTGTCTAAAAGTCTAGGCGTGCCTATAGGGAAAGTCACGCTCTAGATGAAAGAAGTGCTCACAAAACACTTAGAAATGCAAAAGATGCTCTTGAGGATGTTTAGAGGCATCAAAAAGATAGACGGAGAGCATTGGAACATCATAAAGCACGTCTTGGGATAAAAGAAGTGCGGCTTGGAGAAGTCAAGCACGCCTAGAGCAAGTTAGGTGCGCCTAAGGTTAGGAGAGCATGCCAGAGACCCAAAAAGAGCGCTAGTGAGACCTAGAGTGCACTAGAGACCCAAAAAGCGTGCCAGTGAGACCTAAAGCACACTAGTGAGACCTGAGGTGCGCCTGGAGCTAGGGAGGTGCACCTGCAGCCAGTGAGGCGTGCCTACAGCTAGGGAGATGTGCTAGAAGTCTAAGAGGCGTGCTTGAGTTGGCAAAACGTGCTAGATGAGAGCAAAAGCATGCATGGAGAGCACAAGGTACGCCTGATAGAGGAAAAGCGCGCCTGAGACAGCAAAAGCATGCCTGGGGAGTTCAAGACGCGCCTGAGAGAGAAAAAGCATGCCTGGGGAGTTCAAGGTGCCCCTGGTTGACAGGAAGCGCGTCTACAGAAGAAAGAGAGCTCCTGATAGAAGGAAAGCGTGCCGAGAGTGATTAAGACACGTCAGGATTGGGAAAAGCACACTTAGAGGAGAGAAGGTGTGCCTTTCAAAGGTAAAGCGCATCTAGAGACCAAAAACGCACCTAGATAATTATAGGCGCACCAATTTGAACGCTCACATGCCAGACAAAGGACAAAATCAGCAAGTCCCAAATACAAAGGCGCATCCCAAGGTGAAGAGGCGTGCCTGATGGAATAAAAAGGCATCTCACTCACTCAAAAGCATGCCCATTCCTGCTTGAACACGTCTAGAAGAGGAAAAGTGCGCCTAGGTAACACAAAGTGTGCCTAACATAAGGAAAGAGCATTTGAGGTGAAGCACGCCTATGGAAATTTGATGTGTCGGTATAAAAGAGAAGTGCCAAATTTTGATGAAACAAAAAGCATGCCACTGCTAGTTGTCATGCAGCCGAAATAAGATGTTCACTTGAAGACATCAGTGGAGAAAAAGCACACCTGGTCAAAGAAAAGAGCACCTGATGGAGTGAAGGTGCGCCTAGTCAAGTATAAGTGCACCTAAGAGAAAATGGACACACCTGGATAATTGAAAGCACGCCAAATAGATGTAAAGTGCGCCTAGTGCACTTTAGACGCGCCTGACACAAGCAAAATGCGCTTGTGTAATATCCCCATTTTCCAAGTGATCACCAAATGGAGTCGGTTAACCTATCCTATTCTCGTAGGCTAAGCCGAAGGGCTAAGGGAATGACCTAATGAATTAAATATCATATTTAATCAATTTATTAGGGCGAATTGATGATGGGAGATGACTTTGCATAATTTTGTGAGCTCATTGGTGAATTAGAAGTGAATTAAATAATTTGCCCTAGAGGTGAGCGACCAAGGAGAGAGAAGGAAATTAAGGAAGGAGAATAAAAAGAAGAGAATACCAAGGATGGTCGGCTAAATTGAAGAAGAAAATTATATAAAAACAAAACAAGATTCCTTGAGGTGGAGGACCTAAGTGAAAGTAAAAAACATGGAATATTGAATACCTAATGTGGTTCGTTCCTCTTGGAGGAAGGAAAGTAAAATAAGAAAAATAAAACAATTCATTTGTCTTGACATGAGGTCAGCCAAGAGTGAGGGAAAAGAAAATAGAAAAAAATGATAATAAAATAAAGTGAGCGCCTAGGAGGAAGTCGGCCAAGGGAGAAGGAAGACAAGGAATAAAATAAGAATAGATTGCTTAATGGAGGTCAGCCTTGATAAGGTCTTTTGGAGGGCTATAAAAGAAAGTAAATTTCAAGTCATTGTATCATCCATTCATCATATTTTCTTCTTGAGTTTTTACTCTTTGACTGTAACTTTGGTTGGGCTTCATTTCAAAGACGAAAACCCTAGTGAATGCGGTGAGTTGGACAAAACTCTAGCTCATCTTGTGGAGGACTTGTCACGGAGTTCTAATTGCACTTCATTGGAGACATTTGGAGGTTTGGAGCATCATTGCATAATCAGATTTGCAGATCAGATTTGGAGTAGCATTGTTGTGGCATTGTGTGTGCATATTGCAATAGGGTTATGCCCTAATTTGGAGCGCCACTTTGGAGCAGACTTGAGCGCCCATCTTTGGAGGGTGATTTCATGTGTTTTGGAGTAACAAACCCTAAGTGCTTGCCAAGGAGGAATTCGCCCATCTAGGGTTTGATGTTTCAAGACTTATTTGCATATTTTTGGTATGTACAATCATAGTTTTAGATCTGATTTATAGAGCAGAAATTTGGGCATGTGTTTGGCATGTTTGAGCCCAAGAATTCATTGTAAAATCAGTCCAGAATATTCAAATTTGTAACAGCAGAAGTTTCCTACAGGAAATCAGATTTGTGTGTTGCATTTGGATGCCCTATCTTGTGTTTTTCATGGTGGATTTCATGTTTGATATGAATATCAATTGGTAGCATCATTTGGCATGTTTATTTGTCATGTTAGGACACTTGTATGTGTTAGGGTTAGACAACAGATGATCAATTAAATGCAAATAAAGATTAAACAAAGGAATGAAAAATTACACAAATAAAATAGCGAGACAATTTTTAACGTGGTTCACCCAAACTCGAGCTACATCCACCAACAGAGAGTCCAATATTATTATCCAGCAAATCGAACCGATTACAACCAGCAATCCTTGCAACTCAATACCGTTGCAAAATGCTACAATACAAAAATGTCAACGGAAACCCTAACCCTTAGCCGTTTTTATCAAGACTTATGTCGGTTACAAAATAGGGTTTTTTTGTTTTGTTGGTCAATAGAAAAATAACTCCCAACGCCTTTATAAAATAATATGCAATTTTTGCTTCGGGGGCATTGCCCCCAAACCCCCACTGTGGGCTCTGCCCCCAGGCCCCCGCCGGGGGGGTCATCCCCCCGGGCCCCACAAGAGGGGCTCTGCCCCCTTCTGATTCCCCCGTTAAATGATTTGGGGGGAAACCGCGTCGATAAAAATGGGGAAAATTTAACCTCTGAGTCTGATTAGGCTCCATATAACAACAGTATGTTTGCTGTGATAATTTGTTGAAATCAGAAAATAAAAATAAGAAATCAGAATTAGGGTTTGAGCAGAAATAAAAATAAGAATTTTAGGGCAGATCCCATTGGGGATATTATAGCTTGGAAAAAGGAGGCGCATCCAGAAGAGTTTTGACGCGCTCAAAAGAGTGAAGGTGCCCCTGTTTGAGCAAAAGCGTGCCAACTTGAGGAGAAGCGCGCTTTTTTTCAAGGATGTGCGTCCAATCCCAAAGAGGCGCATCTAACAAGTTAGGAGCGTGCCTAAACAAGGAGTTGTTTTGAACTTCAGTTTTCTTCTCCTTTGACCAATAAAATTTCAGTTGCATGAGGCGCTTCCTTCATGCAAGGAATATGATTTTTTTAAATCAAGTTATTTCATTCTCTACAATGGACGTTGCATTTTTTATCTTCATTCGAACTGGCAGTTGCATGGATTTAATTTCAGTTTAAATAGAGCAGATACTTTGTAATAAAGTTTGCATGTCATGCAAACAACAATCGATTAGGGTAGAAGTCCAGTTAATTAGTTTATTTTATTCTCATGCATTTGCTTTGTAGTAGTATAAATAAGTGCTTTTGCACAAGCACAAGGCAGGCGATTTAGATTATAGAATTCAAATTCATTAAATCTTTTTTTGAAGCTTTTTAAGAGTTAGCATTTTTCAGTTTTCGGTATTAGAGTTGGAGAAAGCAATTGTACTCATGAAAGAACATCAATGAAAATGGCAATTCTCATGCCTTCATTATGCTGAAGTTGTTAGTCACCTGGTGTTCAAGTTGTGATTCTTGTGTCTCATTCAAGAACATTAATTATGCATGTTTTTTTCTAATGGATGTTATTGCAATGTGTTGTTGTCTATACTAGATATGTGAACTTTGTGTCACAGCGAAGTCATTCATGATCATATATTCTTGTGTTAATTGTTCAATCCATCCAATCCAATCCGTGTGTACTTGCCCTGTTCAGCCTCTGAATTTAGCTGAATAGCGCAAGCATGTAGCCTAGGTTCTATTTTCAGTCAAAAAGCACAAAAACCCTTGCTTCGTGATCAAAAGTGTGTTTCTGCCTTTTGCACGCTGCAAATCCAAAAAGATCGCAAATTTCCCTTTCATTTATTCAACATAAGTATGAAAAAACCATGAAAAGTCTGTTCATTTTGTATAGTTTTAGTCAAGTTTTATTTTACAGGGAGCTTTCCCTTCAAATTTGAAGAGCGGTTCTACCACACATCTGTCCGTTTTGCTTTCGCACTGAAAGGTGCGAAATAAAATGTTCACAAACTACCTCACCTACTATTGTTTCCCTATTTATGGGGTACCTTTGTATGACTACTTTGAACATTATAAAATTTTAGGGCAGGGCTCTGTAATATCCCAAATGGGGATATTTTTGGCTAATTTGGATTTCCAGGCTTTCCTAATTTCTGATTTCTGATTTTCTGCTTAAACCATAATTTTCTAAAGTTCTGCTTTTCAAATCAGACTCAAACAAACACTTATAACAGCCCATAAAACATGTCAATTCATCATATAATCATCACCAACATGATTGCCAACAATATACTTGAATTCCACAACGAAAAATATAATGAAACCACTTCAATTTGCAACCACAATGACTGAAAATGTAAATAAGAAGTATGCTGCTATAAATCAGAATTTATGAAGTCTTCAAATACATCAAGTGTCATGGGCAAACAAGCCAAACATGCCCAGCTACAAATCTGATATAAGCCCTAAGGTTTTTACATACCAAACATAAGAAAAATGACCTCCAAATGATGGCAAGTGATCTCCAAGGTTAGGCGCTCCAATTAGGGCTTGAAACCCTAAGACAATGTATCCTCAAACACCAAGAAGTCTACTCCAAATGATGCGCTCAAGTCTGCTAGGGTTTGCTGCTCCGGAAAGTGATGCCAATGACGCCAAAGAAGCCAACAAACCACCAAAAAGACTCCACCAATGATGGCACTCCACAAGTAGGGCAAAACCCTATGCAAATGATGTCTCAACCACTAAAGAGAAATCCTCCAACCAAGGCGAATTAGGTCTGCAAATATGCTGCTCCAAATCTGTTGTAAATCCAAACCCTAATCAACAATTATATCACCCAAGTCACCTCCAAATGAAGTTGCTCCTCCAAGATGTAGCGCTCCAAACCTAGGGTAAACCCTAGTCAATATGCACCAAGCTACGCCAAAGAGAAGTCCTCAAGAATGATCTTCAAATCTGATATACAATCTGCCCAACTAGCAATGAAGCACAAGTAGATCCCCGTCAGGGAATCCTCCAATGGATGAGCTAGGTTTTCGTCTAACTCCTCCTAGGAACTTAAGGTTTTTGTTTCAAGCTCCTTATGCTAAGAGATAAGCTCCCAATAATGAATGAATGTTGAATGATGATTTGAATGCCACATCTTGACCTTGTATTTATGCATGATTTACTCACCTTTTCCTCTTGGCCAACCTAGAGGAATATTTTCCTTTTTATTATTGCTTTTTCCCTCCTAGAGGGCCGACCAGCATTAGTGTCTCTTGGCGCCCAATAAACTCAATTAAATATATGAATTTATTATTTTCTTTTTAATTTCACGCCATCTCCAATGCAAAGGGTGAGGTGTTAGCCAATATTCACTTCTCCATCACAAGTCGTCCCAAATCAAAGCATGAAGATGATTTCCACAAGGTAGGGGCATACATGTATAGGACCAATATCTCATCATCAAAGTGGCATCATAGGATTACAACTTCATCTCTTGGAAAAAGTATGACAAGTCTTCACACTTCCAATAACAAATCTCCATATTTGTGACTCTTACAAGTGGTTCGCTCCAAGGTAGAATTGTGATAGTAAATGAAAGAGTCATATCGTCCACATTAGGAGAATACCTTCAAACCTTAATGTACCCTCAAAATCCTCCTGAGTGTGAAAACAAGTCCTGTCCTCTGGTAGTGATCACTCCGAAAATGGGGACATTACAGTCCTCCCTTCTCGGAATTGCTTGTCCTCAAGCAATGGCAAATATGCAACAAATGAGGTAGTGTCAAATGACATGTACCTCCATCCACCCAAATATCTTGCATCCTGTGAGATGGTGTCAAATGACATGTATCTCCATCCGATCAAATGCCATGTGATCACACCAAAACTCCAG
The DNA here is from genome assembly GCA_027924645.1 of Cunninghamia lanceolata. Lineage (NCBI taxonomy): Eukaryota > Viridiplantae > Streptophyta > Pinopsida > Cupressales > Cupressaceae > Cunninghamia > Cunninghamia lanceolata. The sequence continues at coordinate 1,220,613 of BSBN01000022.1, forward strand.
CTGTGGCTGTACCCTCCAAGAAGAATGCGAAGAATGCAATGCGAAGTGAGCTCCGGTAGCCGTAGCCACACACTCGAGCTCAACCTGGCCCCATTCTCCTGATTCTGAAAATATGCCCGCAACCACAAGTGCAACAATATCCAAAGCTCCCAAGGTGCCACTCCTCAGGAACTAATAGCTGGTCCAATCCGAAGCATCGAAGAGAATCAAGTATGTCGACAAGTGGTGAAGAATTTGAACTCTAAAGCACGTCCACCTGTCATCAAGCCCCTACTACTCCACACTATCAAAATCACCATCCATGCTTCAGAGACTGTGAAGCAACTAATCCAGATCCCAAGTGTCAAGCCTGCCACCACCTGGATCCCAAATTATCACATCCTCACATCCATCAAACAAGAAGTAATGGAAGTATCTCGAAAGTTCATCAACACCAAACCAACCTCCAACTCCTGTAGACCTCCCGTGGATGCGAAGTATGCCCAACATAGGTGCAAGAAGGTGTATGACTGCTCCCACTAAGTTGCTGATATGAATCCAAATAGCAACTTCATGATGGTAAATCAGCTCCATGCAAGTGCAAAGGGTGTCACCAATGGCAAAGGATGATAGGATATCACCACTATGTCATTCTCCTATGATGAGGAGATGATCCAACTCCCCTCTCAACTCACAAACAACTACTATCCTCCGCCTACTCAGTAGGAAATCCGTACACCATGAAGTAGAATAGTCATCTCTCACCCATATATGCAAAAGAACCTCATGTACTAGGGCTGGTATGTCAATGACATCATGCTCACCTCCAACTCCAATTTCAAAGTCCAACTGTAAAACAAACCCTAGTGTCTCAAGATTAGAAATGAGGACAATGTCTCCATACCTAGGCATATGAACCAATTGCATCTCCAAAGTATGCCCATCCAATGCATGTGCCCTGGTGTTATGCATCATCAAACTCGAACATAGGACAACCTTCAATGCTACCAAAGGATCAATAGAAATAATAGAGTTGTATCACATTATCACCCAACTCTACATCTCCTCCAAGAATGATCAAGGGATCATCATAGACTGAATCCCTTATGATTCCCTCTTCAAGTGAAGTCAAGATATTAGTGGCTGATCCACTAAGTGTAGTCTCAACAACTCCAAGCTCCTCCATTGCTTGAGCCTTCAAGGGGCTCTCAAAACCAAACAACTCATGATGCAAATCAGATGCAAGAATTTCTGAATCATACCTCTTTACTTGCCCATCCAAATCTGCATACTCCTCTTGCTCGCTCTTCTCCATAGGCTCCTCCTTTGCTCGTTCCACTGTGATGCCTTCTTCCCGTGGAAGGAATAGAGATCGTAGATGTGCTTCCCTTCGTTTCCTTGCTTGATCTAGCTGATGACACTGTTCTTTGACTTTGTGCAAGTGTTGTCTCCCCTGGGCAACCAACATCTTTGCCTTCTTTGCTCGTTGCAGCCAATCATTGCATAAATCTTGAGTTCTTTCGACCTCTTCTAGGGTATGGTGGATAAATTCTAACTTGTGACTTGCACCTTTCATATCTTCCTCATGCTCCATGTCCAAATCACAAGTATGCATCTCGACGACCTCTTCCACTATGTGTTCCTCATATGAAGTAGCTGCTATGAAAGAGTAGGACTATTGTCATGAATCAGAAAATCAGACGTGTCATCATACCTTATCCCATTGTCCTCTAGCTCCTTCATCTTCTTCTCATCCTCCACCACATGTCCTCCTATGAGTGCAGATCCAAAAGGGGCCTCTCGCTGGAAATCTCTTGCCTCAAATCTAAATTGAACCTCCATTCTTTTGGCTTCCATACTCACAAGTGTGCTATTGCTGATTGCCTTCAATATGATTTGCTTGCCATTCAAAGTTAACTCCAGGTCCATCTTGTTGAAGTCCTATATGTATCTCCCAAGAGATTTGAGCGATTGAATTCCCAATACAACTTCAGTCTCTCCAATGCCAACCACATAAAACTCATCCTCAAAAGTGTAGTCCTCTAATTGAATGCTTAGATGAGAGATCTTCCTTGTGTAGTTCATTTTGAACCCATCCGCCAAGAGAACATTTAACCCTTGAAATTCCTCTACTTGCAATCCTTTCTTAACCACGAAGTCTTCATCAATGAAATTATGTGTGGCTCCACTATCCACCAAACAAGATACTCTTTGCCCTTTTACCACACCTCTAATCCTAAAAGGATAATGCTTCGGAACACCAGAAAGAAAATCAATAGTACCTTGTGTGTCATCACTCTCTTCTTGTTGTTCCTCCATGTCTTTCTCCGGGCTAGTGTTGGGAACCTCTTTCTCATCATTGAAAAAGACCTCTATGTAGTATTCCCTTGCTTTGCCTTGACACCTATGCCCCGGCACCCATGGCTCCCTGCATGTAAAACAAAGCTTCTTCCTCCGCATCTCTTTCCTTGTCTCAAAATCCAATATGGGCTTCCTTTGTCCATCCTTCGGAAAGTTCTTCGGATCCTTCTGAAATGGCTTGCTTTGAAACTTTGGTTTGGATGGCGCTGAAAACTTCATCCCTCAATCCCTTTTGATTGCTTCCCCTAATGTTGGAGGATCTAAGGCTCTTACCCATCCATGAACTGGCTCCTCGAGTCCCTCAATGAAAAGGAATGTCAATCGCGTCTCTGAAACATTTGGCACCAACACGGCAAGCTTCTAGAACTCTATAATGTATGCATCCATTGGACCATTCTGTTTGAGTTGTGGCAACTCCCTAAAGAACTGTTCCGAATTTGACTCATCAAATCTATTAATCTATGTTCCCCGGGGACGCGTCCCCTGCCTTTTTCTGGCCGTACCCGTACCGGGGACGTCCCGGGGACGCGGGGACGGCCAGGAAACGTCCCCTGGCCGTCCCCTTTTTTCCGAGGACGTCCCCTTTTTTTAGGGGACTTAGGTCCCCTAACCGTACCGGGGACAGCTAGCCGTCCCCTTTTTCCCAGGAAACTCCCAACTCAAAAAATTAAAAAAAAAACATACTTTTGGCAGGAAACAAAGAAATAGTTAGCAAGGCTGCCCTGAATTGTTTTTGTATTCATTGATTATTGCCATATTTTATTTTTTCCTACTACAAATTTGTCAAATACTTGATTTACTGATCATTCCATCTCCTTCACTGTTAGTGATGTAATCTACATGGGAACCATTGCATCTACATTTCCTTCCTACGCAGCAATTTCTTGTCTAAGTTCTTTAGCTTGGATACACACAGTTCATCCATATGTTGTTCGTATGTGATTGATTAACTTGCAATTCTATTTTGCTGAAGCCTGAAGCTCATATACTTTGAACTGGTCCAAGCCAATTCTCATGTGACAAGTTGAAAAAGTGCAATGTTATGGTTATGTATGCATGTTTTAATGTTCTATAATGTCTATAATGAATGCCTTATCAATGTTATCATTTAAATATTTGAAATTTCCTTATATTTTTTAAAAAAACATTATTTTAGTAGCCGTCCCCTGCCGTCCCCTAAAAAATGGCCAAAAAAAAATGCCGTCCCCGAAACTCGTCCCCCCGTCCCCGCCTGTCCCCGTCCCCAGTACTTGGGGGAACATAGCTATTAATCAACCTTTGAGAGAACTCCAAATATGTAGTTATGCGGTCGTGGCCTTGAGTCACCAAGCCATTGTACCACCAATCAAGAGCATCGCCCTCCAAGTGTAATGTAGCAAACTGTATGGCATCCTTCTCGACCATAGGACTCAATGTGAAATAGTTGTCCAAGTTTTGAATCCGAGCCCGTGTCATGATTCTCCTTGAGCCATCAAATGGAGTGATGTTGACCTTTCCCAACTTCTTTTGCAACTGATGGTTTGTATGATTGCAGTTCCTCCCTTCTCGAGGTTGGTCCCCGTTCCAATTTTGACTTGGTAGAAGTCGGTCCATGGCAAGGCTTCTTTGCATTCATCTCTTAGTGCCAACCACTCTCTCCTGTAATCCTCAAAGGTTTCTCCTTGAGCTTGTGGTTCATTCTCCGCAACCCTTTGTTGATCCAAGAATGTAGGCATGAGCGGTCTCGACATGGATGAATGAGATGTATGCACTGGAGTACCACTTTGATTCCTAGAAGTGTGTTGGCAATTCAATTCGCACCTCTGGAATGCGAGTTGGAAACAGACAACTATGCACAGATAACCTGCTCTTCGAATTAGGAGGGGAAGCTCCCTCTTTGCTGATGATTGCTTTAAAGATAAATAAACTAAATTGCCTATCTTTTTGATTCTCACCTACGAGCACAAGGTTATAAAACTCTATCGTTGTAGTATAGGTTTTCTCTTAACTTCTAACTACAGCTAGGCCTAAACTAAATGACGCTTTTGACAACCCAAGTAAATTTAGAGCTTAGGAATCAAAAGTAAACAGGGAATAATTTGTTAACACAAAACTCAAATAAACTTATTCCAGATCGCATCTGAAGACTCATTGTACTTTTAAGATGTAAACTGAAAGTAAGAATATGCAAGCAAGACATATGACGATAAACTAAATGAACATGAGGCAAAGAATCAGAGCTATGGAAGGCGTGAGATTTCCTTTCTCAATATCAAGAAGTTGTTACAATTCCAGGACAGTAGTATTGCAGCAAAGACAGGCATGCAATATGCGATCAAACACTGGATTACAAATGACACGAGGTGAACAAGCACTTGAATAACAATTTGCAGGCAAGAATAGGCTCATTAAATTTTGCTATCACAATTATAGTTACCAAACAATGGGCAAAGTTGCCCTTATTTATGCACAAATCAAAGGAGTAGGGAACCCTAAAATCTCCTTGATCCTTGCTAAATAACTCACCAACTTGCAAGCTTTATTTCTATTCTAGACAAAAGATTCTAACTAACACCTGATTTAAAATGATTTGATTTAAAACAGAGGAAGCTTCAACTATTACAAAGTGATTTTCTATTTAAAGAATGGATAAGCTTGAAAGAAAACGACAACTTTAACTCAAAAACGCATTGAGTTATGTAATATCCCCAAATTTGAGCTAAGTATTATTTTAGCACTTCATAAAGCAAATTCAATTGAGGGGAAAATGAAATCTTTAATTACATTTTCCATAATCTATTCTTATGGATTTTAATATAGGTCCAACCTAAATGCATCCTTCACCAATCGATTTGGAGGGAAACACAATTCAAATTCAAATGAGCCTTCAAAAAGAGTAAGCAGTTATCATAAAAGGAGGGAGTTCAAATTCAAAATTGAATATCACTTACTCCAAGATAGCATCGACTACAAAGGCTTGGGATCATACTAATAGCCCCAACAGCTATGCGTAGGATCATGTGCCAAAAACAAAGGAGACTCAAATGGTTAGATGCAACTTCAAAAAGCACCTAGGATCATGTGCCATTCCTAGCGGTCACCCACATGAAGAAATTTGGCTCAAGCAAAGGCCAATAACTGGATGGAAATATGTGCCAACGGTTGGAGAAGTTGGATCATGTGCCAAGATGAAGACATTCGCCCAATGTTCATTGCTTAGAGATTTGCGGCCAAGCTAAAGAGATGTCATTCGCCAAGGAAGGATGTATTCGCCTATGCAAAGAGGGTTCACTCAAGTGGAGGTTCGACCAAAGCAATGATACAAGGAATAAAGTAAGGGGAATTCACCAAAACCAAGGAAGTTCGATGCATAATGCCTTTCGCCCATGTTGAGGATCAATACATTTGCCTAGGTCATTCAGCCATAGCATTTACCAAGGTTATGGAGATTGAGGATGCATTCACCTATGTCAAGGAAGGCTCCAAACACAAGGTTCGCCAAACAAGATGCATCCCATTCGGCCATGGCAAGAACCATTCGCCTATGCAAAAAGTATCAAATACATTTCAGCCAAAGCAATAAAGAAAGAGGTATTCGCCAAAACCAAGGAAGATCGATGCATATTCCCATTCGCCTAGACATGAGGATATTCGTCCAAGAGAAGAAGTCACCATGAAAAGATAAATCAATGATAATGCAATTATATTTACCCAAGGAGAATCACATCTATCTATGCACAAATCCAATCGGCCATGAGAGGAGAAGAATAAATAGAGGACATCATTTCATTTGAAGACATGACTGATTTTGGTATGTTTTCTCTATTCATTTCAAGCTTGAAGATTCCGATTTTCATGCTTTCTTGGAAGGAGATGTGCCCTTGCCAATAGGGAGATGACCCCCTATGATTTATGAGGTGATGTTACTCTAATTTCACCATTGGATTCAAACTTGCAGGTATTAGGAGAGATAGAAAGAGTATTGGCAATCATCATTGAAGATTTGGCATCAAGATCTAGGACATTCGAGCATTCACTATTCTGCTGATTGCATACAGTATTTTCAATCACTAGTAACAGTCATAACAGTCAGCATACAGTGTCATTGGAAGGAGTTACAAGGTTCATTAAGTGCTGAAACCACTTGGCATTCAGTTGGCAACCTTCCTCTATTATCGGGCTATCATTAGAGCCTATATTTGAAGTCAATTATAAACATTTGAAAATCTGATTTGAAATCTGTATGTGACTGTCACAAGGGACAGCAAATCAGTATTTGTAATTGCATCATTTGAATAAGCTAATAAAGCAATTGGAGTTTGCGGTTTCATTGATTATATGTTGCACTTGTTTCCTTTCATTCTTAGCTAAGTTGCCATAAATTTCAATTATTACTACTAAGGAACATTACAAGTTAATTGCCGCTTTTTGAGTTCCATCCTTATCTACATCGTTGCCCCGTTAGTGACATCACCACTGATATTTTGGGAAACAATATCCTCCAAAAAGTTAGTAACCGCTTTCTTGCCAGGATTGTTTGCTGATACTTTCCAAGATGATATTCTGATTTAAAAAAAAAATAGAATTTGAAAGAAAAAGATGGCACATGGGTTTTGTAGACAATCCTGTTCTGAAGCAACCCAAATCGTCAAATTCCAAAAAAGAAGAGGGTTTCCTGAAAAGCGGCAAAAAAGTAGATTTTGGGAAAACTAAAAATTTCCAATCTTCAAGAGGACGTGATTCCAGATAAACCCATTTCGATAAAAACTGAAAAAGCTTTAGCTCTGTTTCTGGAAAATAATGCCCTAGAAAAATGGATCTTGAAAAACCATGCATCTGTGCTTCCCAATCCCGAAACCACGAAGAACACTGAAAAAGCACTCCGTTTGGGTTCTCAAATCTTCTTGAGAAGAAAACAATGTTCTTCTTCCTCTGAATATAACCTGCAAAAATAATGAATAAAGGAGGCCCAATGTTTTTTTTTTTTTTTAATAGAACTTAGGACAAAAGAACAACTTTCTTTGTGAAAGCACAAATCTTGAAGCTTATCTGCGAAGATAGTAACATTTTGAGCAAAAATCCAAGTTGACATGCTCGCATAGGATGAATTCCTATTTTATAGCTTCTTAAGAGTCACATGTGAGGATGATGAAAACGCTGCTTCTTTGATGATGTCATCAAACATGCAAAGTTGCAAAAGTGTTAGCCATTTTTTCTTCTTTTTGAAACTTTTGCACTTGTTCTGACTCCAGCGGGGCCTATCTCCGATTTCAACAAGATAACAAACTGTCACCGTTGACTGATCATGGCATTTTGAAGTTTTATCAATTCTGATTTGATCCCCAACCTTGAATTGACAATCTGACGACGTTCAACTGCAATTTTGATTTCTGGAAACCGTTGCTGGACGATGATCGAGAAACGGCTGAAGGAGGCATTGTCGGGACAAGAAATTTTCTAACACTGGAAAACCCAGGCGCTTAGACTGGACAAGTATCTCATGCCTTAGCCAATTTATGAGATTTTCAATTTTGCTCACTTTTTCGTTTTTCGTGCGCGTTCCGGTGACTGTGGGCCCCTGTTTGGATGTTGAATCTCGCTTGCCAGAGCAAAACTAAGACTGCTGGTCAGGCAATTAGGCAAGCCTGATGAAAACTGAATTGATTGCACCACCTGCTTGCCTCAGAAACTGGATCAGACTAATTTTTTGTGAATTTGACTGGGTTGATGGAAGAAGATTTGCAATTTTTCAGAAAATTTAAAAAATAAACTAACTCTGCTAATGCTGGGCACCCCTAGCCTCCAGGGGCACCTAGGAAACTGTGCCTTAGTTTATTTTTGATGATTTTCAACTTTTTCTTCGTTTCTTCATTTTGCGTGCTATAGGTCCCGTTTGATCTTCATTTCTGGTTGTCTGGCTGACTACTGATGCTGAATGAAGGGTGGACTGGATAGCCTGAGCATATTTGAGATAAATCCCTAGCTTTTATGGACCTTTTGATTGAATCTGACTGATTTTTAACCACCCAGAAGCGGTCTAACGAGGCCTCTTTTTAATGTTTTCCGAAAAATGCAAAAAAAATTCCATCTCTGGGAAGGCTGGGCGCTTCTAGCCTCTAGGGGCACCTGGGAAACTCAGTGTTAGCCAAATTTTGGCTTCTTTCAACCTTTTTTTTTTTCGGATTCATCATGCTTCGTTCTTCGTTCTTCATTGGTCATTGATCGTTCAATAGTTCTACGTCCTCTGAAAAGCACTGAAAACTTGAATCTGACCCCTGGCAGTTGAACTTCCTCCATTAATGACCTTGGAGTTCATGCTTCGCCTTCTGAAAAAGTAGAATTGACCCAGTAGATAAAACTTGACCTTTTGCAGATTCTATCTGGACCACCTTGATCGTGAAGCAATATCAGCTAATTAGAATCAGGCAGGGCTCCTGAATCAAAGATTCTATTTTTAGAAAATTTTGCTAGCATCCATATCTCAAGAAACCCAAAAACCTAAAATTGACGTCTATTTTTAGAAATTTTGACATTTTGACTTTTTTGACGACAAATTTTCAAGACTCACAAAATACCTTAATGAAGCAAAAAAATTCATTTGGAATAACAAAGTGCTTGCATCATTGTGCCCATTGTGTTGATTGCCTCTATCACCTCCGTTGTTATCGTTGCCTCCATTCTTGCCAAGATTTTGCCTCATAAATTTGTTCAATAGTTGAAGTAAATATCGCTGCCCTCTTGCTAGATCATTAGGCATTGCCCTTGTACTTTGATCTTCATGGTGATCTTCATGTCTATGGTCACTCATGTTGCCTTCTTCTTTCGATTCAGACCCAACAATACGCTATCTTCCATCTTCAAAACTGATGGGCCAACATTAGATGATCACCACTTCACAAACTCCACATGAATCCCGTAGGCTGGCAGGATCCAAGCTTTGATACCACTATAATATCCCAAATGGGGATATTTTTGGCTAATTTGGATTTCTGGGCTTTCCTAATTTCTGATTTTTGATTTTCTGCTTAAACCCTAATTTTCTGACATTTTGCTTTTCAAATGACTCAAACAAACACTTATAACAGCCCATAAAACATGCCAATTCATCATGTAATCATCACTGACATGATTGCCAACAATATACTTGAATTCCACAATAAAATGTACAATGAAACCACTTCAATTTGCAACCACAATGATTGAAAATGTAAATCAGAAGTCTGCTGCTATAAATCAGAATTTATGAAGCCTTAAAATACATCAAATGTCATGAGCAAACAAGCCAAACATGCCCAGCTACAAATCTGATATAAACCCTAAGGTTTTTACATACCAAACATAAGAAAAATGACCTCCAAATGATGGCAAATGATCTCCAAGGTGAGGCGCTCCAATTAGGGCTTGAAACCCTACGACAATGTATCATCAAACACCAAGAAGTCTGCTCCAAATGATGCGCTCAGGTCTACTAGGGTTTGCTGCTCTGGAAAGTGATGCCAAAGAAGCCAACAAACCACCAAGAAGACTCCACCAATGATGTTCCTCCACAAGTAGGGCAATACCCTATGCAAATGATGTCTCAGCCACCAAAGAGAAATCCTCCAACCAGGGTGAATTAGGTCTGCAACTCTGCTGCTCCAAATCTGCTGTAAATCCAAACCCTAATCAGCAATTATATCACCCAAGTCACCTTCAAATGAAGTCGCTCCTCCTCCAAGATGTAGCGCTCCAAACCTAGGGTAAACCCTAGTCAATATGCACCAAGCTACGCCAAAGAGAAGTTCTCAAGAATGATCTTCAAATCTGCCCAACTAGCAATGAAGCACAAGTAGATCCCCGTCACGGAATCCTCGAATGGATGAGCTAGGTTTTCGTCCAACTCCTAGGAACTTAAGGTTTTCATCTCAAGCTCCTTATGCTAAGAGATAAACGCCCAATGAATGAATGAATGTTGAATGATGATTTGAATGCCACATCTTGACCTTGTATTTATACATGATTTACTCACCTTTTCCTCTTGACCGACCTAGAGGAATATTTTCCTTTTTATCATTGTTTTTTCCCTCCTAGAGGGCCGACCAACATTAGTGTCTCTTGGCACCCAATAAATTCAAATTAAAGATATGTATTTATTATTTTCTATTTTCTTTCTCACGCCATCTCCAACACCAAGGGTGAGGTGTTAGCCAATATTCACTTCTCCATCACAAGTCGTCCCAAATCAAAGTATGAAGATGATTTCCACAAGGTAGGCGCATACATGTATAGGACCAATATCTCATCATCAAAGTGGCATCAAACATAGGATTACAACAACTTCATCTCTTGGCAAAAGCATGAGAAGTCTTCACACTCCCAATAACAAATCTCCATATTTGTGACTCTTCCAAGTGGTTCACTCCAAGGTAGAATTATGATAGTAAATGAAAGAGTCATATCATCAACATTAGGAGAATACCTTCAAACCTTAATGTGCCCTCCAAAACCACCTGAGTGTGAAAACAAGTCCTCCTGTCCTTCGGTAGTGATCACTCCGAAAATGGGGACATTATAGGTTCCATGTGGTTGCTTAAGCTTATTTTGGCTAACAATCACTACTCAACTTTTTAAAGAGTTGTTTGTGGAGTTAGTGGTCCCATGAATATTTCGTTTTTCTATTTTTTTTTAAGCAATCATCTTAAATTTTATTTTTTTAGTTGTATAATTTTTTTTAAAATAAAAATTTCAGAAATCATTGTTATGTAATACTTCCACATCATTTATAAACACCAAATTTTCAAGGAAAAATTGGAGGGAAACATAAAAATGGAGGAAAAGAAATGTATGGAGGCATGTGGCATTTTTCCCATATACAGTTGCTGCTTATTTTCAACCCCTTTTTCCACAACATATTTTCAATTTCTAAGTAGTAATTGCTCCACTAAAATAGGGAAAAATTATAGAGACTAGAGTTATGGAAGGAAAACTATTTGAAGCTCTGGCCAAATTGATTATATTAATATTTGTTTTAGAGTAAAAGAATATCCTAAATTATGGTTTGTGCCATATAAATGTACACGTTTTCTTCGTTATCATGATTTTTCTTTTATTCTCATTGCATACACAATAAAAAACAACGTACCAGATAATTGTGAATCATTTAAAAGCATCAAAATTAACATTATTTGGATGACAAATCAAAATAACAAGAAAACATGATGGAATGTAAAATTTGCCAAAGGGAAATCGTGGATGCCATCAAATTTAGAAGGGAAGCTTGACAAAATCATTGCCGTCTATTAATTGACAGAAAATTGAAGTTCATTCTGAATCAAACTTTATGCTTATCCTTGAAATGTTGCTATAATAGTACAGCAGAGGAAAGGCATATTTAAAAATAAATTTTATGGTTAATGTGTGAGGTGGGGTTTTAATGGCTGATATATATATTTTTTTATATTTACAATTTAAAAAAAAAAATATCAGCTATGTTTTAATTTTTATGTACACAATCATCACATGATGCTGTGTGCCTTATTTTGAGCATTTGGCCAAATTGGTTATATTAATATTTCTTTTAGAGTAAAGAATATCCTAAATTACGGTCTGTGCCATATAAATGTACATGTTTTCTTCGTTATCATGATTTTTCTTTTCTTCTCATTGCATGCGCAATAAAAAAAAGTGTACCGTTTATCTGTTGGGAATCATTCTTGCAGATTTACACTTTGGCTGTCTGCCGATGCTATATGAGAATATGTTATGATAAAAGAAGCATCATCCCTGAGGGTTGAAAAGGTCAGCAATATATCTCAGTTTAGATCATCACTAGTTGGTTCTTCCCAAGAAGTTTTGTCCAGTCTGTGATGGTTCTTCTTATAGTGCTGACCAATTCCTTTAGCTTCTGAAAAAACATTTCTTTTTCCCATTCGAATGGATTCCTATGTTACCCAGATACAAGCACAATTCCTTGTATCCAAAGCTGAGAGCTTGTGTTGGTAATGAAGGCTTAAAACAAAGTCGTTTAAGACAGTTTCATGAGCAATAAGCAACCGAAAGGACTGTGTTTGGAATATTCCACTAAAAAGTTACTTTGATCTGGTTTTTCATCCTGCAATTAAAGTAGGTGATTCCTACAAAGGTGATAATGGACATAATGAGTTTCTGCATTAAAAAGTGAAGTTTAATAATCTAATGTTTGCTCTGATATATAACATAAAAGCTTTGGAATTATATCATCTAATAAAGGCCTCTTTTAGTAAAAAGAGATTCTAACAATTAGAAGACGAGAATGGGGTTCCAAGTAGGGGACTACCTCTCCATTTGTTATGTTGTAGGTGGCCCCATAATATTTTGTCCATTTGAAAAATAAAAAATTATTATACCTAAAAATGTGGAGCATTTGTTTTATTAGGATGAGTACGAAAGCTCACATGAACTAAGTTTTTTTAGATAGGTTTTTTCAGTGTTGCTAAGAGAGAGGGGCCAGTAGCCGCCCACGCCCCAATAACTGCTATGTTTTTGTGCACCCTACCCCCCAATAAATTTTTTAAAAAGAACCATTACATGTAAAAAGAATACCTAGTAAATCAGCACATATGCACCAATACATGTTCACAACTGCATGAGTAATTTACCATTGCAAAAAACTAATACACATGCTCTTCCACTTGCATTTTCAAGCCAACTTGATGCAAATATGAGAACTTCCAATTTAAATATACACTTTATTGTTTTTATTACAATATGTCATGTTTATAAAAAACCACCCATTTGGACATCAAATAAAGTCAAACTGGTCATATTCACATACTTTTGTGCACAGCTATTGGTACCTAAGCTACCATAAACACACACCACCTCAATCCTAAAGGGCTATTAATCACACATTCTCCCATACTTGCTATCACATCCACTTGCACTTGCACAAACACATAATGGTATCAAGCTCCCCATGCAGACAATTATTTAATAAAAAAATAAAATTAAACCAGTTAACATAAAAAAAACTGAGATTATTTAATAAAAAAATAAAATTACAATAGCTTCTACGCACTTATTCAAATTCAAGCTCACCAACCAAATTCAATGCATTTCTTTTTCAAATATCAATCCATTATAAGACGAACATTATGCAGTGTAGAGATTGTTTTAAGCATAACTTTCCTGAAGGAGCGCTGCAAACCCTGTCTGCTGCCAAAAAATTTTTTGCAGACTTCCATATTAAGGTTCAGGTTGGTACTTCACCTTTACTTCACCTTCTTATATGAATGTTTCAAATGTTTTGAATCCTACAGCTTTGTCTCATTAATACTTTTACAGTCAGATTCTTCCTAGTTTTGTCTGAATAGTATTTATTAATTATTGTTACATTAAATATTTACAATTGTTTTCCTATGTTGTAATATAATATATTGAGGGTTTCATTTTATATAATATATCCAGGGTTTATATAAAAATCTTCTATATATATTCAGATTAGACTGTTAATGTACTGTATATATACATGTCTATCTATATAGATATGTATATCTATAGACATATGTATATAAATAGACATATGTATATTTGTATACATATCTATACTGAAGACTATACTGGTATACAATCGTTTATCTTCATTTTTTCTCATGCTACCCGTGATTTGGGTACTACTGTGTAATTTACTTTCAATTTTTCATTATTTTGTCTGAGGCAACCCTTGTCTTGTGATAATTTCACTGTACAGAAGAATATACTGTTGTATAATGATGGTTTTTTGTTATACATACAAATGGGGTCGTATATTTTTATGGGTATATACTTTTTAGTGTTCATTGTCAACGGTTAAGGGTTTCATTATTTTGTCTTGTGATAATTTAGACTGTTGTATAATGAGGGTTTTTTTTTTATACATACAAATGGGTTCGTACATTGGAATGATCGGTGTATTGGTGAAGTAGAATCTAAAGTAGCCGATAGCACTTTTCTTGCCGATAGGCAAGAAGCGTAGAGTCACCCATCGGGAAGAGTTGCGATGTTGGGGTGACAAGTTCAAAGATGACCGATGGTGATTTTCTTGTCGATAGGCAAGGAGTGTTGAACCTCACATCGGAGTGACTAAGACTTCGAAGAGATAAGTTGTAAAGTGGTCGACGGACAACGTGTTGCCGAAAAGGAAAGGAAGAGACCTGTTCGCCAAGTCTAGGAACGATTCCAAAAGGTTCAAGAGTTCAAAAATTCAATATTTGATCAATTGTTCATTCCTGCTGTGCGCTCCTCATCAGTTCGTATATTTTTAAGGGTATATATTTTGTAGTGGCATTCTTACCTATTATGACTAAGACAACCATTTCAGGTTGGCACTTAGCATATAATGGGTAGCTTCATTCAATAGATTAAATCATGTTATATATATAAGGGTATACATTTTTGAAGGTTCATTGTCAACGGTTAAGAGTTTCATCATATCATTGTCAACGGTTAAGGGTTTCATTATATCAGGGTTTCGAATGCTTTGAATCCTACAACTTTGTCTCTATAATAATTTTACTGTCAGATTCTTCCCAATTTTGACCGAATATATATCTAGATATCTCAATACATATCAGTATATTTGTATACATATCTGTATATCTATAGACATATGTAGATCTATAGACATATGTATATTGATATACATATGTATATGTATAGACATATGCAGCGTAGACATTTCAAGCTGGTACTTAACATTTCAACATTTTACAATTATAGATATACATGTTCGAAAGATTATTCCAATTTGTTTGCTAAATTTTACATCTTTTTCCAGTTGTTTGCTGCATGGGAGATGTACATGTTCGAAAGATTACTCCAATTTGTTTGTTAAATTTTACTTCTTTTTCTAGTTGTTTGTTGCATGGGAGATATACATGTTCGAAAGATTACTCCAATTTGTTTGCTAAATTTTACTACGTCTTTTTCCAGTTGTTTGCTGCATGGGAGATATACATGTTCGAAAGATTACTCCAATTTGTTTGCTAAATTTTACTACATCTTTTTCCAGTTGTTTGCTGTATGGGAGATATACATGTTCGAAAGATTACTCCAATTTGTTTGCTAAATTTTACTACATCTTTTCCAGTTGTTTGCTGCATGGGTAACTTCATTGAATGGATTAAATCACGTCTGTTACTGTAGTGATTATATATTGGAAACACATATTGCTGAAACCCTCAACCGTTGATAACAAGTCTAAAATGGAACAACACAATGGAACATTACAAAATGGAACACGTTATGTTTGCCGTCCATGCCACTGCAATAATGATGCCTCAATCTATTTTCAGTCATTGCACTAAGGATGCCATTTTGTCTACAAATCACTTCTGGTACTGATTATACATATGTATACATATCTACATATCTGTATACATATCTAGAAATACTTTCCATCGCACCGTTGAGAACAGGGAAAGCAGTCAGTAAAATGATTAACTTTTCGATGGAAAGTGGAATATGTATTCAGACCCCAACGAACATTGAATGGATTTAATGTTGTTTCCCGTCTGCACCTAAGCAAACACGTTACCATACATGTTGTTTGTTAAATCATTCAATAGATTAAATCATGTCTATTAATGTCTCATATACACACACACACACACACACACACACACACAAACACACATATGTATATAGATAGACAAATGTATATCTGTATACATATCTACATATCTGTATACATATCTATATATCTATACACAATCTAAAATGGAACAACACAATGAAACACTACAAAATGGAACATGTGATGGTTGTTGTCCATGCCACTGCAATAATGATGCCTCAATCTGTTTTCAGTCATTGCACTAAGGATGCCATTTTTTCTACATATCACTTCTGGTATTGATGATGTTTGCATTTCTTGCAGGTGTATAGATACTTATGGCTCGAGGTAAAAAGGGGAGAACTTCTGGAAGGAGGACAGTCAGAAAACCTGGGGGGTGCAAGTTTCCTAATGTGGTGTCGGGGGACGAAGATACATATACCACAGAACTAGATCATGTTGCAGTGGAATGTAGATTTCCCTCCGCACATACAGAGGATTAGGAAACCAATACAGATTGCCTTCAAACTACTGCTGTGGAAACAGGTTCTTCAAGGTTGAACAGAAGTATATGGACAAACAATGACATCCAAAGTGCTATGGCTGTTATCAAAGATAAACATATGTCAATCAGAGCAGCTGCAAAGAAGTGGAGAGTGTCTGCTAGCAGTTTGAGGGCCTGGTTACTAGGTCTCACGAGCACCAAACGCAGGGGGCCACCAACCATCTTGACTGATGAGGAGGCAGAAATAGTTCAATGGTGCAAGGACATAGCCGACATAGGCCATGGGTTTGAAATTTTACAGCTGAAATCTATTGTGGTAGAGGTCATTCAGTTTAGGCCAAATCCTTTCACAGATGGGATGCCAGGGAGGTCATGGTGGGAGGGATTTAGGAAAAGGCATCCAGATCTAACTATTTGCACTGCACATGGTGTGGATACCGATGAGCCATTATGCTAAGGCCAAGCATAGTAAATTCATTCTACGACAATCTAGAAAATCTTTACAAGACACATAAGTATGGGTCCAGCAGAATATGGAACTACGACGAAACTGGGGTACAAGCTGGCAGGAACTGTGGAATGCGGGTAATAGCAAAATTGGGATCCTGTTGTGTGCCCCACCTCATCTCAAAAAGCAGGGAGTGGATTACTGTTTTAGCATGTGTTAGTGCATCAGGTTGCAGTATACCTGGTTTCTATCTATTTAAATCCAAAAGGCATATCATAAACTACATAGCCAACTGTGAGTCAGGTGCATGCATGGCATCTCAAGAACACGCGTGGATAACGAAAGAACTATTTCTGAATTGGCTGCAGCATTTTGTTGCATCTATCCCCGGAGGGGTTTCACCAACCAACAGAGCTCTTCTGATTTTTGATGGTCATGGCAGCCATGTTGCCTTCAAAACCATAGAGGAAGCACGTCATTTAGGGATTGACCTCATCACCCTCCCAGCACATACAAGCCATAGATTGCAGCCACTAGATGTGAGTATTTTTTCACCATTCAAAAACTATTTCAAAAAGTAAAGGTCTGCATGGATGGCAAGCCACCCGCAAATAGAAATTGGAAGAGAAGAGTTGGCCACTCTTGCTAGCAAGGCATTCAAGCAGGCTTTGACCCCTGCTAATATAATTAGTGGGTTCAGAAGGACAGGCATTTGGCCACTGAATAGGTCTGCGCTTCAAGAAGACATGAGGCCAAGTGATGGCTTCCAAGTATCAAATGAAGATAGTGAAGATTCTATGTCCACTGCACCAGAGAATCAGGCCTTCGCAGTGGAAGAGGATGCCGAGATAATTGCAGTTGAAACCTTCTTGCAATTCATTGGATATTCAGATGCACAAGTTGAGGAATTCATCAAAACATACAATAAAAGTGGAAGTGTACAGAATCCAATGGAAGTACAAGAAGAATGCACTGAAATGCCAGGAAGTCAAACAGTTTCTAATGCTGTTGATATTCTATAGCCACTTCCTAATGTTGCTGTTACAATTTCTAATGATGTTGTTATAGTTCCTAATGTTGTTGTTACAGTTCCTAATGCTGCTAAAACTATTGATAATGCTGCTGTTACAGTTCCTAATGCTGCTGAAACTACTGATAATGCTGTTGTTACAGTTCCTAATGCTGGTGATGTTGTTTCCAATGCTGCTGATACAGTGTCTAATGCTGCTAATAGATTTCCTAATGTTGTTGATACAATTTGTAATATGGAAGGTCTTAGTTTGCCAAGTCAAGTTAGCCAACCAGAATGGATGGCTGAAGTTGCTAGAAACATGGGGATATAAACAAATTTTAGTTAGGTGGATGTCGGCCTTTCAATGCCTTCACCACCAGATCATGATCTATCTGACATCATACACTACTTCACTACTGCATCAAATTGGGATCCACAAAATGAGGACATTGCAGAAGAAGAAGAATGCATAGGTGATTTGGAACCAGATTATGTGCCTTGCACCCAAGATAGTGAGTTTCAGCCATAGGGAGTTAGTCAATTTCTCAAGCTCCCGGTTCGAAGGGTACAGGCAAGGGGTGGTCAGAATAAGACTGGGGTACTACATTTAAGTAGGCAGTCCTAGATCTTAACATCCGATGCATACATTGAAATGCTCACGAACAAGAGAGGGAGAAAGCTCGTCAAGAAGAGTTGCAGCTGAAGAAAAAGGAACAAATGTTGGAGAGGAAAGCTGAAAAAGAAGCCCAACAACAAGAGAAAGAGAAAAAAATTGGAAAGAGTGTTAAAAAAATAAAGAGCGGCAGAGGAAAAATAGGAGAAGGAAATTCGGCATGAGTAGACAAATAGTGCTCTGGGGATGAAGACAACAAAAAAGAAAGGGAAAAAATCAGTAAATGAGAGACCATTGAGTACCTCGAATTCTCCTCTACCTAGGCGACATCCCATTCTAATAGACATGTTTGCCATCTTGAGCCCAGCCTTTGCAGCTCTAAGCAATCTGCAGGCAGGGTCTAGCCCAGGAAGCTCAAATGAGTTGCTGGTAAATGGAGATTCTAATCAAGCTTTGCTTGCCCAGATTGCTGCATCACTATAGACAATAACTGAGCCACTCAGTTTAACTCGGACTACAAATGAATGTGTTGTTACAGAACTTGAACAACCTATTCCTTTTCCTGGATTTATGGAGAATTGAAGAACTTTTTTTTTGGATGGAGATAGTTGACATTAGTGAAATTTCTATGTGTACATTTGATTTAGTCATATCGTTATGTAATATTTTGTGAAAAAAGGAACAAATTGATGTAATGTTTATATGTTTGTAATTGTTTTGGAAAAAAAGTAACAGATCGATGCCATGTCTATCTATTGATCTTTTGTAATATTTTGTGAAAAAGGAACAGATCAATGTCATGTTTATATGTTTGTAACTGTTTTAGAAAAAAATCAAGAGTTAAATGGTTATTTCTGAAATATCTGTGTTGATCTCATGTTTCTATGTTTGTATGACTAACTATTTTTGGAAAAAAAAAAAAAAGACTTGAATGGTTTGTCAGCATGGTACTACAAGTTGTCTACATAATTTGCACTAAAATAACATGTTGTTTTAGCATTCTATTCACATAATTCTAGCTTAATTGAAATTATTAAAGCATCCAAGTAAATGTAGTTCCATTTAAGCAACAAGGAAATTTAAACTATTCAAAGGAACCTAAATTAAAGTATTGTAAATTAAAATATTGTGAATTAAAGTTTAGTAAAGGAAAATGATTGAAAAGAACATAAAACCACTATGAAGAAAAACCTAAAGCCTAGTGGGTCATTGCCCGAGTAAAGTCTTATAAGACTTTACCTGAGTTGATTAAACCCAATCAAAGGCATTCTAGAAAGCACTGACCATGGTTGTATGCCTGCAAACATATAAATGATAATCGAGGTAGTAACGAACATACATCATAAAACAAAATCATTAAATTGAACTAACCAAAATATAATAATTGAAAAAGAAGACTGTATATAATAAGGTATAAGAGCAAATTATTCCATCGGAGCCATCAGAGCAAAATATTCCATGAGTAGTGGTGTGTTAACAAACACAATTGCATAGTACAATTCGTCAACCAGTGTTTTAAGTAAAGTCTTATGAGACTTTATCTTCATTGAGTGCTCTCCTTGCAAGGTGCTCTACAAGCCTCTCACATGCCTGCAATCATAGAAATCAAAAGTCGGGTAGTCATCCAGGTAGTAACGAACAAACATCAAATCATCCAAATAATCTCATGCATTTGCAAAAGAAAATATGAACTGCATTCAGGCATATTATTTTAAATAATCACATACAATTGCAAAAGAAGACTATAATATTGTAGCAAAGCAAAATATTCCATCAGAGCCATCAGGGAAAAATATTCCATGAATAGTGGTGTGTTAATAAACACAAATGCATAGCACAATTTGTCAACCAGTGATGTAAGTAAAGCCTTATAAGACTTTACATTCATCAAGTGTTCGCAATGCAAGGTGCTCTGCAAACCTCTCACATGCCTGCAATCATTGAAATTATATGCCAGGTAGTCATCCGGGTAGTAACGAACAAACATCAAATCATCCAAATAAATTCAAGCAGTGCAATGATATAACTATATATTGCAGACATATATAGTGATACATATACATATATGTATACATAATAAAAATTTACATGTATCCATATATGTGTATATATCATTTATATCCACTCCTCCACTAAAAAGGCAACACACTTGATCACTTTTATAGTTAGAGTAGGTTAAAAATATGTTTATTAACACCCCACCATAAATCAAGTTGGTGGAGCTTTCGAATTTACTCACCCATTTCCTAAACATATGGACTACAAACATAACGTGTTCGAATTTATATAATTTATGCACACACATATAGAAATACATGTATAATATATACATGTATTCATATATATATATATATATATATATATATATATATATTATGACATGTATTTATTTTTGAGGGTGCATTATAAATGTTTGAGGGTTTCAACAATTTCTAGCATATAGATGTGCTGCAATTGTAAAATTCTTAAATGTTAAGTACCAGACAAGTTTTGCAGTGATCCTTCAGGAAATTTATGCTAAAAATAATGTCTACGCTGCATAATGTTCCTCTTATAATGGATCCGAATTTGAAAAAAGAATGCATTGAAATTGGTTGTTGAGTTTGAATTTGATTAAATGCGTAGAAACTATTGTATTCGATGATATGATAAGCAGAATTGAATTTGATTGTTCAGTTTGAATGTTGAAATCTTAAGTACCAGACTGAAATGTTAACACTGTCCAGGCTGCATATGTCTATAGATATACATATGTCTATCAATATACATATGCGAACAGGTCTCTTCCTTTCTTTTTCGGCAACACATTGTCCGTCGACCACTTTACAATTTATCTCTCTGAAGTCTTAGTCACTCTGATGTGAGGTTCAACACTCCTTGCCTATCGGCAAGAAAATCACCATCGGTCGTCTTCGAACTTGTCACCCCGACATCGCAACTCTTCCCGACGGGTGACTCTACGCTTCTTGCCTATCAGCAAGAAAAGTGCTATTGGCTACTTTAGATTCTACTTCGCTGATACACCGATCACTCCAATGTACGAACCCATTTGTATGTATATAAAAAAAACCCTCATTATATAATAGTATATTATTCTAGAAAGTGAAATTATCACAAGACAAAGGTTGCGTCAAACAAAATAATGGTTACAGTAACAGACACGATTTAATCTATTCAATGAAGTTACCCATGCAGCAAACAACTAGAAAAGATGTAGTAAAATTCAGCAAACAAATTGGACTAATCTTTCGAACATGTATATCTAGAATTGTAAAATGTTGAAATGTTAAGTACCAGCTTGAAATGTTTCCATTGTCTACGCTGCATATGTCGATACATATACATATGTATATCAATATACATATGTCTATAGATATACAGATATGTATACAAAAATGTATAGAGATATACATGTCTATCTATAAACACGTCTATAGATATACATATGTATATAGATAGACATGTATATATAGATAGACTTGTATATATATATAGTACATTAACAGTCTAATCCGAATATATGTAGAAGCTTTATATATAAACCCTGGATAGATTATATAAAATGAAACCCTCAATGTATTATATTACAACATAGTAAAACAATTGTAAATATTTAATGTAACAATAATTAATAAATATTATTCAGACAAAACTAGGAAGAATTTGACTGTGAAATTATTAATGAGACAAAGCTGTAGGATTCAAAACATTCGAAACATTCACATAATAAAACCCTATTAACATATACATTAACTTCATATTAACCGATACTAATGTTTGTATCCCCATGTTTCTAGCAGCTTCAGCGATCCATTCTGGTTGGCTAACTTGACTTGGCAAACTAAGACCTTCCATATTATAAATTGTATCAACAACATTAGACACTGTATCAACAGCATTGGCAAACTAAGACCTTCCATATTACAAATTGTATCAACAACATTAGACACTATATCAGCAGCATTGGAAACATCACAGTAGCATTAAAAATAGTTTCAACAACATTAGGAACTATAATAGCAGCATTATTCAGTGGCCAAATGCCTATCCTTCTAAACCCACTATATATATATATATTACATTAACAGACATGATTTAATATATTTAATGATTTAACAAACATGATTTATGGGACAACATGCATTGCAACGTGTTTGCTTAGGCACGAACGAGAAACAACATTAAATCCATTCAATGTTCGTTTAGGTTTGAATACATATTCCACTTTCCACCAAAAAGTTAATCATTTTACCGACTACTTTCTCTGTTCTCAATAGTGTGATGGAAAGTATTTTTATATATGTATACAGATATGTATACATATGTATAATCAGTACTAGATATGTTGACAATGAACCCTCAAAAATAATGACACCCTTAATCATTGACAATGCACCCTCAAAAATATATACCCATTAAAATATATGAACCCATTTGTATGTATAAAAAAAACCCTCATTATATAACAGTCTATTCTTCTGTACAGTGAAATTATCACAAGACAAAATAATGAAACCCTTAACCGTGGACAATGAACCCTAAAAAATATATACCCATAAAAATATAAGAACCCATTTGTATGTATAACAAGAAAGCCTCATTGTAAACAGTATATTCTTCTGTACAGTGAAATTATCACAAGACAAAATAATGAAACCCTTAACCGTGGACAATGAACCCTAAAAAATATATACCCATAAAAATATCAGAACCCATTTGTATGTATAACAAAAAACCCTCATTATACAACAGTATATTCTTCTGTACAGTGAAATTATCACAAGACAAAATAATGAAACCCTTAATTGTGGACAATGAAACCTAAAAAATATAAGAACCCATTTGTATGTATAACAAAAAACCTTCATTATATAACAGTATATTCTTCTGTACAGTGAAATTATCATAAGACAAAATAATAAAACTCTTAACCGTTGACAACGAACACTAAAAAGTATATACCCATAAAAATATACAACCTCATTTGTATGTATAACAAAAAACCATCATTATATAACAGTATATTCTTCTGTACAATGAAATTATCACAAGACAAGGGTTGCCTCAGACAAAATAATGAAAAATCGAAAGTAAATTACATAGCAGTACCCAAATCATGGGTAGTATGAAAGAAAAATGAAGATAAACGATTGTATAAACACCGCAATGGAGTGAAAGCAAAGTTGAAATCACATGGAGAGATGATGTTTACTCGTTACCTGCACGGACACGTATCTGCATGAAGAGTAACAGTCGGCAGACACAGTGAAACCCTTGCATTTCAATCGCACCGTGGAGAACAGGGAAAGCACTTGGTAAAATGATTAACTTTTTGGTGGAAAGTGGAATATGTATTTAGACCAGAACGAACATTGAATGCATTTAATGTTGTTTCCCGTCTGTGCCTAAGAAAACACGTTAACATGCATGTTGTCCCTTACGATGGGCGCGGGGATGTTTAGGAAGGGGGCGGGTAAGTTTGAAGGCCCCACCAACGTGATTTATGGTGGGGTGTTAATAAACATATTTCTAACCTACCGTAACTATAAAAATGATCAAGTGTGTTGCCTTTTTAGTGAACTTGCAAATTTTTTTGGGGGCCATGGCGAGTGGTTATCGGCACATTGGTGTGCATGTATGGGGCGACATGTTGAAATGACACTCTTTCGACCCATGTGCACATAACGTGTCCTACAGGGAAATGTATAAATGCCCAGAAGCTGAAAGAATAGCTTTAAGCTCTTCACTCGCATACGGAAAATCCCAAAAAAAAATCATCGAAATTCGACATGTCTAACTATGTGCTTGACGTGCGCGAAGTTAGGGTGTGTGGCTACTGGCCCCTCTCCCTTATATGTTCATAATCATCTGCATACATACATGAATTGAACCTAACAATGCTAACTCACAAAGGGAACTCATAAACTAGTAAATTGGACTAACACATTGTATTAACACTCTTTAAAAGGTCACAACTTATCTAGCTAGCTTGCTCACAAACCCAAAAAAAAAACTCAATGCAAGGAAGTAAAGTGAGAGAGAAGGCCAAAAATAAAAATTACTCAAACCTAAGATTAACCTCAACTTGAGTTAAGTGCAATAAATATCATGGTGTGGTAATTACAATGTAAGATAATATCAAGTCTAGATGAACTAACTAAAGTGTTAGAAAGTTATTTAAAAGGTCATTCAAAATTGCCTTAAAAATACAATTAAATACATAATAAGATTCATTAACATCTCTTAAGATTAGAGGGGGGTCAAGGAAAGGAGAAATTGCATACCATCTCCATTAAGAACAACTTCCTTCAATTAGATCACTTCAACTTTGTAGAATTAAAGTAAGTAGTGCAATGAATGCCTTAGATGAATAGTAGTGACTTTGTCAAAGATATGGCTGATATGTTACAGACTTGTGTGATTTGTCCATGTCTTAATCATTTTCAGTGTTCTTGCAATACCAATAGGATCACTCTAGCATATCCGTTGAGGTAATGTCATTTTGATGAATTTTTTATTGCATCTCTAAAAGAAAATTTAGACTTGAGTGTATGCTTCACCTTCCCTTCCCTTCCCTTAGAACCTTGTGGGATTCCCTTCTAGTAGTAAGCATCAACTTAGAATCCTTCCCATTGTCTTCATCTCTTTCCTTCTTAGGATTCAATGTGTATTTCTTACCATCTTTGACAATGGTGTATGTATTTGCTCTACCATCAAGAACAACCTCCTAATCAAATGGTGATGACCTCTCAATAACACATGGCACACATCCATATGCATGAAATCACACATTACCTCATATTTGTAAGATCCAATCTGAAAACTTACAAGACATTGCTCTTTTACCCCCACATGGTGGTCCCTCTATATCCGGGAAACCTAATGTGGATTTAGATGTGCAAACCTCTTCAAACCAAGTTTTTTCACCATCTATTGAAACTAAATTGTCTATGCTCCCACCATCAATAATAACCTTGCAACATTCCCCCATGGACTTACAAACAAATTGAAATAGATTTTTTCTTTGATATGGCTTGTTGTTTTCCTTTGGTTGTTTTAGTAAGACCCTCATCATCATGAGAGCTTGATCCAATTCCTAGGTGGATCAATGGGCAAACCTACAAATTAGTTGATAATCTACAAGTTTACAAAACATGTAAATAAAACCTTAAGCTAGAATCACAAATACACATTTGAAGGCATGAAAGACTTTGAATGTAAAGTATTGTACTGAATAGGGAAAACTTATGTATAATGGCATGTATGTAGCAAGGACATTGGTTGGTTCTTCTTTGCACATACTTTGTATAGTATAGTTATTTATACAAATGAGTCGTCAACTAGGCCTCCACAATATGTTGATAGGTGTCGTACACATATTGTGTGCTTGATCATGTGGGTAGGGTGATGGTACATGTTGAACCCAAATGGTGCTAGTTGTTTGCCATGAACATGTGGTATGGGCGTGACCACATGTTGGATGTGTATGGTGGCATTTCATGTGGATGCCAATGTCCTATGTGTCGTTCTCGTATGGTCTTGTGAAATGTTGGCATATGAAGCCATGTGCATGAGAAATGTTGTGTGATGGCACACAAATACTATGCACACATGCATGATAATAGTGTTGTGCAAAGTTATGTGAGTGTTCTAGGGTGCACATTGGGTGAAGATGAGTGTGTAGGTTGTGCTACTGAAAGGAATTAAGGCTACATGAATGTAAGAGATTGAGGCAATGAGTGAGTTTGAATTCAAGTCATTCATCCCTTCTTAAAAAGCAATGGTCCCCATTGCATTAAAACTAAGCTAGACAAATTTGGTGTGGAGTTGCTACAAGTTATACCACTTATCTTGATCAACATACTACTCAATCTTGACTATGTGAAATAGATGATGTTCGTTGACATGAGTATAAGCCATTGCAGTGTCAATGATTTCATCCATCACAACTGGGTTGACATGAGCAAGATCCAAATCTAAGAGATGTTGAGATTGCATTGGCTCTAAAAGTGGAAGAAAGTATGGTTTGAGTAGTTTTGTGCTAAAGATGAGATGTAATGTAGTCATTGATAGAGGTTCCAATGAAGGACTATCCAAACATGCAACATTAATACAAACAAACACACATTAGAACTCAATTACACAACAAACAACAATATGATTCTTTATTCAGTCATAACTACATTACAATCTGTCGCAATGGGCTTCCAACATGCTAGCCTTAGCCATTTGATTACAAATTACAGAATTTGAAAGATATTACAATACAATCCTCAAACTCGACTCACATCTCAAATCTCCAACTTGACTTCCAACTCTCACCATTAACTGTGTTACCCACAAGTGGTTACGAATAATGTTTATATAGTAGTCTCAAGCCTTGTGAATGATCGTAGTCAGTCGCAAGGTGGTACAATTCTCAATGCATCATAAAACATGTAGTCTACAAAATGTGTAGGTGAATCTCCCAGATTGAATGCAGAGATGAAGGATAGGTAAAACTTGATGTTGTGCACACCATAAGCACTCCTAGGTCTAATTTATCTAGAAATGTGTTCTTTTACCATTGCAAACTCCAAAAAATAGTCGAAAGCCATGAACACTATATATTAGAACATATATTCCCAACTGTGAGGTGATATGTGCATTTGTGATGAAATGTGGTCGGATTTGTGGTGACTGACTAATGACTTAAAAAAATTGCAAACAATCAAACAAAGTGAAAGCAAGATATTTTGATTGATGCAAGATTGCTCTTACACCCTGATTTGTGGGCATAATGCTCACAAATAAACGCTGAGTGGTAGGATCATCCTTCCAGCTAGAAGCCAACCTCAGTGCACCCTCAACATATGAATAGGCCTATGGGAACAACTCAATGCTACTACTCCTTCCACCTCTACTAGTCCCAAGCAAGGAACTAGGACATGCCCCAACTTCTGCAATTCTACCTACACCTACAATCCTCCTCAAGTGTTCTTTCATCTTCCACTTTACTCTTCTAGGACTAAATCTTTTCCACCAACCTAACCTCTTGTAGCTCTAAACCTCTATATTTCTCAACTCAAAATGAAAATCATCTCTTAGACCACTTTGTCTTTTTCCTCCTTTGCAATATCAAATCTCTAATCCTTCCTCATTCCCATACTGGTATACTACTCCACAGTCCATCTAGAATTATTGTTTTTACTTTTGCACCAATATATTATGTTGCATACTTCCAAATACTATCCTTTACTATCTCAAAGACAATTGCTTCTATAGGTTTGTTGTCAACCCTTGAAATCTCACAACCACTGCATATTTTGTTATTTCAAGTTTGCCACATGGATCTATGCCATATAGTCCTTTAGACCCATCTTCTCTACTATTGCGGTATAAACCATGTAAATCCCTTTTTGATATTTTCATAAACCCTACAAGTTTTTGTATGTTATTACGTAAAATTAAATATTTAAAGAATTTAACAGTAGCAAGAAATGCCAAAATCAAACTACTGAAACCCATACACTTCAAATGATAATACTAAAATTGTAGCAACTTGAGTATTAATGAAGTTGGTGTGAATGGGTATATTACCTAACTGGTTCACTAGTAGGTCCTATTCACACTAGTTTACTTAAGTTTACTTAGGACATACTTAGGATAGTTATCACTTTGTGTCTCATGTAATATTATTAAGACACTTGTCATCATCCTATGTAGTCCTATCTCATCACTTTACCTATAAAAGCAAGGTCCCTCATGTACTTTTTATATCATTATATCACGGTATCAATATATCATATCATAATATCATAATTCCATTTTACACCACAATCAAATAATTTATCCTCTTACTACTCTCTTGTGGAAGGTTAATCTTTGGTTTTGTAGGTGATCCTGGGAGTTTGAGGCTATTGGTGACTCTTACATGGTATCAGAGCTTCAAATCTGTAAGTCCCTTCTCAAATCTAGGAGATAATCAGACGTGTAGTAATTGAGTCCAGAAGGCTTAGAAGACTAATTTTGATATAAAACACCCTATGTTTTGGCCTCAGAAAAGTTTTGGCCATTTTTTCTAAGATCTGAAGGTCTTTGAAGGTCAGCAGAAAATTTTTGTACAATCATACGGAATCTGTACCATACAGACAGGTTGCAGTCATCAACCTTTGCACAATTAGAATCTTCGACGGATAGTTGGATCTTCACATCAACTACTGGGCAATTTTTTTATTCACTGGCAATTTTAATTAAACACTAGTTTTTGTTTTTGTTCTAGGATAATAATCAGTTTGGTAGGTTCATACCTGCGTTACCTGGTACCACAGGGTGTGAGACCCTACACAATGTACACTGCCCAAACGGGGGTGCCACATGGTGTGGGCACCCCACTATATCCATTGCCCAACAGTTAAACTACTTGGCCAACGTCGCCAATCAACCAGTAGCAGAATCTATGGATCTAGGGAGTATATTCCCCCGATACCGGCCCATAAATATCTCCAGTTTCGCTAAACCACCTTTAGGTATTCGTAAGTGGTTTCTCGCTCTTTTAACCTATAGTCTCATTGCCACAAAGCAGCCAAAATCACTTGAAAACCATAGATCTTGCTGAATAGAGGTTTTCCATAGCCTAGAAGGCAGTTTTACAACAGAGATCGACGATTTCGGCCAAAGAAAAGCAATTTGTCAAAACCACTAGTAGTTTTAGATTATGAGGTATAATCTGACAACCAAGGTATATTCTATCGCCTAATTTTACTAACATCATCATGACGTCAACACATTTTCCTCCTCCTAGCCTATCCCCCTCTAGAATGCAATTTTCATTTGGCAGTCAGACTTTGAAGACATGTTTCTTAGTCATATTGGCTCCTTTTTCTGAGTAATTTTTTTATTTGGGAAAAAATTTCACAAGCTTCACATTGGTGCAATTAGTTTTTTATTTTAGTGTCTGGTATTTCCAAAAATTGTATATTTTCATACCTATTGTTGAGTAGTTCTCATTTTGGGAACTTCTAGTGCTCTACTTGGGCTCATATGATAACATTTTTGGGTGAATTGTTTTTAAACTACGTAATTTTTTATGTACTTCTCAGATCTATAATCATATTGATCCAATTCTACATAAAAATTGTACTTTCAATTTAGGCCTAATTTGGTATTTGCAATGTACTAAGATCAAGATCACTTTGCTGATTTTGGCTAGTGGCAACTACAATCACACTAAGTATAAAGTGCCAAAATCATATATTGCTAAGGGGTCTCATGATTGAGTGAAATTGGGGCATAATTTTGTGAGTTTTGATCTCTATCATTTGAGGACATATCATGGGTTTTTCTATTCATCCTTTTGTGGTAAACTTGAATAAGGACAATTATGAGTCTTGGAAAAAAGGCTTCCTCACACATTGTAGGTGGCTTAATCTTTTGCCTTATCTTTATGGACTCATACTTGAACCAGATACACTTGGGAGAAAATCTACATAAGGAAATAAAATTGATCATGTCCTTGGATTTATTTGTTCCAGTGTTGATTTTGACACTATGTGTTCCATCTCACATATTGAGTGCCCATTCACTCTTTGGACCAGGATTTGGGAGATCTATGGAGACACACATATTTCTCAATTCCCTAATGATCCTATTTTGGATAGTCTTCTATCCAATGATGATGCAGATAATATACCATTTGATGATGATACAAAAGAGGAGCTTGAATATCTAGCAGGTCTTTGATCATTGTGATGACATGGAGACTTATCTTGCTTCTCCTTCTCCTTCTATCAAGATCTCCTATTGCTTTCAATGATTCGTTGCAATAGGATCATTTTAGTCTTTTAGATTCACCTCATTGAGATTCCTATCTATCAGACATTGCATCTTTGTTTGTGGAGTCTCACATTTCAAATTTGGAGGAAATTTTTGAGGGGTTATCTATCCTCTTTGATTGCAATCATGTTATCACATCTTTAGTGTTTTCAAATGCAATTCACTATCTTTTCTCTCCTAGTTATACTTCATTGATTGGGCATACAGTTCTTCATTTGGAGGAGACGTCTTTTTTCAACATGAGGTCATTTGAGTTGTACTCTAAGACACACATTTGGATTTGGCTTCCCTTTTTATCTAAATTGTGGGAGTTACTTCTACATCCACCATTGGATTTGTTTCTTCCCAAAGGGAGAAATGTTGTTTGTAAGTTTTGGACACTCTTTAGCATTCACCTTCAAGCATTCACCATTGGCATAAGAACTATTTCTTTGTGGAGAGGATCTATCGTCTCACTCTTTCTCTTCTATCCGGGGGTTATTGATTATATATTGGCACTGACATAAGAAGTCCTTGGGGGGTCATGTTGATTCCTCCTTCCTTCTTTCACTTTATTGTTTTCTCTCTTTTGGAGAGGGGTTTTTTCCTATAGGTTTTTCTCTTTTGTTTGTAAGAGATTGTTTTGTACATGGGTACCTAACATTGTAGCACCCCTCCGTGCTTACTTTGGTTATGCTGGTATGATTTTTTTCAAAAGAATTCTAAACCATTTCATAGGCCTACTACTTTTTAGCCTTTAGGTCATTCATGTTAATTCTAGGAATTCATTTCTGGGAGCAATGTTGCTCATGTTTTCTAGAAGCTCAGTTGTGCAATGAGGTAATGCAAGAAACAAGCTTATCCCAAACTGATGTTGTAATTTCCTTGCTTTGGAAGGTGGTATTGATTTTAGAGGTTTTACCTTAATGGAAAGATGGTTGCAATTGTAACCAATAGAAGTTTAGTCTTGTTTTAAATGCTAATATCCACTGAAGAGGAAATTATGCGGCCTACTAAATACCCCACGATCTTTGCATCTATTTTAATGCCTTTCGTAATCAATAGGTGTATATTTATTAGATATTACTATTAATATTTAAGATTATACTCTATTTTATGATTTCGTTTAAAAGTTCATGTACCTTCTTTATACTTGGTTATTCTGCTAGATGTCTACGAGAGCATTTCCAGCTATAACTGACTCCTGCCTGCAATAATTGTATTTGATGGGTAGTTTCTTTAGTAAATCTATTTTGAGCATATTCTGTGATCATTGCCACATATTACGCATATCCAGTAATTATTGAGCTATTTCAATGGATAATATCTTCTCAATGCATGCGTTACATTTGGTGTGCAAATACCCCATCACTTGAATCACATTCGAACTTCCATCATGAGTTTGTCAAATGGGGGAGATCAGGGAGGCAGCAAAAGGGGGATGGCAGCCCTGGGACTAGAACTCCACTGCTGAAACCGAGCTTTCTGCTTTGGATTTTCTCGATTCTACAAATTAGGAGATGTTCGTGTTTTAGTGGCTACCTCATTTGCATTGGCCAAGCCAAACTGGTCTTCTATGCGATCCTAAGAGAGCTGCTGCGTGGGAGCAATAGAGTCTGTCAATTGATAAATGATAATAAAGGTGTGTTTTTTTTGTCCATTTTTGTTGATTATGATTTGAGAATTAAATTTTGTATCAGAGACATGATGTTTAAAATTTCTTTAGTGGAATGGATGATGGATCATTGGTAGAAGCTATTTTATGTTTATAATTCTCTAGTACCTCTAATATAAGTAAATCTAAGAGAGATGCAGTTGCTATCTGTGTATGTGCTGGCAATAAGGTCGAGAAGTGAGCGTCCTTGTTATTCAATGTTGTAGGGACATCCATAGATTAGTAACATATAGATATCTCTGCAAGAATTATTTATAGCCCGAGATCCATAATCTAACTATTATAGGACCCGATTTAGTAGTTCGCAGAAAGGTCTGCAAAATAAACTAATGACACAACACTCTCTGTGTTGCACCCATAAGTCTACTTAGTGGTGGCTGTAACAAAACCCATACACCCGGGAAGTTGAACAATCCTTTATGCACCTTGACCATGTGTAAATCCCTTTTAGACATTCTATTTCCCTTTTATGAACAATACACAAGGACTCATCAGCCAATTCTATTTTGAGGAAAACCATGAGTCGTCTCTCTTAAGAGATTCTTTCAAGCCGCACCACATTTTACGATGTCTAAGTTGCTTGCTGGCAGAAAATCCCTCTATCGCATGCTTTCTATCCTTGTGTTATTTGCTTCTCTTAGCATCCAAGAGTTGTTTCATGAATATAGAATCACACTCATTATCTTTGGTGCACTCTTAATCTTGGGGCGCACCCCTCTACCTATAGGGTGCCTAGCCTCTTTCTCCTAGCCGTGGGTTTTATCTTTATTAGTTTTGGTTAATCTTCCCATAGACAATGTCGGCTATTATCTTCCTTTGTCTAAAGGTTACAGCTGTAAATATATAACGTATCCTTATGCATTATAGTGACGTGGTGTCATATCTTTGATAATCATAATAATATTCCCTTAAGCTATCTAATCAGACTAATAAGATCTAAATGTTTTTTCTCTTCATTATAAGAAACACAGACTTGAAATTAGAAGTTCTTAACTGATTCCTTCCATTTGGAGACGTCAGTTTTCATTCAGAAGTTTGTTGAGGTCGGTGGTGTTTAGTCACCTTTGGAAACCACAGTTTAATTTGATTACAGTTATAGGGACGTCAATTTAGATTAATGTTCCTAAATGTTATTTATGCCCATAAAAGGCATCAACTCAGTTTATAAATTCTTAAGTGTTTTATATCTACTTCTTAGTAGTGGCATAGTGTGCTATCCATGGCATAGCATTATGCTAGCTGAAATCTATATAATTCTTATATATATTTGTAGCACTATAATATAGTTATAGTTATATGTTGTGTAAACTCATCTATAGCATCATACTAACCATAGGTGTATGTTAAATAATGGTATTCATGATAGTAAACTATACTTATCCATTTCTCAGTCGTACCTTTCTCAATTGAGTACAAGTGAGTTCGTCTGATCCTGACAATTACTTAACAAAGCGTTAACTGGGAAATAGTTTACATGATGGTTGTTTCTAAATGATTGTAGGTAATAGATCTTTAGTATAATTTTGTATGGTGCCTTATTTGATCAAGGAACTGTTATCTTAGTTATGCACTAATGAATTGAAATTATTTTGTAGGAAATAAATAAGTAGTAGCTATGGTTTTATAAATTTGGAACCATTTTGGTGGATTCAATAACAGAGATTACAGATTTAGACATAATATGAATTAATCTCTTTAGTGTGTGCAATTATCATAAACTTATGGATATATCATTATTTGAGTTAAGAATACATTATAGAGGTAGTATGTATTATGGATTTGATAGAGTTGCCATGGAATAAAAAGTTGTAACGTTTCTATTGACTTCTCTAAAACTGCTACATGTTGCATGGCTACATAACCATGATTATGTTCTTTGCAATGCGATCTAGATAGTAATGGTTGTATTGAGATAGTAATAAAAGGTGTTATTTTGGAGTTTTTGATAGTAGTAATACTTTAGATAGGGAAATAAATCTTTAGTCCTATTGAATTTCTCTATCTAGATTAGTGATGTAGGAAAATATCAAATCTATTAGATAACGCTTCTTGTTTGAAGTATGTGGCAGTGCTTGAAAAATTAGTTACAAATAGTTGTCCCCTTAATAATGGTTAGTACATTTCTCCTTAGATATAGCATCATTGAGGTTCTTTAATACTAGTATTATGTAGAATCTAAGTTCTTTTGAATCCTAGTGAGTATAGATATACTTAAGTGTGTTGCAGTGTTGGGTAGGATAAGGCTATTGTAAGTTATAATCTAATTTACTCCTATATAAGTTATAAGCACCATTTTGAGTTTCTAGGTGTATACTCATTGATATCATGTTTTCCACTTTACCTGGTGAATTCTAAGTTTGATATTGTTATTAGCTTGTAAGTATCTTTAAGCTTGGGATAAGGTTACGTATTGACTTAGTGGTTGTGTTGTTTTATGAAATTATACTAACTTTGTGGGGTTACTTTCAAATATAAGATTTACTTTTGGTGGTATTTTGTACAACATTGGGTGTAGAGAATCTATACTCTTTTCTTTTCATTTTAGATCCTCAAACACCCATGGTAGTCTATTAATAATCCACTGTGAAAGTCATAGTAAAGTTTCGTATAAATCTTTGGTGGTTAAGTGAACTTGAATCAAGTGTCTTATTGTACAAATGTTTATCTATCATATTGTTGGTAAACAGATTTTGTCACCGTGAAATTATCTTTAAAATTGACTCGTCGCCCTTGGAGCGGTGACTAAATTGTCCCAACAATTGGAGAGATCGTGATAGAACAACGATCTTCCTCTGCATTTGAGAGGGGCAGCTCCCTCGTATGATAGGGTTATTTGTGGGTTTTTGTGTACTTTTAACCTTAAAGTACAAAAAGGAAGAAAAGCAAAATAACAGGAGAAATGGGCATGTAGAAACCCTCGTGGTGGATGTACGAAAACCAACAGGAGTTTCACAATCTTATTGAAAAGTACGAGGGAATTTCACCACAAAGATAGAAACCACTTTCCTAAACTCCATGATGAATTTCATGACATATGTGCAACAACGATGAAGAAGGATGGCAAATCTCAACATACGAAGAGATAATTTATCTTAACACTTTCAAATCAGGATACC
Source organism: Cunninghamia lanceolata (assembly GCA_027924645.1). NCBI lineage: Eukaryota > Viridiplantae > Streptophyta > Pinopsida > Cupressales > Cupressaceae > Cunninghamia > Cunninghamia lanceolata. Next base: position 1,255,643 of record BSBN01000022.1, read on the forward strand.
GAGACATGATTGTGTTTCATCACCCCAATTGCATGCTTCAATGGATAACTTTGATTTACACGAATACATAGAAAGATCACCAATTTGACATACGAGAAACTAGTAATCATAACTCAGAAATACGTCAAGAACATACGAACTAAAATGCAATTCTTCATTATCTTTTTGAAATTATACAATTTCAAAGGTAAACTAGACAATGTGTAAGACCAAAAATGTTCCAAGAAGTTTCATAAGTTCCCCCTGCAAAAGTTCTCTCTAAAGAGAGTCCCCTCTCCCTTTTTACATATGAAATAGCCTTGTATTTATAGGCTTTTTCCTATAACCACCTAGTAACCAGCTTGTAACTAACTCACAACTACCTAGTAACTACCTTCTTGAAAATAATAAACTTTATTTTTAGTTAAAACAAGTGACATAAGTCACTTTTACAAAAAGGTAATTAGAACTTGGGACTTCCAAGTTGTGCATTTCGCTAAGTCTTTTCCATCTTTGTTCTGCTCCATTGACAATTAAACCTTGTTGGATCTTGACAAACCCTCAGAATCTCAGAATACCTGAATCTTAGACTCCTATGTTCACATCTACAGGGTATGGACCATGGAAATATATGTCCTTCACTAACAACATCAGCATGATAGGAGTAGATTTGGATAACGCTACACATCTTAAGAAATACCTTCTATTTTACATCCCATCATTTTCATCTTTCTGCTTAAAACATCATTGCCATACTACTCACCTCAATGTTACAACATTCTGTATAGAGGGCTAGTTGAAGAAAACACTGCACATTTTCCACCCTGATACAATCATGAAGTGCCACTATCCCCCAAGGTATGTAGATAAATAATATGAATAATCCATCTCAATAGGGGAAAATATGCCTTCCTCATGAGCCTTTCATTTGAACATGTAGCTATTTGTTTCTATAACCACCTCACCATTGAACCAGTTAAGAATACAAAGCTTATATTTCTTTGTTCTCTATTGAAATGAGTATATAATCCCAAGGTTCTTAATGAGGATGAAAAATCTCAAGTGTTACAATGTGCCGATACACTCGTACGATTGCAGTAGTCAAGAAAACCTTTGTGATCATGCATTCCCCTGAGACAACAATTCTTGAGGCATGTAGTCAAACAACTCATGTGCTGCATTTATGCTTCCAACTTTTGCATGCATTCAAGTATGTAGTAGAGTTTGATAAACCATTTTAGTGTAAGCCTCGAGTCATACATAAATGCTACCAAAATGCCTGAATTTCCACTATGCTTTGGCTAGGCACTGATATACTGCTCTGAATGACCTTACATTTATTGTGATTCCTCATTACTTTGTAATCCTTCAGAATTATAGACATACAGTGATTTTTTGCACAAGGATTTAGCTATAAATATGATTAATCAATGAGCAAACTCTCCTTTTGATTATGACCAATCCATTTCCACCGTGGCTAACCATCCCATACAGAAATAACCTAGCCAAAGTAGCATGTCTAGCAATAAATAACAATTTATCTTCAATCCCTTTGGTCACTTCCTTTACTGCCAGAGATTCTCTGGTATACTGTCAAGCTCACTCAAACTATAGTGCAGAAACTTGTGAAGGAAAACCATGTATACATAAAATTATTTCTTGTGGCTTCTTTAGCTTGCCTTGCCTATGATTTCGCTCCATAGGACCACACTACTTAGATGTTTTCTTTAAAAGAGTATTATGAAATATAATATCAATGTATCGATCCAAAACTGGTTTGGAGAATGCTTGGCAATGTGGTGATATCTGGATTTACACCTGCCAATTGCATTTTCTTGAAAGTTTCTAAAGTCTTTTCAAGAAAACCGTTTTGTGAGTTTGCAACCATTGTGTAACACAGGATGAAAAGACTTTGATGAATATCCATAACCGGTTCCAAAGCTTCTATTTTTGTCATAGGTAGCAAAGATACAGGCAACGATTCCTGGTTTTAATGCATAAAAAATGCATTTGCTAGAAAGTTTCCAAGGCCTTTTCAATGAATATATATATTTCTGCATTTTTGCATTCCATCGGACCACATTTCTCTGAGGCATTCCACAAATAGTTCACTTGCCTTATACCTGACAAAAATTGATTTTCAACTATGCTTCGATAGATATGTATAGTCTTTTATTTTGTATTGGCTGGGAGGAAGGTTGAAAAGGTGATGGAGTTTAACATTACATCTGCCAGTTACATTTGCTTCGTAGCTTCTAACAAAACCATTTTGTGCACATCCTGTTATCGTTGCATTCAAGGAAACTAAATTGTTTACGGGCATTTTGTCAAGCAATTGCTGTGCTTCTTCAATTCTGCCATTCTGAGCAAAAGCTGTCACCATAACAGTCCATGATACCACATTTTCTTTCAGGCATTTCGGCTAGATGATTCGTCGGTTTATGCTATACTACACAAGGAGGATGCTGGCAGGGGTGGTGAAACACTTTTACACCTTCTCTTTGCAATTGTTATTAAAGCATTTTCAACACATCCATTTTGCGAATTTCTTGGTATCATTGCATTTTATTTATTTCCAACTTTCTCGTAATCCCACACATTCAAGTAACCATCTTCTACAGCACTTCCAAATATAGATGCTTTGTCTGGACACCACTGCACACAAAAGACCAAAGTTGTGTGACCTTTTACCAGTCACTTGCACTTCTATGAAAGTTTCTAAAACTATGCCAACAGGTCTGTTTTGTATCTTTCCTGTGATCACGGGCATCCAACACCTTGTCCATGCTTCCACATTTTGCATATATGTCGATCAGAACACTCATACATTTAATGCTTCGATGGAGGTCCATTGCTTCTTTCTTGGGTGTGGGCTAAGGAGATGGATGTTGGCAAAGATTATGGAGTTCGGCTTATCACACGCCAATTACATCTGCTTAAAAGTTTCTGAGACCTTTTCAACACATCCATTTTGTGCATATGCTGCGATCGTTGGACTCCCCCAAATTTGTTGAGCGCTTCATTTTCCTTGTATATGCTACATGATGAGGACGTTGGCAAAAGTTGAGTGGGGCTTGGCATCACATCTGTGAACTATGTTTGCTTAAAAATTTCTAAGCCATTACAACAAACACATTTTATGCATAGCCTGTAATAATTAGTTTCCAACAGTTCATGTGCCTTGTTTATCCTTCTTCATTTTACATAGATGCCTACCTGTTTTAGAAGTTCTCATATGGGCGTGGGCCGCGAGGATGATGGCAACGGTTATGAGAGTTTCCAATGTATTTTCCATTAAAACCATTTTGTGCAGATCTTGCGATTGTGGCAGGCAACCTGGAGGACTGTTGCTTGTTCAGGTATGAAATGATAAGAGAAACACCCTATTTCTAAATGTGTCAATTGTGGAGCTCTTAACATGAGTCGATATAACTATACAATAGAAACAGATGCATTCAACTTTAGCTCTTTGAGAGAAGGGGATCGTGCCACTAATCTTTCAAGCGTATCAAAATTTATCGGGGCCCCCAAACAATCAAAGCCAAGGCATACTAATGTGGTAGTTGTATGTGGAAAATAGCTCAACCAATCAACACCATTGTCAATGATATCATCTTCATTCAAATCAAGTCGTCGTAATTGTCTGCACTTGCTTGCAATAATGGCAAGGCCTCCGGTGCTGAAGCCATCACAGTACAATAGTATTAACTCCTTGAAGTTAGGGAATGAATTTGCAAGGATCAGTAGATCGTCATCTGTGACAGTCATCCTTTTCAGTGACAAGGTCTCCAGCAATGGATAGGTAGGAGCCATGGCTGACACCCATGAATATAGATAGGCTCCCCAGTCCTTAAGCACCAGATTGAAATCTGCAAATCTGGGTTTGCCTTTCAAGGTCAGAGATTTTACCTTGGGGAACCTTTTTATCATTGTGCTCGGAGAAACTGAATAATAGTTCCCTATGAAGACATGGTAGCGAGTCCAAGCTTCAACCTTGTACCATGACTTGTAGACAAGAAAAACTGAGTTTCTATCTTTGTGGGCTGTTACAAATTCAAGCACATGTTCTAGTACTTCGTGAGGAAAAGAGTACTCAGCCCCCTCCTCGTTACAAGTTGTGAGGACACTACGATCACATTTGTTTGATACACGTTAGTTAAAAAGTAGTTATAATAACTACTTGTTGATTTTGTCTTGAGCACTTCGAGTGTTTTTCACAACTTGTGACTTGTGCTTTTGGCAAACCATGAAATAACTACCAATTTGAAAGTTATGACTTTTCCAAACCTCTAACTTCATGAGTAGTTATTACAACTTATTATTTCCATTGAGTTAGCCAAAACTAAAAGTGAATCCTCTTTTTCACCTTTTTGAAAGTTGCGGACAACTTCGCCAAAACTGAAAGTAGATGTGCTTACTTAGCCACAAGTACAAGTTGACGTGTATTTAGCCAAAAGTAAAAGTGCACCCCAACTTATGTTAACTTGCAAGTGTGAAAAATGGTGAGAAGTGCATAACTTTTGACTAAAGCGTCGGATCTTTATGAAATTTTGGCCAGTTGTCCATAAAGGTAATACAAGGCTGTAGAGAAAAGGATTCCTCTTGAACTTCAATAGAATTGCCTCTTTAATTGTTTCCGTAATCCATGCGCAGAAAAATTGAACTTTTAATATCTCGCAAACCGGGAAGCATACGGCTCTGAAACTTTGCCACATTTGGCAAAATGGACATAACAACACCCCTGTAAGAGGATTTTCTCTTAGCTGTTTGAAATATTTAGATTTAATTATTTTTTTGATTTTGCCGCATAGAACCTCTTCCAACACTTCAACTGAAATAGGTGAAAAATTCCTCCTTTAAATTGGAAAGTAACTTAACACTCAAAGAGAATTAGTGACTAGGGATGACTCAACATAGTAACTTTGACGGAAAAGTTTAAAATTTGGCCGGTTTTAGAACGAGGCCAACACAGATCATGTTTTATATTCTCCTATAACTAGTATTATGTTATCAAATTATATTTCTTTTTATAAGTCAACCAAGATTGGTTGCGAGTACAGTTAAAAGTCCCAAACTACGATGTCTCTGCGCTACGCATATGTAGGCAAGGCCATTATGAGCCCCTGAGATATTAGGTCAGCCCCTTAGGGCCTTAGGATTGCCATTTCTTGCAATTGATATTGTGTAATTAATAATCATGTGGAACTAATGTTTCTTTAGATGTGCAGTTGAGATCTATATGATGTGTAGGACTCTGAAGCTAAGGATGTACCTTTCCACTTGGCGAATCAATGACTATTTGGTAGTATTGGTAAAAGAGTATCAATGTATATAATTTTATTGGAACATTTGTACCTTACATTTTTTATGAATGTCGATATACTCTGATTTTGATTTAAGGTTTACTAAGATAAATTTTGTAAATTGTTATTCTATCATCTTGTTAAGATCATTATTGCTTTGTACTAATATATCATGGGTAGGCAATACAAATTGTGTATGTGTGTATTCATTAGTACATTTGGATTTGGCACAAACCCTGGTTGTTAATTAGATCATGTTAGAAATTAGTACTATAGTCATGTAATTAAACATAATTTGTTTGAGTCATGTTTGTTGTTGAATATTGCTTAATTTCTTTAATGTAGTTATGTTATCCATAGAGATGTGAGTTTAACTAGTAGTTTAAATTGTTTTTTTGCCTTTTTATTGCTTTAGTTGAACTTAACTCTTTAGGGTTGCATGACGGGGCATAAAAAACATGACCTTGTAGTTGGCACCCATCAATCATCTATCATTGCATCATTTGCATGCTTTCTCATTCTCCTTAAGTTGCACTTAAGAGGGGTGTTGGTGTGAACGAGGTATATTACCTAACTGGTTCTCTATTAGGTCCTATTCACACTAGTTTACTTAAATTTACTTAGGGCACAATTAGGATAGTTATCACTTTGTGTCTCATGTAATATGATTAAGACACTTGTTATCATCCTATGTAGTCCTATCTCATCACCTTTCCTATTTATGCAAGGCCCCTCATGTACTTTTTGTATCATTGTATCATGGTATTAATATATCATATCATAATATCATAATTCCATTTTGCACCACAATCAAGTAATTTATCCTCTTGCTACTCTCTTGTGGAAGGTTAATCTTTGGTTTTGCAAGTGATCTTGGGAGCTTGAGTCTATTGGTGACTCTTACAATATAGATGTAAACAATGCTACAATCATCAACCAAAATGACACCATGAAATAAGGTTACAGTAGGAATTTTAATCAATTGCCCTAAATTAACAAATGCACTCACAAATAATGTTGCGGCTAAACTAAGTAGTGTTTACAGTCATTGATGAAGTCTGAGTGGGCGACAAGAATGCTATGATCAACCTCCAAAGTAATACATGACTATTGGAAATAGGATGCAACAAATTCCCATGGACACAGTAGCTAATACAAAAGTCATGTTTGAAGTAAATAACCAATTGTACATCTTGGCGATGATTGGTGCAAAACTTGAAGAATAGTATGATGACCCATCATTGTGTACGACAACCTAGAAATTAATATAACTATTGTGATAGCTTGTAGAAAGTGGTACAATAGTGTTGTGGGTATGTATAGATATGAACATCAACAACAACAATTAATATGTGTTGCCTAGCAATAAATGCATCTGAGACTATAAGATATCAATAATGGAATCCTTCACACTGAAAATTTGGAACTTGCCTGCAATGTTCAACACAATTAGAAATCTTCAAAAATTAAATTAAAATAAACTTCAATTTTTTAGCACAAATGTGATTCCTAGATAGAATCGCCTCAAAGGACAAGAGGGTTTTCATCCTTCAATCCTGACTAGAAACCAAGAGGGTTTTCATCCTTCAAATTCCCAAACACCAAAGAATTTTGTCATCAAGTGAGAAGATGAACATAAGTGCTCACTCTGAGAAAAGGGTTTGATTTCAATAAACAATGGATGATTTCCTTTGAGTAATTCTATTCCTTTTATAAGCTCCTTTTTGGCCCATTTAATTTGAATTTCCTTTTCCCTATGAAAATTCCCTCCAAAAGTGTTCAACAATACTTTTTAATAAAATATTACATAAGGCCTTGTAATGTCTTATTTAGATGGCCACTTTATTAAAATAATAATAATATTTAAGTTGTCTTTTTACAATGCTCTAAAATAAAGTTACTAGGACAAACATAAAATATCATTTCAAATTATTTTTCTTAATTAAATTATTTTAAAAGTGGGACATGACAATCTATGCTTTCCAAAATTGCTTGTCTTGAAGCAATGCAAATCCAATAGCTTGAACTTTTCCGAAATGATAATCTCTTTTACACCAAGATCCCAAATCATCCTTGGGAGTTTGTATGTCAATCTACCCAATTTATTTGATTGTGGGATGACTTCATTTTCCTTTTGTGATGCAACGTCCTCAAGTTGCTGATCAACAATCTCCTACAAAGCTTTTGCAAACTCTTTAAATTTGTCTAACTCAATTGTTTGTTTTGTTCATGCAATTTCAAGCTTACCTGGTGGTTGCCTTATGTGAAGAATGAGCTCACCACCATGTTTTCATTGAGGTTCTAGATCTCTTTTTGATATTTTCATAAACATTACATTTTTTGTATTTTCTAACTATGCAATATTGAGTATTTAAAGAATATTACTAGCACCAAGAAATATCAAAATCAAACTACTAAAACCCATACACTTTAGTTGATAATATTGAAATTGTAGCAATTTGAGTATTAATGAAATATAGATGCAAACAATGCTACAATCATTAACCAAAATGACATCATGAAATAAGGTTACAACATGAACCTTAATCGACTACCCTCAATTAAAAAATACACTCATAAATAATGTTGTAGTTGAATTGAGCAGTGTTTACAGCATTGATGAAGTTTGAGTGGGCAGCAGGAATGTTGTGACTAGCCTCCAAAGTAATACACAATTGCTAGAAATAGGACACAACAGATTCCCAAGGGCATGACATCGTACAAAAGTTGGTTTTGAAGCAAATAACCAATTGTATGGCCTAGAGATGATTGGTACGACACTTGATGAATAAAACGACGATCCAACAATATGTACGATAGCCTAGAAATTAATATAACTATTGCAATAGCTTGTTGAAAGTGGTATGGTAGTGTTATGGACAGGTATGGAAAGGAACATGAACAACAATGATTAATATTTGTTTCTTAGTAGCAAATGCATATGAGACTATAAGATATCAATAATGAAAACCTACACTCAAAAATCTAGAACTTGTCTGCAATCTTCAACACAAATGAAAATATTCAAAAAACAAATTAAAATAAACTTCAATCTTTCAGCACAAATGTGATTTCTAGATGGAATCACCTCAAGGACAAGAGGGTTTTTGTTCTCTAATCCCAACTAAAAATAAAGAGGGTTTTTGTTCTCCAAATTCCCACACACCAAAGGGTTTTTGTCATCCTCGAGTGAGAAGATGAACGCGAGTGCTCACTCTAAGAAAAAGGTTTGATTTCAATAAACAATGGATGATTTCCTTTGAGCAATTCTCTTCCTTTTATAAGCTCCTTTTTGGCCCCTTTAATTTGAATTTTCTTTTCCATCCGAAAATTCCCTTAAAAACAGTTTTTAATAAAATATTACATAAGGCCTTATAATCTCCCATTTAGACGACCAATTTATTAAAATAACAATAATATTTAAGTTATCCTTTTACAATGTTTTAAAATAAAGTTATTGAAACCAACATAAAATATTATTATAAAATTATTTACTTAATTAAATTATTTAGAAAAGGAGACATGACAAACCAACACATGTTTTTATCCTCCAATCACTTCTAACACTCCTAATGTCTTGTTTGATAAATTTACCTCTTGCCACACTTTCCCAATTACCATACATCTTCCAATTACCTCCTATGCTACCGCAACTTCTTCTACATTGTTCTTTACCTCTAGATATATATCATGTCATACCTTTCCACTTATATTCTTTATCTACTTCAAACAATTGCATCAGCCACTTCATCTCTTTATTTGTTATCAACTCTAGACTACTATTGTCACCTCCACAATTATGGATTTTGTATTCACCTTCCCTATGTTCACTGTGTACTATCTCAACTCTGTCACAAACACTCTAATTTAACTTATTGCCATCACAAACTATTGGGTTCAACTCAATTCTAGTGCACACTATTTGATTCTTTTGCATCTATTTTCTCTTGATAATTAATCCTTTGCAACTCTATAGGATATCATTTGACTTGTATCTGACTCATTTTCTTCCATTGCAAATTGTATTACTATTTCCCTTACATTCTACAAATCACTTCTTATTCCTAGGAACTCTGACAATCCTTAATTCTATGACTTATGTACCCTTAGTGGCTCCACTCTTTGCATCTTGTCCCCACAATGTCTTCATTTTCAAATCTAGACTCCTCATGATTTATTGCAACCTTATATTCCTCTTCTGTGTTATTGCATTTTCTTATTTCCTCATCTATCTTACTTTGAATATCTTCATTATTGTTCCATAACTTGCCACATTCTTCTTCAATCTTAGTTAGCATTATTATTGTACTTCCAACTCCACTTGCTTCATCTTGTTTAATCTCATCACCACTTCCAATGTCACTACATTTTGTACCTCTCACACGTATTCTTTCTTCTTTGCTTTTATTCTCTTCAATCCTTAGATCTTCAAATATATCTTCTAGTTGACTACCACACATCTGTTCACAATTCATACCTCTCAAATCCTCCTCACTTGTTACCTCTTCCACATAAATGTATTGATCTTCCCAATCATCTAATTCTTCTCCTTCCTTTGGTAGGTTTGAAATTACTTCCATGTCTTCATCCTCTATATCTTCTCCTTCTGATCTTTGGTTTTCTATGTTTCTTTACCTCAAGGCTTGTCATGTGATTTAGAAGTTTTTTTACCATACTAATTACTTTGTTGGCAACATCATCATCACCAAATTCATCTTGATCTTCTTCTAGTTTCACATTCTACAAAATCTCAAACATGTCTTCAACTTCACCTACTACCAAATCTCTCACCACATATCCTTTATATCTCCTAGCACTACTGCACCCTACACTATTATGTTCTGCAACACTAGATTCTTTTCTTTTGATCTCTACCGTTTCTTCATCATTCTTGCTCACATCTTTTTCAATCTATCAAATCTACTTGCTACATTTTTCATCATCAAATCTAACATTTGCAATTTCTTTTCTAGGGATCTTTCTTTCATGTTAGCAACCCTAACTCTAGGACTCACATCTATTCCTCTCATCCTCAAATCAAATCACAATTACATGTAGATTGCCTCTCTGATTGGTGATCTATCTACCTCACTCGCAACTCCTCTTAGATCTCACATACCACTACCAGATTGCCTCATTGTCAGCACCCCATCTACTCTATGGTTTCAACTTTCTCCTTCACAAGTATGATGACCTGACTGCCTCAGGTTTGACAATCTACTTACAACCTCCGTGCAAGTGCCTCACACTTGGCAATCTATCAACACGCTACCTTTGCAAGCTACCTCAACTCAACATTTTGTTAACAAGAAGAAACTTCCTCTCTTTCATAATTCCAAACCTTCGCTCTGATGCCACTTGATGCAATCATGGACAAAGGGTCCAATTAAGGATTGTCCAACCATGCAGTCTTAATACAAACACGCACACACATAACAGAACTCAATTACACAATAAACAACAATATGATCCTTTATTTCACAATCATAACAACATTTCAATTTGTCGCAATGGGATTCTGTGTAATGAAACAACTTGTTCAATAGAAGAATATAATATAAAATATGCTAAAAATATTTGATAATATGTCATTTTGAGGGGGAAACCTTCAAAAGTCTCCAATGAAGAACATAATTCACAATATGATGATAATAAACTTTCCACTAGCTTCTATATATACCTAATTATGCATGACTCCCTCCCAGGCTGACTTAGATACCTAAATATAACACCTAGCACAAACTAACTACCTATATATGACTACAATTATGATTATTTAACTTAATTAAGAGTTAAGGTAGCCACAAGCCAACTACTCATAACCCTATGCACATTATAGGATTAAGGGTGTAGCATGCCCCCCCTCTTTAGAGAAGTATTGTCCTCAACGTTGATCAACTATGGATGCTTTTGCACAAAATCCTCATTTTCCCACGTAGCATCTTTGAGTAGAGAGTTTTTGCATTTTATCAAATACTCTGTGATTACCAAATTGTCCACTTCCTCTTAGTGCGTGTTTGAAGAATTCCCTCAGCATCCAAAACTATTCTTCCCTCCTCATCAAGCTTTGGTAACTCAATTTGTGCTACAACTCTTTTCCCAATAACCTTGTTCAAGCATGAAACATGGAAAACTAGATTTATTTTTGTTGACATAGGTAACTCCAATTTATATGCTACACTACCAATTTTTTGCAACACCTTATAAGGACCATAGTACTTGGGTGCAAGCTTGTTATCTTTTTGTTGTCAATTTTAGAGATATTTTCTTATATGGCTATAATCACACAAAGACCCAATCTCCCACTTCAAAAGTCCTTTCACTATGGTGTTGATCAGCCTATTGCTTCATTCTATTTTGTGCCATTGTTAAGTTTTCTCAAAGACTAGCAAGTACTTCTTGTTAATGTTGAATTTGTTCTTCAACTATTCAAACCTTTGGTTGTGCCCGCAATGAAGAGGTGATTGATGGTGGTTGGTACCCATATAGTGCCAAAAATGGAGACCTCTCGGAAGAAGTGTGGACGGAAGTGTTATACCACCATTCTTCTAGTGGTAACCATTGTACCCATCTCTCTTGCTTATTTGAAGAAAAAGATTGGAGGTACCCCTCTAAGCATTTCTTGACCACCTCAGTCTACCCATCATATTGGGGATGATATGACAAGCTATGAGCAAGTTAAGTGACCAAACATGAAAATAAGTTACTCCAAAAATTACTTGTAAATATAGGATCAGATTACTTACTATAACTTTTGGAGTCTCATGTAGTTTCTGAATAGTGTTCATAAAGGTTGTTGCTACAATGCTTGCTACCAATGGGTGTGCCAAAGCACAAAAATATGCATATTTGGTGAGACAATCCACAACAACCATGATGACATTTTTTCCTTTAGATTTGGGCAAACTGGTGATGAAATCCATAGATACCTCCTCCCACCAGTGAATTGGGATAGATAAGGATTATAAAAGACCTGGAGTCTTAATTGTCTCCCCTTAATTTTGTTGGCATACCATGCATTCTACTACAATTTTTTGTACATCCCCTTTTAGCCCCTCCCAAAAGAATTGTTTTTTGATTCTATGATAAGTTTTCAAGAATCTAGAGTGCTCACCTATTGGTGAAGCATGTATTTTTATCAACACCTTAAAATTAAGGGTTGAATTCTTGCGAAGGTACAACATATCCTTGTACCATAAAACATTTTATTTCCATGTAAATTTTTTGATGCAGTTGAATCTTTTTGGAGTTTCTCAATGAGAGTTTGAGTATATGTGTCCTTCTCCCACTCCTCTTACCTCATTTACCCAATCTTCTTGTAATATGAAAATGGTATACAATAGTGACTCTGTGGGTTCATCCCTCCTTGATAGAGCATCACCCACAACATTCTCTTTTCCTTTCTTATATATGATCTCAAGACCATATTCCAACATCTTTGTGACCCATTTTTGTTGTTCTTCAGATGACAACCTCTATTCCAAGAAATATTTGAGACTATCATGGTTTGTCTTTACCTTAAAGTGTCTTCCCATTAGATAAGGTCTCCATTATTTAAATGCACGCAAGATAGCCAACATTTGTTAGAATAATAAGGTTTACATAAGTTAATTTATAATTAGATTAAATAATTTAGTTAGTTTATAGTTTATGTAAATAATATTAGTTTTGGTTTTGGGAAGTTACTTTCCCCAATAATAAGGCTTTAAAAAGCCAATGTACTGCATTGTAACATCATTCAAAACATAATATATTATTCTATATTTTTGATATTTCTGTGCAATGACTTAATATACCTGTTTGCTCTACCATTTTCATTATGGTATCAGTGCATTGTTGATTCATGTGCCTCTGTTGAGATTGTGTTGTCAAGAATATTTCTAGTTAGGTGATAGTAAATTTGGAAGAAGATTTTGGCTGGATTTGAATGGCGCTTGAAGATCCTCTATTTCATGAAGCTTTCTGGGTGTAAGACATGGAGCAAAGGCGTGAATAATATGAAAAAGGCATTTTAATTATCTGTTGGTATGTTGTTTTGATAACAGTTCAGTAAAAATTTGATATTTTTTTTGTTTCTCAACAACAAAATTTCAAAATTTAAAATGTTTCAAAAAATAGAAAAATAGGAGCATAAAACCCAGAAACGTTTTGAAGAAATTGATAGCAGTTCACGAGCAGTTTAAAGCAGAAGTTTGGCGTCTGAATCTGCTAAAATTGTCAGCTGCATCCTTTTGCTGGGCGAGTAAAGAAATATGAAGAAGGCGTTTGACAATCTAATGAGGGCGTGAGGATATGTGGTCTATTTGAGAGCCATTTCATGCTGCTTTGAAGATTATAAAAAGGCATTGAGAAGTTTGAGGGAGTGTAAGAAGAAGCAAGTTTCCTTTAGTTTGTAAAAGAAGAAGAAAAGACAAGACGTCAAGAAGAAACATAGTTCTAATTATTTATCAGAGGCAGCAAAGGAACTTATCATAGTATTATACAGAGACAGAGAGAGTTTTTATGGATGTGGGAGACGCCTATGAGAGTAAATGGAGTTCGTTGGATATCATTCTCTTATCCTACAAGAGTAAATGATACATTCTTATAAGAAACTATCCTGTGGAGGTAAATAAATTGGAATTACTTTTTGTGTTTCCTTATTTATTTATTCAACATGATTATTTGTTCAAGGTTGCTAGGCAAAAAATTAAAAAAAAAAGTATGAAAATGCTCTATTATAATTAATAGGAGTGCAAAGGTAATTGCGTGGTAGGGGAGTGGTGAAATTAAAAGTTCAAGCATATTTTAATTTTGATTTAAAAGGCATGTAATTCTTTTTAAGAGGAGTGGAAGATAAAAAAAAAAAAAAGAGGAGGAATAAAAAGAATAAGAAACATATTCTTTTCTTTAAACCATTTAAACCATTTTGGAGATATAAGAATTTTTAAAAATTCACGAGGCATTTTATGAAAGTTTTTTATTTGAAGAAAAAAAAAGAGTTAAGTAATGCATTTCAAGAGAAGTATTGGGCAAATGAGAAAAAGTGTTAAGGGAGACCTAAGTGGTTTTAAGAAGGTAAATTAATTATATTTGAGAGATTCATTTTATTTACCTTTCTTTATACAATTACATGTTTTGGAGTTACAAGGTTGATTTTTTTTTAAGTGGGGTTATAAGGTGTGAGAAGGGAAATTGTTGAATTATGGACATTATTGGAGTCTATTTTATATTTGGAGAGATTTATTGTAAGGATGCATTTTCGGTTGAATCCGACATCCTATTATTTCATGGTTTTTACAAATGTGTTTGAAAGCCTTGCTTGTGCTCTCAGGGCCACCCATGTTACACCTTAGAAGGTTTTTGGAGGTTTGAATGCTACATCTGGTAGTTAAAGACAAAGACATCAAATTAGAGGCAGGAGGCAATGGAGGTAGGAGGATTTTCGTCATCTCAAGCTAGCTTCTTGCTCAGGGATGATTCATTGCATGAGGAGCACTCATTTTCTATCTGTGTCCCTTCATGGAGCAAGGGGGGCTTGGCATTTTGTGGCAGTATATGTAGATAGTGTAACTTCTGAAATAGGTGGAATTAGTGTATTTGCATTTACTCAGTTTGTGGATAGTGTAATATCTGAAATAGGTGGGATTAGTGTATTCACAGTGGTTCTGTACAGCAAAGAAGGGATTATTTCTACAGTACTGGAGGAGGGATATTGACACACTCGGAGGAGATGTGGACTCTTAGAGGAGAGTTGTTCTCGCATGTGCAACACTGGAAGAAGCATTTTGACACACTTGGAGGAGATGTGGACTTTCAGAGGAAAGTTGTTGTCTCATTGTGCAAGGAGGTTGGGAACACTTAATGTTCTCTCATGTTGTGTAGAGTTTTACGGCTTCTACAGTCAGGAGATCGATGGCATCAATCTGGTCTTTCTTGGGTGAGCGAGGAGGATTGGTGAAGGTGCTTCATCAAAGTCTCTAGAGGGGTTGCTATGATCAACTCTTGCAGTGTTCCATCCTTTGTTCGAGATAATGTAATAAGGGGGGAATGTTAGTTTTATTACATGTAAAATTTAAGGGGGGGTGTTAGAATAATAAGGTTTACATAGTTAATTTATAATTAGATTAAATAATTTAGTTAGTTTATAGTTTATGTAAATAATATTAGTTTTGGTTTTGGGAAGTTACTTTCCCGTAAGAAGTTATACACCAGAATAATAAGGCTTTAAAAAGCCAATGTAATGCATTGTAACATCTTTCAAAACATAATATATTATTCTATATTTTTGATAATTTTGTGCAATGACTTAATATATCTATTTGCTCTACCATTTTCAATAACATTTCCTTCTCATAAACTAGCTTCAACAAATTCTTACCTTTGAGTTGGTGGCTCTCAAAAACTATGGGTATTCCTTCTTGCATGAGTATTGCTCCTATGCCATGTCTTGAAGCATCACATTCCACAATGAATGTTTTAGAAAAATTTAGGGTAGCTAGGACCAGAGTTGTGCACATGGCTTCCTTTAGTTGCTCATATACCCTTGTAGTTGCCTCATTCCACTGGAAGGAATCCTTCTTCAAAATTTGTTTGAGAGGTGATGCTATGCTACCATAATTCTTTACAAATTAGTGATAATAACCTGTAAGCCCTAAGAAACATTATAGGTTCTTGAGGGTCTTGAGCATTTTCCACTCTACAATGGACCTGATCTTATGAGGGTCCACCTTGACTCCCTCATGTGACATAATATGACCTAGGCACTCCACTTATTTGACTCCAAACACACACTTGGATGGCTTAGCATACAACTGATGCTACTCAAGAATGTCTGAAGCCTTATTTACATGTTGCAAGTGTTCCTCCCAAGTTTAACTATATATTAAGATTCCAAAAAAATACCAAAACAAATTTCTATAGAAATGGCTTGAAGATAGATTTCATCAAATTTTAAAATTTTGATGGTGCATTTCTAAGACCAAAAGATATTACCAAAAATTTATAGTGGCCCTCATGAGTTCAAAAATTTGTCTTATCTACATCCTCATCTCTAATTTTAATTTGATGATAACAAGAACAAAGATCAAGTTTTGTAAAATAGACAACACCATTAATCTCATCTAACAAATCATCATTTACACAAATAGGAAACTTATCTTTTATGGTGCACTTGTTGAGCTCTCTATACTCAAGACACATCCTCCAAGTGTCATCCTTCTTGTGCACCATTACCACAAGAGAGGACTAAGCACTCTGACTATGCCTAATAATACCTTCCTCTAGCATATCCTAAACTATCTTCTCAATCTCATTCTTTTGTACATATGGATGCTTATAGGGCCTAATATTGGGTGGTTGGCTCCCTGGTACTAGTTGAATGGCATGATCTTGATCTAATGCAGGAGCATCTAATGGTGTAAGGGCAATCTTGCATCACCCAAAAAAATGATGATTTTATTGTTTGTTCTTTCAATTTTGGTATTTTCGGACACCCAATTACTTGAATAATGATGCAGAACCTTCAATTTTTTCAACCTGCTAAAAATAACACATTTCTATTTTTAGAAAGTTTGCATTTGAGCATGTATGGAAGCAAAAATTTAATTAAAGCTTCCAAATTGAAAAATATAACCTTTGGTCAAGGAATTGGCCAAAGATCACTTGCGGGCTGAAAGACATTAAATTTTCTGTTTCTTTAAAAACCCCCAAAAAAGATTCAGAGTCAAATATGAGGCACTTAGAGGCCCTGAAAATGGGTGGAATTGGTAGAGTGGAATTTTAGGGAGTAGAGAACTTCAAGATATTTCCAACGCATCAAATGGTTCGTCAATCAGACACCCAGATCAAAAGTTATGGCTCCCGGAAGTTGAGCTATTTTTGGAGGGAGATACAAATTTCAAAATTATCGCTGGAGGTGCCAAAAAGGGCTATTTATGATCATTTTTGGGAATCCTTTGGGCAGTAGAAAAAGGGGGAAAAGTGGTGAGTTAGGAAAATGAGGGAAAATAGAAACCCTAGAAGATTTGAAGCTACAGAAGGCAGAAGGTTCTAGAATCCAGAGGAAGGAAGTTGTAATGTGTTGTAGCCTGTTGAGGATTCATCCTCTAATTTGATTCCAGTTTCTGTAATGTAATGTGTTGTTCATTTTAATAAAAGAAATTCCTATTTTTTGTGTGTAATCTGTGTTATTGGGTGTTATGGGTTTGACCCCCTCATCAAGTGCTATCAGAGAAAGGGTTCTTGAGTGTGTAGACAGATCACCGACCGTGAGGTAGTTTGCACCAAAACTTGAGGTTGTGGGTTTGCTGGAGAGATTAAAATGCCTCCACGAAGAAACTGTAGTGGGAGAAATGCTTTGACAGAAGAGGGTTTAGAGCCCTGCAAAGACAAATTGATGCATTGCAAGAGGAGCTGTGAAGAAGGTTTGAGCCAAGAATAAGAGAAGAAAGTGAAGATGAAGCTGAAAAAAAGAGCTATCCGATGAAGAACAAGATGATGTAGGAGATCCTGCGCAAGTTAGGTTGTTGAGGGCCATTTCAAAAATTAGAAATAGGCCTAGGATTGAATTTTCTACCTATCCTAGGGCTCTGAATCTAGAATAACTTATTGATTGGATAAACGATATGGAGGAATATTTTGAGTATGAAGATGTGGAGGATCTAGAATGGGTCAAGTTTGCAAAAATGAAGTTGAAGGTACATGCCAGTATTTGGTGGAAGGAGGTCTAGTTAGAGAGAAATAGAAGAGGAAAATGAAAGATTACCGGATGGGATTGGATGGTGGACAAACTTAAGAAGTAGTTCATTCTTGTGGACTATAACTTGGAGTTGTTGAAGAAGCTGCAAGGATTGAAGAAAGGTAAGAAGTTTGTAAAGGAGTATACAAAAGAGTTTTATAAGATTACTATTAGAATAGCCCATTATATTAATGGGTTGAGGCCAAGTATTCAAGAGGAGCTGAGCTTATGAGAATGACCACCATAGAAGATCCATACCAGTTTTCCCTAAAGGTGGAAGAGGAAGAGGTCATGGCGAAAGGACTGGTGGAAGATCCTATGGAGGGCGAAATGAAGATCAAAAGAAAAATGAAGAAGTAGGCCCCAGTCGAAATTAGAAAGGAGATAATGCCTACCACCCTCATGACCAATATAATGGTGAGAAAAGAGGGAGAGGAAGAGAAAGACCTGGGCAAGGACCTCGAAGAGGAGGTTTTAGAGGAACCTGTTTCCAATGTGGAGAAGGACATCGAGCCTACGAGTGTCCCCAACATCAAGGAAGGACAGATATAAGACCTGAAGGTAATGCACAAGTTACACATGTAGATGAATATGCATAGTGATGAAGGGGGTAAATCACAAAACACCAACAACAGAAATGGAACACAGAAAATAGAATATTTCTTTATTGATTTGGACAACTTATTACATTACAGAAGCTCAAATACAATTAGAGGAATCAACCCTCCACATACTGCGACACATTACAGCTTCCTCTCGCAAGACTCTGGAATCATTTGCCTTCTGTAACCCCAAATCAGCTAGCATTTTTATTTTCCTGCCTATTCTCGACTCTACGCTTCCCCCCTTAACTCTAATACTACCCAGGGTTCCCCAAAATGGTTATTAATAGCCTTTTTGGCAGCCAACAACCTAATTTTAAAATTTGCATCTCCCTCCAAAAATAGGTCAACTTCTGGGAGCCATAACTTTTGATCTAGGTGTCTGATTGACAAACCGTTTTATGCGTCAGAAAGCTCGCAGAGTGCTCTATGCACCAAGAACTAGCTTTTCTTGTTCTGGCCATTTTAGAGCTTGTACGGGGCTGTTTAGTGCCTCAAACCTGAGTTTGAATAATTTTTAGGCATTTTTTAGGAAATAGAAACTTTAATATCTTTTAACTCACAAATGATCTTTGTGTGATTCCTTCGCCAAAGGTCTTATTTTTCAGTTATGAAGCTTCCTGTAAATTTTCACTTCAATCCATGCCCAAATGCAAACTTTCTAAAAATAGCAGGTTGCTATTTTTAGCAGTTTGGAAAAACTAAAAGTTCTACATCATTATTCAAGCGATTATGGAACCATAACCACAAATTTTGAAAAGAAATGGAAAGAACATCAACAATTTTGAAACCCATCTTTTTTGGGGGTGATGCAAGATTGCCCTTACACCACTGGATGCTCCTGCATCACATAGTCTGAGCATTCTGAAGATGCTGAAAGGGGAGAAACCCTAGTTGTCAGAAGAACCTTGTTAAATGAGAAGGAAGAACCAGATCAGAGGAAGAGTTTTTTCCACACAAGGTGCAAGTGTGAAGGTAAGTGTTTTGATATTATTATTGACAGTGGAAGCACTGATAATCTTGTCTCAAAGGAGATGGTTAACAGGTTGAAGTTGACAAGGAGAAGGCATCCACATCCATATCAGATTGCATGGTTGTAGAAGGACCATAGAGCTTTGGTCATTGAGTAGTGTTTAGTCAAGTTCAAGATTGGAGATTATCATGATGAGGTGTTGTGTGACATCATACTGATAGATGCGTGTCATATGCTATTGGGAAGGTCGTGGCAGTATGATAGGTGTGCTATCCATGATGGCCATGCAAACACCTATTCCCTGACAAAGGATGGAGTTCATCATAAGTTGAAGTCCTTGAAAGAGGTGGAAGAAAAGGTATGTAGGCTTGTTAGAATTTTATTGGTAGATGGTAGGAAACTTTTGGATGGTATGAAGCATGAGCGTCACTACTTTGCGTTGATCCTAAGATTAGCTAGGAGAAATGTGAATAGGTACCAGTAGAAGTCTCAAATATGTTGGAAGAACTTCAAGACGTTGTCTCTGATAATGTACCAGAAGGTTTACCACTGGTGAGGAAGACAAGTCACCAAATGGATTTGATACCAGAAGCTAGTTTGCCGAATAAGGTAGCCCAGATAATGACTCCTGCAGAGAATGAAGAGCTAAACAGGCACGTTCATGAGCTGTTAAGGAAAGGAATAATAACGGAGGGCCTATGTCCATGTGCGATACCTATAGTACTAGCACTGAAGAAATATGGAGAGTGGAGAATGTTTACAGATTCCTGAGCCATTAACAAAATTACAATCAAGTACATATTTCCATTGCCAACAATAGATGATATTATGGATTGCTTGAGCGGAGCCAAGTACTTTACAAAGATTGATCTAAAGAGTGGATATTACTAGATCCAAATTAGAGAAGGAGATGAATAGAAGAAAACTTTCAAGACTAAGAAGGGCCTATATGAATGGTTAGTCATGCCATTTGGTCTAACCAATGCACCGAGCACATTTATGTGATTCATGAATTAGGTACTAAAAGCATTTTTGGGTAAATCTGTCATTGTTTATTTAGATGATATTTTGATTTTCAATAAGATTTTGGAGGAGCACCCGATGCATGTTTAAATTTTTTTTGAGAAGTTGAGGGAAGAAAAGTTGCTGATTAATTTGAAGAATGTAGTTTCGTGAAGAAGGAGTTGGTGTACCTGGGATTTGTTATTTCACCTAAGGGTCTTAAAATGGATCCAGAGAAGGTGAGGGCTATCATTGAATGGCCTACCCCAAGGAGTGTTACAAAGGTTCGATCTTTTCATGGTTTGGCAAATTTTTATAGAAAATTTATTAGGAATTTTAGTAGCATTTGTGCACCCCTAACTAAGACAATGAGAGGGGATAGAAAAGAGTTTAAATGGTCTACAAGAGCAACAAGAGTTTTGATACATTGAAGCAAAAAGTCACAGAGTAACCTATTTTTGCATTTCCAGATTTTAATAAAGTATTTCAAGTAAATTGCGATGCTAGTGGCAATGCTATAGGAGTTGTTTTGAGTCAAGAAGGTAAACACATTGCCTATTTCAGTGAGAAGCTTATATTTTGTTTATGATCAAGAGTTCTATGCTATAGTTCAGGCTTTGAAGAAATGGAGACATTATTTGTTACCAAAAGAGTTTGTTTTAATATTGATCATTAGCCTTTACAGTATCTTAATAGCCAAGGGAAGTTAAATCAGAGGCACTCAAAATGGGTTGATTTTTTGTAGAGTTATACTTTTGTTTTGAAGCACAGGAGTGGGAAGTCCATCAGAGTTGTAAATTCCTTAAGCAAAAGGCAAAATTCCTTGATAGAGATGAATATAGAGGTTGTTGGGTTTAATGAACTCAAGAATTTGTACCCTGAAGATCCAAAGTTTGTAGAGGCTTGGAAATCTTGTTTGGAGCATGTTACCCTAGATTGGACAAAATGGTTGGATTACATAATCCAAGATGGTATGTTGTTTAGAGGAAGCCAGTTGTGCATTATGAGGAGTTCCATGAGAGAGAACCTGATTAAGAAGAAACATAGTGGGGGGTTGGTAGGACACTTTTGTTGAGATAAGACCATTGCTCTTGTTAGTGATAATTATTACCGGCCATAGTTGTACCAAGATTTGAAGAAATTTATGCAAAGTTGTAGAGTATGCCAGATGGTCAAAAGACTGAGACAGAATACTGGGCTATATTAGCCATTACCTGTACTAGTGGGGCCATGGAAGGATATCAGCATGGACTTTGTTCTTGGTTTACCAAGGACACAAAGAGGGCATATTTCAATATTTGTGGTGGTTGACATATTTTCAAAGATGGCACATTTAATTCAGTGTCAGAAAACCAGTGATGTTATTCACATTGCAAAGTTGTTTTTCCAAGAGGTGGTTAGACTACATGGTTGGGTATTTCTGGAGGACATTATGGAAGAAGTTGAATCTTGCATCACCCAAAAAATGATGAATTTGTTTTTTGTCCTTTCAATTTTAGTATTTTCAGATACCTGATTGCTTGAATAATGATGTAAAACCTTTAGTTTTTCCAACCTTCTAAAAATTACAAACTGCTATTTTTAGAAAGTTTTTATTTGAGCACGTATGGAAGCAGAAATTTACTCAAATCTTCAGAATTGAGAATATAACCTTTGGTAAAGGAATTGGCCAAATATCACTTGTGGGCTGAAATATATTAAAGTTTATGTTTCTTTAAAAACTCCTGAAAAAGTTTCAAAGTCAAATATGAGGCACTTAGAGGCCCTGTACGACCCCAAAAATGGGTGGAATCAGCTGAGCAAAATTCCAAGGGCATAGAGAACTTCATAATCTTTCTAATGCCTCAAATGGTTCATTAATCAGACACCTAAATCAAAAGTTATGGCTCCCAAAAGTTGACCTATTTTTGGAGGGAGTTATAAATTTCAAAATTTTGGCTGGAAGGCACCAAAAAGGGCTATTCATGACTATTTTTGGAAATCCTTTGGGAAGTAGAGAAAGGGGGGAAAGTGGTGAGTCAGAAAAAGGAGGGAAAATAGAAACCCTAGAAGATTTGAAGCTATAGAAGGCACAAGATTCTAGAATCAAGAGGAAGGAAGATGTAATGTGTTGTAACCTGTTGAAGATTCATCCTCTGATTTGATTTCAATTTCTATAATGTAATGTGTTGTTTAGTTCAATAAAAGAACATTCCTATTTTCTGTGTGCAATTTGTGTTATTATGTGTTCTAGGTTTGATCCCCTCATCAAGTGGCATCAGAGCAAGAGTTCTTGAATGTGTAGACAGATCACTGACCATGAGGTAGTTTGCACAAGGACGTAACACTAGTAGAAATATTGCAAATAAATGACCAGGTGACAAACTTTTAGTCACTTGACCAAACTTTTAGTCACATGACTAAAATGTTTTGCAACACAGCTATAAATGACTAATTTGGTCATCGGTTGAAATGACTAAATAAAAGACCAAATAATTGACTAAATAAATGACTAATATTGTATTATATTACAATACAATATAATTTAATATATTAAAATATAATATGATATAATATAATATAATATATAATATAATATTATATTATAAAATAATATTTATATTATATAATATTTATAATATAATATAATATTATATAATATAATATTATAATATATTTAATAATATGGCCGCCAAATTTTCATTTCACCCTAACCTATTTTAAGTGCCAAAATTATACATATTTCATTTTGGCACCCGCCTCCATTTCATTTTGGTGCCCGAAACCCTAAAGGTAAACCTAACTCGGAAAGGCTCAAAACCTTAACCTATTTTGTGGAATGTAGAATACAATCTGGCCAAATTCCACAGCCTAATTTGGAGATGCCACTCTGGTCATCTTTTGATGGGGTCGCCTCATTTACACGGGAACACAATCGAAAACTCAGTCCCACATTGCAGTAAGGTGTTTGGTGGTGCAGCTGCAGAGGCTCTCTAAACTACCCATCTAAGTTGAAGATTTCAAGGTACAGAATATCGTGGGGTCAGCCACTTTTGAGTTCCATTTCTTTCCCGAAAGACTCTGTCTTGCGCTAGATCATTTTAGAAATATCACCTATGAACCAAAAGTTTTTCCCAGCTTAATTTATCGGGTCATCCATCCCTATAGAGTGACTGCAATCGTCTTTGTTTCTGAGAATATTGTGATAACTGGGGCGAAGATTATCCTCCATTTTGAGTAGGCAGCCATAGTAGGGTGCATCTAGGGTTGGGAGGGCGCAGACAGTGTTGCTTCTCATTGAAACCCTAAAGGTAAACCCTAACTTAGAAAGGCTCAAAACCCTAACCTATTTTGTTTCATCTCCTTTTTATTTTCTTACTCTTATCAGTTCAGGCTTCTCTTTTTTGTTGTGAATGAATTAGAGCAGAGTGGGGCGCTTAAAATTTCATCGTTGTACAACAGGTGGGTGAGCTTAAGCTCTCAATTTGTTGATAAGCCAAGGCGACCCAGATGAGAAAAAAGAGAAAGGTATGCTTTTATTGTAACCCCACCGCATGATATTTTGAATTGGTTTCACTATGGTTGCGTTGAATCATGCTTGGGCTCCATATGCTATTTTGTGGTGGGCAAAATTTTGACAGTGAAAGTTACACTGTGCCTTGTACAGACTCCAGCCATTTTATTTTGCAGGACACTTATCTTGTACTTTTTCTTTACTTAATGCGTATTCGATCTTTGATCAAAAAGAGCCAAATTTGAGATGATCTAATTAAACACATTCCCCTAAAAGTTGCCTAACTATATCAAGATCTAAATTCCAAAATATTATATGGTATTGTAATAATCCAATTATGTAGGTTAATTTATATATAACATTACATTTGAATCCAGAAGAATTTTTTACTCTATTTATGTATTGGGAGCATCAATAAACTAATCTAAAATTTAGTAAAGGAATATTCAGACCAATGTAAACTTGATATATTAAAGTGTTGTAGAGATTAAATGTAATATTTGTTTTTTTCACATTTTTGTAGGCTGGAGGTCCCTCTTATAGTGTAGAGCTGGGTCGTAGAGAGGGACTAGTTTCTAAGGTATCTAGAGTGGCTGGAAATCTACCAAAGGTAGAATTCAACCTTGACAAGCTAAATAGCTTGTTTACTTCAAAGGGGTTGTCTCAAACTGACATGGTTGCTCTTTCAGGTAAACTTATATCTTTTATTTTTGTTGCATCCCATAATAAGATTTAGAATACTGTAACAGATTTGAAAATACCTTGGATTTATTTGATATAACAGAGAAGATTAACTCCCTTTAGGTCTGTTTGTTCCATATGCCTATGAAAGTATATTTATTGACTTAGAAGATTTTTTTTTCAAATGCATTTTATATTACTTCGATTAAAGACTGAGACTTAACATATGCGTGCTCACAATAGCTGTTCGCAATCATTGCCTCACACAATTTCACTGTTTTAGTTGCTTACCAATAATTGGACAGGATTAATTATAGAGGAATGATTTAAACAAGAAAATGTAAACAAAAATAACATCCTAGAAATGATGGTAAGAGGAATGATTTAAACAAGAAAACGTAAACAAAAATAACATCCTAGGAATGATGGTAAGAGCAATCAGAGACTGAAATAATGTCAGATATCTATATGGCAGCCCTGTGAATTGGACAGTTTCTTTATAAGAAGAAAATGATATCATGTTTGAATTGGCTTGATGGTTATGGCTTGTTCTTTAGAGAGATATACATATTCAAATTTAAAGGGGTTCTTTATAAAATATTTGTATAAGGTGTATTTTAAATATTAAATTGGTGTTTAGTTTGATTTAGAATGATTGTACACTTTCATTTATGGTTATTCTTAAACATCATCCACTTCAACAGTTAAAGGTCAATTTTGGCCAATAAAAATAGGACAAATATTTACCAATTTTTGTTGTGGATGAGGTGTAAAATTGCTATTGATTATTTGACCATTGAAATGAATGTCATTGAAATAAAGTGTTCATTTAGTGGTATGGGTTTTCCATAATTTATGAAGATAACTATGTTTGTTTTTTGACATCAATATTTCCTCATCTTCATGATAAACTATGGAGTGAAACATTGATGTAAACAAACAAAAGGAAATTAAAAACTATCCTCTCATAAAATATTTGAGTAAGATGGATTTTATACAACATTTATTTTGGTAAATATGACCAAGAAATAGTTGCACCTTTGTCAATTGCACAGCTTGATGCTATTGGAAATATCTCCACATATGCTGTAATTTATGTGTTGCTAATTAGATGCATACACTATTGAAATATAGCATACATATTGCTGAAAACATATGTTGACGTGCTATTTACTGAAATACTTTACTGTTGTAGTATAGAAATGGAAATCACACACAAAGGAGACAATAATATACATAGGTACATATGCCATCAATATTTATGTCATGAAAACACTCTTGAGGTAGAAAATTACCATGTGAAAAGCGTAACTTTATTATTCTTTTCAAAACCAGATAGAAAATTATTCTGCTGAAATGTTTTCAATTAGAAATTCTATGCAAAATCCTATTGGTATTGTGATCTTACAAGAAATAACAATAAAATGCATATGACAATTAAATGTAAAAAATAGCAACATAATGTAAAGTTTGGTAAGGTTGTATTTTAATCTTCAATAGTTTTTAGTGATTGCTTTGAGCTCCTAATATTAGGAGCTACGATTTTTATTTAACTGTTCAAAGCATAAAAAAACATTCTCAAATAATTTTGGTTGAAATTTCTTTTGGACTGCAGATTGGACGACTTTCCCTTGATAGGCAGGTTGACTACTTTGAGGACACAAAGGAGGAGCGAGTCAAAATGCTTGGTGATAAGAATGCAGAGGAATTTCTTTGCAAGGCCTTGTTTTCCATCACTATGGGTTCAATCGACTTCTTAAATAATTTTCTCAACCCAATTGGTTCAACAAGACCCTCTTCTCACAGCTTTGTAGAAGGCAGAATATGTTGTCAAAGATTACAAAATGTTTGTAGTAGATTACAAGGAATTGCAGCCTTCTTATGTAACAACTCTTTTCAAATTAATAAAGAGAACAATATTCCTTTTTCAAGACTTGTGTTTCTTTTTGCAACTAGTGATATGATGTTTAATAAACAATGTGTCAATATACTAGCAAATTGATCAAAATGATGAAAAAAAACTACCAAATAAACTACCAATGGAAGGAAATTAGTGAATAAAAATGACTAAATAAGTGACCAGTTAATAACAATGACTAAAACTAAATAAATCAGTGATTACAATTAATGATTGCAATGACTAAATAAATGACTAGTTAACAACAATCAATGACTAAATATACTATCAAATTGATGACTAAATATACTACCAAATTACCAAATATACTACCAACTTGATGACTAAATATACTACCAAATTAATGACTAAAATTTGTTTAGTCATAAATTTGGTTGCGAGATAAATGATCAGCAATAAACTACCAATGGTCATGTGACCAAACTAATGGCCACATGACCAATTTTTGGTAGTTTTTTTAGTCATTTATTTCTATTTTTCTACTAGTGTAAGGTTGTGGGTTTACTGGAGAGATCAAAATGCCTTCATGAAGAAATCATGGTGGGAGAAATGATTTGACAGAGGAGGGGTTTAGATCCCTGCAAACGCAAATTGATGCATTGCAAGAGGAGTTGCGAAGAGGGTTTGAGCCAAGAATAAGATAAGAAAGAGAAGATGAAGCTAAAGAAGAAGAGTTATTCGAGGAAGAACAAGATGATGCAAGAGATCCTGCGCAAGTTAGGTTGTTGAGGGCCATTTCAAAATTTGGAAAGAGGCCTAGGATTGAAGCTTCTACCTATTCTAGGGATCTGAATACAAAAGAACTTATTAATTAGATAAATGATATGGAGGAATATTTTGAGTATGAAGATGTAGAGTATCCATAACAGGTCAAGTTTGCAAAAATAATATTGAAGGGCCATGCTAGTATTTAGTAGGAGGTCCAGTTAGAGACAAATAGGAGAGGAAAAGGAAAGATTACTGATGGGATCAGATGTTGGACAAAATAAAGAAGCAGTTCATTCGTGTGGACTATGAGTTGGAGTTGTTGAAGAAGCTGCAAGAATTGAAGCAAGGTAACAAGTCTGTTAAGGAGTATACATAAGAGTTTTATAATATTATTATTAGAATAGGCCATGTAGAGGCCAACAAGGAGAAGGTATCCTGTTATATTAATGGGTTGAGGCCAAGTATTTGAAAGCAAGCAAAGAGGAAGAGGTCATGGTGGAAGGACTAGTAGAAGATCCTATGTAGTCCGAAATGAAGATCAAAAGAAAAGTGAAGAAACAAGCACCAGTCAAACTTAGAAAGGAGATAATGCCTACTGCCCTCGTGACTAATATAATGGTGAGAAAAGAGGAAGAGGAAGAGGAAAATCTGGGCAAGGACTTGGAAGAGGAGGTTTGAGAGGATCTCGTTTCCAATGTGGAGAAGGACATCAAGCCTACAAGTGTCCCCAACATCAAGGAAGGATAGATAGAAGACCTAAAGGTAATGCACGAGTTGCATATGTAGATGAAGATGTGCAGTTTGAGCATTCTGAAGATACTGAAAGGGGAGAAACCTTAGTTGTTAGAAGAACCTTTTTAAATGAGGAGAAAGAACTAGATCAGAGGAAGAGTTTATTTCACACAAGGTGCAAGTGTGAAGGTAAGTGTTGTGATATTATTATTGACAGTGGAAGCACTGGTAATCCTGTCTTAGAGGAGATGGTTAACAAGTTTAAATTGACAAGGAGAAGGCATCCACATCCATATCAAATTGCATGGTTGTAGAAGGACCATAGAGCTTTGGTCAATGAATAGTGTTTAGTCAAGTTCAAGATTGGAGACTATCATGACGAGGTGATGTGTGACATCATATTGATAGATGCATGTCATATGCTATTGGGAAGGTCATGGTAGTATGATAGGTGTGTTGTCCATGATGGCCATGCAAACATCTATTCCTTGACAAAGGATGGAGTTCGTCATAAGTTGACACCCTTGAAGGAGGTGGAAGAAAAGGTATGTAGTATTGCTAGAATTTTCTTGGTAGATGGTAGAATTTTTTTGGATGGTACGAAGCATGGGCATCATTGCTTTGCGTTGATTCCTAAGATCAGCCAAGAAAAATGTGAAGATGTACCATTAGAAGTGTCATATCTTTTGGAATAATTTCAGGACATTATCTCTAATAATGTACTAGAAGGTTTACCTCTGGTGAGGAAGATAAGTCACAAAATGGATTTGATACCGGGGGCCAGTTTGTTGAATAAGAGAACCCATAGAATGACTCCTATAGAGAATGAAGAGTTGAACGGACAAGTTCATGACCTATTAAGGAAAGGACAAATAAGGGAGAGCCTAAGTCCATGTGCACTACCTACAGTACTAGCACCGAAGAAAGATGGAGAGTGGAGAATGTGTACAGATTCTCGAGTCATCAACAAAATTACAATTAAGTACAAATTTTCATTGCCAAGGATGGATGACATTATGGATTACTTGAGTGGAGCCAAGTACTTTATGAAGATTGATCTGAAGAGTGGATATCACTAGATCTAAATTAGAGAAGGAGATGAATGGAAGACAACCTTCAAGACTAAGGAGGGCCTGTACGAATGGTTAGTCATGTCATTTGGAATAACCAATGCACCGAGCACATTTATGTGGCTAATGAATGAGGTACTAAAAGATTTTTTGGGTTTTGTCATTGTTTATTTAGATGATATTTTGATTTTCAGTAAGACTTTGGAGGAGCACCTAATGCATGTTCAAAAAGTTTTTGAGAAGCTGAGGGAAGAAAAGTTGCTAATTAATCTGAAGAAATGTAGTTTCATGAAGAAGGAATTGGTGTACTTGGGATTTGTTATCTTAGCTAAGGATCTTAAAATGGATCTAGAGAAGGTGAGGGCTATTATTGAATGGTCTACCCCAAGGATTGTTACAAAGGTATGATTTTTTCATGGTATGGCAAGTTTTTATAGAAAATTTATCAGGAATTTTAGTAGTATTTGTGGACCCCTAACTGAGACAATGAGAGGGGATAGAAAAGAGTTTAAATGGACTACAGGAGCTATAAGAGCTATTTTGAGTCGAGAAGGTACATCCATTGCCTATTTCAGTGAGAAGCTTAATGATTCTAGGAAAAAGTATTTTGTTTATGATTAGGAGTTTTATGCTATAGTCAAGGATTTGAAGAAATGGAAACATTTTTGTTTCCAAAAGAGTTTTTTATATACTGGTCATCAAGCTTTGCAGTATCTTAATAGCCAAGGGAAGTTAAATCAAAGGCACTTAAAATGGGTTGAGTTTTTGTAGAGTTATACTTTTATTTTGAAACATAGGAGTGGGAAGTCCAACAGAGTTGCATATGCCTTAAGTAGAAGGCAAAATTTGTTGACAGAGATGAAGATAGAGGTTGTTGAACTCAAGAATTTGTACCCTGAAGATCCAAAATTTGCAGAAGCTTGAAAAGCTTGTTTGGAGCTTGTTATCTTGGATAGGACAAGATAGTATGTTGTTTAGAGGAAGCCAATTGTGCATTCCAAGGAGTTCCATGAGAGAGAACCTAATTAAGGAGAAGCATAGTGGAGGGTTGGTAGGACACTTTGGTCAAGATAAAACCATTGCTCTTGTTAGTGAGAATTATTACTAGCCACAGTTGCACCAAGATGTGAAGAAATTTATGCAAAGTTACAAAGTATGTCATATGCCCAAAGAAGTGAGTCGGAATACTGGGCTATATCAGCCATTACCCAAACCAGAGGGGCCATGGGAGGATATCAACATGGACTTTGTTCTTGGTTTTTTGAGGACACATAGAGGGCATGATTCAATATTGGTGGTGGTTGACATATTTTCAAAGATGCAAATTTTATTTTGTGTCAAGAAAATAGTGATGTTTAGAGTTGTTTTTCAGAGAGGCAGCTAGACTACATGGTCTACCAACGAGTATGGTTTCAGATAGGGATACCAAGTTTGTTGGGTATTTCTGGAGGACCTTATGGAAGAAGTTGAAGAGTTGAAGTTCAGTTCTACACATCATCCACAAATTGATGGATAGACAGAGGTAGTGAATTGAAGTTTAGGCAACCTACTGAGATGTTTAGTAGGGGATAAGCCCAAGGGATGGGATTTGATATTATCACAGGCAAAGTTTGCATATAACAATTCTATCAATAGGAGTACTGGTAAATCCCCATTCCAAGTTATATTTGGGAATAGTCTGAGAAATGCTTCTGAGCTAAGAAAATTAGACAGAGGAGAGAAGAGTAGTGTCGAGGCTAAAGACTTTGAAGAGCACCTGAAGAGTTTGCATGAAGAGGTATGATAGCACAATAATAAAATGAATTCTCAGTACAAGGCTAATGCAGATCATAAGAAAAAGTTTAAGGGATTCAAGGTTGGTGATGAAGTCATGGTTCACCCTAAGGAAAGAAAGGTTCCTAATGGGGACATATAATAAGTTGAAGATGAAGAAATTTGGACCATGCAGGATCCTGAAGAAGCATGATTCAGGAAATGCATGAGGTAGAGCTACCAAGTGGAATCAACATTTCTCCTATGTTCAACATTGTTGATTTAACAGAGTATCATGAAGGTGGCACAGAGGATGGACCAACAGAAGAATAGTGGAGTATCCCAACATCTACTTTAAAGGAGGAGATAGAAGAAATTCTGGATAGCCGTGTGGGAAGAAGTACTCGGAACAGGTAATATGAAGAATATCTGGTTAAATGGAAAGGAAGGCATGTCAAAGATTCTTCCTAGTTGTCTAAGGAAGATGTTAACCATTTGGGTTTTCCTCAAACACTTGAGATGTGACAAGGTCACCTCTCAAATTACCCTTGGTGTTTGATGCAGAAGCATCCAGTGGTGTAAGGGCAATCTTGCATCACCCAAAAAAATGATGATTTTTTTTATGTTCTTTCAATTTTTGTATTTTTTGATACTCAATTACTTGAATAATGATGTAGAACCTTCAGTTTTTCCAACCTGCTAAAAATAGAAAACTACTATTTTTAGAAAGTTTGCATTTGAGCATGTATGGAAGCAAAAAATTACTCAAAGCTTCGGAATTGAAAAATATATAAACTTTGGTGAAGGAATTGGCCAAAGATCACTTGTGGGCTGAAAGATATTAAAGTTTCTAATTCTTTAAAAACCCCTAAAAAAGTTTCAAAGTCAAATATGAGGCACTTAGAGGCCCCATATGGCCCCGAAAATGGGCATAATTTGTAGAGTGGATTCTAAGGGCAATATTGCATCACCCAAAAAAATGATGATTTTGTTTTTTGTTCTTTCAATTTTGGTATTTTTGAATACCCAATTGCTTGAATAATGATGTCAAACCTTTAGTTTTTCCAACCTGCTAAATATAAAAAACTGCTATTTTTAAAAAGTTTGCATTTGAGCACATATGGAAGAAAAAGTTTACTCAAAGCTTTAGAATTGAAAAATATATAACCTTTGGTGAAGGAATTGGCCAAATATCACTTGTGGGCTGAAAGATATTAAAGTTTTTAATTCTTTAAAAACCCCTAAAAAGTTTCAAAGTCAAATATTAGGCACTTAGAGGCCCCGTATGACCCCAAAAATGGGCATAATTTGTAGAGTGGGTTCAAAGGGCATAGATCACTTCACGAGCTTTCCAATGCATCAAACGGTTAGTCAATCAGACACCTGAATCAAAAGTTATGGCTCCTGAAAGTTGACCTATTTTTGGAGGGAATTACAAATTTTGAAATTTTAGCTGCAAGGTGCCAAAAAGGGCTATTTATGACCATTTTTTCGAATCCTTTGGGCAGTAGACAAAGGGTAAAAGTGGTGAGTTAGGAAAAGAATGGAAAATAGAAACCCTAGCATATTTGAATCTACAAAAGGCAGAAGGTTCTAGAATCCAGATGAAGGAAGTTGTAATGTGTTCCAACTTGCTGAGGATTCATCCTCTGATTTGATTCAAGTTTCTATAATGTAATGTGTTGTTTAGTTCAATAAAAGAACATTCCTATTTTCTATGTGCAATTTGTGTTATTGTGTGTTATGAGTTTGACCCCCTCATCATGATCCCATTTAGGAGGCAATCCTTTAGGCATATCCCCAAAAACCATTGAGTGATGATCTATAATTGTTTGTAGATCTGGCTAGAAAGGAACATTTAGCTAATAGGCTGTGAATGAAAACAATTGAGCCACAAATCCATTAGCCCCCTTTTTAAGTTTCATTTGCATTTGATGTGATCTTACCATTTGTGGGGACTTTGCACGCAACCATCTTAGTTCAATTATCCTTCCGTCATAGTGAAATCTCATGAATAGCTTCTAGAAGTTCATCTTAATTGTGCCCAATGTAGTGTGCCATTCTACTCCCAACACAATTAGTGCTACACCCATGGGAATAGAAAACATTGGACAATCAAGTCAATATCCTCTCATGGTCAATTTAATGCTATGGTATTTTCCTAAACAACTAATAGTAATCCCATTTGCAATTCAGACCTAAAATTCTAGAGTAGGATATATAAAACAATTCAGATAGGTAGCTAACTTCTTGTTGATGATGTTATAAGTGCTTCCCAAGTCTATCAACCCTATTAGTTTATCTTTCTTCAATAAACCCACCACCTTGAGAGTTTGTGGGGTGCTAACTTTAGCAAGTGAATGACAAGAAATGATTGGTTAAGTATCTCTTGATTCCTCATCTAATTCTTTGTCACCCTCTAATATTGGTTCCTCCTCTTCTTCCTCACTCAACCCTTCAATATAGAACAATTTCTTTTTAATGCATTTATGTCCTTAGTTATTTTTTCTATCAAAGTTAAAACATAAACCTTTTGCTCTCTTCTCCTAAATTTGTTGTGGTGTCAATCTAGTAAGCCGAGGAAGTGATTGTGTAAGAGTGATTCTATCTCTTATGTTTACAAAACCTTGCCTTTTAGTAGCCATAAATTTTTCCTCTACCTGCCTTGGCATAATCATTACTTGGGACATAGAATTTGGATGGAACATGTGTGACTCATATTTGATGTGATCCTTTAATCCTCCAAGGAATAATTCCATCAAATTTTCTACTACCACATTTTCCACTCTTAAAGACAAGGTTTGGAATTGATGAATATAATCCTTGACTGTACCTATTTGGTTTAATTTAGTAATCTGGCTGAAGTAGTTATCTATAAGATTGTCATTGTAATGTGTAGTAAGTTCCTCTTAGAAAACCAAGCAAGTGACAACACATCGTTTCTTTCTTTTTAGTCACATAGCTAGTGATGCCAAATGAATTGGTCTGGTTCCAAGTACAAGGAAACCATTACCACCTTTTATTAACAAGGAACATGATGGATGCCAAAGAATTACTCCATTTAGTAGAGCCAATTGGTAGGATATTTGCCATCAAACTTTCACATATCTAACTTTCATGTGAAGTGCCTAGGCATAGAATTATTTAGGTGATGATCCATCTTCAGGTCTGATTCAAACCCCAAAGCACCCTTCCCCTTAGGAGATTCCTTTTCCTCCCAGTCTTAGTTGTACGACTCCCTATGTTTGGAATCTTTAGCATGTTGACCATGAACAAATTTTTCCATCATCTTCTCCAACCCTTGCATCCACTCTATCATAAGTAACAATATTTTATTTGTCATCTTGTTGGTTTCTTTTTGAATTTGTTCTATTATAGCTTCACTATCTTTATGAAAAATCTCCTCATTTTCCACATCCTCATTGCCTAGAGATTTTCCAAGTGTGACAAAACTCTTTTTGCCTCTTGTTGCAAGCCCCACCATGATGGAAAAAAATAATTTTACAATAAATCACATAAAACAAGTCCAAATAATCTAAAATTTTTACTGTGACTTACCAGGGCCTATATGTCACTTCCCAGAAGAAATATTCAAGAAATTTTCTGATTTGCAACCTTGAGAGCAAATTTAGTGGAAAACCTAATTTCACATTAACTTCCTTAAGTCTACTATGAATTCCTTCAAATCAAGACTATAGGTATATCAATGCACCCTTGTTCAACCCTCTAGAAATCAAGAAAAAATTCTCTAAAATGAGAGATGCATATGTGCTTCCCAAAATGACCTTCAAAATAATTAAAAAATCACCTTATTTCTTGCTTTTATGGTGCCAAGATCATGCTCTGATACCACTTGTAATGAAACAAATTGCACAATAGAAGAAAATAATATAAAATATGCTAAAAATACTTGATAATATGCCACTTCAAGGGGACAACCACCAAAAGTCTCCAATGAAGAACACAATATGCAATATGATGATAATAAGCTTACCATCAGCTCCTATATATACCTAATTATGTCATGACTACCTCCCAAGCTTAGATACCTAAATTTAACACCTAGAATGACCTAACTACCTCTATATGACTATAATAATTATTATATAACTTAAGTAAGAGTTAAGGTAGCCACAAGTCGACTACTCATAACCTTATGCACATTATAGGATTAAGGACATCACATTCCAACATGCTAAGCCTCATTCATTTGATTACAAATTATAGAATTCAAAAGATATTACAATACAATCCTCAACCTCAACTCCCATCCCAAATCTTTAACTTGACTTCCAACTCTCTCCACTAACTGCACTACCCACAAATGGTTAACAACAATGTTTATATGGTAGTCTCAAGCCTTGTGAATGACCATAGTCATTTGCAAGGTGGCACAAAGATCAATGCCTCATAAAATGTGTAGTTAGCCAAATATGTAGGTGAATCTTTCAAATTGAATACAGTGATGAAGGATAGGTAAAACTCATTGTGTTTCACACTATAAGAACTCCTAGGTCCAATGTATCTAGAAATATATTCTTTTTTCATTGCAAACTTCAAAATGCTACTACAAGCCATGAACAGTGAAACTGAGTGTAAACCTGTCTAGCCTAGTAAGGTTCAAAAACCAAGATATGCCTTTGCAATGATTACAAACTTTTGAAAAGTGAACATGTCATTGAAGGATCATAGTAGAACATATATTCCCAATTGCAAGGTTAGATGTGCATCTACAGTTAAATGTGGTAGGATTTGCGATGACAGACTAGTGACTGAAAAAATACAAATAAACAAACAAAGTGAAAGCAAGATATTTTGGTTGATGCAAGATTGCTCTTACACCCTTGGATTCTCCTGCATCAAGATGCATGCCCAAGTTTTTTAGGAGATTGATAATGAAGGAATTCTGACTAGCTACATGAAAAGGGTTTAAGAACCATAGCATAGTGGCTTGATTTTGCAATAAGGGCCCATGAAGTGTTCTCTTTGAAGATACAACCATATTTTTCCTCTAATTTGGAAGTGTGGCACATGATGGGCATTGTGGCACTTTTTGCATTTCAAATGTTAGTGTAGAAGGATCTGTTGGACTTGTTGATGAAGGTCTGGAGTATGTTGAATGAAGTGTTGTGCTTTATCCACTTCTCATTCCTATGCATGTCTATCTGATGTGGATGGTGCATGGTAGGAGATGTCAAGGGGTGTTGCTAGTTGGAGCTCCAAACATGTTTGGGAAGGACTATGCCTCATAGAACTATGAAGAGCTCCATTGTAGGTATATTGGATGTGTTAGCACCTATATTTTGAAGCCTCATATTTGCAAAATCTTGTCAAATTCCTCAAAATTTTCCTAAGGGGTCCCTATGCCTTTACCCTGATGCATGTTGTTGAACCCCTGAATTTGGCTAAATCTAAAACCTAAAACCCTGAAACCCTAAAAATTTGGCTAAGTCTTAAATCTGATGGATCCTCCAAATTCTAGAATCTACATTATAACTCTTATGGATCCGAAACCACTCTCAAACATCTTGACAGTATATACATAAAATATAACTTAAAGTATAAGAAAGGAAAATACCAACTTATACTTAAATGTTTATTTTATGTATATAATGGTTCTTTTTTCATTTTTTGCACTTTTGTTCATATGGGTTTTTAGGACCCCAGGAACTTTTGCACTAGGTTCTTGTAGGACTTCGGGACCCGCCAGAACTTTTGAACTTTTTCCAAAAGTTATGGGTTCCTCCATGACCCCACAACTCGCCAACTAAAGATCTTCAAAGTCCAAAATCCTTCTGGACACACTAAATTTTCAAGTTGAATTTGAAGGTGCAAAAATTTGAATTTTCAAGAATTTTTTTGAGAAAATGGTTAAGTATTTTATGCAGTTTCATGTCAAACTTTCATTTTGGACCTTGGCCACTTTTGGTTCCAGCAGGACCTTGGGCCCTGCCAGAAATTTGGAAGTTTTTCCAAAAGCTCCTAAATTCCAGGTTCTCCCGCCATCCCACCACCTGCCGGAGGCTAAAAAATGCCCAGAAATGCTAAAAAATGCACCGCCAACTCTCCAAATCACCATTAATGCAAAGTGGGTGGTTGAATTTGATGTTTTTAATGCAATTGGTGGAGTTTTTGGGGTTTTCCCTCCCATTTTTTGATTAGATCTAAGTTGTGAAGGCTATAAATGGAAGATTGAAACTCATTCAAGGGGTTGGTCACCGAACCAATCGTCTAGTCTAGAAACACCTAAGGAAGATTTTTTGAGTATCAAACAAGGTGAAAGTCTTGTCTGAAAGTGAAGGAATGCATCTGATACAACATATGAAGGATTTTCAAAGCACATATGTATATAGTGGTATGTATCCATGATTGTTTGTAATGATTCAGGGAAATTTTTTAGTCACAACTAGGCTTTCCTCTTGCTACATTTGTTGGCATGAATGTAACTGTAGATTTGATGTATGTGACAACATATTAATTCATTGCAAGCATTGTAATGGTAATTTCTATGTTATGTATGGATTATTAAGTATGTCCTTGTATAAGGTGTAATTTGTGGTTTGTATGTAAATGCATATCTAGTTTTGTGGATGTTCTATCAGATGTTTCTCCTTCCTCCTTGCATTCTATGACTTTATTGCCTAATGGAATAGGCACCGGTCCATATCGGGGAAGGATCAAACACTTTTTTAATCAAAATCTCTACCCTTTGTTGTAGGAGTAGGATTAGGTTAGGTTCCACATGTTGTTCATGGTTCTAGTCAATAACCAAGGATAAATCTGAAGTGATACAAAACTATTCTAATCATTGGTGAATCTTGTACATGCATTCCTGCACTATGTATGTTGTGTATGTAAAGATAAGTGGAATCATCTCAAGGAATGTAATATTGTCATATTTGGGTGCAAATGGATGGTGCAGTGATCATCTTAATTAGAGGTTTTAGCAGCAAGCTTACTTTAATCTAGTGACAACTTTTTGGATTAAAGTTGCATTTGGGCATTGCTACAATATTATGAATTCTGGGAATATTTTATACCTCTAGGAATACCCCTCCTAATCTTAACTAATCGCTTGAAGTGCAGAGGAGTCTGCCCACTCTTGTAAGTTGGCCAAAATCGCCCTTAACCTATTGATAAATCTCTTTCAATCACCTTGATGACACCCCTAGCTTGGGTGGTTGAGTAATATTTTAGGGTTTCAGGTTGTAGTAATTTTGGGAACCAACATTTTGGCGCTGTTGTTGGAGATAGATTATTGTTGCATTGGAAAGAATTTGAAGACTCTATTGGTTGGAGAGCCCAGAATTATTTTGCAACCTTGAAGATTGTCACGCTTCAAGGAATTACTCTTTTTTGGAAGAGGTGGCGACTCTATTGTCAAAGAACATGAAGAAATTTGTTGTTTTCTACTATTGGTGAATCAAAGACCCCATTTCAAGGTGTAGCAGTTGGTGAAATAAAGGTACACATGGTGTTCTTCCTAACCTTTGAGGATTGTTGTTCTTGTCATGTTGAAGGAACAAATTTGTATGCCTCTCTCTTTCTTCCCTACATTGTAGAATTCTTTAGTCATGGCCAATTGGTATGAACATGGACACCCTAGGGATGCCCCTTCTTATGCATCTTCTTATGTTGCAAACCCTAGAAACTATCTGGCTTTTGACCATTCTAGCAATGCATATTCTAGTCATGGCTTTGCATGTTATACAAACCAAAACTTATATGCACCCATGCAAAACCAAAATGACTTAGCAATGCAACAATGTGAAATTGATAAGACTAAATAGTTTCTAGAGTCCTTATGATAGCAAGAAGAAGAAACAAAAAATTAGATTAAGCAGCTAGGTTCTAGTGTGCAGTCCAATGCTTGCCCTGCTACCCCAAAAAATCAAATTGCTCAGTCCCTTGCTCCTCCTTTAGATCCAATATACAATCAAGTAGACCTCTCATGTGTTGACTACAAAACACGAGGGATGCCAACCAAGGTCTACAACCAGTTGTCCAAGTTTGATGGGTACAACATTTGGGAAGGGGACACACATATTAATGAATTCTTAGAATTTATGAAAAAATTTCAGTTTGAGGATGAGGATATGTACATGAGATTTTTTGTTAGGTCATTGCATGGAAAGGCAAAAGAATGGATCCAAAATTTTCTAGGGAATTCCTTTGCCTCATGGAATGAACTTGTGGCAGTGTTTGAATATGAATTTGCCAAAGGTCTTGACCATATTGATCTTGTCATAGAGTTGGAAAAAATTAAAAGACAAGAGGGAGAGTCAAGCAAGGATTTTGGTCATAGGTTTTCTATTGCTCTTTCCCATATTCCAAATGATTTCAGACCTAACACTCCCAATTGCATTGATCTATTTTTTGAAGCATATGAAACTGGACTAAGTTATGTGCGGGAAGATTTCAAAATAACAAGTATGCAACAAGCATATTTTTCCCTAGATTCCATGGAGAAGATAAGAGATGACTACACAATGGGTTTGTTATTCACATGTACTGCTGGTAATAAGCATGTTGATTTGAATAATAGTTGTGTGGATAAAGATGATCAGATGAATGAAGCATCAAACTGTGATAAGTGTGTAGTTAGGAGGGTAGACGTAGAAGATGGTGCATCATATGATAGTGATGTAGATGATGAAGACAACATATGCACCCATCTTCGAAGGACAACTCATTAGTTGAAGATGAAAATGATAGAACCAATGATGAATTCTAGCCTAATGTTGAGGTATGTGGCTTGGTGGACAATGAGGAAGGCATGTGCATGAGTGAGCAACAAATTGAATCAGCTTGTGAAGCTAATTATGTAGATTGTGCATAGGTAAATGAAATAGATTGTGAGCAAGGAACTTGTTTCTTGTTTGATGTATTGCCTTATTTTATTCCTATTTGTGATGATGAAGTAATAGATATTTGCTTACATGAGTTTGATGTAGATGTGGTTGCACATGATTGTAACCAATTAGAGATAGATGTCAGTGCGGTCATAAATTTTTAGTTTGATGAACTTTCCCTGGATTGTGAAGATGGTGATCATGTGGATGCATATGAGAACCTATTTATGTGGTGCAAGGTATGTTGTCTTACTCATGTAGAGTGTGATTCATCTGATCCACTAAGAAATGATAGAGAAATGAAGGAAGAAGATATATGTCAGCAGTCTATTTGCAACAGTGAGTATGACACAGCAAATTGCCAGATTGGGCTTGAAACAAAGAGACAATTTGAAAAACATAGTTTTTCACTTGAGGTGTCTCATGATCTTGATTTTTGTGTTGATGGTTTGGATTACAACTTGAGTCATGCATATGATTCAGAAATTGAAAGTTGTAGTAACACATGAAATTTGTGTTCAAGAGCTTGGTGGAGATGCAAATGAATATGAATGTTTCCACTTTGATGTGGGATGTTTATCAGTTCTTGAATGTGTTGGTGTTGTAGTAGAGGTTGAGTCCTTTGTATGGGACATTGATGTGAATGAATAGAAAGGCATGTGTATCTCTGAAATTTAACAGATGGCAGTCCAACCCGAGTTGGAGTCTTTCCAATTTGCTCTACAAGATGAAGTGTCTTCTCTTGTGGATCAGCAGTGCATTCGGGCATAGTTCTCCTTGCCATGTGAATTGGAGGTGTTCTCCTTTTCCCTCAATTTGCATGAAGAGGTCAGCAGGTATGACAATGTGGTAGTTGATGATGGATGCTTCCTTCCATCTATCTCTTTTGATGTTGACTTGGTTCTATATTTTTCACCCCTTGCTCCTGTGAACAAACATGTAGTATGGAATATGTTGAGCACCTATAATTTGTGTCTTCCATATAGTAGTGTTTTTAATGGTGAATTTTCTCTTCATGTCATGTGCAGTAATTGCAAATTGGTTCATGTGAATGAAAGACTTTAGTTGTTGTAGCCAGGTGATGAAAATTGTTTTGGTTTATGAGAGATCAACTCCTTCATTAAGCTTGTCTTTGATAGAGACAAGTAATTTCATTAGTCTTGTGTAGGTTTGACCTGCAAGTGCCTGCAAATTTTGATTATAGTCAACTTTATTTTTGTTCCCTCATACCTATGACTGTATGTTGTCTTGTATATACGCCCTTGTTGTAAATACATTGTTCCCATGTTCATGTTTTCCTTTTGGTCTGCCTAGAGATGTTCTGGATTCTCATTGTGTCAATGTTTAACACACATCCCTAACTAGAGCCAGTTTTAACACCCAAATTTTCAAGCCTCAAATTTGTAAAATCTTGTTAAATTCCTTAATTTTCCAAAGGTGTCCATGTGCCTTTACCCTAATGCATGTTGCTGAACCCCTAAATTTGGTTGTCTAAAACCCTGAAACCCTGAAAATTTGGCTAAGTCTAAAATATGATGTATCCTCCAAATTCTAGAATCTGCATTATAACTCCTATGGATCTGAAACCACTCTCAAACATCCTGACAGTATATACATAAAATAAAAATTAAAGTATAAGAAAGGAAAATAAAAAGAGGAAAATACCAACTTATACTTTAAGTTATATTTTATGTATATATTGTCGATTCTTTTTTCATTTTCTGCCCTTTTGTTCCTATGGGTTTTTGAGACCCGCAAGAAATTTTGCACCAGGCTCCCGCGAGACTTTGGGACCTGTCAAAACTTTTGAACTTTTTCCAAAAGTTTCTAGTTCCTCCACAACCCCACGATCCACTAGCTGAAGATCTTCGAAGTCCAAAATCCTTTCGGACCCCTTGAATTTTCAAGTCAAATTTGAAGGTGCAAAATTTTGAATTTTCAAGAATTTTTTTGATGAAATGGCTAAGTATTTTATGCAGTTTCAGGTCAAACTTTCATTTTGAACCTTGTCCACTTTTGGTTCCGATGGGACTTCAAGATCCGCTGGAACTTTGGAACTTTTTCCAAAAGTTCCTAATCCAAGTTCTACCACCGGCTAGAAGCCCAAAAACACCCTGAAACGTGGGAAATCACACCGCCAACTCTCCATATCAGCATTAATGCAAAGTGGGTGGTTGACGTTGGTGGCGTTGTTGGGGTTTTCCTTCCCATTTTTCCATCAGATCTGAATTGTGAAGGATATAAATGGAAGATTGAAACTCATTCAAGGGGTTGGTCGCTGAACCAATTGTCTGGTTTAGAAACGTCTAAGGAATATTTTTGATATTAAATGAGGAGAAAGTCTTGTCTGCAAGTGAAGGAATACATCTGATACAACATAGGAATGATTTTCAAAGAACATCTGTATATAGTGGTATGTCTCCATGATTGTTTGTAATGATTCAGGGAAGTTTTTAGTCACAACTAGGCTTTCCTCTTGCCACATTTGCTGGCACGAATGTAACTAAAAATTTGATGTATGTGACAACATATTAATTCATTGCAAGTGTTGTAATGGTCATTTATGTGTTATGTATGGATTAATTTATAGTTTGTATGTAAATGAATATCTGGTTCTGTGGATGTTCTACCATATGTTTCTCCTTCCTCTTTGCATTCTATGACTCTGTCTCCCAATGGAATAGGCACTGGTCCATATTGGGGAAGGATTAGGTTAGGTTCTACATGTTGCTTATGGTTCTATTTAATAACCATGGATAAATAGGAAGTGATACAAAACTATTTTAATACTTGGTGAATCATATACATGCATGCTTGCACTATGTATGTTGTGTAAGTAAAGATAAGTGGATTCATCTCAAGGAATGTAATATTTTCATATTTGGGTGCAAATGCATAGATTTTGATCATCTTAATCAGAGGTTTTAATAGCAAGCGTACTTTAATCTATCGACAACTTTTGGGATTAGAGTTGCATTTGGGTATTGTTGCAATATTATGAATTCTGGGAATATTTTATACCGCTAGGAATATCCCTCCTAATCTTAGCTGATCTTGAACTAGGAGTCTACCCACTCTTGTAATTTGGCCAAAATCACCCTTAACCTATTGATAAACCTCTTTTAATCACCTTGATGACACCCCTAGCCTAGGTGGTTGAGTAATGTTTTAAGTTTTCAGGTTGTAGTAATTTTGGGAACCAACAGGATGTAGGGAAAGCTATCATCCCAAGTTCATGGATGTGCACTATTGTGAATGTGCAAGTGTACCAACATGTAATTGACTAATCAGTGTCAGGTAGTACTCATGAGAATGTGCTTTTATAACTCCTTTTCCTATCCCAAATGCAATTCCAAACTGTTGATTTGTACTTAAGACTATTAAAACCTTGTTTAGTTATGTTAAATTGAGATGTGATGCTGTAGTAGCAGTTGTACTTAAAAGGTTTCATATTTTGACCTTAAGCTAACAAAAATGTGTAGAAGTATCTAGTTTTTATGATAGGAACTATTCATTCCAGATAACAAGGTTTTTGAAGACTCCAGAGTAGCTTTTGCCATCTCTAGAGTTGTGCAGAATGGATATGGAAAAGTCTCAAGAATTTTGTAGGACTATGGAGGAATCTCTGAAGCTTAGTCCCATGGAGATACACAGATATACAAGTTGCATCATCTCTAAATTTGTGTTCCACAGTGTTATTGCAGACATCTTCGAAGATGTTGTCCAAACATACTATGCAGTCTTTGGAGCTATTGTTCAGACAGATTGTAGAGTCTCTGGAGCAGTTCTAAGAGTATCTTCAGAGTTCTGCATGAAGGTCCTAGAGTTTTTTTGGAGAAGACTATAGTAGTGGCTCGGTTAAAGAAGGACACATGTTGACTATTTTTGCATGGATCAAGGACTTTTGTCAAAACAATTGTTTTTAGTTATTTCCTTTTTTAGTGGCCTTCACGGTCTGATTAAACTTAAGTTAAAGCTCTTGATTTAAGGGACACCTTTAGTGTCACTTTAAGTCTCTTTAAATTTCCACATGATGATCTTTTGAATGGACAATTGCATGTTTAGAATAGGGAATAAATATCTTTGTATCTAGTGGAGAACTAGGAGTAATATAATAAACTCTAGAGATATTATATTAGTGAAAAAATACTTGATATATATTGCAAGGAAAAAGTAGAATAGATATAGAATAATTTTTGGAAAGAAAAATATATACTCTATTTTTTCTACTTTGATGAAGAATTGGGAATATGAAGCAGGCGGTTCTTTATCTATGTGTTCTGAGGTGTTGAATTAGTTTCTCTTCCATAGGTGTGGAGTAATAGCCCACTCCTACCAAAAGGAGAGAAGGCTAGTATTTATTGATTTGATTTACTACTTTCTTAGATCCTTGAAAATGCTAGTTCAGTTTTATTGCTGTGTTAATTATTAGATCAGATTGTTGTTCTATTTCATTTACTATTTTTCTAGTTTTCTGATAATTAGTTCATTTCAACAAAGTTGTACTTCACTTTCTTAGATTAGATCTTCTCTTTCAGCAGATATTTAAATGCATGATTTTGAATGGATAAATAGGTTTGGTTTTAGAAGGTAGCTTTGGACTATTGGTTATTAGTTCCTACTACAGATAGCCATGGATACACTACCCTGGATTTGACAAATTAATATAACTAAATGCAAGATACAATGACCCTTATCATTGGCCATCTCAGTTTGATTATTGGTCTAAGGAAGGAAGGTTGTAGAGTGGTCCAATTGTGTATCTACTAGGGTCTAGAGAGTTTTCTAGAAAGTGTTGACAAATCTCAAATCGTAGTTAGAGACAATGGATTTCAGGAGACTGAAGTGAATCTACACATGATTGAATAAGACATATGTAGTGTTTGGTATGGTGACAACCTTCTTGTAAGAAACCATGATTAA
This sequence comes from Cunninghamia lanceolata, assembly GCA_027924645.1. Classification (NCBI taxonomy): domain Eukaryota; kingdom Viridiplantae; phylum Streptophyta; class Pinopsida; order Cupressales; family Cupressaceae; genus Cunninghamia; species Cunninghamia lanceolata. Next base: position 1,300,349 of record BSBN01000022.1, read on the forward strand.
TAAAGGGCCCAGGGGTAATTCTTGGGGACAACTTAATCAAAGAGATTCAATTAGGTTAAAGTGCAAAAGATTTGATTTATGATAGGGATTCAACAATATTCAAAGAAAACAATTGAACAATAGAAACATAGAACAAACAATTAAATTTTTACAACAAGAGTATATTATGCTTGGTTTTGTACATGCTCTATGAAAATAGATGTATGGTCTAATATCTATATTGTTCACTCCATTTTCTAACACTAGAAAGAATGGCTATGTACATATTTATACAGGAGGAAAGAATATGAGGCATCAATTGGGACATTGCAATTCATAGTCCCTTTGTAACTATCACAACCTCTCACAACCATCGATGATAGGTTAAGTTGTGTAGTAATGCTAATGTGTAGTTATGACTTGTGGTTTGGACCATAGGTATTGACTAGGATGAGGATCATGTCAATGAAACCATGAAGGTCATTGTGCAATGCTCAATATTTTGTAGTAGAAGTGAGTGACCCAGATACTCCTGAATTATTTGCCCCTCTTTTAAGAGCAATGGTCCCCACTATAGGTAGGTTCAATAAAATATATGGGAACAAACTTGCAACCTCAACTTCTATGAACTATTTTTCTTGTGAAGGAACTTGATCTACTTTGATGATTTGGAAGAGAGGATCTTTTGTTGTCTTTCCTATTTCACCTTGGCATCAATGACTTGATTCAATTCTACTAGAATGTTGCATTTTGGATTGATCTATGTTTGTTGAAGTGTCTTTACAACATTTAAAGAATCCAACAAAGGAGGAAAGTATGGATGCAAGAGTTTTTCATTGAAGACTAGATGCAACTAAGGTAGGAAAGAAGATTAAGCTCAAATGCATTATCTACTACTTTATTAGTGACAATGTAGTGCTTGTATTGAAGTTGACAAGGATTGTAATAAGGTCATATCAATCTTTCCTTCTGTGGGTGTAACCAAACTCATTCACCAACTTAAAAGTTGTGAGGTGTCTTATGTTTTTCATGCAATGTGTGTACTTTGGATTGGTCTACTCCGAAATGGTCTACACTTTCTTCTAAACATGTTAAATGTGCTCAATGAATTGAATAACTTTACCAACTTCCTTTTGAGTTGAAGTAGTTGCTATTGTTAATGGGGAAAAGGATAAGCTATATCAATGGGTGACAATGATTGGAAACCCAAATGAATTTGAAAAGGGTCATGTGCTATAGAGTTATGCAAAGATTTGTTGTAGTTGTGTTGGATGATAAAACTTCATCCCAAGTGTGATGCTTCTTTGAACTATATACTCTAAGTAGGTGCACTATCATCCTATTAACTACTTCTATCTACCATTAATCTAAAGATGGAATATGGCAAATTTTCTCAACCTTGTGTCTAGCATAGACTAAAATGCTTTCTAGAAGGCCCTCAAGAACTTGGTATCTCTATCTGAAATGATGGATTGTGGGATTCCAAAGTGGATTCAAATATGTTGAAAATACATATGAGTTTTTCCTATAGATATGATGGTTTTCTTGTGTAGCAATCAAAATTGCCATTTTTTACAATATATTAACCACTAGAAAAACATGTAATCGTTACCATGTTTGGTTGTAGGGGAGATCAAGAGAGGAAGTCCTTGGAAATAGATTCCCACGGTCTCTTTAGAACTAGAAAAGGTGTATACAAACCTTGTTTTTTGTTGTTTTTCTTGGTAGTCATGCATGGAGTACCTGACCTAATGTATTTGCTAACATCTAACTTGAGGTGTGGCCAAAAAAAATATTTAGACAACACTGTAAGGGTCTTTTCCACTCCAAAATGTCTTACAACCTTGCTAAAATGATCCCCCCAAATTAATTTATGTCTTTATGCCTCATGCAGAATGCACAAGTTCCTAAGGTGGCAGAGAAGTCCATCTTGCAAGTAGAAATCTTGAACTAGTTCACTGTAAAGCAATATTTGATAAATCTCTACAAAATCTTTTTCAAAAGGATACAATTATGACTATGCATAAACTTCATGTCCATAAGCATCAAGAGCAGAGGGAAGAGATTAAACTAGTGAATGACATGTAATTTGCAACTACATTGGCACTTCCCTTCTTATGCTTGATGTTTAGGTGGAGGGTCTTTTCCACTCCAAAATGTCTTACAACCTTGCTAAAATGATCCCCCCAAATTAATTTATGTCTTTATGCCTCATGCAGAATGCACAAGTTCCTAAGGTGGCAGAGAAGTCCATCTTGCAAGTAGAAATCTTGAACTAGTTCACTGTAAAGCAATATTTGATAAATCTCTACAAAATATTTTTCAAAAGGATACAATTATGACTATGCACAAACTTCATGTCCATAAGCATCAAGAGTAGAGGGAAGAGCTTGAACTAGTGAATGACATGTAATTTGCAACTACATTGGCACTTCCCTTCTTATGCTTGATGTTCAAGTGGACTTGTTGAAGATAAGAAGACCATTTTTATGCCTCTTATTGTAATTTGTGTTGTTCTTACTAGAATTGGAGTGACTTGTGATTTGTGTGGATCATAGTATCCTTCCCAAGATATAATGATTCAATGCTTACATGCCTAAACAATGGTATAAATCTCATGATCATATGTTGAGTAGTTTTTGACCAGCACGATGAATGTCTCATTGTGGTAAGCAACTAGATGACCATGTTGAATGAGAATTTATCCAAGTTCATATTTCAATGTATTAGTCTCAATCTTGAATGGTTGTTGAAGATCTATTAGTGTAAGACATGGCATGTAATGTAGTATGTTTTTCAATTCCTTGAATGCTTTATGTTATTGTAATATCCCCTTGTAAGAAGATCAAAATTTCTTAACCTTGCACACAATTTTAACTTCTTAAAGAGAACATTAGTAACCAATAATTCCTTATAACATCATGATATTGCAATTAGGGTTAGTAACCACATAATCATAATCGACATCAAAGTTCATTACATATATGCATTTCACATTTTCTCAGTTCTATCCTATAGAGATTTCCATGATTTACCTTGAGAGAGTCATCCATGAGCCTGATCGCTAATCTACTCTACGCCACTCACCCCATATGAGTTGGGTACGTTAGGGCACTGTTATAACAAGACCCACTGTCATAGGCCCAAGGGTTTCATTGCTACACCTGGCAATTCTTCACCACTTGGCTAAAGGGGCTTCACGTTATGCACCCGATGATACTTCACCCACTTGAGAGTCACCTACTATTAAGACATTAATAATATTTAGGTCTACGCTACCTTAGGCCCAAGGGCTTCATGCTATTCACCTGGTGATACTTCATCTCTTGGCTCAAGGGGCTTCATGCTATGCATCTGGTGATACTTCACCCACTTGAGAGTCACCTAGGTGCTAGATCCTAACTACCTTTCCCTAACTCCACTCTCATACTTGTAGGGTGTGTAGATAGATTAATGCTGAGGATCTTAGTCTCATCCTGGGTATTCCATGTTATGAACTTATAAGATATATCCTTACTATCTCATGATCCACATGGATCATGAGATGATACAATTGGTCATTTACTTGTACTATCTCATTGATTGCCATTCACATTACTTGGCAACATCCAATATGCTTCCTTATAGGAATAACATTCATCATATAAACATTCTTATTCCTTAATCATTCACATTCTATCATAGTTATGAATACTTTCATATCATTAGGATTAGGAGCATTCTTATCTATTATAAATAACATTCTCATCCTATATTAGCATTTTAATCTATTCCATATACTTACTTATTCTATGATAGCATCTTTATCTTATTCATTCTATGATAGCATTTTCAATATATTCTATACACTTGTTCATTCTATGATAGCATCTTATTTTATGTTAGTATTTCATTCTATACATATTTGTTTTATGATAGTATTCTTTTTCTATGTTATAAGCATATGCATTCTATTCTATCATGCTATCTTTACTTCTGCATTATATACTATGATGATCAATTTGATGGAACCATAAGACAGTATTGATGAAGTAAGAATCATACCTTACTCGGCTTGATGGCTGTTTGTAATTATAATTGCTTGTGCTGGTCGATACAGATATAGTAAATGATGATAGAGAATTTTCAGTCTGCTGTAGTTGTTATATACTGCTGGTATTAATAATATATGAGGTGACTCATATTGATAGTCGATTATGAAGTGCTGGGAATAGTGTATGAGTAATTAGTTAATGTTTGTAGAAGCTGATCAATCTGATTGCTAATGCTTCTTGATTTTTTTCTGGATGATACCATTCGATCTCATGGGATTCTCCTCATATACCCCCGATTCTTGGAAGAGCCACACCTCTTCATGAAAAATCACCTCTCTCATAAGATCAGCACCCTTTGTAATATACAACCATTGTTTATTAATTGTCTTTTGTGCTAAGTCTTTTGTCTTATTACCATTTTGTCTTATTCCTTATGCTAGGGGCATTGACTATCTCCTTATGACCGGCACTTATCTCCTCTTATGCTCGTGTTTAGACATATAGTCATTATCATTATGAATGGCATCTTCATGCATACGATGGAGATGATGTTGCTCTCAAATTTGAAGTAATGGAACTATGTAGATTTTATCATGATAATCATGGTTGCATTGCTAACATCATTCCAATCTTCAATTAGAACATGATGATAGAGTGTTTAAGAGACATGACAGGCCTCCCCTCTTAAGATTGCTTGTCCTCAAGAAATGCTCAAACTTGGATGTTTGAGGATCTCCGCTCCTTCCCATGTGGCATCGTCCTCTGGTAGATCTTTCCATTTTATGATGTACTCAAAGATAGTTCTATGCCTCAATCTTCTTTCCCTGGTACCGAGTATTCTTTCTGGTTCAAGGACTAATTGTCCCTCATCATCAAGAGGGGTAGTTATTTACATAGGGTAACCCTTTGTCCAAGCACCTTTTTAAGTCTAGAGACATGAAATACATTATGTATCTTACTACTCCTGAGTACCCAACTCGTAAGCAACCTCACCAATCCTTCTCAAAACCTTGTATGGTCCATAAAATCAAGGTTTTAACTTCTTGGATCTATAAACCTTAATAGAAGTCTGCTTATAGGGTTGCAACCTCAAGAATACCATGTCCCCAACTTCAAAGGTCATTTCAACTCACTTTTTATCTGCGTACATCTTTTGTTGGTTCTGGGCATGATGCAAGTTGTCCTTAAGAGCTCTCACAATGTCTTCGTGTTGTCAAAGGAAGTCCTTAGCTTTAGGTACCCTTCTATCTTGAAGAAGCAAACTCCTAAATGATGTAGTTTCATACCCATATAGGGCCTGGAATGGACTCATCCCAATGGACATATGATGAGTCATGTTATAGTAATACTCTCCCATGTATAGCCACTTAATCCATGCCTTCTATTGTCCAGTAACATAGTTTCTTAAATAGCCTTCAAGCTACTTATTCACTATTTCTGTCTGTCCATCGGTTTGAGGGTGATAACTTGTTTTCGGTGTAAGCTCCGTTCTGGACAATCAAAATAATTCTTGCCAAAATAGACTCATGAAGCGACTATCTCTATCACTGACTATGTTTTTGGTAGCCCATGGAGTCTAAAAATCTCTTTGAAGAAAAGCTCGACAACCTGAGGGGCCTTGTACTCAGATGAGATAGCCATAAAGGGTGCATACTTTGTGAGTCTTTCCACCACCACATAGATGCAATCCCTTCCTTGCACCTTAGGAAGTCTGGTAATGAAGTCCATGGAAATGCTGCTCCACTTTTGTTCGGATATGGGCAACAGTTACAATAATCCTGCCAGATGTGAGTGCTCCACTTTATTCTTCTAGCATATGGTACATTCTTGGACATACTTAAGTACATCCCTTTTAAGCCCTTTCCATGCAAACCTTTCTCTTACCTATTTATATGTCATAGTATCCCGGGTGTCTGGCAAGGGGGTTGTCATGGAACTCCTTTATTACTCGATCCTTCATCTTAGAACCAACTACCAAATATACTCTATCCTTTTAGAGGATGAGGTCCTCTTTCATGGTATAGCCTTCATCTTTTATGTTTCCTTCCATCACATCATTTGTGTATGGATCTTTGACATATTCAGCTATGATAGAGCTCTTCCAATTTGGTGATATACTCGACATGGCATATAGGTGTGGCCTTCGGGATAAAGCATCAGCCACCACATTATTCTTTCCTTTCACATAAGCTATGTCAAAATCATATGCTTGAAGTTTGCTTACCCATTTCTACTGCCTATCATTCAAATCTCTTTGTTCAAGGGAGAATTGCATGCTATTATGGTCTGTTTTGACTGAGAACTTTCCACACACAAGGTATTGCCTGAACTTTGCTAGGGTGTGTGGTGCAGGAGCACCTCTTCAACAAGCCAAATATACATCTGAGGGAGAAGACTAAGGTCTTAATATGTTTCCATATTTTATGCATTTCTATGTTTGTTCATGTTGACATGTAGTCTTTGTGGTTGTGATTTCATGTTTGTAATAAAGACCCCATCATGTGAACCAGTGTTACAAATTTGGCAGCTTGATAAGCCAATTTGAACATCTTGGGCAATTGGGGTATGTTGATGATTAAATCAAGTGTGTTGTGTTGTTAATGTTCTAGGGTGTCTAATTCATGTCGTGTATTAAACATGTGTCATGTAATCAGTTAGTTTTTTGATATTCCGGTTGGAAGATGTAACAACTCCAATTTTTGGTATTCCGGTTGGAACTGAATGGAAAGAAACTATAAACACCTTGAGGACTAGGATCCCAAGGGGGAGAGGATGAAGTTTGATTGAAGAAAATAGAAATTCTATCAATTTGGGTTTACAAATTCTAGGTGCTGTGTAAAATCTCTGTGTATCGAATTGTTCTGTATATATTCTAGTTTTCTGTTGTTAGGATGTGAGATTGAAACCATTCCATTGGTGGATTTCTTTGAAATTAGTGGAATGGATCTTGTACATAGTTTTCTATTTTGTTTTCTTTTTGTTCATGTTTATGGCAGAATGGGACAGAGGATTCGATCTCTAGAAGAGTTGTCGTAGTAGAGAACCTAGCATCTTTATGTGCTAGGGATCGATAAAATAGAGACTGCGAGTTTGGTTGTAGAGGATGTCCTCAGCGTAAGATTTTGGCATTGTTCCATTGGAGATACGTTTCGTATTTATATCGCAATTGTATCAGAGTACAGTTCGTGTATATCCTGTAATTGTGTGTGAGTGACATTCTGTGTGTATACTGCTAAAGTAGATCAAGTTATACAATTTGTGAGTATACGTTAGTTGTATGACAGGAACAATGTATGTGTATACCACAGTTGTATGTGAATGCATTCTGTGCATATTCATCAATCGCATGTCAGAGATTGTATGTTTGATGATGCATTGAGATTATACAAGTATCGAATGATACAAGAAGTGACTGGTAGAAGCGGTAGGGAGAACCGACACATCAGGTCAGTAATGTAATGTATGTGCAAGTTGTACATTGAGAAGATACAATGCGTTAAATACAAGGAAAGACCGACAGAAATGGTAATGGAGACCAGTGATAGTAAAGAATGACTTGCATGTACAACAACAAATGCATATCGGTATATCAGTATAATGGGGTTTGAACTTGCCGATAAGATGTATCTTGCCGATAGAGAATAATCTATGTATTTTGGTCTTATTTGGACCTTGAGGAAGATATTTCAAATTTTTTTGAATGTTTCCATAGAGATCTGCATCAAGTGGTATCAAAGCGAAGGAGTATCCTTTGGGTAGAAGAAGAAGACAAGATGTCAGATGAAGAAGGGTCACAAGAGTACCCCTTGAAGATGACCAATGTTGAGTTGGTCGTTCTAGTGAAAAAGAAATTGGCAGAGAGCAAAGTAGTTAGGGCTTAGAATCAGGCCTTGAGAAATGAGTTAGAGAAGTTGAGGGACAAAGTAGAGAAGGGAGAAGAAGAGTCTGGTGATGACTGGGATGAAGAGAAGTTCCCTAGGTAGGAAGAGATGGAGGTTCCTGCAGACTAGAGACCCTTGATCAATGCCCTCAAATCCATGGAGAGAAGGACCATGGATATGAAACTAGACCTGCTTGTGTTTGCAGGCAAAATGGATCCTGATTCAGTGATGGAGTGGATAGACTCCTTGAATAATTTCTTTGAGACCGAGGAGATACCAGACCACCAAAGGGTGAAGATGGCCCAATCCAAAATGAAAGGGGCTACACTAACTTGGTGGACTTTCATCCAAGATGACAGGGTGAAAGAGGGAAAGAACAGAGTTGCTACTTGGAAGAAGATGATGGCTTTAGTGAAGGAATCCTATGTTCCATTGGATTACAACATCCAATTACAGAAGAGGAAACAAAACTTGAAGCAGAAGGAGTTAGATGTTAGTTCATACATTGAAGAGTTCATGAAACTATGTGTCAAGGCAAAGGTAAAGGAGGGTGAGGACGAGAAGGTGGCAAGGTACCTCAATGGATTGAGGTTTGCCGTCCAGGAAGATTTAAATCTGCATAACCCAGATACAGTCCAAAAGTGCTACCAATTGACACTCAAAGTGGAAGAGAAATTAAAGAGAAGTCAAGAGCAGAATAGTAGAGGAAGAGGGAGACAACAAAGAGGGGGAAGAAGTCCTTTTAGAGGTAGAGGAAATGGATTTGGATACCAAGGTGAATCCAATCAAGAGAACAACAAAGGAGACAACAGTCAAACCCAAGGGGGAAGTTACAATCAAAGAGGAAAATTTAGGGGCAGAAGACCACCATTCAAAGGGAGATCTCAGGGTAGAGGACCTCTCAGATGCTACAATTGCAATCAAGAAGGCCACATAGCCAACAGATGTCCAGAAAAGGCAACAAGTTCAATGGGAGAAAGAAGGACAAATCTAATCCAAGAGTCTGATTGTCAAAGTGTAACAAGCTCAAACACTTTTCAAAGTGTGAATGCTCCTGATAGTTATGGGTATCCTGAGAGAGGAGAAGCTTTGATGATGAGGAGAGCAATGGCCACCATGAAGGTGCCTGACAAAGAACCCCCACAAAGGAAGTCTCTCTTTAGAACTACTTGCAAAGCAGGAGGAAAGGTATGTAAAGTTTTGATTAACTCTAGATCCACTAAAAATTTTGTGCCATTGAAATGGTAGAAAAGCTTAAGCTTAGAAGACTGCCACACCCTTGCCCATACAAGGTCTCATGGCTCACCCAAGGTTAGCAAACAGTTGTGGAAGAGCAAGCTTGGGTGGAGTTTCAAATTGGAACATACAAAGACAGATTATTGTTTGACATTGCCAAGATGGATGCTTGCCATATCCTATTTGGGAGACCATGGCAATATGACTTAAAAGCACACCATGATGGAGTTAGGAACACATATTCAATCACCAAGGATGGTAAGGTGATAGAATTGCTACCATTGATGGAGAATGAGGAGGAATCAAAGAGGAAAGAAGTTAAGGTGATGATGGTAGAAGGTAAACAATTCATGAAAGAGATAGTGGAAGAAGGTGCAGTTGCATATGCTCTAATTCCATGCTTGAAGGTGAACAAGGAACAACAACAAGAAGTCAAGGGGGAGAAGAGGCAAAGGTACATAGATCCGGTTGTCCAAGAGCTATTGGACAAGTACAAAGGCATCATCTCTGATGGAATGCCAAGGTCCCTACCACCTATAAGGGACATCAGCCATTGCATAGATCTGATCCCAGGATCTACACTTCCAAACAAGGCAGCGTATAAGCTTACCCTTGAACAGAATGCAGAGGTAGCAAGGCAGATTGAGGAGTTGTTGGAGACAAGCCTAATTGGCAAGAGTTTAAGCCCATGTGCAGTACTGGCTGTCCTAGCACCAAAGAAGGAAGGCACTTAGAGACTTTGTACTGATTCAAGGGCTATCAACAAAATAACAATCAGGTATAGGTTTCCAATCCCTAGGATAGAAGATTTTCTTGATTGCTTGGGGGGTGCTAAATATTTCACAAAAATAGATCTAACGAGTGGCTATCATCAGATTAGGATTAGGCTAGGAGATGAATGGAAAACTGCATTCAAGACTAATGAGGGGTTATACGAGTAGAAGGTCATGCCTTTTGATTTATCCAACGCCCCTAGTACCTTTATGAGGTTGATGAATGAGGCAATTCATAGGCAAATTTGTCATAGTATATCTAGATGACATTCTAATTTTCAGTAATACAAGGGAAGAACACCTCAAACATATAGACTTGGTCCTCAAAAGGTTACATGAAGAGCAGCTAATGATCAACTTGGAGAAGTGTTTGTTCATGCAGGAGGAGATCATCTATTTGGGTTTTGTCATCTCACAGGGAAAATTAAAAATGGATTAAGAGAAGGTAAGTGCCATATTATCTTGGCCAACTCCTAGAACCATGAATGATGTTAGAAGTTTCCATGGGTTAGCAACCTTCTATAGGAAGTTTATAAAAGGGTTTAGTCATGTTTGTGCACCCATGCTTGATACCATAAAAGGAGGACAGAAGTGCAGATTCACTTGGACAAAGGAGGCAGATGATTCATTTGAAACATTGAAGAAGAAGGTGGCAGAGCAGCCAGTCCTTGCACTTCCTGACTTCAACAAGATTTTTCAAGTAGAATGTGATGCAAGCCACATGGCAATTGGAGCAGTACTCAGTCAAGAAGGTAGGCCTATTGCATTTTTCAGTGAGAAACTAAATGATGCAAAGAAGAGATACTCATCATATGATTTGGAGATGTATGCTCTAGTACAGTCACTCAAAAAATGGAGGCATTACTTGATGCCAAAAGAATTCATAGTGTTCACAAATAATCAGGCCCTTAGTTTCATAAACAGTTAAGAGAAGCTAAACCATAGGCATATGAAGTGGGTGGAGACTTTGCAAGCTTTCACCTTCACACTCAAGCACAAGAAAGGGGTCAAGAACAAGGTAGCTGATGCTTTGAGCAGGAGGGCTCTGACCATAAATTAGATCCAGTTGGAGAGTGTTGGTATTGACTCTATGAAGACCATGTATGATGCTGATGAAGAATTTGGAGAGATCTACAAGGTATTACATACTTCCTTTAGTGACAAATATCATGTTGAGTTCTCTAAATTTTTGATCCAAGATGAATTACTTTTCAAGGGTGGACAGTTGTGTATTCCATGATGTTCTATGAGACTGAATATCATTAGGGAGAAACATTGTGGGGCCATGGCAGGACATTTTGGTCTAGATAAGACTCTTTATCTTGTGAAGAGGCATTACTATTAGCCCAAGTTTCAGTCAGATGTGAGGAGATTTGTGGAGGCATGTGTGATATGTCAGAAAGCAAAAGGGAGATCAACTAATGCAGGCTTGTATCAGCCACTACCCATTCCTTCTAGGCCATGGGAGAGCATAAGCATGGACTTTGTATTGGGTTTGCCTAGGACAACGAAGGGGTATGATAGTGTTTTTGTTATAGTAGACAGATTTAGTAAAATGGCACACTTCTTGCCATGCAAAACCACTTGTGATGCTTCATATGTTGCAGATCCATTTTTTAAAGAGATAGTGAGAATACATGGATTGCCATTGAGAATAGTGTTAGACAGAGATGTGAAATTTATTCACCACTTTTGGAGGACTCTTTGGAGGAAGCTTGGAACCAACTTATCCTTCTCATCAGCCTACCATCCTCAAACAGATGGTCAGACTGAAGTGGTTAACCGTTCATTGGGAAATCTGCTTAGGTGTTTGACAAGGCAGCATGCAGAGAAGTGGGATAACATCCTACCACAAGCAGAATTTTCCTACAATGACACCATCAATAGGAGTACAGGGAAGTCACCTTTCCAGGTGGTATATGGCATTCATCCAAGGGGTATTTTGGAGCTGAGAGATCTGCCTATAGGAGAGTCTATTAGTGCAGATGGAGAAGCTTTTGCATCAGCCATCAAAGAGGTGCATGATCAAGTCAAGACCCAACTCCAACAAACTACATTGAAGTACAAAGCATATGCTGACAAGAAGAAGACAGATGTATAGTTTGATGTTGCAGATTTGGTGTGGGTAAATCTAAAGAAGGAGAGGCTCCCAAAAGGTAAACATACCAAGCTCATGCAGAGGAAGATTGGACCATGTCATATTTTGAAGAAGTGTGGGCAGAATTCTTATGAGATCCAACTTCCTCCTGACCTTGGATTATCACCCATTTTCAATGTATGTGATTTAACTCCATACAAGCATAATGCAGATGCAAGACAGGAAACATTACAGGGTACGGAAGATGATGATATTCCTAAGCATGATCCACCAAAATTGAAGAAGATTTTAGACTCAAGAGTGGCAAAGAAGACAAGGAATAAAGAGTGCATGGAGTACTTGGTGGCTTGGCACGGGAAACCTGATTCAGAAGTAGTTTGGATGACTGAAGATCAGATCACAAACCATGGTATAGACCTTCAGACTCTCATCTCAAGTGGGCTTGAGATTTCTTCTCCCGAGGAGTATGGTGCAGGAGCACCTCTTCAACAAGCCAAATATACATCTGAGGGAGAAGACTAAGGTCTTAATATGTTGCAATATTTTATGCATTTCTATGTTTGTTCGTGTTGACATGTAGTCTTTGTGGTTGTGATTTCATGTTTGTAATAAAGACCCCATCATGTGAACCAGTGTTACAAATTTAGCAGCTTGATAAGCTAATTTGAACATCTTGGGCAATTGGGGTATGTGGATGATTAAATCAAGGGTGTTGTGTTGTTAATGTTCTAGGGTGTTTAATTCATGTCGTGTATTAAACATGTGTCATGTAATCAGTTAGTTTTTTATATATTCCGGTTGGAAGTTGTAACAACTCCAATTTTTGGTATTCTGATTGGAACTAAATGGAAAGAAACTATAAACACCTTGAGGACTGGGATCCCAAGGGGGAGAGGACAAAGTTTGATTGAAGAAAATAGAAATTCTGTCAATTTGGGTTTATAAATTCTAGGTGCTACGTAAAATCTTTGTGTGTCGAATTGTTCTGTATATATTCTAGTTTTCTGTTGTGGGGATGCGAGATTGAAACCATTCCACTGGTGGATTTCTTTGAAATCAGTGGAATGGATCCTGTACATAGTTTTCTATTTTGTTTTCTTTTTGTTCGTGTTTATGGTAGAATGGGACAGAGGATTCAATCTCTGGAAGAGTTGTCACAGTAGAGAACCTAGCATCTCTATGTGCTAGGGCTCAATAAAATAGAGACTACGAGTTTGGTTGTAGAGGACGTCCTCAGCATAAGATTTTGGCATTGTTCCACTGGAGATACATTTCCTGTATATATCACAATTGTATCAAAGTACAGTTCGTGTATATCCTACAATCGTATGTGAGTGACATTCTGTGTGTATACTACTAAAGTAGATCAGGTTATACAATTTGTGAGTATACGTCAGTTGTATGACGGGAACAATGTATGTGTATACCATAGTTGTATGTGAATGCATTCTGTGCATATCCGTCAATCGCATGTTGGAGATTATATGTTTGACGATGCATTGAGATTATACAAGTATCGAATGATACAAGAAGTAACCAGTAGAAGTGGTAGGGAGAACCGGCACAGCAGGTCAGTAATGTAATGTATGTGTGAGTTGTACATTGAGAAGATACAATGCATTAAATACAAGGAAAGACCAACAAAAATGGTAATGGAGACCGGCGATAGTAAAGAATGACTTGCATGTACAACAACAAATGCATATCGGTATATCAGTATAATGGGGTTTGAACTTGCCGATAGGATGTATCTTGCTGATAGAGAATAATCTATGTATTTTGGTCTTATTTGGACCTTGAGGAAGATATTTCAAAATTTTTTGAATGTTTCTGTAGAGCTCTGCATCAGTGTGCATAATGGGTAGCATCTCCTTATCATATGTTGAATAGAGTCTCTCGGCTACTGTCAACTTGTGGCTCTCAAAGGCTATAGGGTGCTTGTTTTGCATGAGAACCGCTCTAATGCTTTCACCAGATGCATCATACTCTAGCTCCAATGACAATGAGAAATTAGGAATGGCTAACACTGGGCAACTACTCGTTACCTCTTTCAACTCCTCAAAGGCTCTCTGTGCTACATCATCTCAATGGAATAGTCCTTTCTTGGTTAGGTTGGTGAGAGGAGCCACAATCTTGGAGAAGTTCTTGACAAACCTTGAATAGTAGCTTCATAGCCCCAAGAATCCTCTTAAGTGGGTTAGGGTTCTTGGCCTAGGCCACTCTCTTATGGCCTTAATCTTCTCCTCATCTACCTTTACTCCTTTGACACTAATTTTATGCCCCAAGTATAGAATCTCTTCCATCCCAAATTCACATTTAGAGACCTTTGCATAAAGTGATTCTAGTTCGAGGATGGATAAGACTTCTTTAATATGCTTTAAGTGCTCCTCCCAGGTTTTACTATATATCAAGATATCGTCAAAGAATATCAATAGGAACTTTCTAAGCTGCTTTCAGAAAGTGTGGTTCATACATGATTTAAATGTTTTCGGAGCATTGGTTAGTCTGAGCGGTAAGACTAAGAACTCAAAATGGCCATAGTGACACCTAAAGGCCCTTTTGGGAATGTCTTCCTCTCTCTTCTGGATTTGGTGATATCTGGATCGTAGATCAATCTTCGAGAAGTACTTGGCTCCATGTAGTTCATCAATAACTTCATCCACCCTAGGAATATGATAGCGGTTCTTTATTGTTTGTTTGTTCAAGGCTTGGTATTCAATGCACATTCTCATAGTGCCATCTTTTTTCTTTACTAGGACTACCGACGAGGTGGGGCTGGAGCTAGGCTGTATGTGAGCCATCTCTAGGAGCTCATTTATGGTTTTTTCTATCTCCTCTTTAAATTTTTGAGGATGGCTATAGGGAGTTGTAACACCTTTCTCAAGTTCTATAATATGTTCGAATCCTCGTTTTGGGGGTAGGTCGGGGGGTATTTCTTCAAACACCTTTTTGTGTTTCTTAAGAATTGGTTGGATATCTACATGTATGGCTTTTCCCAATGGGGTTGATTTATCTAATATCATGCACTGTGCTACCCATTCTACTTGGTTATGCCGGAAGGTTCTTTCCATTATTTTTGAAGAGATCATCCTAGGTTATCCATCAGACAAGCCATGTAAGGTAATTTTCTTTCCTTGGCATTCGAAGCTAAGTTCTAATTTAGGAAAGTCTAAGGTGAGACAACCTAATGAATGTATCCATGGTGTGCCTAAGATCACATCTGTGTTACCCATATTAACCACATAAAAGGCATCTTGGATGGGATGTTTTCCTAGGGTCAGATTTAATTGTGGTAACATTTTAGAGCAACTAGTCATAGACCCACTGGCTAAAGATACATTAAAGCCCTCAAAGTCTTGGGTATCAAGTTTTATTCGTTTGGCCAATGCTTCATCTATGAAGTTATGGGTGGCCCCACTATCTACTAGGGCAGTTATTTTTCTACTCTTAAGAGTGCACTTAAGTCTAAAGGGGTGGTGCTTTGAGATCTTGGATATAGCCGCTATTGACACTTGTTCGGAAGGGTCACATTTCCTTCTCTTAGTGGGGTTCTCTTCTATTTCCCCATCGGACGAGGCTTCTATGTTGCAAACTTGCCCACATTTGTGCCCTAGCCCCCATTTCTCTTTACATTTAAAGCATAGGCCTTTCTCTCTCAAGTCACCCTTTGTTAGACAAACATGCCCTGGTTTCCATGGTTCTCCACACTTGTAGCATGAGTTTTTATCCTTTCCTTCATTCTTTCGGTGGAATGATTTTTGGAATTTACCCCTTTTAGGAAAGGGTTTGGTGTAAGGTTTTGGTTTCTTATTTTTTTCCAGTCTAAGTGTCGTGTCTATGGCATCCTCTAAGTTTATAGGTTTGAAGGCACTCACTAGATTTCTTAAGGATTCATCCAAACCCTCAATGAACAGGTATGTGAGTCGGTCCTCTTCAACCCATGAAACCCTTATGGATAACTTCTCAAACTCTTGGATGTATTCCTTCATAGTCCATGTTGCTTCAAGTGTGTTAGTTCCTTGAAGTCCTCTTGCAGGTGTATTCTATCAAACCTTTTTATGAACTTACGGGAGAATTCTTCGTAAGATGTTATGTTTTGGTGGCCTTGGGTATGTTTTCCATCGTGCCACCACTCATATGCCAACCCTTCCAAGTGTAGGATGGCAAATTGCAAGGAATCCTTATCAGTCATCGGACTTAAATGGAAGTAATCATTGAGCTTATGTATCCATGCATGGGTGGAGATCTTGTTGGAGCCATCAAAATTGGGTAGATAGACCTTGTTTTCTTTGTGCTTTAGATATTTGTTCATAGGTCTTCTTTCCTTCCTAGCTACCTCATTTCTTTTCAAATTGCTATAGTCATTAAAGGATACCACTCTCCTTACTTTTGGTTCCAAACTTGCATAAGCTTACACTATATCATCCGTACTCATTGAATTCAGAGTAGACTCTTCTGCTCTTGATGTTTCCTCTTCGAGAAGAAAGGATGGCATGGGAACCCTTGGGATTGATGAACTAGTATTTCTATTTTCAGAGTGGTTGGATCCCACTTCCCTCCCATTTGTTGATTGATTTCTCAAATTTTCCATGGTGTTTCCCATGTTTTGCAATGCCTGTAGAAGAGCTTGAGTGGTTCTTTTCTATCTTTCATTTTGGTCCATCATATTCTTGGTAGTGGTTTCCATAAAGGCCATCAACTCATTGTTAATTTGGCCCTCCATGTTGTTGTTGTTTCATTTGGGATACCTCCTTGTGTAAGCTTGCATTTAATTCTCGCACAGGATGGCAGGATGATAGCTCTGATAATATCCCCTTGTAAGAAGATCAAAATTTCCTAACCTTACACATAATTTTAACTTTTTAAAGAGAACATTAGTAACCAATAATTCCTTATAACATCATAATATTGCAATTAGGGTTAGTAACCACATAATCATAATCAACATCAAAGTTCATTACATATATGCATTTCACATTTTCTCAGTTTTATCCTATAGAGATTTCCATGATTTACCTCAAGAGAATCATCCATGAGCCTAATCTCTAATCTACTCTACGCCACTCACCCCATATGAGTTAGGTACATTAGGAAATTGGTGTAACAAGACCCACTACCGTAGGCCCAAGGGTTTCATTGCTACACCTGGCAATTCTTCACCACTTGGCTCAAGGGGCTTCACGCTATGCACCTGGCGTTACTTCACCCACTTGAGAGTTACCTACCATTAAGAATTTAATAATATTTAGGTCTACGCTACCTTAGGCCCAAGGGCTTCATGCTATTCACCTCGCAATACTTCACCTCTTGGCTTAAGGCACTTCATGCTATGCACCTAGTGATACTTCACCCACTTGAGAGTCACCTAGGTGCTAGATCCTAACCGCCTTTCCCTAACTCCACTCCCATACTCATGGGGTGTGTAGATAGATTAATTGTGAGACTCTTAGTCTCATCCTGGGTATTCCATGTTATGAACTTATAAGAATTATCCTTACTGTCTTGTGATCCCCATGGATCATAGATGGTACAATTGGTCATTTACTTGTACTATCTCATTGATTGCCATTCACATTACTTGGCAACATCCAATATGCTTCCTTATAGGAATAACATTCATCATATAAACATTCTTATGCCTTAAGCATTCTCATTCTATCATAGTTATGAATATTTTCATATCATTAGGATTAGGAGCATTCTTATCTATTATATATAACATTCTCATCCTATATTAGCATTTCAATCTATTCCATATACTTATTTATTCTATGATAGCATTTTCAATATATTCTATACACTTATTCATTCTATGATAGCATCTTATTTTATGTTAGTATTTCATTCTATACATATTCGTTTTATGATAGTATTCTTGTTCTATGTTATAAGAATATGCATTCTATTCTATCATGCTATCTTTATTTCTGCATTATATACTATCATGATCAGTTTGATGGAACCATAAGACACTATTGATGAAGTAAGAATCATACCTTATTCAGCTTGATGGTTGTTTGTAATTATAATTACTTGTGTTGGTCAATACAAATACAGTGAATGATGATAGAGAATTTTTGATTTGTTGTAGTTGTTATATGTTGCTGGTATTAATAATATATGAGATGACTCATATTGATAGTCGATTATGAAATGCTGCGAATAGTGTATGAGTAATTAGTTAATGTCTGTAGAAGTTGATTGATCTGATTTATGATGCTTCTTGATTTTTTTGGATGATGACATTCGATCTCATGGGATTCTCCTCATATGCCCCTGATCTTGGAAGAGCACACCTCTTCATGAACAATCGCCTCTCTCATAGGATCGGTGCCCTTTGTAATATACAACCATTGTTTATTAATTGACTTTTGTGCTAAGTCTTTTGTCTTATTATCATTTTGTCTTATTCCTTATGCTAGGGGCATCGACTATCTCCTTATGACCAACACTTATCTCCTCTTATGCTCATGTTTAGATGTATAGTCATTATCATTATGAATGGCATCTTCATGCATACGATGGAGATGATGTTGCTCTCAAATTTGAAGTAATGGAACTCTATAGATTTGATCATGATAATCATGGATGCATTGCTAACATCATTCCAATCTTCAATTGGAATGTGATGATCGAGTGTTTGAGAGACATGACAGTTGTGGGGTAAAAGCACAAAGCTGTGTCACACTTATATAAAGGAAACGACCAACACTGATCTAAATTTTTAACCTGAATCACTATAAAGTGACATATATTTTGAATTTTGAAATGATATAAACTAATGAAATGTTTATTTTTTTATTGTATTTTATGTTTGTATTTTTTTTATAAAAATTAAAAATATATTTGAATATTTTTTTTTGTAAAATTGACACTATAATTTAGTTGCTGATAAAATGTTGAAAAATGAAGTTAAATGGGACGTCTCTCTTTATATAGTAAATTTTATTTTTTTCCTTCAATTTTTTTATGTAGTTATAACTTGAAACTTTAGTGCATGAATTTATTTTTTCCACATTTTGATAAATATATATTTTTATATAAATATTAAAAGTTGTATGTACTGAAAACATAATTATTTCAATGGGATGTCATCTTTTGTCTTGACTATTTATCCAAAATAGAAAAAATTATATCATCTTGACATGGAATCTCTTCTCTAGTGCATCATATTTTTTAAAATTTTTTAATAAACTTTAGTATTTTTTATTGATAAGACAACCAACCTTATATTTTGGTGCTGATGACCTAGTTTAAGTAAAAATAAAATATAAAATATAAACAATAATTAAACTATTAAAAAATCATATTTTTGAAAACTACACTTACAAATCTACAAAAGGGTGTTTTTAGAATTTTTTTAAAAAATATTTACATGAGTTGGAGTTGTTGAAATGTCAACTTTTTTGAACAATTTTGTTTTTTTTGGTAAATTGGCCCCCAAGTGGTGCTACATATGTATTTAGTGGACACTTCTAGTTGGAAAAGTTGTGGCTCATATCTAACTTAGGTAGAATGAATCTCACTAGACCATATGTTTGACAAAAAATGACTTTTAGTTGGAAATGTTTAAATTCGCTTGTGCTGATAAGTTGGCCAAAAGTGTGACATGTAGTTGTCTAGATGAATCTTCAAGCTTTGGTGCCACCTTTGTTAATTATTTTTGTTGCCAAGTTACATGTGAGAAACAAAGTACAACCTCCTATAGAAGTTTGCTAACCCCAAGAAGTCGTAGAGCTTCATGAGATTCTTTGGTTGTGGTTAATCCTTGATGACTTGAATCTTAATTGGGTCCACATGCACTCCCTATATGTCTACAATATATCCTATATATTGAATTTCCTTTCTAGTAAATGAAGACTTCTCCATGTTTGCATACAACTTGTGTTTCTATAAACTATCAAGCACTTGCTCAATATGGTGTAGGTGTTCATCCCAAGTTTGTTGAAAATGGGATGTTATTAATGTAGATTGTGCAACATATGAAGTGGTGAATGCCCTAAGTATAATATTCATCATCTTCATAAATATGGTTGGAGCATTTGTTAGGTTGAAGAGAATGACTACCACTCAAACAAGCCTTCTCTTTCCTTAAAGGTTGTCTTCTAGATGTCAGTGTGCTCAACAAGAATCTAATGGTACCTATACTTAAGATCAATATATTCTTACCACATAGTTGATCCAACAAGTCCTTATTTCTTTAGAGTGTAGCCATTCTTCAAAGAAATTTGTTAAGAGCTTTGTAGTCAATGCACAACCTCCATGTGCCATCTTTCTTCTATGCAAGAATAATTGGGTTGCCTTAAAGTGATGAGCTCAGTTTGAAATGTCCCTTGTCCACAAGCTCATGGATTTGTCACTTGATCTCCTCATTCTCTAGAAATGATCTATGGTACAAAGAAACATTAGGTCAAGGTAGTTGAGGAATCAAATCAATGGCATGCCTTACCACACAATGCGTAGGTGCTCCTTTTGATGGCTGAAAGATATCCTTGTATTATACTAGATTGTAGTTCAACTCTAAGGTTTTTATCAATGTTACTAGAGGAGTTGTGACATGTTTTGTTACCATAAAGATATTTTTACATTCAAGTCTACCCATCAAAAGGATAAATTTCTTGCTATAACTATCTTTTACATTACTTAGTGCTAATGAGTGAAAGTTTTGGTACTACCTCTAGTATGCAGTATTTGTTATCACCAAAATCTATGACTACATTCCTTGGATTTGCATC
Source organism: Cunninghamia lanceolata (assembly GCA_027924645.1). Classification (NCBI taxonomy): domain Eukaryota; kingdom Viridiplantae; phylum Streptophyta; class Pinopsida; order Cupressales; family Cupressaceae; genus Cunninghamia; species Cunninghamia lanceolata. The sequence continues at coordinate 1,321,085 of BSBN01000022.1, forward strand.
ATAGACTACAATTTTGATGATAAAGATGTGGTTTCCCAAGAAAAAATATCACATACCTCTAATGGTGCAATGTCACAAAGGACTATATCTTTAAAAGGCATGATGTTGCACACTAGTTGGCATTGTTGAGTGTTGTGTTTCTCGAAGCCCACATGGAACCATCTAATCAAGCCATGGGTAAGGTGTCAATGGAAAGTTCAATCTCCATATAATTTAGGGGAAACCAGGTTCTTTTGACTTCCATTGACAATTATGAAGTGCATCGATTGTCCATTGATCCACCTTTGAGAGTGAAATAATCTTTCTACTTCATCAATGTTTTACAAGGGGAGTAGAGATGTTTGTGGTACCTACCATGGAACGAGGCTTGGTCTTCATGATTTTCTTACCTTTGTCTTGTGTTGTGATATTGTTTGTTACTTATATCTCAAGCTATGCAAATAGAGTCTTCCTAGCATGATATTCTCCTATGGAATGTGTGCTAGAATTGTGAACTATGCACCATTTGTTGATCTTGGACTACTTATTGTAGACACCCTAAAATGACCAAGTCGTTGTATCACTTGCATTTCGTCTAATCTATAGCATCACCTGCATTTCAACATTAATTAAATAATCTAATTATTTAATTAATTTCATCAAATTCTTCCACAACTTCAAAATTCAACATTAATTAAATAAATCCCCTTTATTTAATTAATTTCAGCAAAATCAACCTTATTCTTCCATTAATTAAATAATTTATATTATTTAATTAAATCATTATCCTCTTTCAAATTTCAAGTCTTAATTAAATAATTTATATTATTTAATTAAATCATTATCCTCTTTCAAATTTCAAGTCTCCATTAAATAATTTTAATTATTTAATTAAATCATTATCTTTTGTCCAAATTTCAAGTCTCCATTAATTAAATAAATCCCATTATTTAATTAATTCATCACAAATTCCCTCTTATCTACAATTAAATAATTTCCAATTATTTAATTAAATCAAATTCATTCTTCCAAATTTAAATAAATCAAATCAAATTTATTTAAATTCTCTCAATCTCTAAAAATAAGATAATTCAAATATTTTATTTATTCTTCCAAATCATGCACAATAATTAAATAAATCTATTTATTTAATTTGCTTTCTTATCTACAACTATCTTTCAGATCTTCTAAAAATAAGTCTTCTTCTCCATGCACTCACAAAATTAAATAATTTATTATTTAATTTCTCTCAAATCATGCAAAAGCAAATCTAAAGTTGAGTTATCTATTCACTCAACCTTGTTTTTATCAATTTCTCTTAAATTAGAAAAAAACTTTCTAATTTATGAAAAGCATGTCTTATCTTTAGAACAGAAAGTGTGACACTTGTCTTCTTCTTATTCGTTGCACGTTCCTCAACTGTTCTCCTCCATTGATTCTTCTGAATTATCTAGACCGTTGATCGATCTTCATTGAAACCTATATAAACCCCCCTCATCTCCTTCATTGAGCCTCTCTCTTCGATCTTATTCTCGGGCATACTTAACAGCGCTTTGAGCATACAAACGCGTCGATTGAGCAACCTCACGATCTCTTAATATTGATCTCTTGAGCAAACTACTTGCTTGTTGTAGCTATGGTTTCGCAACTTCATTGAGCAATCTACACTTCTCCAAAAGGAACAATACAGATTTTGGTAGGAGCTTTCATTTTTCTTTGATTTGATGATATTGGCTTTTACTTAGATTGGTTCACTTTATGTGATTGGTTTTGGTTGTATTAGTTTTGATTTAATTAATTTTTCCTTATACACATTCTGGCACGCCCGGTGGGACCCACTAATCTCTCTTTTTCTTTGAGAAATTAATTTTTTTTGAAGTTACAGTACGGTACAGCGTAAGAGACACAGAAAATCGCTTTTGGCAGTATCCTAAAACGCTTCTGGAGATACAGTACAGCACCCTCGGTTGATTCTGCGGTGCTTATGGTAGCGCAGAGAAGCACTTTTTGTAACACAAAACGATGCTCTTGGTAGTATCGTTAAGCACTTTTGGCTAATTAGGTTTTTTGACTTCGGTTGGTATTTTTTGCAGGATTTTATTCGTTACATATCTTTTGATTTGTCTGACAAGCTATTGTATTTGTCTTTCGACCCTCTTTTGATACTTCCTAAGCTAACTTATTTAGGGGTATCTTCGATATTTGAGTTAATCTATTGTGTTACTACACCTTCTGAGTTTTCTGGATTTCACAATACAGATCTATCAGATATTACTTCTCAGAATAGTAGATCAATCATGAAATCCCATTTGGATTTGGTTATTTTGACAAAAGCTAACTTTTTTGTGATCTGAGACAGTGCAGCGCATTTGGCTTTACATTATCACGCTTTCGGAAGCACAGTACAGCGCTTCTGGATCTGGTTTGACGCTTCTGGTAGTATTGTACGACGCTTTGGGTCTGCATTACATCACTTTTGGAAATACAGTGCAATGCTTCCAGTATAACAGTTACTCGCTTTTGGTCAAAATTGATTTGTTTTTGCTAACTTGTGAATTTTTTTGGAACTAACTGACTTGTTGCAGCTTCTTATTACTCACATAGAGCAAATAGGTGTTTTTAACATGTTCATGTAGGATGAGCGTTGAAGAAATCTTGATTTATCTCACTAAGTCTTAGAAACACATTGCCTTCTTAAAGGATAATTGAACAAATCATTTCGACAATTTAAGTCTTAGGAACATACTACTTTTCTTAAGAGACAATGGACATGTATGCGAAAACACCTCAATTTTCTAAGGGACAATGGACATGAATGCCAAACACTTCAATTTCATAAGGGACAATTGACAACTACAAACGTGTGTGTGCCTAGTTTAGTTGCACCTTATTTTTCTTATAACGAGACAATTGAACCTTTGTTTGACATGCTTGCTCTTACTTTTCAGTACTTCCTTTAGAAGGGCCTGCTTTTGGATTGCGCTTCATCCAAAAGGGATGACCCTAAGTGGAGTTTTCCTTTGAACCACTATATAAGAGGGATAAGGCGAAAGCTAAGTCCTAACCGATGTCAGCCTTACCTTGTGGTGCCAAACTGAAAAGAGGTGTACTAGTTCTTTGTGGAAACAATTTTCACATTGAGCAAAGTGTTTGATACTCTTAGTAGGATTGGTTAAATCTTTTAGTAGCTTATCGCATTGCTTGTAAGGCGTTGGTCCCTCAAAGTTACTAAGAACCATTTTAGATAGTGACTACCTGACCTACCTTCGAACATTGCAGTAATCATCAGTGCAAGGGGAATCGATTTAAGCCCTTAAGACACTCACCATTGGCTCCCTTGAGAAGAGATAGTATTCCCTTGGCCATAAAGCTCTTGTGACCTACTTGAGCTTTCCAAGGGGAGGGTGAGATATCCCTACCTATCGTCTCTCACAAAGATACAAAATATCTGACACCTTTATGGAATGATATTTTTATCGACGGAGTATTAAGATGTGAACTGATCTACTACAATGAAACCTTGTCTCTAGGGATAAAAAGTGCTTGATTATTTTGTTTGCAACTATCTCATACCTGTGGAAACATTGGGCTTTTTGTGAGCCTCGAACATACACTATATGTTGTGTTAGTCTTGTTTTTGGTTGCCAACTTTGTTTGCTGTGTTTTCTCTTGCCAAAACAACCAAATACAATCAGAAACAGAAAATTTTTGCACCAGACACTACTTCAACGCCTTTGGTATTACAACAGCTCACCCTTGGTGGTACAGTAGCTCACTTTTGGTCTCCGTAGCTCGCCTTTGGTATAGCAGTACCTTGCCTTTGGTAGCTCAGTCCATCGCCTTTGGTATAATAGTAGCATGCTTTTGGTTGCACAGTCCTGCGCCCTTGGTCAAACAGTATAGCGTCTTTGGTCCAGTACATTGTGCATCAAAGTTTGTCTTTTTTTTCAAAGCACAAGCAGAAACCCAGCATTACCTTTTTTGTCCTAGTGTATTCCATGGTAACCACTAGGCTCCAGCAAACTATGAAATCCAAGCAAGTTGTCCCTAGGAAGCGCAAGTCGCCTCCTCACACACCGCAATCGGGCCATCTCAACATTACTCCCAAGGTCACTCCTAGAACACCCGCGAAAAAATCCACCACTTCTCCAAACATGCCGCAGCTTGACCAACCTAACAATCCTCAAGAAGGTAGGATCCCCTTGATAAGTACACCTCAATACACCACCGGCATGCCTCCAGATTTTGTCCCTCAAGGTTATATTGTAGATCTAGCCCCATCTCAAGAAGAGCAACACTTTGAAATAGGTTAATCCTCTCAAGAAGATGGGCAAGATCTTGATGAATTCATACAAGAGCCTAGAGTCGTGGCCGCCTTTGACAAAATCCTTAGTGAGAACCAAGATCATTTCTTTCATTTACTTGCAGAGCAAGGGGCCAAGTTACATCAAGATTTTGATTTATCCACTCTCAAGGAGACAAACAACACCCTAAGTACCACACAGGTGGTCCAAACCATGTCAACTATGACCATGCCCTTATCTGAATAGAACTCGCAGTATAGGAATCCCCTTTATCAAAACCCAACAGGAGAGAGGGCCGTATCACTGCTTCTGACTCCTATGGAGATCTACAAAAACCAACAAGAAACTCTCCAACATCAAGTAGAGTTAGCTATGCAAGCCACCTTAGCTCGATCGAATATGCAACCACCTCCTAAAGTGTCCACACCAATCACAAGTGGAATCTTGGTTACCCCATCACGAATAGGTTTCCCACCAAATTACAATCCAGGGAACAACTATGTAGCCATGCAATAAGGGTCTCAACAAATACCACCTCCCATATCATCAAACCTTCATGTCTCTCAACCAATTAGAGTCATGCAATCCCAACCACAACATTCTTCTACGCTCATCATCAATCCACCTCAACCATCGCAAATCACTTCTACCTATGTCCCTCCTCTGCTACATTCATCATCGCTCAATTTCTTCAACACCTTGCCTATCCACCATCAACATTCCCAACATCAAGTTTCCCAAAGCTATGTGCCGCCATCGCAATCTAAACCCACGCACTTTAGCTTTCCTCCAACCAATACTTTTCTTCAACCATCACAAAGCCAACATTCTTACCTAGCGCCACCTCCACCTCTGCCGAATCAAAACATCCAATTCCAAGCAAATCTCTACCCAACGTACAATGCTTACGACCCTTATAACACCAGTGCTCATGGCTTACACTACAATCTTCCGCATGGGCAACCGCAACCACTTCTAGGACAACAAGAGATGTTTCCAACCCCTCCCATGGTGATGGAGCTCAAGATAGCGGAAGTTCAACAACAACTATCTAATCTTACGTTTGGCCACACCAAGAAGACCTTCTCTTTAGAGGAAGTGTGTCCTTATCCTTTTGATCGGTCATTACCAATGATCCCTTTTCCTCAAAATTTCACTATTCCCAAGTTCGATAAATACAAAGGAAAAGGTGACCCAAAAGACCATCTCAAGGAATTCTATCTTGCTTGCTTCAAGGTCTCACATAACGACACATATCTTATGCGTCTCTTTCCTTGAAGTCTTGGAGGTCAAGCTATAGAATAGTTCTCACACTTACCCACGGGAATTAAGTCTTTTAACGAGCTAGCAGAGAAATTTGCCACCCATTTTTCTTACAACACAGAGCATGAGATTTCCATGACCGATCTATGCAACAATAAACAGAAAAATGGTGAAAATTTCATTTCTTTCCTTCAATGATGGAGACAAATGGCTAGCAAATTTCCTTTCAAGATTCCTGAGAAACAACTTGTTAGCATATTTGTGCAAAACCTCAACCAAGAGTTAGGTTTCCATTTGCAAATTCTTAGTGCTATAACCTTTGACAAAATCACATACAAGGGAATCAACATTGAAAAGGCCCTCATTGCTAAGGGTGTGGTCAAAATCTTCAAAGACACGAAAGACAACGCTCCTCATCAACAATCGAACGATAGACCTAAATTTTGGAATAAGAACAAAACGTGGTCAACGATGGGGTGGTCAATTCTAAACATGTCCAAACATTGCAAACATCGCTGCAGCTCTCCAAACCAAGTCAAGCTCCACCTCAACAATAGCAACAATAGCGGCAACCATATCAAAATCAACAACAACGACAACAAGAGTGACCTCAACAAGATTACCCGCCGCAATGTCAATTCACTCCCTTGGGAGTGCCTATACGGTCCTACAATAGATTTTACACAAAGGGCTCATCACCTTACCGGATGCTCCCCCATATGGTGAACCTGTTTACAAAACTGCGCGGTATAGAGAAAACGAATACTGTGAATTCCATAGGAGGAAAGGGCATCAAACCACATCATGCATGAAGCTCAAGCACCTAATCCAAAATCTTATCGAAGGCAACCAAATCACTTTTGAGAATGAACCACCAGCTCAACACACGAACAAAGACCTCAACATGTACAAGGAACCATTCCCTCATCATGGTCCACCTCCTCCTCAGGATAGAGGTAAAGGTATCAATCATGCCTCCACTTCCTTTGATTCCATTGTAGGTCGTTTTGAAGAGAGTCACGTGTCTACCCTCACAATCAAAGGCAAATCTATGGATTGCACTGTTACAACTCGTCATGGTCGTGTCACCATTCGTGGTCCTACACCCAGTCTTCTGGCTTAATCTGATTATAATCTTGTCAAACATCTAGGGAAAATGCCAGCACAAATCTCTATCTTGGACCTTCTACGGTCATCACCTGCACATAGAGTAGTGCTAGAAAAAGCCCTCCAAGAGTATTCGGTTCCTAACAACATAGCGGTCACAGATTTCCAAGCTATAGTAGGTAACATTGCTTTGCCCTATAATGTGGTCTTCTCTGAAAAGGACCTCCCATCCCATGATCCTTGTCACAATGATGCCCTCCATATTGAAGTTCTCATCCATAAGCGCAAAATCAAACGCATCCTCATAGATGGTGGTGCTGGCCTCAACATCTGTTCTTTAAAGTTACTTAAGCAATTGGGATACTCTGAGGATCATGTCAACATAGATCATAGTATTACAATCAAGGGGTATGATGATGCTGAATGCCGCTCAGAAGGTGTTATCCACTTACCTATACAACTGGGCCCTATTATGCTTGAAACCAGATGTCATGTCCTTGATATTGAGCTGCCTTACAACATTATCCTAGGCCGCCCATGGATCGATGCAATGAAAGCTGTTCCCTCCATGTACCGTCAATCTCTAAAGTTCCCATACAATGGTACAGAGATAACTATCCCAGGAGACCCCAATCCTTTTGAATTCTGCCGTGTCTTGCAAGGTAGTTATAAGAATTGCAATTAGGTGCCTAATAATAAAAAGCCCTTGAATCCCCACTATATGTTGACCCTACAACGCTAACTCCAGCCTCTACAAGTAACCCTAATCCTCTTCCTGAAATCAAAGCTCACATCCATGATATAGGCTTTGGCACTTATGATATCTCAAAATCTTGTTGTGTAGGGCAGATGCCTTTATCTCCAAAATCTTACGGCCAACCACCCATTGCCAAAGTAACCAAAAAAGCAGCTATTCCTCCCCCAACATTCCTAACCCAATTCCAACAGGGATAGTTATTGGAAGAGGAAACTATTGAGAATATTTCTTCTTGGCTCTATAAGGAGAAAGAACCAGTCACAATACCAGTCAAGCAATATGGCAATGGCTTAAGGATAGTAAAAAACATGGGCTATAAAGGCAAGGGTAGCCTTGGGAAACGGAATCAAGGAAATATGGAACCCATTGTTGTGACAAAGAAGCTAGACAAGAAGGGATTAGGATTTGGTAAGAAAGTCCCACATGCCTTGGACATCGAGTATATCCTCAACGAGGTAGTTGACACTTTTCCCGCCAGTTCGACGTCTACAGAGGATATCATTGATGACTCTTCCCTCCATATGACCAACCTATTCACAGAATCCTCCATTTTTATGCTATCCTCCGTATCCTTAACCTCCACCACCAGCACCCAGAATGTCACACTTGTCTACCCTGAACTTATTGATTGGGACCAACAAGGGTCCCCCATTATAGATGTATTTCAGAATGATGAAGCCTTAGCTGAGTTCATGGGACTTCAGGGAGCTATCCCTATTGGCGATCATAAAGCAGGTTTTGTAATGGAACTAGAGCCAACAGCTTATTTTGGTGAGAATGCCAAATCCTCCAGTCGCAAAAGTAAAAATAAAGAAAGATCTCTAGGTGAAAACCATATTGTGGCACCTCGTGATCACAAAATAGTAAAAACAAAGGACGTATCCAAAGGTGAAAACCCAATTGTGGCACCTGAGGATGGAGGATTTGACCTTCCCCTACCATCTAAGTATCAAGAGAAGTCAGCTCTCCTAGTGGAAGATTCTACAGAGATAAACCTTGGTACAGAGCAAAATCCAAAGATCACATTCCTAGCAGCATCATTATCAGAGACAGAGCACAGGAATCTTAACACATTCTTCTTACAGAGAACCATCAAATTTGCATGGACCTATGCTAATATGCCAGGGTTAGACCCTAAGCTAGTAGTTCACTATCTCACAGTTGATCCAAAAGTGAAACCTGTAAAGCAAAAGCTAAGGAAGATGCACCCATAGATAGCTCTCTTGGTAAAAGTGGAAATACATAAGTTATTAGATGTAAAGTTCATACGACCTATTGACTATTCAGATTGGGTATCAAACATTGTACCTATGTCTAAACCCAATGGGCGCATCCACATGTGCAATGATTTTAGAGATCTTAATAAAGCATGTCCCAAAGACGACTTTCCACTACCGAACATTGATATTATAGTAGACTTGACAACAGGTCACGAAATGCTTTCTCTCATGGATGGATTCTCAGGCTACAATCAAATAAGGATAGCAGAAGAAGATCAACATAAAACAACCTTTACTTATCCGTGGGGCAACTATTGTTGGTGTGTCATGTCGTTTGTTCTAAAGAATACAGGAGCAACCTATCAGAGAGCAATGACAGTGATATTCCACGACCTCTTTCATCATATCATGGAGGACTATGTGGATGACATACTAGCTAAATCTTCTAAGGCAGATCACATACAGGTCCTAGGATAGATCTTTGACAGGCTCAAGAAATACCAAGTGCACCTCAATCCAAAGAAGTGTGTCTTCGGTGTAACATCAAGGAAGCTATTGGGATACATTGTATCTCGCAGAGGCATTGAAGTAGACCCCGTAAAAGTAAAGGCCATAGTGGAGATGCCTCCACCAAAGAACCTCAAATCATTAAGGAGCCTTCAGGGAAGGATGCAATCCATCAGGCATTTCATCTCACAACTAGTTGATAAATGTCAACCATTTCAACACTTACTCCGAAAGGATGTCTCATTCCGATGGGATTATAAGTGTCAAGCAACATTTGATCAGCTTAAAGAGTATCTGGCTACACCTCCTATATTGGTTCCACCAGTGACTGATAAACCTTTAATATTATACATCTCAACTACAACTTTGGCCCTAGGGGCCTTGCTAGCACAACATGATGAATCAGGAAAAGAGCATGCAATTTATTATATTAGTAGAACCTTGGTGGGATATGAGCTCAATTATTCACCAATGGAAAGGGCTTGTTTAGTTGTAGTGTTTGCTTCTCAAAAGTTGCGGCATTACATGTTAAACCAACACACAAATCTTATAGCAAAAATTGATCCCTTGAAGTATCTACTTGCAAAAGCAGCACTTACAGGTAGACTAGCTAAATGGGTCATGATCCTTAGTGAGTTCGACATTGAGTATACAGATCGTAAAGCAATCAAAGGACAAGCTCTAGCAGATCAAATAGTAGAAGCACCTATGACAGATACACACCCTATGGTAGCTGACTTTCCAAATGAGAATCTATTCACTCTTTCTAACTCAATAATGTGGAAGTTATACTTTGACGGTTCCTACACACAGCATGGATCAGGGGTCGGCATCTTATTCATCACACCTCAAAATGACTATATTCCAAAGTCATATCGGCTTGCATTCCCTTGCACCAACAACATTGCCGAGTATGAAGCACTCCTCATAGGTCTCAATACAACAGTTCAATGGGACATCACAGAATTACAAGTATATGGAGACTCACAGCTAGTCATTCCTCAAGTCATAGATGAGTACCAAACAAAAGATGAAAAGTTGGTCCCCTACAAACAACTAGTGGATGCCTACAAACCACATTTTTCTAGCATCACATTTGAGCAAATTCCAAGAGAGCATAACAAAGCTGCAGATTCTATGGCTTCTGTAGGGTCACTGATTGACATGCCTGCAAATACATAGAAATGTGAATTCTTGATCAAGCAATTGTTGATACCAGCTGTCGATGTTCCTATTACTGAAATCATCTGTGAACTTGTTGGTCCCAATTCTCCATGGTATGAAGATATCTACGAATACCTTAAACACAATACCTTTCCCCTTGACCTATCATCCACCCAACACAAAACATTTATCCGTCGATCCTCCCGTTACACCATTCTGGGTGATACATTATATCGTTGGAGTCTCAATGGTATCCTCTTACGATGTCTTAACGCAGAAGAAGCTGAAGCTACCTTACGAGACATACATGAAGGTGTCTATGGTGCACATTCTACCAGTCCTAATCTCGCTAAGAAGATACTCAGAACAGGTTATTACTGGCCTACAATAGAGCAAGATGTTGCACAGTTTGCTAAGAAGTGTCTACAATGCCAGCAGCATGGAGATTTGATTCATGCACCAGCTCACGCACTACAACCTATGACAACTCCATGGCCTTTTTCTCAATGGGGTCTCGATCTTGTAGGGCAAATCCACCCATCCTCTTCCAATGGCCACAAATTTATCATTACCGCCACTGAGTATTTCACGAAGTGGGTTGAAGCCATTCCCATGACCTATATCACCGATAAGCAAATAGCCAAGTTTATCCTAAACTACCTCATATGCCGGTATGGTATTCCCAAAGCCATTGTCACTGATAATGGGAGACCATTCAAGAACCAAGATGTCTGTGCCTTATGCATACAATACAACATCTGACATCGCTTTTCAACTCCCTATTATCCACAGAGTAACGGCCAAGTTGAGGCTTCCAATAAAACTATTCTCAAAATCCTCAAGAAAACTGTCAATGAAGCTGGTCATGATTGGCATTTACAACTCAATCCCACCCTATGGGCCTACTGCACCAGCATCAGAACACCAACTGGTGCCACACCCTATGCCTTGGTCTATGGCTTTGAAGCCATCCTACCTATAGAGGTCGAGATCCCATCCCTCAGAGTATCCATGCAGGACCTGATCGGCAGAGAGGAGTATCACACTTCCAGATTAGCTGAGCTAGATCTACTAGAGGAAAGGTGCCTTGCTACACTTAATCATCTCCATGTCTATCAAAACTGCCTCCGGCGTAATTACAACAAAAAGATCAAAGAAAGACGGTTTCAAGTTGGTGATCTTGTACTCAAAGAGAATCAGAGAAATCAAGCAGATCAAGAAAAGAAGGGCAAGTTTGAGCCTAACTGGTTAGGTCCCTTTATTATCATAGCAACATATGGATCAGGAGCTTATACTTTAGCTACACCTGACGGCATTCATCTAGATGAGCCACTTAACAGTGTCCATCTCAAGAAGTTCTATGCCTGATCCTCAGAGTATTCCTAAAATAAATAAATAAATAACAAAAATAAAATAAAAAAACAAAAAAATCCATCCTCTGGTGAAAACCTGGCAAACAGGCGCCTTGGATAAGTACAATAGTGAAAACCTGGCAAACAAGCACTATGTGTAGAGTCAACATCCATCATCTATCGAGTCATGTCCAGTGCACAAAGCACGCCTTTCATCCATACATCCATAATAAAATCATTGACCTTGTTTGCATTTCCATCTCCCTATCTAGTATAGCTTGGAAATTTGTCAATGTCCCTCGTCGTCATCCTACATCTTGATCTGTGTCAACAGTTTGCACTGTCTAGTCCTAGGTCACAACTTTCTAGGTCTTCTTCATCAGTCATCCATACCAATTCCTCTACCAGAATGGGGGCAACTCTTTCCTTAACTTGGGTCTAGGATTGGTGCCTTGTTCGTGGTTCGCAATGCGCTCTTCAATCTTTTCGCTTTCTCGCCGATAGCATCCTTTAACAGACACATCGCTCCTACGATAAGGTTGTTATCTCTCCAATGCTTTTCTTACATCATCACATCCACCAAAACTACATATTATCATCTTCTCAGTCTTAAAGTACCTTGATCCCATGGATATGGGTATGTAGGCAGTCTGGAATATGAAGGAAGTTTCTAGTACTCAGGTACATAAGATCTTCCCCTTCCACCTTGACCCATCTCATCACTCTATCTAGAACTACATATTATCATTTTTTCATCTTTCATCGTAATGTGCCTTGATCCCATTGATACAGGGTATGTAGGTAGTCTGGAATACGAAGGATGTATCCAGTACTTAGGCACATACGATTCATCATTCTCTGCCCATTCCAACCCATTAACATGTCACCTTTCTAGTCTTCCGTTTATCAAAATCCATTCACCTTGACTTGACTAACTCAAACAGCAAGCTAGCGCATCCTTTCAAAGCAAAAGTCCTTAACAAACCTAAAGCCAAGCAGTTTTCTTCCAGAGTCATCTACTATCCTACTATTCCGATTACCAGCATCAGCTAAGTCCCGCTTCACCAAAGCACCAGATCCACAAGCTTGTCTTCTGCGAAGTGTTCCATTGTCGAGACCAACACACGCGTCTCCTGTGACATGTGGCATCTCTCGCAGCAAGACATTGTCTTTTTAGGTTGATGGCACCCTTTAACGGACACAGATTTCCTACGATAAAGTTGTTATCTTTCCTATCCAATCTATCCTAAGCAACCTCTTTGGCAAGAGAATATGTTGGCTATATGTTTACTTTGTAAGTCAGTCAATTTACTTTTTGGTTTATCTTTTTGTTCCTTTTCCAATACCTATTCAAGACTACCTTGATTCATCTATAATCTTGGTATGTTGCGATGCAGTGCGGATTGGGGGCATAGTCATTGCTTTTTGTGTGCCGTGTTTGAGGAATGATCTTTAGCATCTTTCTTAGCATTATATTTATCTTGTGTGTTACGACCTAGCATCTTACATATTAGTATTCTTCTTACATTTACATGTATTGAAGTTTATTTTATGTTCAAGACTATGGCTCATTCACATGTTCCAACAAGGTTATATTATGTCTAAGGGATCTAAGTTCAAACCGCTTGCTTGCAGAGTCAACGTCTACGCACTTGGATATTATAGCACCTTGGTCTTTTATACCTTGGTAGCAAACTATCCACGTGATATATCAAAAATAAGGATTGCTCTTTATAAACATTTGTGAAACCATTGCAACAAGCTCATCCATTTACACCATCCATTTACCCATGGCCTTATATAGTTTTCCAGCAATGATCAATCACCCGTCTTTCTCTCATGTTCTCTCCTTTCTCCACTTTCTTCTATTCAACCTCATCTGTCTCCAACAAAATCTTCTAGTCGAGCGTCAACACAGTTCTTCTATCGCTTCCCTATCTTTCCTCTCGAGGGGGCACCCTACGCCAACTACACTGGGGCAACTAGCTACATTGGGGCATAAAAAATTGTATCATGTCTTCAACTATCGATTTCTTTGAAGCAACACTGTAAACTGCATTGCATCAAAGAGGGGCAAAATGTAGACACCCTAAAATGACCAAGTCGTTGCATCACTTGCATTTCATCTAATCTATAGCATCACCTGCATTTCAACATTAATTAAATAATCTAGTTATTTAATTAATTTCATCAAATTCTTCCAAAACTTCAAAATTCAACATTAATTAAATAAATCCCCTTTATTTAATTAATTTCAGCAATATCAACCTTATTCTTCCATTAATTAAATAATTTATATTATTTAATTAAATCATTATCCTCTTTCAAATTTCAAGTCTTAATTAAATAATTTATATTATTTAATTAAATCATTATCCTCTTTCAAATTTCAAGTCTCCATTAAATAATTTTAATTATTTAATTAAATCATTATCTTCTATCCAAATTTCAAGTCTCCATTAATTAAATAAATCCCATTATTTAATTAATTCATCACAAATTCCCTCTTATCTACAATTAAATAATTTCCAATTATTTAATTAAATCAAATTCATTCTTCCAAATTTAAATAAATCAAATCAAATTTATTTAAATTCTCTCAATCTCCAAAAATAAGATATTTCAAATATTTTATTTAGTCTTCCAAATCATGCACAATAATTAAATAAATCTATTTATTTAATTTGCTTTCTTATCTACAAATATCTTTCAAATCTTCTAAAAATAAGTCTTCTTCTCCATGCACTCACAAAATTAAATAATTTATTATTTAATTTCTCCCAAATCATGCAAAAACAAATCTAAAGTTGAGTTATCTATTCACTCAACCTTGTTTTTATCAATTTCTCTTAAATTAGAAAAAAGTTTTCTAATTTATGAAAAGCATGTCTTATCTTCAGAAAAGAAAGTGTGACACTTGTCTTCTTCTTATTCGTTGCACATTCCTCAACTGTTCTCCTCCATTGATTCTTTTGAATTATCTGGATCGTTGATCGATCTTCATTGAAACCTATATAAACCCCCCTCATCTCCTTCATTGAGCCTCTCTCTTCGATCTTATTCTCGGGCATACTTAACAGCGCTTTGAGCATACAAACGCATCGATTGAGCAACCTCATAATCTCTTAACATTGATCTCTTGAGCACACTACTCGCTTGTTGCAACTATGGTTTCGCAACTTCATTGAGCAATCTACACTTCTCCAAAGGGAACAATATAGATTTTGGTAAGAGCTTTCATTTTTCTTTGATTTGATGATATTGGCTTTTACTTAGATTGGTTCACTTTATGTGATTGGTTTTGGTTTTATTAGTTTTGATTTAATCGATTTATTGGTTTGGAATTTTTCTTTCAGGACTTAGAGTGTGGCTTGTGTTAGGACTTAGAATTTTTTGTTTGGTCTTGAATTTTTCCTTTAATTTCTTCAAATTGAAAAAGCAAATTCCACTAGTACAGAAACAACAATATATTACTAAAAAACTACTAAAAACTACTTATAAATGACCAAACATGATCACGTGACCATTAGTAATTTATTGCTAGTCATTTATAACGTGACCAAATTGATGACTAAACCATTTTTAGTCATTTATTGGTTATTTTGATTGATCGATTTGGTAGTATATTTAGTCATTGATTTAGTCATTGATTGTTGTAATTTGGTCACTTTTTTAGTCATTTTTTATTCACTGATATATTTAGTCATTAATTGTTGTAAACTGGTCACTTATTTAGTCATTTTTATTCACTGATTTCTGTCCATTGGTAGTGTATTTAGTCATTAATTTTAATCATCATTTTGATCAATTTGGTAATATATTTAGTCATTTTTATTCACTGATTTAACACTGGTCATATATTTAGTCATATTTATTCACCGTTCATTGATTTCTATCAATTGGTAGTATATTTAGTCAATTTAATTATTAATTGAAGTCAATTAGTAGTATATTTAGTCATTTTGAAGCTTGCATTTAGTCATTAGTATATTTAGTAGTGTATTTTGAAGCTTGCACAATGAAACAACTTTGAGAAGGTAAAAATAGCTTGTTTTATTGATAAAAAATGCTTACAAATAGCATACGTACAGATCTGAAAATAAGTTACAATGCTTTCTCTTTGCTAAAAAAACCTTCATGGTTACAATACATAGCTCAAAGAAAGAGCAAGAAATTGATTTTTTGAGTATCATCGAGCATAGAAGCACAAAGACATTGATAGATGTCTTCTTCACAAATCCATGACTATCCCATGAAGGTCACTATCCTAGTTCAAGATCACACTGTCATCTCCGTAGAGATCCTGTCTCATGCACCCAACTTGCTCTAGTTCATAAGCTGCCACTATGAATTGTTACCTATAGCAATAAATTGTCCTTATCTCTAATGATTATGCCTCTGATGACTGTCATCTTTGGTAGGATGCCTCAATTGTCATGGACTATTATTCAATAATATTGCCTTATGACTAGGCTATGCATTGTCCTAATCAAACTTGTAGCTTCTTGAAATGCATTGTCCAATCACTTGTCAACCTACTGTCATGCATTTTCCCTTTATAAAATAAAATGCCTCATGACTGCCACTACCTAGCTCATTATTCTGGCATGCTTTCACTTGTACTCTACCTCCCATCAATGTAGAACACTGCCCCTCTATTGAATGCCTTGACTACCTCTGACATCACTGTATCTTTTCCAAATTCCTTGAAAATAGTTCATCACTACTACTGTTACCTAGGTATGCACTCTATGTCATCTTCCAGACTATTACAAGTTCACACAGACCATCATTGGTCCTGTCACTTATCACATCACTATCATGAACAATTGTCATATCATAACATCACCTCTAATATAGAAATCAACATCCCATTATGATACTGTTGTTGCAAAATATCTATGTCTTGGCAGATAGCTCATGATAACCCTCAACCTTGTTGCTGCTCACTTGTACCAACTCTGTGGTACTATCCTAGGTGTTCATGCATCTAACATGAAACCTCTTGACTATCATGAGATTTAGCACTGTCAAATGCATACTAGAAGGATGTCTCCTTACCCCTTTAAATGCCTCTTGAGACACTGACAAGATTGTAACCTTTGCATAGTTCTTCTCATTGACTCTAAGATTATCTTTTAATGTTTGCATGATCACTGTCTTTTGCATGAATCTCTGCCCCTTGACAGTCACTTGTAGGTTTTCTTCATGCATAGCTGGAAGCTCTTTCACAGACTGTCCTTTCAAACAATAAAGAGAGGACCTACAAAGCAAAAATACAGTTTTCAGTACTTGATCAATGATTTTTTTTAAGTTTTCCCTGTTGGACCATAATGAAAAATCTATAGAACATTATCAATAAAAATCTAACAACCTTTGCTAGCATGTGTAAAGCCAAACTCCACAACCTTTGCCAGCATCCTCCCTGCCTGTGCCAAAATGGGAACATTGGAACACGGTATGGGCCTCTATCAAAGCATAATGAAATGGGGATTTTTGTCCAATACTGTAGTTGGAAATACTCTGGTAGACATGTATGCAAAATGTGGAAGCATAGAAAAAATTCATGAACTGTTTGACAGAATGCCTCAAAGAGATGTAATCTTATGGAATGCAATAATTTTAGGATATTCACAAAATGGATTTGTTGAAAGGGCTTTCAAGAATTTCAAGCAAATGCAATTGGCAGTTCTAAAACCAAATTCTACAACCTTTGCTAGCATCCTCCCAGCCTGTGACAAAATGGGAGCTTTGCAACAGGGTATAGAAATCCATCAAAGTATAAAGGATAGAGAAATTTTATCAGATGTTGTAGTGGCAACAACCCTGGTAGACATGTATGCAAAATGTAGAAACATAGACAAAGCATGTGAACTATCTGATAAAATGCCTCAAAGAAATGTGGTCTCATGGACTGCAATGATTGCAAGATATGCACAAATTGAACTTTTTGAGAAGACTTTAGAAACTTTCAAGCAAATGCAATTGGCAGGTGTAAGGCCAGACTCCACAACCTTTGTTAGCATCCTCCCTACCTGTGCAAAAGTGGGAGCTTTGGAATAGGGTATGGACATCCATCGAAGCATGAAGGATAGAGGAATTTTTTCAGATGTTGTAGTTGCAACTGCCCTGGTAGACATGTATGCAAAATGTGGAACCATGGACAAGGCACATGAACTGTTTGATAGAATGCCTCAAAAAAATGTGGTCTCTTGGACTGCATAGAGAGAGCTTAGAGAGAGCCTCCTGATCGACTGCAATATAAAGAAGGAAAGAAGAATGAAGAGAGGTGTAAGTAATGCAACCGTGCAGGATGAACTTGCTTAGAAATTCAAGGAAGACATCTGTTGGGTATTTCATTTGGCGTGATTGCTCCCTCGCAGCCCCGCAAGGAGCTAGGGCATGAGGGCGTAGGATGGCAGGCTCTCCCTGCATCCTCATGAAGGAACTTTTGTGTGTGTATGGAGATGCGGGAAGAGCAAAAATGTGGTCTCATGGACTGGATAGAGAGAGCTTAGAGAGAGATTTTAACTTCTTAGAGAGAGCTCATATGATTGAGAAGGTGGCATGAAACTTTCATGGTATGTACAATGATTTGAATGGTAGTGTGTTCATATTGTTAGCCTCTTGATCGACTGCAATATAAAGGATGAAAGAAGAATGAAGAGAGGTGTAAGAATGCAGCCGTGCAGGATGAACCTACTTAGAAATTTAGGGAAGACATTTGTTGGGTATTTCATTTGGTGTGATTGCTAGCTCATCTGCTTATCTCTATGCAATCCAGGTTCCCCCGTAGCCCTGCAAGGAGCCAGGGCATCAGGGTGTGGGATGGTGGGCTCTCCTCGCATCCCCATGAAGGAAACTTTGTGTGTACGTGGGGATTCAGGGAGAGCAATTATTGCTAGATATGCACAAAATGGATTTGTTGGAAAGACTTTACAAACTTTCAAGCAAATGTAATTGGTAGGTGTAAACCTAAATTCCACAACCTTTTCCAGCATCCTTCCTGCTTGCGCCAAAATGGGAGCATTGGAACAAGGTATGGACATCCATCAAAAATTAATGGATAGAGGAATTTTGTCAGATGTTGTAGTTTCAATTGCCCTGGTAGACATGTATGCAAAATGTGGAAGCATTGACAAGGCATGTGCACTATTTGGCAGAATGCCTCAAAGAGATGTCATCTCATGGAATGCAATGATTGCGGGATATGCACAAAATGGATTTTTTGAAAAGGCTTTAGAAACTTTCAAGCAAATGTAATTATCAGATGTAAAGCCAAAATTGACAACCTTTGCCAGCATCCTCCTTGCCTGTGCCAAAATGAGAGCTTTGGAACAGGGTATGGACATCCATCATAACATAATGGAAGGGGGATTTTTGTCAGCTATTATAGTTGGAAATGCTCTAGTAGACATGTATGCAAAATGTGGAAGTATAGATAAGGCACGTGAACTGTTTGATGGAATGGCTCAAAGAGATGTCATCTCTTGGAATGCAATGATTGTAGGATATGCACAAAATGGATTTTTTGAAAAGGCTTTAGAAACTTTCAAGCAAATGCAATTAGCAAGTGTAAATCCAAATTTGACAACCTTTGCCAACATCCTGCTTGTGATATCATGGACACCCGCTCTCCCACAAACACTTCAAGTCATGCTTGCAGTGATGCGGGGCTTTCCCACATCACCACAAGCATGACTTGAAGTGCTTGTGGGAGAGCGGGTGATGCAGGAGTATCAATCACCTACATGTACATTGTATAGTAAGATATTAAGAATCCTAGTCTACAATTCATCTATGTAACTCAAGTATCTAAGATCTCCCAATATAATACCTCATTAGTGGAAAAAATTGTTGGAAACTGTGTCTTGATATCAAAGGTGGGTATCACTAGGTTAGTTACTGTGTCACATAGACGTCTTTCATGAAATTTCTCTTGTTCTAAGATATCAACTAGATGTTTGCCATTGAATTTGGGACCAAAATCAAATTCACATTCTTCCAGTAAAATTCTTCAATCTTTTGGGTAGTATAAGGACGATTGTGAGGATCATTTGGGTCTGGAGTGGCTAACATTGTGGTGATGAGACCTCCAGTGCTAGTACCTGCCATTATGTTGAAATAATCAGCTAGTCTAGCTTCTCCCCCATCTAATTCTTGAGATAAACAAAGAAGCAAGCCAAATTTCCATAATATATTTGTGCAAAGCCATATTTTTGGGAAAGCCTACATCACCCGCTCTCCCGCAAGCACTTCAAGTCATACATGCGGTGATGCAGGAAAGCCTCACATCACTGTAGGCAAGACTTGAAGTGCTTGCGAGAGAGTGGGTATCCATGATATCACATTTCTTTGAGGCATTTTTTGAAACAGTTCACTTGCCTTGTCTATGCTTCCACATTTTCATGTATGTCTAGCAGGGCACTTGTAACTATAACATATGACAAAAACAAGGATCACCAAGTCTGATACACTTACTTGGGACTATGCATTCTCAGTGTATCTTATTCTTGTGGCTGTGAGGTGGAAGTTTTGATTGTCCAATTGATTAGTTCAGAATTTTCACAATCATGATATGGTGGTCATTATGAGAGGACAATCATAGTACAGTAAAATACTAAACAAAGATGATAAAAGGACAGTGACCAATTTGATTAAGGCAATGACTTCACAAATGTTGAAGGGACAGTCCTAGTATCTTTGTTTTGAAGGTCAGTGATTTCAATGTTGGAAGACAATGTTGTAGATTCTTCCATGCCATCAACTTCAGGAAATAACACAATTGGCTGAAGGAGCTTCTCATTTTACACAATGTACTTCGCCAAGCTCATTAGAAGCTATACATAAATATAACAAATTGAAATATGAACCTAAGAATGAATGCATATGAGATTATTCTTTACCTCTAAGTGGGACCCTTAGTCCTCAAGATGTTATCAATACAATGGTATGCTTTCAAGGGCAATACTTTCAACCTACAGGGACCTTGCATTGTTACATGAATGGAGAAAGTTGTCTAGCAATCTAGGGTGGTGATCTTCAGGATTTTTGTGTCAACAGTGATTTCAATAGGCTATGTTTCATATGCCCTACATGGTTGTTAAATGCTAAGGGATGAATGGAAATTTCTTCAAGTGCTATGCAAGGCCATTGAAATCAAACATATGTCCTCTAAGTCATTTGTACATGGTGATTGAGAACACAGTGAGTAAGAAGTAAAAGAGCACCGGGTCATAGCACTGCAAAATGATCATGAGTTATGCAATGAATTTCACTATTCTTTTGATCACAAAGGAGATCAAGATAATAACCAACATACTGATGTGCACAGAGAATGTTCATGGAGGAGTACAAACTTCCTTACAAAGTAATTACCACAACAGAGTTTGAGGTGAATTGCACCTGCTATTTTATGTTGATATGGATATGTTCTAACCTGTAGTTAATTGTTATAGCATAACAGATAGGCTAAATAGTTGTTCATATACCATTGTTTCAAATTCAAAATTGTTATACCTTATTCTAGGAGCAAATCATAGGGGGAATCTATACATAAGACACCATTGTTTTAAATTCAAAATTGTTGGCTCTTTCATAATTGTTTGCTTCATTTATTTGATCTAAGACAACCTATTGTATAGAAGATGCTCTCAAAATTATAGTAAAATCCTTTATTCCAGGAAGACTGTTCAGAATTTTCCCATCATAACATTAAACAAAGGCATCAGTCATTAACCTGAACTTTGTAAGAGTTTCATCAAATTTTACTTTTCCACTCTCTTTTCCATTCTAAATTTTATTCCTAATTTCATCCTTGAAGAACTTCCTCAGCCTGTAGATCCTGTTGTTAGCCACAACTTTACCAGGTGTCGAGGATAGCTTCGAGTTTTTACCCAAGCAACAATTGACAAAATTTGGCCTTACCAGATATAATGTGTTGAAAATCTCTTTGAAGTTATTCTGGAAAAGAGTTCCTGAGGGTATAATGCACAGTTTTGAATTAACCTTTTTGCATAAATTCCATTGTATCTGGTAAGGTTGAATTTTGTCAATTGCTGCTTTTTGTCAAAATTCAACCTTACCAGATACAATGGAATTCATGCAAAAAGGTTAATTCAAAACTACGCATTATACTCTTAAGAACTCTTTTCCAGAATAACTTCAAAGAGCCTTTCAACACATTATATCTGGTAAGGTCAAATTTTGTCAATTGCTGCTTGGGTAAAAACTTGAAGCTATCCTCGACACCTAGTAAAGTTATGGCTAACAGCAGGATCTACAGGCTGAGGAAGTTCATGGATGAAATTGGGAATAAAATTTAGAATGGAAAAGAGAGTCGAAAGTATAATTTGATGAAACTCTTGCAAAGTTCAGGTTAATGACTAATGCTTTTGTTCATTGTTATGATGGGAAGATTCTGAACAGTCTTCCCAGAATAAAGGATTTTACTGTGATTTTGAGAGCATCTTCTAGACAACAGACTGTCTTAGATCAAATAAATGAAGTGAATAATTGTGAAAGAGCTAGCAATTTTGAATTTGAAACAATGGTGTGTTATGTATATACTTCCCCTATGATTTGCTCCTACAATATGGTATAGCAATTTTGAATTAGAAATAGTGGTATACGAACAACTATTTAGCCTATCTATTATGCTACAACAATTAACTATAGGTTAGAACATATCCATATCAACATAAAATAATAGGTGCAATTCACCTCAAACTCTGCTATGGTAATTGCTTTGTAAGGAAGTTTGTACTCCATGAACATTCTTTGTGCACATAGGCAAACATTTAAAGTTCTTAACCAAAGCTCCAAAAATGAGTATCTTTTCATTGCATGACTCCTACTTTTTCTCTGAGTATGACAGTACCTGAGCTTCTGGTGTTTCTAGACGAAACCTATAGCGGAAAAATGTAGTCTTCATCTGAAGGAACCATCTTCGAAGCTCTTCCCTAAAATGAGGGTTGAAAACATTAGAAGAAAAGCAATACCATAAATCTAAAGTAACAATTTGTATCAAGACATGTCAAAAAGTATAATTAAAAAGATAAATCCTTACAATTGGACCTCAAATTGGACCAACTAGATTTATGATTTTATCTTTAGAATTTAGGAACTTTCTTTGTTGGAGCTTCACGACCTCAAATTGGATCTCAAATTAGACTAGCAAATTTATGATTTTATCTTTAGAATGTAGGAAATTTCTCTGTTCGATATTCACGACCTCAAATTGGATCCAAAATTGGACAAGCAGATTTATGATTTTCTCTGTCCACCAAAGTTTGTATTCTTATACTCAGGTTTTTCTTTTGAGTGAAAACACCCAAAAGTGTTTCAAACCAGCTCAAGGTACTCTCCAACCTGGTTATGTCACTGATAGCAATCCAAGTTTGCCTGAACCATCCATACCCAAATGTTGCATCGCAATCTATTCTTCTTGCACATAAAAATGCCACATATTAACCCTTTCTACATAAAACATTTGATCATCCTAAAACCATAATTAATAAATCATTTCAATTTTAGAAAGAATCCAATATGAATGTATTATAAGAAGAAAATAAAATGATTTTTTTCTTAGTTTCTTTTATCAATATGCCACATGGAAATGGAATAATCACTAAGAAACCCTAACAATAAAAAGTGAAGTAAAGGTTCAAGAAAGGAAATTCCAATGTACTATTGTGTAATGGTGATGAAGGCACTTATATGAGCATCACCTACATATAAATCCCTGCCACTGAATTGCCATCCATCCAAAGAGAAAATAATAAATACAAGGATTTGAGCAATACAAGTCCAAAGGGTTATGTTGTAATGGTAATGGAATCACCATAAGAGCACAACCGAGGAACAAATTCTTGTGACTATAATCATGTGATCCATAACTCTATTGGTCATGTGGCATAGTTGTACTGTAACAAATATAGGATGCATTCATGTGTGACCCAAGTTTAATGTGGCTATGTTGTGATAGAAATGGAGGCAATCATATGAGCACAATTCATGTACAAATTAATCGCTGTTATCACAATTAGGTGTCAATCATCATTGGGTGCATTTCGGTTGACTCAAGTTTAATAGGTTACAATGTAATGATAGCATGATCCAAGAGCGATTACCTCTTGCTGCAATAAAGAGCCTATAATTCTGGTTGATATGCAAAGTGGTTGTGTTATATCAGTTATGTAGTGCATTCAAGCACAACCCATGTTTAATGGGCTATTCTAGAGAGTGATCAATAATTTCTAAACCTTATGAATGTTACTTAAAAGTGTACAACTTAAACTACAGACCAAGTTCGTTACATACTTACATGCAATCTTGGGTTACCACAAACTATAATAATGTGATCTGCTAATAACCATTATGGGAAGTATTAAAGCAAGACCCATGCTATATAGGATACGTTTCCCTGATCAAGTTTACATACTTTGATGATCAAACACAAGCTTCCCACACACTCTAGAATGCAATCCAAGATCATACCACACCCTATCAAGACAGCTAATTTTCTGACCCAAGATTTAAGGTTGTTTTTTAATACCAACAAAAGCATTGGTAAGAGCATGACTAGGGTACAAACCCTAGGCCTTCGTAGAAATATAAACCATAACTCTAGTAGATTAGTGAGGTTGCAATACCAAAAATATTGAGACATTGTAGCCATTAACAAAATCTCGCAATCTAAAGATTGTATCCAATAACAAGCACACTATGTAGTTCAATGACATTTGTAAATGCAATCTATGTAAGAAGAATGACAGTCACTTGAGGTGTGACAGTAAAAAAGAGGCTGTGCAGTAACAAGATAATAAAGCTCAAACCTTGCATAGTAAAGTGGAGATTTTAACAGTGAGTTTCCTTACCCCCTTGCTGACCTTAAGGGTTTTTCAAATGCTATTGACAGTGTTAGACAAGGCAAATGCAATCAGGGAATGATTGTCCAAATGAAGAAACAATGGTAATCACAGGTTCAATGTTTCTTCTTAGCCATTGTATAATGGAGGTAGTGGATTGCATGTTTGAGTAGTGTTTTGAGACTCATCAAAGATGGGAGAATAGTGAATAATACCTTGTGGACTGTGAAGTAGTGAGAATAAGGTTGAAGGATCTTAAGACCCACAATACCATGAAACAATGAGTCCCCTGTAGTAAGTAGGCAGTCTATAGGGCATGGTTTGATTTTATAGAAGGATACTCATGAAAGGAATCTTCAAGTGACAATGAGTGAGCTATTTGAGATTGCAGATGAGGGTGCAATAACTAGTGTTAAAGGTAGTTAGCAAAGCAATAAATATGCAAGAAAATCAAACCCTACATAGAAAACAATTCATAATGTTATATTGCATAATGCCTTGAGTTTGAAGACAAAAATCTCATTGTATCTTGATGAAAGTAGTGACCTTAATGGTCAATCACTGGAAACCATGATTTTAAAACATGCTATTGTGCTTATGGAGGAAACATTTTAAGCAAGGCAGTGAGTGGTGGTTTGGAACAATGGTAGGTATGAAGGACTTGCTTTATATGCATACTATGCAGTCTAGCTTAAGACAACGTTCTTAGAAGAGATTGAAGTTGGATTATGGAACTCAAGGGTTACCATGATAAAGATTAAAGCACAAACTGAGATCTATTTAAAAGGCACTATCATGAAGATATTAAAGTTGTCACATGCAAAACCCTAGTAGCTAGAGTAATGAATACAGTGCCAAAGAGGACAGTGAGCTGGGGTAGATTTAGGAGATCTCTACATTATCTAATCATAGACAAATAAATCATTTTTTTTAAATTAAAAGAAATCATTCTAAACCATATATAGGATACATTGATACTTCAAAAGCATCTGAATTAGGAATTTGAGATTATGCAAATATATGTCAATTAAATACCTGGATTACAAACAGTAGCGCGAACAATGTAACCCTTGTTGAGCAAAGCAGGAATGAGATAAGCAGCAATGAATCCTATGCCCCCTGTCATGCACATCTCCTTAACATTCCTTTTCATTCTTTACTGAAACACTTCTCCATTTTGGCAGGATACGCTTGAAAATAAGGTTTTGATGAAGGTTTTAGAGTATGTTTATTAAAATGAAAACTCCATTTTGGTGGGCTATGCTTGAAAATAAGATTTTGACAAAAGTTTTAGAGTATTTTGACAGGCTATTGATATTTGATTCCTTAAATGATTTATTCAAATGGATTGTGATAAATAAATGACTAACTATTTAGTCATTTTTATTTGTATGACTAAATAACTTTTTAGTCAACAACCAAATTAGTCATTTATTTACTCATTTATAGCTGAGTTGCAAAAAATTAGTAGAATCTAGTCATTTTTAGTTGTTGTGACTAAACGTTTTAGTCACTTAGTCATTTATTTGTCAAAATTCTACTAGTGTTCCTAGGCTTTTCTAATGGAGAGGATTTGTAGGAGACCCATATCATATTGAATATGGGGTCTCAAGCTTGACTGGTACTTCAAAATAAGGTTTTTCTCTAAATCTCAGATTCCCATTTTATACACCAAAGCATGAAATATGTCCATGTATTCATGCACTAATTGAATTGGCCTTGGCACAACTGAGAAAACTTGATGTACTGATCATCATAGTTTCCTACACTATATCCACCACCCATATATGTAGGCCATGTCTTATGATATTCACTATGTTAGTTACTTAAAAGGGCCTGACACTACACTTTATTCTTTAACTTTATAAAATAATATTCAAAAGGGGAAGTAACTCACATGATAAAATTTAAATTTTATTTCTTCACTCTAAAAAATGCTCTTTTCAAGATATTAGGTAGACCCCTCCAACATGTTACCCATGAAATTGGAGTCAAGGGGAAATTACAACTTGAGGTTGTGGTAAACGACCACTACATCAAAAAACTAAAAGCTAAATGTAAAATTTCAAAAGGGTAGAAAATATGCCAATAATGGCTCTAGTTGGAGACATATGCCCTTTGTGGACATAGTAATATTCTAGAAAAACTTTGGGATGTAAACCAAAATAAAAGCAAGGGAAACATTGTTGGGAATTAAGGTGTCTTAACCTTGGTAATTCCTTACATTTGTAATGTTTGCATTTATTATTTAATTGCCTATGTTGTAAATATTTGTAAATTCCATATTGTCATATTGTGGGATGTGGCATGGTGATGTGTCGATCCTACATGGAATATGACAACTTGTAATTTTGTCATCACATGAGGAGATAGGCATCCCACTTTGTGGTAGGAGCATTTTTCCATGTGTCAACATCTTCCATGTTGTGTAAGGGAATGTTTGACCGAAACGGTTATGACGGATTCCTATGACGAATCTATGACATGTAAGAGTCATAAATAGAAGGTTATAAGACAGGTGATGACATGTGTCATGAAGCATCTTTGAATAAGGCATATTTGGGTGCCCCAAGGTGGAATATGACATGTTGTAAGAGAGTATGCTATTTATAGCATGTGTATGACAGATTCTCTTACAGCTATAAGTTGTAACCGCTATGACAGATTCTATGACGATCATAAGTGTCGTAAGAGCATCTATCATAGCCCATTTTGGAAATAGGAGACTTCTTTGGGATGGGAGTTGTGGAAAAGTGTTAGGAACATTCTACAATGTCGACCAAGTGTCCTTAGATGTGGGTTTTGGTCCATGAAGCCATGTTGGACGCCCATTCCAAGAAAGGTCCAATATTGCCTTGTATTTCCTATATAAACAGGTGCTTGGAGATGGAGTTTGTATTATAGGTTTACAGGTACTGTTATGTTGTCGGATTGACTCCAGACACGAGTGTCAAAGACCATTAAAGCTTGCATTGCAAGTGTATTGTAAACAACTTTCAGATTTGTTAATACATTGTGCAGGTTTTTGAGTGTGGGGTTTTTCACCTGATAAGGGTTTTCCCCACCATAAATCTTTGTCTTTCTTCTTCTGTCTTCTTTCTGGTTCTTGTGTATTTCTGTAGTAACTCTATTATATGTTGTATGTTGCTATAGTGATAAGGAATAAATTAAATTTGTATAGCTCTCCCCTCATTAGATTAGTGTAGGAAGTGATTTCTGCACACCTAGCTTCCTTTCAGTTGGTATCAGAGCCTGGCTAGTTTTGGTCTTAGCTGTTGGGTAGGGGTTTTTTGAGCTGATCTTAAGTTGAGTGGGAGTCTGTGCAGAGTATTTTGTTTTCTATTGCAGCAAGGAGATGACAAGCACATCAGGAAGGTTTGAAGTGGAGAAGTTCAATGGCAGTAATTTCGAGCTGTGGAAGCTCAAGATGGAAGACATGCTTGTTGACCGAGACCTTTGGGAAAGTGTTAATGGAACTAAACTGGCTGGAATGTCACAAGTTGAGTGGGAGTCTATGCAAAGTATTTTGTTTTCTATTGCAGCAAGGAGATGGCAAGCACATCAGGAAGGTTTGAAGTGGAGAAGTTCAATGGTAGTAATTTCGAGCTATGGAAGCTCAAGATGGAAGACATGCTTGTTGACCGAGACCTTTGGGAAAGTGTTAATGGAACTAAACTAGCTGGAATGTCACAAGATGAGTGGGATCTCAAGGATCGGAAGGCTAAGGGTCTCATAAGACTTAGTCTTGCTAATTCTGTGTTGTTAAATGTCCATGAGGAGACTACTGCAAAACTACTTTGGAAGAAGTTGGGAGATGTGTATCAAGCAAAATCCCTAGTTAATAAACTTTTCCTAAGAAAGAAGTTGTATTCTCTTCGAATGGAGGACGGAGGATCCATTGCTGAACATATGAATGCCTTTAACATGCTGGTTGCACAATTGACATCTATTGGTGTAAAGATGGAGGAGGAGGATCGATGTATGACCCTGCTTTGTTCTCTACCAGACTCATGGGATCATCTTGTCATGGCTATTGGAAGCACCACATCCACATTCAAAATGGAAGAAGTGGTTTCTTCGTTGTTGTTTGAAGAGATGCTGATAAAGTCTTCTGAGGCAGCCAAAGAGGCCCTTGCAGTTTGTGGAAGACCCAAGGAGAAAGGGAAGAAGAAGGACAAGAAAGATGAGAAGGGTAGATCCAAATCCCATGGGAGATCCAAATCTCCTGGAAAGTCCAAGGCTCTTTGTTGGAACTGTGGCAAAACTGGGCATTTTTGAAAGGAATACAAAGAGGAGGAGAAGAAGAAGAAGAAAGCTCCTAATTCAGATTCTAATAAGTCACAAGATGA
This sequence comes from Cunninghamia lanceolata, assembly GCA_027924645.1. Lineage (NCBI taxonomy): Eukaryota > Viridiplantae > Streptophyta > Pinopsida > Cupressales > Cupressaceae > Cunninghamia > Cunninghamia lanceolata. The sequence goes on from BSBN01000022.1 coordinate 1,349,956, forward strand.
CGGTGATGCTTTCATCACAGCCCTGGAAACCCATGCATCTGATGATGTGTGGCTAATTGACTCTGGTACATCATTCCACATGAGCTCGCATCGAGACTGGTTCACTAAGTATGAGGAGTTTGATGGTAGAAAGGTGTATCTGGGTGACGACTCTCATCTGAAGATTGTTGGTCATGGAAGAGTCTCTATTCGATTCCCTGATGGTCGAGTGAAGGGGATCTCTGGGTTTATGCACATCCTAGGCTTAGCACGAAACCTACTTTTTGTAAGTAGTATGAATGATGCAGGTGTGCAGGTTGTCTTTTCGAAAGAAGGATGTAAGATGACAAGAGGAGTTATGGTACTTGCTAAGGGTACTAGGAGAGGTACTATGTTTCAGCTGGAGGCATGCATTTCACAATGCAATTGTTCTTCTGACTCAAGGAAGAGGGCAGCAGTCACTTCATCCCCACCATCTGAATGAGCATTGAAGAAATTTGTTGTTTCTAGTCTTGATGGTTGTAATCGTGCATTGGAAGTTAAACTCCCTGCTGAAAAGACAATGTTATGGCATAAGAGATTTGGCCACATTAGTGAGAAGGATCTACGTACCTTGAAAAATAAGAACCTCGTTGAGGGGTTAGATGATTGTAATCTTGAGTTTGACTTTTGCAAACATTGCATTTATGGAAAACAAAACCATGTTCAGTTTTACTCAAGTTCTCATAAGTCTTCTGGTGTGTTGGACCTTATTCATTTTGATGTGTTTGGTCCTGTTAATGTTCCTTCGTTATCAAAATATGTATACTTTGTATCTTTTATAGATGATTACAGTAGAAGGACATGGATTTATTTTCTCAGAAGCAAATCTGAAGTCTATAGCAAGTTTAAGGAGTTTAAGGCCTTTGCTGAAAATCAGACTAGTAAAAAGATTAAATGTTTGAGAACTGACAACGGTGGTGAGTTCTGTTCTACAGAATTTGATAAGTATTGCAAGGAACTTGGGATTAAAAGACATAAGACAACTCCATACACCCCGCAGCAAAATGGAGTTGCAGAGAGGATGAATAGGACACTGATGGAGAAGGCTAGGAGTATGCTTAGTGGAGCTGGCCTAGAACAAAAGTTTTGGGCTGAAGCTGTTGCCACTGCTTTCTATCTGGTAAACGAATCTCCTACATCAGCTCTTGTTGGAAAGACACCCATGGAGGTGTGGTCTGGTAGAAAGCCTTCAATAAGGCATCTTCGTGTTTTTGGTTGTGAGGCATATGCACATGTGCCTAGGGAGAAGCGATCAAAATTGGAGAACAAGGTTGTTAAGTGTATCTTCATTGACTATGGTGTCAGTGTGAAAGGATACAAGCTTTGGGACCCTATGGCTGAAAAAGTGTTGTATAGTAGAAATGTCATCTTTAGAGAGCTTACACCTTCTTCCACTATTTTGCAGCTAGAAGAAATAGTAAAGAAAGAGGATGTTGTTCAGTTTCCTGCTACCCATGAGAAGACTAAACAAAAAGACAATGTTGGACCTAATGATGAGGAGAGCTCTAGCAGCTCTGAAAGCTTAGATGAAGAAGCTAAACCTCAACCTCAACTCTTGAGGACGTCTACATAGATAAGAAAGCAACCTGAAAGGTTTGGTTTTACATTGCTTGATTCTAGTTGTTCTTATGCTTTGGTTACTAACAGTGATGAACCTAGAACTGTATAAGAGGCTATGGACATGAAAGATGCAGGTTCCTGGAAGGAGGCCATGGAGGATGAAATGGCTTCTTTGGAAAAGAATCAAACTTGGGAATTGGTGCCTTTGCCTCCTGGATGGAAACCTGTTGGATACAAATGGGTGTTCAAGAAGAAATTTGGTGTAGATGGCAGTGTTGAGAAGTATAAGGCCAGATTGGTTGTGAAGGGGTATTCACAAGTGGAAGGTATAGATTATGGTGAGATCTTCTCTCCCGTTGCAAAGCTGACATCCATTTGATTCCTGTTGTCTCTCGCAATAGCTTATGACTTGTAGGTAGAACAAATGGATGTGAAGACAACTTTCCTTCATGGTGACTTGGAGGAAGAAATCTACATGTCACAGCCAGAGCATTACTTGGTGAAAGGTAAAGAGAATTTGGTTTGCAAACTTAAAAAGTCTTTGTATGGTTTGAAGCAATCCCCTAGGAGATGGTACTTGAAGTTTGAAGTCTTTGTGTTGTCAATTGGATTTGTGAGATTGAAATCAGATCGCTATTTGTATTACAAGTTTGATGGGGATCGTATTCTCATTGTTGCACTATATGTTGATGATATGTTGCTCATTGGGAAGGGTAAGAATATGATTTTTGATTTTAAATCTCAGTTGTCAGCTCAGTTTGAAATGAAAGATTTAGGGGCAGCTAGGTACATTCTAGGAATGGAAATCAGAAGAGACAGAACCAACAGAAAACTTTGGTTAAGACAGAGTAAGTATGTGAAGACCGTGTTGGACAGGTTCAACATGGCAGATTGTAGACCATTGTGTGTTCCCATTTCTTTGGGGACAAAGTTGTCTGTTGAGGATTGTCCAAAATCTCCTAGTGAGGTGGAGGACATGACTAGAGTACCTTATGCTAGTGTTGTTGGTAGTTTGATGTATGCTATGGTCTACACAAGACCAGACATTGCCCAAGAAGTGGGAGTCCTTAGTTGATTTATGGCTAATCTTGGACAGGTTCATTGTGATGCAGTTAAGCGAGTGTTCAGATATTTGAGGGGTACTTCTGAGTATTGCATTTTATATCATGGTAATGTTTCAGGACCTTTGCATTCTATTGATATTCATGGATTTGAGGATTCAGATTGGGCAGGTGACATTAAGAGCAGGAGATCCACCAGTGCTTATGTGTTTACACTGTTTGGTGGTGCTATTAGTTGGATGAGTAAGCGACAACCTGTTGTTGCTTTGTCCAAAATAGAAGCTAAGTATATGGCAGTAACTCATGCTTGTAAGGAAGCCATTTGGTTTAAGAGATTGTGTTCAGATATTGGTGTTGATGTAGGTCATATCACGATCAGTTGTGATAGTCAGAGTGCAATTTTGCCTTGCGAAGAATCCAACTTTCCATGCTAGAACAAAGCACATTGATGTTCAGTTTCACTTCGTGTGAGACATGGTTGAGGATGGAAAGGTAAATTTGGAGAAGGTAGATACTTTGAAGAATGTTACAGATGCATTGACAAAACCAGTGGGCACAAAGAAGTTCATATGGTGTTTAGAGTCTATGGGCCTTTCGGCCTATAGCAGTTAAATCTTATTTTTCTATTAGCTCTTACAAGGTGTTCGACAAGTGGGAGAATATTGGGAATTAAGGTGTCTCAACCTTGGTAATTCCTTACATTTGTAATGTTTGCATTTATTATTTAATTGCCTATGTTGTAAATATTTGTAAATTCCATATTGTCATATTGTGGGATGTGGCACGGTGATGTGTCGATCCTACATGGAATATTACAACTTGTAATTTTGTCCTCACATGAGGAGATAGATGTCCCACTTTGTGATAGGATCTTTTTCCCATATGTTGGCATCTTCCATGTTGTGTAAGGGAATGTTTGACCGAAACAGTTATGATGGATTCCTATGACGAATCTATGACATGTAAGAGTCATAAATAGAAGGTTATAAGACAGGTGATGACACGTGTCATGAAGCATCTTTGAATAAGGCATATTTGGGTGCCCCAAGGTGAAATATGACATGTAAGAGAATATGTTGTGTATAATAGATTCTCTTACAGCTGTAAGTTGTAACTGCTATGACAGATTCTATGACGGTCATAAGTGTCATAAGAGCATCTGTCATAGCCCATTTTGGAAATAGGCAACCTCTTTGGGATGGGAGCTGTGGATAAGTGTCAGGCTCATTCTACATTGTTGACCAAGTGTCCTTAGACATGGGTTTTGGTCCATGAAGCCATGTTGGATGCCCATTCCAAGAAAGGTCCAATATTGCCTTGTATTTCCTATATAAACAAGTGCTTGGAGATGGAGTTTGTATTACAGGTTTACAGGTACTGTTATGCTACCATATTGAATCCAGACATGAGTGTTGAAGACCATTGAAGCTTGCATTGTAAGTGTATTGTAAACAACTTTCAAATTTGTTAATACATTGTGCAGGTTTCTGAGTGTGGGGTTTTTCACCCAATAAGGGTTTTCCCCACCGTAAATCTTTGTCTCTCTTCTTTTGTCTTCTTTCTGGTCCTTGTGTATTGCTGTAGTAACTCTGTTAGATGTTGTATGTTGCTGTAGTGATAAGGAATAAATTGAATTTGTATAGCTCTCCCCTCATTAGAATAGTGTAGGAAGCGATTTCTGTACACCTAGCTTCCTTTCAAACATAAACACCCGACACATGAGACAACACCAGACAAAGCATGTGAATCGGGAAGATCCTATTACAATTATGAAGCTGAAATGTCATTCAATAAAAATTGATCAAGTTTAAACCCATTTCTAATAAAAGATCCTATGGACCAAAGCCACATAAGAACTAAACAACAATGCTTGCCTCTATCAAAAACTTCATTCTTTGCTAACCTTTTGCACTATGTTTTGAATATGCAAGTATTACTTAGTTGAACATTAATTATACTCGTCTCTTAAAATATGTGTAAATTGACTACAATCAACAAAAAATGCTAAAATGATTGTTTTGTTCTATTTTTTGAATATAATATGTTCATATTGAACTAATATGAAGCAATCATATTGAATTTTGCATACTTGAAGCTGTCATAATGTTCCATATTACATAGTTCAATGTTACTCAAACCAACTAATTTGTCTAGGTGGATATTAAAATGGAAATCCTCATAACTCAATGAATCAATAATGTTTGGGATATCAACATCATAAGAAACATTATAATCAAATTTAAATGCCTCATTTCAGGGGATTTAAGTGTAATGTTAAAAATTTCATACCCTACAATTTTGACACTATAAATTGTACTAATTTTAGTGTCCATTCCCATAGTTGTTTTAGGACTCATTTTTGCCTATTCTATAGCCTCTTTTGCTAGTCTAGATGTTAAAGTTTTATGTTTATTTTTGTACTTATATTTTATTTGTTGTTTTTTAAATGTTTTTGTGTTTATTTTGTAATTTATTTCATTTTTGAAAATGTTGAGTTCTATTTCTTCTTGGACTAAAGCGTAGTTGTGTGGGCATTTGTGCAATCATGCAATTTTCTAACAATTGTATGAGCTTTATTTCACAACAAAAATAATGTCATCTCGACTTCCATTTGTTTGCAGCTATCACTCACCCAAGCTTATTAAGATTCCACCAGTCTTTTTCCTTATTCCTTTGCCAAAAATAGCCTATTGAATGATTGAGATTTTGAAATTTGGATTCCTTCTTCTTTCTCATGCTTTTGGGACTAGTTTTCTTGATGGTTATTTTACAATCTCAAACCTTCTCCTAGATTTCTATAACACTCCAATACTCTATAGTAGCTCTCTAATTTTTTGGATACTTTGCATTACTATTTTGAAGCATTCTATAGGACATTGGACTCCAGTCCCTTGGGATGGTTTGTTGTGCTTCCCCTTTTGTTTTCCTATTTTTTATTGTACTTTGTTGGTTGGAATCTTGGATTTCCCATCTTTTACTCTCCTATTTCCATGCACATAGAATGATTTTGGATTTGTAGACCTAATTTTACTAGTGTTCATTGTTACAAGTACTCATTCTTCTTAAATTCTAAATACACATAGGTTTAAGAGCACACACTATCCAAATTTTATTGATACTTCTAATTGACTATCCATGGAGATCAAAAGACTAAAATAAGGGCTTGACCATTTGGAAATATCTCAAGCAGTCACCCTCATTCTCTCTATTTCAGCCAGAGGTATTATTTTTTTTTATACATAATAGTAGTTCTTGTATATTGATAACAAAAAATTTACATACATCTTCACTTTTACAGTTCAGAGCCATGGAAAAACCCAGCCTACTGGCTGTCCCCAACACTATTTCAAAAATAGTAATTACCCTATTGCTACCATATGCCATGCAGGGCAGACCTTTCTTAACACACAGAAAGAGGAAATTAAAACAAGGGAAACCCAAAATTTGAAACCAGACACCCCATAAGCCCTGGCTGACTTACGCCTCATGTTCATAAGTATGTAGTTTCCAATTGAAATCATCAGACCAGTCACTGCCCTAAGCTTCCTTTGATTCCAGGATGTTGAAAAACTTCAGCAGGAAATTCACACCATCCCTTCCATTTTTCCTGAACCAGACCAAGTCTGTCCCCCTCAGATGCATAATGAAAGGAAAGAACTTCACAACACTACCTGGCTGCTGGAGAAGTGGCAAATCCCTTGGCCAATGCATGTCTGCACCAAAAGAAGCTGCTTCTAGAACCTCTGCTAAGCTTCCTAACACACTGGGTATGAAAAGTTTGTGCGCCACCGCGTCCACCCACGTCTTCGCCACCTTCAGGTCCAGCAGTGTAGCCACGAATTGTGAGCTTATATTGGAGTCTACCCAATATCTCTCACCATTCTCCATGAAATCCTTCCCCAAAATCTTCACTACCCCTAAAACCAGGGCATCTTGACACTTCAGAATGCACTTGATGCATAGGTCAATTATGGGGCCCAGGAAAGCCATCTGTCATTTTGAGCTCACCAGCCAAACTAGAGTATCCATAGCTCCACACCTTAACCACTCCGCTAAGAAGAAAACCACCTTTGGTTTATTAGACATTTCCAATGATGCCTTGTAGACTGGTGGAATGTAGATAAGAGGAGTCTGTGAATGCTTTGGGTGTGCTGTGAAATCATTGCCTCTATCTAATCCTTCACTAAGACACCCTGTCCAAACCATCATGCCACCTGCCCACTCATGAGAGCCTCGTCCTCCTCCATGTGAGCTGCTCAAGAAAAGACCATGGAGAATAAACACCATCATTGAGAGGTAAACCTTCTCTCAAAACCATTAATGGTACAAGCCGTCACCAGCGCCCGCGACGTAGCCAAGGGACACATCAAAAAAGGATGGAGCACCACATGTTCGGCAACCTGCCAACCACTGACCACCTTGACCCCTGACACTCAACAATTTTCCCCGATCCTTCCACATCCGTGATGTGGAAAGACTCCCACCCATCCACCCACTATTGAGAAATCTTTGTCAATCTTCCTAAATCAACCACTTCCCTACACTCTTTCCCTTCCACTACCAGGTTTGAAAGAGCATCGGCCTCTGCATTTCCTTCCCTAAGAATATGCTTGAATTGTGTTAGATCAAAGGAATTTGCTAAAAGCAATGCTTGATCTAAAAGTATATTTAATCTCCAATTGTCTAGCCTTCTGGTTCTGAGCCCATTGATAATCAGCAGTGAATCTCCTTCAATTTCTAGCTTTTTGATTCTTAGCTCTTGGCAAAAACTCAAACCCAAGATTAAGGCTTTCATTTCTGTTGTATTATTAGTTCCATCTGGCAACTTTTTTGCTAGTCTAGCTATAGTTTTTCCTTCCCAATCTTGGATAATGCAACCTACCCCTAAGGCTCTCAGGTTCCCTCTAGATGCCCCATCAAAATTTAGCTTTAACCACCCACTCTCCAGAGGGCTCCATTTCACTAGCTTTCTTTCTTCCTTTGATGACTTTAGAGCTAATATAGCTGGAATCCTCAATCCCTTCCAAAGCTTCCCTATTTCTACATCCCAGCAAGAGAATTTTTTACCTTTATGACTACCTTCATCCAATCTAAAGTTTAGGACCACCACTATGTTGACCTCGACCTTACTGAGAAAAGACAGGAGAGGTATTTCCTTGTCTTGGAAAATTCTCTTATTCCTTTCTTTCCAGATCTCCCAAATAACCATTGAAGGGAAAATGCTCCATAAGCCCTCATATACAGAGTTTTGGAAAAGCATTGGCTAGGAAGTGAGGATGTCAATTAGCTTGGGAGGAAGTGCCGACTGCCAATTAAGTTTTGAGCTGACCCAGTTTCAAGTATTTTGTGTGAAATCACACCTGAGAAATAAATGATCTCCAAATTCCTTTGCTTGTTTACATAACACACACCTAGACGGTCCTTCAAAACCCAAATTGTTGAATCTGTTCGCTGTAAGGACTCTTCCTCTCGAGGCCACCCAGGTAAAAATTCTAGCCTTGGGGAGATAGAACTTGTTCCAGCATAGTTTATAGGGTAGGCTTGGCTCCACTCCTTGTTCATCCTTCAAGACTCTATAGCCCTCTTTTACACCATATTGCCTAGAGGGCGCTACATTCCATCTTAACTCATCTTCCCCCACCTTAAAGATCATTGGTCGATCCCTGAGAGATTCTTCAAACACTTCTACTAATCTTGCTTCAATCTTGATGGCCCTTACATCCTTCCATAATGATGAGTGGACTGACCAAGGCCAAGGAGTTGGCTGCAAAATCTTTCACCTTGTCCCCCCACAAAAGATTGGTAAGAGTTTAAACTTGTTCTAAATATTCTTTGGCTGCAAGGGGAGGTTGGCCATCCTAGGAGTCCTCCCAAAACTGAGCTTTGCCTCTGTCTCTAATCTCCTAGGTCAGCTGACTGGAAATTAGACTTCTGCAGTTGCCGATAAAATTCTAGATTCTTGAACCTTTCGGTTGTGTTCTAGAGGTAAAAAAGTTGTTCTCTTCATCCTCTAAGTATTTTGCCTTTACTAGTTTCACCCATTTAAGGTCTGGTTTGAAATGGATGGTCCCGACCAATTTAGCCCTTAGAGCCACGTTTTAGGAGAGAAGATCTTTGAGACCCGTCCCATCAGCCTCTTTGGGTTCGTAAACTTGGACCATTTTATCAAGGGGAACTTATGCCGGTCTAAGTTCCCTTGCCAAAAGAAATTTTTCATCTTCTGGTTTAGAGCTCGTAGAGCTACTTTTAAGAGAGGGAAGCAAGACATAATGAATACCAGGATCGCAGAGATGACTGCCTTGAGCATGGTTAGTCTGCAGCCCATGATAACCATTTACTTTTCCACGATGTTAATTTTGCCTTGATCCTTTCTAGCAAGGTGTCCCAAATCTTTCCTGGTTTAATCCCATTAGCCAGGGGAAGTCCCAAATATTTGCAAGGGAGTTCTCCTTTTTTGAAGTTCAGAATTCTAGTAATGCGAATTTCCTTAGCTAGTGAGGTATTAAAGAAAAAACTTTTGATTTTTGAAGACTAACCTCCTGACCTGAGGCAGAAGAATATTGCTCCAAGATATCCTTGAAGGCTTTGGCTTCTCTTTCATTGGCAGCTCCAAAAAGCATTGTATCATTTGCAAATTGCTGGTGAGTCACCTTAGGGACTCCTCTGGTGATCTGGATCACAGCCAGTCTCCCTTCTGTTTTGGCCTAAGCACATGCTCTTCCCAAAGCCTCAACCTTTAAAATGAAAAGAAAGGGGGATAATGGGTCCCCTTGCCTGAGTCCCCTAGAAACTGAAAAGAAGCCTTCCAGAGACCCGTTTATGAGCACTGAAAACTTGGGACTAGTAATCCATTCAAAGATCCAATCTAACCAATCTTTGGTGAAGCCTAAAGCCTCCAGCACCTTGAAAAGAAACTTCTAGTTCACCTTATCATATGCCTTCTTAATATCTAGTTTGAGTATCATCACCTCCTTCCTCAACTTCTGCACTGAATGAATAGCCTCCTGCACTATGATGACTCCTCTAAAGATTGACCTGCCCAGGATGAAACATGTTTGCTCTTCAGAGATTAAGGAAGGTAAGATCAGCTTTAATCTATTAGCTACTACTTTTGCTAATATTTTGTAAAGGGTGTTATAGAGTGAGATTGGCCTGAAATCCTCTAATACCTTCGGCTTCTCTTTCTTCGGAATGAGGACTATGAAGGTGTTGTTTAACTCTTTTAGAATTTTTCCAGACCTTCTCGACTCCTCTAGAGCCTCTGTTACTTCTTTCCCCATAAATTCTAGCATTTTTGAAAGAAAGCCGTTGGAAACCCATCTGGCCCTAGGGCTTTGTCAGGGGACAACCCAAAAACTGCCTCCTTAATTTTTGCCTCTGTGAAGCACTGCGACAACACTTTGTTTTGGTCCTCCAAGACCAAATTTGGAATGATTCTTAGGAATTGATCTTGGCTATTCAGACTTGACCCATCCCAATCATTAAGTAAATTAGTGAAGAAATCCACTGTTGCCTTGGCAATGTCCTCCATTATGTCAGTCGTGCTCCCATCTGCTAGTTTGATTGTGGTAATCCGGTTAAACTCTCTCCTGAGTTTTGTGGAATTGTGGAAGAATTTTGTATTCCTATCTCCTGCTCTCAGCTAGGTTTCTCTGGATTTTTGTCTCCAAAAATTTCCTCCTTTGAAAGCAAATCCCCCAGCTTTCCTAATAGCTCTTTTTCCTTTAGGTAGCAATCTGCATCCATTCCTTCTTTAAGGATTTTTTTCATTTAAGACTTGCAACTTTGTTGTTGCTGTTCTCTTTTCCTGAAAGATGTTTTTGAAGCAGTCTCTATTCCATTGTTTGATCTTTTGTTTAACTAACTTTAACTTGGTTACCAAATTAAATAGTTTGAAACCCCCAGGGTTCACTTCTGACCACCATTGCTTGACTAAATCCAAAAAGGAAGGGTCTTTAAACCACATGCTTTCAAATTTGAAGGGACATCTTATTGGTTTCCTTTCTCCTAAAATATCCAAACTGATGGGATAATGATCTGAACCTGAAACAGGAAGGATCTTACACTCAAAAGAGAAAGGGAAGGATCTCAATTCTCCTTTGAAGAAAAATCTATCAAGTTTCTTAGGTATATTACTAAAACCTAACCTCCTATTAGTCCACATGTAAGAGTCGTTTCCCATTGGAATTTCTAGAAGATTGTTTCTTTCCACAAAGTTTTCAAAGTCTAAATGGGATTATAATTTCCTATCCACCCCTCCTCTTTTATCTTCTGACTTTAGGATGGCATTGAAATCTCCTCTGGACAGGAAGAAATCAAAGGCTTGACTGTTACTTATTGTGTCTATTTCTTTCCATAACTCCTTCTCTAAACAAGAATTGGGGCCATAAATGTTGATAAGTAAAAAACTTAAGTTGGAGACAAGGCTCCTTACCTTGCTTGCTATCCAATGTCTGCTTTTGGCGATTTCTTCCACCAGGACTACTTGAGGGCACCACTAGGTTATGAGACCTCCAGAGGCCCTGGTTGCATCTACTCCCAAAATCTTCCATCTACCAAATTGCTTACTTAGCTTTTCTCTTTCTTCCTGCCTTAGCTTGGATTCCTAAAGAATACATATATTTGCCTGCGAGTCTTGCAAAAAATGCCTAAATAGGCATTTTTTATTAGGGGTGTTTAAGCCCCTAATATTCCAAGAGATTATTTTCATTATTTTTTAGGAAGGGTTGTGTAAGGGTAAAACGTGGATCAATCAAATTGAATTTTATAAGACCCAAACATCAATAGAATAGAAGATAACAAGAAAGATTGAAAGAAAATAGCAATGAATAGCACAAAGCAAACCTTCCCTGAAATCGATGCTTCTGTTGTTTGCCTATTACAACCGTCCTTTTGCAGATGACGTAAGCCATCAGAGAGTGCACTCCTTTAAGCTGTGTTCGAGGAAGTCGATGGTAAATGGCTGTTGTGATATGCAATGAAGATGAGCTCCAAGGCAAGTATGTGATCTTAAGCTAGTGAATGGTAAAAGGGTACCAAAGGCGTGCTGGTGAATTTCTGCAGAGTAACAATATCAAAAGCCTGGATGAATAGAATGGAAGAATGAGGTTTCATTTATAGACTTGGAAGAATGGGAATCAACGGTTGAGAGGAGATATGAAGATCAATGGCTGAGGATGGTTGAGGAATGTGCAACCAGTAGAAATGTGACAAGTGTCCCAGCTCTATCATGAAAGAGGGGATGTGACAAAATTGATTGGAGAGTTAACTCCATTGACTGAACAGTTAACAGACTTGATTGATCAGTTAGAAGAGTGGATTATGGGATTGACTAAATTGATTGGCCAGTGAACTGGGTTGATTGAGGAGTCAACAGAATAGATTCACCAGTGAACTCAAATGACTAATTAGTTAATAGATTTGATTGATTAGTTAACTAACTTTCGATTTGAGAAGAAATAGGCCATGTGGGTGAGAGAAAAATAGGTAATTAAATATTAAATATATTTAATTATATGTGCAACCTGATGAGGTGGACAAGGTGAGGTGGAAAGATGAGGTGGATTTTTGAAATTAGAACTTAGGATAGAGGAATTTGGATTAATTAAATAATTTAGGATTATTTAATTGTGTAGGACATTAGAAGAATTTAGGGATTTTAATTAAATAAATTGAATTTATTTAATTATGGATTAGTGAATCAATTAAATAAATTTAGAATATTTATTTAATTGGTAGAAGAACGGAATAAATATTTAGAATATTTATTTAGTTGAATTGTGTCATTTTTAGGCGTATACATTTTGCCCCTCTTTGATGCAATGCAGTTTACAGCGTTGCTTCAAAGAAGTCAATAGTCTGATAGTGATACATGCCCCAGTTTGCCCCTGGTACAAGTTTAATGACGATAGGATGCCCCCTTGGGAGATTGGACGGGAAGAAGGCAGGAGGCGTGAGACGGACAATCTCATGAAGACGAAGGGAAGCTAGGTTAGAATGAAGAAATTGGTTGAAGAAAGAGTCAAATGATACACGATGCAAGATGGAATGATGACACACACAAGCAAGCAAGCAAGTATGCACAAATGACACAAGAACAAATAAGGTATTGCCCCTGTCAAGCGGTAAACCAATGATATACTAATAACGATATACGACAGTGTTGTCATGGCGGGGAACGATATATCCCTAGACCAACATGAAGGATAGTGTCTGGTTTCAGGAAATGAAGCATGTCGTGTAAGACGCATCTATTGGTCTGATTTCAACAATGCCACATCCTGTATAAGACAATTAATTGATTAACTGATCGAGTTGGTTTACGACCATACAAGGATCAAGACCACTGATTGTGATTGGATCATTTGTGTAAGATTGACTTGACTTGATTGGTATGGATTAAGGATGGACCTTGCATTTGGATCATTGCTCAGATTGACTGGACAAGGATGAAAGATATGATGATAGATAGAAATCTGATTGATAGAAGAAAGACTTGATAGAAGGACTCACAAGCTTTTATTTGTATTGATACTCTGCATTGGTGGATCTTTATTGCATGGGGTATGGTATGGATGTATAAATGGATATAGGATGGATGCTTTGCTTTTAGATTGCTTTATTTCATCATTGGGCAATTTATTTTTGGTACATTCTCTGAAATGTTGTAAGTGAATACAACAATCTAGGTATAATTGAACCGAGATGACCTGAGTACTACTTACATGGATTTTGATTGAGCAAGTAAATACAAGCATCTAGTCAAACTTGAATCTAGATGACTTGAGTACTTCTTGCATTTCAATAGACAAGGATTGCCCCCGTTCATGTTATACCGTTGATGTCCTTGATGATCTTTTGCCGATCATGTCCTTAGACAAGGCTTCACATTACTAAAGTTTAATCCACAAATAGCAAACAAAGAAAGTAATCATGCCCCCATCATAGCATCTCTAGCTTTTGGCATCCTCGAGTAGCATAGGAAGGTATGATAGCAAACATTAGGACTCGAATTGTTAACCATGTTTCTGATCTACAAAGCATATTTGCGTTGATATGTGTTTAGTTCTTGCCTTAATATGCATAAAAGTAGTTAGAAGACCTTGGGTATTTGCTTTGCATTAGATAGGTTAAGATGCTCACAGTCAAGATTTCTGCTTGAAGCACGGGTTCTGCTTGCATTTGCTTGTTTGGTGAGAAGATTGCACAATCCTTATTGGGGAGACAGACCCTAAGGGACTAACCTAGTGCCTTGGGGGCTCATTGCTAAATGGCCTTGCCTACGTGACGATGCAGAGGCAATGTAGTTTGGGGTAAACCCTAATGGACCATGGATGGACTAGAAGAAAGATGACAAGAATGAAGACAAGAAAGGGGATGAATGGAACCATGGGAGAAATCAAAGCCTCGGGCGCATTAGAATAATGGCCTTACCTACGTGACGGTGCAGAGGCAACGTAGTTCACAGACTTGGACCATGGACACTGATAAGAGACCCTATGCTAGGCTCACATTGAGGAGACGGTATGGGACAAAACCTTGGTTGACAAGGCCACAAGGAGAGTATCAAGCCATGATAGGTAACTGTCAAGTGTTTATTTGTGGGATAGATATGGGTCGAATGGGGCAAAATGGAGAAAGAATGGACGCAAGGTGATTGGATTCCCAAAGATGGAGAAGGCGGTTTATCACAAGTAACGCTTGTTTACCAGGTTTTCATCACTTGCTTTTATTTGCACGAGAAGCTAGGAAGTAAACATGACACCTGTTTGCCAGGTTTTCATCATGATACCTATCCAAGGCGCCTATTTGCCATGTTTTCACCAAAGGACAATTTTTTTGTATGCTTTCTATTTATTTTTTTTGTATGTTCTCTTTTCAACTTTTTTGATTTTTTGATTTTTTGATTTTATTGTGCCCCCTTGCATTGGGGTTCTCCTAGGTATAGAACTAGCGAAGGTGCATGCTGTTGATTGGATCATCAAACAACTCACCCTCTAAAGTGGCCAACTGATATGCCCCCGATCCGTAAGCAACTACAATCACATAGGGCCCAAGCCAGTTAGGTTCGAACTTACCCTTCTTTTCTCTTTCTTGTTGATTGCAAGGATTCTCTTTGAGAACTAGGTCCCCAACCTTAAAGCATCTTGGGTGAACCTTGTGGTTATAGCTTCTTGACATCATCTATTGATATGCTTTGAGATGATCAAAGGCTTTCTGGCGCCTTTCTTCTAGCAACTCTAGTTCTTGTAACCTGGAGACTCTGTATTCTTCATCTGATATGAGACCTTTCAACGACACCCTGAGAGATGGTAGTTCAACCTCAATGGGGAGGATGGCTTCTGAACCATAGACAAGGGCATAGGGTGTAGCACCTATGGGAGTGAGTATACTGGTTCTGTAGGCCCATAGAGTAGGATTGAGTTGGACATGCCAATCACGGCCAGCCTCATTGATAGTCTTCTTTAGGATTTTTAGAATAGTTTTATTCGATGCCTCAGCTTGGCCATTACCTTGGGGGTAGTATGGAGTGGAGAAATGATGTTGGATTTTGAAATGCTCACAGAGTTCCTAGACATCCTAATTTTTGAATGGTCTTCCATTATCCGTTATGATGGATGAAGGAATGCCATATCTGTAGATAATGTAATTCAGAATGAAAGAGGAAATTCACTTTCCTGTGATGGTGGTTAGGGGAACGGCTTCAATCCACTTTGTGAAATACTCAGTGGCTGTTATGATGAATTTGTGGAGGTCAAGTCCCCACTGGAAAAAGGGCCAGGGTGTCGTTAAAGGTCTCAACTCTTGAGTAGGTGCGTGGATCAGGTTCCCATGTATTTGGCACTATTTGCACTTCTTGATGAACTGGTATGAATCCATTTCCATGTTTGGCTAGTAATAGCCCAAACGCATGAGTTTATTGGCTAAGGAGGGACCGCTGGAGTGTGTTCTGCAAATCCCTTCATGTACGTCTCATAAGACAGTTATGGATTCTTCTTGTTCTAAACAACAGAGCAAAGTACCATCCAGACCACGTCGGTAAAGGGTATCGGCTATGATGATGTAACAAGAAGTTTGGCATATGAAAGTTCGCTTTTGGTTGGAAGAGAGGTCAGGTGGGAGAAGGTTGTCCTTGAGGTAAGTGTAAGTCTTACCGTACCAAGGTGAATTAGATCCGACTAGAAGGTAGATGGAATGGGTCTCAAGGAGATCATAAGCTGGTTGCCGGATGGTTTCCACTAAGAACTCATACCGTGACTCATATTCAGGTATTTCTAGAAGAGAGGCTATGGTAGCCATTGCATCTGCTGCTTTGTTCTCTATCCTGGGTATTTGCTCAAAGGAGATGGTCCCAAAGTGTCCTTTGAATCATCGACCATCCATTTGTACAGGATGAGCTTCTCATCTTTGGTTTGATACTCATCATTGACCTGATTGATGATAAGCTGAGAATCACCGTAGACATGTAGTGCTTGGATTTTCCACTCAGTGGCCATCTTGAGACCAATGACCAAGGCTTCATATTCCGCTATGTTGTTTGTGCATGGAAATAACAACCTGTAGGATTTCAAAATTGTGTCACCTTGGGGAGTGATAAACAGGATACCTGCCCCCGATCCATGGTTGGTGTAAGACCCGTCGAAGTAGAGTTTCCAAGGAGATGTTGATATAGTGAATAAAGACTCATCAGGAAACTCAAACTGGATTGATGAGGTGTCTTGTAATGGTGCATCAGCCAGTTGGTCAGCGATGATTTGTCCCTTAATGGCTTTTCTATCCACATATTCTATATCATAGTCACTAAGAAGCATAACCCACTTTGCTAGTCGACCTGTGAGCGCTGCTTTGCTGAGAAGATATTTTAGTGGGTCAATTTTGGCAATGAGTTTGATAGGATGTGCCAGCATGTAATGTCAGAGTTTTTGTGAAGCAAAAACCACCGCAAGGCATGATCTTTCTACTTGTGAGTATTACAACTTGTAGCCCACTAAGGTTCGACTGATGTAGTATACAGCTCTCTCCTGGTTCTCGTAGTCTTGTTGCGCTAGAAGAGCTCCAAGAGCAGTGGGTGTAGCAGATATGTAGAGAATTAAAGGTTTTCCTTGGATTGGAGGCATGAGTATGGGTGGATTCATAAGGTACTCCTTTAGCTTGTTGAATGCTTCTTCGCACCGCTCATCCCATTTAAATGGAATGTTCTTATGTAGGAGGTGACTGAAAGGTTGGCACTTGTCTGCCAGCTGTGATATGAACCTACGGATGGCCTGCAGCTTGCCCTGTAAGGATCTAAACTGAGTTAGAGTCTTGGGTAGTGGCATGTCCATTATAGCTTTGACCTTAGCTGGGTCTATCTCTATTCCGTTTGCTGACACGATGAAGCCTAGCAGCTTGCTTGAAGTTACCCCAAACACATATTTCTTTGGGTTCAGCTTGACTTGGAATTGGTCCAACCTTTGAAAAACTTTTTCTAGTACATTCAGATGTGAATCCCTTGTGAGAGAAATTGCTAGGATATCGTCGACATAGCCTTCCATAGTTACATGCATCATGTCATGAAATATAGTAGTCATTGCTCTTTGATATGGGGCACCTGCGTTTTTCAGCCCAAATGGCATGACATTCCAGCAAAAGGTACCCCATGGGCAAGTGAAAGCTATCTTGTGTTGGTCCTCTGGTGCTATTTTGATTTGATTATACCCTAAGAATCCGTCCATGAGTGACAGCATTGTATGTCTTGCAGTGAGGTTGACTATGATATCAATGTTTGGCAATGGAAAGTCATCCTTGCAGCATGCTTTGTTTAAGTCTTGAAAATCATTGCATAGTCGAACTCGGCCATCTGGTTTAGACACTAGCACAATATTAGATATCCATTCTAGGTAATCTATGGCTCTAATGAACCCCACATCTAGCAATTTCTTGAGTTCTTCTTTGACCAAAAGGGCTATGTGAGGATGCATCTTTCTCAGCTTTTGCTTTACTGGTTTCACCCCTGGATCCAATGGCAAATGATGTAGAATCAGGTTTGGGTTTAAACCTGGCATGTCGGCATATGACCAAGCAAAGTTGCCTCTCTTCTTCTTAAAGAACGGTACAAACCTAGTTTTCTCTGGTGGTGTAAGAGATTTGGCAAAGTGGATAATCTTGGGCTGCTCTTCTGTTCCAATATTCATGGGCTCTGTCGGCTCCACGACAATTTGTGACCTTTCCTAGTACATATCACTAGGGAGAGTGTCAAGCATTCCATGGTCAGGTGCCATAGTTGGGTTTTCACCTTCGGATGCGTCCTTTCTTTTTACTGTTTTATGATCTAACACTGCCGCAAGGCGGTTTTCACTGTCAGATCCATTTTTTATCTTGATATTTTTGCGACTGGAAGGCTTGGCACCCTCCCTGAAGTAAGCCACGGTATTCAGTTCGATAGCAAAACCAGCCTTATGATCTCCCTTGGGTAAGTGGTCCCTAAGTTCCATATAATCGATGTAAGCATCGTCGTTTTGGAACATATCTAGTTGGGGAGTTCCTTGCAGATCCCAGTCAATAAGCTCAGGGTGCAAGAGGGGAAGGGAATCAGATGATAGACCTGATTCATTGATGGTGTGAATGGAAATGTTAGGAGCATTGGCGGGGGTAGTGTTCTGGGTGGTACTTTCCTCCAAGTTGTTTATTGCAATAGAATTTAAACTTTCCTCAAAAGCCATAATCTCAGGGATTGGCAAATCAGTCTCCAGTGGTCTATCCCATTGTGTTTGTCCCTCATGGTAGGGGCTAAGAGTTTGGATGGTGTCAACCTCTTTGTCGTCGTAGTAGTGCTCTATTATCTCATCCCACTCATACTCATTTGAATCATCTGAATCTGTGTTGCTGTCCACTTGGAGTGTTTGGATTGTCTCCACAAGGTAGGCATTTTCCTTGGCTTTACCCTTGCCTTTGTATCCTAGGCCACTTGTGTTTCTAGCCGAAGAGGATGAAGAAGGTTGTATAGGTTCAATGATTCCTTCTTTTCTAAGGCCTATGGGGCCTTGTCCTTCGTACCCCATCCTGTGCAAAATAGTCTCACCCCGCCCATAGAGTTTTGTAGGGAGTCTAGGCGGCTCTTGGGGTGTGTTTTCTTCTTCAGCATAAAGCCATTGCAGGAGATCTCGCTCCTCTGTTTCATCAGATAAGGTCTCGCATTTTACAAAGGGATTTGCAGGAGCTATAGGAGGAGCAGATGGATTTGGAAAATGTATGGGTGGATGCTTGGGTTGGCCAAAAGAGCGAGGAAACAAAGGCATTTTGGCAAGGTTGAGGCTGTGCTCAATGGAGTATTCCCCCATGCCACTTTCTTTTATGGTAATTTTCTATGGTTTGGGTCTTGAGGAGGAAGCTTCAGCGGTATGGTCCTGTTGCGGGGTAGGGGAAATGTAGGCTCTATTGTTGGGTATGACACATTCAGGTTTTGTACGGAAAGAATTGTAGTGTTGGTAGGGGTCGGGGTCGCCTTGAATGGTGACTTGCTTGCCATTGTGCGGGAACTTAATGCATTGATGATAGGTTGAGGGGATAGCCTTCATGGCATGGATCCATGGTCTCCCTAGTAGGATATTATAAGCAAGCTCTCGATCGAGGACTTGGCACACCACATCTTTGATTACCGGTCCCACTTGAATGGGTAGGACAACTGTTCCCTTTGTGGTTCTTTCTTCCTCATCATATGCTTTGATGGTAATTTTCCTCCTTGGATCAACTGCCTGTTTGGAGAACCCCAGTGCAAGGACTAGCTTCAATGTGCAAATATTTAAACTGGCACCCCCATCAATGAGAACCCTCTTGATGCGGTGCTTGTGTATGAATGCGATAATGTGCAGAGGGGTGTTGTGGGGTTGAGATACAGAAAGGTCATCTTGCTCAGTAAACGATATGGAAGTGGAGGATGTCAGATTACCTACCATGGTCTGGAACTTCTCTTGAGCTAAGTTAGTGGGGACAGTGGTTTCCACTAAAGCTTTCTCAAGAATCTCCTTATGAGAAGGAGATAGACGCAATAGCTCCAATATGGAAATGTGAGCTGGAGTTTTCTGTAACTGGTCGATGACATTGTACTGACGGAAGGTGGATGGAGATGGTGACGACCTCGGAGGAACGGTATTGAGCGTGACTTTACCACTACGGGTAATTATACTACAACCAGTTCGGTTAGGTCCTGGTTGTTAGCTGGGTGAGATGACATTGACTTGTGGAATATGCTCAGAAATGCAGTTTATGGTGTAATCAAATGGAATGCTTGCATAGTTAGCATTACTCGTCCCGCTGTTCTGATTTGGCCGGTTGCGATTATTGTTGTTGTCATTACTGTTGTTGCCATTGTTGTTGTGGCCATGGTTATTGTTGTTGTGGTTGTTATATGGCCTATTGATTCAGAAGTGGATCCTTGTAGACCACATGAGTTTCATTGGAGGTATGCTGTTGTGTCCCTCCTTGATTCTGATCCAGTATATCTTGTATGACATTTTTGAGGTGGATATAGTTGTTAGTTGTATGCCCCCTTCCTCGATGATATTCACAATAGTCTGTGTCCTTCCAGTAGGGAGGTTTGACTATAGGCTCATAATCACTTGTTGGCGATAGAGAAATTTTGTTGTTAGCCAACAAATTCCTTAGTGCAGATTCTTGAGACTCACCCAACGGTGTGAATTTTCTCCTTGGATTTGAATTGAACCAAGGTCTAGGCTCCCAAGAGGGTGGTTTGTTGAGTGCACCATTGTTTGTTTCTCCCTTAAGAGTGAATATGGGTTGTTGTTTAGGGGCTACTGCCTTGGCGTCAACTACCCCATCGTTGACCACATTCTTGTTCTTGGTCCAAAACTTGGATTTATCCATTGTGTAATTGGAATTAGGCGTGTCCTTGTATAGCTTGATAGCTCCTTTAGTGATCATAGCCTTTTTGATGAATAAGCCCATTTCGATGACTTTTGAGAATGATGTAGGGCATTGTATCTGAATTTGATAGCTAAGATCAGTATTCAAATTATGGACAACATTTCCAATAGTTGCTTCTCAGGTATATCATAAGAACACTTACTAGCTAGCTGTCTCCATCGTTGTAAGAAGGTGGCGAATGACTCACCACTCTTTTGTTTGGTGTTGCATAGATCTAGCATAGATACCTCGTGTTCTATGTTGTAAGAGAAGTGCGTTATAAATTTATTGACAAGTTCATCAAAAGTTTTGATTCCTGGTGGGAGGTGCGAGAACCACTCCATAGCTTGACCACCTAAAGATCTTGGGAATAGTCTCATCAAGTAGGTCTTGTTGTGAGCTACTTCTAAACATGCGGCATTGAATTCCCGGATATGATCTCTAGGGTCCCCCTTCCCTTTGTATTTGTCAAACTTTGGGACTCCAAACTGATAAGGGAAGGGTTTCATGACCAAACTTTTGTCAAAAGGATATGGAGCTATATCTTCCAAAGAGTAGTGCTTGGAACTTGTACCGGTCTTAAGGTTGGATATTTCTTGCTTTAGACTTTCGATTTGTTGTCTCACGTCCTCCATAGGAGCATTTTGATCTATGGGATTCTTTCCTCTATCATTTGCATACGAGACTGTGTCATTCGTGCCTCTCTCATGATCATCACACCTCCGCTCATGATCATTGTCTACATTTTCCATGATGGAGCTTATGTCAAAGTCTACGGGGAGTTTGATTCCGAGACTAGCAAGATGATGGAAGTATTTATGGGGGTCTTCAAGGAGCACCTTCTCTACTAGGTGTTGGAATTTTCTATCTTGGATGTGCACTACTAATTCTTCATGAGAAATTTCTTTGTCATTATCATGTGGTGGGACGAGGTGATTGGATGAGTCGGCCATTTCTATTTGCTTGTTGTACTGGGATCGAGTAAGAACCATGCAAGGTGAGGTGGGATGAAGTGGACTAGGATTAGAAATTTTGGCAAGGTGCCAACTGAGACTGTTGTGAATGGGATATCTAGGACAAGACTTGGACAAAGGATTTTCTCGCTCAATGACTTCAAGGAAGATGGTTGACACAAGACACTAGCCACTAGTAAGGGTAGTCGGTACCAGTCTTACTGTGTAGGGCTTAGTCGTTCAACAAGACTACTAGCAAAGGTACTGTGACCTACTAGGCTTATGTGAATTCACTAATGAAATGAAGGACCTATGTCGAACCAGTATGGGATAGATTGACCTTGGGACAAGAGGGGTTGGTATAGAAAGTGAATGGGATGATTGACGAAAGAGAGAGATTTAGGTGAAATGGATGAAGATTGACGACAAGGTTGAATACGATCTCAGAAAGTGAAACTAGGCTGAAATGGATGCTCCAATCAAGTGAAAATATTTTCTCAAAAATAAGGCAAGTGCTCACTGTCGTATATGCGCCGAAACAAATGCGCAGTAGAAATGGACAAATGCGCCGTAAGTCTCAGTATATGCGCAGCTCTGGTGAAGTATAAATGCATAGCAACAGTAAGTATATGTGCAGCAACAGTGTATATGCGCAACAAGTTGTTACAAAGGTGCAGCAAGTCGCTACAAATGCGCAGCAGAAAGGAGTATATACGCAGCTCTGATATTTTTGGCAAATTTTTTAGATTTTCTCCTATTTTTGGTATTTTTGGCTGGAAAAGGTCTTCCTGATCTGATATTATGAATTAACAGCAAGAAAACACAGCAAGCACAAAGAATATTTTGTAGTTTTTCATTGTTTTTGTAGTTTTTTCGACTCTATTTTGGACTAAACCGAACAAAAGCAAGCACAAAAATCCTAGGCGAGAAATGGATTATAAGGGATTTGGGCCACTAGAACAAGAGGTATTTAATGCAGGCAACCATTCAAGTGGTTACATGTGCGGTGGCACTACTCCCGTTATGGAGTCTCCCAGCCTCAAAGGGTTGCACCTGAGAGGGTTTTGGGGGAGGTTGGCCGTCGGTGTAACATAACAACACTTGTTGCAGGAAGTTTTCACCTCAAGCACAATTTATTTTAAGTGGCTTGGTAGGGCTTGGCTTTAGCCTGTTACCACTCAGGGTCATTCCCACTTGGACAAGCGTGCATCCAAGGGCCGGCCCCTCCTAAAGGTCAAACAAATAGAATGACAAGTCTAGTACTCTGATCACCCAGAAGAGGGGAGAGCATAAACCTATTGTCATTCGTCAAGCATACAATACACTGATTAATCCAACCTAGTTAAAAGTGAAAAACTAAATGGGCTAATCTACTCAAGCACAGAACTTTGAAGTGATTTTAGCAAGATAGCACTGGTTCAGTTTTAACCCCATAAAGCAATGGTGAGTTCAGTTTTAAATCCGTGTAGCACGAGATAGTTAACTTTGAAGTTTTGGTCTCACGATATAGCAATAGTTCATTTTAACCTCAAGATCAATGGTGAGTTCAGTTTTAAACCGCGTAGCATGAGATAGTTAACTTTGAAGTTTTGATCTTACGATATAGCAATAGTTCATTTTAACCTCAAGATCATTGATGAGTTCAATTTTAATCTTAGATAGCAATAACTTGGAAGGTGTTGCAATGCAATCAAGAAATAATCCAATTACTTTCTCCCTAATTAGAGCTAGATGAGGATTTGAATGAACATCAATTTTACTATCCCTTAGAAAGTGAAATGTGAACTATTTAGATGCAACATGGAACTAAACCTGAACTTATCCTGCAAAACAGTTCCAGCAAACACCTACGAAAAGGTTAGCGTTAGCAAATTCCCCTAGAAAAGTACTAAAACCTCAGTCTATTACAGAAGCGCAGCTTCAGTGATTAGATGCGCAGAACTAATCAACAGAAGCACATCAACTATGAATGCGCCATAATATTACACATATGTGCTGTGAAAATGAATAAATGCGCAGTAATAATGAATGCGCAGTAACAGTCTTCAAAAGTGTAGCACAAATGAACAGATGCGCAATAATGACAGAAGCGCCGTAACAGTGTGCAAAAGCGCAGTAAGAATACACAGAAGCACAGAAAGAATAAAAGCGCTGCAGAAAGGGATATATGCGTCGTAGAAATGTTCAAATGTGCCGAAATAACCTGTGCGTGTCTGTGCGTGACCAGTACAGAACCTACCTTCAAAAAAGCTCAGATTTTGATGAGATAAAGGGGCAAAGGCCCCATGGTGGGCGCCGAAAATGTAAGGGTAAAATGTGGATCAATCAAATTGAATTTTATAAGACCCAAACATCAACAGAATAGAAGATAACAAGAAAGATTGAAAGAAAATGGCAATGAATAACACAAAGCAAACCTTCCCTGAAATTGATGCTTCTGTTGTTTGCCTATTACAACCGTCCTTTTGCAGATGACGTAAGCCCTCAGAGAGTGCACTCCTTTAAGCTGTGTTCGAGGAAGTCGATGGTAAATGGCTGTTGTGATATGCAATGAAGATGAGTCCCAAGGCAAGTATGTGATCTCAAGCTAGTGAATGGTAAAAGGGTGCCAAAGGCGTGCTGGTGAATTTCTGCAGAGTAACAATATCAAAAGCCTGGATGAATAGAATGGAAGAATGAGGTTTCATTTATAGACTTGGAAGAATGGGAATCAACGGTTGAGAGGAGATATGAAGATTAATGGCTAAGGATGGTTGAGGAATGTGCAACCAGTAGAAATGTAACAAGTGTCCCAGCTCCATCATGAAAGAGGGGATGTGACAAAATTGATTGGAGAGTTAACTCCATTGACTGAACAGTTAACAGACTTGATTGATCAGTTAGAAGAGTGGATTATGGGATTGACTGAATTGATTGACTAGTGAACTGGGTTGATTGAGGAGTCAACAGAATAGATTCACCAGTGAACTCAAATGACTAATTAGTTAACAGATTTGATTGATTAGTTAACTAACTTCTGATTTGAGAAGAAATAGGCCATGTGGGTGAGAGAAAAATAGGTAATTAAATATTAAATATATTTAATTATATGTGCAACCTGATGAGGTGGACAAGGTGAGTTGGAAAGATGAGGTGGATTTTTGAAATTAGAACTTAGGATAGAGGAATTTGGATTAATTAAATAATTTAGGATTATTTAATTGTGTAGGACATTAGAAGAATTTAGGGATTTTAATTAAATAAATTGAATTTATTTAATTATGGATTAGTGAATCAATTAAATAAATTTAGAATATTTATTTAATTGGTAGAAGAACGGAATAAATATTTAGAATATTTATTTAGTTGAATTGTGTCATTTTTAGGCGTATATAGGTTGCACCCTTCCCTACTTTCAACATGTTTTTGATCTTCATTTGCCCTATGGCTTCCCCATCTACTTTCAACATTTCTATATTGGGAGGTCTCCCTCTACCTTTTGAATCTCCACAGTCTAGAATTAATTTGGTTACCTCAGCTAGAGGTATTATTGGTGATTCTTCACACACAGGTTTTGTGTTCTTAACCATCTCGTTATGTGTAAGTTATTTAGCTTATAATACATTTCCTTTATTCAGAATAATCTATAGATCATTTAGTTATTTTAGTGATTTTTGTTATCACTTCTAGGTACTAATGTGCATGCACTTTATTATTATTACTACAGGTTGGTTATTTGTTAGAAATGAAGGTAAGCAATTACTATATGGAAATCTAAAATTTAACATGTATGATACCAATGGAGATTTAAGAAAATGTAAATCAACAACAAAGAAATTGGCAAGCATAAGATATTTACACAATACAATATTTACGTGGAGAAAACCCTTATTGGGTGAAAAAATCCACTAGAAAAGAGCCCAAGTATGTATTATCTTGAAACAAGAATACAAATACAATCACTTCTTTCTTGCATCCAAACTAACAACATATGTGTACCTATGCAACCTCACACTTCTTTTTTCACACTTCTACCACCTCCAGCACCTGTTATATACAATAGTGATACTCAAGAATCCAACCTTGCAATAAGTATGGCATCCATACTTATGCAATTTCCAATGCCTCATTTTGGGTCCCACTAGCATGCCAAACTTAACCTCTTACATGACTCTTACAACCTCTTACAAATTTGTCATAATTGACTAAAACCAATCCCACTAATTTAGGCACCTAGTTTGTCATACAATCCTTATAAATTAGGGGATACTCTTACAAGATGTCATAGACTAATAATAGATATACAAAGATTCTATTACGCGTGTCATAACTCCCCAAAAATTAGCTACTCCAATATGGGTGCCAAGATTGACCTTATCACCTCATATATACTCCAAAAATAAAAGATGCTCTAATTGGTAAAACAGATTAAATAATTATTGTTTCCAGTGGCCTTATGAATGCATTTACAAATAAATTTCCTAGAATAATTAAATACATAGGATATACAAGGTTGATGTCACCTTAATCCTAACATTCTCCCACTTGACATCATACATTGTAAATACATCCATCAGAAAAACAAAAATCAACTAAGTACAACAAACAAGTCCCATGGCCTCCCAACACCAAGTGAACTTTTATGTATTGCTCATTGAAATTGAGAATGTCATCCATTCTCTTCCTAATGACGTCACAGATGAAGTCAGACAAGACTATGCCGTCACCCTTGAAGAGACCTAATGTCTCAAGTTACTGCTTGGAACCTCATTCATTCATTGGTTTGTTCATAGCAAGTACATGTTCATCGTTCGTCGTTCGTCAGCAAGGCTTGAACTTTACTCGTTAGGTTCAACCGATGTGATATGTCTATCGGCATAAGGTTGGCCATCGGTTGCTGTTATTCCGATGAAGGCTTGAACTTCGCTTGTCAGGTTCAATGGTCAACAGGTTCAACCGATGTGATATGTCTATCAGCATAAGGTTGGCCATTGGCTGAGCCTATGGTAGGTTCTCTGACGGTCTTCTGTTACTTCAATGAAGGATAAAGGCTTGGGCATCAGTGGGACAAGGAACCATCGGTGTGGATGGTGGAGTGGTCTCTGATGGCTTGGGCTATTCTGATGAGGCTTAGACTGGCATCGTCGGCAACAAAATTGCTGACGATAGTCTTACTGAGTGTTTGTGTATGTAAACTGAGACATCAAACTCAAATTGGTGAATGTGGGACTAAAGGTCTCACATGAATACGAACTGTTATGCAACGGTTGGAAGATAGCGATGCTGGGTCAGTTGAAATGAACAGTTAGGGCAGAAGTTCAAACCTATTTTGCTCTTAAAGACTGTGTTATATACAAATTTGGAGAGGTCGTCTGAGTTGATGATGAGATTTGATCAAATTGTTCATTTTGTAGATGTACAGAGGAAGTGAACTATGTGTATAATTTGAGAATCGATACCTGAGTGAGAAGGCTGGGATCTTTATTGTAACCTTTCGAAGCTTACTGTAAATAAAGATTGTCTCTCTTGTGGTGGTGGGTTTTTTACCCGAAAGGGTTTTCCCATGTACATCTGGTGTTGTTCTCTATTATCTTGTATGTTTATTCTGTATTTTCTAGTGTGTTCATCTTTGTATTTGAATTAAACGTTACCTGTCTACATTATCCCCTTTGAATTGACATTAGGGAAGCTATATTCTGCACCTGTACTTTCCTTACAAGTGGTATCAGAGCCTGGCCAGTTGTGTTATCCTTGTTGGTAGGTTGGGTTTTTTGTGATAGTTCTATGAGTGGGAGTTCTGTAGAGGTCTATTTTGTTAAATAAAATGGCAAGTGCATCAAGAAAAGTAGACATTGAAAAGTTCAATGGCACACACTTTGAGTTTGGAAGCTTAAGGTTGAAGATTTGCTGGTCGACAGAGATCTTTGGGTTGCTGTGTCTGGGACTAAACCTTCAGGCATGAAGCAAGAGGACTGGGATCTGGCAGATAGGAAAGCCAGAGGACTGATAAGATTAAGTTTAGTGGATTATGTCCTATTGAACGTCTATGAGGAGAAGAATGCAAACACTTTATGGAAGAAGTTGGGAGATATTTATCAGGGCAAGTCCTTGGTGAATAAAGTTTTCCTCAGAAAGAAGTTGTACTAAGATGGATAAAGGAGCATCTGTAGCAGACCATCTAAACTCATTTAATATGATTGTTGCACAGTTGAATTCTGTAGGTGTAAAAATAGAAGAGGAGGACCACTGTATGCTTCTATTGTGTTCCTTACCTAACTCATGGGATCATCTTGTGATGGCTATTGGAAGTACAACAACCACGTTTAAAACTGAAGAAGTTGTTGCCTCACTGTTATCTGAAGAGATACAGATGAAATCTTTTGAGATGGCCAAAGAGGCCCTGTCTGTTTGAGGTAGATCAAAGGAAAGAGGCAAGAAGAAAGACAAAAAGTCTAAGTCCAAATTAGAGGGGAGATAAAAATCTCCTGGTAAAAAGTTCAAGGTGAAATGTTGGAATTGTGGGCAGAAAGGACACATCAAAAAAGACTACAAAGAGGAGAAAAAGAAGAAGAAGAACTTCTCTGACACCAATTCTTCTCAGAGTGATGCTGATGCCTTCATTGTTGCCTTGGCAATGCCTGCATCTAAAGATGTATGGCTGGTGGATTCAGGAGCATCTTTTCATATGAAATCTCATATAGAATGGTTCACTAAGTATGAACCATATGTTGGTGGGAAGGTGTTCCTGGAAAGTGATTCGACACTGGAAATTGTTGGCCGAGGAAGAGTTAGAATCCAGCTCCCAGATGGTAGAATAAAGGGAATGAATAGAGTATTACACATACCAGGTCTGGCCTAAAATTTACTTTCTGTTAGTAAGCTTAATGATGTTGGAGTGCAAGTTACTTTTGTGAATGGTGGTTGTAAGATGACTAGAGGTTCTATTATACTGGCAAAGGGTGAACACATTGGAACTTTGTATAGGTTAGATGCTAAACCACTGTGCTATAATAATGTCTTTGTAAAATTTGAAAAAGCTACTATTGTACACATGATGTAAACTCTATGGAAGTTAAACTTCCTGCAGAGAAAACAATGCTCTGGCATAATAGACTTGGTCACATAGGTGAAAAAGGTTTTAAAATCTTGAAAAACAAAAACCTGGTAGATGGGCTGATTGATTGTAATCTGGAGTTTGATTTCTACAAACATTGCATATATGGAAAATAGAATTGTGTTTCTTTTTACTCTAGTTCTCATAAATCTTCTGGTGTTCTGGACTATGTACATTCTGATGTTTTTGGTCCAGTTGATGTTCCTTCTCTGTCTAAATCAAGATACTACGTATCGTTTATTGATGATTGTTCAAGGAGGGCATTTGTATATTTTTTTGAAAAATAAATCAGAAGTGTTTAGTCAGTTTAAATAATTTAAAAATCTTGTGGAAAATTAAACTAGTAGAAAAATAAAATGTTTGAGAACAGATAACGGTGGTGAATATTGCAATGTGGATTTTGATAAATATTGTATTAATCATGGAATAAAAAGGCATAAGACTACATGTTATATTCCATAGCAAAATGGAGTTGCTGAAAGGTTGAATCGATCATTGATGGAGAAAGCAAGAAGTATGTTGAGTTACGCTGGTCTTGAACAAAGGTTCTAGGCTGAGGCAGTTGCTACATCTTGTTACTTACTGAATCATTCTCCTACTTCGGCATTGGTTGATAAGACGCCTATGGAAGCATGGTCTGGAAAGAAGCCCTCTCTAAGACATCTTCGCGTCTTTGGCTGTAAGGCATATGTGTATATTCCTGAGGTAAAAATATCTAAGCTGGATTACAAGGCAGTCAAATGGATCTTTATTGGATATGGAGTCAGTGTTAAAGGGTACAAGCTTTGGAATCCTAAAACTGAAAAAGTAATTTACAGCAGGAATGTAATTTTCAGAGAGCTGAAACCTTTGGTTATTGATCCTCAGCCGGAGAAGACAAAAGAGAAGAAAGAAAAGAGTGTTGTTAATATTCCTCTGACCCCTACAAAAGAGGAACAACAAGCACCAAGTGTAGATGATTCAGAAGTGAGTTCGAGTAGCTCTGAAGATTCAGATCCAGAGCAAGAACCTGAACTTGCACCTCAGCCGTTGAGGAGGTCTACACGTGAAAGAAGACAACCAGGTAGGTATGGATTTTTAGTACTTGATTCAAGTTGTACCTATGCTTTGCTTACTGATACTGATGAACCTAGGACTGTGAAAGAAGCTATTAGTTTACCTAATTCAGATTCTTGGTTGGAAGCCATGGATAACGAAATGTCATCGTTGGAGAAAAATGGAACCTGGGATCTGGTGCCCTTGCCTGAAGGTAGAAAACCTGTGGGCTGTAAGTGGGTATTTAAAAAGAAATATGGTCTAGATGGTAGTATTGAAAAGTACAAGGCAAGACTGGTTGCTAAGGGGTATTCTCAAAAGGAAGGTATAGATTATGGAGAAATCTTTTCTCCTATAGCTAAGCTGACATCCATTAGATTTCTGTTGTCACTTGTAGCAGCGTATGACTTTGAAATTGAGCAGATGGATGTGACGACAACATTTCTTCGTGGGGGCCTTGAAGAAGAAATTTATATGTCCCAGCCAGAGCATTTTGTGGTAAAAGGTAAAGAACATCTAGTATGTAAACTTAAAAAGTCTCTTTATGGCTTGAAGCAATCTCCCAGAATGTGGTATCAGAAATTCGATATGTATGTTTTATCTTTGGGATTTGTGAGATCTAAATTTAATCATTGTGTCTATTATAAAATTGATGGTGATCAGATTCTTATAATTGCACTGTATGTGGATGACATGTTATTCATTGGCAATGGTAAGGGGATGATCTCAGATTTAAAATCTTAGTTGTCCTTGAAATTTGAAATGAAGAATTTAGGGGCAGTGAAGTACATTCTGGGAATGGAAATGAAAAGGGACATATCTAGTAGAAAGCTGTGGCTCAGCCAGAGCAAGTATATTACCAATGTTCTTAATAAATTTAATATGTCTAATTGCAAATAGTTAGTTGTTCCAGTTTTGCAGGGAACAAAACTATCTGTTGAAGATTGCCTAGAATCTTCAAATGAAATTGACGACATGAAAAAAGTGCCTTATGCAAGTGTTGTTGGCAGTTTAATGTATACAATGGTTTGTACTAGACCAGACATTGCCCAGGCAGTGGGAGTTTTGAGCTAATTTATGGAAAATCAAGGCAGATCACATTGGGATGTTGTGAAGAGAGTTATGAGGTATTTGAAGGGAACTTCTGACTATGCTATTTGCTATCATGGAAACTCAATTGGATCTCAGAAATCTATCATCATTCAGGGATATGTTGATTCTGATTGGGCAGAGGACATTGATAGTAGAAGATCCACTAGTGGATATGTATTCACGTTAAATGGTGGTGCTATCAGTTGGATGAGCAAGCGGCAGGCTGTAGTCGCTTTGTCCACAATAGAGGCATAGTACATGGTAGCTACTCATGCATGCCAAGAAGCCATTTGGTTGAAGAGGTTGTGTTCTAATGTCAGTTTTGATGCAGGGCAGATACAAATTCATTGTGATAGTCAAAGTGCTATCTGTTTGGCAAAAAATCCTACTTTTCACACTAGGACAAAACATATTGATGTCCAATATCACTTTGTTCGTGATATGGTGGAAGACAAAAAGGTAAAGCTAGAAAAGGTTGATACTTTGGATAATGTTGCAGATGCCTTGACTAAACTAGTGAGCATGGCCAAGTTCAAATGGTGTTCAGATGAAATGGGTCTTCGGGCCCATAATTCTTAGTAATTGTATGAGGATTAAGAGGTAGTAGTAATCTCTTCGACAAGTGGGAGATTAAAGAGACCTAATGTCTCAAGTTATTTCTTGGAACCTTATTCATTTGTTGGTTTGTTCATAGCAAGTACATGTTCATCATTCATCGGCAAGGCTTGAACTTCACTCGTCAGGTTCAATGGTTCAACAGGTTGAACCGATGTGATATGTCTATTGGCATAAGGTTGGCCATCAGCTGTTGTTACTCCAATGAAGGCTTAAACTTCACTCGTTAGGTTCAATGGTTCAATAGGTTCAACCGATGTGATATGTCTATCGGCATAAGGTTGGCCATCGGCTGAGCCTGTGGCAGGTACTCCGACGGTCTTCTGTTACTCTGATGAAGGATGAAGGCTTGGGCATCGGTGGGACAAGGAACCATCGGTGTGGATGTGGAGTGGTCTCCAATGGCTTGGGCTATTCCGATGAGAATTAGACTGGCATCGTTGACAACAAAATTACCGACGATAGTCTTACTGAGTGTTCATGTATGTAAACCGGGAGATCAAACTCAAACTGGTGAATGTTGGACTAAAGGTCTCACATGAATACGAACAGTTATGTGATGATTGGAAGATAGTGATGTTGGGTCATTTGAAATGAATAGCTAGGGCATAAGTTCAAGGTTTTGCTCTTGAAGACTGTGTTATATATAGATTTGGAGAGGTCATCTGAGTTGATGATGAGATTCGATCAAATTGTTCATTCTATAGATGTACAGAGGAAGTGAACTGTGTGTATGATTTTAAGAATCAATACCTGAGCGAGAAGGCTAGGATCTTTATTGTAACCTTTCTAAGCTTACTGTAAATAAAGATTGTCTCTCTTGTGGTGGTGGGTTTTTACCCGAAAGGGTTTTCCCACATACATCTGGTGTTGTTCTCTATTATCTTGTATGTTTATTCTATATTTTCTAGTGTGTTCATCTTTGTATTTGAATTAAACGTTACCTATCTGCATTAGCCCCTTTGAATTGACATTAGGGAAGCTGTATTCTGCACCTATGCTTTCCTTACAACCCTCAGACATGCCAAACCACCCAAGCAGAACGTCCCCAAAGATGAGTTTCTCACCTTCAAGAGACTCGTGAAAAACCAAGATATTGTCATTGTCAAAGCAGACAAGGGGAATGCCACCATTATCATGAACAAACTTGACTATATCTCCAAATTGTTGGACCACCTGAGCAATAGTGGGAGTTATAGGATCCTCACTCGCAATCCCATTTCCAAAATCTTTAAACAAGTGAGAAATGCTATCTCCAATTCCTCCTTTGATGATTGCACCAAAAAGCATCTCTTGCCAAATAAGGAAGTCACACCACGCATCTATGGTGTCCCCAAAATTCACAAGCCCAACATTCCTTTGAGACCAATTGTTGACACTACCGATTCCCCCACTTATAAACTAGCTGCCTTCTTGGCTAAGATAATCTCTCCTCTTATCGGTAAATCTTCCTCCTTCATCAAAGATTCAACCCACTTTGTTGACTTCATCAAAGATAATAAGGTCAATGCTGATGACATCCTTGTTAGTTTTGATGTGGTTTCTCTCTTCACCAAAGTCCCTCTTCAAGACTCTATCATGCTAGTTCGATAAAAGACCAATGAAGAACTCGCATCCCTCGTTGAATTGTGCTTAAAATCCATGTTCTTCACCTTCCAAGACATGGTTTATGAACAATTGGATGGGGTCGCCATGGGTTCTCCCTTATCCCCAGTCATTGCCAACTTATACATGGAGCATTTTGAAGAGGTTTCCCTTAACTCTTTCCCCCTTAAACCTACTTGGTGGAAATGCTATGTAGATGATACCAACATTTCCTAGCCGCATGGCCTTGAGCAACTTGAAAATTTCCACAATCACCTCAATAACATCACTCCCTGCATCAAGTTTACCAAAGAACTTGAATCCAACAACCAACTCCCCTTCCTCGACATTCTCCTCATTAGAAAGGATGGTTCCCTTGGTCGCCGTGTCTTCAGGAAATCCACCCACACTGACCTTTATGTCCTTGCCTTCTCTCACCACCACCCCAACCATAAAGCCACTGTCCTCAAAACTTTGGCAACCAGAGCTTTCGACATTTGTGACAATGATCACATCCATCAAGAGTTGGCCCACCTTGCCAAAGTTTTCAAACTTAATGGTTACCGCAACAAGTACATCAAAAGAGCTTTTAAACAAGCCCAAACTTGTCTTAACACCAAGCCCATCAATAGAGACTCTGAGATTGCTTTTAGCACTACTCTTCCATTCATCGAAGGCATCTCCAATAAAATTGCCAAAATCCTCCACAAGAAAGGACTCAAATGTGCCTTCAAACCCCTCTCCACAATCAAAAACCTCATTCACTCCACGAAAGACACCACCAACATTCTTTCAAACTCAGGTGTCTACAAGATAGATTGCTTGTATGGCACCCCCTACATTGGTGAGATGGGGAGATCCATCAGCTTGAGAATCAAAGAACACTGTGCAGACATTAGACATGGAAGGGTCGCCAAATCGGCCTTGGCAGACCACTCCTCTAGCACTAAGCACCACATTCGAATCAAAGATACCCTTGTCCTTGCCAAGGAAAATAACCTTTTTAAGAGAAAACTTAAAGAGGCTATTTTTATCAGAACCAACCCTACCAACCTTAATAGAGATGATGGGTGGAACTTGAGTCACACCTGGAATCCTCTTCTAAATTCCCTGCATAATCACCATCCTCCTCTTTGATCTCCCACTTTCCCCTTTTCACCTCCTTTTCTTTTCTTAGATCTCCTTCCCTGTTTCCACTCCCTTCCCGCCCTTCATTTCTCCCCCACCCTTCTTTTTATCCCACTCCTGGCCGCCCTTGTATTCATAGACTCCCTCTCGTAACTTGTGCATCCCCTTTGTCCTCCATGTCTCCCTTATCCTTCCTCTCTCCTTGGCCCTCTTCTTTTATGCTTATCCCATGTCTCTCCCCTATCCTTTGTAGACCTTTGTCTTCTAGCTGTCCACCTCTCACTAGTCGTTGGCCTGTTTGCTTCCCTTCTTGTGTTAGGTCTTCGTTGCCTGCTCTATCTTCTAGGCTTCCCTCTTTATCCCTGCTCTTATTTTCTTATTCCTGTTTCTTCCTTTAATTGTATTCGTTCACTCCAATTTTTGTTCTCTCATTGTTTAGGTTCTCTCTCTCTCTCCCCCTATCTCTCTCTTTCTTAGTTGTCAAGTGTGTTTATGCTAGTTGTGTATTTGTATACATTCTTCCTTGTTTCCTTCACTCTTTTCTTTATTGTTCTTTCTATTTTTACTCCTTCCTTATTTGTATATCTATTAATCTGATTTACTTTGTCCTTTGTTTTCTTTACTCCATTCTTCATAGTATTACTATATATATTCTTTCTTTTTCTACATATTTTTTATTAATTTGTTCCCCCTTATTGACTTTTGTTGCGCTTTTTCCATCATTTTTTTCTCTCTTTTGTACTCCTTTCGTTGTGTTGGATTTTATTTATCTGAATCAGCAAAGGGTTTGCCAGTTCCTAAGCTCAAGTAGATTTAGCCAACAAATACAAGAGGTTGCGTGAGCTGCCTCCCCTTCACTTTTGGTTCTACTGCACCAAGGGGGGTATCCCTATTGCTAAAGATTTGACTTTGATTCACTTATAGCAGAAAGATCTAACTTTTCAGAATAGGCAAAATACTCTCATGTTTGGAACAAGATTTGTATGATAAATCACAAGTTTGGCAATGTTCTTGAACATATCTAACTGGTTGAGGATGAGAGTATGCAAGGGTCCTATTTCTAATCCTACAAACTAATAGGTTTGAAGCTATGAAATGATTTGTGTTTTACGTTTTGGATGCAAGACAGGGATTTTGGATTGTAACCTTAACACAAGAGCAGATTGGTGTCTATCTCAGGACAAGGAGTCAACTAGACATATACATGTGAATGATTTGCACAAACTAAACAAAGATTCAAGTTTCAAGGGGTTAGATTGGTGCTTGCCTTACAAACATCACCCAAGAATGAGTATTTAGCAATCTATACTTACAAATATCCCTGTTGCCATACATTCTTCCTCATACTTAACTTAAAACAGTTTAATCCATTCCTTGAATGGAAGTTAGAGATCAAGCATGCAATACATACATCTATATCCTAGAATCTAAGTAACCCTTAGCAACCAGATTCAAAAGAAGGGATGCATACAACAATGGAGATAGACAACTAAACACATGCAACAAAGCATTTTTCATATAAAAATAACATGAAACTGAACATATGTGCAATGTGCATTCAAATGCAACTCATAAACTCACAAAATGAGACAGAACAGCCCAGAAAAGCTATGTTTTCGTTATTCCTCCTAAAAATTTTGCCCAAGTCTTCCACCCCAAAAAATGAGTAACACGGTTCTGATATACCCAGAACGTGTACTCAGTAATCAAGGTACATATCATTTTCAAATTGCTGCCATATACATTGCACCATCAAAATGACGCCCAAAACATTCAATGTAGTAGGCAAAAGAAGAAGGAAGAGCAGGTTAGTTCAGGAAATGTGCAACAGACTGGAGATTTTCGCCTTAAAAAATGGTAGTTGACCCATCCATTCGACCAATACCTCTGTAAATTTGCCATTAATGGCCAACCTACCCATAGGATGTAGCAACTTCAGAAAATATGACGGTTGCGTACTTTGCAATTCTTCCCACCTGAAATGCGGCTACAGATACAAAGAAATCCCTCCTTCCTTGGACATCTGAAACAAGGCCGTAGATTTCCTCCTCATTGCCAAGATCAATGGTCTCAAACCGCATTGAAAAGTCATTGGTCAATTAAAATGTGTCATGCAGGCAGCTTTTTCCCATTGCAGACTTTTCACAGCTCGAGCAAACATTTCTACCTTTTCGCCCATTTTGCCTTTTTCACCTTCAAATCTTTGTATTTGCAGTTGTATATACATATAACTGCCCTTGGACACGTGGCAGCCTGCCATTGGATCATTATCGCTAAGCACTTGCACCTTCATCACCGATCCATTGTATCCTTTCTTGCATCTGAAGTAGTATATGCAATTGTATATACAATTACCCTGCATACAAGCACGGACCCCAAATCATTATGAAACACTTTGAAATTTCAATCGAGTCAGGGCGTTGTATCTTCCTCTTTGTACATCACCTTGTATATTGCAAATACATACAACTATGGATTCCATCATACTTATGAGGCAGATTGGAATAAATTTTGAATCTGGCATTGTATTTACCTCATTGTATCTCTCATTGTATATCGCATGTACAATGCGCAATATACAATCAACTACGGACCCCAACCTGAAATCCACCAAAACACATTCTTCATTCACGTCTAGATTGTATATGTGCTTTTTGTATCTTGCATTGTACATAGCACATACATACAATCGCAGGACATACAACTGTGTGGGCCCCACCAGGTTTTTGAACATTGTTGACTTTGACCACAACCTACTTGTATATTTCTTTGTATATACCTGTTGTATATTTCACATTGTATGTGCAGTTGTATGTACAATATACAATGGCAGATACTAACCTGCACATACAACAAATTTGAAGTAATTTTGATTCCAGCCCTTTGTATGTTCCATTGTATATGCAATTGTATATTGGAGATACATACAATGCAAGATACAAAGGAAACTACCTTTGACTTTTTAACTCTGCACTTGTATCAACTCCACCAGGCCCGATTTAATAAAATTTGAAGTCCAAGATTGTATGTCCTGCATTATATATTCGTTTGTATAAGTTATATACATACAATCTGCTTGCTGAAAACCTGTGGACCCGACCACCATTTTAACCTGATTTGAACACCTTTTGACGTCCGCCGTTGTATCTTACTCGTTGTATATCGAATATACAACATATTCATGTAACCTTTCGATACAAACATGGAATATACCGAGAATCTACTATGTACATCCACTTTTTTACCTCCATAAATGCACGCAAAATCCAAATACAAACCCGATATGCATACAATGATTCATACAACCATTTTTTCCAAATTTTGAAACTGATTGAACTTATTCTTGGGTCTGCCATTGTACATATGCATCTGTGGGTTAAATGCTCGAAACCCAAACTTTAGGTGGAGGCACCACCATTGGCTCTTGCTCGGGGACGCATGCCTCTTGCAGGCATGGTGAGAACTCCAGATCTCTGGGATGCAGACCAAGCCTTATCCATTGGGCTATAGAGTTGCACGTTGTACCAACCTACATCACAAATCATATTTTCAAACATTGTTTCGATGGCCCTGAATAACCAAATATGAAAAACCACAACCTCCTCCTGCCAAATGCCTGATTCTGATCTGAATGATCCCAACCACAGCTGAAAACATTAACAAAATCTTCCCACAAGCTAATCTTGTCAATTACATGCTTCACCATTTTTGAAATCTTGCCTCTATGAATATTGCCTCTATCACTTTGCGCCTCAAACTCAGACATATAACCATACATGCTATAAAATTCTTCAGCATTAGGCAACGTATGTATGTTATATTCCTCAAACAGTATATCATCATATTACATGTGGCATTCCTCATTGTTTACCTGGCTGCTGCGCACTACCAGACACTCATCCAGCTGATCCAGAAACTGAAAACATTCAAAATATATGAGACCATCAATATCATTTATATCACTTATTGACATTGAAACAAAACTTGATCCATACACCCATTGTTGCACACATCCAGAACAACTGATGCTAAACATTCATTATCCATAGTTTGCATATCCATATTATCTTCACAAGAGCTGAAGATCTCTGCCTTTGGTCCATATGTCCCTTCTTCACAAATTGATGTAACACCTAGGTCAGTCG
Source organism: Cunninghamia lanceolata (assembly GCA_027924645.1). Taxonomy (NCBI): domain Eukaryota; kingdom Viridiplantae; phylum Streptophyta; class Pinopsida; order Cupressales; family Cupressaceae; genus Cunninghamia; species Cunninghamia lanceolata. The sequence continues at coordinate 1,388,144 of BSBN01000022.1, forward strand.
TCTCCTCATATTCATCATCACTTGCAAAAAGAGGGTTAATCCTGCACCAATGAAGGTCATGACTCACAGCGTTCAATGCATCTAAGGGCTCATCATATAGGGGATTCAATCTCATTGCAAAGGTCTCTACTTCTTCTTCATGACAATCCACCTCTTCATCATCATCTGATTGCCCCAAGTACAAGATCTCTGTTACTTCAATGCATTCTAAAGCTGCACTATCCATATCACTTTCCAACCCTCTAATGCTTCCTGACGAAACTGATATCAACTCTTGATCCATATGATCACAACCATGCACAACCAGATCATTTAAACATGGACGCTCTTTGCTGAGGACTGGCATGTAAATATTACTTGAAAAATTATCACAATCAGCTTCATTTGCTAGGCAAATCTGGGCATTCTCCTCTATGGCAGAGTCATCATTACCTTGGACTGATGCATAAACTAGGACAACAGGGGTGTGAGTGCTTTGGCATTCATCTCCAACACTTAAACTATATATTTCATCAACATTTGGGGACCTAGGATAGTAGATATTTGTAGAGAAATAACCCTTTTGTATTCCATACCTCCAGTTATCTTCAATGTCTATTGCAAACTGATGTGCCTGATGCAACGTGGTGGGCTCCTTGTCTCTCAATCTATAGCTCATTTTCTTATCAAATGCTCCCAGATAGACCACCAAGCACAATGCATCATTAGGTCTCATACATTCTGGAATTCTTTTCAATGCCTTCATAAATCTAAGGTTAAAGGCTGGAATTAACTCATCTTTTTCAATATGGATGTACATGAAATCACTGATAACTACATATTCAGATATTCTTTCACCATATTGTTCTAGAAACGCAGATTTAAATTCTTGCCAAGCACTGACAAAGTATGCTGGAAGATAGGAGAACCATTCCCTTGCATCTTCATCTAGAGATTGAACAAATAATCTCATAACTACATCTTCATGGTCAACCTCAAAGTCATCTACCACATTTATAAACTGCTACAAATGTCTCTTAGCTGATTCATCCTTTACACCACTGAACTTAGGCAAATACTTTCTAATTTTAGATGGAAAAGCATTTGGATAACCACAAATGCCATTAAAATTGATGGGCTTATATCTATCAATGCTGAAACTTCTTTTATTACATGGTTGGGATTGGTCATTATACATTTTCGCATTTGACACCTCACAAGGGTGCACGGGCTGATAATACATCTTTATGTGTTTTTACAACCCTCTTCTCAACTTAGATTTTCAATCAATGACCTTAGGCCTTTAAAATACAAACTGCTATTTTAGCTTGCCTAAAGTCCTCTAAATGAGTCCTTTCAACAATATTGAATACCTCATTTGAAAATAGAAACTACATTCTTAGCAAATACAAAAGCATGCAATCTCTCACCAATATTTCCCTTTTAACCAGTGTTATTTCACCGAATAGGGAATCTTTTAAAACTTATAAAAATACCTGGATATGTTGCAGCTGCTGCAAATTCCTTTCCCTAACTAAGAGTACAAAAATCTAACACCTCTTCATAGCCTTTGTCAGGTCCTTGTATGCAGAGTCGCCATCTCCTTGGCAGAGGAATGAGCTTCAAATAACATGAAGCTGAAAATTCATTTCTTCCTTTCTGGGTCCTCCAATAGCAGAGCCACACATAAAAATTTTAAGTTCGCTGCAACAAAGCACTTCCAAGTTTGATTCTTCAATCTTTTAGACTCAAACTTTTATGGATATGACATTACATCCCCAGCAGAGTTGCCACTTTGTTGGATTTTATTTATCCGAATTAGTAAAGGGTTTGCCAGTTCCTAAGCTCAGGCATATTCGGCCAACAAATACAGGAGGTTGAGTGAGCTGCCTCCCCCTCACTTCTGGTTCTACTGCACCAAGGGGGTATCTCTATTGCTAAAGATTTGACTTTGATTCACTTATAGCAGAAAGATCTAACTTTTCAGAACAGGCAGAATACTCTCATGTTTGGACCAAGATTTGCATGATAAATCACAAGTTTGGCAATGTTCTTGGACATATCTAACTAGTTGAGGATGAGAGTATGCAAGGGTCCTATTTCTAATCCTACAAACTAACAGGTTTGAAGCTTTGAAATCATTTGTGTTTTTTGTTTTGGATGCAAGATAGGGATTTTGGATTGTAACCTCAACACAAGAGCAGATCGGTGCCTATCTCAGGGCAAGGAGTCAACTAGACGTATACATGTGAATGATTTGCACAAACTCAACAAAGATTCAAGTTTCAAGGGGTTAGATTGGTGCTTGCCTTACAAACATCACCCAAGAATGAGTATTTAGCAATCTCCACTTACAAATATCCCTGCTGCCATACATTCTTTCTCATACTTAACCTAAAACAGTTTAATCCACTCCTTGAATGGAAGTTAGAGATTAAGCATGCAATACATAAATCTATATCCTAGAATCTAAGTAACCCTTAGCAACCAGATTCAAAAGAAGGGATACATACAGCAATGGAGATAGACAACTAAACACATGCAACAAAGTATTTTTCATATAAAAATAACATGAAATTGAACATATGTGCAACGTGCATTCAAATACAACTCATAAACTCACAAAATGAGACAAAAAAGCCCAGAAAAGCTTTGTTCTCATTATTCCTCCTAAAAATTTTGCCCAAGTCTTCCACCCTAGAAAAATGAGTAACACGGTTCTGATATACCCAGAACATCTACTCAGCAATCAAGGTACATGTCATTTTCAAAATACTGCCATATACATCGCACCATCAAAATGGCGCCCAAAACATTCAATGCAACAGGCAGAAGATGAAGGAAGAGTAGGTTAGTTCAGGAAACGTACAACAGACTGGAGATTTTTGCCTTAAAAAATGGTAGTTGACCCGTCCATTCAACCCATACCTCTGTAAATTTGCCATTAATGGCCAACCTACCCGCAAGATGTAGCAACTTCAGAAAATACGATGGTTGCGTGCTTTGCAATTCTTCCTGCCTGAAATGCGGCTGCAGATACAAAGAAATCCCTCCTTCCTTGGACATCTAAAATAGGGCCGTAGATTTCCTCCTCATTGCCAAGATCAATGGCCTCAAACCGCGCTGAAAATTCGTTGGCCAATTAAAATGTGCCACGCAGGAAGTGTTTTCCCATTGCAGATTTTTCACAGCTCGAACAAACATTTCTACCTTTTCACCCATTTTGCCTTTTTCGCCTTCAAATCTTTGTATATGCAGTTGTATATACATATAACTGCCCTTGGATACATGGCATCCTGCCATTGGATCACTATCGCTAAGCACTTGCACCTTCATCACCGATCCATTGTATCCTTTCTTGCATCTGAAGTAGTATATGCAATTGTATATACAATTACCCTGCATACAAGCGCGGACCCCAAATCATTATGAAACACTTTGAAATTTCAATCGGGTCTAGGCGTTGTATCTTCCTCTTTGTACATCACCTTGTATATTGCAAATACATACAACTACGGATTCCATCATACTTATGAGGTAGATTGGAATAAATTTTAAATCCGGCGTTGTATTTACCTCATTGTATCTCTCATTGTATATCGCATGTACAATGCGCAATATACAATCAACTGTGGACCCCAACCTGAAATCCACCAAAACACATTCTTCATTGACGTCCAGATTGTATATGTGCTTTTTGTATCTTGCATTGTACATAGCACATACATACAATCGCAGGACATACAACTATGCGAGCCCCACCAGGTTTTTGAACATCGTTGACTTTGACCACAACCTGCTTGTATATTTCTTTGTATATGCCTGTTGTATATTTTACATTGTTTGTACAGTTATATGTACAATATACAATGGCGGATACCAACCTGTACATACAACAAATTTGAAGCAATTTTGATTCTGGCCCTTTGTATGTTCCATTGTATATGCAGTTGTATATTGGAGATACATACAATGCAAGATACAAAGGAAAATGCCTTTGACTTTTTAACTCTGCACTTGCATCAACTCGACCAGGCCCGATTTAATAAAATTTAAAGTCCAAGATTGTATGTCCTGCATTGTATATTCTTTTGTATAAGTTATATACATACAATCCACTTGCTGAAAACCTGTGGACCTAACCACCATTTTAACCCGATTTGAACACCTTTTGACGTCTGTCATTGTATCTTACCTGTTGTATATTGAATAAACAACAACATATTCATGCAACCTTTTGATACAAATGCAGAATATATCAGGAATCTGCTATGTACATCCACTTTTTTACCTCCAGAAATGCACCCGAAAGCCAAATACAAACCCGATATGCATACAATGATTCATACAACCATTTTTTCCACTTTTTGAAGCTGATTGAACTTCTTTTTGGGTCCGCCATTGTACATATGCATCTGCGGGTTAAATGCTTAAAACCCAAACTTTAGGTGGAGGCAACACCACATTGTTCCCCCTTTTTTCTTTCCCTCTCTTCTCGGTTGTTTGATTTGTTTATGTATCGTTGTATTTCCACTTGGTTGCATTCGTTTAATCTTTATTTCAATCCTCGTTCTTCTATTGGTTTACTTGGACCTCCCTTTGGCCTATTCACTTTTTTTCTTCCTTGTCATTGAATCTACTTGCAAGTCTATGCCTTCCCCCTTTAGTGATGCTCAATTTCGTGTTCACACACACATACCCATGATATCACACACACACTTATATCATATACATATATACTTCCTTTAATGTTTCCTTATTTTTTGTCTTGCTCATAGGCACACTTGTGTTTTGATGTATTTTTTATTAGCATCTTTTTTATCTGTTCATCTTTAGTTCTCTTATATGCCATCCTTATTTATTAATTTATCTTTTATCTTTTCTTCTTTTTGCTCTTCCTTTTTTTTCTTTTTTCCTCTATTTTGTTTATTCATTTCTTGGTCTCCTCACCTTTGACTCCTCTTGTAATCCGCACCCAACCCCTCCTTGTCTTTTTAAGAGTCTTGATCTGCACTTGTTTCATTCAAACTCTCTTCTTTTCTTCTTGATGATGGATCATGGAGTGTGATCCGAAACGTTGAGGCAAAAAAGCAATACACAGTTTTATCCAGAAGCACCACAATTCAACCTTCTTCAACTCAATATATCCATTTGCAACCATTTCTCAAACAAAGTGATATTGAACATCCACATGCTTGGTTCGAGCATGATACATAGGAATCTTAGCTAAATAAATTGCACTCTAACCATCACAGCCAACTTACATTGTCATGTAATCAAAACCAATACCTATACACAATCTTTGTAACCATATTACCTCCTTAGAGACATGGGTAGAAACCATATACTCTTCTTTGGTAGTGGATAAAGAAATTGTGGGCTGCCTCTTACTCATCCAACTCATAGCTCCTCTAAACAAAGTAACTACATAACCACTAGTGGAACTTAGACTATCCAAGTCACCTGCCTAATTTACATCCACAAAACCCTATATATCCAATGTCTTATCCTCATTATTAGTAACAGAATAAACCAAAAAGTAATCAAAAGTACCATGAAAATATCTTAACACCCTCTTCACATAATTCCAATGATCTCTACTAGGGTTAGACATAAACCTACTTAATACTCCCACTGCTTGGGCAATATCGAGCCTAGTGAAAACCATTGCATACATTAAAATTCCTATAGCACTAGCATATGGAACATTAGATATATCCTCAAAATCATCCTTAGTTTTGGAACACATATCTAAAGTAAGATTAGTGCCAATAGGTAAAGGAATTCTAATTGTCTTACAATCCTCCATATTAAACCTATGCAAAATAATATCAACATACTTATATTGAGATAACCAAAGCTTTATGTTACCTTGATCCCTCTTGATTTCCATTCCCAATATGTATCTTTCTGCCCTCATATCTTTCATCTCAAATGCACCTAAAAGTTAAGATTTCATCTCACTAATCATACCCTTGGTGTTACTAAAAAACAACATGGCATCCACATACAAGGCAACAATTAGAATATGATCATCAATACATCTAATGTAAACATAGTGATCCTCTTTGCTTCTTACAAAACCTAGTTTTAGCATAAAAGAATAAAATTTTTGATACCACATCCAGGGTGATTATTTAAAACCATAGAGAGACCTCTTTAATTTGCAAACCAAGTGTTCTTTCCCTTTTACCTCAAAAACTTTTGGTTGTTGCATATAAATTTCTTCTTCTAGATCTCCATGCAAAAATGTAGTCTTTACATACATTTACTCAATTTTAAAATCATAAGCAACAACCATGGATAAAATAAATCTAATAGAAGATAATTTTGCAATAGGAGAGAATATTTCACCAAAATCAACTCCCTCTCTCTAGTAGTAGCCCTTGGCTATCAGTCTAGCCTTGTACCTCTCTAACGAGTTGGCTACTCCAAATTTCTTCTTGTAGATCCATTTACAACCAATGGTTTTCCTTCCTTTGGGAAAATGTACAAGATCCTAGGTATTAGAAGAGTCTAAAGTTATCACCTCCTCTTACATGGCTTGCTACCAAGACTCACTATCATATGCTAGAATAGATTCCTTGTAGGATCTAGGTTCATCATTAGTACTTAGTAAAGCAAATACATAAAAAAAAATATGGTGGGCTACACCTGTCAACTAGATTTTGATGTCTTGTGGATCTTCTCAAGGGTGGAGTAAGGGATTTATCCTCTTGTTCTTCTATGTTCTCAACTTTTATAATTTTAGAGTCATTCTACTCAAAACACCCACTTGAACCCTCTTCTTCCTCTCTATCCTCAAATCCATAATTTTATTCTTCCTTATGTGCATCTTCTAGCTTCAATTCAAAATGCACTAACCACATGTGAGTCCATACAAAGTGTCATGGCTGAACAAAGGGCAGCAAGTCTTGGTTGATGAACAAGCTTGGGTAGAATTTCAGATAGGGGAATATGGGGATAAACTTTTGTGTGATATAATTCCCATGGATGCATGCCATTTACTATTAGGTAGACCTTGGCAGTATGATGTACAAGCCCAGCATGATGGTAAATCCAATTCCTTTGTGATCACCAAGAATGGTAGATAGTATAAGATGGATCCTTTACCAGAAGAGGGTGTAGACAAGAATGTAGGCTCAAGTATCATGTTAATGAGTGGGAAAGAGTTTCTCCATACTCTAAAAGAAGAGGGAACCTAGGGGTATGCTCTGATTTTGAAACCTAAAGACAATTCAGATTTGTCTAAAAATAGCAAGGAAAAAGTCCCTAAGGAAGTGCAGGAATTGTTAGACAAATATAAGGGTATCATGGTGGAGGATATGCCCAATGTACTACCCCCTATGAGAGACATAAGCCATTAGATTGACTTCATCCCAGGATCAACATTGCCAAATAAACTAACTTATAAATTGACACCTAATCAAAATGAGGAGATTGCTAAACAAGTACAAGAACTGTTGGATAAGGGTTTGGTGAGGAAAAGTCTTAGTCCATGTGTTGTACCCACAGTTTTAGCTCCCAAGAAGGATGGCAAATGGAGGTTATGTACTGATTCAAGAGCCATAAATAAGATCACCATCAGATATAGGTTTCCTATGCCTAGAATAGAGGACCTTATGGATTGTTTGGGTGGAGCTCGGTATTTTTCTAAAATTGATCTCAAGAGTGGATACCATCAGATCAGGATTAGAGAAGGGGATGAATGGAAGACAACCTTTAAGACTAATGAAGGTCTTTATGAGTGGCTAGTGATGCCATTTGGTCTGTCCAATGCTCCAAGCACTTTCATGCATCTAATGAATGAGGTATTGAAGGATTTTATTGGTAAATTTGTTGTTGTCTATCTTGACGATATTCTAGTTTTTAGCAGGACAAAAGAAGAACATTTGCAATATTTGGAACAGGTGTTGAAGAAGATGCATGAGGAGAAACTGATGATCAATATGGAGAAGAGTGTCTTCATGAAGGAAGAACTCACATACCTTGGATTTGTAATATCCCAGGGCAATTTGAAAATGGATCCAAAGAAGGTAAATGCTATTCTGTCTTGGCCAACACCTAAAACTATAAGTGATGTAAGGAGTTTTCATGGGTTGGCAACTTTTTATAGGAAATTCATAAGAGGATTCAGTCATATTTGTGCACCCATTCTGGATACCATAAAAGGAGGACAAAAATGTAAGTTTGTTTGGAATAGAGCAACTGATGAGTCTTTTGAGATTCTCAAACAAAAAATAGCAGAGAAACCCATTTTGGTTTTGCCTGATTTTAATAAGTTGTTTACTGTGGAATGTGATGCTAGCAACCTTGCCATTAGTGCTGTCTGGAATCAGGAAGGCAGACCTGTTGCTTTTTTTAGTGAAAAGTTGAATGATGCTAAAAGAAAGTATTCCACATATGATCTAGAATTGTATGTAATGGTTCAAGCATTGAAAAAATGGAGACATTATCTCTTGCCCAAGGAATTCATTGTTTATACTGACAACCATGCTTTGAGTTTTCTGAATTCACAGGAGAAGCTAAATCATAGGCATATGAAGTGGGTCGAACAACTCCAGGTGTATACTTTTTCTATCAAACATAAGAAGGGACAAGCCAACAAGGTGGCAGATGCTCTGAGCAGAAGAGTGTGCACTACACAGGAAATCTAGTTGCAAAGTGTGGGAGTGGATTCTCTCAAGAATATGTACTAGGATGATGAGGACTTCAAGGAGATATACGCAGTTTGTTCACAATTTTTAGATTCCTATCATTCTAATTTTTTTGAATATTTGTTACAATAAGGGCTACTGTTCAAAGGCAGCCAACTGTGTGTGCCTAGGTGTTCCATGAGGGAAAACATCATAAAAGAGAAACATTACGGTAGTCTTGGAGGTCATTTTGGACTGGACAAGACATTGGAACAAGTGAGAAGGCTTTACTTCTAGCCTAAGATACAAACAGATGTCAGGAAATTTGTGGAAGGTTGCAGCATTTGCCAGAGGGCAAAAGGGACTTCATCAAATGCAGGTCTCTACCAACCACTTCCAATTCTGCAAAGGCCATGGGAGTGCATCAGTATGGATTTTGTTTTGGGTCTTCCCTGGACTCAAAGAGGATTTGACAGTGTGTTTGTGGTTGTTGACAGGTTTAGTAAAATGGCTCATTTTGTGCCATACAAATGTACCAATGATGCTTCACACATTGCTGGTCTATTCTTTAAAGAAATAGTTTGAATTCATGGTTTTCCATTGAATATTGTCACTGACAGAGATCCCAAGTTTGTGGGACATTTTTGGCACACATTGTGGAAGAAACTGGGCACTCAATTATCTTTCACATCTGCATATCACCCTCAGACAGATGGACAAACTGAGGTGGTGAATCGATCACTGGGTAATTTTTTGAGGTATTTGACTAAATAGCATGGCGAAGCATGGGATATGATCATCCCACAAGCAGAATTTGCATATAATGACTCTGTTAATAGGAGCACAGGAAAGAGCCCTTTTGAAGTTGTATATGGGATTCATCCCAGGGGAATTTTGGAGCTCAGGGATCTCCAGAACATGGAGAAAAGGAGTGCACAAGGAGAAGATTTTGTAGTCAGTATGAAGGATATCCATGATGCTGTAAGGGAAAGTATCCAGAAGAACATAGGGAAATACAAAGACAGAGCTAATCAGAAAAAAAGGATGTCCAATACAAAGTTGGGGATCTGGTAATGGCATATCTGAAGAAAGAAAGACTTCCAAAGGGGCAGCCCACGAAGCTTCTTATGAAGAAGATAGGTCCATGCAAGATTGTACACAAGTTTGGGCCTAATGCATACGAAATTGAACTTCCTCCAGGTTTAGCAATATCACCCATTTTCAATGTGTCAGAATAGTTTCCATTCAGGGGAGACAATGTTATAGATTCAGATGTGATAGGAGCAGGTGATGCAAAATGGATTTCTAATTTTCCACTGAGTCAGCCAGTACAGCTGGAATGTATTTTGGACACCAAAGTTCAGAAGAAGACCAGACATAAAACCTACAAGCAGTATCTAGTCAAATGGCGTGGTTTACCTGATGAAGATGCAACCTGGATGAGTGAGGAGGACATCATCAAACATGGGGTTTCCATTTCAAATTTGGTTCCTCAAGGGACTTGAGTTCTATTAACCCTGGGAGTATGGTGTAGGAGCACCTAGAAAATCATGTTTCCTTTTGTAATAAGGTCTATTGACCAATGCATTTTCATTTCAGTTTATGTCTAGGTTTATTTTGTGAGTCCCAAGTGACATTTGTCAATTGTAATCACATAATGCTAAAAATAGCAATAATGCCAAAAATAGGCAGTAGTACCTCCCAGCCGTTTGGAGTCAGTTTGGTACTACTCTGGGCGAATCTATAAAACCCAGAGAAATGAATCAAATGCAGACAGATTAGGGATTGAGATTGTAATCAGTGATATGATATTGTGATTGTGTGAATGTAATCAAGCTTTGCTAAGGAGAATCAAACTATTTCTGTGTTGTCAATTGTTTCCCATTTTCTGTAAATACGAATTGCATAGCTGTAGATTTCCTTTCCTTCCTATTTTCCCATTGTTGCAAGATGTCGATTTGAAGCATTCCACTGATAAGATTTCTATCAAAATCAGTGGAATGGCTTCTCGATGTACATATATATCTGTTCTTGTTTCTGTGTTTGTCGTTTGTATTCTGTTTGACGGTGGAGAAGATCGGATCAATTGTGCAACACAATAGACCAACCTAGCATCTTCATGTGCTAGGGTTTAGTCAAAAGTTAGGTGAAGAGAAGTTTTGCCTAAGTGTTGGAGTATCATCAACGAGACTGGGTTATCGGTAGAGTATCTAATATTCTAAGCGAAAGTATTAGTCTGCCCGAAGAGTAGTCGGAGTGACCAAGTGCATCGGCGTAAGACTATATTGCTTCACCAGGTATACATTCTGTGTGTATCTCGCAAGTGAATGTTGCGGTTGTATGTGGTGAATGTGCAAGTAAAGTCAACAGTCAATCTCCTCGAATGCATATTCTGAATGCATGTTTTGAATGTATCTCCCGAATGTATATTGAGAATATACATTGCGCGCATACACTATGTTAGATGCAAGAGGTGACCGGCAGTGACGGTGAAGGAAACCAGTGATCGCAGGTCGGCAGAAGTATATACGAACTATTCTATCGGTGTATCGAGAGCATATACAAAGCACTCACTGAAGAGGAAGGTTACACCGATAATGCATGTCATCGGGGAAAGTTAAGGGATCAGCCAAATAAATAACAAGGTGGCCGACAGTATATGTTTGGCCAATGAGGATATATTGCCAAGCCAGAAGTCACACTCTCACCGATACAGTCTATTGTTAAGTTTTAAAGCTTCCATTGTGTGCTCTGCATCACTTGGGCACCTATTTCTAAATGGGTACCCATTCCTAAGTGGGTACCCATTTAGGCTGAGGCATCTGTTCCTAAATGGGTACCCATTTCTTTTAAAATGGGTACCCATTTTTGTCAGGATTTTTTTCTACTCATGACTCCCCCTCTATGTGGACCCAGCTTCTTACAGGTACCCTCTTGAAGGAAATGATGCTCTATCTTGTTTCCCAAACACACAATCTTCACAAAAATCAAAATATGCATTAGAATAGGAGAAACCATCAAGTAACTTTTTATTCAAAATAGTTTCCAAAAAACCATTTCACTTATGTGGCCCAATCTATGGTGCCACAATATACATGTATTTTCAATGTTTTTAGTTGCATTGGTGGATTTACATAAAGTAGTGGCATTTAGCCTAAATAGAGTTTCCAATCTTATTCTTCTTTCTACCACCAAGCCCCCTCTCACCAATCTACAACCTTGCTTATCAAACATTGCATGCATTCTTGAATCATTCAACTTAGATACAAAAATTAAATTTCTAGATAATCTAAGAATATGTAAAACATCATGGAGGGTTTTTATCCTCCCATCACTACATAACAACTGTACCTTTCCTTGTCTAATAATAGGATATGAACTATTGTCCCCAAGGTAAACTTGACCTTCATATTCTTCATATGTGGAAAACCACTCCTTTTGAGGAGTCATATGATATGAGCATCCTGAGTTAACCAACCAATGTTCATTAGAAACAATATTACATGTAGAAAGTAAGACTTCATCACCTATTTTTGAGGTTCTGTAGAGGAATCCCACTATTTCTTTTTGTTTCTGCATTACTTCTTAACATGTTCCCTCTTTCCACAATTCAAACACTTCACTTTGTTCTTTTCAACAGAAGTTTTAGATCTACCCTTAGACTTATCTTTAGGCCCCTTCTATTCCCCTTTAGATCCACCTCTTTCCTTGGACCTTCCCCTAACATCAAGAGCATCCAATGAGCTATCCTTAGCTTTATTTCTCATTTTGTATGACAATAATGTTGCAACAAGAACATCTAGATTGGGATCTTCGAGATTAGCACTAATAGAAAGAATGAAAATCTCTCATGACTCAGGCAAAAAATAAAGAATCATAATGCATTTATCTTCTTCCTCAATCTTAACATCAATAGAGGCTAATTGACTCAAAATCAAATTAAAGGAATTTAAATGCTCAACAATCAAATCACCTTCCTTCATTTTCAAAGAAATAATTTTCTTTTCAAGTATAATTTTTTTACCAAACTCTTGGCTTGGTAGATCTCACCCAAATGTTTCCATAGAGAGTATGTTGTGGACTCTTCAACTACATTCAATTGAACTAAATTTGCAACATAAAGTCTAATTGTTCCCCATGTTTTGTCCATCTTATCGCACTCATCTTGGTCTATTTTGTTTGGTTTCTTTCCTTTTGTTGCAGCCAACCATTGATCCTTCTCTTCAAGGAGATCCTCCATCTTCAATTTCCACAACTCATAGTTAGTTCCATTGAACTTCTCAATATCCAACTGAGATGTAGATGCAGCCATGACTTCTACATACATAAATTTGTAAAACAAATCAATATAACTCCCATGTAGCACAAAAACATTCACAATTCCACCCAAGAAGTAAATCTAGCCAAGTTCTGATACCAAATGTTAGAAATGAAGGTAAAAAACTACAATATGGAAATCTAAAATTATGCTACAAATCTAAAATTTAACATGTATGATACCAATGGAGATTTAAGGAAATGCAAATCAGCAACAAAGAAATTAGAAAGCAAGAGAGATTTACACAACATAGTATTTATGTGGAGAAAAACCCTTTCAAGTAAAAAACTCCACCAGAAAAGAGGCCAAGTATGAATTATCTTGAAACAAGAATACAAATACATTCACTTCCTTCTTTCTTATATCGAAATTGATAGCACCTACGTACTTGTGCAACCTCGCACTTCTTTTTTCCACACTTCTACCACCTCAAGTACCTGTTATATACAAGAATGACATCCAACCTTGCAACAAGTATGACACCCACACTTATGCAATTTTCAACATAGGCTCATTTTGGGTCCTACCAACATGCTAAACTTAGCCTCTTACATGACTCTTACAACCTCTTACAAATATGTCATAATTGACTAAAACCAATCCCACTAATTTAGGCACCTAGTTTGTCATATAATCCTTATAAATTAGGGGATACTCTTACAAGATATTATAGAATAATAATAGTTATGTGAAGATTCTCTTATGCATACATCATAACTCCCTAAAAATTAGCTACTTTAATATGGGTGCCAAGATTGACCTTATCACCTCATCTACTCCAAAAATAGAAGATGCTTTAATTATTAAAAAATAATCAAATAATTAGCGCTTCCAATGGATCTCACATCCCTTATGAATGCATTTATAAATAATGTCTTAGAATAATTAAATACATAGGATTTACAAGGTTGATTCCACCTTAATCCTAACACTATTTCCTATCTAAATTGTGTGTTTCTAGATACATAGGATTACAACACATTTGGACACTAGCGCAATTGCATTGTCATCTATGAATCACATTGGCATGTATATTACAAGTGTTTTCTGAGATTTTCTTCAAATTCTATTTCACTCTATGTTTCTTTTTTTGTATCCACTTTTTAAATTATGTTACTATATTCTCAATTTTTCTAGTTTTTCTTAGTTCAAAAGCAAAACCATAGTATTTCATCTAGGGAATGAATGTTGTTTTAGATTATGTGAAATACGTTTAGATAGTTTACTATGTTTATTGTATATTAGAAACTATAGTTTCATGTTTTAAATTCTATCTAAAAGAAATTAGGAGGTTGAAATAAATAAAATCAATTTCCTCCTATTACATTTTGGTAAACCTAACACTTCAACACCAATTTTTTAAAATTTTCACTTCTATTTTCTTCCAAAGGCAAATAAAATATATCCTTTGTCCCCTTGATCTACTCTTCACACCAATCTATTCATTTCTTCCCAAGATCTCTTTTGTCATCCCTTGAATCCTATTTCATTTTTATCATGGCTTCTTATGATTCTTCCACTTGGGATACTTTTCATTTGTACATCATGGATTATGACTTACTTTCTTGTTTTATTAATTCTTATTCATATGTTCTAGAGGCTATATCCTTCTTCTATGACATAAATGCATATATATGTTCCATATATAAGATCCTAGATGCTTATCTAATCTTTCCTCCTTTATGGATCTTATGCACGTCTTTCCTTTTATGTTAAAAGAATTTACTTCATTTCTCGCAATGACCCATCATGACAATATATCTTATGAAATAAATGATGATACCAATTATATAACATTTCCATCTCCTTCTCATCCCATTGAGAAACCTTCTTCCACTTGCACCATTTCCTCCATGGTTCATTATGATATAGTGTGTTTTCCTACCATTCCTCCTCTATCTATAGGATCAACCTCCATGGATCTCTCATAGGATATTGAGGCTTTCCTCTCTTCCCTCACTACTTGTGAGGATCATATCCTTACAATTGATGACACTCCTTCATCACATGGCTCTCAAACTTCTATGTATAGTTTTTATGTCAATGTCTTTGGTGACTCTTCTTTAAGTTATGATGAGGCACATGCTTGTATTAATCCTTTCTCATGGAAAAATGGATACTTATACTATTCTTCCCCTCCTTTGGAATATGAAATCCATCTTGCAGATAGCATTGAGCATGTTATCATCATTGATCACTTCCTTAACATCACATTGGCCAACCTTACTCAAATAGTGCACATTGATCATTCTTCTCATGACTCTTTATATAATATTTCCTTTCCTATATTTGAGTAATCTCTTCTTGATCTAAACCCTTTTTATTATATTTCCCCACCTTCTCTATTACTCCTTCCATAACATTTCCTTTTCTAGAGGTACTACCAACCATTTTTTGCAAGTTACCTCCTCTCCCTACTCCTATTGATACAACACTCATTCCAACTATTACTCAAACTCACCTCTCCTCTTATCTATGAGACATGGTTAAATTCTTCTCACCCATGCCTCACTTCCTCTTATACTTTACCTAATTTATCATATGCTTATGATAAACTTCAAGAACTTTCTTCTAAGTTAGACATGTCTCTTCATCCTCCTATTTACTTCTACACCCACATGGTTATTCTCTCCTTTGTCCCTTGAGATTCACATACCCCTCTCCTATTGGTATGGGGACTCTTTATTTTGACAAGTATGATGGCCATGGTCATCCTTTACATCATGTGAGATGTTCATCCACCCTATGCTTGATTCATACATGTGATGATTCTGTGTGAGCCAAATTCTTTCCTAGCACCTTGATAGATATCATTTTAGATTGGTTCTATACCTTACCTAATAGTTCCCTACACTCCTTTTCATATGTTCCTCATACATTTCTCTCTCATTTTTAGTGTAACTTGGAATCCAAAGTCTCCCTTACATACTTGGCACATTGCAAACAAGATGTTCATGAAAGTGTTAAGGGCTTTACCTCTCACTTCTTTTCCTTGTTTTTTCAATGGTGTTGCTAACCTTTTAATAACCTCATCCTACCTATTTTCTAGGATAACTTACTACCACATATCCAATAGTCCTTTCTCTCTTAGTATTTTTGTTCTCTTTTTTAACATCTCTTTGTGCCCTTGAATTTGTACAAATTTTCCTAAAACATCCTTACCTCAAACATGATAAAACTCGTTGACCCCTCCACCCATGGATCCCCCTTGTGACCTTCCTATACTTGATGGTCCTAACATTGAATCCATTACAATTAATGCATGATTTACATCTAACCTTATTATGCATATTCTTAATGAACCTAGTCACAATCAAGTAGTGTTAACTAACGTGATACTGTTTATTATAATACTTCTAAAATTTCATGGGAGCTCTATGCATGGGGTGTTTGATTCATCCCCACTTTCACAACCTATTATCATTATTCAAGGTTTCCCTGATGAAAATAGTAATCCCATTATATGTACTCACATTTCATCTTTTTCATCTCCAAGGCTTAAACCTAAAATTCCTCCCCCTAATAACTTTCATGTAGCAGGACACTCATATAACACTCAGGGAAATAAGAAAACTAATCATGTTCCAATTTCCCTCTGCTAAATCAATTGTATTCTTCCTTCAACTCCTCATATTCCTCCTTGGAATACTAAATAATATTACCTTATTGAACAAGTTCAAGACACACTAGCTAAAATATCTTTTTGGGACTTAATACAAACATTGTCTTCCCATCATGAGTTACTTTGAAGCAAGCTTTACAAAAGATCTATATTCCCTCTTCTACTAAACCTACTAAAATAGCTTCTTTGATTGAATGCATTTATATAGATATGAAGATCACTTTTATCTACTTTGAGCTTTCTTTGTATGATATTTAACAACAAAATCTCCATCTCTTAATTATGATTGATATTAACTCTATGGGTATTAAGTCAACTTTAGTTGATAATGGTTCTAGCCTTAATGTATATAGCCTCAACTTCTTAAAGTGTATCCATGTAGATATCTCTAACATTGCTCCTTTTGAAGTGTTCATTAAAGATTTCAATAATATTGGTGAGACCCTTTAGGTACCATTATATTACCTATTTCCTTAGGCCCTGTCACTCTTCCCAACTTAGTCCATGTCACACTAAGAAACATTTCTTAGAACCTTCTTCTTGGTAGACCTGGATTCTTGCAATGGGGGTTATTCCTTATACTCTATATCAATCTATTAAATTCCTTTGTGGAGGAAAGTTTTGTACGATAAAGGCCAATAACAATTATTTTCTATATTGTCAAATTATGGATACCACTTTCTCTACTCCATCAAACTTTCTCCTACCTTTCATACCACACAACCTTATTCCTTAATTAAAACATATAAATAATCTTCTTCAACCAAAGGTGATACACCATTAGTAGTTCCTACTATTGCTTTGATATCCCCTAAGGGTACTTCTTCTAATTCATGTTTTGGTGATGATTGGGGTTCCTTATATTTCATGCCCTCTCATCCTTTCAAATATAAGGTGGACTTATCTCATTTTGACATTCCTAACTTCTATATAGAACCACACACTTATAGTAAACCCAATGTCATTTATTCCACAAAACATCCATCTACTTCTCAAGCATGTGATTTTACTAGTCATTTTGACCATGTTAGTGACAATGATCCTCCTACTAAATTGGAAACCTTGTATGGCATGGGTTTTAAAATCCTTTCAAAATATTGGTACAACAGAAATGGCCTTGGATGCATGAGAAAGGGAATCAAGGCCCCTCTAGAACCTACACTACATCTTTCTCATATGGGTATAGGTTATTGACTTCTTCATCTACCTAAACCTCTATCCTCATGAATTTCCTCTTAGTCTTGTTATAATTCATACACTTCTCCCTTATTTTGATAACAAGTTATTTTAGTCCATTACTGGCATTCCCTCTATAACTTCTCTATTCATTACCGATACATCTCAACATTGGAAAATTCTCTTCTTCATTTTCCTTGCCAAGTGTACTTGGCCAAGTTATTAGTCTATTTCACCTTTATCATTGGTTGATATCCTTACTATATTTTTCTATTTGGTTATGCTATCACCTATTATGTGGCACACACAACTTTCTTTCTTTTCTTGTTTCCATTTCATGGTAGTGCAATTTAAGTGCAACCATATTCTTAGGTAACAACATGTTCATCTTCTTTGGTGATATCCTTCCTTGTTATCTCTTCCCTATATTTTTGGGGGAAAACAAAACATTCTTTTTTTCTTGCTTATTTATAGGGGCAAAATATCATTGATATTGGGGGCACATGTCCTACATATTATTTTCCCAAGAATTTTTTCTATCTTCCCTTCTATCTACCTTAAAATTTAATTGCATACACTTCTTATATGCAATTATTTTAAGGGGGGAATATACTATCACATTTATTCACACTTTTGGCATGCTTTCCTAGCATCTGTAGTTTGTGGTCCCAAGTACATAGTATGCTTGGATATAACCACATTTATTTGAGTCACCTAGCAACAAAGCACACTAGTACATGTGATTTGTCTTATCAATTGGTTCTCATGATTCTTAGCTATAAACAAAGGTACATCTTGAATCCTATATATTCTTTGTATTAACTATCTTTTTTTCTATTTGTTTATTCTCTATGAATCAAATACTCTACTCATTACATTCTTCTTGTTGATATAAGTTTTCCTTTATAGTAGTTGATGAGGTAAAATTTAACCTCATCATAACCAGCCAAATTATCCTTTTCCATTGCCTGATTGAGCCTACCATGCCAATAATATTTGATTTATATGATAGATTGTTATTTAATAATGTATAAATACTTTACTTTCTATTTTGCCTAAATTGAGCTCCTAAGCTAATAAAGTGTGGTTGCAAAGGATCTATTTTTGTTAAACAAGGTTTCACATCAGCAAGGAGAAAGAAGAATTTATGAAGGAAGGAGTGCTCCTGAAATATAGCTATGGAGGTTGGAGACTCTAGAAAGGGTCTTAGGTAGTACACTAGAAAAGTCTGGGTCATATTAAATATTGCTCATATTTAGCATACTTGTTTCTTCTGTTATATCAAAGACATATGTATTTAAGAGCTCCCACTCAGAGATTTTATTTCTTTATTCATTTTCTCAAAACGTACTTCTTCAATATTTAATGTTTTCAGTTAAAAACTTTACAGGTAGAAAATGTATGAAACCGCCAGTTTCTAGATTTTAGGCATGAATTTAGAGTAGCAGATATATAACATTGTTCCATTATTCAAAAAGATATACAAAGATAATAGATTGTTCTAGATTTTGAAATATCTTGCTAAATTTTGAGTAATAGAAATTTTTGAGTACTATGTGATAAATTTATTGATGTTCTGAAGCATATTTTGAAGTTTTACAAGTTTTTCTTCAACTTCCAAAGAGTTGGCCACTCAAAGGATTCATATAGATAAGTATTTATCTTTTATGTTTTGTGTGTCTGTGATAAATTCTGTCAATGTTGTCATGAATTCTCTATCTTTAGGATGTGTTAAGTAACATGTGTTATCCTACAGGTTCTGTAGCATTTTGATTTTGTTGTTTAAGTAAGTTTTGTAATTTCCATTTCATGTTAAGGAGAGTTATGAAGTTCTGTGAATTTATGTTGAAAGATAAAGTTTGTGGTTTACCGTTCATGCTCATAGTTAAAATTCTACATGCTTTCATAGATATATTTTAAATGTTTTTCTAGCTTAAATTGTTGATGCTTTCATAATAAATTATTATGCTTATCAAATCTAGTTTTCAAAAGCTTTCCTAAATTAATTTTTTGAATGCTTTCTAGTTTAGAAATCTCTTTATATTTTCATTAAAAGGCCTAAACAAACACTGCTAAGTTGTGATATCTAGCCTCCTTTTGCAAATAGCCTCTGGACACTGCCCTAGTTGATAAACTGGTAAATCAAACTAAAGTACAAGGTTCAACAACATCTTCTCAGTAGTTTCATTATATGTGTTTTCTAGTTTTCCTTTTTTGTATATGTTGTGTATATGGATTATATGTAATGTATTTACACATTTGTGTTGTAGGTTTTTTTAACACTTATATGATATAGGCTATGTTTTTCTAACATATTTGTGTTGTAGGTTGTCTACGTTTTCTGAATTGTTTGTTTTATAAATCCTATCCTAGGAGAATAGATTCTTAACTTGAATACTATTGCATATCCTTTTATTCATTCTCAAAGTATTTAATATTTTTTGCATTTACTTTCTATTCTTTAATGTATCTTTATCACCTTCTGGACAAGCCTGCTAAAGCAGGGAAAAATGTAACATGTCAAAAAGTGGATACCTTACAATTTTAACTCTACAAATTATACTCATTTTAGCCCATCCTATAGGCTCTTTTCCTATTCTAGAAGATAAAGTTTAATTTTTTATGTGTACTTGAGTTTTATTTGTTGTTTTCTAATGTTTTTGTGTTCATTTTCTAATGTATCAATTTTTATAACTTTGAGTTCTATTTGTTCTTAGACTAAAGCATAGTTGTATAGATGTCTGTGTAACCATGCTACCATTATGCAACTATATGATTATACAACCTTTATTTCTTGGCCATAATAGTGTCATTTCAACTTTTATTTGTTTATAATTGTTACTCGCCTAGGACTGTCGAGATTCAAATAGTATTTTTCCTTGTTCCTTTGCCAAAAATAACCTCTTGTATGATTAAGATTTTGAAATTTGGATTCCTTCTTCCTTCTCATGCTCTTGGGACTAGTTTTCTTTCTAGTTATTCTACAATCTCAAGCCTTTTGCCTAGATTTATATAGCACTCTAGTACTCTACAACAACTCTTTAGTACTTTGGACACTTTGCATTATTATTGTGAAGTTCTATAGGCTATTGGAATCCGCTCCTTTAGAACAATTTGTTGTGTTTCCCCTTTTGTTTTACTATTTTTGTTGGCATCTTGGATTTCCCATCTCCTACTCTCCTATTTCCATCTATATAGAATTCTAGTGCCTTTGTAGACCTAAGTTTACTAGTATTCAATTTTACAAGTACCTATTATTCTTAAATTCTAGACACACATAGGTTTAAGAGCCCACGTTATCTAAATTTGATCGATACTTCTATTTGACTACCTATGGAAGTCAAAATACCAAAAAAGGGGCTTGATCATTTGGAAAGTTGCCTAGGAGTCACGCCCATTCTCTCTATTTCAACCATCCGTATTATTGGGTATTCTTCACACATAGTGTTTTTGTATTCTTAACCATCTCATTAAATTTTTTATTTATCTTATAATAAATTTCCTTTATTTAAAATAATCTAGATCATTTAGTTGTTTTAGTGATTTTTGTTATTACTTCTGGGTACTACTCTTCATGTATTTATTATTATTATTATAGGTTGGTTGTTTGTTGTCTAAATTGTGTGTTTCAAGATACATAAGACTACAATACATTTAGATACTAGTGTACTTGTATTATTTTATATGAGTCATGCTAGCATCTATATTACAGGTACTTTCTAATATTTTCTCCAAATTCTATCTCACTCTAAGTTTTTGTTTATGTATCCACTTTTCATATTCTATTACTGTATTCTCAATTTTTTTAGTTTTATTTGTTCAAAAGTGAAACCATAGTATTTTGTTTGGGGAATGAAAATAGTTTTATATTAGGAAAAATAAATTTAGATATGTTTAAAATACTATGAATATATATTAGAAACTACCTAAAAGAAATTAGGAGGTTGAAATAAAATTTATCAATTTCCCCTTATTACATTAAGACAACTATCCTAGTCATTAAGTGGGCCTAAACCAAGAAAATCATTGACCAAATTCTAGCAAAAAGTATTCAGCTCAGGGAAATGATCCAGACATGTTGCACACAATAAATCATGTTGATCTTCATGATAGTTTAAAAAGGATAGTTCATCAAATTCTCTAAATACACAACTAGATCCCAATGAAAACTTTCATAACTAGGTGGGAAGACTAAAGTATTAGGTTGAACAATACCATCATCAATAATAATATCCAAGTCTTTATCAAAAAGGAATGGTTTGCACTCAACACTATCCAAAGTGAACTTTGAAACATTATGTTCACACAAGCTAACACAATCACCAAACTTATCAATATTACCATTAGAAAAATTAGAAATAGTGTCAACACTAGACTAGGTAGATTCACATTCACATAAATCTAATGTGGGAGCATCTAGAGGTATAAGAGCAATCTTGTATCGCCCTAAAATTTTCAATTTTAGTTTTTGCAAATACCCATTATCTTGAAGAATGGTTTAGAACATTCAAAGGCTCCAAAAAAGGATAAAAATGTCAGGGCTTTCCTATTTTTAGTAAGTTTGCATTTGAGCATGTATGAGCCTAAAATTTTTCCCAAAGCTACGAAATGGCCAAATGAACATTCTTGGGTGAGTTTCAACCCAAGTTCATGTCTAGATGTCAAGATAATATTTTTTTTTTTTTAAAACTCTTAGAAAAGTTTTGAAGTTGATTTTGAGGCACTTAGAGGTCTTGTTTGGACCTGAAAGTTGTCATAACTAGAGAAGTCGGTTATATCTTGATAGATCTCTTCACGAGCTTTCCAACACATCAAACAATTCATCAATCAGCCTCTTAGATCAAAAGTTATGGCATTTGAAAGTTAGGCCTCCCAGTTTGGAAAATGTGAAAACGTGTTGGACACTTAAAATAGTTGTAAAGGGAGAATTTACATGTGTTGGTGTGTGATTTGACACATCATAAGGCATCTTTGATTGGAAGATAATTTGGCCACCACTTTTGGGTGGTTTTAGCTCATAGTTTTGTAATTAGTGTTTGACAATTTCATGCATTGTAGCTCCTATATATCAAGTGCTTGAGATAGAGGTTGTGTGTGAGTATGATATATGTTGAGTTTGTTGAAATTAGGGTAGACAACTGAGAGGGGGGGTGAATCGGTTGTCACAAAACTTTTATCTTTTGTTGCATTTAATCTTCTTTACCACTTATTAATAGATTAATGATATAACCATGAAGGCATGAATCAACAACACATGAGCAGAAAAATAATCAACACACATAACACCAAGATTTTACATGGAAACCCGGTTAAGGGAAAAACCATGGTGGGGGTTAACCCACAAGATTTAATCTCTATTAAAAGAATTGAAAATGGGAAGGCACTTGCCTTCAGGTGCACTGCCCAGAGCTCACTACTCAAAAGAGGCTCACTACCTACAAGAACATTTACAATGTTAACACAGAAAGATTGAACTGAGAAACAACATCTTCTTCATGCAAGGTTCAGTTCCATTGAAGCGCACAACACCTCTGC
The DNA here is from genome assembly GCA_027924645.1 of Cunninghamia lanceolata. Lineage (NCBI taxonomy): Eukaryota > Viridiplantae > Streptophyta > Pinopsida > Cupressales > Cupressaceae > Cunninghamia > Cunninghamia lanceolata. Next base: position 1,411,410 of record BSBN01000022.1, read on the forward strand.
TCTTCCCCCACTCACTTCCTCACTACATCCACATCTTCACTCACATCCACACATTTCCACGACTTCACAATACTTATTTATACAAGTCATCGACTTTGGAATGAACATCAAAGTCGGCCAAACAATCATCTATCTGGAACATTCTCCAAGATAGGCATTACAAGAAATTACAATCACAAGACTTAAAATTCTACATGCGAATCACTATACTGTCAGCCAAATATAACTGGGACTCAAATCTTCCTCAAACATCATGCCACGCTCCATAAAACTTCTCTTAGATCATCGGCAACATGCACCATGCATTCGATCGGCCAAGACTGGAAAGAACAGCAACACCTAAGGAGAAATCTTCATCCACGAGCTCAATCCTCAATGTGGACCACCAACACAATAGGCACATGATCCAGAGACCACCACAAGTACAATGAAATCAATAAGAACAATGGCACCACCTCAGATCACAAGAAACACTTGCACCTTCATCATGGGAACTCCTGAACACCAACTGTCATGGCTGTCACAATAGAAAGATTGCTTGTGGATCTCCAAACCATGAACCACTTGAGTTGAGGATACACACCGACATCCCAAACACACCTCTAGAACCACAGACCATAATATTCCAATGCGGAGCAATCCAAACCAAATTCCTATCACCCTATCACCTTTGGACAACTGCAAAACCCGGTTCTACTCAGATGGCCATAACTTCACCAATACATCATGTGGACCTCTCAAATCTTGACTGGAGAAACTTTAGACAATCCTTTACAAACCCTTTAATCCACATACTTTGATCTTCATCTCACTGGGAATGTGGAGCAATCTACTTCACTGAACTGTACTGTCTTCACTGTCTCTGACAAAGAGATAAGTAACTCTCTTGTTTCTTCCGAAGAGGCTAATTTTCTCAATATCCTCAACATAAAGGTCTTTTAAACAAGTAATAGAATAAGATACAGTTGACACTAATGACAACAAGGATATGTTGACATCAATGACAACACCGATTAGGAACATATTTGCAACAGAGTTGTCTCTAGATATCTAGTTGGAAACACCCCTGTGAAAGCTTTCCTTGCAAGTATATTATAATCATGTTGAGTTTTATAAATAATATATTGAGCTACTTTTTGAGTGTGGGGTTTTTCTCCTGAAAGGGTTTCCCCCACATAAATCAATGTGTTTGTGGTTTGAAGTTTACAATTTGTTGTTGTGAGTGTGTTGAGTGGAGTACACCCTCATCAAGCGGTATTAGAGTGAGTTTATCTCGAGTTTGCAAATAGATCATCTAAAAGTGAGGCAATTTGTGCCAAGACCTTGAGATAATGAGTTTGAAGGTGGAAGTAGAACCACCAATTTAGGGTAGCTTCGCATTGAGAAATGTTTTTTACAATAGCTGTAGACAAGAAAGAAGTAAATCAAGATGCCTCCATGAAGAAACCATGATAGTAGAAATGTTATTGTGATGGAAAAAGGGTTTAGAGCTCTATAGAGGCATATTAATGCAATCCAAGAGTAACTAGGAAGAGGGTTTGAACCAAGAATGAGAGATGAGAGTGAAGATGAATATGATGCATCCCAAGATGATATACAATTTGAAGAAAATGAGGGAGAAGTGGAACCTGAACAAGTTAGGTTGTTGAAGGCCATAACAAAAATTGGGAAAAGGCCAAAGATAGAGATCTCTACATATTCTGGTAGTCTCAATCTAGAAGAATTTATAGATTGGATCAATGATATGGAGGAATATTTTGAATATGAAGAAATAGAAGATCCTGAGAGAGTCAAGTTTTCTAAGACCAAGCTCAAAGGTCATGTTGGAATTTGGTGGAGGGAGGTGCATTTAGAAATAAACTAAAAAGGAAAAGATGAGATCACTAGATGGGATAGAATGGTGGATAAATTGAAGAGACAGTTTATTCCCATGGATTATGAGTTGAAACTTTTGAAGAAAATGCAAGGTTTGAGACAAATGAACAAGACAGTCAAATATTACACTGAATAGTTTTACAAAGTTATCATCAGAGCAGGTCACACAGAGGCTAATAAAGAGAAGGTAGACAAATATATCAATGGATTGAAACCCAATATCCAAGAAGAATTAAGACCCAATCAGATTGACAACTATTGAAGATGCATATTAGTTTGCAATGAAGGTAGGAGAAAATTTGAACAAAAAAATTGAGAATTAACAAAGAGGAAGAGGTCAAGGTGGAAGAACTAGTGGAAGGTCATATGGGGGTCATGGACAACAAGATGATCAAAAGAAAAATGAAGATGCGAGGACCAATCAAAATAATAAAGGTGAAAATGCATACCGTCCTCGCAGGACAAAATGATGGGTACTAGAGAGGAAGAGGTAGATTTGGAAGAGGACCTGGAAGAGAAGGCTTTAGAGGAACCTATTCAGATGCGGTGAAGAAGGGCATATAGTATATGACTATCAACAAAATTAGGGAGGAACCAACAAAAGACTAGAGGGTAATGCTAGAGTTGCCCATGTTGATAAGGAGGATAGATTTAAACATTCAAAAGATGCACAAAGAGGAGAAGCTCTTGTTATTAGAAGAGCCTTGCTAAAGACGAGGGAAAAAAAGAACCAACACAATGAAAGAGCCTATTCTAAACAAGGTGAAAATCAGGAGGTAAGTGTTGTGATGTGATTATTGATAGTGGAAGTACATATAATCTAGTCTATGAAGAGATGGTTAGAAAGTTGAATTTGAAGAGAATAGAGCATCAACATCCCTAAATGATTTCTTGATTGTAGAAAGATCATAAGGATTTGGTTAACGAATAGTGTTTGGTAATGTTTAAAATTGGAGATTATCATGATGAGGTGTTATGTGACATTATGCCAATGGATGTATGTCACTTGTTATTGGGAATGGTGTGGCAATATGATAGGTGTGCTATCCATGATGACCATGCTAACACCTATGTTTTGACAAAAGATAGAGTGAGACATAAGTTGAAACATGTGAGAGAAGCAAAGGAAAAGGTATGTAGTAATACTAGAATTTGTTTGGTATATGGTAGAAATTTTTTGGGTGGAATGAAGCATGAACATATGTGCTTTGCCTTGATTTCTAAAATCAATGACAAGGAAGGAAAAGATGTACTTGTACAAATTATAAATATGTTGGATGAATTCAAAGATATTGTTTTAGATCATGTACTTGAAGGTTTTATGCCATGAGAAGCATAATTCATCAAATGGATTTGATACTAGAAGCTAGTTTGCCTAATAAGGTAACCCATAGATTGACCGTATGAAAAATAAGGAGCTGAACAAACAAGTTTAGGTATTGTCGAAAAAGGGGCTATCAAAGAGAGTCTGAGTCCATGTCTAGTACCTACAGTACTAGCACCTAAGAAGAATAGAGAATGGAGGATGTGTATCAATTCTTGTGCCATCAACAAAATCACAATCAAGTACAGGTTTCCTTTCCCAAGGATGGATGATATCTTAGACTACTTGAGTGAAGCAAAGTACTTCACAAAGATAGATTTGAAGAGCGGGTATCACCAAATCAAGATATGGGAAGGAGATGAATGGAAGACAACATTCAAAAGAAAAGAAGGATTGTATGAGTGGTTAGTGATGCCATTCGGACTAACCAATGCATCGAGCACTCTCATGATTCTCATGAATGAGGTATTCAAAGAATTTTTGGGTAAGTTTGTTATTGTTTATTTGGATGATATTCTAATTTTTAGAAAAACCTTGGAGGAACATTTGATGCATGTTCGTAGAGTTTTTGAGAGATTGAGGGAAGAGAAACTATTGATAAATTTGAAGAAGTGCAGCTTTGTGAAGAGGGAGTTAGTGTACTTGTGTGAGGCCCATTCCTCCTCAAAACTACTTTTATATCTAGATAGGCTTTCTTGGTTTATGATCATTTAGGGACTTTCTTATTGTATTTTTTTATGATCATGGATTTATGTGAATACTAATGTTATGGCTAGACGCATGGGTTTTATCCATTTGCTATGCTGATTTAGTTAGTTAGTAACTATGAAATTTACTCACATTATTGATATGATAGAATTAGAAGTATATATTTCATCTTGCTATTTTGATTTGATTTTTGTATGGATCCAATCATGTGATGATGAATCTGATTAATTTATGATTATTGATTTAATCCTAATTCTTAGATTAAGGTTTATGAATTAAAATTATTTTATCATTATAGATTTTGTATGAATGCAATTATGTATGTTTAATTTATATCGTATCTAGTTAAATATGATGTGGTTATAAGATCTTGTATTAGTATTATCTGGGTGTTGGATTAAATGTCTTGTTTAGATTTTCATTTAAGTATGATATTGTTAATTAAGAAATATTTATGTAGTGTATAATTAATTTTATTATGAATGTTGCTTTGGATAGCATTTTAGATATATTAATGCTTGTGTGCAAGTGCATAGGTTGAATTCCATGGCCAAAGGAAAAATCCTGGAGGCTCCCCAAGAAACCATTGTTGTGTTTCCCCAGTATACTCAGGCCTTATCCTAGGAGAGGACTAAGGTCTTTATGTTTAGAGTGTTGTGGGTGTAAATATATTAATTAAATTTCTATTTCTATTTTTATTATTTTATATGGGGGTGGTCAAATTCCCTTAAGTGTTAAATCTCGGATTTGAACTTAAGAGGGAGTTTTAGGGGTCATAAAATATTATTTTCTCTATTATGTGTGAAAAATTAAACCCCTATTGTGATAACTTATGAGTGGGGCCTATGTTTGAAGGTTTAAAAAATATTTTGGAAGTATCTAGAGGGTTGAAAATTTACTAGAAAAATAAGTGATGAAAAGTGGAGAAGAAAAAACCTAACCCTAGTTTTATTCCTCTCTATTGATTTATTTTTGGAAACCAGTTTGTGGGTGGATTATTCATTTTTATGGGTCAAAAGGAGATCTTCAGTCTCTACATTGGTTTTTTTCATTTTCATCAAAGGAGATTTTCAATTGTGCACTGATCATTCATTTTCATCAAAGGAGATTTTTAGTTGTGTGTTGGTCAATCATTTTCATCAAAGGAGATTTTTAGTTTGTGGGTTGGTTTTGCATTCTCATCAAAGTAGATTTTCAGATTTGGGTTTGAGAATTATTGTTAGAGGATATTTTTAGTTTGGGGGAAGGGGTTTGGAAGGAGCTATAGCTAGAAAAAGAAGAAAGTTGGCAGAAAAATTGGATAGCAAGGCTTACCCTAACTTCATGGAAGCAAGAGGTAAGTTACCATACCATTCTAGAAAGTAGATGTGCCATTTGAAAATAAGAAAAAATAATTTAGTTGGTTGTATTTTCTGAAGCATTTGATGCAAATGTGATTGAAATCCCTTCTTGTGTGTTGTTTTTCTTTATTTTCAATAGGCTTCTGGGTATGGGTTGTTTTGGGGTGTTGATCCTTCCTTTTGGGTTAAGATTCACCCAAGTATGGGGTTGAGAGAGGTGTGGACCCTCTCTTGGGGAAATTGTTTTGATTATGTGATGTCATGAGTACCATAGTGATTTTGATGGATGGGATTTAAAAAATGGAGTATTTATTTATGGCAACTATTATGATGAGGAGTATACATTTGGGTGAGGATTGTTCTGGTTGTTTGATAATAATAAGTTGTGAAGTGGGTGTTATTGGAAATCTAGTTTTTATATTTTCTTTTTCCCAAGAGGTTAGTGAGTCCCCTTGACTCCCCCTCTATCATGGATTTTATAAAAATCTATTTGTGTGTGTGAGTTGGCATATGGGGTAGCTTGTTGTTTTGTTTTACTATGTATGAATGTGTTGTGTAACTAGTTTTCTTGTGAGCCTTCTAGCTCGAGAGTGGACTTGCTTGCAAGTCCTACAATTGGGAGGTGAGATAGCTTGGCCATGTGAGTGTTTGGATATATGATGTTGCAGATTTGTACTTGGTATGGAAGGTACACTTCAAGGAAAAGTTAATGTTCATTATTCTAAGTTCCTCTCAAGGTCTACTTGTGGATGGGTTATTCATTGTGAGAACATGTGAGATAAAGTTATCTCCTCACTGTATATTGTGGTTAGATTCAAAAATTAATGGAAATCAAGTTTCCATGACTTATTGTAAGGTTATCTTTGTTAAACCTATTTAAACTGTGTATTTCTATTGTGAAGAGGACATTCTCATGGTTATAGCAAATAAATCAGTTTTAAAGGGAGTGAGAATATGTTTTGAATGGAAAAGAATAATAGTTGATGGCATAAAACTAAATTTTCTTCTTTTAGTGTTCTTTTGTTTATCATGTTATTTCTCATGTAGACATATACAGATGCATAAGCTGAAAAATAAATGCATTGTAGCTTAACATTTACAAAAGTTTTGATATTGTGTATTGTTTCAACTTGTAAATGTAAACCAAATTAATAGTTAAATTGTAAAAAAAATTATATTGTGGGAGTATAATGGATTTTATTGGGTTTGTATAGCATTATATTTCTTGATTATAGATCATTGTACATAGAAACCTACTATGAGCAATTTGTATATCTTTGGAAACCTACTATCTTATCATTGTTCTACTAGGTGGAAGTAATTTTATAGATAAACATTCTTTATTCTCTACTATTCGTTTATTATTTTATTAACAGGAAACAACTATATAAAATAATGTATTGAGTTTATCTATGTAAATATTGTTACACATAATTACTCAGAGAGATAATTGTTTATCTTTTGTGCATATTTACACACACTTATAAACATAGATGTATGTATAATTATAAGAACTCTTTGTGTACATATATAAATTTATTAATTAATTAATTAATTAATTTTATTCTTATAGCATGTGTGTGTTTCTTGTGAGTATACATATACAAAGGTCAGAGTTAAAAAAATTAAAAGAGGATTATCTTTTAAAAAATAAAGTATTGATTTTATTGTTTTTATAAAAAAAATGTTGGCATGTTGGTCGCCCCCACAACTCTGGGAAGCAGCCAAGGAGGTCATGGGCTTCCCCATGGGGGTGGGTGTGGCCCATATAGGAGCGGCTCCTTTTCCCTCTCAACATTTATTTCCTTTTAAATTTTCTTTTTTTATATATTTAAAAAACTTTTTATTAAAAAAAATCTACGTATAATTTATTTCAAACAAAAGAAATGTAAAAAAGTAAAGTTTTTTTTTTGTTGTTGTTGTTGTGGTATTTCTCAATTAGCTATCCTATACAGATATAACACTATATTATTGTTGGGATAAGGTGACATTAACCTTGTAAACCCCAATATTGTATTTATTCCATTTTATTATTTGTAATTTGTAAGTACCCAAAAAGGAATGAGGTAGTTTCACTAGCAGTGGTAATTTCGGATTCACTGAAGGTAATTATGGAGTGACATTTACAGTTGACAATTGTAAAAATCATGAGTAAATGAAGGTAGGCACCACCTTGGGATAATCTACTATTTTTATCATGTATAACACATGTCATAATGTTTGGTGGGTGCATGTAAGAGAATCTATGACAGTTGTAAGTTGTCATAAGATTCTATGACACTTATTATGTGTAAGTTGCTATGATTAGCCCTAGGTGCTCATCTTGGGAAGATACTCTTTGGTGGAATCTATGACAATTATGACACGTCATAAGATACTATAAGAAACCTTATTTAGCCTTGGGTGCCCAACTTTGCATGGCTAACTTTGGACAAGTGGCAGGAGCTTGTAAGGAGGCATTTAATACTTGCATGTTGGAGATTCTCTAGAGAGAGAAAGTGGATGCATAGTTTCGTGTGAGAACACTTCTATATATCCATTACCATGTAATTGTTGTAGCATAACATATTTACAGGTACTCAGGTGCTGCAGGAATGATGTCAGATTGAAGACTGAAGGAGAGAGTTGTGTAGTTGATGTATTGTATCACTTTTGTAGATTAATACAAACTTGTGCCTCTTTCCTGGTGGATTTTTTTTACCCGAAAGGCTTTTCTCCATGTAAACACTATGACATTGTGTGATCAATTTTCAAATTTGTTGCTTCTGTGTTGCATTATTTATATTATGTTGCATTCTCCATTAAACAATACACTGTTAGAAGATCATTAAACATATTTGAATCATATTTTCGTTGAGTATTTGTTGTCTTCATTTCTAACATTTGGTATCAGAGCCTGGCCAGTTTTAACTCTTGGGTGGTATTGTGAAGGTTGTGTAGCTACAGTGGGAGATTTGATTGTATTTGTTTTGCAGATCTTGAGTTGGTATTATAGCTGGATCTATTGTTGCCTCTACCTCTCTTTTGGACATTGAGAAGTTCAACGGAATGGGATATGAGCTGTGGAAGCTAAAAATGGAGGATTTGCTAGAAGAAAGAAGCCAGTGGTTGGTTGTTCTAAAAGAGAAGAAACGTGACGATAACTCTCAAGATGAGTGGGATAGACTGGATAAAAAGGCATAAGATACAATCAAATTGTGTCTTACAAATTTTGTCTTGTTGAATGTCGCAAAGGAAGAGACTGCACATAGCTTGTGGAAAATTTTGGGTGAGATCTACCAAGCCAAGAGTATGGTAAACAAACTTTACTTGAAGCATAAATTATTTTCTATGAAAATGAAAGAGGGTGAATCGGTTGTAGAGCATTTAAATTTATTTAATTTGTTGTTGAGTTAGCTAGTATCAGTAGATGTTGAAGTTATTGAGGAAGATAAATGTATCTTACTCCTTTGTTCTTTTCTTAAGTCATGGGAGAATGTCATTTTGGCTATCACTACTAACCTCATGGATCCGAAGTTAGATGCTTCTGTTGCAATTTGCTGGCATAGGAATTGAGGAAGAAAAGTTCATATAGTTTAGGGGATGCTCTCAGTGTCAGGGGAAGGTCTAAGGAAAGAGGACCAAAAGGAGATCAGAAAGGGCTAAAGACAAGTCTAAAGTCTAATCTAAGACTCCTAGAAAGAAGAACAGAGTTAAGTGTTGGAACTGCGTTAATAGGGGACATGTAAAGGAGTGCAAAATCCCAAAGAAACAGTGGGAGACCACTTCTGAGAAGTCCTCTAATGTAGGTGAATATGTTTTACTTTTTGCATGTAATTTTTTTGTAATGATCACTAGTTGGTTGACTCAAGATGCTCGTATCATATGACCCCGCATAAGGAATGGTTTTCCACATACGCAGAGTATGATGGAGGTAAAGTGTACCTTGGGGACAACTCTACATCTCCAATAGTTGGGAAAGGCAAGATATTGTTGTGTTTCAGTGATGGGAGGGTTAAAACTCTCCCTGGTGTTTTGCATGTTCCTGGATTAGCTAAAAATCTAATTTCAGTTTCAAAGTTGAATGATTAGGGAATGCATGTAACATTTGATAAGCATGGTTTCAAATTGGTGAGAGGAAACTTGGTGGTAGTGAAAGGGAAGAGACTGGGAACCTTGTTTAGGCTAGATGCCACTACATTTGTAATTCCTCTTATGTTTCTAAGGCTTCTGAAAACACTTGTATGCTATGGCACCGTAGATTGGACCACACAAGTAATAATGTTTTGAAAACAATTAAAAATAAAAACTTGTTGGATAGTTTCTCCTATTCTGATGAGTGCTTTGATTTCTGTGAGCATTGTGTGTTTGGTAAACAAAACATAAAATCATTTCCTTTAGGAAGCAATAGAGCAAAAGAGAAGTTAGAGATTATTCATACAGATTTGTTTGGACCTATGGATAATGAATCTATTAGAAAATCTCATTATTTTGTCACCTTAATTGATGATGTATCAAAATTTACATGCATTTATTTTATGAAACACAAATCTGAAGTTTTCACTAAGTTTAAGGATTTTAAAGTCTTAGTTGAAAACCAATCAGGATTAAAGATAAAAATATTAAGATCTGACAATGGAGGGGAATATTGTTGTAAGGAATTTGATGAGTTTTGTAAGCATGCAGGTATAATCAGACAAAAGACAACTCTGTAAACACCACAACAGAATGGTGTTGCACAAAGGATGAACCAAACAATCATGAAAAGAGTCAGAAGTATGTTGAGTGATTCACAGTTGGATAAATGCTTTTGGGAAAAGGTTGTATGTACTGCTTTCTACTTGATTAATAGATCTCCTTATAATGCTCTTGATTCGACACCTAAATGAAGTGTAGGCAGGTAAAAAACCTTCTATTTCACATTTAAGGGTTTCTGGTTGTGAGGCTTTTGTTCATGTGCCTAAGGAAAAGTGATCTATGTTGGATCCAAAAGTTGAAACGTGTACTTTCATTGGATATGGTGATAATGTAAAAGGTTATAATCTTTGGAATCCACTAACCTGAAAGATTATCTATTCTAGAGATGTTATTTTTAGGGAACTTAGAGCTATTTCTGAACCTAAGCAGCCAAAAGAAAAAGAAAAGGTGAAGAGAGTGCACTTTGACTTAGAGTAGGAAGATGCACCTCAAGAAGAACACAATGATGGATCGGAGGGTGAAGAAGAAGAAGATTCGAGTAGTTTTGATGAGAAAGATTCTATTGTTATAGAAGAAGTTGGTGCAAAAGATCATGCAAAAGAACAAGTTGAGTCTCTTACTCCACCCTTTAGGAGATCCACAAGACAACAAAACCAAATTTCTATTGTGTATTTTCTTTATTGAGTACTGAGGATGAACCTAGATCCTACAGGGAAGCTATTCATGTAGATGATAGTGAGTCTTGGCAATAAGCCATATAGGAGGAGATGATGGCTTTAGACTCTTGTCACACCTAAGATCTTGTTCATTTGCCCAAAGGAAGAAAGGCCATAAGTTGCAAGTGGGTCTTCAAGAAGAAGTTTGGAGTAGACGGTTCATTGGAGAAGTACCAGGCTAGACTGGTAGCCAAGGGCTACTCCCAAAGAGAGGGAGTTGATTTCGGTGAAATTTTATCTCCTATTGCTAAGTTAACTTCTATTAGATTTATTTTATCCATTACTGCAGCTTTTGATTAGGAAATAGACCAAATGGATGTTAAGACTGCGTTCTTGCATGGAGATCTTAAGGAAGAAAATATGCAACAGCCTACAGATTTTGAGGTAAAAAGGAAAGAACATTGGGTTTGTAGGTTAAAGAGGTCTCTTTATGGTCTAAAATAGTTCCCCAGACTGTGGTATCAAAATTTTGACTCATTTGTGTTGAAATTGGGTTTTGTTAGAAGCGAGGAGGATCATTGTGTGTACATTCATTAGATTGATGATTTTATACTTATCATTGCATTGTTTGTTGACGACATGTCATTTTTTAGCAATACTAAGGATATGATCAATGAGCTAAAACCCAACATTCAGGTGCATTCGATATGAAGGATCTTGGAGCTGCCAGGTATATTCTGGGTATGGAGATCAGGAGGGACAGAGGTAACAGAAAGCTTTGGTTGTCACAGAGTAAGTATGTGAATACCATTTTGCAGAGATTTAGTATGCAAGATTGTAACCTAGTTAGAGTTCCTTTACCCATTGGTACTAAGCTTTTGTTAGACATGTGTCCAAAGAATGAGGATGATTTTGAGGATATGTCTCATGCGCCATATGCTAGTGATGTAGGGAGTTTTATGTATGCAATAGCTTTCACTAGGCCAAATATTGCCCAAGCAGTGGGAGTTTTGAGCAGATTTATGTCTAACCCTGGTAGACAACATTAGAATTATGCAAAGAGGGTACTTAAATATCTTGTAGGTACTCTTGATTATTGTTTGGTATATTCTAGTACTAATAGTGCTAATAAAACTTTGGACATACAAGGATTTGTTGATGCATATTGGGTAGGTGACTTGGATAGTCGAAGGTCCACTAGTGGCTATGTGTTTACTCTATTTGGAGGAGCAGTGAGTTGGATGAGTAAGAGGCAGCCCATGGTTACTTTGTCCACCAACAAAGTAGAGTTAATGGCTGCTACTCAAGTCTCTATGGAGGCAGTTAGTTGAGGAGACTGTATACAGGTATTGGTTTTGATTGTAGGATCATTCAAAATGGTTGTGATATCCAGAGTGCTATTTGTTTGGCTAAGAATCCTATGTATCATGCTCGGACTAAGCATGTTGATGTTCAATATCACTTCGTTCAAGAATTGATTTCAAGTGGACAGATTGAGCTGAAGAAGATAGACATTCAGGAGAATGTTGTAGATTCATTGACCAAACCTGTGAGCATAAAGAAATCTGTGTTGTGTAGAGAGGCCATGGGCCTTGTTTCTAGTGCCTGATTATTTTTCATTTGATTTCCTATGGGTCGATCTACAATGTATAATGTCAAGTGGGAGAATGTTGGGATAAGGTGCCATTAACCTTGTAAATCCCAATATTGTATTTATTCTATTTTTTTATTTTAATTTATAATTACCAATAAGGGAATGAGGTAGTTTCATCGATAGTGGTAATTCTAAATTCATTGGAGGTAATTATGGAGTGACATTTACGGTTGGAAATTGTAAAAATCACGAGTAAATGAGGGTAGGCGCCACCTTGGGAGATCTGCTATTTTTAGCATGTATGACACATGTCATAATTTTTGGTGGGTACATTTAAGAGAATCTATGACAGTTGTAAGTTGTCATAAGATTCTATGACACTATGACGACATATGACAGACACTTATTATGTGTAAGTTGTTATGTTTAGATCTAGGCACCCATCTTGGGAAGATACTCTTTGGTGGAATCTATGACGGCTATGACACATCATAAGATGTTGTAAGAGACCTTATTTAGCCTTGGGCGCCCAACTTTGCATGGATGACTTTGGACAAGTGGAAGGAGCTTGTAAGGAGACATTTAATACTTACATGTTGGAGATTCTCTGGAGAGAGAAAGTGGACGCCTAGTTTGGTGTGAGAACACTTCTATATATCCAATGCCATGTAATTTTTGTAGTATAATATATTTACAGGTATTTAGGTGTTGTAGGAATGTTGTCAGATTGAATACTGAAGGAGAGAGTTGTGTAGTTGATGTATTGTATCACTTTTGCAGATTAATACAAACTTATGTCTCTTTCTTGGTGGAGTTTTTTACCCTAAAGGGTTTTCTCCACGTAAACACTGTGTCATTGTGTGATCAGTTTTTAGATTTGATGCTTCTGTGTTGCATTATTTATATTATGTTGCATTCTTCGTTAAACAATACATTGTTAGAATATCATTAAACATATTTGAATCAAATTTCTGTTGAGTAGTTGTTGTCTTCATTTCTAACAATTATTGTATGTAAATTAATTAAAAACTACTTTATTTTTACACTGAGTGGCATTTTTACAATCATAGAGAAGAGCTGAAAGATTATGAATCCAGTAAACAAAAATCAAAAAATTCACAACAGGGGTGGAGGAGAAGAGCTGAAAATTTTAGATTCCATGTAAACAAAATTCCAAAAATTCAAAACAAAATAGAAAATAGAATTCCAATCTAAAAAATAGAAAATAAGATTCAAGTTTTTGTGTAAAAAATCAAAAACTAATTAAATCAAAATAATAAAAATGCATGATAGATGGAGTGGAAGGAAGATGGTTTATGGCATCAGTTACATTAATGGAGTGGAAGGCAGATGGTTTCTTGAAGAATAGGTGGATAAATGTGAAAATTTATAAATACATACTCCCAAATAATCAAACCACTTAGGTGACCATATCAAATTGCAAGATTTGAGTTTAGCTGAAGGGGAGTGTGAACAGAAAACAAAAGAATAGCTTATTTTTTCATTAGTTCTTTGTTAGCTGGTATGTTATTCTATGTATATGTTTTAATCACCTAAATCTTGAAACATAAACCTTAGATGAACCTTGAACTCTAAGCCTTAAACCTTAAATTCTAAATCATGGGCCTTTTACCTTTAGCCTTGTTCGTAATGAACCTTAGCATTGAACCTTGTACATAGACAACTAAATCTAAATGCTAAACAATGAGCACTAAACACAAACCATTAAGTATTAATGCTAAACATTGAATCTTTAACCCTTGATGTTGAAATCTAAACCTTGAATGTGAACCCTCAGCTCTAAAACTTGAACTCTAAACCCTAAACCCTAAATGTTGAACCTTAGGTATTAACCCTTTAACCCTAAATAATGAACCTTAGCACTCAACACTATACATAAACAACTGAATTTGAACACTAAATGATAATTACTGAACATTGACCAAGAAACATTGAATGTTGAACACTTGAAATTGAAAGTCAAACCTCAAATTTGAACCCTAAATGTTTACATTAAACCCTTAACGTCAAACATTAAACCTTAAACATTGAATGATGAATGTTGAATCCTGAATGTGAATCATTAGAAAATATATGTTGACTACTAAACCTTAAATTCTCAACGATATTTATGTTGAACCTTTGTCCCTAAACCTAATACCTTAAACATTAATCCCTGAGCTATAAGACCAAATCCCTAATCCTTGAGTAATTAGCCTAGGATTCTGAAGCCTAAACGTCAAGCCATAAATTTGAACACTAAACCCTCAATATTGAATGAGGAATGCTAAAACTTTAACCAAGAACCCTAGGCCTTAAACCTTGAAACCTAAACTCTATATTTTAACCTCTAAACCCTAACCCCTAAAGGTTGAACCTTGTGCCTTGATTCTTGAGCCCTAGCCATGACTGATATACATGCATGGTACATTTTTTATGATGGAAATCTTGTCTGTATGGTATATGATAGTGACTTACATTAAGGTCTATGTGTAGACACCCTAAACTGACCAAGTCGTTGCACTACTTACATTTTGTCTAAATCTGGAGCATCACTTGCATTACAACATTAATTAAATAATCTAATTATTTAATTAATTTCATCTAATTCCTCTAAATCACATACTTTCGACATTAATTAAATAAATTCTCTTTATTTAATTAATTAAATTAAATTCTTCTATTATTCTTCCACAATTAAATAATTTATATTATTTAATTAAATCATTGTCCTCTTTCGAAATTTAAATCCACATTAATTAAATAAATCCTATTATTTAATTAATTAATCACAAATTCCCTCTTATCCAAACAATTAAATAATTCCCAATTATTTAATTAAATCAAATTCATTCTTCCAAATTTGAATAAATCAAATCAAATTTATTTAAATCCTCTCAATCTCCAAAAATAAAATAAATCAAATATTTTATTTATTCTTCCAAATCATGCACAACAATTAAATAAATTTATTTATTTAATTTGCTTTCTAATTTTTCAAATATCTTTCAAATCTTCTAAAAATGAGTCTTCTTCTCCATGCACACACAATTAAATAACTTATTATTTAATTTCTCTCAAATCATGCAAAAGCAAATCTTAAGTTGAGTTATCTATTCACTCAACCTTGTTTTTATCAATTTCTCTTAAATTAGAAAAAAAGCTTTCTAATTTATGAAAAGCATGTCTTATCTTTAGAAAAGAAAGTGTTTAACTCAAATAAAATAGCTTTTGTGTGACACTTGTCTTTTTCTTATTCGTTGCACATTCCTCAACTGTTCTCCTCCATTGATTCTTCTGAATTATTTGGACCGTTGATCGATCTCTATTGAAACCTATATAAACCCCCCTCATCTCCTTCACAAATCCTCTTTGATCACTTATTCTCAGGCATACTTAACAGCGCTTTGAGCATACATCGCATCGATTGAGCAACTTTACGATCTTTTGACATTGATCTTTGAGCACACTACTTGCTTGTTGCAACTATGGTTTCACAGCAATATTGAGCAATCCACATTCAATCCAAAGGGAACAATACAAATCTTAGTAAAAGCTTTCATGTTTCATTGATTTATTATTAATGGCTTTTATTTAGATCGGTTCTCTTTATGTTATTAGGTTTTTGATTTGTTTAGGTTATCATAGTCAATTTTTCTCATACACATTCTGGCACGCCCAGTGGGACCCACTAATCCATCTTTTTCTTTGAGAAATTGATTTTTTTTTAAGTTACAGTACAGAACAGCGCAAAAGACACAGAAAAGAGCTTTTGGTAGTATCCTTAAGCACTCTTGGAGGCACAGTATAGTGCCCTCGGGCGATACTGAAGCTCTTATGGTTTCACAAAGAAGCGCTTTTGGTAATACAGAACGGCGTACCTGGTAGTATCGTTCAGCGCTTTTGGAAAAATAGGTTTTTCTGACTTTGGTTGGTGTTTGCAAGGTTTTATTCATATATATATCTTTGATTTGTTTGACAAAGCTGTTGTATTTATCTTTCAAACTTTCGTTGGATACTTCCTAAGCTGACTTCTTTAGGGGTATTTTCAGTATTTGAGTTAACCCATCTATTCACGGCACCTTTTTTGAGTTTGATTGATTTCAGGATTTAGATCTAGCAGATGTTACCTCTCAGAACATTGGATCAATCATGAAATCCTATCTGAACCTAGTTATTTTGACAAAGTATAACCTTTTCTTGATCTGAGATAGAACAGTGCTTTTGGTCACACAGTACAGTGCTTCCGACAGCATAGTACCGCGCTTTTGGTTCTTATTCAGCGCTTTTGATAGAACAATGAGTCGCTTCTGGTCTGCATCACAACGCTTTTGGAAACACTGTGCGGTGCTATTGGTATCACAGTAAGTCACTTTCGGTAAGATAGTACAGCACTTTTGGTCAATTTGATTTATTTTTGCTAACTTGTGAGTTTTTGTGGAACTAATTGACTTGTTGCAGCTTCTTATCACTCACATAGAGCAAATAGGTTTTTTAATATGTTCTTGTATGATGAGCGTTGAAGAAATCTTGATTTATCTCACTGAGTCTTAGAAACATATTGCCTTCTTAAAGGATAATTGAACAAATCATTTTGGCAATCTAAGTCTTAGGAACATACTGTTTTTCTTAAGGGACAATGGACATGTATGCGAAAACACCTCAATTTTCTAAGGGACAATGGACATGAATGCCAAACACTTCAATTTTATAAGGGACAATTGACAACTATAAACATGTGTGTGCCTAAATTAGTTGCACCTTATTTTTCTTATAACGAGACAATTGAACCTTTGTTTGACGTGCTTGCTCTTACATTTCAGTATTTCCTTTAGAAGGGCCTGCTTTTGGATTGCGTTTCATCCAAAAGGGATGACCCTAAGTGGAGTTTTCCTTTGAACCACTATATAAGAGGGATAAGGTGAAAGCCAAGTCCTAACTGACATCAGCCTTACCTTGTGGTGCCAAACTGAAAAGAGGTGTACTAGCTCTTTGTGGAAATGATTTTCACATCAAGCGAAGTGTTTGATACTCTTAGTAGGATTGGTTAAAGCTTTTAGTAGCTTGTCGCATTTCTCATAAGGCGTTGGTCCCTCAAAGTTACTAAGAACCATTCTAGATAGAGACTACCTGACCTACCTCCGAACATTGCAGTAATCATCAGTGCAAGGAATCAATTTAAGCCCTTAAGATACTCACCATTGGCTCCCTTGAGAAGAGATGTATTCCCTTGGCCATAAAGCTCTTGTGACCTACTTGAGCTTTCCAAGGGGAGGGTGAGATATCCCTACCTATCGTCTCTCGCAAAGATACAAAATATCTGACACCTTTATGGAATGATATTTTTATCGACGGAGTATTAAGCTGTGAGCTGATCTACTGCAATGAAACCTTGTCTCTAGGGATAAAAAGTGCTTGTTATTGATTGCAATTGTCTTATACCTGTGGAAACATTGGGCTTTTTTGTGAGCCTCGAACATACACTATCTGTTGTGACCTACTTGAGTTTTCCAAGGGGAGGGTGAGATATCCCTACCTATCGTCTCTCGCAAAGATACAAAATATCTGACATCTTTATGGAATGATATTTTTATCGATGGAGTATTAAGCTGTGAACTGATCTACTGCAATGAAACCTTGTCTCTAGGGATAAAAAGTGCTTGTTATTGATTGCAATTGTCTTATACCTGTGGAAACATTGGGCTTTTTTGTGAGCCTCAAACATACACTATCTATTGTGTCAGTCCTTTTTTTGACCACTTGTTTGCTGTGTTTTCTCTTGCCAAAGATAAATCCAATCAAAACCATAACCAAATCTGTCAAAATTGCCTTTAAAAAACATCAAACACTCCTTCAGCACCTCTGGTATTACAGCAACTCACGTTTGGTAGTACAATAGATCACCTTTGGTATAGCAGTACCTCACCTCTGGCAACCCTACTTCAGCGCCCTTGGTATAACAGTAGCTCACTTTTGGTAACCGTAGCTCACCTTTGGTATAGCAGTACCTCACCTTTGGTAGCTTTGTCCATCACCTTTGGTATCATAGTAGCACACCTCTGGTCAAACAATATAGCACCTTTTGGTCTGGTTACTTATGCATTAGGAGTTTGTCTTTCTCAAAACACCAGCAGAATCTCAACATTACCTTTTGTCCTAGTGTATTCCATGGTAACCACTAGACTCCAGCAAACTATGAAGTCAAGTAAGTTGTCCCTAGGAAGCGTAAATCACCTCCTCACACACTGCAATCAAGCCGTCTCAACATTACTCCCAAGGTTACTCCTAGGGTACCCGCGGAAAGATCTACCAACTCTCCCAGCATGCCGCACCTTGACCACCCTAGCACTCCTCATGAGGGTAGGGCCCCTTTGGTAAGTACATCTCACTATACCACCGGCTTGCCTCCAAATTTTGTGCCACAAGGATATACTATTGATCAAATCACTTCTCAAGAAGGTAGGGTCCTTTTGGTAAGTACACCTCATTACACCACCGGCTTGCCTCCCGATTTTGTCCCACAAGGTTATACTACAGATTTAGCCCCATCTCAAGAAGAGCGACACTTTGAAATGGGTCAATCCTCTCAAGAAGATGGGCAAGATCTTGATGAATTCATACAAGATCCTTGTAAGGCCACCCTTGTCCGACTAGTGTGTATCTTATTATTCACCTAGCTCTAGATTAAAATGATAAAATGATTGATTATTATATAATATGGTTGCCAGATGGATATAAGTAGTGATTGGTTATACATCCTCATTAATATGTTTAATTTTCTTTGGCTATGATATGTATATGTGGAATTAACTTTGAGATTGAGTGTGTAGGTATTTCTAACAAAACAACAGATATTGGAGATCATTCCGCACCTTATGTTGTAATCCCTTGTGAAGGTGATCTAGTTCCACGAGGAACCAAGATCAACTCTGTGTTTGCTGCAATGTTGTAAATGTTGTAATATTGTCTTGCATGAGGTTGAATGGGTTAGGTCTACCCTTTTGTAAAATTGAATTATGATTTGTGTTGTAAGAATTGTATTTAAATTTTATTTTTTTTAATTTATATTTTTGAGACCCTTTTCTTGTGTCTTAATTTGACCCTGGGTGTCCTAACTAAGTTTAAATTGACCCTGGGTTATACCCCATGGGTCTAGGGTCACTTTTGACTTAGGTAACCCTTGGTTAACCTCCGTATGGTCACCTTAACTTCACAGTGAAGTTAAGTGACGAATTTGGAGGCATGGGAAGGATAGGATGAGTGGGACCAACACTCAAGCCCATCCTTTCTCCATTTTCAAGGCTTGAAATGACTCTATGGTCCACCAATAATGGAGGGGCTTATCTTGTTGTTCCCTCACTTTTGGTGAGAGTCCCCATAAAGTGGTGTGGTCCTTCATAAGTGGGGTTATTTTTAATCCCACTTAGGATAGTGGGGATATTTTTTAATTCCACTTGGGATAGTGGGGATATTTTATTAATTCCACTTGGGATAGTGGGGATATTTTTTTAATTCCCCTTGGGATAGTGGGGTTATTTAAATATTACAATCTTAAAAAAATAAATTTTTAATTTATCCACTATGAATTTAAAATTCACAAATAATGAGAGCCCTTGATCTCAACTTTTGATCCTCACCCTCCATCATCTTTTCAAAAATCTATAAATAAGACCCTTCTCTAAGCAATTAGAGAAAACTGAATTTTGCAGGGGAACTTCATTCTTGTAGGGTGACTTCATTCTTGCATTCTTATCATGCCTAATTTCCTCTAGGAAATCTTCTTCTGGCATCCTCATAATGCCCAATTCCTTCTCTATTCTCCTCTTTATAGCCTCATAATGCCGAAATTATTCTAGCCATCCTATATCCTCCATTCATTATCCCTTGCTTGTGATCATAGAGAGATTGTTTTTTTTGAGAAGGGAGATTTGGAGAGGAGGCTGGAGAGGAACTCTACATCAACTTCATCCATTAAAGGGCTTTTTAAAGTTGTATTTCAAGGCCTCTCCTTTGCATTTTCTATTTCTTGCATGATGGATTTGTGAAATGAAATTTGATTTGTTGTGTTGTAAATTATGTAATTGTGGGGAAATTTATTTGGGTGTTGACAGAGCTTCTTCCACTTGGGAGAAATGCTCATCAAGTGTGGGGTAGGGGAGGAGTGATCCTCCTCGAGTACATGCCTTGTTTCTTTTGAGATGTTGAAAGCCTTGAGGACATTTGTGTGACTTTGGGAAATTGTGTTATTTGGCTTGAGAGTCAAAATATGAACTCCTTGGAATCTTTGTTGGCAAGTTGGCTTGAGGCCATGAGAAGGAAACTGTGTTGAAATTTAATTGAAGGGTGACACTCTAGAGTTGAGTGTGTCCACTCTCCCACCCCTCTTTAAACTCATAGTGAATGAGTTTTGTGTTGTGTAAATATCTATGGGTGTATTTATGTTTTGGTGTGTTGTTTTTATTTTGTTGTGAAGTGGTATTGAATCCCCTAGGTGTGTGGATGATCTCCCTAGCTCAGGGGTGACCCTCTTGCGGGTCTATGGTAGGGAGGAGAGCAGCTTGTGTGGTGTTTCTTCCCTTGTGTGATATGTAGATTTTCTGGGAGCTTATGGTGAAGCTTGGAGAAGATTAATGGATCTTAGAAAATATTTTATATTCCTTTACTTTTAAGGGAGCTTAGTCCTTTAATAGCTTCATCTTTGTTGATTTTACAAGAGGAGAACATTCTCTCTTTCATTGTATAATTTGGTATTTTGGAGTTGTGAGGAAATTACTTCCTTATTGTATTGATAGTTGTAGTTTTATTGTTCGTTTAGTTTTGCCATTTGGAAAGGAAATAAAATTGGATTAAAGTTGTGTAATTGAGTTAAATAGAAACTAATCTCATATTAAAAGTTTGCCTTAATATGAATAGTGAATAGTAATAGAATAGTGAATAGTGAATAGTAAAAATGGGATTTATTTATGCATATAGTATAAGACGAATTGAATAGATGCTTAAACTTAGAGTTGCAATTCAGAAATACAATGTTTATATTTGTAAAAATAAAAATTAACTCTTTGCTCTATTTTTAATGATTTATTGGGTAGTAATCTGTTTTAACAAATTATATATATATATATATATATATATTTATTATATATATTCTATACTTTCTTTATAGTTAAGGAACTTATTAATGAAATTGTGAGTTAAAGTGAACTAAGATAATGGCGGTATATATACATATATATATTTAAATTAAATTTTAGAGAAACGAAAGAGAGGACAAATGATCGTGCTTTGTTGAAAAATGATCTATCACCTAAAACAACTATTGTACAAATGTAATTTGTGAGTGTAATACCCCGCTAACAACTGCTTTGTTTACTCCTTAAGCATACGCCACCGAGCACGCTTACGCGTGCGAGGGGGTTTTCAGAGTAGTAAGAGAAAATTTTTGATAGATCGTATCATGACCATATGATGCATGTGGACATGACATGCGTGAATACGTGTTGTGACCGTATGGGAAATGTGGGCATGACAATCCTAGAGCTGTAGCTGCCTTTGACAAAATCCTTAGTGAGAACCAAGATCATTTCTTTCACTTGCTTGCAGAGCAAGGAGCCAAGTTACCTCAAGATTTTGATTTATCCAATCTCAAGGAGACAAACAACACCCTAGACACCATGCAAGCGGTGCAAACCATGTCAACAGTGACCACGCCTTTACCTGAACAAGGCTTATAAGGAAGAACGATTAAGAATCCCCTTTATCAAAACTCTACGGGAAAGAGGGCCGTATCACCACTTCTGACTCCTATGGAGATCTACAAAAATCAACAAGAAACTCTCCAACGTCAAGCGGAGCTAGCTAAGCAAGCAACCTTAGCTCAAGCAAATATACAGCAAACTCCTAAAGTGTCCACACCAATTGTGAGTAGAATTTTGGTTACTCCTTCACAAATAGGTTTCCCACCAAATTATAATCCAGGGAACAACTATGTAGCCATGCAACAAGGGTCTCAATACATACCACCTCCCATATCATCAAACCCCCATGTCTCTCAACCAATTAGAGTCATGTAGTCCCCCCCCACAGAATTCTTCTAAGCTCATCCCCAATCAACCATCGCAAATCACTTCTACCTATGTCCCTCCTCCGCTACATTCATCCTTGCTAAATTTCTTTCACACATTGCCTAGCCACCCTCAACATTCCCAACATCAAGTTTCCCAAAGCTATGTGCCGCCATCGCAACCTAATCAAATGCAATTTAGCTTTCCTCCACCCAATTCTTTTCTTCAACTATCACAAAGCCAACATTCTTACCTAGCACCGCCTCCACCTCTTCCAAATCAAAGCATCCAATTCCAACCCAATTTGAACCAAATGTACAATGCATACGACCCCAACCAATCTTACGACCCTTATAATACCAACACTCAGGGCTTATAATACAATCTTTTGTATGGGCAACAACAACCACTTCTAGGACAACAGGAGATGTTTCTAGCCCCTCCCACAGCAATGGAGCTAAAAATTGTGGAAGTTCAACAACAGCTATCTGATCTTACATTTGGCCACACTAAAAAGACCTTCTCTTTAGAAGAAGTGTGTCCCTATCCTTTTGATCGGTCATTACCTATGATCCCTTTTCCTCAAAATTTCACTATTCCTAAATTTAATAAATACAAAGGAAAAGGTGACCCAAAAGACCATCTTAGGGAATTCTATCTTGCTTGCTTCAAGGTTTCACATAACGACACATACCTTATGTGTCTCTTTCCTTGGAGTCTTGGAGGTCAAGCTATAGAATGGTTCTCACACTTACCTACAGGCATCAAGTCTTTTAACGAGCTAGTAGAGAAATTTGCCACCCATTTTTCTTACAATGCAGAGCATGAGATTTCCATGACTGATCTATGCAATAACAAATAGAAAAATGGTGAAACTTTCATTTCTTTCCTTCAACAATGGAGACAAATGGCTAGCAAATTCCCTTTCAAGATTCTAGAGAAACAGCTTGTTAGCATATTTGTGCAGAACCTCAACCAAGAGTTAGGTTTTCATTTGCAAATCCTTAGTGCTACAACCTTTGATGAAATCACATACAAGGAAATCAACATTGAAAAGGCCCTCATTGCTAAGGGTGTGGTCAAAATCTTCAAAGAAACGAAAGACAATGCTCCTCATCAACAATCGAGTGATAAACCCAAATATTGGAACAAAAACAAAAACATGGTCAACGATGGTGTGGTCGATTCTAAACATGTCCAAAATTTGCAAATGCCGCTGCAACTTTCCAAACCAAGTCAAGCTCCACCTCAATAGCAACAACAACAAAGGCAACCTTATCAAAACCAACAGCAACGACAACAAGAGAGGCCTCAACAAGATTACCCTCCACGGCGTCAATTCACTCCCTTGGGAGAGCCCATAGAGATAGTCTTACAAAAGATTTTACAGAAAGGACTCATCACCCTACCTGATGCTCCCCCGTATGGTGAACCTGTTTACAAAACTGTGCGGTATAGAGAAAATGAATACTGTGAATTCCATAGGAGCAAGGGGCATAGAACCGCATCATGTATGAAACTCAAGCACCTAATCCAAAATCTCATTGAAGGCAATCAAATATCTCTACAAGAAGATCCACCAGCTCAGTACACGAACAAAGACCTCAATATGTACAAGGAACCATTCCCTCATCATGGTCCACCTCCTCCTCAGGATAAAGGTAAAGGTAAAAATTATGCTTCCACTTCCTTTGATTCCATTGTAGGTTGTTTTGAAGAGAGTCACGTGTCTACCCTCACAATCAAAGGCAAATCTACGGATTGCGCTGTTACAACTCGTCATGGTCGTGTCACCATTCGTGGTCCTACACCCAGTCTTTCGGCTCAATCTGATTATAATCTTGTCAAACATCTAGGGAAAATGCCAGCACAGATCTCTATCTTGGACCTTCTATGGTCATCACCTACACATAAAGTGGTGCTAGAAAAAGCCCTCCAAGAGTCTTCAGTTCCTAACAACATAGCGGTCGTAGATTTCTGAACTATAGTAGGTAACATTGCTTCACCCTACAATGTGGTCTTCTCTGAGAAAGACCTCCCTTCCCATGATCCATGTCACAATGATGCCCTTCATATTAACGTTCTCATCCATAAGCGTAAAATCAAATGTATACTCATAGATGGTGGTGCTGGTCTCAACATCTATTCTTTAAAGTTACTAAAGCAATTGGGATACTCTAAGGATCATGTCAACAATGATCAAAGTATTACAATCAAAGGGTATGATGATGATGAACACCATTCAAAAGGTGTTATCCACTTGCCTATACAATTGGGCCCTGTCATGCTTGAAACTCGATGTCAAGTTCTTGATATTGAGCTGCCTTACAACATTATCCTAGGCCGTCCATGGATCCATGCAATGAGAGTTGTTCCCTCCATGTACCATCAGTCTCTAAAGTTCCCATACAATGGTACGGAGATCACTATCCCAAGACACCCCAATCCTTTTGAATTCTGTCGTGTCTTGCAAGGTAGCTATAAGAATTGCAACCAAGTGCCTAAAAATGAAAAAACCCTTGATTCCCCACTATATGTTGATCCTGAAACTCTGACACGAGCCTCTACAAGTGAACCTAATCCTCTTCCTAAAGTCAAATCTCACATCCGTGATATAGGCTTTGGAACATATGATATATCCCCTAACTCTGACACCAGCCTCTACAAGTGAACCTAATCCTCTTCTTGTTGTGTAGGGTGGATGCCTTTATCCCCTAAATCTTACGGCCAACTGCCCATTGCCAAAGTCGCCAAAAAAGCAGCTATTCCTCCCCCATCATTTCTAACCTAGTTCCAACAGGGAAAATTATTGGAAGAGGAAGCTATTGAGGACATTTCTTCTTGGCTCTATAAGGAGAAAGAACTGGTCACAATACTAGTCAAGCACTATGGCAATGGCTTAAGGATAGTAAAAAACATGGGCTATAAAGGCAAAGGTGGCCTTGGGAAACAGAATCAAGGAACTATGGAACCCATTATTGTGACAAAGAAACTAGACAAGAAGGGATTAGGATTTGGTAAGAAGGTACCACGTGCCTTGGACATCGAGTATATCCTCGACGAGGTGGCAGAAACTTTTCCTGCTGATTCAGCGTCTACTGAGGATATCATCGATGACTCTTCCCTCCACATGACAAACCTATTTGTAGAATCTTCCATTTTTACGCTATCCTCCATATCCTTAACCTCCACCACTACCACCCAGAATGTCACACTTGTCTACCCTGAACTTATCGATTGGGACCAACAAGGGTCCCCCGTTATAGATGTATTTCAGAATGACGAATCTCTAGCTGAGTTCATGGGACTTCGAGAAGGTATCCCTCTTGGTGATCATAAAGCAGGTTTTGTAATGGAACTAGAGCCAACTGCTTATTTTGGTGAGAATGCCAAATCCTCCAATCGCAAAAGTAAAAATAAAGAAAGATCTCTAGGTGAAAACCACACTGTGGCACCTCCTGATCACAAAATAGTAAAAACAAAGGACGTATCCAAAGGTGAAAACCCAACTGTGGCACCTAAGGATGGAGGATTTGACCTTCCCCTACCATCTAAGTATCAAGAGAAGTCAACTCTCCTAGTGGAAGATTCTACAGAGATAAACCTTGGCACAGAGCAAAATCCAAAGACCACATTCCTAGCAGCATCATTATCAGAAACAGAGCACAGGAATCTTAACACATTCTTCTTACAAAGAACCATCAAATTTGCATGGACCTATGCTGATATGCTAGGGTTAGACCCTAAGCTAGTAGTTCATTATCTCACAGTTGATCCAAAAGTTAAAACCAGTCAAGCAAAAGTTGAGGAAGATGCACCCACAGATAGCTCTCTTGGTAAAAGTAGAAATACAGAAGCTGTTAGATGCAAAGTTCATCCGACCTATTGATTATTCAGACTGGGTATCAAACATTATACCTGTGTCTAAACCCACTGGGCGCATCTGCATGTGCAATGATTTTAGAGATCTTAATAAAGCATGTCCTAAAGATGACTTTCCATTACCAAACATTGATATTATAGTAGACTTGACAGTAGGTCATGAAATACTTTCTCTCATGGATGGATTCTCAGGATACAATCAGATAAGGATAGCAAAAGAAGATCAACATAAAACAAATTTTACTTGTCCATGGGGTAACTATTGTTGGTGTGTCATGTCGTTTGGTCTAAAGAATGTAGGGGCAACTTATCAAAGAGTAATGACAGTGATATTCCACGACCTCTTCCATCATATCATGGAGGACTATGTTGATGACATACTAGCTAAATCTTCTAGGGCAGATCACATACAGGTTCTCGGACAGATCTTTGACAAGCTCGAGAAATACCAAGTAAGACTTAATCCAAAGAAGTGTGTCTTTGGTGTAACATCAAGAAAGTTGTTAGGGTATATTGTATCTCGTAGAGGCATCAAAGTAGACCCAGTAAAAGTAAAGGCTATAGTGGAGATGCCTCCACCAAAGAACCTCAAAGCATTAAGGAGTCTTCAGGGAAGGTTGCAATCTATTAGGCATTTCATCTCACAGCTAGCAGATAAATGTCAACCATTTCAACACTTACTCTGAAAAGATGTCTCATTTCAATGGGACGATAACTGTCAAGTGGCATTTGATCAACTCAAAGAGTATCTGGCTACTCCTCCTATATTGGTTCCACCAGTTGCTAATAAACCTTTGATATTATACATCTCAACTACAACTTCGACCCTAGGGGCCTTGCTACCACGACATGATGAAACAGGAAAAGAGCATGCAATCTATTATATAAGTCAAACCTTGGTGGGATATGAACTCAATTATTCACTAATGGAAAGGGCTTGTTTGGCAGTAGTGTTCGCTTCCCAAAAGTTGCGGCATTACATGTTGAACCAACACACAAATCTTATAGCTAAAATTGATCCCTTGAAGTATCTACTTGCAAAAGCAGTTCTTACAGGCCGACTAGCTAAATGTGTCATGATCCTTAGTGAGTTTGACATTGAGTATACAGATCGTAAAGAAATCAAAGGACAAGCTCTAGCAGATCAACTAGCAGAAGCACCTATGACAGATACACACCCTATGGTAGCTGACTTTCCAGATGAGAATCTATTCACTCTTTCTAACTCAATAATGTGGAAGTTATACTTTGACGGTTCCTACACACAGCATGGATCAGGGGCTGGCATCTTATTTATCACACCTCAAAATGACTATATTCCAAAGTCATATCGGCTTGCATTCCCTTGCACCAACAACATTGCTGAATATGAAGCACTCCTCATAGGTCTCAATACAGAAGTTTAATGGGACATCATAGAATTACAAGTATATGGAGACTCATAGCTAGTCATTCGCCAAGTCACAGATGAATACCAAACAAAGGATGAAAAGTTGGTCCCCTACAAGCAACTAGTGGATGCCTATAAACCACACTTTTCTAGCATCACATTTGAACAAATTCCAAGAGAGTATAACAAAGCTGTAGATTCTATGGCTTCTATCGGGTCATTGATTGACATACCTGCTAATACACAGAAATGCAAATTCTTGATCGAGCAATTCTTGATACCAGCCATCGATGTTCCCATTACTGAAATCATCTGCAAACTTGTTGGTCCCAATTCCCCATGGTATGAAGACATCTATGAATACCTTAAACACAATACCTTGCCCTCTGACCTATCATCCACCCAACGCAAAACCTTTATTCGTCGATCCTCCCGTTACATCATTCTGGGTGATACACTATATCGCCAGAGTCTCGATGGTATCCTCTTACGATGTCTTAATGTGGAAGAAGCTGAAGCTACCTTACGAGACATACACGAAGGTGTCTGTGGTGCACATTCTACCAGTCCTAATCTTGCTAAGAAGATACTGAGAACAGGTTACTACTGGCCTACAATAGAGCAAGATGCTGCACAGTTTGCTAAGAAGTGTCTACAATGCCAGCAGCATGGAAATTTGATTCATGCACCAGCTCATGAACTAAAACCTGTGACAACTCCTTGGCCTTTTTCTCAATGGGGTCTCGACCTTGTAGGACAAATCCACCCATCCTCATCCAATGGCCACAAGTTTATCATTACTGCCACTGAGTACTTCACCAAGTGGGTTGAAGCCATTCCCATGACCTATATCATGGGTAAGCAAATAGCCAAGTTTATCCTTAACTATCTCATATGCTGATATGGTATCCCCCAAGCCATTATCACTGATAATGGGAGACCATTCAAGAATCAAGATGTACGTGCCTTATGCACACAATACAATATCCAGCATCACTTTTCAACTCCCTACTATCTGCAGAGTAACAACCAGGCTGAGGTTTCCAACAAGACCATTCTCAAGATCCTTAAGAAAACAGTCAATGAAGCTGGTCGTGATTGGCACTTGCAACTCAATCCTGCCCTATGGGCCTACCGCACTAGTATTAGAACACCAACTAGTGCCACACCCTATGCCTTGGTCTATGGCTCTAAAGCCATCCTACCTATAGAGGTCGAGATCCCATCCCTCAGAGTATCCACGCAGGACTTGATCAGCGGAGAAGAGTATCGCACTTCCAGATTAGCTGAGCTAGAACTACTAGATGAAAGGTGCCTTGCCGCGCTTAATCATCTCCATGTCTATCAAAACCGCCTCCGGTGTAATTACAACAAAAAGATCAAAGAAAGACGGTTTCAAGTTGGTGATCTTGTAGTCAAAGAGAATCAGAGAAATCAAGTAGATTGAGAAAAGAAGGGCAAGTTTGAGCCTAACTGGTTAGGTCCCTTTATTGTCACAACAGCATATGGATCAGGAGCTTATACTTTAGCTACACCTAACGACATTCCTCTAGGTGAGCCACTTAACAGTGTTCATCTTAAGAAGTTCTATGCCTGATCCTCAGAGTATTCCAAAAAAAAACAAATAATCCATCCTATGGTGAAAACCTGGCAACCAGGTGCCTTGGATAAGTACCATAGTGAAAACCTGGCAAACAGGCGCTATGTGTAGAGTCAGCATCCATCGTCTATCGAGTCTTGTTCATTCCATTTCACAACGCACTTCATCCATCCATCCATAATAAAACCATTGACCTTGTTTGCATTTCCATCTCCCTACCTAATATAGCTTGGAAATTTGTCAATGTCCATCATCATCATCCCACGTATTGATCTATGTCAGCAGTTAGCACTGTCTTGTCCTAGGTCAAAGCTTTCTGTGTCTTCGTCATTGGTCACCTATGCAGTTTCCTCTACCATAATGGGGGCAACTCTTTCCTTAACCTAGGTCTAGGAATGGATCCTTGTTCATGGTTCGCAAAGCACTTCAATCTTTCTCCTTTCCACAGATAGCACTCTTTAATGGACACATCGCTCCTATGATAAGGTTGTTATCTTCTCAACACTTTTCCTACATCATCACAACCACCAGAACTACATATTATCTCATTTCAATCTTAAGGTACCTTGATCCCATGGATATGGGTATGTAGGTAGTCTGGAATACGAAGGAAGTATCCAGTACTCAGGTACATAAGATCTTCTCCTCTCCACCTCGATCCACCTCATCACTCTATCTAGAACTACATATTATCATCTTTTCATCTTTCATCATAAATGTGCCTTGATCCCGTGGATACAGGGTATGTAGGTAGTCTGGAATACGAAGGATGTATCCAATACTCAGGCACATACGATTCATCATTCTCCACCCATTTCAATCTGATTAGCACTGTCATCCTTCTAGTCTTCCACGTATCAAAATCCATTTGCCTCGACTTGACTAACTCAAGCAAGAAGCTAGCGCCTCCTTTCAAAGCACAAGTCCTTAACAAGCCTGAAGCAAAGCAGCTTCCTTCCAGAGTCATCTACTGCCTTGCATACTGATTGCCAACATCAGCTAAATCCCGCTTAACCAAAGCACCAGATCAACAAGCTTGTCTTCTGCAAAGTGTTCCATGATCGAGACCAACACACGCGTCTCCTACAACATGTGGCATTTCCTGCAGCGAGACATTGTCTTTTTAGGTAGATAGCCCCCTTTAACGGACACAGATTTTGTACGACAAGGCTGTTATCTTTCCTATCTAATCTATCCTGAGCAACCTCTTTGGCAAGAGAATATGTTGGCTGTATGTTTACTTTGTAAGTCAGTCAATTTGCTTTTTGGTTTATCTTTTGTTCCTTTTTCATTACCTATTCAAGACTACCTTGATTTATCTATAATCTTGGTATGTTGCGATGCAGTATGGATTGGGGGCATAGTCATTGCTTTTTGTGTGCCATGTTTGAGGAATGATCTTTAGCATCTTTCTTAGTAGCATATTTATCTTGTGTGTGTTACGACCTAGCATCTTACATATTTAATACTCTTCCTGCATTTGCATGTATTGAAGTTTATTTTATGTTCAAGACTATGGCTCATTCACATATTCCAACAAGGTTATATTATGTCTAAGGGATCTAAATTCAAACCACTTGCTTGCAGAGTCAACGTCCAGGCACTCGGATATTATTGCACCTTGGTTTTTTATACCTTGGTGGCGAACTATCCACGTGCTATATCAAAAATAAGGATTGCTCTTTATATACAATTGTGAAACCAATGCAACAAGCTCATCATTCATCCATTCACAACCCTTATATCATTTTCATCGCAAGGATTGATCAATAGTCTCTATCTGTTGTCTCCTCCTTTTCTTCTCTCTGGTGTATATCTACAAAACCCACATGTTAGATATCACTAGTCATAACATCTATATCATCATAATTCTTTATCATCATACATCTATAAGCATCATATACGCAATATACATCATCAACATAAATCCATGATCATACATATATGTCATTACATCCATAACATCAAGAAATGCATGGAAAAAAGCATGAACCTCAATGAGTAGAACAAATCATCATATACCTCATGTGAAGGTCATCATAAAATACAAAATGTACGTGTCTACATCAATAGGCCATCTCTATACATCAATATAATACATCAAGGCTATCAAGAGCCCGCAAAATATACATTAGGATGCATGTAGACATCAGTCCAAAATGATACAATATGATACAAAATGATACAATATACATATATACGTGCTCTAGTGGGTAGAGCTGCCCTCCTGTTGTGGCCCCTGCCCTCCACCTATGCTCGGTGCAGGTCCCCCTGCTGCTCCTCCTCCCCCTGGTGGCACCCCTGGTCCTCTAACTAAGGACAGTGATTGCCCTATCCTGCGAGACCCAGATGCCCAGATCTGCTCCTGTCTCTGTAACTGGGTGCCTGCTGAGCTGCTGGCACCGCACCCGCGTAGAGCCCCCTGTAGTACTCTGCCTCTCTCCCAGCTGACACTAGCTCTGCCTACACATGGATGAGCTCGCTGTATAGGGTCCTCTGATCTATACCCAGTGCACGGTGTGCCTCCTCTCTCTCTCTTGTCTCACTCTATGGAGTGTGGCCTCTGTTGTCAGCTGTAGTTGTACCTCTGCATCTCTCTCCCTCATCACCTGGGCTAGCTGCCCGTCATCTGCTGCTGGTGCAGCTGGCAACTGCATCTGTACCTGTGCCTGTGCCTGTACCTGGGTCTATGTCTGTGCCTGTGCCTAGACCTGTAGCTGTGCCTGTGCGTGTGTCAGGGCTGTCTGTGCTGCTACTGCTACCTGTGATTGCACCTGGGCTAAGGCCTCAGCCTATCTCACCTCAACCCTCACCGCATCCCTATCCCTCCTCAATCGTACCATCAAGAGCTCTAGTCGAGTCCTCCAGGCTGTCTCCTCCTATAGTAACCACTCAACCCTCTCCAAATCGGTCTCTACAGTTGGCTCCCCCTCCTCCGCCATCTCCACATCGGCCTGCTGGCTGCTGGCCTTTCCAACTACCTATTGTCTCGCCTCTCGGGCCTGTCGCCTCATCTTGGCCTCTACACCTAGGACTAGTACCTCCCCCACTACCCCTGCCACACTTGGTGTAGTCAATTTCACCAGCCTATGTGTCTGCCAGTACCTGTCATACTCTGGCAGTGTACCTGGGTCTGCCAGTCCTGTATCCCAATCCCATCTCACAGGGACAAGTCCCCATACCTCTGCCAATGTTGTCGCCATGGGAATCTCTGCATCCCAGTCGCCAACCTCCCACCATGTCCTGGCATGTGTCGCCTCCCCCACTGGTAGCCCCTTTGGTAACCCAAACTGTCTCAGTACCCGCTCTGGCAGGTATCTCTCAATCACATCTGTCCATCTCCCAAACAGGTACCGAGCCTGTTTGCAGTACATCAGCTGCTCATGCTCGTCCTCCCACTCCTCGCATAGTAACCATGGCCTCCAAACAAAAAGGTCCATCTCGTCGATCTGTTGCCTCTAGTGGCTAACCGATCCCAGCCTCCGATGTGTAATCACTCCCTCATATAGGAATGCGTATGGCTCTCCCCTATCCTGATGGCACTGTGTCATGGGCCGGATCACTGGTATATGCTCCCACGCCCACACCTGTAGAAGAGTCACCCCTGCTGAGAGACTCCTGCCTCTCCTGTACACGCAATGGTGCATATCATGGTACAACTGTCCCAACACACATGGGCCCCATGCATACTGTATACCATGTGTGAACATCCTGGATAGTATAGTGCCCCAGCCAATCGATAATCCTCTAGATCTCATGTCTGGGCACAGGAAGCCACCAATCAATGAAGACACTCTCCACCTGATCCTGTCACAGAGTCTCAGGACGTCTGCCCACCGAATCTCTCCATCATCTATCCGCAAATCATCAGTGCAAAATACCTCTACCATGCCTGCCTCTCCCCACGCCAGGTCAAAGTCCACTCTCTCCCCATCAATCTGAATCCTCAGGATGCGATACACATCCTCCAAGGTCACTGTCGCCTCCCTTGTCGGTAAGTGAAACGAGCCTATCTCACTGTAGAACCTCTCCACCACTGTTGTCACTAGGGTGAGATTCACCCTAATGTGAGTCAAGTGTGCAACATGCCATAATCCCGCGTGCTCTAGGAACGTGTCCTCCTCCCATGTCAGCTATACTACCTCATGTGCTATTGCGTGGTGTCGCTCTCTCGACATCAACAGAGGCATAATCCTCTGCATCCACAACAAACCACTTGTCAGTCAGTTTAACCATTCCTCTATAGTCCTACCGACTTCTACCCTATGACGCAAAGCCCTACGACTAGCTCTTCCCTTGCTCCAACCTAAGTAGTCTACCCTTCGGTCAACCCTACCCATTGTGTTCTTCTACCCAAACCAAGGGCGTCTCGTTTTCCCCAAGAGTGCTCCACTGTGTTACCGTAAGTGCCTCACTGTGCCTACAAATGCGCTTTGTTTTTCTATACCAAGTGTGACTTGTTTTCACCAAGTGCACTTCTCCATGCTACCAACCGCGCCGCACTATGCTGCCAAAGGTGACGTAATTTCTTGCTAACCCTTCCAACCGCGCCTTACTTCCCCACCAATTGCGCCACACTGCACTACCATAAGCGATGCGACTTTATACCAAACGCGCTGCGGCGCAGAGCCCTAAAACCAAGAGCGCTTTGTATTTGCCAATTACGCTGCGCCTACCTACCAGACGCACTGCGGCGCGCCAAAGGCGCCTCAACCGACTACCAATAGTGCCGCGCTACCCTAAAGCGCTTTTGGCTGACCTAATTGCCCTACCTAGACCTAGCCCTAAACCGCCCTAAACATCAAATTAAAATGAGGTTTTCGAACACTTACTGCTGCTGGAGCTCTTGCTGGCCTCCTGTATGTTCGCACTAACTTCGCTCGATGCCTGCGTGCTGGAATCAGCATCTCTCCTTGCTGTCAGCTCCTTCCACTCAACTCTCTCACCCTAAGTTTGGAGGCTCTAATTTCTAAATTTAGAAACTCTTAGTGTGTAAATGAGGATTGTGGTCCCCATGGGACCTATTTATAGCATCCCTCCCTCTTTCCTCTATCTTCCCTACCCCCTGCTGCTTTTCCTTATAAACCTGCTTGCACACTCTTCTAGTCAAGTGTCAACCCAGTTCCTCTGTCGCTTCCCTATCTTTTCGCTCGAGGGGGCATACGGTAGGGCAACTAGCTACACTGGGGCATCAAAAATTGTATCATGTCTTCAATAATTGATTTCTTTGACGTGACACTATAGACTGCATTGCATCAAAGAGGGGCAAAATGTAGACACCCTAAAATGACCAAGTCGTCACACTACTTGCATTTCATCTAAATGTGGAGCATCACCTGCATTACAACATTAATTATATAATCTAATTATTTAATTAATTTCATCTAATTCCTCTAAATCACGTACTTTCGACATTAATTGAATAAATTCTCTTTATTTAATTAATTAAATTAAATTCTTCTATTATTCTTCCACAATTAAATAATTTGTATTATTTAATTAAATCATTGTCCTCTTTCGAAATTCAAATCCACATTAATTAAATAAATCCCATTATTTAATTAATTAATCACAAATTCCCTCTTATCCAAACAATTAAATAATTCCCAATTATTTAATTAAATCAAATTCATTCTTCCAAATTTGAATAAATCAAATCAAATTTATTTAAATCCTCTCAATCTCCAAAAATAAAATAAATCAAATATTTTATTTATTCTTCCAAGTCATGCACAACAATTAAATAAATTTATTTATTTAATTTGCTTTCTAATTCTTCAAATATCTTTCAAATCTTCTAAAAATGAGTCTTCTTCTCCATGCACACACAATTAAATAATTTATTATATAATTTCTCTCAAATCATGCAAAAGCAAATCTTAAGTTGAGTTATCTATTCACTCAACCTTGTTTTTATCAATTTCTCTTAAATTAGAAAAAAAGCTTTCTAATTTATGAAAAGCATGTCTTATCTTTAGAAAAGAAAGTGTTTAACTCAAATAAAATAGTTTTTGTATGACACTTGTCTTCTTCTTATTCGTTGCACGTTCCTCAACTGTTCTCCTCCATTGATTCTTCTGAATTATCTAGACCGTTGATCGATCTCTGTTGAAACCTATATAAACCCCCCTCATCTCCTTCACAAATCCTCTTCGATCACTTATTCTCAGGCATACTTAATAGCGCTTTGAGCATACATTGCATCGATTGAGTAACTTTACGATCTTTTGACATTGATCTTTGAGCACACTACTTGCTTGTTGCAACTATGGTTTCGTAGCAATATTGAGCAATCCACATTCAATCCAAAGGGAACAATACAAATCTTGGTAAAAGTTTTCATGTTTCATTGATTTATTATTAATGGCTTTTATTTAAATCAGTTCTCTTTATGTTATTGGGTTTTTGATTTGTTTAGGTTATCATAGTCAATTTTCCTCATACACACTATGACCTCCAAGTATAGTGATACATCTAGTGATGAGTTTGGAAATTATTGCCTTACAATAATGTCCTCCTTAGTGTCTCTCTTCCCATTGTTCATTAGCTTCATTTTTTCATGATGGATGTACATGTATTATTAGGAAACCTAAGATGGCATTATTTTTAATAGAAATTATTATATTATTTGAGAAAGATTAAATTAACAAGTTAGATTTGCTACTTTTTTATGTATGTTGAACTAGACCATCATGTACTTATTTACAAAATGTATTTGTTTATAGAGAAGTGTATTTATTTTTTTAACTATTGTTGAGATCAAGGATCAAATGACTATATGAATTTATATTGGATGAACCCTTACATGAACAACGTCAAAATCCCCCACCTCAAAACTTACCCCAAAACCTTGCTCAAAACACGTCCCAAAACCCCACTCAAAACCCACCTCAAACTAATGAGCAAAGGTTGAGAGTGGAAATAACACAAAACATAGCCATGTTGTAAAGAAAAATAGCTTTATTTTATACTAATCCTCGTATTTCCCCTTATATACATAGGTATATGACATCTATACAGACTGTGATTAATTCAGTTATAAGCATAGATTTTGATTTAGATATATTTCATTATTAGAGGGGGAGAGTGTTGCAAGTATGGGCCTAACTGATATTGTCATTGATGTCAACATACTCCTGTTGCATTAATGATAAGGATTGGATGAGTTGTCTGCTGAGGATATTGAAAAAATTAGTCCTAATCAGGAACAAAGAAGAATAGTGAAGACAATGAGCTAAAGATCCTATCTAAGATGAAGATCAGAGGATGCGCATCAAAGGGTTTGTAGATATGTGTCTTAAGGTGATCTAGTAAAGATTTTAGAGGTCCACATGAAGATCTGAAGAAGTTGTGGCCGCTCAAGTAAAACTGGTTCCGGCAAGTGTTCAGAGGTGACAGAGTGACACAGATAGGTCCGGTGAGATCCAGAAATGCAATATCTTGTTCTGCAGATTTGAGGGAATGTTTAGGAAGTCAATGTGAATTGACAACTCAATTGGTTTGTCGTTTGGAGGTCCGTAAGCATCTACTCCATTGTGATAGTGATAACAGACTGTGTTCTTAAGGTTCCGGATGAAGAAGATAAGGATTTCAGTAAGCAGATGTAGTGTGGATGTTCCTGGTGATTCGGGCAAGCTTGTGGAGGTCTTTGGATCATGTCTAGTTTGTGTCGATGGTCTGCATTGGAGTTTGAGCTCACAATTGAAGAATTACTTCTGGATGATGGTGTTCTTCCTAAGTCTGGCCGACCAGATGAGTTACACATCCTGCGGATGGTCTTGAAGATGTTATGTGATGATTGGCGTATTCCTAGAAGAAGATTGAAGTCTTAGATCTGTGTGGCCGACAATGTGTTGTTCCACATGAAGTCTTTTGCAATTAGTCATGATGTATTTATGTATTTGCTCTGTAATGTTTGCCAACTTAGATGATTATTCCTAAGTCAATGTCTTGTATAAATAAGGAATTGTAAAGTCATTTTATTGTGATCTTGTGGAGATGAGAGTGTGGTAGAAAGGAGAAGAGCGAAAGGGAGAGTAGAAGGATTGGGCTTAAATGGAACTCACTCAAGCATGGTGAAGATGCTATTTCCCAGTTCAAGTATGTAATACTTATTATTTTGTAGACAGTGTATCTCTTGTAGGTAGTGGGCCTCTTGTGAGTAGTGTGCTCGGGCAGTGAGCCCTAATTGGCATGTACCATTTTGTTCCTTCTATTCTTCTAATAGAGAATACAATCTTGGGTTAATCACCCCGTGGTTTTTCTCTTAACCGGGATTTCCACGTCAAAAACTTGGTATCTTATGTGTTGATGTGTTTCTGCTCTTGATTTAATGCATTATGTTTCCATGATTGATTTATTATTATGCTACTGAATTACAAAGTGGATTTAAGTGTTTTATTGGAAGAAAGTTTTGGACAACTAATTCACCCCCCCTCTCAGTTGTCTGTCCTGAATCTAACAATTGGTATCAGAGCTAAGTTCCTCTAAAAGAGCTTAACTGGTTGAGGAGATCTAGGATGTCGTCCTACAAGAAGGATAGTCTGAAGTTTGATGGAACCAATTTTAATCTTTGGAAAAATTGCATGCAATGTCACTTACAATGTATGGGAATGCAGTATTGGACCATGGCTTCAACGAAGTATACTCCTCCACAGAATGGCCCAAAAACTGCAAATGAAATCACAGATGCTGAAAACAATCTGTGAACTAAAGAAGCTCTTCTAAGTGCCTTGTCTGCTTCAGAGCTGACAAATGTTGTTGACCTACAAACTGCTTTCGAGATTTGGGAAAAATTGGAACTTCTGCATGAGGGAGACAAGTATGTTAAATGTGCAAGGCTATAGAGTCTGAAAGGAAAATTCAAAAATCTGAAGATGAGAGAAGATGAAATATCACTACTTTTATGCCAAGAGTAAATGAGCTTGTTTGAGGCATTAGATGTGCTGGTGGAGTCTTGGATGAAGATGAGATTGTTGGCAAAGTTCTCAGATCCCTTCCTACTTCTTATAAATACAAGGTTGCTGCCATCGAAGAATTCAAAGCCCATTCAGGTGTCACAAGAGATCAACTAGTTGGTAAATTGGCTACATTTGAATTGACTAAGTTTGGAGATGCCCCCACAAGACTGAATCTGCATTCAAAGTCAATGCCTTTGTAAAAGGTAAACAAAGGTTTGATCCGGGAGAGAACTATTCAAGGAAACTATCATGGTATGAAAAAGTAAGAAAAGACCTGGAAGAAGAAGAAGCAGAAACTGCTCAACTTGAAGCACTTATTGCAAAAAGCCTGCCAAGAGGATCCAGTAAGTATGAAGGGAAATTGCCTTTTAAGTGTTTTAACTGTAATAAGATTGGTCATTTTGCCTCAAGGTGTCCAAAAAGATTTTCAAGGCCAAATCCTAACAGATCAAGGTTCCAAAAGAATTGTTACTATGTTCATGAAGAGGATGATAATGAAGGAGTAACAGATGATGAATCAGAGACAGGAAAAAAATCTGGAAGTGATTGGGTGTTTATTGCCATCAACGAAGAAGATCCAATGCCCTCTGAATCTGTCAATCATAAAGTTGTAGAAAGAGCTCTGGCTGCCCAAGTTGAAGAAAAGGATGATTGGGTCATTGACAGTGGATGCTCTCACCATATGACAGGTGACAAAAATAAGTTCATAGATTTGGAAAGGTATAAAGGAGGAGTGGTAAAGTTTGGTGATAATTCTGCTAGTAGAATCAGAGGTAGAGGAACTATTTCTTTTGATGGAAAGAACAAAACTAGTAATGTATTGTATTTTGAAGGATTGAAGCACAATCTTCTCAGTATTGGACAGTTGGTGGACAAAGGTTATGATCTCCAATTCAAGAATGGAAAATGCAAGATCTTTGAAAGTTCTGGAATAGAGATTGCATCTGGTACTCAAACAAAAGGTAATTTCTTCCATTTAGTTGGTACTGGTAAAAGTTATCTATTTATGCAAATTGATCAGAGTTGGGTATGGCATAGGAGGATGTGTCATGTAAATTTTGATAATATCATCAAGATAAGCAACACTCAGGCTGTAAGAGATCTTCCAAAATTGGTGAAACCTACAAATAGTTTGTGCAAAGAATGTCAGTTGGGGAAACAAAGCAGAGTCTCATTCAAAAGCAAGGAACAATCTTCTACTAGATTATTGGACTTAGTTCATACTGATCTATGTGGTCCGGCAAGAATAAGGAGTGTGCAAGGTGATAGATACTTCATGCTATTAATTGATGACCATTCCCGGATGATGTGGGTTACTTTTCTAAAAGAGAAATGAAAAGCTCTTGAGAAATTCAAAATATTCAAGGCTTTGCTAGAGAATGAAACCGGATTAAAATTAAAATGTCTGAGGTCTGATAGAGGTGGAGAATTCACATCCGGTGAGTTTATAGAATTCTGTGAGAAACATAGAATAAAGAGACAGTTGTCTACTCCTAGGACTCCACAACAAAATGGAGTAGTGGAGAGAAAGAACCGGACCATCTAGGAAGCATCTAGGACCATGATGATGGAAGAAAATGTTCCTCAGATCTATTGGAGAGAAGCTGTCAGCACTGCAGTCTATACTCTCAATCGAGTACAAATCATAAGCAATACCGGTAAGACTCCTTATGAACTTTGGTTTGGCATCACTCCTACTATGAGGTATTTTAGAGTCTTTGGTAGCAAATGTTACATTAAAAGAGATGAAGATCTAGGAAAATTTGATGCTAGAAGTGATGAAGGAATATTCTTGGGCCATTCTACTCAAAGCAAAGCATACCGATGTTATAACAAGAGATTAAGGAAGATTGTGGAAAGTACAAATGTGAAGGTTGATGAAGGAATTGAAAAACCCTCAAGGTTTTATGAATATGATGAAGATGATCAAAATGATGTTTTTGTTCAAGAAGTCCAAGCTCCCTCTGAAATTCAGATTTAAACTGATCTGGTAAATCAGGAAGAAGAGATAAGTTTGAATGAACCTGTTCAAGAATCAGAAGTGCAAGAAACTCCCAAAGTTCCTAGGTATGTAAAACTGAATCACTCTGAAGATCAGATTATAGGTGATAAAAGCAAAGGTGTACAAACAAGAAGAAGGATTGCTCAAGACTCAGAAGAGTATTGTCTGATTTCAAAAGTTGAACCTAGGAGAGTGAATGAAGCTTGCAATGATGAAAACTGGACTAAGGCAATGGAGGAAGAACTAATGCAAATTGAGAAGAATCACACATGGGATCTTGTTCCCAGACCTAAAAACAAGAATGTGATTGGAACCAAATGGGTCTTCTAGAATAAACTGAATGAAGTTTGTGAAGTAATCAGAAATAAAGCCAGATTGATCTGCAAGGGTTACTCTCAAATAGAAGGAGTTGATTTTGAAGAAACTTTTGCTCCGGTGGCAAGAATTGAAGCAGTCAGATTATTTCTTGTTTTTGTTGCCTTCAAAGATTTCAAAGTGTATCAGATGGATGTCAAGTTTGCCTTCCTGAATAGTGACTTGGAAGAAGAAGTATACATTGAGCAACTGGATGGATTTCAATTGTCTAGTAATGGTGATATGGTCTGCAAGTTGAAGAAAGCACTGTATGGACTCAGGCAAGCCCC
The DNA here is from genome assembly GCA_027924645.1 of Cunninghamia lanceolata. Lineage (NCBI taxonomy): Eukaryota > Viridiplantae > Streptophyta > Pinopsida > Cupressales > Cupressaceae > Cunninghamia > Cunninghamia lanceolata. Next base: position 1,452,123 of record BSBN01000022.1, read on the forward strand.
AAGAGCCTGGTATGAAAGATTGGATAAGCATCTTTTGAAGATTAGTTTTAACAAAGGTACTGCTGACAGTAATTTGTACTTCAAAATTGATCATGAAAATATCTTGATTGTTGAAGTATTTGTTGATGATATCATTTTTGGAGGAAGAGATAGTATGTGCAAAACTTTTGCAAATCAAATGAAAAGTGAATTTGAGATGTCCATGCTTGGGGAAATGAATTTCTTCTTGGGTCTGCAAATCATTCAAACTAAGAAAGGAATCTTCATTTCTCATACCAAATATGTAAAAGAATTGTTGAAGAAATTTGGGATGGAAGAATCAAAACCAATGTGTACTCCCATGGCAACTGGATGTAAATTGAGCAAAGATGATGACTCTCCTAAGGCTGATCAGAAAAAGTACAGGTCAATGATTGGAGGATTGTTGTATCCCACTCAAACTAGACCTGATATTATGAATGTTGTTGGTCTTGTTGCTAGATTCCAAGCTGATCCTAGAGAATCTCATGTCATGGAAATCAAGAGGATTTTTAGGTATCTAAAAGGGATAGTTGAGTATGGTTTGTGGTGTCCTAGAGATCATAATTTCTCTCTTGATGCATATACAGATGTGGATTGGGCAGGAGATGTGGATGACTGGAAAAGTACCAGTGGTGGAGCTTTCTTTTTGGGGAAGAGATTGGTTTCTTGGCTGAGCAAGAAACAAGAGGCAATATCTCTATCCATTGCAGAAGTAGAATATATTGCAGCAGCAGGTACTTGCACTCAAGTTTTGTAGATGAAGCAAATGCTAAGAGACATAAGAGTGGAGTAGGAGGAGCCTATCACAATCTTCTATGATAATTCAAGTGCAATAAATATATCTAAGAATCTGGTGTTGCATTCGAACATATATCCATTAAGTTTCACTTTTTGAGAGAGCAAGTGAACAAGAATGAAGTCAGATTGGAGTTTGTGCCTTCCAAGGATCAGATTGCAGATATCTTTACTAAACCTCTACCTAAGGACTCTTTTGAGTATCTCAGGGAGAAGTTAGGGGTTATTACCCCTCTGGTGATGAACTAAGGTGCACTGATGTGCATCAGTTCGATGGATATCACAGTCATATCTTGTGGTCCGGACTGATGATGGGGAGCTACTATTTAGGGGGAGCAATTGGTATGATTATGAAGTGTTGGGGTTGCAAGTATGTGCCCTTTGCCATTGATGTCAAAGGGGGAGAGAAGACATGTGAAAAACAAGAGGTTGTTGATCAAAGGGGGAGCAGTAAAGGAAGAGAAGACATGTGAATAGTTGTTGTTGATAGGGGAAGTTGTGTCTGTGAGAAAAAGTTCTTGTCTTAATGGTCAAAACAGTTTTTCACATCATATGTTGCCATCAATGACAAAGGGGGAGATTGTTGCAAGTATGGGCCTAACCAATGTTGTCATTGATGTCAACATACTCTTATTGCATTGATGATAAGGATTGGATGAGCTGTGTGCTGAGGATATTGAAAAAATTAGTCCTAATCAGGAACAGAGAAGAACAGTGAAGATAGTGAGCTAAAGATCCTATCTAAGATGAAGATCAGAGGGTGCGCATCAAAGGGTTTGTAGATATGTGTCTTAAGGTGATCCAGTAAAGATTTCAGAGGTCTGCATGAAGATCTAAAGAAGTTGTGGCTGCTCAAGTAAAAGTGGTTTTGGCAGGTGTTCAGAGGTGACAGAGTGACATAGATAGGTCCAATGAGATCCGGAAATGCAATATCCTATTCTACAGGTTTGAGGGAATGTTTAGGAAGTCAATGTGAATTGACAACTCAATTGGTTCATGGTCTGGAGGTCTACAAGCATCTACTCCATTGTGACAGTGATAACATACTGTGTTCTTAAGGTTCCGGATGAAGAAGATAAGGATTTCAGTAAGCAGATGTAGTGTGGATGTTCTTGGTGATTTAGGCAAGCTTGTGGAGGTCTTTGGATCGTGTCTAGTTCGTGTTGGTGGTCTGCATTGGAGTTTGAGCTTGCAATTGAAGAATTACTTCCGGATGATGGTGTTCTTCCTAAGTCTGGCCGACCGGATGAGTTACACATCCTACGGATGATCTTGAAGATGTTATGTGATGATTGGTGTGTTCCTAGAAGAAGATTGAAGTCTCAGATCTGTGTGGCGGACAGTGTGTTGTTCTGCATGAAGTCTTTTGCAATTAGTCATTATGTATTTATGTATTTGCTTTGTAATGTTTGCCGACTTAGATGATTATTCCTAAGTCAATGTCTTGTATAAATAAGGAATTGTAAAGTCATTTCATTGTGATCTTGCGGAGATGAGAGTGTGGTAGAAAGGAGAAGAGCAAAAGGTAGAGTAGAAGTATTGGGCTTAAATGGAACTGACTCAAGCATGGTGAAGATGCTATTCTCTAGTTCAAGTATGTGATACTTATTATTTTGTAGACAATGTGTCTCTTGTAGGCAGTGGGCCTCTTGTGAGTAGTGTGCTTGGGCAGTGAGCCCTAATTGGCATGTGCCATTTTGTTCCTTCTATTCTTCTAACAGAGAATACAATCTTGGGTTAATCACCCCGTGGTTTTTCCCTTAACCAGGTTTTCCACATCAAAATCTTGGTGTCTTATGTGTTGATGTGTTTCTGCTCTTGATTTAATGCATTATGTTTCCATGATTGATTTATTATTATGCTACTGAATTACAAAGTGGATTTAAGTGTTTTATTAGAAGAAAGTTTTGGACAACTGATTCACCCCCCCCTCTCAGTTGTCTGTCCTAAATCTAACAGAGACAAGGGAATTTTATTCAAATGGTTTATCATACAAACAAATAAATGATTTACATATTATAAAAAAACACTAGCACCATATTTCATCAAACCTTCTATAAATCTCTCCATCCTTCCAACAAAAAAATCAATGAAATGGTGTAGGCACCCTTAGATTTTAGCTAATTTTTGGGACTGTTGGTGGATCTTCTTTGACCATACACCACATGGCAATCTTGAGGTGCCATTATATTTTTTGAAAAAAATGGGTCAATTTTGAGTCAAGTTTAAAACCCAATTAGTTTGATATGAGATCCAAATTAGTTTGTTCACTCCTCCCACACCCACCATTCTTGCCTCCATTCACCAAGTGGGGATGATTGGAGCACTAGGAGCATTGAACAAGCTCTTAAAGAACTTGACTAACCAAGCTACCTAGTTTGTAACTTAAGTCAATAGAGAGCATGGAGGAGATGGTGTCAGTCCATCCAACACCCTAGGTACATTCACACTAGTGTGAGGTTCACCCCATTTCTACAAGAATTGTATGTAATGTCCCCTACCTAATATGCCCTAGAAAAATTCAAATATCAAAAACTAGGGTTAGGGTTTCAAAATTACCATTTAGATTACCTTCAACTGTATCATTCTTGTGCTCTAAATCTACAATCATGACATAGGGAACATATATACAAAATATGGATATACTATCATACCTCTTGAAATATAATTGTTAGATAAAATTTCCCTATATTCAAATTCATAAACAATAGTTCAACTATTTATTATTATGTAATTAAATCCATTTATTCACTCACTCCACTCAATCATAGTGGGGATGGCAAGACATTGATTGGTAAACAATTCCTCCATGCGGGCCCTTATGGGGGCATGGCAGGTTGTTACTCAGTTCCTCTCCATACAGGACCTAACAGGGGCTTGGCAGGTTGTAAGTTGTCAACAAGGCCTCTATAAGGTTGTTGAGAATGTGTGTCTCAAACTCACTAATAAAACCCTAGTTGTTACCGCAGTACCGTTGGGTGCAAATAAAAGAGGTGCGGGCTTTCGGTGTTTACTGCCATCCCGCAGGAGTCTAGAAGTTGACCCGTGGTAGTGCAGTGCTACCACCATCCTGCGACGGTGACTGGAGAGATTGGTGGGTGTGTGGGTCATACCACCACCCCACAACAGCCCATGAGATGGCTTGTGGTGGTGCAGTATAGATCTTGCCACCCCACGCAGGTCAGTCTAAGGTATCTACAGTATAGCAATTAAGCCTGGGAATGACGGACAAAGACAAGATCATGAGAAGATGTCAATGGCAATTGACTGACGAGTAAGGTGTCGACACGTGGCACTAGGTTACTCGTTTTCACATCATTGTTGTGAATCAATGTGTTTATTGGCTCAACAATTTCAACCTGAAGGCAATAGTTGAATTCCCTAATAACCATGTAACTACCTGTGATATCTCTTTGCTTATTGGTCGACGAGGCAGTACTACGACAATGTAGATTAATCTGATATGAAGGGGAAGATAAATATATAGAGAAGTTTGTATTAATGCAACAGTGTATTATAACCTAAAGATGAGGTATGAATGGATGTAAGGAAATGTTGTCAGATTTTCTCCAGAGATGGAACAAGATGTAAATCTCCAGTGAAGGCTATGAGCCTGACATTGTATTATAACTTGTATGCTTGTTGCTGAATAATACAATGGCTCTATGTTTTGGAGTGTGGGTTTTTTACCCGAAAGGGTTTTCCCCACATAAGTCTTTGTGTTCTTGTCTTTTGCTCTATCTTCCATGTTTAGTGATTTTATTTATTGAATTTGTTTAATGTATGTTGTTGAAATTAGTTTAAATTGCAATCACTTTCCTCTAAGGGTTAATGTGGGAAATGAACTATGTCTGATTCCACTTTATGGCATAGTACTATGTGTTTTGAGGCAATCATAGAGAATGATTGTTACTGTAGACATTTACTGATCTCAAATGCTCATTCTGGGATGAACCATATCTTCCCTTCAATTGGTATCAGAGCCATGGTTTTTGGTTCTGGTTATTCCTTGTGTGAGGATTTCTTAGTCTGGCAAGCTTGAGGAAATCTAAAGGAATTGACTAAAGATTGATCCTTTGTTGAGTGAAAGTTGTTTTCTCTTTTTGTGTTAGTTTCAGGAGACACCACACAACTTGAAGGATGGTGAAGATGGAGAAAATGGAGTTGGTCACTTTGAAATGATGTTGATCTAGAGCTCCTGATAGGTGGTGGAATAATTCTGATGCATGGGGTGGGATTTTTTTCTTTGTGGTTGTGTTGTAACAAAGCTTTCATATTGGGTGTTGTTGTTATCTAATCAGACTCAAAGGTTACATTTTTTCCCCACTTTTATCGTCGCAGTTTCCCCCCAAAAACCTACGGGTTCAAGGGGCAACGTCCCTTGCGGGGTCCAAGGGCAACGTCCCTGGCGCGTTCCCTGGCGCGATACAGGGCGGGGTCAAGGGGCAGCGCCCCTAAAAGCTCACACGGTTTTTTATTATTTTATAAAGGCACCAGGAGTTATTTTTCATTGACCGACATAAGAAAACCCTATTTTTGTAACTGACAAAAAGCTTGATAAAAGCGGCTAAGGGTTAGGGTTTTGATATATATTGTATTGTAGCATTTTGTAGCGGTATTGAGTTATAGGGATTGCTGATTGTAATCGGTTTGATTTACTGGATAATAATATTGGACTCTCTATTTGGTGGATGTACCCCGAGTTTGGGTGAACCACATTAAAACTTGTCTCTCGTTGTTATTAATTCTATGTATTTCCATTTCTCTGTTTAATCTTTATTTGCATTTAATTGATATCTTCTGCCAGCTAACCCTAACAGGTGTCTGTGTGAGAGGTTTCCTGGTGATATGGAGAAGCTTGTGTTGTTTTTTAGCTATGGAGTAATGTACTTACGCTGGGTGTTTATTCAAGTGGTATTGGAAGGCACTATTTTTGTTACCCTGATTGCATATAAGCTATGGAGTTGATCATTGGATGATCTCGAAGCTTCTGTAATAGCTTGTCTCCCTCGGATGCATATGCATGTTGGTGGTTGTGGAGTTGGACTAAAATGGACCTGGAGTTCTTGAACTATTTTTTCCTTTCAAGGATGCTTTGTACCTGCATGGCTCGGATTCATGTTTCTTGGATCTGAGGGTTTTATAGATTTTTGTAAAAAATATATGGTTAATGCTCATCTGTGATAATCCATTATTCTTGTTTAACTGTTATGGTGTTTTTTATTTCATACTTTTGAGTCTTCTAGATGTGAAGTGGGTGTGGATGTGCATGGGTGTTTTTAAGATATGGTGGTTTTGTAGGTTTTACACGGTAAAAAGAAAACATGTGGTTTTGTGGAGTTGCAGTTAAGCTATTATATAGACCTTGGCTTTTGGGGTGTTACTGGATGAGATAGTTGCAGTTTTGCATACATGCTCCATGCATAGTGTGAGGAGGTGAGATGCTTTCTCTCCATGGGAGTGTTGGTACATGATCTGTCACTCAGCATTTCTGTGGTGATGCTTGGTAGATTCCTAGACTATGGTGCTTGGGTTGTGGACCTAATTGGTGAATTAGATTTGAGCATGATTTGGTGCTTGAGTCTTGTTGTCTACATGGTAATTCTCTTTTGAATCTCAGTTTGCTGATTATTAGTGCAATGATGGGTTTTCATGTTTCAGTGTATTGGATCTATGAGTTATGTAGTTTTGTAGGTGTGTACAACCTATTGATTGCAGTGGGATAACTCAAAAGTGGACTGCCTATATCCATAAGATTGATTTAGTGTTTATGTAGACTTGTTAGCTGGCCTTGTTTGTGGTCACTTGTGCATTGGTGCGGTTGCTTTGGGATGAGAGAAAGGATGGTGTAAAGTACCTGGTTAGTGTTGATTGTCAGGAACACTGAGAGGGGGTTGAATCAGTGTTCTAAAAATCTTTTCATGCACTTTAACTTTTAACCATTTCCCAAAATTAGTTAAACAAAAACACAATATGCATATGAACGGCAACCATGAAATCATGAGACATGAACACCAAGATTTTTATGTGGAAAACCCAAGAAGGGAAAAACCATAGAGAGGATTAACTCTCAAATATATATTGCAATCTTTACAAAAATAATGTTCAGGCTTGGTCACTCCACGGCTCTAGAACATGCTAGCTCACTACCATGAAGTACAACTAAGTTTAGCAGGCTCACTGCCTCAACCCTAAACCTAGCAAGATTACAATAAGGGATGTTAAACCCTATTGAAGGATCACTACCGACTTACTACCTTGAAGACAAAAAATTGATTCCAATCATATTGCACATGAAAACTAAATACTGCTTAAGCATCTGTCACTATGCCATGGTGCAGTCATTTAGCAACTAAATTTTGAATCCCAAGTCTTCATCGTTGTTGATCTTCTAACTCTTCCCTTCTATTCACATGCTCGCATCTCACACACACACACCACACCACCACCACAACTGAAATTCATTGGTCTTATATATTTGCATCATGATTTAATCCATAATCAGGTCTGCATCCAAGAAGTGAAACGTGTACATAGAAAGATGTACCTTGTCAGCTTGATCCAATGCACTATATGTTATGTGGACACAAATCTTTTCCCAAACATGTTCATATAGGTCAGCTCTAATTATTTAATTACTTACATAGATCCTCCAAATGTTCATATAGGGCATCTTGGGTAAGTGACAATCAATCACTTTTGGTAAGTGAACAAGCATATGTTGATTTTCAGATTGGAGAATATAAGGAGAGAATTTTATGTGACATTTTGCCCATGGAGTGTTGTCACCTACTTTTAGGTAGGCCATGGAAATTTGATAGGCAAGCATTGTATGATGGATATGCTAACACATACACCATCAAGAAGGATGGAAAGACCTTTGTGATGACACCATTGCAGGAGGATGTTGAAGAAAAGAAGGCAGCGAAGATTATTTTGATGGGTAAGAAAGAGTTTGTAAATAGCAATGAAGAAGAAACAAAGAAAGTTGAGGATACCTCAAGGAGTGGGGTTACCAAAGATCACAGTTTGAAGGTGATTTCAGTTTTGAATGATGGAGATCAGATGGTAATGTCTAAGATGGATCAAAAGAAGGTCAAGGAGCAGGTCTGCAAGCAGTCACAAATTGATTGGAAAGAAAGAGATGTTATCATAGTAGGAACCATTGTTTGTCCTCTAGAGCCAACAAGAGTTGCAAGGCAAACAAATTCTACCATAGGAGCAGTACGAGCAGCATCAAACAAGGTTTTGAATGCAGATGTTCAAGCAGAGATGATAGTAAGGCAGACTGGTGAGCAAAGTCTAAGTTTGGTTGCAAGCACTTGCTCATGGCAAGGTGTGAGAAGAGCCTACAATGCTAGGCATGAGTTTTTGGTCCCATGGACGCAAGTTGCAGTTCAGAGATTGTGGGGAAGGCATGAAGCAGCAATGGATACAGGTGGTACAAGACCAGGACTCAACTCATGGGACATGAGCTCTTTTCAAGGTGGGAGTATGGTGTGGAGCACCTACAAAGTCATGTTTTCATTTGTAATAAGGTATATTTGACCAATGCATTTTCATTTCAGTTGTAGCTAGGTCTATTTTGTAAAGTCCCAAGTGACTTAGGGACATTTGTCAAGTTGTAAAAGCATAATGCTAAAAATAGTAATAATGCCAAAATAAGGCAGTAGGGTAGTTTTGGTCAGTTGTCTCCCAGCCGCTTGGATTGTTCTCCCAGCCACTTGGAGCTAGTGTGGTACTACTCAGGGCAAGTTGTTAAAAAGCTGAGAAGTATGAACTGAATGGGTATTATTATGTAACCAGATCGATAGTGATTGCATTGTGTTCGAGAGAAATAAAGCTTTTCTATTTTGTTCATCTGACTTCCATCTCTTACCACTGTAAATCACGCAGCTATAGCTTTCCATTCACTGTATATTTTCCATTGTTGCCATATGTCGCCGTGAAGCATTCCACTGGTGAGATTTCTGTCAAAATCAGTGGAATGGCTTTAATGTATCAGTATTTGTTTTATTCTTTGTTTTGTTTTTCCTGTTTGATAGTGTAGACGATCCGGATCGAGGGTTTCACGCAGTAGAAGATCCTAGCATCCTCACGTGCTAGGGTTCGCAGGAGGGAGAACCGCATGACAGTGTTTGGATCAGCCAAGGGTTCCGCGACCATTGACAAAACGCGTCCCTGCAGAGGCAGATGCCATTGGGGCATTGGAGAATGCTAAGGGACTTGGTCGATGGAGTTGAAACGAGAGCTTTCCTGTTAGTTCGTTAGCTGTGAGCGATTAGGACATCAATTTTTGGTATCCGCTGGTAGCTCCTCATCACCAGAGGACTTTTCTTTACTGCTTCCGGAGGCTTTGATACCCTCAGCTTTCACCTTCTTGACCTATTCATCTGACTCTGTTTCTTCATCATCCCTTTCACTTGCACTGACATAGAATCTTCTTCCCTTCATCTTCTTTCTCTTCATGTCTTTGACAGAGAATTATTTTGATGTTTTCTCCAGGTTTATTGAAGCTGTGGCGCCAGAGGAGGTGGCAGAGCTTCTAGTAGTCCTCTGAACTTTCTCAAACTTATCTTATTTCACCTATGATTTTTCTGGAACCTGCACCAGTTTACCCTTTTTCTTTTCTTCTGCTACTTTCTTTGCTTTTTCCCTTACTTCTTTCATTTGGTCTTTGGTGATGCCATACCTAGCAGTGACTTATTCCACCACTTTTCTTACTTTTCTAGTCGATTCATGTTTTCTAAATTCAACATGAATTTTCAAGGATAGCTCTTCATAAGTTCCAAACCTTTCTTCTTTGTTGTCCTTGGGTTTGTTCAACATGTATTGAGCATAGTTCTTTAATATTTTCCCATCTACTTCATACCCCATTGGCATTACCCAAATAGTCCTAGGCTCAACAACTTCCATTAGGCATTGGTCTTTCGTAACCATGAAACAGATAGTATCCTTATATTTTTCAACAATTTTCCTAGGAATTCTTTCTCTAGCCTGCATTATGCCTTGAAATTTTTGGAAGTATCCCCATAAGGCTATGTTTTTCTCATTAACACTTCCAATGCTATTTAGATGGTTTATGATTTGGACAGCTACTGGTTTATTGCTTAACCAGATAAAATTCTTCATGTTTGGTAACTCATTCATAAAATAAAAGAATAAACAAATGACCAACGTACCATATTTGAAGGGGTAGTTCTTGCTTTCCTTTATCTTCTTCAGGTTCTCCAGTAGTTGGCTTAGCAGTAGTTCGCACAAATCATAATCTGCATTCTCTATGACCATTTGATACGCAGTATAGATTGATGTTTCAAAGACAGAGTTCTCCTGGTTGGAAAAATAGATCTTGTAGCCCAAAACCATTGAGGCAAATCTTACATCATGATCTGTGATGTCATTGATAGTCAGTGCCCTCTTGTCAAACTTTTCTCCACTGGCCTCTGTAACGCTTTGATTCTTCACAACCTTCAATAAGGGCACACTTTTAGTGGAACTTAATCTTGTCACTGCCCTAATTGCTTCCTTGGTGATTTTGAAGGGCTGCCCTAACCACATGAATTCATCGTGAATTCGGCTTAGAACGTACCTTACCCATTCATCCTCCATAAATGTAGGAAAATCCACATACTGAATAAACTTCTTTTCCTTTAGGGTTTTGTATTCCTCTTTGAGGTCAAACTAGTCATCAGTTAGATGCTTGAGATATAAATCTGTCAGACAAATGTTGTTGTGTTCATCTAGGGAAACATGAATATATGCCCTAATATCCTCAACATACAGGACACTGTAAGGTATACCTAAAAATGCACCTATTTGATCCACTTTAGTTGCTTTATAAGGGTGTTTCTTGAACTTGGGTCGAGGGCATTCAGTAATGTCTACAATTTGTGGAGTCATCATAGCAAAGATTTAATAGATTCACAATTAGGGTTTCTACGAAAATACCTTGATATGTCAAATTTGGGTTTCCTTCGCTTGAATCGATTTAAGCTTTAAATCTTTGTTGCACCTTGAAATCTCTCTCTAATGTCTGAAAAACTTCAAATGCAAGGTGAATTATAAGAAAAATGACTTGGCTTTTATCCTCTACATTTGACCTAATCGATATTAAATGCTCACTCCCAAAAAGATGTCGAAAACTCCTCACTGAAGAACACAGTCGAATAAGATTGCTCTGCAATGTGCCGCATTGACCCTTTTACTTCCAGTTTTTCTTTTAAGATCTTTGTCACATCAAATTATACATCTTTGTGCCTGATTCTGGCACCCACTTTCTGGCTGGGGGGTTTGAATTTTCAACACTGCTCCCCTGAGCTAGAGCTCTCAATTTACTTCCTGGAGGAAGTATCTACACCGGATATTTGTGCGGATCGATCCTTGACTTCAATTACTTCTTTCTTGATCCATACCTTGTCCATTTCTTTCTTGGTTTCAACCAGATTAACTTTCTCTTTTCCCCTATCATTTCTCTGCTCTGTTTTCCCTTCTTCAGACTAGTGATTTCTCTTCACATTCCTGGTTCTGCAAAACCTTGCAATATGTCCAGATTTGTTGCAGTTGAAGCATACCATATTCTTTTGACCTTGATTCCTTCCATTGATTGAATTTGATCTGCATTGGTTAGCCATATGTCCAAATCTATTGCATGCAAAACACTTTCCATTGAATGATTGACTGTTCCTTGTATTTTAAAAATTGGTTCTTATCGAACTTCTGCATTCATTTGATCTATGTCCCATTTTATAGCATGCATTGCACCTAATAGAATTTTGACTTACTTTACTTCTACATACAATATATTTATGACCAATTTTATTGCAAGTAAACCATTTACCTTTGAAGGATTGTTCATTCCTCCCATTGTTGAAACTTTTCTTGATCTGATTTCCACATTCATTTGCTCTATGACCAATTTTCTTCCAATTGAATTTTTTGATGGAATTTTTTGATTTATTCTACTCCTACACTGAGTAGCCTTATGACCATACTTATTGCATGAATTACAATAACCATTGAAAGATGGGTACCTTTGAGCATTTGGTTGTCTGACCGGAGGTCTTTTAGGTCTTCTTCTTTGATTTCTGGACTAGTATCCTTTGTTTTCCCTTGAATCAGTGCTCATTTGACCAGAGTTTGAACTTTCTCCTTTCTCAAATCCTAAACCATGTTTGACATCAGCATTCCTTTGGCTAGCAATCATTTCATCAAGCTTTGCAGTACTTATCTTGAATTTTTCTTCAAAACTTCTAGCCTTTTTCAGATCTGTTTTCAAACTTATAATTTATTTTTCAAGTTTTACACAATCTTCTAATTTGTTCTTCACAATCAAATTTAGATCATCTTCTGCTCTTGTTCTTTCTGTAACTTCTACTTCCAAATTATTTAGGGCTTCATTTGTTGATAACAATTGGTCACTGAATTCTTTGTATTTGTCTTTGAATTTTTTGAATTGTTCTTTCAGCTTTAAGATGCATACATCGGCTTGTTGGAAGTTTTCTTTCCGATCCCTGACCTCTGCTTCAGAGTTATCAAGATCCATAAGAGTTGTGTCTAGTTGGTTGTATCTCTCATAATTTCCATACATTCTTGCTTCCATGATCATACTATCCCAGATCTTCCTTAAGTTGTTAAACTTTTTCCAAGGAACCTTGCTCTGATACCAATTGTTGATTGTCACAAACACTAAGAGGGGGGTTGAATTAGTGTTCTAAAAATATTTTCATGCACTTTAACTTTCAGTTGTTTCCCAAAATTAGTTAAACAAAAACACAATATGCATATGAACAGCAACCATGAAATCATGACACATGAATGCCAAGATTTTTACGTGGAAAACCCAATAAGAGAAAAACCACAGAGAGGATTAACTCTCAAATATATATTTCAATCTTTACAAAAATAATGTTTAGGCTTGGTCACTCCACAGGCCTCAAACATGTTGGCTCACTACCATGAAGTACAACTAAGTTTAGCAGGCTCACTGCCTCAACCCTAAACCTACCAAGATTACAATAAGGGTTGCTAAACCCTGAGAGTTGTTAAACCCTGTTGAAGGCTCACTGCTGGCTTACTACCTTGAAGACAAAAACTTACTTCCAATCATATTGCACATGAAAACTAAATACGGCTTAAGCATCTGTCACTATGCCATGGTGCAGTCATTTAGTAACTAAATTTTGAATCCCAAGTCTTCATCGCTGCTGATCTTCTAACTCTACTCTTCTATTCACATGCTCACATCTCACACACACACCACACCACCACCACAACTGAAATTCATCGCTCTTATATATTTGCATCATGATTTAATCCATAATCAGGTCTGCATCCAAGAAGTGAAACGTGTACATACAAAGATATACCTTGTCGGCTTGATCCAATGCACTGTATGTTATGCAGACCCAAATATTTTCCCAAACATGATCATATAGGTTGGCTCTAATCATTTAATTACTTACATAGATCCTCCAAACGTTAACTTTTCTCTGCAAAAATATTTAACATACTAGTCAGCCTCTTCCTTAAGAACATGTTAACCAATTCATCTGTTGACTTACAACTTCTACTGCGGATCACAAAACACTTCCAAAATTGTATCAAGGACTCTTTACACATTCTCAATCTTACCCTCAGAACCGCAAGGCATGATATCATCTTGCAGAGAAATGCGGACCATTAAAACTCAGACTTTGTCTCTGTCAAACACTATGTCGATACTTAGCAACTTGTAGCTAACCTTCCGGTGAACTTTAGATCTCCTAACACTGGAATAAGAGACTTCATACAAGTGTTTACAACACCTTAAAACTGCATAAGAAAATACTTATCTGCAGAGGAATGCGGACCACTGTACTAGACCCTTTTCATTGTTCCTGCTATACCTTTGCTTATCCAAACTTAGACAATTCTTCAAGGTGACTTTTAGAGGAGGTCAGGACTTAACCTCTGAAGCATAACACTATCAAATAGCTGAGAACATCATACCTAAACCACATTAACTAATCATCGTCTGCAGAGACATACTATCCGACTTACTATCCTCTACTTAGAATACTTTTCATACTTAGCCATTTTCTGTCAGCCATACCTAAAATCCAATATGTTCTTCTGAAGATATCTCTTCCTATCATGGTGATAGGATCTCTGAGCCTTGTTGCCATCAATGACAACATACAAGTCAATACCGAAGTAGTGTCTCTTGCCAACAGTTAGTCAGTTAAGGGGACCTGTAGCATGTGTATCACGATGTCATGAACAACTTGGATACATAGTTTTGTGTAATCTTTTGACAGTGATGGTGTATTTCCTTGGTTTTGGAGATCTTGGTGCCAGTTGGTGTTACTGTCAGATGAACATGTTCATGTGTGGACCTGGAGGATTTTTAGGTTAGGAGATGTTTGGTCATGATGCTTGGAGAGCTCGGTTGTCACGGTTCAATGGGAGCTTTAGCAATGACTGTAAATTCATCACTTGGTGATGGATGATCTTCTTTAGCATTGCAGATGTTACTAGGAGGAGCTCTTAGATCCTGTTATTGTAGAAGGGTTATTTCACATTTGCATGGACACTATTTGGAGATGGGTCATCTTCATGATATTGAAGATGTGTAACATCCTGGAGCCATGGAGGACTCACGGAGTCTTTGGTTGAGGTGTTACTGGTGCTTGACAGGTGATGTTGGTTTAGAGTTTGTTTATTTTATGTCATGGTATACTCTTGTTTATGCATTAGAGTTTCGACATGATACATTGCTCTTGAGACCATGTTGTGTTCACTTGGAGCATGGAATCTCCTAAGGAAGATGGTAAGATCATGATGTCATGACAAGTCCCTGATTCAGATGATTGGAGCTTAGAGAATGGTCTATTGATTCTCTGTGTTTTGGGTGCATTGGTCATATGCTTGAGAACTTCATGATGGTGCAATCATGCATTTGGAGTTTAGCATGAGATGATTGTTTGTAGGTGCTCATGGATACATGGAGAATGAGGTGAGACTGTATTTCTCTTAAGATGAGAGAAGTGTTGTTGAGATGGTTACTCTTGATGAGATTTCAACAGAAAGTTTGAGGAGCCTACACCTTGGTTGGATGTGAATTCAATAGAGACCTATGAGGAGACTGCTTTTAGAGGAGTTATGATGGCTTGCATATCTTGGAGGAGCATTCTCATTCCCCACTCTTGGTATGTTCGGTAGTTTATTATTTGAGAGGTATTTGCCCATTATATCTTTCAGATGTGTTATGTTTCGTGCCTTGGTTCTCATGGGATTGCGTTGATTCATGGTCATTGATTATGGAGACTCATTTGAGGATGGTTTAGCATGAGTCTATATGCTTTATCTTTCATAGATATGGATCTTGAGCTATGTAGTTAGTTCTAGAGGATTCATTTGAGGCATGTTTGGAATGGTTATCTCCTTGTGCATTTGAGTTTGAGATATCATTCATTGATGAGGACTATTAGGAGATGGTTTATGGGCTGATTTCCTGAGATGGGAAATGGAGTAGTTTGATCTTCTTTTAGAATCTTGCATCCATGTAGTTACATGATAATATGTTGTGTTTGATAGCTTGAGATTAAATGATTTTGGGTGTTGTTATGTTGTTCTCTTTAGGGTTTTATGGAGGATATCATACTTGACATAGTTGGCACTTAGAGGTGTATGTAGGAGGATTTTCTACAGGTATATGATGTGCAAAGTTTCTCTTTGTCTCATTTATCTTCCTGGATAGTTGGTTTCACATTATAGTGGTTTGAGGTTTGGTTGGAGCTATTCTGATCACTAGCTTGTGGTCATGTGTTTTCACTTATGTTCTTGGGTGATGACATGGATGTTCCTTTATCTCTTTCCTTTGTTGGGTGTGAAGAACTTGGGAGAGCTATAAAGACTTGTGGTGAGAGTTCTTCTTACAGGTTATTGATTTATAGGTTTTGCATATCATTGTGGATGGTTCCTTGGTACTACATGTTGTTTACACTTTCTATATGACACTATTGGTAGACTTGGTATGCCTTGATCTTTTTCAAATTTGCATTACCCATGCAGTAGGAGCTCTTAGATGTGTATGTTATTCTTTGACAAGTTTACACATGGAGTTCATGATTGTAGTTTATGGGTGTATAAATATTTATGGCATGAGTTTACTATGTTTTGTATACCTTAGAGGTATGAGTGATTGGATGGATTAGCACTTGTTGTGTGTGCTATTTTTAGTCACGTGGGTTAATCAGTAGGATGAGAGCAGTCAATTTCCTAGTTGTTGTAGTTGATGTTTGGTGCAGTCACGGTAGGAGAGTTCACATAATGAACTGTCCAGACCATGCAGCAAGAGTAAACACAACAGAAACTACTCAAAGAAATGAAGCAAATGCAAATTCAGTCATTCTATGTATCATAGAATTCAATTACAATCTGGCCAGCAACATGCAGGCTTACAATTAGGGCTCACAGGCCTGATTACATACATGCACAAGATAAATCTTTGAAGCTCCTTCGCAAAGAATCTAAACTTTGAAATTATTGATAACTTTTGAACTACTTTCCTAAGGATCTATTACATCAATATATATCATCTCCAGACCAATAGATTCCTCCGTGTCGGCCAAGGAAGGTCACAAACTCCAATGAAGAGCTGTAACGTGTTCACAGATAGGTCAGACCTAAATGCATAGAACACTTCTTCAAATGAATGGAATAACGTGTGTACCCATGGGGAAGGTTAGCCATGAACCAAAGGACATTGAATGATGTTTCATTGATATTCGTAAGTCAAGGAATGATCCGCAAGCCTTCTCCTTCAGCTGATTGTCTGAGACTGTCAGGATGCTCTGCTCTGAGAATAGTCGACCTTCTGATAGCGATATCTTTCCAGTAACTGATCCAAATGTTCTAAATTCTAGATATGATGTAGATGAATGAATGTAGATACTAAGTCCATATCTGCAAGGTGTGAAATGCAATTGTGGCCAAATACTAGACCAAAAGTTGAAACTGCTTCTGACTAAACTGAACTAGAAAATGCAAAGAAAAAACCTAAACTGCAAACAACCTGAAATGCAAATGTTTTTGGTTGATGCAAGATTGCTCTTGAACTAGGGATTCTCCTGCATCAAACATCCGGGGTTATTCAAAAAGTGAGTCCCTCACTTTGTTGGGACTAGTGGAGAAACAAGACGGTCCACCTTAGCCTGAGAAATCCATGATGAATCTTCTTCCACTCTGCCTTTCCACTTCACAAGATATTCTTTGTTTTGTCTTCCTCTAGTGTTGCATCCAACTCTGCTGTCCAAAATGTCTTCTATTTGCTCTGGTGCTTGTTGTGGTAACTTCTTCTTCAAGTCCTCTTCCATGCTATCACTGAACTCTGCTTCATGATACTGATATAGATTTGCAATGTTGAAAATAGGTGATATACCCAATGTCTCCGGTAGCTCTACTTCATATGCATTTCCTGAATCAAATTTCTTGAGTATCTTACAAGGTCCAAACTTCTTCATTTTTAACTTGTTATATGTCCCAACTAGAAATCTTTCTTTTCTCAAGTACACCATTACTTCATCTCCCTCTTCAGATTCCTTATGTCTTCTCTTCTCATTTGCCTTCTCTTTGTACTTACTATTCATATCCTCCAAATGCTTCTTCATCTGATTATGCACTATCTTCATGTGATATGCAAATTCTTCTACTTTTGCACTTCTCTTTTCCTCTATACTGATTGTTGCAAGGTGTGACCCTCGGTCTTCTTGTTCAACGCTACGTTGCGGTGGTTTGTGACAAGGGCTTAACCGCCTCCCGTGCTTGTTAAGTCAGGTGGTTGTATCGGGCATTAAAAGGTTGATCTTTTGGTGCAACGTCAACTAACAGTTAGTATCAGAGCTGAGGTCACAGGTTTAAACCCCATGCTTGTGCTAGGGGGGATTGTTGCAAGGTGTAACCCTTGGTCTTCTTGTTCAGCGCTATGCTGCGGTGGTTTGTGACAAGGGCTTAACCACCTCTCGTGCTTGTTAAGTCAAGTGGTTGTATCGGGCATTAAAAGGTCGATCTTTTGGTGCAACGGCAACTAACACTGATGTCTCTCAATTCTATAACTCCTCTAGGATTCACTCTGGTAATAATCTCAAAAGGTGTTCTTTCGGTACTTCTGTTTACTAAATTATTGTATGCAAACTTTGCTTGTGAAAGAATCAAATCCCAACTTCCATTTTTTTCTCCAACCAAACATCTCAATAAGTCTCCCAAACTCCTATTCACTACCTCTATTTTTCCATCTGTCTGTGGATGAAAAGTTGAACTGAACTTCAAATCTATCTTCATCTTCTTCCAAAGTGTCCTCCAAAATATCCAAAAAACTTTGTGTCTCTGTCTGAAACTATACTCTTAGGTAATCCATGCAATCTCACAATCTCCTTAAAAAATAGGTCAGCTACATGTACTACATCAGTTATCTTCTTACAAGGTATGAAATGAGCCATCTTTGAAAATCTGTCCACCACTACAAATATGGAATCATGTCCTCTCTGTTTCTTCGGTAATCCCATTACAAAATCCATGCTTATGTCTTCCCAAGGTCTCTCCGGTACTGTCAAAGGTTTATACAATCTATTGTTTTGACTACTCCCTTTTGCAACTTGACAAACTCTGCAACTTTGCACAAATCTCCTAACATCGTTATGTATCTAAGGCCAAAAGTAGTTTTCACTTACCAAAGCCACTATCTTATCAATGCCAAAATGTCCTTCCACTCCACCACTATGCTTCTCCTTGATCAAATTATCTCTCATTAAACTTTTAGGTATGCACAACTAACTTCCTTTGAACTACATATCTTCTTGAATGAAATAGTCCAACCACTTACTTCTATCTATCACAACAAGTTCCTTACATGCTTTCCAAGGTTCTGCAAAATCAGTGTCTCCCTCATACATGTTCTTCAATTCATCAAAACCCAACACTTCCACTTTCATTTCTATCAACAAGTTTCTTCTTCTACTCAATGCATCAACAACTTTGTTTGATTTACCACTCCTATGCTTCAACACAAAAGTATAACTCTACATGAACTCCACCCATCTCATATGTCTTTGATTCAACTTACCTTGACTGTTTAGATACTGCAAAGCTCAATGATCTGCATACAACACAAACTCCTTAGGTAACAAGTAATGTCTCCATTTCTTCAAGGCTTGAATTACGGCATAGCCATAGACTAAATATCTTCTCCTTGCATTATTCAATTTCTCACTGAAATATGCTATAGGTCTACCTTCTTGACTTAACACTGCTCCAATTGCATTTCCACTTACATCATAATCAACTTGAAATACCTTATTGAAATTTGGTAATGCCAAAATAGGTTGCTCTGTCACTTTCTACTTCAACAATTCAAAACTTTTGTCTACTCTAGATGTCCATTTGAAATCTTTTCTATCACCTCTCATTGTCTTTGTCATAGGGTTACAAACTAAACTAAAATTTATGATGAACTTTTGGTAGAAACTAGTCAATCCATGAAATGATCTAACCTCTCCAATGCTCTTTGGTATAGGCCATTCAACAATTGCTTTCACTTTCTCAGGGTCCATCTTCAATCCTTCCGCAGAAATCACAAATCCCAAATATACCAACTCTTCCTTCATGAAACTACACTTCTTGATGTTTATCAGCAATTTATCTTCTCTCAACCTTTGCAAAACTTGTCTAATATGCCACAAATGTTCCTCCTTTGTCTTACTAAAAATCAGGATATCATCCAAGTACACAATCACAAAACTACCCAAGAATTTCTTCAGAACTTCATTCATCAATCTCATGAAAGTACTCGGTGCATTTGTCAATCTAAAAGACATCACTAACCACTCATATAATCCTTCATTTGTCTTAAAAGCAGTCTTCCATTCATCTCCTTCTCTGATTCTAATCTGATGGTACCCACTCTTCAAATCTATTTTTGTGAAATATCTTGCTCCACTCAAACAATCCATGATATCATCCATCCTAGGTAAAGGAAATCTATACTTAACTGTGATCTTGTTTATTTCTCTAGAATCGGTACACATTCTCCATTCTCCATCCTTCTTTGGTGCCAAAACTATAGGCATTGCACAAGGACTCAAGATTTCTCTAATTAAACCTTTCCTCAACAACTCTTGTATCTATCTATTCAGTTTTTTATTCTCTGTCGATGTCATTCTGTGTGTGGATTTGTTAGGCAAACTTGCTCCCGGTATAAGATCCATGTGATGGCTGATACTCCTTATAGGTGGCAATCCTTCAGGTACATTATCTGATATGATGTCTTCATATTATGTTAGCAACTCTTTTATCTCCTCCAGTTGTGATTCTTCAGTCTCTTTCTTCAATTCTTTAGGCTTGTTAGGAATCAAGGCATAACTCATATTCTCATGTCTCAAACCATCTAGAAATTTTCTTCCATCTACCAAACAAATTCTAGTGTTCCCTCATACTTCACTCTTAGGATCATCCTCCAAAGGAATCAAGGTAATTCTCTTTCCATTTGCTGTTATAGTATATGTATTCTTTCTCCCATCATGTATAGTTTTTATATCATACTGCCAAGGTCTACCCAACAAGATATGACATACATCCATAGGCATAATATCACACAAGACTTCATCATGATAAGACCCAATATGAAACTTCACCAAACATTGTTCACTCACCAATACCTTATGATCACCCTGAATCCATGCTATCTGATAAGGCTTAGGGTGTTTCAATCTTTCCAACTTCATCTTAGTCACCATCTCCTCTGAAACTAGGTTATCTAAACTACCACTATCAATCACAACTTTACAACACTTACCTCCTGATTTGCATCTAGTTCTTAACAGACTCTTCCTCTGTGGTGGTTCCTCATTTGTCTCTATTTGAAATAGTGCTTTCCTCATCACAAGTGATTCTCCTTTCTTAGGTTTGCCAACTAAACTCAGTGATTCCACAGGTTCTTCTTCAATAGGTTTCTCTTCCACTATTTCCTACCCTCTTACTTGTACTACCTTGATTACACTCAAATGCTCTATGTCCTTCACCTCCACACTTGAAACAAGTACCTCTGAATGTCCTCTTATCAAATCCTCTACCTTCTCTTATGTATCCTTCATTATGGTATGCACTAGGGTTTCCTCTGTGATAAAAAGTTATGTCATCTCTCCGATAAGCATTGTTATCTCTGTCCTCCTTAAATGGGCTGTCAAACTTGATCTGCTCTGAATATGATCTGTCTCCTCTGGAAAATGTTCTACCTCTCTGAAATTTACCTCCTTTGCCTCTCTGTCTCTGATTATGCCTCTTATTCAGCTTCTCTTCAACTTTCAGGGCAAACTGATATGCTTCTTCCAAAGATGTAATCCTTACCAAGCTTAGTTCCTCTTGAATGTTTAATCTCAGTCCATTAATGTATCTAGCCACTTTCTCCTTGTTTTCTTCACTATGTCCTGTTCTTATGATCATCTTATGAAATTCTTCAATATACTCCTTCAAAGATCTCTCCTTTTGTCTTAGGTTCTGCAATCTTTTCAACAGTTCCAACTCATAGTTAGCAGGTATAAACTGATTCTTCAACTTTGTCACCATCCTATCCCATTTTGTAATCTTTTCTTTTCCTCTTCTATTTCTTTCCAATTGAACTTCTTTCCACCATATAGCAACATTTCCTTTCAACTTTGTCTTTGCAAATTTCACCTTCTTCGGATCTTCAATTTCCTCATATTCAAAGTATTCTTCCATGTCATGTATCCAGTCAATCAATTCTTTCAGATTCAAATTACTAGTATAGTTCAGCACATTAACTCTAGGTCTCTTTCCAATCTTCGAAATAGCTCGCAACATCTTTACTTGATCTGATTCTTATTCTTCATCACCTCCTAGGGTTTCACCAGTTTGTTCAACAGATTGAAATTCTTCCTCATCATCACTTTCAAGATTAGGTCTTGGTGTCAATCCTCTTTGCCTATCTTCCTCAACAACATCCAAATGAATTCACATTGTTTTCATCATTTCCATCATCTCATCTATTCTATCAGCCATTGTTCCAACAACAGCAACTAGTCTATTCACGGTAGGAGGGTTCACAGAATGAACTGTCTGAACCATGCAACAAGAGTGAACACAACGGAAACAACTCAAGAAATGGAACAAATGTAGATTTAGTCATTCAGTATATCATAGAATTCAAATACAATCTGGCCAACAAGATGCAGGATTACAAATAGGGCTCAAAGGCCTGATTACATACATGCGCAAGATAAATCTTTGAAGCTCCTTCGCACAAAATCCAAACTATCAGATCTTCCTATGTGAACAGCTACTTTCCTAAGGATCTATTACATCTTTATATATCATTTTTGGACCAATAGATTCCTCCACGTCAGCTAAGGAAGGTCACTAACTCCAATGAAGGGATGTAACATGTTCACAGATAATCAGACCTAAATGCATAGAACACTTCCTCAAATGAATGGAACAATGTACGGACCTCTGGGGAAGGTCGGCCATGAACCAAGGATCATGGAATGATGTGTCATTAGGATTTGTAAGTCAAAGAATGATCCACAAGCTTTCTCCTTTAGCTAATTATTAGGAACTGTTAGAATGCTCTGCTCTGAGAAAATAGTTGATCTTCTAAAAGTGATATCTTTTTGGTAACTTATCCAAATGCTCTAAATTCTTGATATGATGTAGATGAATGAGTGTAGATGCTACGTCCAGATCCACAAGATGTGAAATGCCAAAACTGAACCACAAGCTGAAACTGTTATTGACTGAACTGCCTAAAAATGAAAGAACTGAAATGCAAACAAACTAAAATGCAAATGTTTTTGGTTGATGCAAGATTTCTCTTGAACCAGGGATGCTCCTACATTAGACATCCAAGGTTATTAAAAAAGTGAGTCCCTCACTTTAATGGGGCTAGGGGAGAACCAAGATGGTCCACCTCAACCTAAGAAATCCAAGATGAGTCTTCTTCTGGTCTGCCTTTCCACTTCACAAGATATCCTTTCTATTGTCTGCCTCTAGTGTTGCGTCCAACTCTACTGTCCAAAATGTCTTCTATCTGTTTCAGTGCTTGTTGTGGTAACTGCTTCTTTAGGTCTTCTTCCATGCTACCACTGAACTCTGCTTCATGATACTGATAAAGATCTGCAATGTTGAAAATAGGTGATATACCCAATGTCTCCGGTAACTCCACTTCATATGCATTTCCTGAGTCAAATTTTTTAAGTATCTTACAAGGTCCAAACTTCTTCATCTTCAACTTGTTATATGTCCCAACTAGAAATCTTTCTTTTCTCAAGTACACCATTACTTCATCTCCCTCTTCAAATTCTTTGCATCTTCTCTTCTCATCTACTTTCTCTTTGTACTTTCTATTCATATCATCCAAATGCTTCTTCACCTGATTATGCATTGTCTTCATGTGATCTGCAAATTCTTCTGCTTCTGCACTTCTCTTTTCCTCTGTACTGGTATCTCTCAATTCTGCAACTCCTCTAGGGTTCACTCCGGTCACAATCTCAAAAGGTGTTCTTCTGGTACTCTTGTTTACTAAATTATTGTATGCAAACTCTGCTTGTGAAAGAATCAAATCCCAACTTCCAGTTTTCTCTCCAACTAAACATCTCAACAAGTTTCCCAAACTCCTATTCACTACCTTTGTCTGTCCATCTGTCTATGGATGAAAAGTTGAACTAAACTTTAAATTTGTCTTCATCTTCTTCCAAAGTGTCTTCCAAAAGTATCCAACAAACTTTGTGTCTCTGTCTGAAACTATACTCTTAGGTAATCCATGCAATCTCACAATCTCTTTGAAAAATCGGTCAGCTACATGCACTGCATCAATTGTCTTTTTACAAGGTATGATATGAGTCATCTTTGAAAATCTATCAACCACTAAAAATATTGAATCATGTCCTCTCGGTGTCTTCGGTAATCCCATTACAAAATCCATGCTTATGTCTTCCCAAGGTTTCTCTGGTACTGTCAAAGGTTTATAATCTAGTATTCTGACTATTTCCTTTTACAACTTGACAAACGCTACAACTCTGCACAAATCTCCGAACATCCTTATGTATCTGAGGCCAAAATTAATTTTCACTCACCAAAGCCACTATCTTATCAATGCCAAAGTGTCCTGCCAATCCACCACTATGCTTCTCCTTGATCAAGTTATCTCTCATTGAACTTTTAGGTATACACAACTAACTTCCTTTGAACAACATATCTTCTTGAATAAAGTAATCTAACCACTTACTCTTATCTATCACAACAGTTTCCTTACATGCTTTCCAAGGTTCTACAAAATCAATGTCTCCCTCATACATGTTCTTCAATTCATCAAAACCCAACACTTCAACTCTCATCTCTGTCAACAAGTTTCTTCTTCTACTCAAGGCATCAACAACTTTATTTGATGTACCACTTCTATGCTTCAACACAAAAGTATAACTTTGCATGAACTCTACCCACCTCATAGGTCTCTGATTCAACTTACCTTGATTGTTCAAATATTGCAAGGCTTGATGATCTATATACAACACAAACTCCTTAGGCAACAAGTAATGTCTCCACTTCTTCAAGGCTTGAATTATGGCCTAGAACTCTTGATCATAAACTAAATATCTTCTCCTTACATCATTCAACTTCTCACTAAAATATGCTACAAGTCTACCTTCTTGACTTAACACTGCTCCAATTGCACTTCCACTTGCATCGCAATCAACTTGAAATACCTTATTAAAATCTAGTAATGCCAAAATAGGTTGCTCTATTACTTTCTGCTTCAACAACTCAAAACTTTTATCTGCTCCTAATGTCCACTTAAAATCCTTTCTATCACCTCTTATTGTCTCTGTCATAGGTTTACAAACTGAACTGAAATTTCTGATGAACTTTCGATAGAAACTAGCCAATCCATGAAATGATCTTACTTCTCCAATGCTCTCCGGTGTAGGCCATTCAACAATTGCTTTCACTTTCTTAGAGTCCATCTTCAATCCTTCTACAAAAATCACAAATCCCAAATATACCAATTCTTCCTTCATGAAACTACACTTCTTGATGTTTATCAGCAATTTCTCTTGTCTTAGTCTCTACAAAACTTGTCTAATATGCCACAAATGTTCTTCTTTTGTCTTACTAAAAATTAGAATATCATCTAGGTATACAATCACAAACTTACCCAAGAATTTCTTCAAGACCTCATTCATCAACCTCATGAAAGTACTCGATGCATTTGTCAATCCAAAAGGCATCACTAACCACTCATATAATCCTTCATTTGTCTTAAAAGCAGTCTTCCATTCATCTCCTTCTCTGATTCTGATCTGATGGTATCCACTCTTCAAATCTATCTTTGTGAAATATCTGGCTCCACTCAAACAGTCCATGATATCATCCATCCTAGGTAAGGGAAATCTATACTTAACTATGATCTTGTTTATAGCTCTGGAATCCGTACACATTCTCCATTCTCCATCCTTCTTTGGTGCTAGAACTGTAGGTACTGCACAAGGACTCAAACTTTCTCTGATCAAATCTTTCCTCAGCAACTCTTGTATCTGTCTATTCAATTCTTCATTATCTGTCGGTGTCATTCTATGTGCTGCTTTGTTAGGCAAATCCATGTGATGATTGATACTCCTTATAGGTGGTAATCCATCAGGTACATTATCTGAAATGATGTCTTCATACTCTGTCAGCAATTCTCTTATCTCTTTCGGCTAGTCTTCTTTAGTCTCTTTCTTCACCCCTTCAAGCTTCTTAGGAATCAAGGCATAACACAGACTTTCTTGTTTCAAACTATCCAAAAATTTTCTTCCATCTACCAAACAGACTCTAACATTCCCACATACCACATCTTTAGGAATATCTTCTAAAGGAAACAAAGTAATTCTCTTTCCATTTGCTGTTATAGTCCATGTATTCTTTCTCCCATCATTCATAGCTTTTCTATCATACTGTCAAGGTTTACCCAACAAGATATGACAAACATCCATAGGCATAATATCACACAAGACTTCATCATGATAAGATCCAATATGAAATTTCACCAAACATTGCTCACTTACCAGTACCTTATGATCATCTTGAATCCATGCCATCTAATAGGGCTTAGGGTGTTTCAATCTTTCCAACTTCAGCTTAGTCACCATCTCCTCTGAAACTAGGTTATCTGAACTACCACTATCAATCACAACATTACAACACTTACCTCTGGACTTGCATCTGGTTTTGAACAAAATTTTCCTCCGTGACAGTTCCTCATGTGTCTCTACTTGAAATAGTGCTCACCTCATCACCAATGATTCTCCTTTCTCTAGATTGCTAACTAAACTAGGTGATTCAACAGGGTCTTCCTTAGTTACATAGGCTGCTCTTCCACTATTCACTATCTTCTTGCTTGTACTACCCTGATTACATTCAAATGCTCTATGTCCTTCACCTCCACACTTGAAACAAGTACCTTGAATGTTCTCTTATCAAATCCTCTTCCTTCTCTTTTGTATCATTCATTCTGGTATGCACCAGGGTTTCCTCTTCGGTAAAAATTTATGTCATCTCTCAGGTAAGCCATGTTATCTTTGTCATCCTTCTTCAACAGGGTGTCAAACTTATTCTACTCCATAAATGATCTGTCATATCCGAAAAATGTTCTTCCTCTCTGAAATTTACCTCCTCTGCCTCTCTGTCTCTGATCATGTCTCTTATTCATCTTCTCTTCAACTTTCAGGGCAAACTGATATGCTTCCTCAAAAGATGTCATCCTCACCAAACTCAGTTCTTCTTGAATGTTTAATCTCAGTCCATTGATGTATCTAGCCACTTTCTCCTTGCTTGCGTCACTACGTCATGTCCTTATGATCATCTTATGAAATTCTTCAGTGTACTCCTTCACAGATTTCTCCTTTTGTCTTAGGTTTTACAATCTCTTCAACAGTTCCAACTCATAGTCAGCAGGTATAAACTGATTCTTCAACTTTGTCACCATCTGGTCCCACTTTACAATCTTTTCTTTTCCTGTTCTATTTCTTTCCAACTGAACTTCTTTCCACCATATAGCAACATGTCCTTTCAACTTTGTCTTTGCAAATTTCACTCTCTCCGAATCTTCCATCTCTTCATATTCAAAGTATTCTTCCATATCATTTATCCAATCAATCAACTCTTCAAGGTTCAAGTTACCAGTATAATTTGGCACATCAACTCTAGGTCTCTTTCCAATTTTTGAAATAGCTCACAACATCTTTACTTGATCTGATTCTTCTTCTTCATTACCTTCTAGGGTTTCACTAGTTTTCTCAATAGATTGAAATTCTTCTTCATCATCACTTTCAACATTAGATCTCGGTGTCAATCCTCTTCACCTATCTTCCTCAACATAATCCAATCAAATTCACATTATTCTCATCAATTCCATCATCTCCTCCATTCTATTAGCCATTGTACCAACAGGAGGAACTCTTCATGGCGGCATCTTCTAAGGATCAAGTGTAAATTGCCTCAATTTCAGCGATCGGGCTACAAGCAACAACTGCCTCTCAATCGGTGATCGGTTGCATACAAGTAACCTGCCTCAGATTGGTGATTTGCTCACAACAAGATCTTACGGAATCTCCTTTGCCAATTCGCTCCAAAGAATTGAACTTTCACTCTAATACCACTTGGTGCAGTCACGGTAGGAGGGTTCATAGAATGAACTGTCCGGATCGTGCAGCAAGAGTGAACACAACGGAAATAACTCAAGAAATGGAACAAATGCAGATTTAGTCGTTTAGTATATCATAGAATTCAAATACAATCTAGCTGGCAAGATGCAGGCTTACAAATAGGGCTCAAAGGCCTAATTACATACATACGCAAGATAAAGCTTTGAAGCTCCTTCGCACAAAATCCAAACTATTAGATCTTCCTATGTGAATAGGTACTTTCCTAAGGATCTATTACATCTTTATATATCATTTATGAACCAATAGATTCCTCCACGTTGGCCAAGGAAGGTCACAAACTCCAATGAAGAGATGTAACTGTTCACAGATAGGTCAGACCTAAATGCATAGAACACTTCCTCAAATGAATGGAACAACGTGCAGACTTTTGGGGAAGGTCAGCCACAAACCAAGGATCATGGAATGATGTGTCATTAGGATCCACAAGTTAAAGAATGATCCGCAAGCTTTCTCCTTTAGCTGATTATCAGGAACTATTAGAATGCTCTGCTCTGAGAAAATAATTGATCTTCTAAAAGCGTTATCTTTCCAGTAACTTATCCAAATGCTCTGAATTCTTGATATGATGTAGATGAATGAATGTAGATGCTATGTCTAGATCTGCAAGATGTGAAATGCCAAAACTAGACCACAAGATGAAATTGTTACTGACTGAATTGCCTGAAAATGAAAGAACTGAAATGCAAACAAACTAAAATGTAAATGTTTTTGGTTGATGCAAGATTTCTCTTGAACCAGGGATGCTCCTACATCAGCAACTCTCCTCGGCAGCATTCTTCCTAGGATCAAGTGCAAACTGCCTCAGGTTCGGCGATCAGGCTACATGGTGACAACTGCCTCACAATCGGTGATCAGTTGCAACACAAGTAACCTACCTCAATTCGGTGATCTGTCCATAGCAAGATCTTACAGAATTCCCTTTCCAACTTCGCTCAATTCACTCCCAAAGATTCAAACTTTCACTCTTATACCACTTGGTGTATAGTCATAGTAGGAGGGTTCATAGAATGAACTGTCTGGACCGTGCAACAAGAGTAAACACAACGGAAACACCTCAAAGAAATGAAGAAAATGCAAATTCAATCATTCTGTATATCATAAATTCAAATACAATCTGGCCAGCAACATGTGAGCTTATAATTAGGGCTCACGGGCCTGATTACATACGTGCACAAGATAAATCTTTAAATCTCCTTCGCAAAGAATCTAAACTATGAACTTATTGATAACTTCTGAACTACTTTCCTAAGGATCTATTACATCAATATATATCATCTTCGGACCAATAGATTCCTCCGTGTCGGCCAAGGAAGGTCACAAACTCCAATGAAGAGTTGTAACGTGTTCACAGATAGGTCAGACCTAAATGCATAGAACACTTCCTCAAATGAATGGAATAACATGCAGACCCATGGGGAAGGTTGGACACAAACCAAAGGACATTGAATGATGTGTCATTGAGATCTGTAAGTCAAGGAATGATCTGCAAGCCTTCTCCTTCAGCTGATTGTCTGAGATAGTCAGGATGCTCCTCTGAGAATAGTCAACCTTTTGATAGCGATATCTTTTTGGTAACTAATCCAAATGCTCTGAATTCTGGATATGATGTAGATGAATGAATGTAGATGCTAAGTCTAGATCCGCAAGGTGTGAAATGCAACTGTGGCCAAATACTAGACCAAAAGCTAAAACTGCTTCTGACTGAACTAAACTGTAAAATGTAAAGAAACAAACTAAACTGCAAACAAACTGAAATGAAAATGTTTTTGGTTGATGCAAAATTGCTCTTGAACTAGGGATGCTCCTGCATCAATGTTCTATCTTGTTTTCTGGAGGAAGTCTTCACATTTGTGTTCAGGTTGAAGCTTTGAAGTTGATGTTGTTGATGCTTTTGTATAGTTTGTGAGCATAGTGGAGTGGTGGCAGTATTCTATAACCTTTGCTATCAGGTGGATCTAATGCTTGTGTTCTTTAGACTGGTGCATATACACCTTGGCTCGTTCCTTTTCTTTTGGTGGATGGCTAGAACTGATTCTTGAGATGGTGGACATCTTGGATGTTGTTGCATGTGTCTTGGTTGGAGCACATAAGCATTATTTAAGATTCTTGAGATTGCATGTATGGCTGTGATGATGTGATTTAGTGACTTCAAGCATTGGAAGGGGTTTAGTGAGTTCTTCATCAAGTGGGAGAATGTTGAGAATGTGTGTCTCAAACTCACTGATAAAACCCTAGTCATTACCATAGTACCATGGGGTGCAGATAAAAGAGGTGCGGGCTTGTGGTGTTTACCGCCATCCTGCGGGAGTCTGGAAGTTGACCTGCGGTAGTGCGGTGCTATTGCCATCCCATGATGGTGACTGGAGAGATTGGGGGTGTGCGGGTCATACTGCCACCTCACGACAGCCCATGAGATGGCTTACGGTGGTGCGGTATAGATCCTGTCACCCCGCAGAGGTCAGTCTAAGGTATTTGTGGTATAGTGGTTAAGCCTAGGAATGATGGACAAAGATGAGACCATGAAAAGAGGTCAATGGCAATTGACTAATGAGTAAGGTGTCGACACGTGGCACTAGGTTACTTGTTGTTTTCACATCGTCATTGTGAATCAATGTGTTTATTGGCTCGACGATTTCAACTTGAAGGCAATAGTTGAATTCCTTGGTAACCATGTAACTACTTGCAATATCTCTTTGCTTATTGGTTGACAAGGTGGTACTATGAGAATGTAGGTTAAGCCAACTTGAAGGGGAAGATAAATATATAGAGAAGTATGTATTAATGCAACAGTGCATTGTAACCTAAAGATGAGGTGTGACTGGATGTAAGAAAATGCTATTGAATTTTCTCCAGAGATGGAACAAGATGTAAATGTCCAGTAAGGCTCTGAGCTTGATATTGTATTGTAACTTGTATGCTTGTTGTTGAATAATACAATGGCTCTATGTTTTGGAGTGTGGGGTTTTTTACCCAAAAGGGTTTTCCCCACGTAATACTTTGTGTTCTTGTCTTCTGCTCTATCTTTCATGTTTAGTGGTTCTATTTATTGAATCTGTTTAATGTATGTTGTTGAAACTAGTTTAAATTGCAATCACTTTCCTCTAAGGGTTAATGTGGGAAATGACCTATGTCTGATTTCGCTTTATGGCATAGTAGTATGTGTTTTGAGGCAATCAGAGAGAATGATTGTTACTGCAGACACTTACTGATCTCAGATGCTCATTCTGGGATGAACCATATTTTCCCTTCAAAGGTCCCTCTTGGGAGGTATGGCAAGGGTGCTGATCATTCACTCCTCCAAACAAGCCCATAGGGGGGTATGGTAGGGTTGCCTTCCATTATCTACTTGTCATCCCCCTATGATGGGTGAGTTCTATTCATGTAAGACACAGTAATATATATAAATCATTTGATAGGTGATGTTCTGACTTGTTACACAATATCCCTTTTGATGCTTTAATAATATAATTACTTTGTATAAATATATCCTTTACAGATCCAAAGTCTACTATTTATAAAGGAGTATGATTACTTGCTAGCTGATCTAATGAGACTACTATATTTTATCTTATTCAGAGAATATTTCTTTATCTGTATAAATAAGACATTCTTATTATTTCTATCCCTGCCTTTTAGAGAGGGAGTAATTCCCTTTTAAATACTCTAAAAGATGCTTTCCTTTGTGGAAAGTCATGTCCCTTTGGGATCGCGCCTTTGTTGCCTTATGATTGTGCCTCTTAGTGAAGCATTGACTACCCATCATGGGAGTTATATGCCAGCGTATGGTATTAAGGAAGGTTGTATTATATGTATTTCTCTTTATAATAATATTTAGAATATTAATATTTTATATTAATAATTATATTAACATTTATATTTATGTTGGCCCTTCCCAGTTACTTTTATCAAAACATTTATATTTATGTTTATACTTATATTTATTTTTATATTTATGTTTATAATATATTTATTATTATATTTACATATTATATATTATTATATACATGATTAAATTGATGATGACAAACATCATATTTGACAAAAGCGACTTCTTCGTCTTTATCATGATGTTTAAATCTTTAATCTAAATAATGCCTTAATATCGGGACATCACATTGTAATCAACCCTATTATGGTTTGTGCACATCCACTTTAGGGGCTACAATAGAGGAGGAGGCATTCTTCTCTAATTTATTATATAAAGTAGTACACCTACTACTTCTACACATGTATGTTACATTTTATGTACTATATATATATATATATATATATATATATATATATATATATATTGTTTGGTAAGTGCCATCATGGGGATGGCTCCCTTTGATATATAAAATAAAATAAAAATGTCTTTTTATTTATTGGCTAATTCCTTCCAGGAATGCCATACTAAACAGCTTACATATCTAGAACTAAAGACTACTATGTCTTCAGCTTAAACCACACCATCCTCTCCACCATCAGTTGAATGTGTTACATGATCTCGTGCATTATCATCATAATGCCTTCTGCCATCTCCAGAAGCTTTCCTATCTATCCGTCTGTAAATTCCCCTTTGTTTTCCTGAAGCATCTTATGGAAGATTTCCAGGTTTCTATTTTCGATGCCTTCTTTATAAGCAGCAAGGATGTCGCTGGCCTTCTTGGATCCTATTCCCCTTGCATAGGCAGATTTCAGAGTTTCCTCCGCGCAGTCTCCTCCAACAGAGTCAATCTCCCCCATCACCGCTGTGTGATTGGCTTGAGCCACCAACCGTGCTCCCCAACACACTCCATAGAATGAACCGCCCATGACCAAAGAGATATTGGCGAAGAAGAGTTGATATACTCGGCCATCATGTACATGACCGCCACTCCACGACCCTCCCCCAATGATTTGCAAAATCGCTGTTCTGGCTGCTTCTTCTTTCAATTTAAACAAGCACCCCACCTGCTGCTCCTTTCCTTCCTCCAGACATCGGCATTGCACTCCCATTATTCTGGCCATCTCTACCTCTTCTCACCGCGCTATACCCAGGTAAGGCTTCGACTGACTAAAAATAGGCAAACTCGTTAACCCATTCATCATTTCCGAGCTAAAAACTTGAATTCTCATGGATATCCTGAATCGTCCTAACAAATGTTTAGATGAAACTATCTAAACTCCACCATCGGATGTCTGATTTCTCAGATCTTCCTCCTTCTGCGAATTCTCCTTGTCTGAGCAAAGTACCGCGTCAAGCCCATTCCAGCTTGCTACGTCTGAATCACTGACATCCTTACCTCCCCTCATGACCCCTTGGTTAGCCAGGAAATCATATATATATACTTATTTATAAATTTTTGATTCTTGAAAATTAGATTTAAAATTAATGTTAAGTTACATTTTGCTACATGTATATGTAATTGTCCAATATTGATTAAAAATTATATTGTTTTGTCATGTGAAGATGAGGGTTGGATATTTAAAACTGGATCATCTTGAATCGATGGCTATTCCTCTCAGCACACCTTATATGGTACATCAAAAAATTTCCCTTTACCTAGACCTCATTTGTAATTAGTACTAAAATTAGATGTAATTAAGTTTTATACTCGTCTAGAATAATTGAAATGTGAACTCCTAGAAGAACCTTAAAGTATAATATTAAATTCTAATAATTAGTCCTATTCATGTGGTTAAAGTAGTTGGGAGGTCATGACCATTCCATGTTAGACCAACTGCAAGGTGTCACCAATCCTCCATCAGATGCTCTTTAGTCATTATTGATGTGTAAATTATTTGTACAAGTTTGAATTGTGTCCAATTTAAAAAAAATGTATGTATGTTAAATAAAGTTCATACATATTACATATGTCAGTTGAAAATTTATATAATTTTGTAATTTTAAATGAACTTTAAAATGTATGCAGGATAGTGCATTGGGGGTGACAAAAGGTGTGGTTCATCATGAGCATCATGATTCTACAACATTTGAGGTCTGTACTAGTATTTTATGCAACCTATATGTTATAAAATTTGGGTCCTTTTATGCTTGCATTTTTTTAATACTCAGGTCTAATTCATTTTATTTAAATGTAGGACTGTGCACAAGCCACCTTTGCCAGTTCACTTGTATAGGGTGAGGCACATGATGATCATCTAGTGGTATGTATATCTAGAACTATATTTAAATTACATGTTTCATGATTTTATTTTATATATTTGATTAAATAATACATGCACTTGAGTAATTTTGAATATTGATTCGGTTTCTTTTTCTTATAGTCTTCCAGGTTTAGAACACATGACTTCATACTAGGAGGAGGTATAAACTTTCATACTTAGAACATATATAATTTGATTTGGCATAAACTTCCATTTCACTTGAGTATCAAAATTTATATAAAATCATGTATCTTTTTGCTTTAATTGTTGTTTTCAAACTAAGAAAATCCAAGAAATGAAATGTTTATAACTAGGAGGGAATAAAATTATTAAGTATTCAAAATTTTAGATTTCATAGAAGAATATTCCACACATATAGTTAACTATTCAAAATTTGTTAGTACAAAGATAAACAAACAATTAACTATATTGTAGTGCTAATCCTTAAATATTTAGCAATACCATTATAAGATTCCAAGTAGGAAAATTACAATTACTTTTTTAATTCCTAGTTAGTCAAACTATAGTACCAAGTTCCTAAACTTTAAGTTGGCATAATAATATAGATATTTTTCTATTCTAATATTATGGAATCCTTATTAGTGATGCCAAGCATAGAAAATTCAATATTTTGTCACACATCCTATAAGCAATGAAAATCATGCCATCATTGTAAGCTCCTCACAAGATGATCATATGATGCATTATTTATAGTTGTAGGGGAGGAAATCTAGCTAATATCCATACCATCCATAACAATTCACAAATCAATTATGATCTAAATGCATACTTTAACTCAATATTCAAAGGATTAAAAATATTTTATCCTTAAACCATCCAAGTCATATACAAAATTGAATCTCTTATCATTAAATTAGTATTGGTTTTTACAAGAGTGAGGACAACCCACCTCTAAGTGAACCTAGTATTTACTAACCTACAAATACACTAAATCAATTGCCTAATTTATAAAATGTAGTTAGGGGATGACTTAAGGGGACATGCAATTAATTGCTACTTTTCTAAGGGGGTGCTACTAAATCAATTCACTATTTACTTAATTCTAAACTTACTAAACTAAATCCCAAAGTTATTAAACGAAATTGATTACCTAATTTGTGAAATGTAGTTAAGGGATGGCTTAAGGAGAGTTAAGGGGATGGATTACGAGGACATACAATTAGTTACTAATTTTCTAAGGGGATGATACATCAATTAACTATTTACTTAATCCTAATCTTACTAAACCAAATCCCAAAGTTGTAAAATTAAATTGATTACCTAATTTATGGAGCGTAGTTAGGGGATGGCTAAAGGGGACTTAAGGGGACATGCAATTAGTTACTAATTTGCTAAGGGGATGATATTAAATCAATTAACTATTTACTTAATCCTAAACTTCCTAAACCAAATCCCAAAATTACAAATTCAATGAAGTAGGAGGTGATATAATTCAAAGAAATACACATGTATAAAATAGATCACTAAACAATTTAATGAAACTAGATCTTGTTAATGTACCTTGTTGTACAAGGTCTAAAATATGATCATAGTCATATGATGCCAACATTTGGTTATCCTCTTCAAACTTTGTCTCATGTCGATGTGTTTGTATAGATGCTAAGGGTTTATTTTTCTATTCTTCAACCCATTCTATATTTTCACATGGTTCCCACTCACCTCCAATACAAAATTGGCAAAAAAATAAGCAAGCTCCCTACTTCGCATAGTACATGTGCTTGCATTTGAACTCTTCAATGAATGACATTTTACTAATCCACTAATTGTGTCACACTCATGTCATGGTAGAATGTTTTCTTCTTCAACTAACCAAAAGAACCATTTAAATTTTAAGTTTTTATAAGATCTTGTAGACAATATTCAACAAGGTTACTCTCTTGTATCCTAGGAAGTCATGACATAGAGGTACATTTGAGGGTTATAGAGATTGGAGTGATAAGGAGACTACATTAACTTTTCTCTGCAATTATCTTCTCTTTATATTCCTCTCTTTTCTTCTATTTTCCTTTCTTCTTCTAGTGGTTTTTTATTTTTGACTAAGCTCGATTCCCCATAAAGGGTCTAGTGAAGTGAGGGATGTTACAATCCCAATACCAAAACCTAAGATAGATACAAGACCTTTCACATACCAACTAGCTTCCACTTACCACTATGTGTCCTTGTGCCACTATCTCCCACATACTTGTCATGAACCCACTTTTTCATACTTGATGATAATCATTCTTTGATAGTTATGCTATGCTCAGTTAAAGATTATGTGTAGCATTGATACTTGTAAATTTAGAAAGTCATAAAACTATTTTAGGTTTGATTGTTCAAATTGTAATCTTGTCATTTAGATTTCAATTTGGTTTATAATTTTACCATTTATAAGGGAACTAACTTATGAATTTATACCTTCCATAGGTGGATAAAATCTCTGCATAAGACGATATACTTTTGTGGGCTAGACCACCAGACAATTTCAAGCAAGGCAATGACAGTGATTATAGTTTGTTTTGGTCCTTCAAGCCATGGTTGTGATTGACTATTTATATTGTTTAAATTGTAGTCTATATCATTTGACATGTTGCTTATCCAAAATATTAGTAATCATTCTTAATATATAAAAACACATATATACAATTATATGATTGTATTTATATAGTATTTACATACCAATCATATATATATTTACATATACAAAATATAAATGTAGAGATTATTTGTTATAGTTTTTTTTTTATTGAAAAAATATGCAGTTACAAATGATGAGCAGTCAAAAGACTGCAAAAAGAACTTCCAAAGCAAGGTCAATCTGGCACCGCCATGTCACAATAATCTTCGAGGAAGTACATATGCCATCAAGGAAAGAAACAGAAACAGAGAAAAGGCAGAGCTGTCCACAACCTCTGCCACAAGTGATGCTCTGTTTTTGCACTCTAGACTATCTGGAAAGCTGCATCAGGTCTTTGATTCTCTGTACGGCAGGCTTCTTAGCAGTCCCCTTTTGTGGACTGTTAACTCTCTGTCTATACAGCCCGCGTACACACTGAATAAGGCAGAAAAAGCAGAACTATCTGTACATGGAGCTCCTGCCATAATAGTAAACAGCAGCTACTACAAAGACCACTGCTGGCAACTCACTACAAAGGTCACACAGAGCTGTATATAAACAATCAGCTGAAAGTCTCAGAAGAACGATCTATCATTATTACACCAAGAAAACTTCCACCAAGAAACAGAAGCCACAGCTGGAGGAGTACCAGACACAATAAAGTCACAAAGAGGATCATCTACAGAACAATAAAGTCATAAAGCATAATGCCACAATGGCCAGAGGTAAATCATTAATACAAACAGCATAGACATTACAGAACAGCATTACCATTAAGTCTGAAAGAACAGTCCCCTTAGAGAAAAGGGAGTCCATGTATAAAGACCCCTGCAAAATCATCTTCAACTATTACAGATCAGCATTAAGCCTGAAATAACAGTCCCCTTAGAATAAAGGATTCCATGCATAGAGACCCCTGCAACTTCATCTTCAGAGAAACTGATTATTTGTTATAGTTAGGAAACTCTTAAAATGGGTATTGATTATCAAGTTGGGATTTTTCATTTTTGTGGGCAAATCAAAATACAGTGTTTTATTTATCATTTTGACTATATGACTTGAATAATGTTACATCCAGGTAAATCTCTGTTTGTCAAATGTAAATGTTTTGTGGGTTTTTGTTATTTTTATTTAAGCTGGTAAATTATGGTTTTATTATCAACATTGTTTAAGGTTAAGTATGAAATCGTATGGATATTGTGTTGCATTTCTCAAAGGGGTATCCTTGTTGGTATCATACTGGGTGTTATGTTGAGTTTGCGATAAGTCCATACATTTGTCTTGTGATTGTTTTTATTCTTGCTCAAGTCATAGGTTTACATTGTTATAATTATGTTTGGAAGACTCTGAAAGCCGTGGCACTTAACCTAAAGGTATAGGTTATAGGTATCTCATATTGTTGAAAATGTCAATAAGAGTGTTGTAGGTGTTGACCATACAAATGCTAATAATGATTAATAGTTTTGTTGTTGTTGTCAACATATGGTGTGGGTTTACATTATGGGTGTCAACCATACAAATGTTAATAATGATTAATGGTTTTATTGTTGTCAACATATGGTGTGGGTTTATATTATGGGTGTCAACCATACAAATGCTAATAATGATTAATGGTTTTATTGTTGTCAACATAGGGTGTGGGTTTACATTATGGGTGTCAACCATACAAATGCTAATAATGATTAATGGTTTTGTTGTTGTCAACATATGGTGTGGGTTTACATTATGGGTGTCAACCATACAAATGCTAATAATGATTAATGGTTTTGTTGTTGTCAACATAGGTTGTGGGTTTACATTATACTAGTTGGTTGTATTATGATATTACTGTAAGGTATGTATTGTTTAAGAATATATTGGTTAAATAATTACTACTTTCCTTATTATAGTAAATGTTGTTTAAGTTGTGACTTGAACTATTGTTAAAAAGTATTTGTGAATCCTCGAACTCTTGAAGTTGCTTGGTTTTTTTGTTGGGACTTATCTGGTAGTCTTGTATGCTGAAATATTTTGGTTCTATGACGTCAATTTTGTAAGGTTGGAATGGGAGTTTTATATCCTAAAAAAAGAAGACAATTGTTGTTTCAATCGAAAACCTAATCTTGCTAAAGGTTAATCTCCTTCAAATGCTCTGTTCAAATAATCACATTTAAATAAGCAAAACATAATATAGGTTTAAGATAATAGTTTACAATTGAAATGAGATGTAGAATTTATTAATTATAACTATCAATGAGTTAACTTGAAGGAACCATATTTAAATTAATGGTCCACATTTGATGTGTATTCCTTCATCATTAGTGCAAGTGAGATGCCAAATCGTCCATCACATACATTTATTGAAGTTGCATAATAGTGACATGAAAACCTAATCCTACTTAAGGTGATTGTTGGTTTTATAAAAGATCACCTAATGTATGGGTTAACCCATTTAGGGTAAAGTGTGACAAGTTAAACATGTGCATATTCAAGTATGAACCTTTATGGTAAACCCGATCCCTTCGTTGTTGATTTATTAAATGTGAGATGTATTAATACTTGATTAAAAATTTGACCTTATTTTGGGGTGCACCGACACTAGTATTAGAGCCTATGTTCAAATACTTAAGCCTTTAGGAGTTAAGACATTGGATGCAAGAAAACTCTTCAACCCTATAAACTTAAACAAAAACTAAAAACTTATCTTTCTATTGCAAAAAGATGGTGAGAACTAGAGCTAGAGATAAAGTGAATCAAAACCTTCCTCCTCCTCCTCCACCCCTTCAACTATCTAATGAGATGCTTTAAAATGGATGGTTGGGACTTTGCATGTAATCCAAGAAAGAATTGAAGCCCATGAGGCTCCACTTAATGAACTAAGAGAATGGTAGAATAATTCTAGAAACCTTAGAGAGGAGGAATAATTAATCAATATAGAAGTTTTGGGAAGGCAACCAATGTTATCATTGGTAAAAAAACATGAAAAAGTAGGCCCCACCAAAATTCACTAGCCAAGACAAGGGATCCAGTTGAGACTTGGTGAATTAAGAAAGATACTTTGGCCTTCAAAATATAACAAAATAAAAAATTGAGAGTTGGTATATTCCAACTAGATGGTGAAGCTACGTTGTGGTGGGATCATCTTAGTATACTAAAGGGATATATTATTGAAACTATAACTTGGCAATTATTTCAATAATAATTTTGTGAGAAATGTCTTTTCTACCTATAGAGAGAAGAAAAAAGCTAAGTTTTAATAATTAAAATAGGGTAACACCGTTGTTGCAAAATATGAGAATAAGTTCATAAGGCTCTCCACTATGTAGATTGTATATGGGACGAGGAAAGGAAGTTTACAAAATTTAAACTGCGGATAAAGGACGTGTTAATGCATGATGTCAACATGAATAAGCTTGCAACATTTATCAAGTGATGTAGAAGCATCTGGGCTAATATGCAATCATGCACAACCAAAAAAATTTACAAAGTTTTTGTTTCTAGATTATGTCTAGTTTTGTGTGTTTATTGTAGGTTGTTCATATCTTTTACTTGTTTTGAGAAGTGCTATAGGAAGGTTATAGTTTGTTATGTGTGAAAAATCACATGCAATAGTGTCAAGAATTCATTAAAGTGTTGTTCAAGCTTAGACTAAGCTGTAAGCTGCTACAAGTCTATCTTTAAATAATAGTGTTGAGAATTCATTAAGGTGTTGTTTCAAACTCAGACTACATTGCTACAAGTCTATCTTTCACTATAATGGCTACTACAAAAAGGCAATAAGAACCTATTTGTGCTTATGGCAAGATTTTATAAGGCATTAGGGGCTGTAAAATCTTTTGGCCAAGGCTCAGTGGTATAAATCATTTCACCTTAGTTGGCAGTGATGAGAAGTGTATGACTAGGTGTTCTTTTAGACTTTTGAAGTGCTGAGATAGACTTGGTCAATAAGTAATTTTATGCAAGATGCACATTTAGAATAAAGTTTTCCACTATGTTTTAATGATTTAAAAGAAATTCTTTTTTTTGTCTTTTTTTTGTCTGGCATTGGCATGGGATGACATATCGATTACTTTTATGTTTGGTAGAGCAAGTTGATTGTATTTGATTATTGTTGATTTTAACTTGTAATTTATTCATCTTTGATAGTTAATTTTTTGATAATTGTATGTCGTTTGGGCATGCCTTTTCACCTAGCCATGACCTTTTAGTTTCTTTTCTAATTCATGGCATTGATTTTTGTCTATCCCTCACTCTATCTTGTTTTCCAAACATTTTCTAGAGGATATTTGGTTGCATGGGGGTTCTTACTCTATTTCTTGGTCATTTCAAACATGATGAAGGTCAAGACTTTACTATTGGCCATGTGGGAAACCCTAGAAAGGGAAATGATCGGTGATTTATAGAGGAATGATGACTATTTCTATTGGTTAGGCTCATGGATAAGAAAAGATAGAAATAAGATCAAATGAAAGGTGGAACATAACATGAGAGAGATCAAGGAAAAGAACAAGGAACAAGGTTCAAAGAGAAAATAGGGGAATTTGAAGAAGAATAGAAGGTAGATGAAGGTCATAGTTCATGGTTGGTTACTGTAGAAACTTAGCGTAAATATGAATGATATAGTTTAAGTAGTGGGATTGCAAGAAGAGACATGGAATTATAAGAAGGAACTAATGAGATAAAAGTGTAAATGTAGAAAATGTTAGACTGAAGAATATATGAAAGAAGAGAGGTCATCAATGGTACATACAAAGAACAAGGGTTTACTTGCTCAGAAAATAGAGTTTGTGAAAAACTTTTAACATAGCATATAACAAGAATCTACAAGAAGGAAATGTGAAGCAGTTTTTGAAGACCATAGAGCAAATTTTAATAGAAGATTCTTAGTTTTAATATTGCATTGTACATGTGAAGAGATAGTCTTTGGGAGGATTTAATTTCCTTAACCACTTAGTTGATTGTAATCAGCTACAAAAAGTTTAATAAAATACTATCATTCAGTTTTTGCTTCCAAATTGCATTGAGTGTGTTGATTTGTATTTATGGCTGCTAGATCAAGTAGTTTATAATAAAGCCCCCTAGTCTAGGTCTGCATCATTAAGGATCTAAAATTAACATAAAAGCCTAAAAAGAAGGAAAGTTTTTGTATAAAGGTGAGATAGGAATTTAGAAATAAAATGAATTAAAGAATAAGGTAGACAAATTGGGAGAAAAATACCTCCTTAAAAGAATTCTCAAAAAACAAATTCTATTGCAAATAAAGTACAAGAGCCTCGATCTAGTCATAATAGAAAATGACCCTACTAGAGACTTACTCTAATAATTAAAAACCTTAATTTAGGTGCGAATGATACCCCTCTTCAATCCTAAAGACCCTCCAATGGTTGCTATAATTTTGGGAAAGCTCATTTTATTGCTCGAGATTGCCTTGAGCTAAGAAAGATGCAAGGATCAAACAAGAAGATTTATGTTGCCATAGAGAACCAACCAAGAGATATGCAACTAGCCTTAGTGGAACTACTTGGTAAATTTAATCTTACACCTATTTTGATTTTAATTGATTCTAGTGCCTCAAATTATTTTATTTCTCCTAAATCTGTAAAGCAATGTGGTTTGCAAACAAAAATTCTTCTAGAAGGAGGTAGCGTTGAGTTAGGCACATGAAAAATACAACCAATCTGAGAGACAATAAGGAAATTATAAGTTGAGTTAGGGTTAATTCTAACCATGGTAAATGTATTTGTCCTACCTCTAGGATCATATGATC
The DNA here is from genome assembly GCA_027924645.1 of Cunninghamia lanceolata. Classification (NCBI taxonomy): domain Eukaryota; kingdom Viridiplantae; phylum Streptophyta; class Pinopsida; order Cupressales; family Cupressaceae; genus Cunninghamia; species Cunninghamia lanceolata. The sequence continues at coordinate 1,494,181 of BSBN01000022.1, forward strand.
TAATCATAGGTATCAACTGGCTATAGATACATGTAGCTAGAATAGACTATTGAGAAAGAACAATCCATTGTTTGAATGAGGAAAGCGAGTATGTAGTTTTGGAGGGGCTAAAAAAAAAGGTGAGGTGAAAATAATATCTACCCTCCAACTAAAAAGAGTCACTAGAAACGGTTGTGCCTTATTCTTAGTCCACACAAATCTCTTAAGTGCTATAAATACAACTCTTGAATTACATTATCTTTTACTAAGATAATTTAAAGACATGTATTTCTTAAGAAACTCCTTAGAATGCCCCAAAAAGAGATTTTTACTTTTCTATAGTTTTGATACCTATATTAGCTTCCATTTCAAGAGCACCTTATAGAATGAATATTGTTGATCTACAAGAATTAAGAGTACAATTGGATGAACTAATAGAAAGAGGGTTGATCAGACCAACATATTATCTTGGGGAGCCTCAACACTCATCATAAAGAAGAAGGATGAGACCTTTTGGCTATGTATAGACTACCACATGCTCAACAAGGTCACCATAAAGAATAGATATACATTGCCCCAAATTGAGCATCTATTTGATCAATTGATAGGAGTGACTATCTTTATAAAGATTGATCTAAGGTATGGTTAGCACTAGTTAAGGATAAATGATTATGAAATTCACAAAACTATATTCAGATCAACTTATAGACATTATGAATCCATTGCCCTACCCTTTGGTCTAACTAATACACCTACAACATTTACAAATTTTATGAACATATTTAGATACTATATAGATCACTTTGTCCTTATCCACATTGATGACATTATGATATATGTTAATTTAACATGTAAAAACATAAACAACATTTAAGGTTGTATTACAAATATTGAAAAAACATAGGTTGTTTTGGAAACTATTTAAGTGTTCCTTGTTCCAAGAAAAGTATGTTACTTGGGCTATGTGATTTCAAAAGATGTGATATCTATAGATCCCAAGAAAATGAAGGAAATTATGGACTATCCAACTCGTAAAAATGTAAGATAAGTAAGGAGTTCTATGGGCCTTGTAGGTTATTATTATAGATTTGTTAAAAATATCTCTAAGGTGGCCTACCCTATTACAACCCTTCAAAAAAAAGGCAAGAACTTTATTTGGTCAATAGAATGTGAAGTTACATTTTAGCATTTCAAGGAATTACTCACCTTTACCCCAATACTCTTGATATCCAATTTGAATGGTCAGTTCACTATGGGGGTAATGTATCCCTGAATGGGCATATTGGTGTAGGATGGTTAGGTGGTGCATTACAAGTCACACAAGATGAAAGAAAATGAAAGGAATTATGCAACCATTGATTTAAAACTTGTTTTAGTAATACATGTATTAAAAATCTAGAGACACCACATGTTAGGAAAACACTTTGATCTCAAAATTGATCACAAAAGTCTAGAGTACATCTTTAGTTAAGAAAAAATTAATGTTTTCTAGTGAAGATGGCTAGATACTCTATGTGATTTTTATTTAGACATTTTGTATGTGAAGGGGAATAAATATAGGGTGGTAGATACATTTAATAGGCATAGATATATATCTACCATGTTTGGTTTGCAATTTGAGATAAAGGTAATGATCATAGAATAACACATAATAGTTCCTTTTTATGTAGAAATTTCTAAACAAATAGTAGAAAACTTAGAGAAATTAGGGTATACTTGATATTTATTCTCTACTTAGGTATCAAGGACATTTTTATGTGTCTATAGCTAGAAATTTAAGACAACTACTTTTTGATGTGATTTTTGACACACCAACTTTCTTGTGAGTTGTGAAGCGTCATAGATTAGAACAACAAAGGTTCCCCTACTTGAAACGTGGCTAGCCTAAATATTCTTCATGAATTGGTTATGAGGTTTGTCAGAATCCCTCAGTTGGAGAGTGTTTTGGTTGGTCCGTTCAAGGGGCTACAATAAACAATTAGGAATAATTCATTTGAAAGAGAGGTTCACTTAGTGTAGTTTGTCACTATTAGCCAACACAAACACTCCACTTTAAAATACAATAATGTTTTTTATGTTTTGTTTATTGGATTTACATTAATGATTTTTTACATTGGAAAATGATGCAATCTATTAAAACCACAAAATCTCCCTTAAAATTAGAATTTTGCAAGTTTGGAATATGAAGAGTCATTCATGAAATTCATCCCAATTTCTAAAGAATCCAACTCTATTTTTTAGGACAATGAAATATATGTTAAAATTTTGCAAGATTTTACTCTTTGGAAGTCCCAAAATCTTTTTCAATTATATGCATTTTATGACTGAAATTTATCATCAAATCCTAGACTAATCTTAATATAATATTGATATAAAAAAAAATATGAGAAGGGAAAAGGAAAAGGTTAAAGAGAAAAGAAAAAAAGATCTAAATTCATTTTCAATCCTTCCACACATTATTTTGTAAATGGACAAATTCAACTTGAAACCAATATCTGTCGAACCCTTTATTTGGAATCTCAATGCGAGACATTGCAATCTTCGAAAGAAAATTTGTGTGTGTGATTGCTATCAAATTCTTGCACACGTGAATGTGTTCATGTGTCCACATAAAATACATTGGCATAAACAAGGGATCAATGGTCTAGACACATGTTGAATCTATCAACTTTCAATGAATTATATGCATAGAAATGTGGAAGGAAAATAAATTCAAAGTTTGGAAAATGCCATAAAAAGTGAAAACCTAGAAAAAGTAAAGTAGAATTTGGTATATTGTATCCAGAATAGAGTTTCCATGGGTTTCTAACCCTTTATAATTAGTTGCGAGTGTGTATAAATAAGAACATTTAGATGGGAAGACAAATAATTATTCCCCTCAAAATCATAAAATGACAAATTACTTTGGAATGTGAAGGGTCACTTTGACTTGTCTTTCACATTCTATTCCTTCATTACATGTCATCTAAAATTTGACATTTATATGTATGTCACAAACTTGTGCACACTTCCAAAGTGTCTTTCACTCTCTAGAGCTCCTCTTTGACTAATATGTTTTAAAATTGTCATCTTGTACCAACTTGTTTGAAGAACGAGCAACTTGGTCCTGAACTCTTCCTTTGCTTTTACCAATTCTCATTCTCTACCCACAATCAACATTTCTAATATCCTACATTAACGATACCAAAGCATTAAATTCATTTAAATTAAATATTAACAAATAATAATATCAACCAATTATAAAGAATTGATTTTAATCAATACTTCTACGTAATTTTTTTAAAGATTAAAACTTGATCCTTATTTAAAAAAATTTAACTTTCAAAATGTATTTGTAGGATATAAAGTCAATTTTGCATAATTGAACCTTCATAAAAGCATTGGATAATTTCCAATGCAAAATCAAATGAAAATTCTAACTTGTAGAATCTTAAATGATCAAATCAAGTATTCTATTGCTTTTATGCAAATAAGAGTCTGGGCATGGTTTGCAAGTTGCAAATCAGGGTTTGGGCTCAATTTACAATTTGCAACTATTATTGTATTTTACAAACTGCAAAAAATATTGGGTTTCTACATTACACACCAAACTTGAGACCTGGTTTGTAATTTACAAAAAAACTTGCAAATTGCAAAAAAAATTGGGTTTCCAGACTGCACGCCAAACTTCAGACCCAACTTGCAGTTTGCAAAAACTTTTGGGTTTCCAAACTACACACTGGACTTCGAACCTAGCTTGCAGTTTACAAAAAACTTGTAAATTGCAAAAAGTTTTGGAAACCTAAATTGCATATTGCATTTCAAATTCGATGTGTATGTTGCACAAAATATACAAATTGCAAACCTTTTACGAAACTTGGATTGAAAAGGCACAAAGCTTTATGAACTAAGTTTCAAATCCAACTAGTAATCTCAAAAGGCATAAAGAACTAGGTCACGAAAGAAGGTTTTTGCAGTGAAGAAAATGTGCCCTAACCAAAGTCCAAACTTCAACATCAATTTTAACAATTTTAAAACCTAAAAAGTAAATGTAATAAAAAATTTCATTGTGACACTAAATAATTGGAATGTATTGCATGCAAAATACATTGATAAACTAGAAACACAATTGAAACCCAAAACCCTAGGACTTAGGCATGCCAATGGAAAAAATAAAGAAGAGCAAAAAGGGAAAACCTAGAAATCATGATGAATCAACCCTGAATAGTTTGGAAAATCTATATTTCTAAACTATCTTTGAGTGTAGGAGAGATGGATCACCAAAGATTGTAGTAAGAAGTCAAATGGTTAAGAAAATGAAGTAGTACCCTTCATCCCTCAACGTTTAAAAATGGTTTTGGACAAAACCACCCTTGGAATTCAAAGTTTTGAGGGAATTTTGTAAAACAAAAGAGTTGGACTAGACTTTCAAGGTGGTTTTGCAAATTTTGACAAAAGGTGAACTTTTATAACTTAAAAGGGGATAAATATGAACTTTAACCTTTAATTTTAAATGCCCCTTTACACCTTAGGACAACAAATTGGATCTCTATCAACCCCTTTTAACATAACATTGACTTAAAAGCTCTAGGTTAAAGACACATTCCCAGAGCAAGATAGAATAAAGTTTGTAACACAATAGTTATTAGGACTTTACAAAGAAGGACAAATCCCAAGGTCTTATATAAGTGTCCCCAAATTCAAAAAAATTAGGGGTGTGTTGTGGAGGTCATTTGATCATAATAATACTAGAAGGACAAATAGATGGTCAAACCAAGAGAGTAAATAAAGTACTAGAAGATATGTTCAGTATGTACACAATGGATCAACCTAGTACATGAGAAGATTTCTTCCATCTTGTGGAATTTGCATATAATAATACTTATCATATCTCCATTAAAATGGTCCCATTTGAGGCCTTGTATAGGAGGAATTGTAGAACTACTCTCATATGGGATGGATTGGAAAATAGAATAGTGATTGGTCCTAAGTTATTATAAGAATATGATGAGTGAGTGCAAATTATAAGGTAGATGTTGAAAGAAGCATTAGATGGATAAAAAAATATGCTAACTTAAATATAACCCCACAATTATCAAGTGGGAGAAATGGTATTTCTATGGGTAAGGCCACAAAAGAGTTCAATCAAGTTTGGAAAGTCTACAAAGTTAACACCTCACTTCATGGGGATCTTCAAACTCATTCATCATTAATTTTTCTTACATGTCAATTGGCACTGCTACCCTCCTTGGTGAGGATTCATGATGTATTCCATATCACATTTTTAGAAAACATATTGTTGACCCACCTCATATTCTTAATTGACAAAACTTATAGGTGGAAGAAGGATAGATAATCCTCAAGTTGATCCAAATCTTAGGCAAATGCACCATTAAATTGAGAAACAAAATAATCCATGTTTTGGTTCATTAGGACCAAATGAGTGACAATAGTACCACTTGGGAAAATGAAATATTCATGAAACAAAAAATTCCTTTCTTATTTTAGTAAATTCCTTGAACACTATTAAGCTATAAACATAAGATTTAATTTTAACATTATTTGTTTACTTTGAGTATTGGGATGGCACATTCTCAAGGGGGAGAGGATGTCATGACCCCTCTTTTCTAGACTTGATGATAATCATTCTTCAACCATTATCCTAATTGAATATATGTTTACATTAGCTTGATATAGTCAACTAGCATTGTGTGCAACATTGATACTTGCAAATTCAAAACTTAGTAGTAACAATTCTCAAGTTGAATTATTCAAATTGTTAATCTTTTTATTTAGATTTCAATTTGGTTTATAATTTACCATTTATAAGGGTACTAACTTATGAATTTATATAGGTACCATAGGTGGACGAAAATCTCTGCATAAGACATTATACTTTTGTGGACTAGGTTACAAGATAGTTTGCAAGAGGGTAATGGTAGTAACTAATTTTGTTTTGGTCCTTCCAACCCCATATGCGATTGACTATTTGTATTGTTTGAATTGTAAGTTTAAGTCATTTGACCTAGTCTTGTTCAAGATGTTAGTAATCATTCTCAAATATGTATATACATATATGCATAATTGACCGTGTATATTGATTGAATTTAAAATTTAAAACTAATATTGATAATTATATCTATATATTATATGTATACATATATGTATATATACATGTGATATGTATATATGTAGATATATATACATACATATATGCATGCATGCATGCATGTATGCATGTATATAATTATACACACATAGATATAGAAGGCCAAAGCCTTAACCTAAGATTTATGTTTAAAAACCTAAGCTAACTAAAGATACTTCATGGACCTTACCGTAGCATGAGAATTAAACTTGTCAAAGAATTGTATTTGACAAAACCATAAAACCTAAATCTATGATGGTAAGCTTGGAGGGTAGTGATTTGATGGCGAAGATAGAAGCCATGGTGATTTGGTTATTACAATATCATGCATTAATTGAAAACAAGGAGTTTTGGTAGGTTGTAATCTACTAGATCAGTTTGTAGGATTGTTTGCATTCATGCTAAATAGGCCAACTTGTAGGCATGCATTTATTGCACCTTATTGGGCCTCTCATCTAAAGTATTATTGGTTTTTACTAGTAAGACATTTAGTTTCTTTTGTTATGCTTTAGTTTTTTGATGGATTGCATGGAGAGAGATTGGCTATGAAAACTATTGTTTTATCAATACTATTTCATGCATAAATCATGCAAGAGTTTTGGGATATTATTTATTATCTAGGTTTTTGAAAGGTGAGGAGAGTTCTTGTTTTTGGTGGAGCATTTCTAATATTTTCCTTATTTGTGTGTGTATGTGTGAGGATTGCTTTTGGTATCGTCTCTTGGGAAGGAGTTCATTGAGGGAGCTTGATGTATGAAGCCTTGCTTGTCGATAACCTTAAAGGCAACTTGGTGTGCCAAATTAATCACATTGAGATTCCTGGTAACCTCTTCCTCAATGCTTATGAATAGGTATCATTTCCCCATGTTCTCTAAATGAGTTAAGGCTGAAGTCCACTAACATATGCCTTCTTGTGTTTTATCGTATATGGAATGTTTAGGTGTAGAGTTATATTGAATGGTTTACTTATTCTTAGGCTGACTAAATTACTCATTGCTATGTCTTGTATTAAATATTTGATGATAGTGAAGAATTTTATTTTGTGGCTTTGGAATATCTTTGTTGTAGGCAAACTTAGAGATTAGTTGTTATAGTTAAGAAAATCTTATGGGAGCCTTAGGATGACAAAGATTTCTAAAGGAAATGGGTATTGATTATTGTTAGGGTTATCAATTTTTTGTGGCAAATCAAAACACAATGTCACTTAATTATCATTATGATTAGGGGAGAGGAGTCAATAGTTGAGCAGGGTCTTATTGTTGATATAGTACTTGTGGTTATAGGATTTAGTCATGCAACATACTTATATTATATATTATCAATAATTATTCCACATGTAAATAAAAAATGACTAAATGTTAATCAATATGGACCCTTACATGAACACATGAGAACTTGTCAATGTCATATAAAAAATCATAAATACATTCATCAACAAGTGTAATTAATACTTTTTTGCTTTATATAAAATATAAGGTGCTCATCTAACCAATTATTGTTGTTATGTGGACAAATACTATTATTATGTAAGTACTAGGGTGGAATGTACATGCATTAAAATACTTCATATTATATGTTTGTCCTATGACAAATGTAAATGGTGTACAATAAATACCTTATATTTTGTCATGAAATGTAAAAGGTCGTCAAAAAGTTTAATGATCATTTAAAGTTGAATATAAGTTGTATTTTAAATAAGAATGTGTTGTTTTTATAACAATAAATAGTATTTTGTGTTCAACTATTGGGTTATTTGTGTTGGATATAAAGGTTAGAGATAACAAGATTCGTGGTTTAATAATAGAGCTTCTGGTTCCACTGTGTGTTGCTTTATTTTGCATCAACGTTTCGGATCACACTCCATGATCCATCATCAGGATGAGAAGAAGAGAATGTGAAATAAACTACATAAGTGGTCTAATAAAAAGAGAGAGATGGGTGGGCAAGGCTTCTTTTTGACCAGAGTCAATGTGACAAAAAACTTAACATAAAATAAATATAAAATGATAACTAGTTAAAAATAAGGGAGAGTTAATAGATAAGAATAAAGGAATAAAAAAGGGAGGGGGGCGGTAAAAAATATAAGAGGAGAGAATATAAGGGAAAATGTAAATAAAATGTAAGGATTAAAGAAATATGGAGAAAGAGAATAAAGAGACAAAGGAAGAAAGAGAAACATACTAAATTAAAGAAAGATAGGAAGAAAGAGTAAGACAAAATAAAAATTTAAAAAGGAAGATGAAATTAAAAGGAAAGAAGCAATAAAATGAAGAGAAAATTAGACAAATTGTAGTAAAATACCAGAAAATAGTAAAAAATAAGTAATTAAGAATAAAATGAAGTAGTAACATAGGAAAAATATTAAGGTATGAAACTGCCAAGATATGGCAAAGCACAAAAGGAAGAATTCAAATAAATTGAAGTACAAAGAAGGAAAATAGGGAAAAAATTTTGAGTGAGACAAAGTAAAAAATGTAAAAAGGTTGATAACTTTAAAAGGAAAGAAACATTAAAAATAAAGAGGAGATAAAATGAACTAAAGTGAAATACCAGAAAGTAGCAAATGCTTAGTAGACAAGTGATAAAATACTATATGGATCTTGGTAGAAATATTAGGGTATGAAGACAAAGGAAGACAAATTCCAAAAAGGAAGGTAGCAAGACTAGAGATAAAAAAAGGGAGAACTTGAAGGATATCAAAATTAGAAAACGAAATGGCAAGAAGAAATAGAGAGCGAGAGGAAACCTAAGAGTAGGAGAAAGGAAATGAAGCTATAAGAAGAGAAAGGGTAACACCATGAAGAGGACTACAAAGCACAAGAGTGAGATGAAAGGAGAAACAAGAGAGAGAGTAATTCACTACAAAGGTATATCCAAAATAGAAAAGAAGGGGAAGCAATAAAACACGGAGAAACAAGGAAGAGGCATGAGAGAGAATGTTTCTCCGTGTTTTATTGCTTCCCCTTCTTTTCTATTTTGGATATACCTTTGTAGTGAATTACTCTTTCTCTCTTGTTTCTCCTTTCATCTCACTCTTGTGCTTTGTAGTCCTCTTCATGGTGTTACCCTTTCTCTTCCTATAGCTTCGTTTCCTTTCTCCTACTCTCAGGTTTCCTCTCGCTCTCTATTTCTTCTTGCCATTTCATTTTCTAATTTTGATATCCTTCAAATTCTCCCTTTTTTGATCTCTAGTCTTCCTACCTTCCTTTTTGGAATTTGTCTTCCTTTGTCTTCATACCCTAATATTTCTACCAAGATCCATATAGTATTTTATCACTTGTCTACTAAGCATTTGCTACTTTCTGGTATTTCACTTTAGTTCATTTTATCTCCTCTTTATTTTTAATGTTTCTTTCCTCTTAAAGTTATCAACCTTTTTACATTTTTTACTTTGTCTCACTCAAAAAATTTTCCCTATTTTCCTTCTTTGTACTTCAATTTATTTGAATTCTTCCTTTTTTGCTTTGCCATATCTTGGCAGTTTCATACCTTAATATTTCTCCTATGTTACTACTTCATTTTATTCTTAATTACTTTTTTTTACTATTTTCTGGTATTTTACTACAATTTGTCTAATTTTCTCTTCATTTTATTGCTTCTTTCCTTTTAATTTCATCTTCCTTTTTACATTTTTATTTTGTCTTACTCTTTCTTCCTATCTTTCTTTAATTCAGAATGTTTCTCTTTCTTCCTTTGTCTCTTTATTCTCTTTCTCCATATTTCTTTAATCCTTACATTTTATTTACATTTTCCCTTATATTCTCTCCTCTTATATTTTTTAGCTACCCCCCCCACCCCCCCCTTTTTTTATTCCTTTATTCTTATCTATTAACTCTCCCTTATTTTTAACTAGTTACCATTTTATATTTATTTTATGTTAAGTTTTTTGTCACATTGACTCTGGTCAAAAAGAAGCCTTGCCCACCCATCTCTCTCTTTTTATTAGACCACTTCTGCAGTTTATTTCACATTCTCTTCTTCTCATCCTGATGATGGATCATGGAGTGTGATCCGAAACGTTGATGCAAAATAAAGCAACACACAGTGGAACCAGAAGCTCTATTATTATACAATGGAGTGTGGAAATATCATGTCTATAAGATTCATGGTTACCAAAGGTATTGAGATCATTAAGGGTGCATATAAGTTATATTTTAAATAAGAGTATGATGTTCTAACAACAAATGATATTCCTTTGCTCAACTACTAGGGATTCCATGATAAAGTTTTGGTCAAACCTTTAAAAATCCATTTTAAGGGCACTTCTCACTAGCCGTGCTAATCTGGCGAGTTGCGTGATGAGTCACACCTCCAAACCTTAGTTGTAGATAGATAAGAGTCTATATCGCATTTCTAAAAGAAAACGAAGGTCCTCTGATATTCCATGTAACTGCTACATGGTCGCAAAAGTTATCCCTAACAACTACTGGCTCCTCTCCCCTATCTGACTTGAATAATGTTTTTTATCTTCACAAATCTTCTGTCTATGAATTATAAAAGTTTCGTGGGTCTCTTGTTGCAAGTATAAGGTAAACCAGTGTTGTCATTGATGTCAACATACTCATATTGCTTTGACAAGAAGGATTCAATGAGCAGTGTGCTGAGGATATTGAGAAAATTAGCCTCAGTCAGGAACAGTAAAGAACAGTGATGAGAAGAAGGCAAATGTACTGTATAGGATGCGAATCGGAGGATGCGGATTAAAGGGTTTGTAGATATGGGTCTTGAGATGCTTCAGTCAAGATTTCAGAGGTCCGCATGAAGATCTGAAGGAGTTGTGGTTGTCGGTGTAGAACCGGTTCCGGCAAGTATTCAGAGGTGACAGAGGATCACAAAAGGTCCGATGAGGTCCGGAACTGTATAATCCTAATCTGCGGATTGGAAGGAGTCTTTGGGATGTCCTTGTGATGTGCCATCTCGAGTTGTATATGATTTGGAGGTCCAGAAATACCTCTTGCATTATGACAGTGGCGACAGACAGTATTCTTGAAGTTCCGGATAAGAAGGATAAGAGATTTCAGTAAGTAAAGGAAATGCGGACGTACCTGGTCATTCAGGCAGGCTTGTGAAGGTTCCTGGATCATGTTGAGGTCGTGTTGTTGGTCCGCATTGACAGTAGAGCCCGGAATTGAAGATATTCTTCCGGATGAAGTTTTTGCTCTGTTTAGCCGACCGGATGAGTTGTTCATCCTGCGAATGTTCTTATGGTGGCCGACCGGATGTGTCATTCATCTTGCGGATATTCTTATGATTGATTGCCGACTTAGATGATTGTTCCTAAGTTGATGTCTTGTATAAATAAAGATTTGTGAGTTCATTTTGAAGTGTGGCTCATGTGGAAAAAGGTGAAGTAGCGAAGAGAAGTGCAGAAGGAAGAGCAGATGTTTCTGGGCTTAATGGAACTGATCCGGACATGGTAAAGATGTCATTCTCCAGTTCAAGACTGTGATTCTTATCACTTTGTAGACAGTGTGTCTCCTTGTAGGCAGTGGGCCTCTTTGTGAGCAGTGTGCTCGGGCAGTGAGCCCTAATTGGCATGTGCCATTTTGTAATTCCTTATTCTTCTAATAGAGAATAATCTTTGGGTTAATCACCCCGTGGTTTTCTCCCTTAACCGGATTTCCACGTCAAAATACTGTGTCATGTGTTTCTTATTTCATGATGATATTTGTCTGTTTGATTCAATACTGCTTTGATTAAGAAGAAGGTTCAAAAGAAGAAATAATTAGGATAACTGATTCACCCCCCCCCCTCCCCCCCTCTCAGTTATCAACATCTCTAGTCTTTTTAGTTTAAATTGGTAAACAATAGTTTCCTTATTAAGATATTATTTAAAGTTAAGCATGAAATCATATATATTGGGTTGCATTTGGAAATGTTGTTAAGATCTCATACTATTGAATATATTGAATATGTCAGTAAGAGTGTTATGGGTGTCGACCATACAAATGTTAAATAATGATTAATCATTTAGTTCTTGTCAGCTTTACACAGGCCATGGGTTTAACTTATAAGAGCTGGCTATATTATGACATTACTATAATGCACGGAAATGGGCGTTGAGACCCCAAATGCAGAGTATTTGTGAGCCATTAATACTCGCCCGTGCAAGTTGGCTTCAAAGCCCGCACCTTTTAATTCCTCTTCCTTTTGTTTCTTCTGCTTTCATGTTTTTTCGCATGGATTTGGGGGATTTTCACGCGTTTCAGTGGCAATCGAATTTCTCATTGCTTTTAGGATTAGGTATCAAGATAAGAATGTAAATCACAATCGAAACTCCAAACCCTAAGCCACATGCAAAACATAAATCAAACTCTGAACCCTAATATTCGGGAAACTCAGAGTTGCAAAGCAAAATTACACAAATGTAAAATGTTAATGGGGTTCAAAGTCCAAACCTTGTGAAATGACAAACGATCTCTCAACCCTGAACTTTCATCACTTCAAACTAGAAGGTTTAAATTATACTCTTGTAAAATCGAATTTGGGGCCGGACCTTGAATCTCATAAGTGTGTAAATTGCATTCGGGGTGCCGAACCCTAAGTTATGGTGCAGGAGCACCCGCACATGATCAGGATATAGGTCCGCATGATGACATACATGATCAGGATATAGGATAGTTATCAGCATGATGACAGGGATAGTCTATTTTTAGTATGTTTGACTTTATCATGTAATAAGGTCCACTGGATCGATGCTATGTAATAGATCAGCATAGGAGTATGTGTAGGCAGTTAGAGATCGGGATAAGATAGTCTGAGTTGTCCTCTCTCCCAGCCGCTTGGAAGCTCCCAGCCGCTGGGAAGTGAAGTTCGTAGTACTCGAAGGATTTGTTATATATACCTTCGATCTGTTAGGGTTTAAGACATTGAATTCATATTGATAGTTCATATTGAGTTTGATAGGTGTTATGTTCAGGAGAGTAGTACTGGTGATATGCTATACTGGTGATCAGTCCAGATATTGTGAAGTAGAATTATAAAAGCAGGACATTTGAATCTCAATTGAATAAGATCTCATCTTTTGCAGTATTTGTGTTGTTCAGTTGTACCTGTGCTGATTTCCTTTTCTGTTTGCAAGTTAATGGGCACTTTCAACCCTTCCACCGGTTGATCCTGCAAATCGGTGGAATGGTCCTGTATCATAGTTTAGTTTGCATTTGTGTTTTCTGTTTCTGCATTGCATTGTTCAGGAGATCAGTTAGGAGCATGCTGTGAATCAGCCTAGCATCCTCATGTGCTAGGTCTAGAAGATAAGTTGTTAGATTTTGGTTTGAAGGTGATCCGGCCCGGTCGTCACATGATCTTTGTGAAATAGAGCGGTTCGGAGTGCTTACATGCAGTGGAAGGATACACAGGAGTCTGCATGTGCGTTTCCAGTCGGAGCGAGCCGCATCGTCATCTGCGAATGCATCGCCATCCGGATCGGGTCGTGAAATTATTGAAGTTTGCAAGTTGCAAGTGCATCAGGATGTTTTGAGTTGGATATATACTCAGTGTATATATCGCAGTCAGGATCATCTCCCGGAGGAAGTTCATCATCCGCATATCGCTAGCTGATGCGGGTGTGAAAGTTAAGTTTTTTTGGCTAAGTGTCGAAGAGTTCATCAGGATGATGTGTGACGTCATCGTCATCAGGATATGACGTCATCGTCATCAGGATATTAAGAAATCCCTCAATGCGAGTTTATCCTGTTGTCGCTAAGTGGTAAGGTATCGGCGAAGGCAGGAAGTTGTATTAGCATCATCAGGAGGTTTCGAGGAGCCGGATGAACAATATCATGATGCTGTTGCTTGTATCGTCGGGCAGTGGAGCATCGAAGGCAAGTTGTTGAAGTGCAACGTCATCAGGATATTTGGAACAACCGGATATTTGGATATCCTGCTGACGAAGGTGATATTGAATATCATGATGATGCCGCTTGTATTTGGCACCCGATGAACAGTGCAACCGGAGGATGTTTGCGCCCGTTGATTATCATGATGATGATGATAGGCGACAAACGGAGGAGGTAAATAGTAGTCGATAGGAGGATATTTGCGATCATCCGAAATATGATGATGCTGTTGAAATGTGATGATGCTGTTGGTGTCTCTAGAAAATATGATGATGATGTTCAGCCGATAGACATTTTTATCAGGTTGTTTGTATTGTTGGCTACTCCTTCCTGTTAGGTTGCCTCCGTTGCGTCCCACTCTGCATCATAGTGGTATCAGAGCAAAGGTTAGGATCTTTTGGAAAAGATAGGCAGGATGTCAGACGAAGAAGGAACATCTGAGTTTCCAACAAAGATGACCAACGCTGAGTTGGCAGTTCTGGTGAAGAAACAGATTGCAGAAAGCAAGGCCGTGAAGGCTCAGCATCAGGAGTTGAAAGATGAGTTAGCAAAGTTGAGGAGCAGAGTAGGTTCTGGTAGAGAAGATGATAGGGAAGAAGAGGATATCCCTAATTGGAGCGAGGAGGTCGTTCCTGCAGACCAGAGACCGCTGTTGAACGCCCTCAAGGCCATGGAGAGGAGAACCATGGATGTGAAGCTAGATTTGCCAGTGTTTACAGGTAAGATGGACCCTGATTCAGTAATGGAATGGATAGATTGTTTGAACAATTTCTTTGTAACAGAGGAGATACCAGAACAGCAAAGAGTGAAGATAGCACAGTCAAAGATGAAAGAAGCTGCCTTGACATGGTGGAACTTTGTTCAGGATGATAGAGTGCAGGAGGGAAAACGTAGAGTTGCCACATGGAAGAAGATGATGGAATTGGTAAAGGAAGCTTATATTCCTTTGGATTACAGTATCCAGTTACACAAGAGGAAGCAGAACCTGAAGCAGAAGGAGCTAGATGTCAGCTCATATACAGAAGAGTTCATGAAACTCTGTATGAAGACCAAGGTGAAAGAAAGTGAAGAGGAAAAGGTAGCCAGATACCTTAATGGACTGAGGTTTAATATTCAGGAAGATCTGAGTCTGCATAACCCAGATACAGTGCAGAAAAGCTTTCAGTTGGCACTGAAAGTGGAAGAAAAGTTGAAGAGAAAACAAGATCAGAACAATAGAGGAAGAGGAAGACAACAAAGAGGTGGAAGAAGTCCTTTCAGAAGTAGAGGACATGGACAGGGATATCAAGGAGAGTCCAGTCAAGACAATAGCAAGGGCAACAATAGTCAGAATCAGAGAGAGAATTTCAGTCAGCAAGGAAACTTCAGAGGTAGAAGACCTTACAGAGGAAGATCCCAGGGCAGAGGATCCATCAGGTGTTACAACTGTAACAAAGAAGGCCATATAGCCAGCAGATGTCCAGACAAGGCCACAAGCTCAGCAGGAGAAAGGAGGACAAATCTGGTCAATGAACCTGATAATCAAAGTAGGACAAGCTCTAATGATTTTCAGAGTGTGAATGGTCCTGAGAATTATGGATATCCAGAAAGTGGAGAGTCCCTGATGATGAGAAGAACAGTGACTACCATGAAGGTACCTGATAAAGAAGCCCCTCAGAGGAAGTCCCTTTTCAGAACCACTTGCAAAGCAGGAGGTAAGGCGTGTAAGGTTTTGATTGATTCTGGTTCTACTGAGAACTTTGTGTCTGAAGAAATGGTGGTGAAGTTGAAGCTTAGGAGATTGCCTCATCCATCTCCATATAAAGTCTCATGGCTTACTCAAGGTCAGCAGACAACTGTAGAAGAGCAAGCTTGGGTAGAGTTTCAGATTGGTGGATATAAGGATAAGTTGTTGTTTGATATCACCAAGATGGATGCTTGCAACCTTTTGTTTGGTAGACCATGGCAATATGATCTGAAGGCACAGCATGATGGTGTTAAAAACACCTATAAAATCACTAAAGATGGTAAAGAAATAACACTATTCCCACTGAAGGAGAAAGAGGAGAAGTCTAAAGGCAAAGAAGTGAAGGTCATGCTGATGGAAGGCAAACAGTTCATGAAAGAAGTAGCAGCAGAAGGTGCAGTTGCATATGCCCTGATCCCCTGTATGAGTGTGGATAAGAAACAACAGCAAGAAGCCAAGACAGAGAAGAAGCCAAGGTTGATAGACCCAGCTGTCCAAGAGTTATTAGATAAGTACAAAGGTGTCATCTCAGAGGGAATGCCAAGATCCCTACCACCTGTCAGAGATATCAGTCATTGCATAGACTTGATTCCAGGGTCTACACTTCCAAATAAAGCAGCTTATAAGCTTACCCCAGAACAGAATGCAGAAGTAGCCAGGCAGATTGAAGAATTGATGAATTCAGGTCTGATTGGGAAGAGTCTGAGTCCATGTGCAGTACCAGCTGTACTAGCACCTAAAAAGGAAGGCACTTGGAGGCTTTGTACAGATTCCAGAGCCATCAACAAGATCACAATCAGGTATAGGTTTCCAATCCCCAGAATTGAGGATTTACTTGATTGTTTGGGAAATGCTAAGTACTTTACAAAAATAGACTTGAAGAGTGGGTACCATCAGATCAGGATTAGACCAGGTGATGAGTGGAAGACAGCATTCAAAACAAATGAAGGTTTGTATGAATGGAAGGTTATGCCATTTGGTTTGTCTAATGCCCCTAGTACTTTCATGAGGCTGATGAATGAGGTTCTGAAGGAATTCATTGGTAAGTTTGTCATAGTGTATTTAGATGACATTCTGATTTTCAGTAACACCAGAGAAGAACATCTCAGGCATATAGATCTGGTTCTCAAGAGGCTACATGAAGAGAAGCTGATGATAAACTTGGACAAGTGTCTGTTCATGAAACAGGAGATCACATATTTAGGTTTTGTCATCTCTCAAGGAAAGCTACAGATGGATAAGGAGAAGGTGAGTGCCATATTGAATTGGCCAACTCCACAGACCATGAATGAAGTCAGAAGTTTCCATGGGTTAGCAACCTTCTACAGAAAGTTCATCAGAGGGTTCAGTCATATTTGTGCACCCATGCTGGATACCATCAAAGGAGGACAGAAGTGCAGGTTTGTTTGGACTCAAGGAGCAGATGATTCCTTTGAGGCATTGAAGAGGAAGGTGGCACAGCAGCCAGTCCTTGCACTTCCAGATTTCAACAAGATCTTTCAGGTAGAGTGTGATGCCAGTCACATGGCCATTGGAGCAGTACTCAGTCAAGAGGGTAGACCAATTGCATTTTTCAGTGAAAAACTCAATGATGCTAAGAAAAGGTATTCATCATATGATCTGGAAATGTATGCTTTAGTTCAGTCCCTTAAGAAATGGAGGCATTATCTGTTGCCAAAGGAGTTCATAGTTTTCACAGACAACCAGGCTTTGAGTTTCATCAACAGCCAGGAGAAGCTGAACCACAGACATATGAAGTGGGTAGAGACCTTACAGGCTTTCACTTTTACCTTGAAGCATAAGAAAGGGGTCAAAAACAAAGTTGCAGATGCCTTGAGCAGAAGAGTTCTCACCGTCAATCAGATTCAGTTAGAGAGTGTTGGTATTGATTCACTCAAGACCATGTATGAGTCTGATGCTGATTTTGGAGAAATATATCAGGTCTGTACTTCTTTTGGGGAGAAATACCATGCTGAGTTCTCTGAATTCCTGATCCAGGATGGATTGCTGTTCAAGGGTGGATAGTTGTGCATCCCAAGATGTTCTATGAGGTTGAATATATTCAAGGAGAAACATTGTGGAGCCATGGCAGGTCATTTTGGTTTAGACAAGACTCTTGATCTGGTCAGGAGGCATTATTTCTGGCCTAAGTTGCAGTCAGATGTCAGGAAATTTGTAGAAACCTGTGTAATTTGTCAGAAGGCTAAAGGCAGGTCAACTAATGCAGGGTTATATCAGCCCTTACCCATTTCCTCCAGACCATGGGAAAGTATCAGTATGGATTTTGTTTTAGGTTTGCCAAGGACCAGGAGAGGATTTGACAGTGTCTTTGTTGTAGTGGATAGGTTCAGTAAAATGGCACATTTCTTGCCATGCAAAACCACTGCAGATGCCTCATATATTGCAGATTTATTCTTCAGGGAAATTGTCAGAATTCATGGATTGCCTTTGAGCATAGTTTCAGACAGAGATGTAAAGTTTGTGGGTCACTTTTGGAGAACCCTATGGAGGAAGCTGGGAACCAATTTATCTTTTTCCTCTGCATATCATCCTCAAACGGATGGACAAACTGAGGTTGTGAACCGTTCCTTGGGGAATCTACTTAGATGCTTGACAAAACAGCATGGAGAGAAGTGGGACAATATTCTGTCTCAAGCTGAGTTTTCATATAATGATACTGTCAACAGGAGCACAGGAAAATCGCCTTTTCAGGTAGTGTATGGAATGCATCCCAGAGGTATTTTGGAGTTGCGAGATCTACCTACAGCAGATCCTGTTAGTGCTGATGGAGAAGCTTTTGCTGAAGCAATCAAAGAAGTTCATGATCAGGTTAAGACCCAACTCCAGCAAACCACTTTGAAATATAAGGAGTATGCTGACAAGAAGAAGAAGGATGTTCAATTTGCTGTTGGAGATTTGGTTTGGGTTCACTTGAAGAAAGATAGGCTTCCTAAGGGGAAGTATACTAAGCTCATGCCAAAGAAAGTTGGACCATGTCAGATTTTGCAAAAGCATGGACAAAATGCTTATGAGATCCAACTCCCACCTGATCTCGGTTTATCTCCTATCTTCAATGTATGTGATTTAACTCCATACAAGGCTAATCCAGATGCAGATCAGGATATTCTACAGGATACAGTTGCTGAAGACATTCCTCAACATGATCCCCCACAGATACAATAGATTTTGGACACTAGAGTGGTCAAACAGACCAGGAACAAGAAGTACTTGGAGTACCTCGTCTCTTGGAAGGGACAGCCGACTTCTGAAGCAGTATGGATGACTGCAGAACAGATACAGAAGCATGGTGCCGACCTTGATACTCTCATCTCAAGTGGACTTAAGATTTCTTCTTTTGGGGAGTATGGTGCAGGAGCACCCGCACATGATCAGGATATAGGTCCGCATGATGACATACATGATCAGGATATAGGATAGTTATCAGCATGATGACAGGGATAGTCTATTTTTAGTATGTTTGACTTTATCATGTAATAAGGTCCACTGGATCGATGCTATGTAATAGATCAGCATAGGAGTATGTGTAGGCAGTTAGAGATCGGGATAAGATAGTCTGAGTTGTCCTCTCTCCCAGCCGCTTGGAAGCTCCCAGCCGCTGGGAAGTGAAGTTCGTAGTACTCGAAGGATTTGTTATATATACCTTCGATCTGTTAGGGTTTAAGACATTGAATTCATATTGATAGTTCATATTGAGTTTGATAGGTGTTATGTTCAGGAGAGTAGTACTGGTGATATGCTATACTGGTGATCAGTCCAAATATTGTGAAGTAGAATTGTAAAAGCAGGACATTTGAATCTCAATTGAATAAGATCTCATCTTTTGCAGTATTTGTGTTGTTCAGTTGTACCTGTGCTGATTTCCTTTCTGTTTGCAAGTTAATGGGCACTTTCAACCCTTCCACCGGTTGATCCTGCAAATCGGTGGAATGGTCCTGTATCATAGTTTAGTTTGCATTTGTGTTTTCTGTTTCTGCATTGCATTGTTCAGGAGATCAGTTAGGAGCATGCTGTGAATCAGCCTAGCATCCTCATGTGCTAGGTCTAGAAGATAAGTTGTTAGATTTTGGTTTGAAGGTGATCCGGCCCAGTCGTCACATGATCTTTGTGAAATAGAGCGGTTCGGAGTGCTTACATGCAGTGGAAGGATACACAGGAGTCTGCATGTGCGTTTCCAGTCGGAGCGAGCCGCATCGTCATCTGCGAATGCATCGCCATCCGGATCGGGTCGTGAAATTATTGAAGTTTGCAAGTTGCAAGTGCATCAGGATGTTTTGAGTTGGATATATACTCAGTGTATATATCACAGTCAGGATCATCTCCCGGAGGAAGTTCATCATCCGCATATCGCTAGCTGATGCGGGTGTGAAAGTTAAGTTTTTTTGGCTAAGTGTCGAAGAGTTCATCAGGATGATGTGTGACGTCATCGTCATCAGGATATGACGTCATCGTCATCAGGATATTAAGAAATCCCTCAATGCGAGTTTATCCTGTTGTCGCTAAGTGGTAAGGTATCGGCGAAGGCAGGAAGTTGTATTAGCATCATCAGGAGGTTTCGAGGAGCCGGATGAACAATATCATGATGCTGTTGCTTGTATCGTCGGGCAGTGGAGCATCGAAGGCAAGTTGTTGAAGTGCAACGTCATCAGGATATTTGGAACAACCGGATATTTGGATATCCTGCTGACGAAGGTGATATTGAATATCATGATGATGCCGCTTGTATTTGGCACCCGATGAACAGTGCAACCGGAGGATGTTTGCGCCCGTTGATTATCATGATGATGATGATAGGCGACAAACGGAGGAGGTAAATAGTAGTCGATAGGAGGATATTTGCGATCATCCGAAATATGATGATGCTGTTGAAATGTGATGATGCTGTTGGTGTCTCTAGAAAATATGATGATGATGTTCAGCCGATAGACATTTTTATCAGGTTGTTTGTATTGTTGGCTACTCCTTCCTGTTAGGTTGCCTCCGTTGCGTCCCACTCTGCATCAAGTTATCTATAAAAAACTTTTTTTATCTTGTTTTAAGCATGCTAACATTAGTTTAGTGCTAAAATCCCAACATTGGTAAAACAACATCCAAATTCTAAAATTCTTGTATTTTCACCTGCAAATCCTGAATTCCTTCAAGAAATGGACCTTTTGGTTTCTCAAACACATAGTAAAACTCAGAAACAACATTAGTGATGAGAAATGTTAAATTTTTCATTTTTTTTGAAACATGTAGAGTGACTATGTGAATTCAATACTGAAACTCGCCCTATCTTAGCAAGACACCTAAAGGAGAATGACTTCACCAATAAAGATGAAATACAAATTTAAAGGAGTTATCCTGCCATCCAAGATAGTTACCAAGCTTGCTAATATAACTAACACAATTTCGAGACAAAGTGGGATTAGAGGAGTTTCACAAATGAATGAATGAGGATAACAAAGCAAATACAAGGGCACATGATTTAATAACAAGTGGTCTCATCCAAGCTATTGTTTTCCCCATGTTCGTTCAATCTATTGATTTATTCATGACTTGTGAAATCAGGAATATAGGACACAATGCAGTCTTGCAAATACAACCTTAGTATATTAAAGAGGTGTTAGATCTCCTAGTTAAGGAAGCATACATCAAGATCACTATGGACTTTTCTAGGGAATATTATGATAGCTATGTGGATAGATGTTCAAAAATTATAAAGAAAACTTGGTTCATTAAGCCAAAGCCATCATCCACTAGGCTTCCAAAGAAACTATTCAGAAGTGAATTTTGTGAGGAAGTCAATGATATAATCACATTATTGAGTAGGGTCACAGGGTAGGAAATGGCAAGAGAGTTCCAAACATGGATGTTTCAGTACATTGCTAAGATCCTTGCCGAAAAGGAGTTTATTAATTGGGCCACCTTGATTAGCAACACATTGCATGAACAATTGTGTAATGTCAATAAGCCAAAAGTTTTATATGACTTCATACCTGGTGTATGCATTATCCAGGAAGCAACAATTCGATGGACTCAAAACTAAGGGAGTCATGGGAATGAGGCAAAATAAAATATATGACTATTATCCATAGTTGGAGCTCAGATAAAGTGCCAAGTCCTTCATGCTAGAGCCAGTGATGCATTCATCTTCTATATCATCAAAATGTTGGAAAATGATGTTTCCAAGAGAATATCCTTTGAAGCTATGGATGTCCTGAAGAAGTGGGGAAACTAGTATATCCAATTTTCCACACACATACATAAGGGTTGGAGGTTTTGAAAGGGCGCCATACAAGATCCCTAGATATGTGAGTGATAAATTGATACTCTTAGAGCTATGTAGACAATTTGTGGAAGTACAAAAACATTACTTTGAAAGAAAGGTAATGGGAATTTCATTTCCCATTTCTATATAGGTGGGCACACTTGTTTAACAATTCAAGCTGCCAAAACTATGGAGTCTGAGATGGCATTAGTGAATTTGACCCCATATGAATCTAGGAGTTAATTCAATCCAAGGGCATGCATAGAATCGCTAAGGGATTCATATAAACATAGAGAAAGATTGGAAGAATTTCGGGAAAATTTTTCTAATGAGTTCAAAGTTGAAAAAAAAAGGCTACTTCTATTTGAATACATATCAAATGAAGATGTTTTAGGTGGCAACTATTCCATACAAAGTAAAAGATGATGGGAAAGTAGAAGATTCTTCATATGAATAAAAAAAGATTTCTACTAAACCACTCCCAAGGATCAATTGGAATATGAAGGAGTATAAAGATATAGAGGGAAGGATGAGGAAAGTTATTGAAAGGAGTTGAAAGTGGATGGAAGAACAAAAGAAGAAGCTCAAGGTCTCCTAAGAAGAAGGAAAAGGATAAAGGATAGGCATCAAAGGCATCCCTTAAAACTATAAACAAAAGGGAAGAAGAGGAAAAATAAGAAGAGAAAACTACAAAGATAAGGAGAAAGAAAACCAAATTCAAGTTTGTATCTTTAGGTGTAGCTCAACAACAAATAGTTCCACCTCAAGGCCTAAAAACTTCTTCTGTCCCTAGTTTTCCCTCCCACACTTCCCAAACTGAGCAAATTTAGGTGAATGTGCTCACTCTCCCTCTTTTCAAGAAGCCTTTCTATCAGCTTCAAACTCTCCCATCACTCCTCCTACCATCTCTCCTCCTCCCCCACTAGATTCTTCAACCGGTAATGTTCCTCCATTTGTGGAATCCCCAAGAGGATCTCCTATAAAATTATTGTCTAGTCCCCCAGGAGATCTCCCATTCCACCTCCTAATAGAACATCATCTCCTCCTCCCAAAGAGTAAGATAAACAACATCAACAAAAGGATAACACTCAACAAGAAGGGTTAACTACAACTAGAACACCTAAATAGTTTGACAAGATTCTTTAGAGGAGAAAGAGAGAGGTGAATCCTACTTTAGATGATCTTGCCCAATTAGTAGCCATGTTTCCAAATCCACCCCTTTGATGAAAGCCTAGGTAAGTCATCCATTATAACCGATGCTCAAGGAGTTAGGTAGGCTCAAATAATAACACCACTACCAAACATTCCTAAAGAAGACATGTAGCCTATAGAATTCATGGTAACCACAATTTCCCTTGGAAAGTAGTTTATGGAAGAAGTTAAACAAGTTGCAAAGTCATTGATTGATTTAATGATTCAACAGATAGACAAGGACAAGGTTATCAAGGAAGAACTGAAAGATAAAGGGTCATATCTTAAATCTTATATAGAGTACCTAGTGGGACAAGTAGATGCTTTAGAGGAAACTCCATTTTCATAGTTTGTGCATGCTATACCAGTTATTGGGGAATTGGGAAACATTGTCAAAGCAACAAAAGCATCAAATGTAAAGTTGTTGTCTTTAGGTCATAAAGTTATGGTAAACACTGCTAATGTGTGTGATAAAGTCACTAAGCAGAAAGATGTCATGCAAATGTTGGAGATAGAGATAGATGAAAGAACTAGGCGTAATTAAAAATATTTATCCTCAAGTAATGGCAATGGAAAAGG
Source organism: Cunninghamia lanceolata (assembly GCA_027924645.1). Classification (NCBI taxonomy): domain Eukaryota; kingdom Viridiplantae; phylum Streptophyta; class Pinopsida; order Cupressales; family Cupressaceae; genus Cunninghamia; species Cunninghamia lanceolata. Next base: position 1,517,889 of record BSBN01000022.1, read on the forward strand.
AGGACTTTTTAACCTTGGTGGATGAAGAAGTTTTAGATGGAACAAAACCCTATGTACATAGAAAATGGAAAGAAACATACACATTTCACTTGGAGGTTTTGATAAGTTGCAAGAGGAGATTTGAAGCAACTAACAACAAGGTCCTAGAAATGTTTGATGATATGCAAAGTTTTGTGGATGAAGTTGGGTGCTATTTGTATGATAATGATCATATTCTCAATTCAACACAAAGGGGTTAGTTTCAAGAAGTGATTCAGAAAGAGTCACCAAAGGAAGTAAATTTTAATATAGCCTCAATTACTCGACTTATGAGAATAAGGACTCTTGTGAGGAATTTGAGAAGAAACTAGTTGAATGTAAGAAAGTGCATGAGAAGCTGTTAGACTTCATTGAGGCTAATGCTAAGTTTGTATACTCATATGGTCCCGATCCCAATATTGTCAAAGTGGTACTAGATGATTTTGCTCGAAATTTGCAAAAAAAGTCTCAAAAGGATAGCTAAAGTGTGCACAAGTCACATGACACTCATCTACAAATCAAATTTTTTTATGGAATGTAATGAAAAGAAAGAAGATAAAATTGAAAGTCAAATTTATTTTGGTATTCTATTTGTAATTTTATCTCTTATGGTTTTTGGAGGGAATGATTATTCACCTTCCCATCCAATAAGCCTATATATTTGCAATTATAACACATTATGGAGGGTTGGAAACCTATTCTTTGAATAAAAGTACATATTTTGCTCCTTTTGGGGGATTTTTATTTCTTTTTATGATTTTCAATATCTAAACATGCTTTCTTTCACTACATACATTTAATTCATGGATTTGGTAAGCTTAGAATAGAATTTAAAGAACATTTTTTTAGTATTTTAAGCTATTGCACTTTTTTATTCAACCTACATTGCATGACGAGTGGTTGAATTAAACATGTGATGGTTCAACTCCCCATAGAAGATCACACCATTTTAAGTATTGGTTGCAAGAAATGAGTCATGCGAAGAGTGGTTTCAATTTGAACTTGTTGCTCCGCTAAATGGTGTATGGAGTGTTTGAAAGACAAGTTTAGATTCTCTAACCATTTTCTTCTCCCCCTCTCTTTTTGCACTTTTTTATATCATTGTTAGATTAGGATTAATATTAGGATTTTGTGATTATAAGTTTTCTTTACATATGAGGTAGAAAATACATGTATCTTTTTAGCTTCCATGGTTACATAATGCTAATTTTGTGATTCATATGCTTCTATGGCCAACTTTTTATTTAAAATTGAGGTTAGAACTAGTGGTGTAAAGTCCAAAAATTGCAAATTAATGTTAAAATCAATTTATATGTGTGAATTTAAATTTTATTAAGGATGCACACCCTTGATTATATCATTATAAACCCCATTGAATCACTAAATCATATTTATGACTTTTGGTATTCCCCCAAAGCCCCTTGAATGGGATTGCCAAACAATCACCTACTAAGGTATCCTAAGCAATTTAACACTCTGAAGACTCTTAAGGATATCAACCTTTCAATAAGGAAAACATTTGTTGTTCCAATGTGTTGGTGTGCCAAAACATGTGTCAACATAAAATATTTGCAACCTCTTGGATTCCTTTTATGTCATTTTCTCACGGCTTCAAAGCTTTAATAACAATAGTCATAGAATTTATTCAGATTTTGTCTTCATTGTCTCTTACATCTTCAAACTAGTTTTCATCTTCCATTACAAAGAGAGAGCCCATGGAAAGGAGAGAGAGTAGAAGATGAAAAGATAGCTCCCTGAGGACTCCATTGTTACAACACCATCCTCGCATGCCTTGGATCGTCAATATCCAAGTGTGATAATTATAAATAGCATTCACAATTTATTTAGATTATTTTTTTATTAATTTAGATTGTTAGAAATTATTTTAAGATAGCATAGGTTTAGTAAATACTTTACCTCAAACTTGTAATAGTCCCTTATATATTTTGGGTTTAGAGTAGAATTAGATTCATAAATTCATAGAGTAGATGTGAGTTTGAATTCATTTATTGCAAGCTACTATTTATAACAACATTGTCCCTCTTCTTAAAACTTTCCAAAGCATTACAAATCCATCCATGAAGACTATGATAAACCCAACATTCAACTTGCACAATCAAATAAGCAACCCAATAAATAAAAAACAATCATTTAAACACTAAAATTAGTAAAAAGTAATTCACATTCCACACAACAAATAGTGTTTTAATTCAAAAATCAAAGTAGAACTTAGTTCATTCAAAGATTGTTTCGCATGCACATATTTTTTTCATTCTATCACAATTAAATTATTAAAGGGGAAATAATTGTTAGTTTTAATTTTTTACATCACTTTTTCATAAATTGCTTGCATGAATTGCATATTTAAAAATAAAAAGCATGAGATAAAAAGTATGTTCATAGTATTGTTACTTGCATGTTAGTTTAATTAAGGAAATCATTTTTTAGCATTTTTACAACATTCACAAAACACTTGTAAAAATTAAAAAAAAAAATAAAGCATGGAAAAGGTAAAAAAGCAAAAACATTAGGACCTTTCACATTTGAGCTGAGGATATCCAAAACTTAATCTTGAATAATGTAGTGATCAAACTAAATGAAACAACTCAACATAAACAACCACATGCAAATTATCAACTTTCAAACACACTTGAACTTGCACACACACTAAGGCACTAGAGAAACCTTCAACCACACTTTCTTCACTCTTGACTCCACTTTGGCATTTAATGCTTGTATCTGTCCAAGAGTGAGGATAGATTGGGCAGAGGAAACTTAGAGTGAGATAAGGTAGTTATTACCACCTCTTGTAGCCACTAATATTATCAAACAAGAGTATCTTTAAAAAGAATCTAGCAAGAGAACAAACATGGATTGGCCATTGAATTCAAATACCTTGAAAGTCTTTTTGAACTAGAAACTATTCATGCAAGCATTGCCTTCAAAAATTCTCATCGAGAGCTCTAAACTCTATACATCAAAATGATTGTGCATAAAGCCAACACCACACCTTGAATCATAACAACACAACCATCCATAGGGGGTGTTTTCTTTGTGAAGAGGGCAATCCCATAGGAGTGATTATAAAGCAAGTCAATATCATTGCCATCCATCAAGTGTTGGAAAATGTGACTCAAATTTACTGGCTTGATCTTCTCCCTGCAGGTTATGTTTAAACTTCTTCATCAGCCTAACCCAAGTCACGGGGTTCTAAAGTTTTGTAACCTCCTGACCTCCCCTCTTATTCTTCCTTTGTTGAGATATCTCGGTCGTGGCTTAGTCACTTTGTTGTCGGCGAGTCGCGGGTTTTCATAACTTCATAACCTCCGACCAAGAGGTCTGAAAGTTTTGTTTTTAGCGACTCCGCGATTTTGAAAGTTTATCGGCTGGAGGTGGTTGTATCGTTGGGACAGTATCCCAAGTCTCTTCGATGAGCTGATGGTCTTGGTCAATGTAGTCCCTGCGGTGCCATTGGTGGGACCCAGTCTGTACCTCTGCGATAGTGCTGGGGATACCAAGTAGTGGTGACGTGGATGCCACGTGTGTCGGTAGTGGGGACCATGGTGGTACATGTAAAGTATATTGGTAAGACATCTTCATATCGATGGGAGGTGATATGCAGTCCCCCCGATATGACCGATATGTTTAACTTCGCAAGCTCGCAGGCTCCATGTTGGGGCTCGATCAATGTCGTGCTAGAGTACGCTATTGGCTGATAATTGAAGGATAAATGACTTGGCAGGTAATATGTTTGTCGAAGGGACAAAGGGAGTTCAGTGGGACAGGTTTAAGTGTCTCCCTGATACCTCGACGTAGACTTGGTGGTTAAACTGTATTGTGATCATTGTCTGTGGAAGTTGAACCGAACCGTTTATCTGGTAAGGGAGTTGTAATGACTGTTGAGAATGTATGTTAAAAGAACATTGAACATTCTGTAACAATGGTAACTGTTTGATTGGAAGAATGAGGTTGATCAGAGAAATGTTTGTCTACCAAATTGATTCTATGAATCGACACTTGTGAAAGCATAGGATCTGTAACTTTGTAATTTATGTTTTATTGTAATACAAGAGATCTTTGCTTTGGTGTGTGGGTTTTTCTACCGTAAGGGTTTTCCCACGTAAATTCTGGTGTTCAATTCTGTGTGATGTTTAATTGTCTATTCTGTTATTTATGAATGTGCTTCTTAAGTGAAATGTAATTGAAATTTAAATGAACTATCTGTATCTCTCTCCTATAAAATTGGTGTTAGGAAGGCATTTTCGTGCTTAGCTTTCCTTACAAGTGGTATCAGAGCCTGGCCAGTTGTGTTATCCTTGTGGGTGAGTCAGGTTTTTTCTGCTGATTTTGTTGAGTGGGAGTTTTGCAGGGAAATCTAGTTTGAAATCTTATTGTAGATTTAATAAGCACATCCGGAAGAATAGAGATTAAGAAGTTCAACGGTGGCAATTTTGAGTTGTGGAAACTCAAAATGGAAGATTTGCTCGTGGATCGAGAGTTATGGACTGTAGTGTCCTCTAACAAACCATCAGCAACCTCTCAAGATGATTGGGATGCAATGGACTGGAAGGCCAAGGGTCTGATCAGACTGTGCTTGGCTGATTTAGTTCTCCTGAATGTCCATGAAGAGAAGATTGTGAAAACTCTGTGGAAAAAGCTTGGTGACATTTATTAGGGAAAATCTCTGGTAAATAAGTTAATCCTGAGGAAGAAGTTGTACTCTTTGAATATGGAGGAAGGAGCATCTGTTGTAGATCATTTGAATACATTTAACATGATTATTGCGCAGTTGACATCTATTGGTGTGAAAATTGAAGATGAGGATTGTTGTATTCTCCTGTTGTGTTCTTTCCCTGACACATGGGATCACCTGGTAATGGATATTGGCAGTACAACAACCACTTTCAAGATGGAAGATGTGGTTGCTTCATTGCTGTCAGAAGAAATGTGGAGGAAATCTTCTAAGATGGCCAAGGAGGCCCTTGCTATTCGAGGTAGAACAAAGGAAAAAGGCAAGAAGAAAGACAAGAAGTCTAGATCCAAGTTAGAGGGGAGATCAAAGTCTCCTAGTAAAAACTCCAAGGTGAAATGCTGGAATTGTGGGTAGACTGGACATATCCAGAAAGAATGCAAAGAGGAGAAAAAGAAGAAGAAATTTTTTTTTCTGATGATGAATCTTCTCAGAGTGAAATAGATGCCTTCATTGCAGCCTTGGCGACTTAGGCATCGGATGATGTTTGGCTGATTGACTTAGGTGCGTCCTTTCACATAACATCTCATAGAGATTGGTTTTAAGTATGAAGAATACAAAGGTGGAAGGGTGTATCTGGGTGATGATTCTCACTTAGAAATTGTTGGCCATGGAAGAGTTAGAATTAAGTTTCCTGATGGAAGAATAAAAGGAATCAATGATGTAATGCATATACCAGGTCTGGCTCCAAATTTGATTTCTGTAAGTAAGTTGAATGATGTTGGCGTGCAAGTTTCTTTCTTGAATGGTAGCTGTAAAATGACTAGAGGCTCAATGGTGCTGGCCAAGGGTGAATGCATAGGCAATCTGTACAAGCTAGACGTATATGTTGTTCAATGTAACAGTGTCTCTGCAAAGTCAAACAAAGCTGCTAACGTAGGGAAGGAGAACGACGTTCCTCTAGGTGCGAATTCCTTGGAGGTGAAACTCCCAGCAGAGAAAACCATGTTGTGGCATCATAGACTCAGCCACATAGGGGAAAAAAGCTTAAAAGCCTTGAAAAACAAAAACTTGGTTGAAGGGCTTGATGATTGTAACCTTGAGTTTGATTTTTGCGAACATTGCATTTATGGAAAGCAACGCCGTGTTTCTTTTTACACTAGTCCTCATAAATCTTCTGGCATACTGGATTATGTTCACTTTGATGTATTTGGTCCAGTGAATGTTCCTTCATTATTGAAATCTAAATATTATGTTCGAGAAGGGCATTTGTATATTTTCTAAAAAGTACATCAGAAGTGTTCAGTCGGTTTAAGGAGTTTAAAACCTTGGTAGAAAATTAGACTGGTAGAAAAATTAAATGCTTGAGGACAGATAATGGTGGTGAATTTTGTTCTGTAGATTTTGAAAGGCATTGCCAAGATCATAGGATTAAAAGGTATACGCTGGGGCAACTAGCTACACTGTGGCATCAAAAATTGTATCATATCTTCAACAATTCTTTGAAGCAACGCTATAAACTGTATTGCATCAAAGAGGGGCAAAATGTAGACACCCTAAAATGACCAAGTCATTGCACTACTTGTATTTCATCGAATCTGTCTAAATCGCCTGCATTTCAACATTAATTGAATAAAATCTAATTATTTAATTAATTTCACCAAAATCATCAAATTCTTCTAAGTCTCCTAAATTCAACATTAATTAAATAAATCTGCTTTATTTAATTAATTGTCAGTAATTCAACTTTATTCTTCCAAAATTAAATAATTTTTATTATTTAATTAAATCATTATCCTCTTTCAAATTTCAAGTCTCCATTAATTAAATAAATCCAATTATTTAATCAACTCATCCAATTCTATCTTATCTACAATTAAATAATTTTACATTATTTAATTAAATCACTTGTTCTTCTAAATTTAAATAAATCATGCAAATTTATTTAAATTGTCTCATTCCTCTAAAAATAAATAAAATCAAATATTTTATTTATAATCTTTTGTTCCTCTCTTATGCACAATTAAATAAATACATTTATTTATTTAATTTCAAATATCTTCCAATTTCTCTTAAAATATCTTGTTAACTCATGTGCACAATCAGTCTTATTTTTAGAACTCTAAAAAAGACAAAATTACAAGTTGAGTTATCTATTCAATCAATCTTATTTTTATCATATTTTACTAAAAATATCCTTATGGATTGACACATGTCGTGTGCACATTCAGCATGGTTATTTGATTTATCTCCTCCCTTGATTCTTCTAAATTATCTGGACCGTTGATCGATCTCTATTGAAACCTATATAAACCCCCCTCATCTCCTTCATATGTCCTCTTCGATCACTTATTCTCAGGCATACTTTAACAGTGCTTTAAGCATACATCGCATCGATTGAGCACCTTTACGATCTTTTGACATTGATCTTTGAGCACTTTGAGCACTTTACTTGCTTGTTGCAAACATGGTTTCGTAGCACTATTGAGCAATCCACACTTTAACAAAGGGAACAATACAAATCTGGGTAAAAGCTTTCTTATTTCATTGATTTATTGATAATGGCTTTTATTTAGATTATATCTCTTTATGTTATGGGCTTTTGATTTGTTTGTTTTGATTTTATCATTTAAACATAATTGATTTTTCCTCATACACATTCTGGCACGCCCAGTGGGACCCACTAATCCCTCTTTTTCTTTGAGAAATTAATTTTTTTAAGTACAGTACGGAACAGTGCAAAAGACATAGAAAAGTGCTTTTGGCAATATCTTAAAGTGCTTCTGGAGGCACAGTACAATGCCCTCGGGCGATACTGCAGTGCTCCCGGTAGCACAGTAGTGCGCTTTTGGTGAAACAGTCCAGCGCTATTGGTAGTATCGTAAAGCGTGTTTGGCAAAATAGGTTTTTCTGATCTTGTTTGGTGATTTTGTAGGGTTTTTTTTTTTTACTCACATACCTATCATTAATTTGACTAACAAGCTGGTTTATTTGTCTTTCAATTGTCTTTTATACATCCTAAGATGAGGTATTTAGGAGTATTTGCAATTTTTTGAGTTAACATATCTATTGGCAGCATTCTTTGAATTGTTCTTGATCCCAGGTTATAGATCTATCAGTTATTACATCCCAGATCTACAAAGCAAACATGAAATTATCTTTTAACCTAACCTTTTTGACAAAATACAACTTTTTCTAGATCTGAGACAGTAAAGCGCTATTGGTAGCATAAGACGATGCTTTTGGTAGCACAGTATATCACTTTAGGATCTTCTTCAGTGCTTCTGGTAATACAGTGCACCGCCTCTGGTTTGGAGCATTGTGCTTTTAGTAATACAGTATAGGGCTATCAGTTTCACAGTAGGTCATGGTCGGTAAGACAATAACTTGCTTTTGGTCAATTTGATTTATTTTTGCTAACTTGTGAGTTTTGGTGGAACTAATTGACTTGTTGTAGCTTCTTATCACTCACACAGAGCAAATAGGTTTTTCTAACATGTTCATACAGGATGAGCATTGAAGAAATCTTGATTCATTACACTAAGTCTTAGAAACATATTGCCTTCTTAAGGGATAATTGAACAAATCACTTTTTGGCAATCTAAGTCTTCGGAACATATTGCTTTCTTAAAGGACAATGAACATGTATGTGAAAACACCTCAATTTTCTAAGGGACAATGGACATGAATGCCAAACACTTCAATTTCATAAGGGACAATTGACAACTACAATCATGTGTGTGCCTAATTTAATTGCACCTTATTTTTCTTATAACTGGACAATTGAACCTTTGTTTGATGTGCTTGCTCTTACATTTCAGTAATTCCTTTAGAAGGGCCTGCTTTTGGATTGTGCTTCATCCCAAAGGGATGACCCTAAGCAAAGTTTTCCTTTGAACCGCTATATAGGAGGGATAAGGCAAAAGCCAAGTCCTAACCGACGTCAGCCTTACCTTGTGGTGCCAAACTGAAAAGAGGTGTACTAGCTCTTTGTGGAAACAATTTTCACATCGAGCAAAGTGTTTGACACTCTTAGTAGGATTGGTTAAAGCTTTTAGTAGCTTGTCGCATTGCTTATAAGGCGTTGGTCCCTCAAAGTTACTAAGAACCATTCTAGATAGTGACTACTCGATCTACCTCCGAACGTTGCGGTAATCATTAGTGCAAGGGGAATCGACTTAAGCCCTTAAGATACTCACCATTGGCTCCCTTGAGAAGAGATAGTACTCCCTCGGCCATAAATCCCTTGTGACCTACTTGAGCTTTCCGAGGGGAGGGTGAGATATCCCTACCTATCGTCTCTCTCAAAGATACAAAATGTCTGACACCTTTATGGAATGACATTTTTATCGACGGAGTATTAAGCTATGAGCTGATCTACTGCAATGAAACCTTGTCTCTAGGGATAAAAAGTGCTTGATATTGATTGCAATTGTCTTATACCTATGGAAACATTGGGCTTTTTTTGAGCCTTGAACATACACTATCTGTTGTGTCAGTCCCTTTTTGCCAACTTTGTTTGTTGTGTTTTCTCTTGCCAAAGCAAATCCAATCAGAAACAACCAAATCTATCAAAATTTGCCCTTTTAAAAGCATCAGACACTACTTTAGCACCTCTGGTGTTACAGTAGCTCGCCTTTGGTAGTACACTAGCTTGCCTTTGGTATAACAGTACCTCACCTTTGACAACCCTACTTCAGTGCCCTTGGTGTAGCAGTAGCTCACTTTTTGTCACAATACCTCACCTTTGGTATAGCAGTACCTCGCCTTTGGTAGCTCAATCCATCACCTTTGGTATTACAGTAGCTCATGTTTGGTAGCATAGTCTTGCGCCTTTGGTCAAACAGTACAGTGCCTTTTTATCTAGTCAACTGTGCATCAAATTTTGTCTTTTCCAAAAAACAAGCAGAATCCCAGCTTTTGTCCTAGTGTATTCCATGGTAACCTCTAGACTCCAACAAACTATGAAGTCCAAGCAATTTATCCCTAGGAAGCGTAAATTGCCTCCTCACACACCTCAATCAGGCTGAGCCAACATTACTCCTAGGGTCACTCCTAGGACACCCGCGGAAAGATCTACCAACTCTCCAAACATGTTGCAGCTTGACCAACCAAGCAATCCTCAAGAAGGTAGGGTCCCTTTGGTAAGTACACCTCACTATACCACCGGCATGCCTCCGGATTTTGTTCCACAAGGTTATACTATTGATCAAGTCCCATCTCAAGAAGGTAGGGTCCCTTTGGTAAGTACACCTCACTACACCACTGGCATGCCTCAGGATTTTATTCCATAAGGTTATACTGCAGATCAAGCCCCATCTCAAGAAGAGCGACACTTTGAAATAGGTCAATCCTCTCAAGAAAATGGGCAAGATCTTGACGAATTCATACAAGATCCTAGAGTCATGGCCGCCTTTGACAAAATCCTTAGTGAGAACCAAGATCATTTTTTTCGCTTGCTTGCAGAGAAAGGAGCCAAATTACCTCAAGATTTTGATTTATCCAATCTCAAGGACACAAACAACACCCAAAGCGCCATACAGGCAGTCCAAACTATGTCAACAGTGACCACACCCTTACCCTAACAAAGCTCACAAGGGAGAACGATTGCACAATATGAGAATCCCCTTTATCAAAACCCAACAGGAAAGAGGGCCGTATCACCACTTCTGACTCCTATGGAGATCTACAAAAATCAACAAGAGACTCTCCAACGTCAAGAGGAGCTAGCTAAACAAGCCACCATAGCTCAATCAAGCATACAACAAACTCCTAAAGTGTCCACACCAATTGCAAGTGGAATTTTGGTTACCCCATCGTGGATAGGTTTCCCATCAAATTACAATCCGGGGAACAACTATGTAGCCATGCAACAAGGGTCTCAACAAGCACCACCTCCTATATCATCAAACCTTCATATCTCTCAACCAACTAGGGTCATGCAATCCCAATCACAACATTCTTCTACGCTCATCCTCAATCAAACCCAACCATCGTAAAACACATCTACTTATGTCCCTCCACCACTACGATCATCAGCGCTAAACTTTTTCAACACCTTGCCTGTCCACCCTCAACATTCCCAACATCAAGTTTCCCAAAGCTATGTGCCACAATCGCAACCTAAACCAAACTTTATCTTTCCCCCACCAAACTCTTTTCTTCAACCATCACAAAGCCTACATTCTTACCTAGCGCCACCCCCACCTCCTCTAAATCAAAGCATCCAATTCCAACCCAATCTAAACCCAACATACAACACATATGACCCCAACCAATCATACGACCCTTATAACACTAGTGTCCATGGATTACACTACAATCTTCCGTATGGGCAACAACAACCACTTCTAGGACAACAGGAGATGTTTCCAACCCCTCCCATGACTATGGAGCTAAAACTTGTGGAGGTTCAACAACTATCTGATCTTATGTTTGGCCACACCAAGAAAACCTTCTCTTTGGAAGAAGTGTGTCCTTATCCTTTCGATCGGTCATTACCCATGATCCCTTTTCCTCAAAATTTCACTATTCCCAAATTTGATAAATACAAAGGAAAAGTTGACCCAAAAGACCATCTCAGGGAATTCTATCTTGCTTGCTTCGAGGTCTCACATAATGACACATATCTTATGCGTCTCTTTCCTCACAGTCTTGGAGGTCAAGCTATAGAATGGTTCTCACACTTACCTATGAGTATCAAGTCTTTTAACAAGCTAGCAGAGAAATTTGCCACCCATTTCTCCTACAACACAGAGCATGAGATCTCCATGACCGATCTATGCAACAACAAGTAGAAAAATAGAGAAACTTTCATTTCTTTCCTTCAGCGATGGAGACAAATGGCTAGCAAATTCCCATTCAAGATACCCGAAAAATAGCTTGTTAGCATATTTGTGCAGAACCTAAACCAAGAGTTAGGTTTTCTTTTGCAAATTCTTAGTGCTACAACCTTCAATGAAATTAAGTATAAGGGAATCAACATCGAAAAGGCCCTCATTGCTAAAGGTGTGGTCAAAATCTTCAAAGAAATGAAAGACAATGCTCCTCATCAACAGACAAATGATAAACCAAAGTTTTGGAACAAAAATAAAAATGTGGTCAACTGTGGGGTGGTTAATTCTGAACATGTCCAAACATTGCAAACACCGCTGCAGCTTTCCAAACCGAGTCAAAATCCACCTCAACAACAGCAACAACAGAGGCAACCATATCAAAACCAATAGCAATGACAACAAGAGCGGCCACAACAAGATTACCCTCCACGGCGTCAATTCACTCCCTTGGGAGAGCCCATCGAGTCGGTCCTACACAAGCTTTTACACAAAGGCCTCATCACCTTACCCGATGCTCCTCCGTATGGCGAACCAGTTTACAAAATAGTACGGTACAAAGAAAATGAATACTGTGAACTCCATAGGAGCAAAGGGCACAGAACTGTATAGTGCATGAAACTCAAGCACCTAATCCAAAATCTCATCGAGGGCAACCAAATCTCTCTTGAAGACGATCCACCAGCTCAACACACTAATAAAGACCTCAACATGTACAAGGAACCATTCCCTCACCATGGTCCACCTCCTCCTAAGGATAAAGGTAAAGGTGTCAATCATGCTTCCACTTCCTTTGACTCCATTGTGGGTCATTTTGAAGAGAGTCAAGTGTCCACCCTCACAATCAAAGGCAAATCTATGGATTACGCTATTACAACCCGTCGTGGTCGTGTCACCATTCGTGGTCCTACACCCAGTCTCCCAACTCAATCTGATTATAATCTTGTCAAACATTTAGGGAAGATTCCAGCACAAATATCTATCTTAGACCTTCTACGGTCATCACCTGCACATAAAGTGGTGCTAGAAAAATCCCTCCAAGAGTCTTCGGTCCCTAACAACATAGCGGTCATGGATTTCCAAGCTATAGTAGGTAACATTACCTCACCTTACAATGTGGTCTTCACTGAAAAGGACCTCCCATCCCATGATTTGTGTCGTAATGATGCCCTTCATATTGAGGTTCTCATCCATAAGCGCAAAATCAAACGCATACTCATAGATGGTGGTGCTGGTCTCAACATCTGTTCTTTAAAGTTACTTAAGCAATTGGGATACTCTGAGGATCATGTCAACACTGATCAAAGTATTACAATCAAAGGGTATGATGATGTTGAATGCCGTTCAGAAGGTGTTATCCACTTGCCTATACAACTAGGCCCTGTCATGCTTGAAACCAGGTGCCAAGTCCTGGACATTGAGCTGCCTTAGAACATTATCCTAGGCCGCCCATGGATCCATGCAATGAAAGCTGTTCATTCAATGTACCATCAATCTCTAAAGTTCCCATTCAATGGTACAAAGATAACTATCCCAGGAGACCCCAATCCTTTTGAATTCTGTCATGTCTTGCAAGGTAGTTATAAGAATTGCAACCAAGTGCCTCAAAATGACAAAGCCCTTGAATCCCCACTATATGTTGATCCTGAAAATTTGACACAAGCCTCTACAAGTGAACCTAATCCTCTTCCTAAAATCAAAGCTCACATTCGTGATATAGGCTTTGGAACCTATGATATCTCAAAATCTTGTTGTGTAGGGTGGATGCCTTTATCCCCTAAATCTTACGGCCAACCGCCCATTGCCAAAGCAACTAAAAAAGTAGCTATTCCTCCCCTAGCATCTTTAACCCAATTCCAACAAGGAAAATTATTGGAAGAAGAAACTATTGAGGACATTTCTTATTGGCTCTATAAGGAGAAAGAACCAATCACAATACCATTCAAGCAATATGGCAATGGCTTAAGAATAGTCAAAAACATGGGCTATAAAGGCAAAGGTGGCCTTGGGAAACAGAATCAAGGAACAATGGAGCCCATTAGTGTGACAAAGAAACTAGACAAGAAGGGGTTAGGGTTTGGTAAGAAGGTACCACCCGCCTTGGACATCGAGGGTATACTCGACAAGGTGGCTGAAACTTCTCTTATAGATTCGACGTCTAATGAGGATACCATCGATGACTCTTTCCTCCATATGACTAAACTATTCACCAAATCCTCCATATTCATGCTATCATCCGTATCCCTAACATCCACCACAAACACCCAGAAAGTAACACTTGTCTACCCTAAACTTATCGATTGGGACCAACAAGGGTCCCCTATTATAGATGTATTTCAGAATGATGAAGCTATAGATGAGTTCATGGGACTTCAGGAAGGTATCCCTCTGGGTGATCATAAAGCAAGTTTTGTAATGGAACTAGAGTCAACAACTTATTTTGGTGAGAATGCCAAATCCTCTAGTCGCAAAAGTGAAAATAAAGAAAGATCTCTAGGTGAAAACCACATTGTGGCACCTCCCGATCACAAAATAGTAAAAACAAAAGATGTATCCAAAGGTGAAAACCCAACTGTGGCACCTGAGGATGGAGGATTTAACCTTCCCCTACCATCTAAGTATCAAGAGAAGTCAGCTCTCCTGGTGGAAGATTCTACAGAGATAAACCTTGGCACAAAGCAAAATCCAAAGACCACATTCCTGGCAGCATCATTATCAAAAACAGAGCACAGGAATCTTAACACATTCTTCTTACAGTGAACCATCAACTTCACATGGACCTATGCGGATATGCCGGGGTTAGACTCTAAGCTAGTGGTTCACTATCTCACTGTTGATCCAATAGTTAAACCAGTCAAGCAAAAGCTGAGAAAGATGCACCCACAGATAGCTCTCTTGGTAAAAGTGGAAATATAGAAGTTGTTAGATGCAAAGTTTATCTGAACTATTGACTATTCAAATTGGGTCTCAAACATTGTACCTGTGTCTAAACCCAATGGGCACATCCACATGTGTAATGATTTTAGAGATCTTAACAAAGCATGTCCCAAGGATGACTTTCCATTACCAAACATTGATATTATAGTAGACTTGATAGAAGGTCACGAAATGCTTTCTCTCATGGATGGATTCTCAGAATACAATCAAATAAGGATAGCAGAAGAAGATCAACATAAAACAACTTTTACGTGTCCTTGGGGTAATTATTGTTGGCGTGTCATGCCGTTTGGTCTAAAGAATGCAGGAGCAACTTATCAAAGAGCAATGACAGTGATATTACACGATCTCTTTCATCATATCATGGAGGACTATGTGGATGACATACTAGCTAAATCTTCTAGGGCAGATCACATACAAGTTCTAGGACAGATCTTTGATAGGCTTGAGAAATACCAAGTACGCCTCAATCCAAAGAAGTGTGTCTTCGGTGTAACATTAGGGAAGCTGTTGGGATACATTTGTTGGGAATTAAGGTGTCTCAACCTTTGCAGATTCCTAATGTTGTATTTATTTTTCCCATGTTGAGTTAGCATAGTCAGCACCTTGTGTATATGCAGCAGGACAAATTTTGGTGACTTTGGCAGCCACGGTTTCCCCCTTGAATAATTAACATGGGTTTGGGGGCAGCACCCCCAAGACAGGTGAGCATCTTTGCACGAGAGAAAGGCATCTTTGGGAGGTCAAGGGAGGTTATGACATGTACGAGGAATATGATATTTTTTAGTCAGTGTATGACAGATTCTCTGACAGCTGTAAGGTGCGTAAGAGCATCTGTTGTAACCTATCTTGGGACCAGGCGCCCACTTCGGGATGGAATGTTGGACAAGTGTCCTTAGGCATGGGTTTTGGGGCATGAGTCCAAGATGGACGCCCATCTCTAGAAGGTTCCATATTTGCCTTGTAAACTCTATATAAACAGGTGCTTGGATGGGAGATAGACAACTTTGGTACAAGTACTGTTATGCTGCCGGAATATCTCCAGATTTGACATTTAAAGACTCCTGAAAGAGCATTGGCTCTGAAACTGTATTGTAATCTGTTATTGTTTACTGTAATACATTTGAGCTATGTTTTGGAGTGTGGGGTTTTTCACCTGTAAGGGTTTTCCCCACATATATCTTGTCTCTCTCTCTTCTGTCTACTTTCTGTGTGTATGTGTATTGCTGCTATATCTCTGTTAGATGTTCTATGTTCTGTAGTTGTAAGAATTAAATTGAATTTGCATACATCTCTCCTCATTAGATTAGTGTAGGAAGCAATTTCTACACACTGAGCTTCCTTTCAATATTATATCTCGTAGAGACATCAAAGTAGATCCTACAAAAGTTAAGGCTATAGTGGAGATGCCTCCACCAAAGAACCTCAAAGCATTAAGGAGCCTTTAGGGAAGGTTGCAGTCCATTAGGTGTTTCATCTAATAGCTAGCAGATAAATGTCAACTATTTCAACACTTGCTCCAAAAGGATGTCTAATTTCAATGGGACGATAAGTGTCAAGTAGCATTTGATTAGCTCAAAGAGTATCTAGCTACACCTCCTATACTAGTTCCACCAATTGCTGATAAACCTTTGATATTATACATCTCAACTACAACTTCGACCCTAGGGGCCTTGCTAGCACAACATGATGAGTCAGGAAAAGAGCATGCAATCTATTATATCAGTCGAACCTTGGTGGGATATGAACTCAATTATTCACCGATGGAAAGAGCTTGTTTAGCAGTAGTGTTTGCTTCCCAAAAGTTGCAGCATTACATGCTAAACCAACACACAAATATTATAGCCAAAATTGATCCCTTGAAGTATCTACTAGCGAAAGTAGCTCTCATAGGCAGACTAGCTAAATGGGTCATGATCTTTAGTGAGTTTGACATTGAGTATGTGGATCGCAAAGCAATCAAAGGACAAGCCCTAGCAGATCAACTAGCAGAAGCACCCATGACAGATACACACCCTATGGTAACAGACTTTTCGGATGAGAATCTCTTCACTCTTTCCAACTCAATAATGTGGAAGTTGTATTTTGATGGTTCCTACACACAACATGGATCAGGGGCTGACTTCTTATTTATCACACCTTAAAATGACTATATTCCTAAGTCATATTAGTTTGCATTCCCTTGCACCAACAACATAGCTGAGTATGAAGCACTCCTCATAGGTCTCAATACAACAGTTCAATGGGACATCCTAGAATTATAGGTGTATGGAGACTCACAACTAGTCATTCGACAAATCACAGATGAGTACCAAACAAAAGATGAAAAGTTGGTCCCCTACAAGCAACTAGTGGATGCCTACAAACCACATTTTTCTAGCATCACATTTGAGCAAATTCCAAGAGAGCATAACAAAGCTGCAGATTCTATGGCTTCTATAGGGTCACTCATTGGCATGCCTGCAAATACACAGAAATGTGAATTCTTGATCAAGCAGTTGTTGATACCAGCCGTCGACGTTCCAGTTACTGAAATCATCTATGAACTTGTTGGTCCCAATTCCCCATGGTACGAAGATATCTATGAATACCTTAAAAATAGTGCCTTTCCCTCTGACCTATCATCCACCCAATGCAAAACCTTTATCCGTCGATCCTCCCGTTACACCATTCTGGGTGATACACTATATCACCGGAGTCTCGATGGTATCCTCTTACGATGTCTTAATGCGGAAGAAGCTGAAGCTACCTTACGAGACATACATGAAGGTGTTTATGGCACACATTCTACCGGTCCTAATCTCGTTAAGAAGATACTCAGAATAGGTTACTACTGGCCTACAATAGAACAAGATGCTGCATAGTTTGCTAAGAAGTGTCTACAATGCCAGTAGCATGGAGATTTGATTCACGCACCAGCTAATGAATTACAACCTGTGACAACTCCATGGCCTTTTTCTCAATGGGGTCTCAACCTTGTAGGACAAATCCACCCATCCTCATCCAATGGCCATAAATTCATTATTACCGCCACTAAGTATTTCACGAAGTGGGTTGAAGCCATTCCCATGACCTATATCACTGGTAAGCAAATAGCCAAGTTTATCCTAAACTACTTTGTTTGCCAGTATGGTATTCCCCAAGCCATTGTCACTGATAATGGGAGACCATTCAAGAACCAAGATGTCTGTGCCTTGTGCACACAATACAATATCCAGCATCGCTTTTCAACTCCCTACTATCCGCAGAGTAACGGCCAAGCTAAGGCTTCCAATAAAACCATTCTTAAGATCCTCAAGAAAATGGTCAATGAAGCTGGTCGTGATTGGCACTTGCAACTCAATCCCGCCCTATGGGCCTACCACACTAGTATCAGAACATCAACTGGTGCCACACCATATGCCTTAGTCTAGGGCTCTGAAGCCATCCTACCTATAGAGGTTGAGATCCCATCCCTAAAAGTATCCATGCAGACCCTGATCGGCGGAGAGGAGTATCGTACTTCCAGATTAGCTGAGCTAGAACTATTAGATGAAAGGTGCCTTGCCGTGCTTAATCATCTCCATGTCTATCAAAACTGCCTTCGGCATAATTACAACAAAAAGATCAAAGAAAGATGGTTTCAAGTTGGTGATCTTGTACTGAAAGAGAATCAGAGAAATCAAACAGACCGAGAAAAGAAGAGTAAGTTTGAGCCTAATTGGCTAGGTCCCTTTATTGTCATAGCAACATATGGATTATGAGCTTATACTTTAGCTACACCTGACGACATTCCTCTAGATGAGCCACTTAACAGTGTTCATCTCAAGAAGTTTTATGACTGATCCTCAGAATATTCCAAAAAAAATCCCAAAAAATTCATCCTCTAGTGAAAACCTGGCAAACATGTGCCTTGGATAAGTACCATAGTGAAAACATGGCAAACAGGCGCTATGTGTAGAGTCAGCATCCATCGTCTATCGAGTCCTGTTCATTCCATGTCCATTTCACAATGCACTTCATCCATCCATAATAAAACCATTGACCTTGTTTTCATTTCCATCTCCCTATCTAGTATAGCTTGGAAATTTGTCAATGTCCACTGTCGTCATCCTATGTCTAGATCTGTGTCAACAGTTAGCTTTGTCTTGTCCTAGGTCAAGCTTTCTATGTCTTCTTCATCAATCATGCATGCGAATTCCTCTACTGGAATGGGGGCAATTCCTTCCTTAACCTAGGTCTAGGAGTGGTTCCTTGTTCGTGGTTCACAACACGCTCTTCAACCTTTTCTCCTTTAAACAGATAACACTCTTTAGCGGACACATCACTCCTACGATAAGGCTGTTATCTTCCCAATGCATTTCCTACATCATCACATCAACCAGAACTACATATTATCTCATTTCAATCTTAAGGTACCTTGATCCCATGGATATGGGTATGTAGGCAGTCTGGAATATGAAGGAAGTTTCCAGTACTCAGGTACATAAGATCTCATCATTTCCTCTACCCAAGCTCAAACACCTTGACCCATCTCATCACTCTATCCAGAACTACATATTATCATTTTTCATCTTTCATCATAATGTGCCTTGATCCTGTGGATACAGGGTATGTAGGCAGTCTAGAATACAAAGGATGTATCCAGTACTTAGGCACATACCATTCATCATTCTCCACTCGTCTCAACCCATTAGCATGTCATCTTTCTAGTCTTCCGTTTGTCAAAATCCATTCGACTCAACTTGACTAACTCAAGCAACAAGCTAGCACATCCTTTCAAAGCAAAAGTCCTTAGCAAACCTGTAGCAAAGAGGCCTTCTTCCAGAGTCATCTACTGTCCTACGTATCGATTGCCAACATTAGTTAAATCTATCTTAACCAAAGCACCAGATCAACAAACTTGTCTTCTGTAGAATGTTCCATTGTCGAGACCAACACACGCGTCTCCTGCAACATGTAGCATCTCCTACAGCAAGGCATTGTCTTTTTTAGGTAGATAGCCCCCTTTAACGGACACAGAGTTCCTACGATAAGTCTGTTATCTCTCCTATCCAATCTATCCTGAGCAACCTCTTTGGCAAGAGAATATGTTGGCTGTATGTTTACTTTGTAAGTCAGTCAATTTGCTTTATGGTTTATTTTTTGTTCCTTAATCCATTACCTATTCAAGGCTACCTTGATTTATCTATAATCTTGGTATGTTGCGATGTAGTACAGAATGGGGGCATAGTCGTTGCTTTTGTGTGCCATGTTTGAGGAATGATCTTTAGCATCTTTCTTGGCAGCATAGTTATCTTGTGTGTGTTACGACCTAGCATCTTACATATTAATATTCTTCTTGCATTTACATGTATTGAAGTTTGTTTTATGTTCAAGACTATGGCTCATTCACATGTACAACAAGGTTATATTATGTCTAAGGGATCTAAGCTCAAACCACTTGCTTGCAGAGTCAACGTCCATGCACTCGGATATTACAGCACCTTGGTCTTTCATACCTTGGTGGAAAACTATCCACGTGCTATATCAAAAATAAGGATTGCTCTTTATATACAAATGTGAAACCAATGCAACAAGCTCATCATTTACCCATCCATTTACCCATAGCCTTATATCGTTTCAAAAGCAAAGATCAATCAACAATCTCTCTTCCATCCCCGCTTTTCTTCTCGTTGGTGCATATCTGCAAAACCGACATGTTAGATATCGCAAGTCATAACATCTATATCATCATACATCTATAAGCATCATGTCATCATATGTCATACATATATAAGCATCATATAAGCAATATACATCATCACATAAATCCATAATCATACATACATATCATCCAATCCATGTCATCAGGAAGTGCATACACGAAAGCATGAACATCAGTGAACACAATATGTCGTCATATATATATAGCTCATGTGGACGTCGTCAAAATACAAAATGTCAGTGTCTACAACCATAGTCCATATGTATACATCAATAAAGTACATCAAGGCTATCAAGAGCCCTCAAAATATACATCAGATACATGCAGGCATCAGTCCAAATATACAAGTGTCCATCATAATACAAAAATGATACAAAAGTGATACAATGTACAAATGTACATGCTCTAGTGGGTAGATCTGCCCTCCTACTGTGGCCCCTGTCCTCCACCTGTGCTTGGTGCAGGTCCCCCTGATGGTCCTCCTCCCCCTACTGGTCCTCCTCCTGGTAGCACGAAGGGTCCTCTAACTGAGGACAATGACTGCCCTGTCCTACGAGACCCGGACACTCCAGATCTACTCCTCTCTCTGTAACTAGGTGCCTGCTGAGCTGCTGGCAGCACACTGACATAGAGACCCTTGTAGTACTCAGTCTCTCTGCCTACTGACACTATCTCTCCCTGCACCCAGACGAGCTCATTGTATAATGTCCTCTGATCGGCACCTAGTGCACGGCGTGTCTTATCTCTCTCCCACGTCACTCTCTGTAGTGTGGCCTCTACTGTCAGCTATAGCTGTGTCTCTGCATCTCTCTCCTTGATCGCCTGGGCTAACTGCCCATCATCCACTGCTGGGGCAGCCGGCGCCGATGCCTGTGCCTGGGCCTGTACCAGGGCTGCCTATGCCATTTTGGCTATATGTGTCTATACCTGTGCTAGGGCCTCAGCTTGTCTCACCTCTGCCCTCGCTGCATCCCTATCTCTCCTAACCTGCACCATCCAGAGCTCTAATCGGGTCCTCCAGGCTATCTCCTCCTGTAGTAGCCGTTCGGCCCATTGTAAATTGGTCTCTACAACTGGATCCTCTACCTCAGCCATCTCCACATTTGCCTGTGAGCCCCTGGCCTCTCCACCTACCTGCTGTCGGGCCTCCCTAGTCTGTCACCTCATCCTTGCCTCTACACCTAGGACTAATACCTCCCCCATTGCCCCTGCCACACCCGGTGTAGTCAGTCTCACTGGCCTGTGTGTCTGCCAATACCTGTCATACTCTGGCAGTGTCCCTAGATCTGCCAATCCTGAATCCCAATCCCATCTCACTAGGACAAGTCCTCCTACCTCTGCCAAGGCTGTAGTCACTAGAATCTCGGCATCCCAGTCCCCCATCTCCCTCCATGTCCTTGCATGGGTCACCTCTCCAACTGGCAATCCCTGTGGTAGTCTGAACTGTCTGAGTACCTGCTTTGGCAAGTATCTCTCAATTGTGTATGTCCGCCTCCCGAATAAATATCGAGCCTATCGACAGTACATCGCTGCTCATGCTCATCCTCCCACTCCTCACACAGTAACCACGGCCTCCAAACAAATAGGTCCATCTCATCAATCTGTCGCCTCCAGTGGCTAACAGATCCAAGCCTCCTGTGTGTGATAACTCCCTCATATAAGAATGCATAAGGCTCCCCCCTCTCTCGACGGCACTGTGCCATGGGTCTAATCACTGGGGTGTGCTCCCACGCCCACACCTGTAGTAGAGTAACCCATGCTAAGAGATTCTGGCCTCTCCTGTAGACATAGTCATGCATATCGTGATACAACTGTCCAAGCACACACAGGCCCCATGCATACTGGGTGTCATGTGTAAACATCCTAGAAAGTACAATGCCCCATCCTATGGATAGTCCTCTGGATCATCTGTCTGGGCACAGGAAGCCACCAATCAATGATGAGACTATCCATCGAATCCTGTCGCAGAGTCTCGAGACATCTACCCACCAAATCTCTCCATCGTCTATCCGCAAATCATTTGTGTAGAATACCTCTACCAAGCCTGCCTCGCCTCTTGCCGGGTCAAAGTCCACTCGCTCTCCATCAATCCGAATCCTGAGGATGTGATACACATCCTCCAGTGTCACTGTAGCCTCCCCGTCGGAAAGTGAAACGAGCATGTCTCACTATGGAATCTCTCTACCACCGCTGTCACTAGGGTGAGATTCACCCTAAGGTGTGTCAGATGCACCACATGCCATAATCCCGTGTGCTCTAGGAATGCATCCTCCTGCCACGTCATTTGTACCACCTCATGCGCTATAGGGTGGTGTCGCTCTCTCGACATCAACGGCAGCATAATCCTCTGCATTCACAAAAAGCCACTTGTCAGACATTTTTAAACCATTTCTCCATAGTCCTACCGATTTCTACCCTATGACGCAGAACCCTGAGACTGACTCTGCGCTTCTCTAGCCTAAGTGATCGACTCCTCGGTCAACCCTAACTGCTACTCTCTTCTAGCCTATCCAAAAGCACCTTGATTATATACAAAAGTGCTGCCCTATCTTACCATACGCGCCACACTACTTATCCAGAAGCACTGCACTATAGTATACCAAGGGTGACTTGTTTTACAAGTGCGCTTTCCTAAACTGCCAACCCCACCTTTCTGTCCTACCAAAGGTGACACGATTTTCCTCCTCCCCTGCCAACTGCGCCTTGCTACCTATCCAACCGCGCTCTACTGCTCTGCCAAGAGCACTGCAAGACCCTACCAACCGTGCTGCGTCGCAACAACTACAAACCCAAAAGCGTTGCGACAGCACCAAATGCGCTTTACTAACCTACTAGAAGCGCTAAAGCGCGCCAAAAGCACCTAAACTAACTACCATACATGCCATTCTACCCTACAGCGCTTTTGGCTGACCTAGAGACCTACCTAGACCTAGCCCTAAATTTGCCCTAAAATGTCAAATTACAAAGAGGTGTTCAGACACTTACCACTGCTGGAGCTCCTGCTGGCCTCCTGTACGTCCGTGCCAACTCCTCCCGATGCCTGTGCGTTGGAATTGGCATCTCTCCTCGCTTCCAGCTCCTTCCACTCAACTCTCACACCCTAGGTTTGGAGGCTCTACACTCTAAATTTAGCAATCTCTTAGGGTGCAAATGAGGATTGTGGTCCCCATGGGACCTATTTATAGTTTCCCACCCTCATTTTTTTTCTTCCCACCCCATTTTTCTCTCTGCTACCTATTTCCAACACACTCATCTAGTCGAGCATCAACCCAGTTCTCCTATCGCTTCCCTGTCTTTCCGCTCAAGGGGGCATACGCTAGGGCAACTAGCTACATTAGGGCATCAAAAATTGTATCATATCTTCAACAATCTATTTCTTCGAAGCAACACTATAAACTGCATTGCATCAAAGAGGGGCAAAATGTAGACACCCTAAAATGACCAAGTCATTGCACTACTTGTATTTCATCGAATCTGTCTAAATCACCTACATTTCAACATTAATTGAATAAAATCTAATTATTTAATTAATTTCACCAAAATCATCAAATTCTTCTAAGTCTCCTAAATTCAACATTAATTAAATAAATCTGCTTTATTTAATTAATTGTCAGTAATTCAACTTTATTCTTCCAAAATTAAATAATTTTTATTATTTAATTAAATCATTATCCTCTTTCGAATTTCAAGTCTCCATTAATTAAATAAATCCAATTATTTAATTAACTCATCCAATTCTATCTTATCTACAATTAAATAATTTTACATTATTTAATTAAATCACTTGTTCTTCTAAATTTAAATAAATCATGCAAATTTATTTAAATTGTCTCATTCCTCTAAAAATAAATAAAATCAAATATTTTATTTATAATCTTTTGTTCCTCTCTCATGCACAATTAAATAAATACATTTATTTATTTAATTTCAAATATCTTCCAATTTCTCTTAAAATATCTTGTTAACTCATGTGCACAATCAGTCTTATTTTTAGAACTCTAAAAAAGACAAAATTACAAGTTGAGTTATCTATTCAATCAATCTTGTTTTCATCATATTTTACTAAAAATATCCTTATGGATTGACACATGTCGTGTGCACATTCATCATGGTTATTTGATTTATCTCCTCCGTTGATTCTTTTGAATTATCTGGACCGTTGATCGATCTCTGTTGAAACCTATATAAACCCCCCTCATCTCCTTCATAAGTCCTCTTCGATCACTTATTTTCAGGCATACTTTAACAGTGCTTTGAGCATACATCGCATCAATTGAGCACCTTTACGATCTTTGACATTGATCTTTGAGCACTTTAAGCACTTTACTTGCTTGTTGCAAACATGGTTTCGTAGCACTATTGAGCAATCCACACTTTAACAAAGGGAACAATACAAATCTAGGTAAAAGCTTTCTTATTTCATTGATTTATTGATAATGGATTTTATTTAGATTAGATCTCTTTATGTTATGGGCTTTTGATTTGTTTGTTTTGATTTTATCATTTAAACATAATCAATTTTTCCTCATACACAACTACACCTTACACTCCACAACATAATGGAGATGTTGAAAGGTTGAACAAGACGCTAATGGAAAGAGCAAGAAATATGTTGAGCAGCGTTGGCCTAGAGCAGAAGTTCTGGGCTGAGGCTATGGCTATAGCATGTTACTTGGTTAATTGTTCACCTACTTCGACACTTGTTGACAAAACACCTTTGGAAGCATGGTCTGGCAAGAAGCCCTCTTTAAGACACATTAGAGTCTTTGGCTGTGAGGCATATGCATATGTGCTAAATGAGAAAAGATCTAAATTGGAAAACAAGGTTGTAAAGTGTATCTTCATTGGTTATGGCATTGGTGTGAAAGGATACAAGCTTTGGAATCATGTTACTGAGAAGGTATTGTACAGTAGAAGTGTAATATTTCATGAGTTGAAACCTTCTACAGTGGATCTGCGGTCAGAGATGAAAGAAGATAAGAAGAAGGATGTAGTTGAAATCCCTCTTACTCCAGAGAAGGAAGAACTATGAATTCCTAGTGTACCTGAAAGTGAGGAAAGCTCTAGCAGCTCTGAGAATTCTGAACAAGAAGAACCTCAGCCCTAGCCTATGAGGAGGTCTACACATGAGAAGCGACAACCTAAAAGGTTTGGATATTCTATGTTGGATTCTAGTTGTGCTTATGCTTTGATTACTAACATTGATGAGCCTAGGACTGTAAAAGAGGCTATTAATATGTCTGATTTAGATGAAAGAGAATGAAACCTGGGATTTGGTACCTTTGCTTGAAGGTCGAAAGCTTGTTGGCTGTAAATGGCTATTTAAAAAGAAAATTGGTCTAGATGGCAGTGTTGAAAAGTATAAATCTAGGTTGGTCAGAAAAGGTTATTCCCAGGTAGAGGGAATTGATTATGGAGAAATATTTTCTCCTGTAGCTAAGCTAACATCTATCAGATTTCTATTGTCACTTGCAGTAGCGTATGACTTAGAAATTGAGCAGATGGATGTGACAACAACATTTCTTCATGGTGATTTAGAAGAAGAAATTTACATGTCCCAGCCAAAGCACTTTGTTGAAAAAGGTAAGGAAAATCTGGTTTGCAAATTAAAAAAATCTCTGTATGGTTTAAAACAATCGCCTAGAATGTGGTACCAAAAGTTTGACACCTTTGTGTTGTCACTGGGATTTGTGAGATCAAAATCAGATCATTGTGTGTACTATAAAACTATAAATGGTTGTTTACTTATTATTTCCCTATATGTGGATGATATGTTGTTCATTGGGAATAGTAAGGGTATGATTTCTGAATTAAAATCTTAGTTGTGAGCACAGTTCGAAATGAAAGATTTAGGTACAACTAGGTATATTCTGGGGATGGAAATCATAAGGGATAGGGAAAATAGAAAACTTTGGCTCAGCCAGAGCAAGTATATTAATACTTCCCTTGAGAGGTTTAACATGACAGATTACAAGCAGCTAGTTTTTCCAGTGTTGCAGGGAACAAAGCTATCTGTTGAAGATTGTCCAAAATCTCCTACTGAGATGGAGGACATGACCAGGGTGCCTTATGCGAGTGTAGTTGGCATTTTAATGTATGCAATGGTCTATACAAGACTCGATATTGCCCAAGTAGTGGGAGTGCTTAGTCAGTTTATGGCTAATCCAGGAAGGCCGCATTGAGATGCTGTGAAAAGAGTTTTCAGATATTTGAAGGGTACTGTTGAGTATGCCTTGTGCTATCATGGTAACTCTGCTGGATCTAAAAGTTCAATTAGCATTCATGGATATGTGGATTCTGATTGGGTAGGGGACATTGACAACAGAAGATCCACCAGTGGATATGTAGTCATATTGTTTGGGGGTCCAGTTAGTTGGATGAGTAAGCAGTAGGCTATAGTCACTTTGTCCACTACCGAGGCTGAGTAAATGGAAGCAACTCACGCTTGTAAGGAAGCCATTTGGCTTAGATGTTTGTGTTCTGATATTGGGTTTAATGCAGGACAGATTACCATCTACTATGACAGTCAGAGTGCCATTTGTTTGGCAAAAAATCCCACTTTCCATGCCAGGACAAAGCATATCAATGTTCAGTATCATTTCGTTAGTGATATGGTGGAGGATGGAAAGGTTAATCTAGAAAAAGTGGATACTCTGGAGAATGTTGCTGATGCATTGACAAAGCCTGTAAGCATAGATAAGTACAGATGGTGTGCCAGTTCGATGGGCCTCAGGGCCTATCACATTCAGTAACTTTGAGCATTGAAAGAAGCCAGTAAGTTCTTTGTCAAGTGGGAGCATGTTGGAAAATGTGACTCAAATTTACTAGCTTGATCTTCTCCCTATAGGTTATGTTTAAACTTCTTCATCGGCCTAACCCAATTCATGGGGTTCTAAAGTTTCATAACCTCCTAACCTCCCCTCTTATTCTTCCTTTGTTGAGATATCTCGGTTGTGGCTTAGTCACTTTGTTGTCGATGAGCCGCGGGTTTTCATAACTTCATAACCTCCGACCAAGAGGTTCGAAAGTTCTATTTTTAGTGAATCCATGATTTTGAAAGTTTATCAGTGGGAGGTGGTTGTATCATTGGGACAGTATCCCAAGTCTCTTCGATGAGCCGATGGTCTTGGTCAATGCAGTCCGCAGCCCTGCGGTGCCGTTGGTGGGACCCAGTCTGTACCTCTGCGATAGTGCAGGGGATACCAAGCAGTGGTGACATGGATGCCGCGTGTGTCAGTAGTGGGGACCATGGTGGTACATGTAAAGTATATCAGTAAGACATCTTCATATCAGTGGGAGATGATATGCAGTCCCCCCGATATGACCGATATGTTTGACTTTGCAAGTCCACAGGCTCCATGGTGGGGCCCAATCAATGTCGTGCGAGAGTGTGCTATTGGCTGATAATTGAAGACTAAATGACTTGGCAGGTAATATGTTTGTCAAAGGGACAAAGGGAGTTTGGTGGGACAAGTTTAAGTGTCTCCCTAATACCTCGACGTGGACTTGGCGATTAAACTGTATTGTGATCATTGTCTGTGGAAGTTGAAACGAACCGGTTGTCTGGTAAGGGAGTTGTAACGATTGTTGAGAATGTATGTTAAAAGAACATTGAACATTCTGTAACAATGGTAACTGTTCAATTGGAAGAATGAGGTTGATTAGAGAAATGTCTGGCTACCGGATTCATTCTATGAATTGACACCTGTGAAAGCATAGGATCTGTAACTTTGTATGTAACTTATGTTTTACTGTAATACAAGAGATCTCTGCTTTGGTGTGTGGGTTTTTCTCCCATAAGGGTTTTCCCATATAAAATCTGGTGTTCAATTCTGTGTGATGTTTAATTGTCTATTTTGTTATTTATGAATGTGCTTCTTAAGTGAACTGTAATTGAAATTTGAATGAACTATCTGTATCTCTCTCCTGTAAAATTGGCGCTAGGAAGGCATTTCTACGCTTAGCTTTCCTTACATCAAGCACTTTGAAGAGGGTAGTCCTCTAGATTATCTACCCCTTCACTTGATTTTTCTATATGAGTAGGAGTGATTCATCATCAACTCAATCGAATATGTGCAAAACATGTGTGCATGCCCATTTATGATTTGCACATAATAGTGTAGTAACATTTGAAATGTACACATACTTAAATTTCTTGCCTAAGCATTGTAATCAAACAAATAGATAAATATTATTTTATTATTTATATGCTCCACAAGTATTATAAAAATATTTGTATGCTCTTTTCATTCTCCCTATTATATTTTCAATTGTACTAATTTAAGTAATGTAAATTGATTTTGACTATTAGGGTTTTACATTTATAGTAGTGTCACAAGTACAAAGATTGTTAGATCTATGAGTATCCCTTGCATTCTCATTCCAAAGGTATTCACATAGGAAACATAATGTATGTAATCTTATAAAAGCAAGAGGAAGACTACCTCCAAAAAATGTCTAGAAAAATTCATAGAAACCCTATTGGTTATGTGTATGCTAAAATATGAAACAAAATAAGGAACAATGCATAAAAACAAAGAACCTATTTCATATCTAAAAACACCTCCAATTAAGAAAAGGAGTGTTGGGATTAAGGTGCCATCAAACTTATAAATCCTATGTAATTAATTACTCCTAATATTATTTGTATATCACCCATAAGGGATGAAAGGTTTCGCCAGCAACAGTCTTGTTTTAGCTACATGTTTATATTCGGTCCTCAACACTCATTTGTCTGCGATGGGGGGTTGCAAGGGGTTTTATCATTGTAAATATGGATTGTTCGTCATTAGGTCACAGATCTGACGGTCGATATTATGTCAATTTTCTTGCCCTAGAAGGCAACCCCCTTTTACAAGGATATTTGTACTACATTTTTATCAGATTTGAGAGTAACAAGCGCTGCTGGATTGAAGACTGAAGAAATAGAGGAAGTGCATGTATTGTAGTCTCATATTTGAAGATAATACAACTTGGAGCCTCTTTTCTTGGTGGATTTTTTTACCTGAAAGGGTTTTCTCCATGTTACATACTGTGTTATGTGTTCAGTTCTTAATGCATGTTATTTCTGTGTAGTGGGTTTTATTTCTATTGCAATATCCATTGATTCTACATTATTTAGAGGATATAAATAAGGTTTGAATCATATTTCTGTTGTGTGGTTTGCACCTTCATTTCTAACAAGGAGTGCAAAAACAATGAAAAGATAACAAGAAGCTTCTCACCAACACTCTCTTGATGACATGGATGTGCTAAAGATTTATTAACGGGGAAGATGAATGTGGTTGCTCAATATTCATGTAGCATGCCTTTAGTTTCCCACTTGATTGATTGATGAATTGTGCTTAGGAGATGAGGTATTTATAGATTTTTGGATGGGAATGAATTGATAAGGATAAGATTTTAAGATGGGTGAGGATAAGATTTTGTAGATTTTAGAAAAAGAAGATAGGATAATTAGCTTGATTTATTTCTAATTAACTAGAAATGAATCATGAAAGAGATATTATAGGATATGAATTAAGAATAGGAAGGAATCATGAAGAAGACATGATAAATTAATTTAATTAAATAAATACAATTTATTTAATTAATGTTGGAATTTTAGAAGAATGATTGGATTAACTAATTAAATGAATATAATTTATTTAATTAATGTTGAAACATTAGAAGAATAGCTAAATTAATTAAATAAATTTAATTTATTTAACTAATTCGATGATGTGAGAAAATTGGTTAGCATGATGTTAGGACATAGTAAGATTTAGGTGTTTATATTTTGCCCCTTTTTGAGATGATGTTCAAACTAAGAGAAGTAACATCATTTCAAAGAAAGTAGATAAAGGCACTAGGTGGGATGACATTAGTGATATCATACTGAGCCGCATGCTGAGATTTTAATTTTGGATGAAAATTATTCGGCTGCCTTAGGGATGCCCCCTTGAAAGGATAGGCAGGATTGAAGAACATGGGTGTGCTTTTGAAATGGATGAAAAAGATGTTAAGAAAGATGCTTAGTGATGAATGGAAAGGAAATATGTGGATAGAAGTTGATGTTAATGATGAATGAAAAGGATTGAAGGATTACAGATATAAGTAGGTAAAGGATGGATGTTGAAGATGAGAAGGTCTGTTGAGAAATGGAGGGGAGGGACATGTGAATGGATGGGGTGGATGATAGGTCATGCTAGTTGATTGAGAAGCACTTGACATTATGCACCGAGGTATAAAGACCATGGTGACATTGTGTCACGTGCATAAATGACTTAATAAAAAAAAAGGTTGCAAGCGATCATATGACATACGACACCATGATATGGATGACCATGATATCATTATGATGATATGTTGCAAGGGTCATTACATATGCAATGATGAGTGGCAGGTAGCACTCATCCAAACATACCTTTTTACTCCATTTTTCCCATTTTCATGCACTACTTGTCCTGTTAATTGCACTATAGAAATTGTGAAGTCTTGTTTAATTATGTTAATCAAAGATGAAATGCTGAAGTTACTGTTATGATGAAGGGACTCATGTTTGAAGTGAAACTGACAGAATTATGCAAAAATATATCTTTTTGTTTCACAGGTATCTATCTCTCAAGCAAAAGACAGTTTTGGGAGACTCTAGAGATGATCCTAATTATCTCCAGAGTTGAGAATGAGAGACACTACACAACACTCCAACATTTTCCAGCATGGTTGGAGGTTCTCTAGAGTTGAAGCAAGACAAGAAAGGTTGATGATCATGAAGACCTCCGTAGCTATGTCCTAACAGGCCTTGTAGTAGTCTCCAGAGCTGCTGGTAACTTCACAGAGTCTCCGAAGATGCTGGTAACGACACAGAGTCTTAGGAGTTGCTTCACTGCTAGAATCTCCGGAGCTTCTGAAAAGCTACAGAGTCATGCACATCAAGGCCAGGGTGTCTGAGAAGATAACTCCAGTGTTTCAAGGGGGCAAAATACACTTGCTATTTGATTTTGCATGAGTTAGAAGACTTCTAATAGTTTGTTATATGTTTGAGAAGTTAAATTCATTTTTATTAGGGCCTCCACGACCTATTTTGTTAAAATTCAAACTCTAGATTTAAGGACACCTTCAATGTCACTTAAGTCTTTTTAAGTTCTACATGATTATACTTTTATATAGGCAGTTGCATGTTTAAGTTCTAGAATAAAATAGATTTTGTATCTCAAGTTGAACTAAGAGAAAAGATGGTTAACTCTAGAAATATGATGTTGACAACAAACTGATATATATAGGTGGAGACACCATAATAGGATATATATTTTTAGCTAGTTTTTATGTAATTTAGATTTTAGTAGAAACATATACTTTTATTATACTTTGGATAGACTAGATTAAGGAAAAAAATTCTATTATATTTCTATTCTGAAATATTTGTTTAGCCTTTAGTTTTGAAGATGTGGAGCAAGGGCCCACTCCCACCAACAGATAGGAGGCTAGTATTATTTCTTGCTTTATCATGTTATTTCAGATTTCTCAAATGTAGTCTTTCCTGCTTTCATATAATAGATCAATTCCTGTTAATGTAATCTTGTTTCTATTTTAATGAATGTTCAACTTTTTGAAATCAGATAGATCATTTTAGTAAAGTACTGTTTTACTTCTTAGATCAGGTTTTCCTTCAAAGAAAGTAATTAGAAGCATGAGTTTGGTTACTTAGGAAAGTTTAATTCAGTAGATTAGTTAAGGACTATTGATTATCAAGTTTCTATTGCAGATTGCCATGGACACATCCTTGGATTTGACACATAAAATATGATTAAATGCCAAGGTACAATGACCCTTGTCATTTTTGGCACCGTTTCTGGGGAGATTTGTTTTAATAGCAACTCTAGTTAACAGTCCCAACTAGGATTAGATCAATTCTATATGGTTAGACCTAGAGACCCAAGAGGTAGATATATCAAACAGACACCCCAACCGTAACCTATAGGTGAAAGCAGTGGGGTAGGACAAGATCTTGTTGAAAAGGAAGAAGAACATTTAAGACCTACCTTGGAAATCACACAACAATCAAATATTCCCACAAGCCCTCAACACCTTACACTCTCGTAATACATCCAAGAATTATAAGAAATACACCAAATAGATCTGCTAAGAGGATCCACTTTACAAGAAACTCAATCTAAATTTTGAGAAGAAGAAACATCACAAAGAAATCTAGTAACCATGGGGGACAACCATGATCAAGAAGACCCTCTGCAAGAAAATGTAAGGACTTTTTCATATCCCATAGTCCTCAACCTTGAGGAAAATGCACCTATGAAAAATATTTCCCCCTCAAATATTCCAACATTTAGGGGAATTCCTTCTGAGGATCTAGATCAGTTCCTCTTTGAGTTCAAAGTCTTATGTCAAACATATGACTATGGATCTGACAACCAAAAGCTCAAGTTTTTCCCATCTACATTGAAGGATTCTGCCATGAGATGGTTCATGGGCTTGGCCCCATATTCTATACACTCATGGGAACAAAGTTCTTGGACAAATACCATGACTATTACAGAATAAGAGATTGAAAAGAAGAGTTGTTTAGAACTAAGCAGAAAGAGGATGAGAGCTTAGAAGACTACTTGGATAGATTCAATTTTTCCCTTAGAAGGTATGGCAACCCTATAGCACACAATTTGGCAAAAACCTTGTTCATAAGAGGGTTAGATAAGGAGTCAAAGCAAGCACTAGATGTGATGGGAAGGGGAATATCAACAAGATGGACATGCCTGCAATTGAGGAAATCTATAGTAACTATTAGAGGACACAAGATGGAGTAAGAGCACCAAGATCTCTCAAAGGAAAAAATGATATAGGGAAATTGATGGAAGAGTTTGCAAACCTAAAAATAGACATTTTAGTTCAACTGAATACCACCTTAGATGGGATTTAGGGAAAAAAAAGAACCAATGAACCCCTATCAATTTACTATCCTAGGTGCAGAAATAAACACCTTTTGAGAGAATGCCCATTGGATAAATCTGAGATCTACCAGATCTGTGATAAACAGAACCCTACTAGCCACTGTGATCAACTCCCAGCTTTGAAAAGGATAACTAAAAAGAATGTTCAAATAGATGAGGAGTTAAACTATGTAGGATAGAAACAAGTTGGTCATTTCCCTTACAACCAATACCCAAGTCGGGCTTCTTATAGGGGTCCTTCAAATTGGGGAAATAACCAATGGAATTTAGCATGGCATGGACCTCAAAACATTCCTCCATGGGTACCACAAGACTGGTCAAATGAGCAATGGCAAAACCAACAATGACCAAACTGACCTTGGATCAATCAACAATGGCCACAACAATTTCCATCACAATTTGGACCACAGAATATGCAGCCTCAGTGGGGTCCTCAACAGAACTATAACCAATAATTCCAAGGACAACCCAGATGCTTCCCAAACCAACAACAAGCACTTCTAACTGGACCAACAAACACATAAGGATAGTCTCAAAACAAGCTAGTTAGCCAACCACCCCTACCATCTCAACCTATAGCAAACCAACACAATAAACAAGGAGCATCTTTATATATGATTGAGTAGGAAAATATGGCTGGTATAAATGCTATTCATTTGAATAACCTCTAGCTATGTTCTGGGAAAGCTCTTCCAAGACCATCTCCCCCACTTATTGTTGAAATTACAGATGAAATGGAACTTGAAAATCCATCCCATCAACTCTAGGAAGAGATTACAGTTGAAAGAGTGCCACAAGAACAGCCCTCAGGTAACTCCAGAGTTCCTCCTAAAAGAACAATAAACCATACTTCAAAGATGCTCTGGAGACTGAAAAGCAGGCACCATATCCAAAACGGCTCAAACATGTTCCCAAAAAATAGTTCTACAAAAACAAATCCAACCCACTTTTGAATCAGAACTGCTTCAAGAAATCAGATAGCTAAATAGTGAAATTCCACTCCTCCAGGCAATTAGAGATGTTCCTAAACTAAATCAGTTTATCAAACAAATTTGTGTTGAGACTCAAGGCAGGAAGAAAAACTTTCCTACCACCATTTAGGTATAAGGGAAAGTGATGGCTCTTCTAGTTGGGGAAATGCTCCTTCCAAAGTATGCAAACTCTGGGAACCCTGTCATCACAGTCCACATCCTAGGAGTAGAGATATCCAATGTTTTAGTTGACTTAGGAGCAGCAATAAATGTCATGATAGTTCACACCTTGGATAAATTGGCCCTTACATGCATTCAGGCCACTTCCATAATTTTACAATTGGCTGCTCAATCAGTCTCAATTCCAAAAGGGGTGTTGACTAATGTCCTAGTTATTGTGGAATCATGGGAATTCCTAATTGATTTTCTGATCTTGGAGCCAAGGAACCAAAGGAATGCTTATCCTCTAATTTGAGGTAGGCCATGGTTGGCTACTGCAACAACATCCATTGATTATAGAACTGGGGATATGGTCATATCCAATGGCATAGACATGAAAAAATTTCCTTATATCCCTCAGCTAAGCCATCCATACATTATTTAGGAAAAGTGTGGGTAGATGAGCCTAACAACATGGAAAATGATGCCTCCTTAGCTATGGTTACCATCACAGAACATTTAGGGGAATTGGAAGAGGAGATAAACTATGATACTCCTGAAGATATAACTCACATCCTCATTGAAAAAGACACAATGGACCTATCTCAAAACTTAAGGAAAGAACTTCTGAGTGTTTCTTATTGCACCCTTGTTAATATTATTCCTTGTGGAGAAACTTTCTACAGAGACCTAGCCACTTTTCATTTACTACTCCCACATTCTTTCCCTCTCAACACCATGAGTCCAGAATATGGAGTAGGAGCATCCATGGAATAGATTACAAAGCAAATCATGGTCTTACTTGGGAAAACACTGAACATCAATACTTAGTTGATAGCATAACAAGAAGGAGCACTTCTTGATCTCCTTATCTCCCATTTAGAGGCTTTTTCTTGGGAATATAAAGACATGAAGGGCATACCTCCTAAAATTTGTACCCATCACATATATACAGAGGATGTTAAGCCTGTTAGACAACCCCAAAGAAGGTTAAACCCTACACTCAAAGACATCGTCAAAATTGAGACAGAAAAAATTCTACATGCTGGATTCATTTATCCTATCTCAGATAGCCAATGGGTTTCACCCTTGGTTACAGTGCCCAAAAAGAATGGGAAATGGAGAGTATGGATTGATTATAGGGAGCTGAACAAGGCCACAAAAAAGGATTATTTTCCCTTGCCATTTATTGACCAATTATTAGATAATCTAGTAGGGAAAAAGTACTTTTCATTCCTGGATGGGTTTAGTGGATACAATCATATCCAAGTGGCACCAGAAGACTAGGACAAACTACCTTCACATGCTCATGGGGAACCTTTGCATACAAAGTCCTTCCATTTGGCCTGTGTAATACTCCAGCTACATTTCAGAGGGTTGTTTTAGCCATTTTTGTTGAACTAGCTAATGAGTGTATGGAGATCTACATGGATGACTTTACTATTTATGGGAACACCTTTGACGAAACCATCAAGAATCTAGAAAAAGTGTTGCAATGTTCTAAGAAGAATAAATTATCCTTAAGCCATGAGAAATGTTTTATGATGGTGGAACAAGGAATTGTCCTTGGGCATCATATATCAACAGAAGGAATCAAGGTAGATCAAAACAAGGTAGAAGTGATTAAACAATTGCCTCCACCTAAAAACCAAACTGATGTTAGGAGTTTCTTGGGTCATGTAGGGTACTATAGGAGGTTCATAGAAAATTTCAGCAAGATAGTTGCCCCAATGTTTTCCATGCTGACCAAGGACACTGAATTTCATTGGATAGAAGACTACCAAATAGCATTTGAGACCATAAAAGAAAAACTTACAGCTACACCTGTTTTGAGGGGACCTAATTGGAATCTACCATTCCACATCCAAACAGATGCATCAAATGAATCAATAGGGATAGTCTTAGGAAAAAAAAGAAGGGGAAGGCATGCATGTAATTTACTATATAAGTAAAAACCTTGCCCCTGCTGAGAGCTACACAACAAATGAGAAAGAATTCCTGACAGTCATCTATGCCATCAACAAATTTAAACACTACATTGCATAATACAAAATATTTGTACACATTGATCATGTAGCCATTAAATATTTAATGAACAAACCTGTGCTAGGTGCAAGAATCATCAGATGGATGTTACTATTGCAAGAATTTGATATCACTATCATAGGTATCCCAGGAAAATTCAATTTGGTTGCTGATTTTTTGTCAAGGTTGCATACAGATGGAGAGGACTAGCCAGTGGAAGATAGATTCCAAGATGAACATTTATTTGTTGTTTCTTCCAATACACCTTAGTTTGCTGACGTAGAAAATTTCTTGGCTACGAGCTTGTTTCCTTCTCATTTCACTTCTAAATAAAAAAAGAGATTAGTAAGAGAAAGTTTGTCTTATAAATGGTTGAATTGTTTGTTGTTCAAATGTGACCCTAACTTTGTGTTGTGCAGGTGTTTAAGAGCTGATGAAATTTTTGATGTATTAAGGGCATGCCATGATGAACCCACAGGAGGAAATTACTCCTCACAAAATAAAATCCAAAAGATCCTTGGAGCTGGTTATTATTGGCCATCTCTCCACAGAGATGTGAAGAAGTATGTGAAACAATGTGATCAATGCCAAAGGATGGGTCAACCAACTTTCACACAAGAAATGACACTTCACCCCCAAGTGGTTTTATAACCATTTGAGCAATGGGGCTTAGATTTTGTGGGGCCTATCTCTCCAACATCTTCAGGGAAGGAATACATCTTGGTATGCATTGATTATGTGACCAAATGGGCAGAAGTTCAAGCACTACAATTTTCTAGAGAAGAAAAGTTGTTGATTTCCTATATAACAAAATCTTCTTAAGATTTAGAGCCCCAAGAGCAATAGTTTTGGATAGAGGTCCACAATTTACCTCTCAAGTGATAAAAGATTTCACAGATTTGTACTAAGTCAAGCACAAGAAGTCTTCACCCTATCATCCTCAAGAAAATGGGCAAGTGGAGGTAACAAACAAAGAGCTGGAAAATATCTTGACAAGGACAGTAGCAATGAATAGGAAAGATTGGGCCAACAGATTACATGAAGCAATATGGGCTTACAACACCACATGGAACTCAACAACAAAATTCTCACCTTATGAACTTTTCTATGGGAAGAAACCAATACTGTCAATAGAGTTTGAATTACGAACACTCAAAACATCACTGGATATTAGACTGCCATTATCTATAGCACAACAAGATCATATTCTTTAACTCAATGAATTGGATGAAATCAGGATGGAGGCCATACATCAGACATAACTCATTCAGCATTAGAGAAAGCAGTGGCATGACCAACACATCAAGAAGAGGACATTTCAATAAGGAGACTGGTTTCTCTTAATGATTCTAAGTTCAAGGAGTTCAAAGGGAAATTGCAAACCCATTGGATGTGTCACAACCCCTAATTTCAATAATTAATTTTAGATTTAAATATTATTATTTTAATGATCGTCGACTAAGTTTTGACTCATGTGTGTGATAGGAATACTCTCTCGATGGAGAGAGAGTATCATCGAGGAGGGGGTGCCTAGCTGATTGATGGTGACTTGTGGTGAAGAGAATCTGCACACACCATATAGCTTCATGTAGATTAAAGTGCATCAATATATATGTGTGTGTGAAAAATAATTTCATAATTAGATTAGACTAAAATATTTTAATTGCATTGCATTAGTATAATCATTTGATTGTTTGATAATAGTTGTTATAGGTTAATGGCAATATTTTGGAATAATTATTTAGATAATTTGATATGTTTATACTTTTCTATCTTAAAAAGTCAATTAAAAATAACAATTAAATATATATATTCTAGTTAAAATATTTATTATTTCAAAATTTAATTTCTTTTATCCTTAATTGATAATGCCAAATTCGGAGAATAGAAAAAGGAAACAAGAAGATCTAAAGAAAGAATAAAGCAAGAAAATTAGAATGAAAGCAAAACAAAGAAATGAAAAAAATAAAAAATAAAATTAAATGATAGAATAAAGCTAAATTAATAGAATGAAGAACCAAAATAGAATAAAACAAAAATAAAAGCAAAAAAAATCTAAGAAATGGAAATATAGAAACGAAATGATCATAAAAGAGGAGGTTTTAGAAGAATAAGGGAGTTTCCTGGGCACTCAACGTTGCATCATCCTGTGTATGCTATTGAAGGAGGAAGAAAATATACTATCTGTTCATTTGACACATATCCATGAATTTGCAAGAGTTGAGAAGCTGCATGACATTTAAGAAATCAGAAGCAACACTGGGAAAATTGAGTAAGTTATCTTGAATTGGTTGGATTCCTTTGGTATTGTTGAATAACTTCTATTTGTCAAAATTTAGTTGTCCGAATACATCCTACTTGCTTAGCATTAAGAAATTGTAGCGAACCTAGATGATACTTTACTACCTTCATTTCCCAAGTCGACCCTACATTTGAAAATATAATTTAAATCTTGCATATAAGCATGTTTAGTTTTGGCCTTTGTTCGTCTACATCAAAGGATCTTTTTTAATCCCTCATCAATCTCCTTACCACTAGAATTCCTATGTTTTAAGATTATTTCTCAGTGCCTATGGATTTATATATGTGATAGATTGTTAATTGCATGAGCTCTCTTCTATTTTGGGTTACCCTTCTTATATGCTTAAATGTATGTATAATTATTTGAAGCCGCATTCCTTTTGACTTAAAACCTACATAGAGAATGCCTCCTGCTGAATCAACTTACCTGACAAAAATTCCTTTATGCTTTGATGGATGATCATAACCCGCTGCCATAGCCCTATCGGCTTGTACCTAGCAAATAAAATTGTTAGAAGATCTGAGACCTTTGAACCATCTCATATATTATCGTTGTTTATTATTTTGGGAACCCTAACTATTGACCATCTACCATGGATTGGTGAGACTATTGTGACATGTTGAATATTGGTGTGTAGCTGCTATAGGTATAATTAGTAAAAGTACTATGATCGCTATCAGGGGTAGCAGAATGTTACTCATTATTTGTACATTTCTATTATCTATTAGAGTGCACAGGAGTATGGCGGAATTAACTAGTACCTCCTAGGAACTCTTATGTAATACATTCTCTCTCTCTATATATATTTTACTATGTTTATCTATTCTTAGAACTTTCTAATGATTTTCCATTAAAATCTTTGACTTATTTCAAACCTTCTTAATCAGAACTTATGGTCTTCAAAGCAAAGAGTAATCTTCATCCCTATTTACCCCATTTATCTTCTCATCAAACTGACTCCTTTACATAATGGTAACCTATATCTCTTGTTTAGGGGTATTCTCATCTAATCTTGTTTAGTTGTTCCTTTATAGAAAGCCTAAATTACCTCATGATGAATTCTTATCATAATTATCACCTAGTATGATAAATAGAAATTCCTTATCGTTGTATCATTCAATGGGTGATGAGATTAAGTTTTGATGTCCATTTAGTATATAGGATGTATTTAGAAGATTAATGGTGTCGTGGGATCAACTAAAACTATTGCATAAATATTATTGTTATGACTTGTTGTGCTGTGCAACCCCAGTCAAATTAGTATCATTCGGAATATGATAACCTTTAGTTGGCTTTTGAGTTATGATTACTAGGTTTTGACCTTGATCAAGTAGTTTCTTATTCGATGCATGTGGGAATAGTTCTAGATTATGGTAAAAACTTATTTATTGTAAGATCATTGTCTCTTATCACTTATTGTAATCCATGCTTTAGTCTATTATAGGCTTACATGATATTACGTTATGGCTTTAACTTAGAAATTGTAGTGTTAACTTGTCACCATTTGAGAGATCCTTGATAAAGTTATGTATAGAGAAACTATAGATTCTTATGTCCTCTTTGCAAAGAATAGAGTTGTGCAACTAGACCCAAAATTGAAGATGTTTCTCATGTTAGAAAATTGGGTCAATAACATGGAAACTGTAGTCAATAATCTTGACTTAGGAGTGGGTCATAAATGTCTTATAACTTTTAGACACTCCTTAAATAATTTATTCTTTTCAAATTATATGCTAAACCTTTTTGTTGAATCTCATCTTATGAATGTTTTGTTTGGAAAAGGAAATTGGATAAATAACCTGTAGTGAGAACTAGGTCTCCTCAAATCTTATGTGAATCTTATGCCGATTGGTTTATGAAATAAGACTATTGTTTTGGTTTGTATATACTTTTGATAATGAAAAACAAATCTTTAAGTTCTTTTTGGTTTATTTAAGATTAATGATAAAGATTGACAAACAAATCTAATAGATATGATTAGGAGCAGATAAATTTAGTAATTTGTTTCATTTCATAAATATATAATTGGAATAACGATAGGTGAGAAGAAGTCAATGAGATTATTTAGACAAGCTTGTATTATTAGAAATAGTGAAAATTGTTTTCTTAAATTACTTGGAACAAGGATTAACTGATTATAGACTATTATATTGTCTAACTGAGACTCTTCAAATGAATTGATGTGATTAAGGTGATGACATCATCTTAGGACCTAGATTGTAGATTGGAGACATGAGAATGATTGTTAAGACTTGTCTATAATATGAGTGTATTCATAGTAATTGGTGGAATTTGGCATGTGTGTGTGCTTCCTGGAAAGGTTGTGTGTTTAATGCAAGTATGTGTTACTTTCTTCAAATATTGTGTGTATCGATGATTGTCATAAGTTCTTGTGATGATAATGTATTTTCTAATTCTGCATTATATATTCTTGCATTTTTGTATGAGTAAAAGAGCATGACAGGTGATGCTTTGGTCAAAGCTTGTCGGTAAAACCTTGTAACAATAATTGTTTAACATTGTTTCTTTTCTCTCTACCATATCATCATTAGATTCAGTATATTCATTTGACACATACTATAGGAATGATAGTTAAATCATGTTGCACTTGATTCCTTCACACAAGTTGTCTTCAGTTTGCTAGACCCCTCATGATGGGTCGGGCTTCCCAGTAGGGTAGCATGGGGAAGCTTAATGCTTCGTGGTAGGGTGGATATCACCACGATGATGCTTTCTCTCTCTCTCAGGTTTAACAGAGCAGATGAGGAATGATATGTATATATTGCTAATTTATGATATTCTTGTATAAGCCTTCATGGCTAAATCTTGTAAAGGCACGGTCTTATTTTGATAAACTTATTGGATCACTGATGTATGTAATCCTATTTGAATATATATTGATGAAAGTTATTTAATTATTTCCCTTTTTCTACACCTTTTTATAGTAATTTTATTCTGATTAGTTATTTTGGGATTGGATTGCTTTTTGATAGCTATTTTTAGTAAGTGGTATTCATAGACCTTATAGGATGGGACCTTACAAAATCAAAGAAGTTTATGACAATGGGACAATCCAGATGGCACCCATCGATGGAGGGGAAAACACATTCTTAGTGAATGGTCATAGAATTTGCCTCTACCAGTGACTAACCGCAAAAGAAGAGTTTATCAAGGACCTATGCTATGTGACAGAGGTCACACTCTCTGGCACAAATTGAAAAGATTATAAAAAAGTGAAATAAAAGAAGGGTTGAAAACCAGTAATATGGTGGCCCTTCTCAAAAAAAAGAAAAAAATAAAGGAGGAAGACTGAAAACTGGTCAAATGGCGGTCTTCCTCACCTAGGGAACTGAAAACTAGCAAATGGCGGTTCTCTTTTTCATGTAGGAATCAATCAGAAGCACTCTTGGAGCTAATTAGGAGCATCTCCAGAGCCAACTAGGAGCAACTCCAGAGCCAACTAGGAGCACCTTTGGCACTTCAACAGATAGAGAGGATTTCCAACCTCTGGAACCTATCTCTCCAAACATCAAGAAAGGGACATAAAAAGGTGGTGAAGTCATCATGACTTCACACACCTCACTTTCAAAAATAAGGCCAAGTCATGAGCACTCATTGCACTCAGTCATCGACTAACCCTATCTTCTCATTAATTACTGATGCCATCTGCTGACAACGGAGTAGTCCCATCGACCATCAACTCAGCAAGGAGCCTAACATTCCACGTTCCGCAAACATCATGACAAGTAACCTTAAAGGCTACACATGAAGGGAGGATCACATCATATCTATAGAGGAAACAACACAAACCCAAGCATACTGTCCAACCATTACAAATGGTAATCCAGATATTTCTCTTAAGTTAGCTATTTATGACGAGTCTTTTCAGTTTCTATTTTATGAAATTTACCTAGATGCCCATACGTTGCCATTATTCCCAATTAAATCCAATGCATGTCGCACTAATTGCCCACTTGACACGTCAACTCTGGAGTGACATAACCCCCCTTCATGCCTATTGAAAACCATTACTCTAAAAATTGCAAACCATAACCCCTCTCAACTAGTTCAGTAGTCATCAGTAAGAGCAAGAAAAAGGAAAAAAATTCCAACTCCAGAGTTTAGGAAACAAAGAAAGAGAGCTCTGAAGGTAAGGTCATTCTGTGAAAATGGTTCAAAGAAGAGTAGTTAAAATTGAGGGTTTGCAAGAGAAGGAGAAGAGAAAAAAAGGGAGTAAATCATTATCAAAGTGTAGCATGGGGGTTAAAAATAAATCAGAGTCAGAGACACCAAAAGGACTACTTCAAGACCAGGCATCTGTTGATGTCTTAAGGGCTATTGGATGGATCAAATTCTTGGAGAAATTTGAGGGCTATCAAGAAGACATCATCAAAGAATTACTCTCCAATCTGCGGAATAACCAGACACAAGTACGAGGGGTAACTATCTTTGTTTCTGCCACCACCATCAGCAGAATATCCGGCCCCCCGGAAGAAGGTGAGAGGTTCTATCATTTGAAAACCCTATACTTTGATTTGATAAAAAATTTCTCCGTAGATAATGATCCAAAATCCAAACACACATGAATAATGGAGAAGTGAAGGGAATAGTTAGGACCACCCTTCCTCAGCCATGGCAATCTTTGGCCATGTGGATGATGAAGTATTTCACATGTGATGGGTAATTCTCACTAGTGTTAGGGCCCATCATGAAAATACTAATTTTCTTGAGGCATGGACATATGCACCCTGAATATAAAATCAATTTGCCCAACTTCCTATATTCTGTAATCACAGCATTAACAGAAAAGTACTAGCAGGGGAAGGGTCTTCTGAAGCACCATGGCCTCATATATCTAATTGTCAAACATCACTTTATCTCCAAGAGAGGAGGGGAGGCCTTATGACAAGCATTTCTTGATGATACCCATAGGCCTAAGAAAAAGGGAAAGAAAACAATAGTAGAATCACCTCCTTCCACTCATGAGATAGAAGAAGAGAGACCAGCTCCATCCACCTCTTCCCCATCTACTGAGAGGAAGAAAAAGGGGAAAGAAATTTTGGGGGAATCATCTGCTACACCTGGGCATGCAAAAGCCACACTTGAGGAATAGTCCCACAAAGCAAAAAGAAAATTAACTTTGGCTGAGGAGTCTACCCCAACAAGAAAAATGAGGGGTGTTGTAAGTGAAGAAGAAAAAGTAGCAAAGGAGCCTGTAAAGACTCCCAAACATTAGAAACATAAAAAGAAGGTAAGTGAGGAAGAAGCAGCAGAGGAGCCTGTAGA
The DNA here is from genome assembly GCA_027924645.1 of Cunninghamia lanceolata. NCBI lineage: Eukaryota > Viridiplantae > Streptophyta > Pinopsida > Cupressales > Cupressaceae > Cunninghamia > Cunninghamia lanceolata. The sequence goes on from BSBN01000022.1 coordinate 1,561,740, forward strand.
AACTCCCAAATTGCACAAACACAAAAATAAGAAGGACACATACATTCCTCCCTTGTTGAGGAGAAAAAGGGGGAGGGTGATTGGGGAGAGCACTCTGAAGATCCATGTTCCTCAAACTACCAAAGCACCAGAGGTAACACACAGTGAGCCACAAACCATCTCTTCAGATTTAGGGGAAGCAACACCAGTGTCAGAGACACAAGAAAAGCAATTGCTCTGGAGAAGCCAATAGAAGAGACAACCAACTTAGGCAAAGAAGGACATTGCACTCTGGTTGAGGTACTTGTTTCTTTTAGAACCTCCATGACCCCTCCTCAAGAGCAAGTTGGGCCATCACATGCCCCACAGTCTTCTAAAGACAAAGAGATAGAAGAACAAGGGGAGGCTACATAGATGAAAGGGGTAGAGGAACAAGAAGAGCAAGGTGATGTTGAAAAATAAAGGGATATTGGGGTACTGGATACCGACATGGCAGAGGGGTTAGAAACCAGTAGCTACTCGCACCCCTCTGACTAGGAAGATATTGAGATCTCAAGAGAGCAACAACTAATGGAGGAAATTGATAATCTAAAAATAATGCTATGGGGTAAATAGTTGATTATCACAGTCCTCAAAAAGGTCATTCAAGAAAAGGAGTTAACTAAAGACCAAGAAATCAATGGCCTAAAGAAGCAAGTGGAGGAAAAAGGAAAGGTCATTGACACTAGTAGAATTTTACAGATAAATGACTATGTGACTAAAACTTTTAGTCACGACAACTAAAAATGACTAAATTCTACTAATTTTTTGCAACACAACTATAAATGACTAAATAAATGGCTAATTGATCATTGGGTAAAAAACACAACTAAATAATTAGTCACATAAATAAAAATGACTAAATAATTAGTCACACAAATAAAAATTAGACAATATGATATTAAAGTGGGTAATTAAAAAAAATATTTCCAATTGGAAAGAGAGGGAAATTTAGAGGGAAATTTTTTCAATGAAAAATAATTCAAACAAAAGAAACCCATGTATCATCGTGTGACAGAGAAGAGTTTTTGAAATATGGTGAGGTAGAGTTATGCTCTGAAAAGGGTTTTCCAATTGAAATTAGAGGTCAAGGGTTCTAATGGAGGCAGCGATGGATCTGATGCGAAGAATGCCACCTACGCAATCACAAAATGTGCTTAATAACTTGCTAGCTCTCCTTCCCGAACACTCCGCCGAGTTGCTCTCGCATGTCAATCAACCCCTCCAAGTAACCCCCCATTTTCTCCATTTATTTGTCCTCTCATTTTAGAGTATTCAATATGCTCCATTGTTAAAATGGGGTTTGATTTTTCGTAATTGGGGTCATCTTAGGTGGTTTAGCTTGGCTTAAAATGCCCAAGTGACGAGCTTGCAAATCAATCTAGGGTTTCTAGCTTTTTTCTGTGATATGGAAGTCACCCTTTCGGATGTTTCTCTCCTTGATGATCGTCTAACTAAAATGTCCTTTTAGCATGATGATTTTCCTCTCATGGGAAAATTCATGGGAAGAAGACTAGATGAAGTAAAACTCTATGGATGGATATGGAATCTACAAGGCTGGATACAGAGTTAAATTTTTCCTTTTAAGGATTTCTTTCTTCTTCAAGTCTTTCAAGGATAGAGAGTTTTCTCAAACAAGGGTCGTGATATTTTTGGCAAATTTGAGTTGTTTTTATGTCCTCTGGAAACCATTTTTAGACCTAGATCATCTCTTTTTCAAAGGTTCCCTTTTGGATCCCACTTCTACAACCTCCCTCTGGTTTGTAGAGCAGTGAAGACAGTTCAGTTGCTTGCAAAGATCTATACCTCTAGACCAATGCCAGTCACAAGTTGCATAGTGCATCATAATGATTGTCTTACACCCTATGCAGTTGTTAGTAGCTAGACGACACAACCAATTTTAATCATAAATATCAACACTATAAAATTATATGCTTCTGTGCACCATGCAAATGATACTCATGCTTCCTAGCACTCAAAAGCACTCATTGCCACATGTTTACTTGCATTCAGCACATCTAAAAAACTAAACAGAAAATAAAGGGCACTTGATAGCAAGGTTTCCCTTCAAATTTAACTCCAAAACCTAAGATACAATTCAGAAAAATTACCCCTAAGATTTCAGCTCTATTATCCAATTAATTTACCCTCAAAATTATCAAGCCTAACAATTCAGCAATATGACCTCTCAAATTTCAACTCTAAAATCTATCAATTTACTATACAAGAAAACAATTCTTTGGGTTCTCAAGTCTTTATCTTTCTACTTCCTTTCATTCAGAATCATATGGTCATTGGCTTCTCAGGTCTTTATCTTTCTATTTCATCACATACTTGCATTATCATGTCATAAGATCTCTAACACAATACCATGGAAGCCTCAATGCATCTCATATAAAGCCAAATAGTTAAAAAAAACAACAAAGTAAGAAACATACTCAACAAAAGTGACGACAAATTGGCACATTATCTTCTCATTTTTTTGTACAGTTGAGAACATTCCAAATGTTTTCAAATGTCAAATTCTTTGATACATCAAATGACTCCTCCAAATTATTAATTTTTTTAAAATAGAAAGTTCATAGTTTATAATACTAAGAAATCATCAATCTTTTTGCCATTTGTATGATCTAAAAGAAAATAACAAGCACTCAAGAAAGAATAAAAAATAACAAAGTCAATTAATATGGCAGCCTAAAATAAGCCTCAAACAATACAAGGAAACAAAGATTACAACCTAGTTTGAAGTCTTTCCCAAAATTTTGAATCAAAAGTAAACCACTAATGATAAGAAATAATAATAGGAAACATGGTTTACAACCTGGTCCCCATAAATTGTTGACACAAAGCAACCTAAAGAAAAAAGAAACTAAAAGACGACATTTTTAAATAATCAGAGCTCTATAATTGTTTAATTATGATTAAGTACGTGTGCATGCTAAGCCTTTTCTGTACGACACATGGTACTGGCATACCCAATGTGTTGATGATTACCACCACCATGAGGATGCTCAACAGGATTCATTGCCACACCACGAACCTTGGACCAACAGTTTCTTTTGACCCTATATTTGTGATATGCATTGCTAGGTTTGAGCATTGGATTTTCTGTCCTTCCACCACCAGTAACCTGACCAATCATGGCTCTGCAACTACTTGGTACAATCTTCTTAGCTCCAGATGGAAGCTTTACCCTGTAAATTGAAACCAATTTCCAAGACTCATCAAACAAGGCTATTAAAAATCTGCAAAATCAAAAATTACACAAATCTAAACATTAAGAGAGAACTTAGATAATTGTTCCAAAATTATTTCCACTACCTTTAGAATAATTACATTTATCAGCTCACTGTAACCTTGGAAAAAAAATTAAGCATAGAAATATGCCATAAGTCTCCACAAGGTGTACACCTAAAACTCAAAATAGTTTGAAAATAATTTGGAAAAAGCCACCATCCATAGGACATTACAACAGATGCATCACATGTTTGTTGCTAGCCAAAAAGTAAGATGATAAACAAAATTGATAATGAGTCAAGGGGAACATCAAGAAGCAGTACATTCAAATTAAATTTCAACCAACTGCTAAACGAGCACAACCCACTTTGACTTGTCATAAGTTCAAAATATTAGAACATGTACATTTTTATGTCTGTAAAGGTGACAACAATCCAACAATGGATCAAACGTTTCAGATTGAAATGCAATAGAAATGCATTACAAATGACAACAATCAAATTTGAAATTACCCATCTCATAAAAGAATAGTGAGAAAAGGCAGAAAAAGTGTTCTTTGATTTGATCAGGCTAATGAGAAATATTGTCTCAAAAATTCAACTATATCACCATGACTTGTTCCTTGTCGCAGTACCGCAAACTATTTCTTTGACCATCGTGGGACCGCAGTATACTAAACATCACTTGAAGCCTTTCACTACACTACCACACTCCTTCATTGAAACTATTGCGGGGCCAAGGTATTCAACACTTACATAACTTAAAATCCTTATACCGCCATACCACAAGCCTCTCTTGAGGCCATGGTGGGGGCGCGGTGTACTATTTTCCTCTACTCCTTACCGCATTACCACCAGTTATTCTCTTGACTACCGCGGGACTGCGGTGAAGTATCATATGCCACTTAAATTTATACCGCCAGCTGGTGACTTCATTTTGAGACTGCTGCGAGGCTGCGGTAATCGATCTCTACATACCGCGATGCTACAAGTGCAATCTCTTCATGTTACAGGATAGTGATAACTGCTCCCTTGTTATCCTTGGTTCTCACACACCCGCCAAGACCTTTTGAGAGACCTGTGGGACTACGGTGAGAGACAAAAACACATCAATGGTCAAAAATAAAAATATCTTTCACATGGACTTGGTATGGGGTGCTTATGAATGACTCTTGGAATAATTTTAAAAGAAATATGGATCCCTAAGATGGATTTATGGAAGGAAATTTGCATGAAACCAAGTGGGACTATGAGAATTTTGAATGGTCCTAATGAATGACTACAAACCTTTCTATTCTTGTCTTGGCTGGGTCATGTATAGGCCTGTTATGGGTTCCATAGGGTTTCTAGAAGTCTATCTATATAGACCTTACAAATGTCTCATAAACTCTTAGAAAACTTCATAGACCCTTAAAAATCTTGTGCATAACTTTAATGACTTGATAGAGTTCCCAATGATCATGCAGACTTTCTCATGGTTTATGCAAGGTCCTCCACTAGTAGGACCTAGTCCTGCTTTAGGACCTCTTAATGACCAGTGGACATCATCTTCACAACCATCAGTTCCTTATCCAGTTGCTGCTCTAGGTAAATAATCTCCTTGTTGATGGTGAACTTTTAGTTCTATTTCACCTATTGAATGACTCTTGGAATAATTTTAAAAGAAATATGGATCCCTAAGATGGATTTATGGAAGGAAATTTGCATGAAACCAAGTGGGACTATGAGAATTTTGAATGGTCCTAATGAATGACTACAAACCTTTCTATTCTTGTCTTGGCTGGGTCATGTATAGGCCTGTTATGGGTTCCATAGGGTTTCTAGAAGTCTATCTATATAGACCTTACAAATGTCTCATAAACTCTTAGAAAACTTCATAGACCCTTAAAAATCTTGTGCATAACTTTAATGACTTGATAGAGTTCCCAATGATCATGCAGACTTTCTCATGGTTTATGCAAGGTCCTCCACTAGCAGGACCTAGTCTTGCTTTAGGACCTCTTAATGACCAGTGGACATCATCTTCACAACCATCTGTTCCTTATCCAGTTGCTGCTCTAGGTAAATAATCTCCTTGTTGATGGTGAACTTTTAGTTCTATTTCACCTATTATGAAACCATACATACTTAAGTTTGTCATGCTATTCAAAGGTAAAATTTTAAATCCTAAATGAAACATTATGGGTTGATTTGTAACTTATATAATTATTGAAAGATTGGAGTTAAATATAAGGCCTTAGTTGCTTTTGGTCTTTGTCTTTTGGTTGAATCAGTATCCAACAAAAGCAGTGCATGCTTGCTGAAGCAATGAAGTATTTTTTGAAAATTTAGGCCATTTCTTTTGGGTTGAGTGCTTTTGTAGAGTTTGTAGCCCAGGGCCCAGGCTAAAAGCTTGAGTTTGGGAAAATCAAATCAAAATCTTATGGATTTGATTATTGGGTTGGGGGTTGTATATATGTAGCTGAATCTAAGTCTTAGTGACAGTTTTTGATGTCTGCAATTAGAACTTTGTGAGGTATCAGTCCCTGAATGTTCTTTTATCAAATGTATATATAGATGTGTATCACCTGTAGAACATTGTAGGAGAATCACTTTAGAAGATGAATTGACTCCACATGCTTCTTAACTAACCCTGTTTCATTTCATGAACCCTATGTCATAGGTCCAGTTGGAGGTAGTAGAGCTGGTGGAATGGAGGGTGTACCTTATCCACCTATTTATTCAAGCAGAAATGTTGCAATTTCTACTTCGGATCACCAAAGCCTTCACAAAAACTTCTACACAAAATTCAATAATGAAGAATTTATGCACAAATTCTCTTTTGAATGATGCACAAAGCCTCCACCATAACACCGCACTATTACTAGGCCTTGCAGTGATGTAGGTGATTCCTGCATCACCGCAAGGCCCAACAACAAACCATGCAGTGTTGTGGTGGAGACTTTGTACATCATTCAAAAGAGAATTTGTGCATAAATTCTTCATTATTAAATTTTGTGGAGAAATTTTTGTGAAGGCTTTGGTGATCCAAAGTGGAACTCGCAACTACAATATTTGATAAAAATCTACTTCCAAATATGCTTTTGATGGATGTTCATATCCTCATCCAAAGCTCCAATTCACACACAGGCAGGAAGGACACTTTCAAAGTTTGAGGAGTTAGGATTTACACCCACTGGTTGCATTTTCTTAAAATTTTCTAAGGACTAAAAAAAAAACCCATTTTAAACATATCCTTTAATCATGGCATTCCATGATATCACATTTCTTTGAGGCATTTTTGAAACAGTTCGCTTGCCTTGTCTATGCTTCCACATTTTCATGTATGTCTAGCAAGGCACTTGTAACTACAACATATGACAAAAAAATCCCTGTTGTTATGCTTTGATGGATGTCTCTTTGTTATTATTGGATATCTGATGTAGTGCACATTATTATAGTGCAAGCTTATTTTTTAGACTATTTCATTTAGCATCACGAATAATCTCCACAAGAACATTGTCCATGTTTAAAATGATGGAAATGGTTCACATCTCTCAGAATAATTTCTCTTGCAACAATCTTGGAGATGAATTTAGATGCAGTGTGAAAATTAGAACATACTCGAAGGTTCTTAACAACTCTAATGGTTGTACCAGGGGCCATGTTTAACAAACCAAATGCAATTTCTAACTTTTCACTATAGTGGTAGATAAATGATTCTTTTTTCTTCTATTCCACAACATTAAGTAAAAGTCTTCAATCTGGAAATACCCTACTGCCTTCATTTGCCAAGCCAATTTCTCCAATTTTGCATAGCTCTCCCATGTTTGTGGATGTGATCTATCTCCTACATAAAAAGGCATGTACCATTTTATGCCCTTCAATCCAACTACATGAAAGTATCTTTTTAATTCCTCTATCTTTCATCAATCTCCTTACTATTTGAACCTCACCACACCTGCTCGCTTCTGTACAGATGTTTTAGAGAAGAACATAAGTTGCAGCATTTTTAGGATCCAACTTATAAAAAATCAGTGTTGTTGGAATACTCACCCTACATTCAAATTCTAAATTCTGGGAAATTATATACAGTAAATAGATTGATGGTTGTTTGGATAGTGAAATTAGCTTTCAATTAACTAAAATATCTTTTCTTGAAATATCTAGAAGGATTATTTTAATTGAAGAGGATTTTGTGGTTATTTTTGTAACAATGATTAGCAATGATTTTACAGTGTAGCTAGCTTGCTATTTTCATTCAAGATACAAGTCATGAAAGTCAAGCACATACCAAGAAGATGGTACTCTACTTCAAACCCTTAACCTCACTTAGTTTAGTTTGCTTACATGGGGATATTAAGGAAGTTGCTAAACAATTAATATATATCACTTGTTGTTTGTGAAGGAGAATCCTGTGAGATCCAATATGGCAGTGGATCAATATCTAGTTTCTTAAGTAAAGATGATGTCACAGTTGGGAAACTTGTTGTGAAACATCAAGTTAGTAATTTTTGGATGTTAAGGCTTCCCAGTTGGATATCAAAGATCTTTTCTCATCAACTTAATTTGGAATTTATGTATAAATGGATTCTTTCATGGTGCAGGTCTTTACCGAGACAACACATGAACCAGGGTTGATATTTTTGTTGTCTAAGTCTAATGGCATTCTTGGGCTTGGTTTCCAGGAAATTTTTGTTGATAATGTTGTTCCAGTCTGGTTAGTGTTGATAGCCTTGATTCTATAATGTCAACTTCATTCTATAAACTGAGCATATCACCTTTCTTAAACTTTGAACAAGGTTATGAAATCAAGGGTTCAATATGCATATTTTAGGCCTATGTTGAACACTCTATTTAAGGCATTTGTTGACAAGGCTACAATTTTTTAATTGATTTATCTTTCTACTGTGTTTGGACTTACTTTTGTAAAATCGCAATAAATAATGCACTTTTATTCTTTCTAAATTGAGACTAATAGTAATTTTGTTGGTTGTATTGAGGCACAACTTCATTCATGGCAGAAAAGGCAGCACCTTGTTGCTCATATCAGATGGCATGTTGCATATAAAGGAGGAAAGATTCTAGGGTTATTGTTGGCTGCATTGAAGGAGAGAGCTTCATAAATGGGACACGATCAACACTCTTCTTCTTGGATTCTACATGTTACAGCTTGCTCCAGGAAGATTGCCCACATTGCAGAAGTTTTAAGAGATGAAAGGGGCATGTGCTTCCATTGAAGGCCTCCAAGCATGCATTTCCACACTAGTAACAGTCTAGCAGATGACATAGAGTGCATACCTAGGTAACAGTAGTAGTGATGAACTATTTTCAAGGAATTTGGAAAAGATACGGTGATGTCAAAGGTAGTCAAGGCATTCAATAGAGGGGTAGTGTTCTACGTTGATGGAAGGCAGAGTACAAGTGAGAGCATGCCAGAATAATGAGCTAGGTAGTGGCAATCATGAGGCATTGTTATTTTATAAAGGGAAAATGCATGACAGTAGGTTGACAAGGGATTGGACAATGCATTTCAAGAAGCTACAAGTTTGATTAGGACAATGCATAGCCTATTCATAAGGCAATGTTGAATAACACTCCATGAAAATTGAGGCATCCTACCAAAGATGACAGTCATCAAAGGCATAATCATCAAAGATAAGGATAGTTTATTGCTACAGGTAACAATTCACAGTGGCAGCTTATGAACTAGAACAAGTTGGGTGCATGAGACAAGATCTCTACAGAGATGACAGTGTGATTTTGAACTAGGACAATGAGCTTCATGGGATAGTCATGGATTTGTGAAGAAGACATCTATGAATGTCTTTGTTCTTCTATGCTCAGTGATACTCAGAAAATTAGTTTCTTGGTCATTCTTTGAGCTATGTATTGTAACCATGAAGGTTTTTTTAGTAAAGAGAAAGCATTGTAACTTATTTTTAGATCTGTATGCTATTTGTAAGCATTTTTTATCAATAAAACAAGTTTTTACTTTCTCAAAGCCGTTTCATTGTGTAAGCTTCAAAATATACTCTACTAAATATACTAATGACTAAATGCAAGCTTCAAAATGACTAAATATACTACCAAATTGATCAAAATGATGATTAAAATTAATGACTAAATACACTACCAATGGACAAAAATCAGTGAATAAAAATGACTAAATAAGTGACCAGTTAACAACAATCAATGACTAAATTAAAGACTAAATATATTAGTGAATAAAAAATGACTAAATAAGTGACCAGATTACAACAATCAATGACTAAATCAATGACTAAATATACTACCAAATCGATCAATCAAAACAACCAATAAATGACTAAAAATGGTTTAGTCATCAATTTGATCACGTTATAAATGACTGGCAATAAACTACTAATGGTCACGTGACCATGTTTGGTCATTTATAAGTAGTTTTTAGTAGTTTTTCAGTCATATATTGTTGTTTCTGTACTAGTGTGAGGCAAAAGAGGCTGAGGTTTAGAAAAAGGATGTAGAGATAACCCAAAAGGATATCCACACCTCTGATGTTATCAAAGACAGAGATAACAACATCATTTTGATCTCAGCCTTAGTTGACAAATTGCACAATCAGGCTTGGGAATTAACAAAGGCCAATAATAAAATTGATGATCAAGCAAAGTTGATCCAAGAATTGGTTGTCCCAATTCCTACCAATGATTAGATCACACAAACAAATGTCTCTTTGAGGACATTCCAATTGGATGTCCCTAGGGCATTGTTCAATTGGGAAAGAAGGTGCAGAGAATTGGAAGGTACAACTGTCATGATGCAATTACAGAGGCCAATCACTATGATGGCTGACAAATTAAAGACCCTAGAAGAAAAATTCATGACAATGGCCACTCTCTCATTAGAGATACTGGCATGTAGACTCCCCAGTGGCAATTATGCAATACTTTTACAAGAACGGGTCCTTTAGAGGAAGCTTTCATTGGTTCTCTCTAACCTAACTGAAAACATACAAGATGGCAATGATTTCCTCATAGTATATATGTAGAGCAAGGATGAAGAAAGAATTTCCTTTTTAGAACTGTATTTGCACAATTTCTTTATTGAAGATCACACATTCTTCATCAATCTTTTTGTAGGAGAGTGCCAGCTGAGAGCATTCATGTCATTAATGAAGAACCATCAAATATGGAATGAGATAATGGAGGCCTATACAGAAAAGGTAGTAGGAACAAGCCTATTCCTTAGAAGAGACTGCCCAAACCCAATGGCCTTTGAAATCCATTTCAGGGTAACAATTTATTCCCCAAAAGCAAAAATTTGGTCCCTCTACCAGCAACACCTATAGAAGTGTGTAATAGAATTTGGGTTGTTCATGCACACTTCAGCTGATCAGATTATGACAATTTGTAAGAAAAGGTGGAATACAAGATCAGAAAATGAGGGACATAATATCCCTAGCCAACCTCAAATGGTTCATGAAGAAGGCAAGGGCTATAGTTAAAATGATAGACAAACATCAACAAGAGTGGATAGGGGGATGTTTTAGGCCATCCCTAATCATTGAGGCCCTACCCATTTGGGCTGAACAATTAGAAGATACCAGGTTTCAAGAATGGTTAAAACAGATTGACCAATTCAAAGGGAATGGCAATACAAACATCATGACTTGGTCAACCTATGAACATGAGTACAACCTCTTAGATAGGTTGTATAAGCTCAATAAATCCAGGCTATGAGCAGTGCAGGAGGACTTGCAAACCCTCAAGCTTGGGGGGGATAATGAGTGGTAGGGAGAACTCATCCAAACATACCTTTTTACTCCCTTTTTCCCATGTTCATGCATTACCTATCCTGTTAATTGCACTATAGAAACTGTGAAGTCTTAGTTAATTATGTTAATAAAAGATGAAATGTTGAAGTTAATTTTATGATGAAAGGACCCATGTTTGAAGTGAAACTAAAAGAATTATGCAGAAATCTCTTTTTGTTTCATAGGTATCTATCTCTCAGGCAAAAGACAGCTTTGGGAGACTCCATAGATGATACTAATTATCTCTAGAGTTGAGCAAGAGAGACACTACACAACACTCCAACATTTTCCAGCATGGTTGGAGGTTCTCTAGAGTTGAAGCAGCAGGATAAGAAAGGTTGGTGATCATGAAGACCTTCAGAGCTGTGTCCTAACATGCCTTTTAGTAGTCTCCAGAGCTGCTGGTAACTACATAGAGTCAGAGTTGCTAGTAATGACACAAAGTCTCCGGAGCTGCTTCACTACCAGAATCTCTGGAGCTTCTGAAAAGCTACTGAGGCCCACACATCAAGGCTAGGGTGTTTGAGAAGATAACTCCAGTGGTTCAAGGGGACACAATACACTTGCTATTTGATTTTGCATGAGTTAGAAGACTTCTAATAGTTCACTATTTTTGAGAAGTTAAATTCCTTTTTATCAAGGCCTCCACGACCCATTTTGTTAAAAGTCAAACTCTATATTTAAGGACACCTTTAGTGTCACTTAAGTCTTTTTAAGTTCTGCATGATTATACTTTTATATAGGAAGTTGCATGCTTAAGTTCTAGAATAAAATATCTGTTGTATCTCAAGTTGAACTGAGAGAAAATATGGTTAACTTTGGAAATATGATGTCAACAAAAAACTGATATATATTGATGGAGACAACAAAATAGGATATAGGGTTTTAGCTGGTTTTTATGTAATTCAGATTTTAGTAGAAACATATAGTTTTTATTCTACTTTGGACAGGTTGGATTAAGGAAAATGGTTCTATTATATTTCTGTTATGAAATCTTTGTTTAGCCTTTAGTTCTGAAGGTGTGGAGCAAGGGCCCACTCCCACCAACAGATAGGGGGCTAGTATTATTTCTTACTTTATCATGTTATTTCAGATTTCTTAAATGTAGTCTTTTTTGCTTTCATAGAATAGATCAATTCATGTGAATGTAATCTTGTTTCTATTTTTAATGAATGTTCAACTTTTTGAAATCAGATAGATCATTTCAGCAAAGTATCGTTTCAATTCTTAGATCAAGTTTTCATTCAAAGCGAGTAATTAGAAGCATGAGTTTAGTTAATTAGGAAAGTTCAATTCAGTAGATTAGTTAAGGATTGTTGATTATCAAGTTTCTATTGTAGACTGCCATGAACACAACCCTAAATTTAACACATAAAATATGATTAAATGCCAAGGTACAATGACCCTTGTCATGCAAAATAAATGATAAACCACACAAGAAAGCATGCAGAAATGATATAAAGACAAACACGATTTTGCCCTTGGTCAAGTTGAAAATTGATGATTGATTGTTGATATTGATGATAGCATTACATTTATGTGGGAACAATATATGCCAAGAACAACACAAGGATTAGGAATGATATATCCTGATGATGATGGTTGATTTGAGATGATCAAGGTTTATAACAAGGTTGGGAACAAAACTAATAGATCCTTTTAGATGATGTACTAGATTGCTTGGCAAAATTTAAATGAATTAGGTATTGCTTGCACTTGGATGGATTTCATTGGGATTTCTTGGGATTATTGTATTGGATTGCATTTGGATAACCTTTTGCTTTGAACCAATCACAAGGAAAAAGCAAGTCTAGAGACAAGGATGAAGGGAGGATTGGATGGAATGATTGAGGGATTTGTGGATAGTGAATGGGATAGATTTGGGGTTGTGATCTCCAAGGACTACATTGCATACGAATAACATGCCCCACTCTAGATATGTCACTCATGATGTCGAATTGTAATGCTTGTGATTATATATGGTAGGATTTGTTGCAAAAGATTGGGTAAATCAAGAGGTGTCCAAAGCATGTTTCAACATTGTGTCCATGTCCTTATCAAGGTTGAAAGCAGGAAGGGAGAACATATGGGTATGATGGAAAGGGTTTGTGGATATAATGGATGGCTATGATAGGATAGGAAAGACTTGACCCCAAGTGTAGGGTGCTCATAGATGATGAATTTTATGCGTGACACCTGAGAAGGGGTTTTCATTATGGTACTTGTTCAAGGTGCCATAAGAATGGTTTTCACCATTGGACTATTTTTCTCTAAATACTTTTGTGAATTTTCTTTTAATCTTTTTGTTTTTTTCTATTTTTTTTGAATTTTTCTAATTTTGTGGGATTTTTAAAGTTTTGATGGTGGGATGGGATGGATAGATTTGGATTTAGGATTTTTGGAGTAAAGTGTCTATTTCCATAGTGAGCTAATAATATTTCATTTTGAATAACTACTTCACATGGACAATGTTGATTGGTGTTGCATTCAATAAATGTTGATAGAAACCATGTTGATTGCTAAGTTGGATTCTCCATAATGTAAAGAAGGTACTATTGTCACTTGGATTTTCACCCTTTGTTGAAGCCTATTGCTGCAACAATCCAATTAAACATGATTGATCTCAAGGTGTGGGACTTTGCAAATAAGATCAAACCTCCAGAGAAGGCTATTTCCTCTTTTTGAACTTAAGGTTTAGATAATAAACTTGTAACTAAATCCTACTCTAATAATCACCAGGAAAAGGGGAAGGAGGAAACTAAAAATAAAAAATGGTGATGCACTAGATTTAGTGTGGATGACTCTTAGATCAACACTCATACATAGAATAATCTCAAAAACCATTGATGTATATATGCACAATACTCATTTAAATCCTTACAGAGGTCAAAGAGGAAATGGAAATGCAAGGAATCATAGATTCACAAAATAAACCCATGTGTATTTAAAGACACGACACAAAAATACATGAGAAAGGAAAAAACCAGTAATTTAATTGATCATAGAGGTACGTATACAACTAATACGAGTATGGTTCAAAAAACCAACAACCATTACATCTATTATATATGCATATATAGCATTTTAAAATCACTGTTGCAACCATGTACGTGGGAAACTTGGTTGCCTATCCAGTCGCCCATGCTACAATGCATCACGTCCCATGGATTTGTCAGGGAACCTGCACATTTTCTATGTTTCCCATGCCTTGGTTGTAAAAAATATTAATGTAGAAATGACCCCAATTAGATCTAGTAGCTGAAAACCCACTATTTCATCTATCTGAGTATCTGTAATAATAAAAACTCACACCACTATTCCAACTACCAAAAGATCTGCTTTGTATTGCAATAATGGCATCCTCTAGGGCATTGAGTAGGTGTCTTTTAGGGAAATAGGCAAAAAAACACGTTTTCCTACTTTACAACACTTGAAAGGCCATTTTTTGCATTTTCTAGTGCTTGGAAGTTCATGAACTTTAAAACTTGCTTACCTTCCCTTTACTTATCATCCTTTTCAGTAGTTTGACATTTTGGTCAACTAGCAAATCGTAGAACCATCAAACCATGTGAGCTTTTCACTTGTCTTTCTTCTCTTTTTGATTGGTTTTTGGCAATTCGACATTATGACAGACCTTTGAACATTTTCAACATTTTGGCGAGTTTGCAAACTAGCAAACACATCAAAAATTATACTTTCTTTTCCATTTCTCTTCGCCACTTTCCATTCCTTGACTTGTCTTTTCCTTTTCAGAAAAAAGAAGAAAACTCAAACTTTTGTCAGCCTTTCTGTGAGTTTGTGAACTTGTAAACTCGCCAAAAGTCTTTTCTTTCTCTATTTTCCTCTCTTCACCTTTCAGAAACTTTTGAACTCCATGAACCATGTGTTCCTTCTCCCCTTTCGACCTTTCGACAAAAAAGGATAACTTGCAAACCATTTCAGTGAGTTTGATGGTTTGTGAACCCATTGAACCACTAAAACACATAAAGGAAGACATATATGAAATGCACTTTCAACATTTTAGTAGGTTCACGAACCTACAAACCTACTAAAAGGAAATGCTTTTACTTAGATATTTTCCAAGGAAGAAAACCTTAGGTACTTAGTATTTTCTTAGATAATTTATGGATGGGGCACCTATAATGGATTTTTCTAATTAGATATAATTGATGGGCAAAGTAGGGATGGAGAGGGGAAATTAGGACTTAGGATTTTGATGGAAGGACTATTTGAGTCAGGGTGACTGAATAGGACAACATTTTAGAAACCTCTTGGGGATTTTTTCCTGCTAAACATGAAGGATCCAGTGTCCATAAACCATCCATTGGGCATGAGAGTCAAAAGGAACGTGAACCACCCTTGAAACTAAGACTCCCAACCAAGACAAGTAGCTGAAACTGCCTCATCAATAGGGTTAGAAAAAAAACAACAACAAAACAAGCAATCTCCTAATGAGAATGCAACAAATGTGCAACAATACTTGGAGGAAAGAAGACCTAACACAAATAACCTAATCTAATAAATATAAGGTCTCAAAACCAAACTTCAAAAGAAGAGTTTGAGATGAATCCCATTAATTGGGATGGGAAGAATGTCACCATTCATCTTTGAGAGTTGAAAAGCATTGACCTACTTGTAGTTGGTGATGATGTAGGGGGAACTCCACATGGCATCAAAATTTGAATGTCTTCCATCTTTAGCTCTGTCCATCCCATTTCAACACTAAATAACCCTCTTTGAAAACTCTAACAGTTGTCTTCTTATTAAATGTCTTCTTTACCTAGGCCTGGTGAGCTTCAAGAGTCTTCATGGTGTGGTCTCTCACCTCCAATTCCATCAGCTCAGCTAACCTTACTATCATGGCATCATTTTCCAAAAATTATATATGTTGTGCAATCTCAAGGGAGGGCAACTCTAATGACAATGGGAGTTTGGCCTCTCTTCCATAAACTAGCATGAAGGGAGAATTACCAATGGCTCTCTTAGGTGTAATTCTATCAGCCCAAACGTCTGTTTTGAGCTTGGTATGCCAAGTCCTTTGGTTGTTTTCAATTTTCCTCTTAATGATCCTTATCAGATTTTTGTTTGTAGACTCAACTAAGCCATTGCCTTGAGGATAGTAGTTAGAAGATGTCTTCAAATAAATTCCATGTTCAATTTCCCATTCACTAATTTTAGTGCCTACAAAGGCCTTGGCATTATTAGAAATAATAGTGGATGGGACACCAAACCTTGTAACAATTCCCTCAAGAAAATTCAAAACTGAGGCTTCAATGGCATCCTTCAATGCAGATGCTTCATTCCACCTTGTGAAGTAGTCAGTGGCTATTAAAATCCATTTTTGGCCAGCACTAGATGGTGGGTTTATCATGCCAATGAAGTCCAAACCCCATTGGACAAATGTTTGGTCTATTTGAATAGGGTGAAGAAGAAGGGTGGCCAACCTTTTCTTTCATGTGAAGAGAGTACATTCCTTGTAGATTCTCACCCACTTATGGGTATCTCTGAATAAATTGGGCCAATAATAGCCAACCCTCATAATCTTACAGCGATAGTTCTAGGAGAAAAATGACCTCTAGAAAGACCATTGTGGAATTCCGTAAGCACTTTATCAATCTGACCTTATTCAAGGAACCTCAACAAAACTCCATTTATATCCTTTCTAAATAAGACTCCATCAACAAGAACATAAGGAATAGATTGAATTCTAAAATATCTCTTTTTTGTTTGGCTTAAACCATCTGGATATCTACCTGTTTACAAAAAGACAGTCATGTCATGATGCCAATCATTTGGAGTGTGACGTTTAGCTGGATGGGCCTCTTCAAGGGTGCCTATTGCATCATTTCCATCTCTTATGTCTACTACCATATGCTCACACAGTCCTTTACCCCTTGCCATCTTAGTTATTTGATTTCTACATCATATTCCCTGACTTTTACAATCCAACTAGCCCTCTTTTCACCTGCATCCTTGCTCAGTAAGAATGCTTTCACACTAGGATGATTGACCATTAGTTGCACCTTATTGTTGGAAAGCATGTGCCTGTATTTTTTGAGAGCCTTGACAACAATAAATACTTGGTTTTTCAATGAAATTATATTTGAGCTCATAGTCCTTTAGAGGTTGACTGAAAAGAAAATAGGTTGCTCCAATTTTTTATTGTTCTATTGGGTTAGAATTGTTGATATGCCTTCCTTTCCACCAAAGGTGTAGAAAATAAATTATTTCTCATAGTTGGGATTAATCAATGTGGGAACTTGAGCAATGGCTTTCTTGACGGACTCAAAACTATCCCTACCCTCCTTAGACTAGCTGAAAGCAACATTCTTCTTTAGTATGAACGTGAAGTTTTGCATTGAAGCAAAGTTTGGTATGAACCTTCTCACAAAATTAATTTTGCCTAAGAAACTTTGTAGACCTTTCTTGTGGCTAGGAAGAGGAAGGGACATGATTGCATTTACTCTTTCAGGGTCAATTGCAAGCCCTTTCTTTGAAACTATGTGTCCCAATAATTTTCTTTCCCCGCATCTCTAAAAAACTTTTGTCAAATGACCCAAGTGGTCTCTATGCTTGGAAAAATAGTCAAATCATCTAGATACACTAGAATAATATCATTTATTAGGCCTTTGAAGGCCAAATCTATTGCCCTTTGGAAGGTTGCACCAGCATTGGTCAACCCAAAAGGTATTTTTTTGTAATCCAAAGTACCCTATTTGGTGTTGAAGGTTGTTTTGAATTGGTCTAATTCTTTTATAAGGATTTGATTGTAGCATGAGTAGCCATCTAGAAGGGAGAACCTCTCAACTCCAGCTACAGTTTCTAGGATTTGTTCCATAGATGGAAGTGGATAGTGGTATTTAAGGGATCCCCTATTTAGGTCTTTAAATTCCACACACGGTCTGATTTTCCCATTCTTTTTCCTAACTAGAACAAGATTAACCACCTAAGAGGACTATTTGATTGGATAAATAATTTTAGCCTCTATGAGTTTAGATACCTCCTTCCTCATTAATGGTTCTATTTTAGGGTTGACTGGCCTTTATTTTTTCCTGACAGGCTTTACATTAGGGTCTAAATCTATGATATGTTGGACTAAACCAAGATCAAAACATTTAAGATCCTTATAATACTAAGCAATAATATCATCAAATTCATTACAAAGATCAATGAAGCCTAGCCATTTAGCTTGGTCACATAACTTGCCATGTTTTAAAACTTTGCCTTGTGTGATTTCCACCTCTTCATAATCTTCTTTTTTAACAACCATGTTCATCTTTTGTTTTCTGGACTGGTTGTCAGTGTTGAAAATGTTCTCCAAGGTGATTAATCCTTTGGGAAATTTATTAGTCTTCAACTGAATGACTTGTTCACCATACTAGTTTAGGAATTTAGTCTGATTTTTAGAAGAGAATTATGCCTCTTCTTGTAGTAAATTGACAATTTGCTAGTCATTCTCAAACACTTGCCAACTAATCACAGTATCTGGGACATCATGCCTTACCACAACTTTCACATGCTGGTCTAAATTATGTGTGATATTTTTGGAATTTCAAACTGAGAACCCACCATTTCCAGCTTGTCTGCATCTCTATTATTTCCTTGGGGATGACTTGGATGTTGAAGGCTTCAAAGTCTTCCATCATATATCACACCCTGCATTTGTATTACTTTAACAAGTCCTTTTTTGAGGCACTTTGAGTTCTAATTTGGTGGACAACTAGCTCGTTGTCACCAAATACTTGTATGGCTTTAATTCCTCTCTTCTGTGCTAGTTGCATTCCTTGAATCAAAGCCTCATATTCAACTACATTATTAGTAAAACTAAACTAAAACCAAAAAGAAAATAAATATTTTTGCTTTTGGGGTGAAATTAAGACTACCCCAACACCTGCTCCATTCTTTCTTCTGGAGCCATCAAAATACATTTTCCATACTCCACCCAAATCTTCCTGTGACTTCATAAGGTTAGGAATGATGACATCTTCTTCATGGATACAATAAGTACACAACATTGTTTCTTCTGCATGATCTAGAGAATTAATTTGAAGACTACTTCCCCACTCATCAAGTAGTATGTTTGGAATTTCTTCCACAGGCGTGGTAGCCTCATGTATACTATTGTCTTCTTCTAGGTCATGTATTGTGTAGTTCATGTTGATGGGAGTAGGGGAAAAGGTTCTATGTGATCTTTGGTCTCAGCCTTGATGGTCACTTTTGTGCCATTCCTAGTCCTAAATAACATATGGGACCAAATAGAAGATAAATACCCACCTATTTTAGTTGTGAAGTCTCTAGATAGGCAAATGGCAAAATATGGAGGGAGATCAATGACTAAAATGTCTTGCAAAATAGTGCAACTAGGGCATGCATGCAAGGTAAGCTTTAAATCTTTAACAATCCCTATTGTTTTGACCACACTGCCATCTAATTGCACTACTCCTTTGCTCACAGGTTCATATTTTATTCCAAGCTAGTTAGTTATCTCTTTAGGCATGACAGAGCTACCAACCTTGGAATCAATCATACAATTATGCACTAAATTGTCACTAGTAATCAAGGACACATAGAAAGGAGGTGGTTTACTATTTTTACTTGTGTTTACCTCCTCTTTTGGATGACATAGGCTGACTAGAGTTGTACTTTCTATTGTTGTGTAATTAGAAGGATGATTGAATCTCTTTAAGGCTTCTTGTAGAAAATCCCTTTGAGTTGGGATAGACAAAGCTTCCCACATAGTGATGTTTAGGTTAGTTTTCTTCATTTGGTCAATCACACCGAAATGAATGTAACCAACCTTGGAGGAATCTTTGTAGCAACAATGTCTATTTCTGTTTGTTGATTGGTATGTTGTTGTCCTTGTGCTTGATCCACTCTACCAATAGCTTGATTTGTTTGTATTGGAGGAGGCCTAATTGTTGCACCTTCTTTTGCAGAAACTTGGGATGTATGAGAGGTTGATGTTTGACCAACCATGGAAGTTGATGCATCCTTTGTTTCTCTCTCTTTTGATCTTGTATTGTGTGTTATTGGGTTAGTATCTTGATTCATGCCACAAAATCCATCTTTCAGACAATTCATTAGCGTGGATTCACTTTGCATTTATTATTGTCCTCCCATAACTTCTTGACTTTGTCTAGCTTGTTGTTCTAAAAGAAATGGTGGGTTTTAAACTATTAAAGCTTGGCCAAATTATCCATTTTGGCATAAACTTTGACTATGGGCTTGATTGCATGGATAGCACCATTCACTGTTCTGAACCAAATTATTTTGTATGGGAGCAAGAGCTCCAGATGGGCCCACAACAATTGGGTTTATACCATTTAGGGGCCTAGCATAGCAGGATTGATTTTTTCTTTATGCATTACCTTGGTAGGACTGCATATTAGGTTGATAAGCTTAACTGAAAGGTTGATATGTTTTGCTAGATTATGCTTGCTACCTTTTCATGGCCACCAATTTATTTCCAAAGTTTTGTAACAGGGCCTTAACCTCATGCAACTCATTAGGAGGCATAACCAAGGAAGTAGCTGGGCTGACTATTATAGGAATAGGTACCACACTTGGCTAAATGACATGAGCCTTTGGAATAAGGCATTACAGGTCTGGGAGAAATTTTTCTAGCTTGGATTAGACCTTATTGCTATATCATATGCATCTGGTAACACATTTCCTCCCATGGACTGAATCATGACAACAATATCATTATTTAAAGACCTTAAATAATACAAGAATGTTGTGTTAGGAGAGGGCTTTACTAGAGGTGGGATTCTATCCCAAGTCTTACAAAATCTAAAATTAAAGTCAACCATAAATTCATGGGGGGCTCTCTTAATAGTTGTTAGTTGTTCCATTAGAGACAAATGGTCACTTTTGGCCTCAAAATGCTGGAAAATTCTGTCCCCTAACTCATCCCAGTCATGGATAGAATTTTCTAGTAAACCTCTATACCATTGGAGTGTTTTCCCTTCAAAGAAGAATCCATAAGTCTAACAACAACATTACCTTGAGTTATATTATGAACAAGACATATATTGGCTATATCTTGAATGTGCTTTATGGATGTGGTGGAGTTTTCACCCTTAAAATAAGGAATAGATTTCCAAGAAAAAGTTGGAATTCATCATACTGTTGTAGGTCAAGTGGGATCCCTCCATTGAAGGCTACAAAAACTCTATTTTTGGGTAGAGCCATAATGGGAATGTTCAAATTAATCATGGGTATATGAAGGCTTCTCCTTGAATATTGGAATCTAATAAAAGGGGGTGTGGATTGGGCTCTTGGAGGAGATGATGCAACACTATTATTACTTCTCATAGGAGATCTAGAAAATCTATTTCTTCTTCTTCAAGCAGATAAAGGTAGTTCAACAAATTGAAAGTTACCTCTTGAAGAAGCCCTTGTTTCCACCCTAGGCATGAAATGTAGGGCTGGTTCGAACCAAGAACCTACAGAGTCGTCAAATGCTTCTATATGATGCCTCCACGGCTACAAATGCTAAGATCAAAACCAAATTTATTAGCAAAACTCTTAACTCAGAGTAGACAGTCCCACTGGGCTTTCCAGAAACTGTTGTCACTTGGATTTGCAGCCTTTGTTGAAGCCTGTTGTTGCAACAATCCAATGAAACATTGGATTGATCTTAAGGTATGGGACCTTGCAAATGATATCAAACCTCTAGAGAAGGTTGGTTCCTCTTTCTATGCTTAAGGTTCAGAGAATAAACTTGCAACTAAATCCTACTCTAACAATCACCAAGAAAAGGGGAAGGAGGAAACTAAAAATAAAAATGGTGATGCACAAGATTTAGTGTGGATGGCTCTTAGATCAACACTCATACACAGAATAATCTCAAAAACCATTGATGTATATATGCACAATACTTATTTAAATCCTTACAGAGGTCAAAGAGGAAATGGAAATGTAAGGAATCACAAATTCATAAAACAAACCCACGTGTATTTAAAAATAGTGTAAAAATGCATGAGAAAGGAAAAAACTAGTAATTTTATTGACCATAGAGGTATGTATATAGTTAATCATTACATCTGTTACATATGCAGATATAGCATTTTAAAACCATTGTTGTAGCCATGTACGTGGGAAACTTGGTCAACATGCCTATCTAGTCGCCCATGCTGCAATGCATCACATCCCATGGCTCTGTCAGGAAACCTGTACATTTTCTATGTCATCCATACCTTGACTGTAAAAAATATTAATGTAGAAATGGCCCCAATCAGACCTGGTCATTGAAACCCCATTGTTTCATATACCTGAGTACCTGCAACAATAAAGTCTCATGCCACTATTCTAGCTACCAAAAGATCTTCTTCATATTGAAATAATGGCATCCTCTAGGGCACTGAGTAGGCATATTTTAGGGCAACACGTAAAAAAAACATTTTTCCCACATTACAACACTTGAAATTTGAGTTTTTGCATTTTCTGGCATTTGAAAGGCCATTGAGAACATTTTCGGTGAACTTTAAAACTTGCTTACCTTCCCTTTACTTATCATCCTTTTTGGCGGTTTGACATTTTGTTGAACTAGCAAATTGTAGAACCATCAAACCATGTGAACTTTTCACTTGTCTTTCTTCTCTTTTTGCTTGGGTTTCAGCGATTCAGCATTATGACGGACCTTTGAACATTTTCAGTGTTTCAGCAAGTTTGCAAACTAGTGAACTTGCTGAAACTTATACTTTCTTTTCCTTTTCTCTTTGCCATTTTCCTTTCCTTGACTTGTCTTTTCCTTTTGGAAAAAAGAAGAAAACTTGAACTTTTTTCAGCCTTTTGATGAGTTCACAAACTTACGAACTCGCCGAAAGTCTTTGCTTTCTCTATTTTCCTCTCTTCACCTTTCGACAACTTTGGAACTCCACAAACCATGGGTTCCTTCTCCTATTTTGGCCTTTTGATGAAAAGGATAACTTGTGAACCATTTTGGTGAGTTTGGCAATTCACGAACTCATTGAACCACTAAAACACACAAAAGATGACATACATGAAAGGCACTTTTGGTGTTTCAGTAGGTTCGTAAACATGCAAACCTACTGAAAGGCAACACTTTTACTTAGATATTTTCCAAGGAAGAAACCCTTAGGGACTTAGAGGATTTTCTTAGATAATTTTTTGATGGGGTGCCCATATTGGATTTCTCTTATCAGATATAGCTAATGGGAAAATTAGGGATGCAGAGAGGAAATTAGGACTTAGGATTTTGATGGAAGGACTATTTGAGTCAGGATGACTAGAATAGGACAATAGGTACCATTTTAGCCCCTACTATAGAGGATTTTGCAAAGGAAAATAGAAGGTAGTTTGGATGGAGGATGGATGTGATTATGCAAAAGCTTGGATGAAAAGGGTGTGGCTATGGATGTATGTCGGATAATGGATTTTATTATAAAAAAAGGGGTAGATATAAAGGGGGGATGGTGGAGGCAAGAGGAAATGTCATGGGGCTAAGGAGAACTAGAACCAAGAATTACACACACCATGATGGATTTAGATTTGGAATTTTGGGTGCACTAGATTTGAGATGGGGGAGATGCTTGATTTCTAATTTTGGGATCAGATGGGAGTTGTTGGATTGTCGATTTTGGGATTGGAATTGGGGATTTTAGGATTGCTAATTTTAGGATTTAGGGACCCAAATGGACTTAGGATTTTTAGACTTAGGGTGGAGATGTTTAGATTTGGATTTAGGGTTTCAAGATAGGGGTGGGGATAGGGTTGAATGCTTGGAGATGTGGAAATTTGGATTTTCCACTTGGATTCATTGTTTCTCATTATTTTGGGACCCACATTGCTTTTGTGTTTCCTTTACGATATGGCGGTCCTTGGATTCTTGTAGGCTTTTTGTTTTATATGTTGGTACATCCAAATCACTTCCAAATTCTATGGTGTGGTCCCACAAGATTATATCATATTCGAATCCCATGGCTTTCATGATAGCTTCATCATTTCAGGGAATAAGTCCAATGATGTGTGTGTTCATTGATCCTAATTAGTGATTTTAGGGGATGGATGGTTAAGTTTAGTGATAGGGATAGTAGTATCGATGAAAGGGTTAGTCATAGAAAACTCTTTATAGGAGCAACAAGGGGAACCTATTTTGATGTTGGCAGAAGTTCCCTTAGGATTTATGTAGGTGTTACCAACAACTTTAGATTTTGAGATCTGTAGCTGATGCAGTGGAATCCTTGATTTGCTTTGACATGTATGGGCTCCAAGAGTTCTTTCTCATAAATCCCTAATCCTTTGCCTCAATAGTCCATGCTCTGACATATTCAATTTACGATTGGATAGTTGTTGCTTTGAAAGAAAGATGTGATTCCATTTTTAGATAGGGAGGGATTGGTTGTAGATGCAAGGTGCTTTTTGATGCCAAGAAAACTAGAGTGGATAAAGATGGTAGAACCAAGGTGATAGGATTGTGGTTTGAGGATGATATGGATTTGGTGCTTTGATCTTGAGGATGTCTGGGATCATGAAATGGATTATCTTGGGTACTTAGATCCTGATTTGGTTGGGGATAAGGTTGGAAATACTTTGGAACAAGCTCTTGACATCTTCTAATTTGATTTAATGGCATAATGGAGGAGTGTCATTTATCTTTGACATCTTTTTTAGTGATTAATGTGTGGATAGACTCCTCTAGTTCTGCACATGGATGGGCGAGGGGTCTTTGACACTTATGGATGTTAGATTTGATGGACCTTTTGAAAGGTTGACACTTATTTGTCCATCTCTAGGTAGACTTGTGAGGATTATATCCTAAGGAGTATGGATGTTCTTGAAAGGTAATGGCTTGATAACTCTTTCATTAACAATGATCTTGTATGTGCTAGAGGGGGTGATATTGGATGAGTGGAGTAGCATGGCTCCACAACTTTTCTTTGGTGAACTTGTGCCTAAGATTTTGTACTGATAGTCCTTGGATAAATTCCTTCATAGATTATTTAGGTGGGGTAGGATTAGATTATTGATAGGATTGTTGATTACATTGTTGATGGGTTTGTGAAGGCTTAGATGATGTACTTACATAGGAGGATGAGGCTTTGGCTTGTTTTTCTAGGGCTCATTTAAATTTAGACATAAATTTTTTATAGGGTCTTGCCCTAGAATGGTGTTTCCCTTGTCAAAGGTACCATATGGATGACCAATAGGTATGCAATTAAGATTGATGGGATAGCTAGCTAGTTCTTGGTTTGGAGGCTTTTGAGTGCTTGTGGGTAGCTAATTGAAGCTTATGGCAAGCTTACTTGAGATGATGTTATCAAAGAGATCAATGGTATACTCATCTTGATCAACAAGACTATCATCATCATCATCATCATCAAAGGGATGGTGATAGGGGTTATGATAAGAGGACCCATCAAAATAAAATGGATTTGAGGTTGCCATGATCTTTGGTTTTGGACTTTGGATGGTTTTATATTTGAGGTGCTTTGATTAGGATTTGGGATGATTTGATTTTGAGATGATTTATTTGGGATGGATGACAAATTGATTTAGGAGATTAGGATTTGATTTTGTGATTTTGTGATTTGGGGATGGATTAGATTCAGGATGATTGGATTGGATTTTAAGATTAGGGATTGATTTGTGAGATATGGATTTTGGATGGATGAATGACATGCAAGGTGAGGGTGTTGAGATTTGATTTAAGGTTTGGATTTTGATGCGTTTCAAATTTTGACTTAGAATTTTTAGATTTTGCAAGATTTTTGATGTTTTGGATTAGGGGATAATTCACGGGTTTCACATAAGATGAAGACACACCAAGCACATGAACACCTTATATTATTTAAGTGGGAGTGTATACACTTATAATCCCACCATTAATGCCTTGTATAGTCATCGAATGTAGGGCCCATGAGGAGGCACTAACCATTTTATCCTCAAGATCACACAAAGGCATGAGAGGAGAGCATACATGGCCTACAAACCTGCTTCTAAGGGCACGTAGTGAGTAACTCCCCATCTCTAACTACTAATCAGTTTATTATGAACATATACAACTGAGAGGTCCTATCTAGGCTATACAAGGTATGTTAGGGGATGTCCTTGATATACCTAAGGGTACATGAGGCCAAAGTCTATAGATAAAGTTCTTGCAAGCTTAGCCCAAGCGACAAATGAGCCTTGATGTGGGAGTCTTCAAAATGTCCCCCAAATTTGTATACCTCGCTGGAACATGAGGGTTTGGATTGTCCTCATTGGTGATGAAATCTAAAGGTAGGCTTGCTAAAAGGGAAAGAAGATCAAGTGCTTTTGATTCCCAAGATTGTCTTGTGGATTGAGGGAAGAGCATATACACTTGACTCCTTAGG
The DNA here is from genome assembly GCA_027924645.1 of Cunninghamia lanceolata. NCBI lineage: Eukaryota > Viridiplantae > Streptophyta > Pinopsida > Cupressales > Cupressaceae > Cunninghamia > Cunninghamia lanceolata. Next base: position 1,588,109 of record BSBN01000022.1, read on the forward strand.
ATTAAAACAAAAATTGAACAAGGTGTTTTTGATCTTTAAGGTCACCGTTCAGTGTGACAAGAGAGCATACACACTTAAATGTCCACACAAGAAAATAAAACAAAGTTCATTCACTTTAGCATACAAGTGTGCAAGTAAACCAGTGATAAAAATAAGATCTTAGACAAGTGAAATCTACACCACAAACATGTTAGTAGTTTGATAAATTAGATTTTGACTAATGAAAACAACTGCAAACGAGGTGTTAGTAATGAAAATCAAACCCTTACAAAAATAAGAAAATAATGTTGTCAAATAGTAAATAGATATCATGAACAGATTTCTTGCAATTTTTTGATATTTTTTTTTAAATTGTGAAATTTTGATAGCGTATGATAAAGTTATGCTTGTTGCAAGATTGAATGCAAAGAGGGGGTTTCAAATTGATATAATTGATATTCAGAGTAAAATCTATAAAAATCACCTCATCCATGATGAAATACTCTAAATTAGCTTTCTAGCACTTGTAAAAATGCAAAAATTTGATAGCCTATGCAAACGTTATGTGAGTTTGAAGAAAAAGACTATGTTCTCTAAGTTAAGTGGTCAAGGCTAGAAATGTACTGGCAATTTGTTAGCGGTTAAGGTTCACAATTAAGATTTAAGTGGTTAGGAGGTGGTAATTAAGAACTTAGCGCTTAATAAAAGCATTGAGCCCCTTAATTGAAAAGAGTGGGATTTTTCAAATATTTTTTTTAACTTTTCGTGTGCAAGGAGGGCATGAGTACAGGGTATGACCTTACGTACTAGAAATTTAAAAAAAAATTAATTTTTTTAAATTTGAAAACTATTATTTTTAATAAAAAAGCTAAATGTAGCACCTTGAACTAGAATGAAAACATAAACTACAAAATAATATCACCCCTACTATGTACAAATCTGTATGGTATGGTACCTCAGAAAGGGAGACCTAAAAAAAACTTTTTTAATGGTTGCACTTAAAGTATGTATATTCACTATTAATCCTTATATTTTTGGGCCTTTTGGACTCAACCGTGAGGTTTGTTTCTCTTTGGGATGCACCTAGTAAAACTTCTTTCTCAAATCACTCCAAGAAAGAGTAAAAACCTACAAGATCAAGCTAACAAAATTCTATAAACACAAAAGTTAAATGAGGGACAAGGTCCCTAGTAGAGTCACCAAAGTGTGTATGCTAAAATATGAAACAAAATAAAGAACAATAGGTCAAAACAAAGAACCTATTTCATATATAACAACACGTTTGATTAAGCAAAGAAGTGCAAAAACAATAAAAAGATAACAAGAAACTTCACACTAACACTCTTGATGCCATGAATGTGTTCAAGATTTGTTGATGGGGAAGATGAATGTGGTTGTTTAATATTCATGTAGCATGCCTTTGCTTTCCCACTTGATTGATTGATATGATAAATTTAGCAATTTGTTTGCCGGTTATGTAAGTCATTAGAGTGGCTTCTACCCACGTCGTGAAATACTCAGTGGCAGTGATAATGAACTTATGGCCATTAGATGAGGATGGATGGATTTTGCCTATGAGGTCGAGCCCCCACTATGAGAATAGCTAAGGAGTAGTGATAGGTCGCAATGCTTGTGTTGGCGTATGAATCAAATCTTCATGTTGCTGACATTGAAGATATTTCTTAGCAAATCGTTGTGCATCTTGTATAGTTGGCCAGTAGTACCCTGCATGCAACAACTTCTTGGAAAGTGTTGGGTCGGTGGAATGTGCCCCATAGACACCTTCGTGAACCTCAAGTAAAGCAGTGTTAGCCTCTTTTGAGCTAAGAAATCTAAGAAGGATACCATCGAGACTTCGTCAATTAAGGTATCACCGAGAATGGTAAAATGGGAAGAGAAATGGATAAATGTTTTCTTTTGAGTGCTAGTCAGGTTGGGAAGAAGGGTATTATCATGAAGGTAATTGTATATATCTTGGTACCATGGGGAATTAGGACCAACAATTTCACATATAAACTCAGATTGTGGAACATCAAAAATGAGGATCAATAGTTGTTCAACCAAGAACTCACAACATTAAGTGTTGGTAGGCATATCAAGGAGAGATCCAATTGTCACCATTGAATCAATAGCTTTGTTATTCAACCTACCCAGAATCTTCTCAAAAGATATTCTGGAGAAATATTGTTTGAAATCATCAACCATCCTTTTGTAGGGAAGCGATTTATCATCCTTTGTCTGATACTCATATATGACTTGTCTAATGACCAATTGGGAATTGACATAGACCTGTAATTCCTTAATGTTCCATTGTACAACCATTTAGAGTAGTGTAATGAGAGCTTCATATTCAAAAATATTGTTTGTGCAAGGAAAAGCTAGCCGATACAAATTGGGGATGCAATCTCCTTGTGGAGTGACAAAAAGGACTCCAGTTCCTAAACCATGTTGAGTATAAGAACCATCAAAATATAGCTTCCATATAGTAGCTGTGTGGATGATGAATACTTCTTCATCTGGGAATTCTAAAATCCTAGGATCAGTGTCTGTAATAGGTGCTTTTGCTAGTTGATCAGCTATGACTTGTCCTTTTATGAATTTTCAGTCAACATATTCAATATCAAACTCACTAGGGATCATAACCCATTTTTCCAGACATCATGTGAGAATGGCCTTAGACAGTAGATATTTCAATGGGTCAACTTTTGAAATGAGCTTAGTTTGTTGATTAAGCATGTAATGGTGTAGCTTTTGAGAGGCAAACATAATTTCTAGACATTCTCATTCCATTGGGTATATAGTTAATCTCATATCCTACCAATGTGTGACTGATGTAGTAAATTGCCCTCTCTTTCCCTAAATCATCATGTTGTGCAAGTAGCGCTCCTAGTGCAGCTGAAGTAGAAGAGATATATAATGACAAAGGTTTTCCTGCCACTGGAGGCATCAATACTAGAGGTGTGTCAAGATAATCTTTCAACTGATTAAAGGCCTGTTGACATTACTATCCCATCTGAAGGAAACATCTTTCATAGAAAGTGTAAGAAAGGTTGACATTCATCTGCAAGTTGAGCGATGAAATGCCTGATGGACTGTAGTTTTCCTTGAAGACTTATTAACTATTTTGGACTAGCTGGTGGGGACATTTCGACTATGGATTTTACTTTGGTTGGATCAACTTCAATTCCTCTATGAGAAACAATGTATCCCAACAATTTTCCTGAAGTAACCCCAAATACACATTTCTTTGGATTTAGCCTAACTTCGTACTTTTCTAGTCTATCAAAAATATGTTCAAGCACTTGTAAATGACATTCTCTAGTGATATATTTCCCTAATAAGTTATCAACATAGTCCTCTATAATGTTGTGGAATAGGTCATGAAATATCACTATCATAGCTCTCTGATATGTAGCTCCAACATTTCTCAAGCCAAAAGGCATCACTTTCCAACAATATGTACCCCAAGGACATGTGCAAGTTGTTTTGTGTTGATCTTCTGGTGTGATGAGAATCTAGTTGTAGCCTGAAAAACCATCCATTAAGGAAAGCATTTCGTGTCCAGCAGTCAAATCTACAATGATATCAATATTAGGCAATGGAAAATCATCTTTAGGACATGCCTTGTTCAAATCTCTAAAATATGTGCATATGCAGATGCCCCCAGTGACTTTTGATACAAGTAATAGATTGGAGACCCATTCTGGATAGTCAATTGGATGAATGAATCCCACATCCAACAATTTTTGAAGCTCCGCTTTTACCAAAAGTGCTATTTGTAGATGCATTTTTCTGAGTTTTTGCTTGACAGGTTTAGCATCAGGGAAAACTACCAAATGCTGTACTAACAATGAAGGATCTAGTCCAGGCATGTCTGCATAAGACCGGGCAAAGTTTACAATCCTTTTCAAAAAGAAGGTCGTGAAGTTCTTTTTCTCCTGTTCTGAGAGTGATGCTACTAAAAATGTAATCTTAGGATTCTGTGTTGTACCCAAATTCATTTCTTGTGATTTCTCTACCAAAAGTGGAGATCTCTCCTGATATTTGGAATTTGTGGGAAGGTCAAATCCTCCATCCTCAGGCAGCCCAAAGAGGTTTTCACCTTCAGGTATGTCCTTTCATTTTACTATTTTGGGATCCGATAGCACCACATTCTGGTTTTCACTAGGGGATCTTATTTTTATTTTATTTTGTTCACTTTTTTTATTGGAGAATTTGGCCTTCTCACAAAAGTACATTGTGGTGTCAAGTTCCATGATAAAAACCTTCTTTATGGTCCCCTAGTGGAATACCATCTCGAAGTCCTATGAATTCTGCAATAGCCTAATCGTTTTGAAATAGGTCGAGAACTAGAGAATCTTGTTGGTCCGATTCTATGATCTCAGGGTAAATGAGTGGAAGGTCTTTGGGATTGGAGGTAGATGTGAAGGAGATGGAGGATATCATGGAAATGGATGAATCTCAGAATAAGTCAGTGATATTCATAAATGGTCTACTCATTAGAACTCTCTACTGCGGGAAATGATTTTGCTACCTCAATAAGGATAAACTCAAGGTCCGAGGACACTAGATCCTCCTTTCCATACCCTAACCCATGTTGGTTGTACCTCTTGGTCATAATGATGGGCTCTAATGTTCCTTTCTCATGAATTCCTAGACTACCTTGACCTTTGTAGCCCATGTTCTTGACAATACGAAGACTTGTAGTGTACTTCTCTACTAGTAATATATTGAACACAATGAGATGCTGAGACGGGGGGTGAATCAGCATATACTAAAATTTAACTAGTTGTTTACCAAACCAAATTGAATAACTTAGAGAATAGAAAGGAAATCATGCAACACACGTAACACAAGTATTTTTACATGGAAAACCCTAAAACAAGGAAAAACCATGGTGAGGATTAGCTCACAATATATTATGCTCACTACAAAAGTATTACAACTTTGTTTAGGGCTACAACCCAAGGAAGCTACTTCTCCTTAAGTACTCTGCTCATTGCAATAGGATTTACAAAGTAATTACATGGACTAATGTAAAGAGAACATCTGATTTATGCTGGTATTATAGTCTTATATTTCTTGCTCAACACATGCCCTTAAACTAATTCTGCACACTTCATATCTTTCATTCTATTCTGTTTATCTTTGCATACACTTCTATATATCACAAATGAACTTGATCTTCTATAAATATACTCTGCAAAACTTCAACACACTGATTAGGTTGGCATCACAATCAACATTGGATGAACACGTAGCTCTTCACAAGTCAACATCCATACATACAATATGATAGGAAAAACTTGTTGCGGACCTTATAAATTCATAACGGGAGATTAAAAAATATCTTTCCATACCTTCCAAAGTTAAGGAAACTAATCAGGATCCTCCCTATATATTAGATACTTAACCAGTCAGCTCAAACTGCTCAGGATTGTTAACTGTTCATCTTCATACAACTAGGGAGAAGCCAAAATATTCATGCAGACTAGAAATTCAATCATACATGATCTTAACATCATTCATACATCTTACTGAAGAAGTATCATATCAAACTCTACATCCACAAAACATGAAACATGACTATCTATAGAAAATAGAGCATTCCAGACCATATGTGATACTTCACATCTCAAGATATGATGTTGCGGTGCAATACAAGACTTAAAACCTTTTGGGAATGAGCTTAAACATCATTATATGTTCCTTATTAGATCCGCACACCTTTATCTAATGATTCCGGAGGAATTCAAGAGTTTGACATGGATAACCAGGAGTCTGGAGGACAGTTATACTCAAATCTTTACTTGCAGACATAACTGCTTGATGCGGTGCTGGAAAATGGAATTTGTTTGCATGCGGATCATTCCTGATATACCTTGGACCAGATAATACCTCCACACAAGCTCTATTGGCTGATCTATGCATGTTTCATCCTTCAAAAAACTCAAACCTATGCAAATGGGCTCCAAAACAGTCTGTATTGCCATGTCTAAGTGATGGTTGATTCTCTATCCCTTGTACCTTTTTATGCTGATTATGTGAGGACTTGAAAACTTGGATTTATCATTTCAATACCTGAATAAAGCTATTTTCAGAACTGCAAGATCAAATCTTGCACTGCGAAGGAATGTGGACTAGAACAAGATGACTCTACCTTAGGATGTGCATTGTGAATGCCTTAGTCAAATTCTTGCTTCTTATCATTAAGTGTGGTACTCCCAACTAATTAGATATACATGTGGGGATATAGGAACCATGCAAAAACATGAGTGTTTACCTCCACACCATGCTCGCACACCAAACTGATCACTTTACCATACTTAGACCATTTTCTCTTCTCCTGGACTAGTTTGCCTTGACCATACCGACTCTTCCTATGTACAAGTCTGTCTATACATTTTCATATACTATGTTGACATCAATGACAATACATATTGCCAACAATCTCCCCCTTTGTCATTAATGGTAACATATACTCCCCCTTAGACATATGTTTCTCTCTCCCCCTTTGACATCAAGGACAAAGGGATTGATATCCTTTGCTTGTATCAATCCAAAACTATATAGACTCCCCTTTTCGAAATGATTTCTAAACTGTACTCCCCCTGAGATGAAGATTTCTCCAAAAAGATGCTATGTACATGGTGTAACACTACTATCTTCAGTAATACTATGTACACCAAAAATTGTTTTATTTACATTGCTCTTACAACTCACTTGGATAGTATGATAGCTTTGTAAATTACCTTGAGTTGTTGAAGAGTTGCAGTCCAATTGACACATCTTGAGGCTAGCATATGATTCTGACATTCACACTTCATGCATATCTCCTCAGCTTCCTCTATGTTACTTGGGATCTTCATCTTTTGGTCTACCTTTTCTGCTTCTCCTAGTAGACTAGACAGTGAGGCAAGTCTCAAGTTCACTGCCTCTCTCAACTGACCAAATTGTTTCTTCAAGTTTTCTCTTTGGTCCTGCAGTTGAGATAACTGTGCATGAAGGTTCTCAACTTGTGCCCTAGTTGCACCAATCTTATCCTTTGACAAATCATAAACTTTGGCCAACTTAGATATTTGTAAATCAATGGAATCCATCTGAACTTTGGTGTTTTTTGTGGAACTTGGCCATTTCAGGCAAAATAGATATAATGTTGTGGCCTCATCAATGCAAACTTTGAATTTCTTCAAATTTTCTTCAAGCTTGTTATGTACCTTGGCACAATTTTCAATCTTAGCCATTCTCTTGTCATTCATTCTTCTTGATGCCTCTTTTTCTACCTTTTTCTCTATGTGGGAGGAGTGATCTTTAAAGGAGTCCATTAGCAACTTGAGCTTTTGCTTTGGAGGTAGTAAAGAGTCAATGGTTACCTCTGGTAACCCTTCTTGCACCAGTTTTATAGCATCCTCTATTGCACCGGATTTCTTCAGATTTTCTTGTAAAACAATTTTCTTGCTAAAGCATGTAATATATCACCAAGCTGTAATTTGTGTAAAGGAGAGATGCTTGTCAGGTCAATCTATCCTTCATTGGTTAGAACCTGCAACAGTTGAGGAGTGACAACTAGTTGAAATTGTAGTTGCATATCTAATAGGTCTTTGAGTGATTCTGTCTCTGATGCACTTTGACCTATGTCAACCATTCCTTCTAATTTCTCTCCCTCTCTAGTTTCTCCCTTATCCTTTTCATCTTTTTGTTCCTCATCATTCTTTTTCTTTTCTTCCTGATCCTTCTTGGAGTTATCTTCTTTTGTCTCTTCTACATTCCCTATATTCTCTGGAGGGGGAGAATCATGTCTTGCATCAGGATTGACTATAAGAGACCCACTTTGTTCTGCAGGAGTGTCCAGAGGAGGTAGATTTATTTTGTCTTGGCCCTTTGTAATTGGTGCTCTAGTATCCTTAGGAGGAGTAATCTCCTCATTCTTTTTAGGTTTGTCACTACCTTCCCCATTGCCTTCAGAGGCAAATTGATCAGATATATTTTCAATGATCCCACTGTCAATTTCATTTCCTTGAGAACTTCAGTAGTTTTCTTTAGTGTCTCCTTTTCCAATTTCCTTATCTCTTCCTTATTCCTTGACATCAGAGTATTTAATCTTCTTTTAGTTATGAATTCCTTTGTTAAAACTTTAGAAACTTTGTCTCTATCTTCCTTGGAGATGGAGGGACAAATCTTTTCAATTGCTCTTTTCTTTATCTCAACTTCTTCACTCAAAGCATCATTTCTCCTTTTAGCAAGGATATCACCAAGGCTTTTAGGTAGTTGGTCTATGATTTCAATTAAGGCTAAATTATGAGCTCCCATATATCTTACTATTGCTTATTCAAGGGTAGATTTATCATTGGAAGGCCTTTCATCATAAATACCTACAACTTCCTTTAGGGCACCATACTCTGTAATTGCATTCATAGTTGCCTCAAGTTGCAAGGGAGCATATTCAGGTTTCTTACCCCTTTTTCCTTTTCCTTTTCCTTTCTCCTTTGAAGTCTCTCCTTCTTTAATTTCTTCTCTAGTTCTTTTCTTTCTTGTCAGAGACTCAACCTCTTCTTCCTTTTCTTCTTCTTCTTCTTCAGTGTCTTCAACATTTACTGGATTTATCTTGCCTCTTCTGCCCTGACTCTCTTGTCTAGGCTTTTTCCTCTTAGTGGTCTAAAATTGTTCAGGGATCTTTGTGGTACCTCTTTTGGCAGGCAATGAAAATCTAGAGGGAACAAAGGCAGAGGTTGTGGCAGATGTTGATCTACTTGTTCTCCTAGGCAGTTCTATAGAGGAAGTGGCTTGTTTTTCTCCTGTAGATCCTTCAGGAGAATTAAATATCTTCTCCAAGTCAGTTTTCATCTTCTCTACTTTGAATTTTATCTTTTCTACTTTCCCCTCTTCATCCTTCTTCACAGATTTGTTGATGATTTCATCATATGTCCTAAATCTTTCAGTGGAGGGATCTTTAGGTTTGTTGAGAAGCATGTCTGCATATCCTACCAGATCAAAATCTGAAACCTCATAAGGTAGAGTTGAAATCTAGAAGGTCCTAGGCTCAACAACCTCCATGTAACAATTATCTTTATCTACCATAAAAGTTATGTCATTTTTGTATTTTTCCACCACCTTGGCTGGAATTCTTTCTCTTGATTGCATCTCTTCTTGAAATGTTTTGAAGAATCCCTAGAATGCAGTACTACAAAGTTTATGATCTAGAAAGATTCTCATGAAGTCTTTGATTTGATGAGCAATAGGGGTGTCTAATTTCCAAATCATTCCTTTCATTGCAAGTAACACATTCAAAAAGTAAAACATGAGGCATATAATGAGAGATCCGAACCAGAACTCATATTTGGATTCCTTTGTTCTCTTTAAGTTGTCCATCAACTATTACCGCAGGAGCTCATAGAGATCAAAGTCTTTTCCCTCTTTAACCATTTGATATACATTATATATTACAGTTGTTGTGGCTGAGTTCTCCCTTTTGGTGTAGTATATTTTGTATGCAATGTTCATAGTTACATACTGGACCCCCAAGTCCTCAATGTCATTCACAGTCAAAGTCCTTTTGTCAAATTTGGCTCCGATGAGTCTCATCACTTCTTCATTCTTGACAGATTTCAGGATAGGCACTAGTCTGGAGGAGCATAAACCAGTTACTACCTTTATAGCTTCCTTGGTGATCATGTGTGGTCGATCGAAATAGAAGAAATCCTAGTGAATCTGACTTAGGGCTATTCTCACCCAAGCATCATCATATCAAAAGTTTAGAAAACCATTCCAGATGTCAAGATTCTTGGTAGCAATGTTCACAAATTATAGTTTTAACTTAAAAACATCTCCCAACAAGTTATCATTCCTGAATTGTTCAAGTTTGAGATGATCATATTCATCTATTGGCGAATGAATATATATGCAAACATCTTTAGTATGTTTCACATTAGCTGGAACATGTGAGAAGGCTCCACTTTCATCTGTTACAATGGACTTGAAGGGATGTTTCTTGAACTTTGGCCTTGGCCTCTCAACCACATCTATTACAACCAGTGTCACCATCATAATAGCTTCAAGAACTAGGGTTTTAACCAGAGGGACTTAAAAATACCTAAGAATGTGGTGATAGGGCTTGCTTGCTCAAAATGTTGGGTGTCTTTGGCTCTCCTTTAGCTCTTCAATTTACTTAGCTTCGATCAAATGAGATCAGAAATGATCAGGAAATGCCTATATAGTCATTTCACCAACCAAATTTATTCCACATTAATTAAATTCTCTGATTTAACCTAATTTCCTCTTTTCATATATGCATAACCTTATGAAGATTTAGCAATCCTCCACAAATCAGCCAATTGCTCCAAAAATTTGATCAATCACATTTGTGTGTTGAATGTTTTTAGCACCATGAAGGGGAGGTGAAGGTTTTTTGGAGCAGCAATAAACCAAGATCAACTTGCAAAATCAAGAACACTTCCACAAGATGAATGTGCACAAAACAAAGCCAATAACTATCAACAAGCATCCAAAATGTGGAGCATGCAAAATGTACAAAGAGGCCTTGCATATAAAGGCAAGGTAGACGAGGTGAGGTGGGAGGACTGAAAGGCTGACTACCTCTCCAAAGATGTGACACATGTGGACTCACATGAGACAAGTGTGAGGACACATGTTGTGTACAAATGAGGTGAGACAAAAGTCTAAATAACCTCTAAGTGAGCTTAAGCATAGTGTGAATAGGACCTAGTCAAGCTAGATAAGTAAAAGCTATTTTCACACTAACACCCCCCCTTAAGTGATACTTAGGGAGAAAGCTAAACACTATAAAATGCAAAGATGCATGGATGGGTCCTGGCAACTAGGGGTACCCATGTTTAATAAAGTCTCTCACAAATGGAGAAAAGGAGAAAACCTAGTGGGAAATAAAACTCCTCTCCAAAAGAGAGAATGAGAAGAAAATAAGTCTCCTCAAAGATGTCCCTGAAAGATAGGAACATGAAGAACTCCTGAAGCATGTCGAAGCTATAAACTCTACCGAAGAAGAACTGGTGTCTGCTGGAACAACGAACCCTCCAAGAATGTAGATTAGGATGAAAGAGACACAAAACAATGCACGAGTGCCCTCAATAACACTACTCAACTATATAGCACAGATGGCAACAAAGGTAAAACAATCTGTGAAACTAAAAGTACAAATGGTACAATGATCAAAGATGCACAAATAACACTACACAAGTGACCTCAAATGACACTACTCAATGTGTAAGTGGTGCTCTACAAAGATACTAAAGTCTCACAAATACTGATCAACTGAAAAGAAGCATTAACAGAACCATGTGATACCCCCCATAATGCTGATAGGAAGAGGTATTGGCAAACCAACTGAAATATGTGCAAGTAGATCGAGATGCAACATCAAGTCCAATATGAAGTACAAGCAACCAGAAAAGGGTGTGACAAAACAAGGCACACACGCATGAGGCTAAAATGTTGTCATGTAGGTACACTCACCAGACAAGATTGTGATGGAAAATAACAAGGCACAAACACAACCCCCCATGACACTTTATAAATTAGTGCATGTACAAAAGAGGCACAAGAGATGTGAAAAATCCCCTTAAAAAGGAACACAAAATCAGTTTTTGGCACTTTATCTTAGTGTGTATACAAACAAATGTGCAGATGGAATTCATACAAGTGTCCAAAAGAAGGACAAAACCAATTAATGTCATGAGGTGGACAATGAAGACATAGACTAAGAATGCCTTATAAACCTCAAATAAATAACAAAAACTATGAAAATTAACCCCCCATAACAAATAATGTTGTAAGAGATGCCCCCGAGAAAAAAAATACAAGATTGAGTACAAATTTGACAAATGGAGGCCTAAATCGACTGTTTATAACACATGGTGATTTTACAATTTTATAAGAAAATAGGCATTCCAAAACAAAAAACTACATGTACCAATATCTTCCTTGCATTTTTCTGATCAGTTTCAAAAAAACGTTTGCTCAATTTCGACACCGTGAGCAAAAGATATGCCCTGTCGAAAAATATAGAAAAAAAATAGAGCAAATTGAACTTCAGAGGTAAAAAAAATATGTCAAAACAACATAATTTGGGGAAATAATCTTCACCACAATGAAGTTGATGGAACTAGCTTTTTGTCGACTATAAATTTGCCAAAAACCACCTTTGTGGGCAAAAGTTGTGGCAAAAAGAAAAAAAAAGCCCCATTTGCAAGCACTATGCAAAATCAAGGGCAACTTCATAAAGAGTGTTGAAATTGACATTAGATTGGTTTGACCTGATTTAGTGTTGGACTCCAAAGTCTTCCACACTACAATACAAATCTAAATCAATGTCTTCCCACTCAAAGACCTTCACTATTGGAGTAGACCACTACATTGTAAACAATAAACATCAATGCAAACTATTTGTTACAATATAAGTGGGACACAAACTCCAACCGATGTGTACCAAAAACTGCTGCCACGACCAACAAAATACCAAAAAATTTCTACAAGTAACTAACTGGAAGCCGAGCACTTTGGAATGTGGCTTCTGTGAAGTGGAGGTTTGAAGACCGTGAGCTGAGTAGAAAGGAAACTGTGACCATCACCATAGATGACGCCTTTCACTACAAAAACCACAATGCAAGTGGCAATAGGATGCATGACCAGGCTTCATAAAGTAATGACCAAGTTTCAAAGGGAAGTCGTGAGTTGAAGATGAAACTGTGACTCCAAACCAGATGAGAGAATGCATGCTGTGAGATCCACTTAAGCGATGGGAGGCTGGAAACTAAGATTTGAAGAATGTTGGAAAGTTTGTTGAAGAAGTCGACCAAGAAACATGAAACCCTGACCAACAATGAACACTGCAACTAGACTGTGCTCCTTGGCGAGCTGTGGTAAGAAGATCTATGACATCAACAAATGAAGCTAACCACCATGTGGTGGATGAAAGACTTTGACCTCAGTAGCGACCCCAAAGAACAAAATAGTGATCTGCTCAATGCTTTGGCCTTGGCGACTAGAGCTTGGAAGCCCTCGATCATTTGAAGACCCTTGATACCAACAGCGGCCAAAAGTGTTGCTGGTCAGTGAAGTGAAGTAGACCAAAAATGTCGACCAACATGCAATTTGTAGAAGATGACTGAGCAGTAGGGGCTGAGATCGGCCAAAAACTGCCAAAACAATGAAAAAAAAACTTTGCAAATCAATAACCCACAAACCAAAATTTTGCCAATCAACAAAGATTTTGCATTTCATACAAATTTTTTGTCAAATCTGCAAAACTATCACCTAGATATGCAACAAAAAACTAGTTGAAACTGTTGATGAGCTAGCCAACTACAAGAAAATACCAAAACCTAGCAGAGGGTGGCAGAGTCGAGGCCCCCTCTGCTAAAAAAAGTTTGTATTTTGTACAGCAAATCTGTACATGGACGGTCGTACGGAATTCGCAATACAAGTATAGCGCCAAAAAAATTAGAAAAATTCCCCATGTCCAAAATTGATTTTTGGACAGTCAATCTATATAGATTTAGCCTTTCCGGACTCAATGGTGAGGTCCGTTGGGCTCCACGATGCACCGTTGATAGGGCTAGGTGTGAGATTCGATCAAAAAAAGTGGGAAGGGACTTGCAAGTTTGATCTGATACCATGTTGGAGCAGCAATAAGCCAAGATCAACTTGCAAAATCAAGAACACTTCCACAAGATGAATATGCACAAAACAAAGCCAATAACTATCAACAAGCATCCAAAATGTGGAGCATGCAAAATGTACAAAGAGACCTTGCATATAAAGGCAAGGTAGAGGAGGTGAGATGGTAGGACTGAAAGAATGACTACCTCTCCAAAGATGTGACTGATGTGGACTCACATGAGACAAGTGTGAGGACACATGTGTGCAAATGAGGTGAGACAAAAGTCTAAATAACCTCTAAGTGAGCTTAAGCATAGTGTAAATAGGACCTAGTCAAGATAAGTAAAAGCTATTTTCACACTAACATGATTTGCAGTAACAACTCTGCCTGAGTCCATGTTTCCTTTTGGTAGATGCTCTTAACCTTGAAAACCCTAAAAACTTCCTCAGTCTGCCATATTAAGAGATTTTTCTCCAAAGTTTTGACCAAACTTCTTTAATCATTATCTTAGCGTGCACATACCAAAACTAGCCAAAATGTTGAGAAATTCAACATCTTATTTATTCAGGGGTTTGAAGAATTTTGCAATTGTAACTCCCCTTGAACCAGTACTTCATCTTTTAGTTACCAGAGGATCCATCTACACTAGGCAGAGGTCCAAAAACATCACATTCCTCCTTCCACACTTTGCTCATTTCCTTCTTTTGCTAAGCAATATCAACTTTCTTTTGTGGAGTAGGCCCTACATTCCTTCCGAAGTGCCTTGTTTGATTGCATGTGTGGTAGATGAACTTTGATTGCTGAGCATTTCCGTTTCTCCTTACCTTAGATTTGCAATTAGTTGCCTTGTGGCCAAACTTGTTACAAGTGTAACAATATCCATGAAAGGGTTGAGCATTGTCCCTATTATTCCTTGGCATTTTGCTTCTTCATTCATAAGCCTTGTGAGCTATCTTGTTGCAGGCATAGCACTTAACTAAATTCTAATTTGTCTTACTTCTACATTCAGTAGCTTTATGGCTAATTTTATTGCAAGAATAACATCTTAGAGAATTTTGATTTATATTGTTTCTACAGTCAACAGCTTTGTGACCAAACTTATTGCAAGTAAAAAAATTTCCATTGAAACCTTGAGACTACCTGATGTGAGTTGGTTGCCTTGTAGGTGGGGAATTTTTGAAATTCTTCTTCATATTCTTCCTTTGTCTTTGGACAAGAGTGAATTCATCTTCTTTTGTAACTCTGTAGGCTTTCTTCTTAGGATCTTCAATGTAGGTCTCTTCTTTTTTAATCTAGACTTTCCTCCTGAAAGAAAGTTATCGTATAAATTAGCAGAGGCACAGATCATAGGACTCTTCCCCTTTTCAAAACCAAGACCTGATTTTTCTTTTGCTAGCTTTTGAGAGTTAATTATCTCATCAAGGATTTCAGATCCTCCTTTTAGTTTTAGTCCTTTGTCACTCTTCTCTTTTGCCTTTTCCAATTCTTTTCTTAGAGTGACAACTTCTTCCTCAAGTTTTGAACATTCAGTTGATTTCTCAAAGAGCTTGGTGTTTAAGCAATCTTCAATCTTTTTTTCTTCTTCAACTATGACTTTCAAATTTGAAATCATTTCTTCTACTTCCTTGAGCTTTATGTCACCTCTTTTATCTCCTTCTATTAGGGATTTTAGTTTGCCATTTTCTTCTTTTGATTCTTTGGCCTTTGTCTTCAATTTGTCAATTATCTCTTTTGCCAATTCAAGCATGTCTTCATATTCTACATTTAGTCCTCTTACTTCATCCAATTCATTAAGGGCTGACTTGAGTTCTTCCTCAAGGTCTACTTCACTCCCATTAAGATCCCAACCTTTAGGTTCCATTGCTTCTAGATCTGGTTCTGGTACAAATACATCATTATCCATAACTTTAGATTCCATGTGTTCAAGTGCAGGATCTACCTCAGTTGTTAGGCTTCTCAAAGGCACTTGGCTCTAATACCAATTGTTAAACACAATGAGATGCTGAGAGGGGGGTGAATCAACATATACTAAAATTTAACTAGTTGTTTACCAAACCAAACTGAATAACTTAGAGAATAGAAAGGAAATCATGCAACACACATAACACCAGTATTTTTACATAGAAAACCCTAAAACAGGGAAAAACCACGGTGAGGATTAGCTCACAATATATTATGCTCATTGTAAAAGTATTACAACTTTGTTTAGGGCTACAACCCAAGGAAGCTACAACTCCCTGTATTTGTGCTTTCAACAATTACAACTTTGATTTAGGGCTACAACCCAAGGAAGATACTACTCCCTAAGTACTTTGCTCACTACAATACACTAGTACAAAAAGAGCAATATATTACTAAAAAAACTACTAAAAATTTCTTATAAATGACCAAACATGGTCACGTCACCATTAGTAGTTTATTGCCAGTCATTTATAACGTGACCAAATTGATGACTAAACCATTTTTAGTCATTTATTGGTTGTTTTGATTGATTGATGTGGTAGTATATATAGTCATTGATTGCTGTAATCTGGTCACTTATTTAGTCATTTTTTATTCACTGATATATTTAGTCATTGATTGTTGTTAACTGGTCACTTATTTAGTCATTTTTTTTCACTGATTTCTATCAATTGGTAGTGTATTTAGTCATTAATTTTAATCATCATTTTGATCAATTTGTTAGTATATTTAGTCATTTTTGTTCACTGATTTAACACTGGTCATATATTTAGTCATATTTATTCACTATTCATTGATTTCTGTCAATTGGTAGTATATTTAGTCAATTTAATTATTAATTGAAGTCAATTAGTAGTATATTTAGTCATTTTGAAGCTTGCAATCTATGTAGATTTCCATCTGGCATTAATTGTTAGCTTCGCACATGTCTCTTTGATTATATTTATTGAATGCTCTATAAGAGGAGTGTTGTGAGCTGAGCAATATAATCCACATTTGGATCTCATCTGCCTTGGTTTTATTTCCCCACCAGCTTGAATGACTTCAATTCATTATGTTGGCTCGTGCGATCCTCTTTTTATGCAAGAGACCATGGCATCTATGTCATTATTTCATTCTTGCCTCTTCATTTTGCTCTTGCTGTGTATCTGCAATGTCTACCTATCCCCATAATTGTCGACTTCATTTGCTTGTTCAACCATGGGAACAACCAATGCACAGAAGCATCAACTCAGATTTCATGGCTAGGGCCTTCAAACTGCTCGATGAAGAGCCCATGGAGGATGCTTTGATAGATGTATGCATGATAGAGATTTTCTACTGCAATCTAGGGTATGTTATGCTTCACATCTAGTATCTCATTTTCTCTCAAATGCGATGGACTTATTTCATCAGGTTGATAAGGTTAAAAGGATAGCATCAATGTTTGTTCATGACTATCTCCATGATGGATCAGCCTTGGTAGGGGGACTCTTCCTCCATGAAGATATCATTAATAAACCCAGTTTTAACTATGTTTATCAAGCGATGATTTCAAGTTTGCAATCAGGTAACAGAGAGCTCTTTGATAATTCACTGTGGGTTCACAATTCTGCATTTGGAAGGTCCAAGAGGGAAAGGCTAGAGGAAGTATTCAATGCATGGAGCTTCTTGTCAAGTTTCCAACCATTGGTAGTTCCCTTCACCAATGATGACATAGTCCTTTCTATAGAGAATCCAACTGGGGGTTCATGGCTTTAGGGTTGCAAATTTAAATATGGACAACATGTGAACCACTCTTTCTATTTTAAGTTTTTGGCTTCGTTGTAACTTTGGTTTCCTTTTTGGCTAGAAAGGGCCTTTTAGATTTGTAGCTTTGTTCAAGGCTCTTAGTTAAAATGCTCTGTTATGTTATCTTTTTGGCTAGGAAGGGACTTTTTTGTAATCTATAAAAACATTTTTATTAATACTAATATATTATGATGCTCTAAGCATCCTTACCGATTCAAAAAAAAAATGTCAACCTTGGTTCATGTGTTGTCTGAGTAAAGACCTGTACCATGAAAGAATCCATTAATTATACATAAATT
This sequence comes from Cunninghamia lanceolata, assembly GCA_027924645.1. Classification (NCBI taxonomy): domain Eukaryota; kingdom Viridiplantae; phylum Streptophyta; class Pinopsida; order Cupressales; family Cupressaceae; genus Cunninghamia; species Cunninghamia lanceolata. Next base: position 1,605,752 of record BSBN01000022.1, read on the forward strand.
CCAAATTAAGTTGATGAGAAAAGATCTTTGATATCCAACTGGGAAGCCTTAACATCCAAAAATTACTAACCTAATGTTTCACAACAAGTTTCCCAACTATGACATCATCTTTACTTAAGAAATCAGATATTGATCCACTGTCATATTGGATCTCACAGGATTCTCCTTCACAAACAACAAATGATATATATTAATTATTTAGCAACTTCCTTAATATCCCCATGTAAGCATGCTAAACTAAGTGAGGTTAAGGGTTTAAAATAGAGTACCATCTTCTTGGTATGTGCTTGACTTTCATGACTTGTATCTTGAATGAAAATAGCAAGCTAGCTGTACTATAAAATCATTGTTAATCATTATTACAAAAATAACCAAAAAATCCTCTTTAATTAAAATAATCCTTCTAGATATTTCAAGACAAGATATTTCAGTTAATTTCTAAGAAAGCTAATAATTTCACTATCTAAACAACCATCAATCTATTTAATGTATATAATTTCCCAAAATTTAGAATCTGAACGTAGGTTGAGTATTCTAGCAACACTACATATGTTTTTGTGAAGGCTTTGGTGATCCGAAGTGGAACTTACAACATTTCTACTTGAATAAATAGGCAAATAAGGTACACCCTCCATTCCACCAGATCTGCTACCTCCAACTGGACCTATGATGAGTGATTGAAGGAATAAATTACAAAAAATATCATCCTATCTATTTATGATATTTTTCTAAGCATCAAAAAATTAAACAAACAAACTGCAAAGAACACAAGTACATCTCTTAGTTGTATAGACCAGAACAGTTCAACCACCATTATACCACTCAATGAATACTAACGAACTCCTAAGTCATGATCCAGATGACTCCTTTGGCACCTTATAGGTGGTCCTACATATGAAAGCTCTAGGTCCTAACAAAAAAACACAAAATCAAGGAGTTCAAACCAAGAATAAATAATATAGGGGTAAGTGCAAAAAGTTGGGGGGCCAAAAAGTGGCCAAAATTTTTTCAAAAAAAATTAATACATAATGTGAGCGCGTTATAACGCGCTCACATTATGGTTTGGTAATGACGAGCCTAAGGCTCGGCAAAACCAAACCATAACGCGCTTGCATTATAACACGAGTGCGTTATGTTTAATTATATATTAAAAAAAGAGCATTTCTGCTCATTTCTTTATTTTCCTCTACACCTGTGGCCTGCAAACCCTAAGGAGTGCGCTCACATTTTTGAAGACTCAATTCAACACCAAAATCTTACCGATTCATCGTCAAAATGCCACCACAACGTTGAGCAGGCCAAAGGAGTGAGTTTTATTCATTTTTTTTGTTTCTAAATAGGTAGGTTTGAGTTGATTTTTGATGTAAATTTTCTTAATTGTCAGGAAATGTTAATGCACCTCCTCCTCCTCCTCCTCAAAATCCACAAAATCCTGAAGAGGAAATACCTGCCAAAGAACAACCTGAACAAAAAACTCCTCCATCCATTCCTCAACATGCCCCTGGAACACAAGAAAATCTAATGGAGCAAATTGAAAACAATAAAAAATAAATTGAAGACATAATTGCACTTGGTTGAAATATCCTTCAACTTCAACCTTGCATAGGTCCATGCTTGCTCAATCTCTTGAATCTATGTTATCAAATGTAGATTTAATTAGCAAGCAAATATCTAGTTGGTCAGATAAGAGGGGAGAGTTTAGAGAGTATTATGTAGACAAGCTATCATATGAAGATGTGAAAAAGTTACAAATTACAAAATTGGACTTGTGTTCCATTTACACAAACAAATCAACCTCCCCCCATTACATGCAAGAGGTTCCCTATCCATTGGTACAACAACCAAGCGATACGGGACAATTTTGGGCAGAGGTGGTGGATGGTTTTTGATCATCGTCCATACAATAATAATGAGGTCCCGCAATACTTTTTGAGGAAACTCTACTGCGAGTTTGTCCTCAATAAAGTGCCAAACAATTTTGATATGCGGGACTTCTAGGGTAGAGGTGGGGGGTCAGCACAAGATAGACCAGGGGCACGTGTTGACCCACGGTGGCCAGTGAGACGAGTAATCAACAGACCAGCCCATGAGCATGTTTCTATCCCTTCCATTGTGAAGGAGAGTGTTGAGGTCGATACACTTCAGTCCATTAGTGCCTTGACCCAGAGCATCATAGAGCATGCTAGTCTTGTAGCACAGCGTGGGTTGGGAGATAGTGCGAGGAGTAGGGTCCCACCCCATGCTTGTTAGACTTACGGGTCAGCCTGTGGTTATGACCCCATGGATAGTTAGGACGCAGGTGCACAGGCTACATCTACAGCTGAGTAGATGGTGATGACAGATACCCTCCTGAGTGAGACTTTCAGCCTTGATACTCAGGTAAATATTAGCAAGTTCATTGAATTTAATTTATTAAATTTCATTCTTGAAATGCAAGATTAACTAATTTAGTTTGATGATTTTAATGAAATTTTAGGGTCATAGAGTTGATGCAGTTTTCAGTGGTTCTCCACCTGCATATTACACTACATCATCTATTGTTGGGGTATGTAACTAGTAAACAATTATAAATATTACATGTGAATGGCATCGTTATATGAATGGTATTCTAATATCTGATTTTGGATGTTGAATAGGTTAATATTAGAGATTTCACGGCAACACCTGCTAGCAGTGGTGGACTTCAAAGCTTCACAGAGGTAACAAAATAAATAGTTTAATAAATGAATTGTACTTACTAGATTTTTGTATGTGACTTGTGTGCTTTATTGTGTGTACTTCCATGTTTAGGTGAACGTGTGTGTATGTTAAGAGCCATGATTTGCATCACTATTATAGTTTTCGTAATTGAATAATGTTGTTTTATTTCTAGATGATGCAGGCTACAGAGACACCTCCTGATGTTCATAGGGCAATGGAGCATGGTGTGACCTCTGCAATTCATAGCTCCATTCCATTGACAGGGGTATGAGGCAGATTAGTAAATTTCAATTTAAATTCATTGTTATAGTTGTTTATTTTTGAAAAATTAAAAGATTATTGATTTGAAGTTTAATTTCTATCTGGATGGTTTCTATAGGACATAGCATCACCACAGCCTATTCCTGCTACTAAGGCAAGTGAGGAGACAGATTATATGGTAGCGGTAAGTGATTATTTTGTTAAATGTTTCATTTTTTATAACATGTAATTTCTATATATTAATGTCTATACTTTTTATTGTAACAACTAAAGATGTAGGAAGAACTAAATAGCAAGAGCAGCCCTTGGGTTCGTAGTAGACCACCCACATACGCGTCTCCATCCCCTAGAAGATCAAAGGTTGCCCGTGATCTATTCTCTTCACCAACCAAACGGGAATGACTTTTTATTGTGTTCCTTTGTTGTATGCCTATATGGCATTTGTGGACATATATTTTGTATTGCATATAGTTGACATTGTATGCCTATATGGCATTCTTCTAAGCCTATATGGCTATTTGTATATATGTTATACTTATATCGATAGATATTGATGTATGCCTATATGGATATTTGGTTAATACAAATCTTTTTTATTGATGGCGTCCATACTTGCATTATAAATCCACGTTTGAATGGATATTTGTAGATGGCTACTTCAAATATTTAAAATCCAATTGTATTACATAGGATGTTTCTTGATCCAATAAGCCAGCTATTGTTATTCAAGTATCACCTAAACCTCATTTTGGAACTAAAAGATAAAAGTTGTATTTAAAATAAAAATGAATCATCATGTTGAACAGAAAATATTCATATTCTTTATGAATTGCTCAATTGAAAATATTCAAATGAGTATGCTGATCCATATTCTTTATGAGTTGGTCAATTGCAAATATTTCTTAATTTCTTGTTATTATACCATATTGGGATGCAAAGAGTATGTTTGTTGTTTTGAATAAGATAGTCAAAATCATATGCTTATGAGCACCTGATGACCATTGTGGTTATTAAATGTAATTCCTCTTGCATATAAGGTGAGGTTATGAGATTACATTGACTCTTGCCTAATTTTAGTATGCACCATAACATTGGGGCTATAGGCTTCCATAAGTCATCAACAATAAAGGTTCAAGGTTGTCATTGAAGTCAAAGGGTCAAGGTTGTTTGTCATTGATGTCAAGGTTGATGCCATGATGTTGATAAGGTGATACAGTGATTCAAGGTAGGTGATGGTCATGAGGTGCATGATGTTGTGAATATGGTTTTCATGATAAGGTTGCTCAATTCATGTTGATGCTGCACAAGACAAACATGGTTCATATGATGCAAGGTTCATGTTCATGGTGGATGTGGTTTTGTTCATGCAAGATTTTGTTGTGAATATGGTTTTCATGATAAGGTCTATCTTGAAAGGTTGATCTGATGCAAGGTTCATATTCATGGTGGATACGGTTTTGTTATTGCAATAAGAAGTTAGAGAAGACACAAGATTTTATAATCATAATCTTATTGATAGTTAGGGTTTGCATATTGGGCATTAAACCCTAAAAAGAATCTACTTTTCTTAAGACTTTAAAACCCTTAATTGCTTGTCGTGTGTAAAGTGCACTTTTGTTTTAATTTAATATTGACTTATAATCAGAAGTTCCTATCACTTAAATCAACCTACTAAAGGGTCTTTAAGTCATTAGTTCATTGGCCCTTCAACCTAACTCAATCGACGTCTCTGGTAAACTCTCATAAGCTTGAGTGCCATATCATAATTGAAGGTCATATTTAATTGATATTAGGGTGGGAAAGAGGATTGGAAGGTCAGTATTTAAAAGGAATTTAGAATACAAACAATCATCTCTATGCGGTTGAATTTGATGGGCATGCCTTTATAAAAGGCTAAAAGACAACTTTATGCAAGATATCACGGTATTTGTAGTGTTTGAAGATTGAAGACTAGTTAGTGTTTGTAGCTCGAACTGTTTCAGCATGTTTGGGTGTGAAACAGGACCATGCCTAGCCTAAACATACCCATCTAGACGTGTTGGAATTGTCAGTTTGGCTACACAAGGAGAAGAACAAAAGTTACACCCCTTTGCAACTTTACATTGCCTCCTTTTGACAATTTTTGGGGCAGCAGAAAAAATTTCACCACGGGCAAATGCCTCAGAGATATAAAAAATTGAGAGAGGTTATTGTAGAGGAACCCTACGTGATCGCGTTGCCTTAGACAGAATGTATCTAAGTGACACAGTTTACGAGTAACAACTCATCAAAGATTGTTACCTTTTTACACTTTAGACTCTTTAGGGATATCATCAGTACAATGTAGCTTGGACTGTTTTGGCATGTTTGGATACAAAACAGGACCATGCCTAGCCTAAACGTACCCATCCAGATGCATTGGAACTGTCAGTTTGGCCACACGAGGAGAAGAACAAAAGTTACACCCCTTTGCAACTTTATACTGCCTCCTTCTGACAATTTTTTGGGGCAGCAGAAAACCTTTCACCACAGGAAAACGCCTTAGAGATATAAAAAATGAGAGAGGTTATTGTAGAGGGACCCTACATGATCACTTTGCCTTAGATGAAATGTATCTAAGTGACACGGTTTCTGAATAACAACTCGTCAAAGATTGCTGCCTTTTTGCACTTTGGACTCTTTAGGGATATCACTAGTACAATGTAGCTCAGACTGTTTCAGCATGTTTGGGTGCAAAAAAGGACCATGCCTAGCCTAAACGTACCCATCTAGATGCGTTGGAACTATCAGTTTGGCCACACGAGGAGAAGAACAAAAGTTACACCCCTTTGCAACTTTACACTGCCTCCTTCTGACGATTTTTGGGTAGCAGAAAACCTTTCACCACGGGCAAATGCCTTAGAGATATAAAAAACTGAGACAAGTTATTGTAGAGGGACCCTACATGATCACTTTTCTTCAGAAATAATGTATCTAAGTGACACAGTTTCTGAATAATAGCTTGTCAAAGATTGTTGCCTTTTTGCACTTTGGACTCTTCAGGGATATCGCCAGTACAATGTAGCTCATACTATTTCGGCATGTTTGGGTGCAAAAAAGGACCATAGCTAGCCTAAACGTACCCATCTAGGCATGTTGGAACTATCAGTTTGGCCACACAAGGAGAATAACAAAAGTTACACTCCTTTGCAACTTTACACTGCCTCCTTCTGATAATTTTTGGGGCAGCAGAAAACCTTTCACTACGGACAAACGCCTTAGAGATATACAAAACTGAGAGAGGTTATTGTAGAGGGACCCTACATGATCACTTTGCCTTAGATGGAATGTATCTAAGTGACATAGTTTCTAAATAACAGCTCGTCAAAGTTTGCTACCATTTTGCACTTTGGACTCTTTAGGGATATCGCCTATACAATGTAGTTCGGACTGTTTCAGCATGTTTGGGTGCAAAATAGGACCATTCCTAGCCTAAACCTATCCATCCAAATGCATTGGAACTATCATTTTGGCCACACGAGGAGAAGAACAAAAGTTACACCTGTTTGCAACTTTACACTACCTCCTAACAATTTTTGGGGCAGCAGAAAACCTTTCACCACGGGCAAACGCCTTAGAGATATAAACAATGAGAGAGGTTATTGTAGAGGGACCCTACATGGTCGCGTTGCCTCAGACGGAATGTATCTAAGTGACACGATTTTTGAGTAACAACTCATCAAAGATTGCTGCCTTTTTGCACTTTGGGCTCTTTAGGGATATCACCAATACAATGTAGCTCGGACTGTTTCAGCATGTTTGGGTGCAGAACAAGACCATACCTAGCCTAAACATACCCATCCGATGCATTGAAACTGTTAGTTTGGTCACAATAGGAGCAGGACGAAAGTTACACCCCTTTGCAACTTTACACTGCCTCCTTCTGACGATTTTTGGGGTAGCAGAAAACCTTTCACCACAGGTAAATACCTCAGAGATATAAAAAACTAAGAGAGGTTATTGTAGAGGAACTTTACATGATCTCATTGCCTCAGACGAAATATTTCTAAGTGACACGATTTTCAAGTAACATCTCATCAAAGATTGCTGCCTTTTTGCACTTTGGACTCTTCAGGGATATCATCGGTACAATGTAGCTCAGACTGTTTTGACATGTTTGAGTGAAAAATAGGACTATGCCTAGTGTAAATGTACCCATCCAAAAGCGTTGGAATAGTCAGTTTGGTCACATCAGGAGTAGGATGAAAGTTACACCCCTTTGCAACTTTACACTACCTCCTTCTGAGGATTTTTGAGGCAGCAGAAAGCCTTTCACCATGAGCAAACGCCTCAGAGATATAAAAAACTGAGAGAGGTTATTGTAGAGGGACTCTACATGATCATGTTTCCTTAGACATAATGTTTCTAAGTAACACATTTTTTGAGTAACATCTCGTCAAAGATTGCTGCATTTTTGCACTTTAGACTCTTCAGGGATATTGTCGGTACAATGTAGCTCGGATTGTTTCGGCATGTTTGGGTGAAAAAAAGGACCATGCCTAGCGTAAATGTACCCATCCAAACACGTTGGAATAGTCAGTTTGGTCGCATCAGGAGAAGGATAAAAATTACACCCCTTTGCAACTTTACACTACCTCCTTCTGACGATTTTTAGGGCAGCAGAAAACCTTTCACCATGGGCAAACACCTTAGAGATATAAAAAATTGAGAGACGTTATTGTAGAGGAACCCTACATGATGGCGTTACCTTAGACAGAATGTTTCTAAGTGATAGTTTTCGAGTAACATCTCATCAAAGATTGCTGCCTTTTTGCACTTTGGACTCTTCAGGGATATCATCGGTACAATGTAGCTCAGACTGTTTCGACATGTTTGGGTGAAAAATAGGACCATACCTAGTGTAAATGTACCCATTCGGATGTGTTGGAATAGTTAGTTTGGTCGCATCAGGAGCAGGATGAAAGTTACACCCCTTTACAACTTTACACTACCTCCTTCTGACGATTTTTGGGGCAGCAAAAAATATTTCACCACGGGCAAATGCCTCAAAGATATAAAAAACTGTGAGATTTTATTGTAGAGGCACTCTACTTGATCATGTTTCCTCAGACAGAATGTTTCTAAGTGACATGGTTTTCAAGTAACATCTCATCAAAGATTGCTGCCTTTTTGCATTTTGGACTCTTCAGGAATATCGTCGGTACAATGTAGCTCAGACTGTTTCGACATGTTTGGGTGAAAAATAGAACTATGCCTAGCCTAAACGTACCCATCCGGATGCATTGGAATTGTCAGTTTGGTTGCATTAGGAGCAAGACACCAAAAATGCAAAAGTTGCTTTGTGCAACTTGACAACATTGACACTTTTTTGAAACATGACTCAAAGACTCAAACTGATCCCAAATGACTCAAAGTGACTTAAAAACAAATGAAATAGTCTTAGAAGACCTTATTACATACAATTGATTCAATAAAAAAAAAAAAATTGACCCCTTTTGGAGGCATGACAACCTAGGTGCCTCTGCACCATTAGTGCAACTGAAGTCGATAAAATTTTCCTATTAAGACAAAGAGCTTCCCTTAGCTTCAAGAAATATAAATATTCTATACTAACAAGGCCAACCACATGAAGGTGGAAGCTCATGTGGCCTCACCTAAGACCTAATACACATGTAGTCTAGTAGACGCAAGACACCTAAGACACCTATTTTCTAGTCTCTATCTACCTAGTTGACATATCGTATATACCTAAGACATAATTAGAGACACCTATTATCTAGTTAGAAACCAAGACACCTAGAGATGCCTATATTTTATACATTACCTATATTTTATACATTTTTCTCAAGATCAAATTCATCCATCACTTAGGTCTAACCCCATGAAGCATAACATGATGATGTAAAAATATGTATATGTGTAAAAATGCAGCAGCAGATAAAAAAAGACAAACCTCACAAATTAATGTGCATACTTACAACTCAATGTAACATGACTTTACAAAATCAATGTGAATACTTACAAATTAATCCAATGAACCATCCAGGTCTGCTCTACTCTTTATTGTGTCAAGTATTGCTTCACGGTCAGATTCACTCACCTTCCACAAGGTCTTGTTCAAAGGTCTACCCCGATACTGTATCAAATGAACATTGGATGCCACAACAAGGTTCGAGTAATGAAGAATCTTTTGATGCGTGTCAAAGTCCTAAAACAAAGAAACATTAACACTCTTATGTGGGTACCTTCTAATCCATGTTCCAGTAATAACCACTAAGTCTGTAGGGTATTTGATATTTTCTCCATCTATAACTGGGGCCTCCAATTTATTTTTGGCCTCAACACAATGACATAAGTAATAATCTGTTCCCTCTTCATTATCTTCATCTGCAATAACTACATATACGTGCCCTACATTGATATGTGTAGCAAATTAGATGAAATTAGTCAACATTACAAAAACACTACAAAGTAAGATGACATTAGGAATTTCAAAAACTATGCAAATAGATATATTACTTGGTTGAACTAGATCTGATATGTGGTCAAAGTCAACTGATGATTCCATCTGTGTTAGTTCCAGTGCTGTCGAGGGTCGATACATGTCAAGTGGGCTAAGATAACTTAACTTCCATTCGTCAACCCACTCCTTTGACTCGCACTCATCACAGGCTTGAATTATATAGGAAGAACAAAAGCATGACATCTTTCACGTATGGATACTCCATGAACCTACAATTGAGCTTCTGAAAGAGTGCATCTCACTTGATCCTGTCAATTTAGAATAGTCCTCATATGGTGCAATGTTAGTATCATCTATCAACCAAAAAAATCTACGAACTGAAGACTTACCTTCATTACCTGGACCCATGGAAGCATTACACCACTTGACAATCGATTTTGCATCTGTTAACTTTGCATTGTCTTTATACTTTAACTCTTCTCGTGTTATGGCTCTTTTGATACATGCTCCTACACCATCATGCTCCCCCTTTCCATGCCCAGCCTCACAAAAGTTCCACATATGATGAATACCTATAAAATTATGCCTCCTACTCAACCAATAGAAATTTTGTGAGTTCTTGAATTGTGATGCACAGTTATCTAACCATATGATATGCTGACTGAACGATATGCCCCTTCTAGCCAAATCATTGTAGAACACCTGAAAGAAACCTTGCACGAACTCCGTAGAATGCGTGCGATCATCACTGATATAGAAATTATACTCCCTTATGATCTTTCTATCATCCTCTATACTATCATTCGCATGAATGAATGAGATGTGCACAAATATAGAAACCTGTGTGGAGTTGTAATATTATGATTGCACCTCACACTGTGGCTATAGATTGTAGTTCTCTGTAAATTCAACGACTGAAACAATGCTACCAATCAAAAATGTGTCCTTGCATAACTTGAATTGCAAGTCCAACCATCGAGCTCTATGGGCATGTTTTGCATACTCATACACTATGTTGTCACAAAATATAGGCATAAACTGATACACTAGAATCTTTTCAATAACCAATTCACACTTCTTTGCTTCTTTACCATCTTTTGTATTGTATGCCACTGTTTTATACTTGCCAAACTCTACTAGTTCATTTCCAACCAAATGTGTTCTTTCCATATGTTCACATATTGGCAAATGTTGCAAGCCACTGCAACGATGACATGTGCCATTCAAGCATAATTTCTTGTAGAATATTTGACCTTCCTCTCTTTCACATAAAATTCTTGATATGAAGTCTCTTGAAGATGTTGGTGGGGCACGTATGGCACAACCCTGCAAAACATTGTTAGTATGCATATCTAAACATATAGACCTATAAACATCAAAATGGTTAGAAAATTCAATATGTAATCTACAACAAGTAGTGCGTGTGTGATTTATCTTGACATAGAAAGGTTTTAGCATTTCAAAATATCTTTGACAAATTTTAATTTGAGGATACTTCTCTAGAAATTTACCATAAAACTGTGTTTGAGTCTCATCCAAAAAATACTTTGGATGTGGCTCATGGTTCCGACTACCGATTCTCCTTCTTACCACATCCCTTTGATTTGGAGATACCCTTGTGTAATTCTTCCAAAAGTATTCAATTAGTGATCTCAATGCTTCAACAATTGGTTTATCTTTTCGTGGTAGTCTCCCCGAGAACACCCATAATTCATTGGCATTAGTGTCCTCAATTGTTTGGTGTCTTCCAATGGCTCTTGATAAAGTTTTCCTATTAATTACCAATTCTTGACTCGTCTTTCTAATGAGACAAGATTTCCTCGTTTGACTACTTACTATAGTCGATGTAATCGCACGCCGTGTTGCATTACTATCTTTTGTGTGTGAGGTGTTACCCACACTCTCATATTCACTCATTAGATTCTTGACAATAGATTTTTCACTTGAATCCTCTGATGTTCTTGACCCAAGAATCTTCATGATGGACCTATACTTTATACTTCGCATCATTTCAATGAATAGTTGACATCTTGCAGTCTCATTTAACTTTTCAAAGAATAATCTCTAAATCTTATGAGCATATCTTCTACAAGTGTGTTTTGGAATCTTACCTTCCATTGGCTACAAAATATTCTAATAAATATCAATCAAATACTTTGGCTTTCTATGCAAAATTTTATGTGGTGTTACGTTAGGTAAATTCACCTCAACATTAGGAATTTCATCAATATTTAAATGAGATGGGCTAGATGGCATACCTTCGATCGAAGATGGAGTAAATGACATACCTTGAGATTGAGGTGGGAATGATGGCGTACCTCCTTCATCACATGTGAGTGATGATGTACTCTCAACTTGAGATGTGGTAGATGGTGTCCCTACATGTTTACTTGTGATAGAGGACGTGTCTCCAACTATGGTATTCAAATCTCTCATACCACGAAGTTTTTGCATTCATTCTCTTTGTGCCGCCAATACCATATCTCTTTGTGATGGTTGTGGTTCCTCTTCAATTGGCATGTCTTCATTTATCATGTCCAATTTCCTCTTATCACGAAGTTCCCTCATAGCCACTACTTTCTTTGCATTCTTAGCTTCTATCTCTTCCTGTGTTGGTTTAATTCTTGATAGTTTCCTTGGCATGATGAAGAATTTGTCTGTAGCATGATAAAGAGACCAATATTAGTTCCTAAGAAATGAATCCATACAAATAACTAAAATATATGTCATTCAACCCTTCATGGTAAATGTACATACAATTATCATGGAAAAGAGTAAATGTCACTCAACCAAAATAGGTACAAAGCATACAAAGCAAATTATTGCAGCCATGAAAAGAGTACATGGGACTTCATCCTTGAAAAAGTTGAGGCAGACCCAATTTGACATGTTTGTTGTTACTAGGGCTACTAGGATTTGGAATTGAGAAGGTGTTTTGTTGGTACTAGGGATACTAGGATTTGGGTGGCTTGTGAAGGAATAGACAACAATTGAAGAGTGTAGACTTCAGTAAGGGTTTAGAATGGTTGTGTATAAGTTCCTAAGGGGTAAGAAGACCTCTAGTAGCCTTGTTAGGTTTTGAAGTATTGAAGACCCTCTTTGTGCCTTTGTATAGGGAGATTGATTGAGAGGAAAGCTTATGAAATTTGAAGAAACTATTGGTATGATCCCTTTGGATTGAGTTGAACCCTACCTCTGCATCACATACCTAGGATTGTCATAAAAATCATTAGACTAATCTCTATAATTTAGGGTATTGAATGGTATATAGTCGATCAAGGTAACCACCATCATGTGCTAACAAAGGACAATTATGAAGTTTTGAAATATTGTTGTGTCATGTACATATACAAATCATCATGAATAGGTGCATAAGGAATGTCCTAGCCCAAGATATGTGCATACAAATCATCATGTCATGTGCATACTTGTATGTTCTTGGCACCTATTCATTTTTATTTTAACTTGTTAATATGACAAGATAATAGTGGGATTGTATTTTTATTATGTTGTAAGGATTTATTCTTGTATAGTTTGACATCATGGTATGTTAAGGTATGTTTATTACACATAATTATTAAAGAGCCCAAGTGTAGAAAATATACATGGCATCATGTGAGGTTGTAGGCTACTTTCTTGATTGGGAATGTGTCTATTTTAAACATGTATGATAAAGCATGATAAAGTAATTCAAATAGAATTAAGGAAAATGTAAAGAACATGCATGTAAAGACTTGACATACCTAAGAAATGGAGATTCGAATGGAGAGAGTACCCAATTATGTAGTGTTTTTTTCTTCTTGCATCAAACTCCTCAACAATTTGAGTTTTTCACCACTTGCTTCCTTTTCAATGTTAAATTGAATAACACTCAAATATAATTAGTAACAACAATACTATTAACCAATCTATAATGTTAAATTCCTAAAATTGAATCACAATTAACATTGGAACACTACAAAAATTGAAACTTGAATAGATATATATCAAAGTTGGTGTGAAAACTATGTTATTTCCTCCTCAAGTTGGCAAAGTAGAAAAGGTGGTGGAAAGATCATGCAAAGGTGGTAGAATGTGTAAAATGTGCATGTGAACTTCCCAATAGCATGAAAGCACTTCTTTTTTGTCAGAACACGTGCATAATCAACATGAAAATAGAGCATGTGGGCCTGGATCATGGGGATCAACACTTTTTTACCGTTTCTATAGCAGGACAAAATGTGAGCGCGTTATAACACACTCGCGTTTTGTCCTGCTATAGATTGATCCATAAATATTCGTGCCTATCTCACCTTTGATAGCACCTTTACAATATCTCACCTCTAGTTCCATTAGCTCATGTTCTATATCTCACTTATATCTCCCCCTCACCTCTCTACCTCTCCCCTCTCTATGTCTCTCAGTCGCTCCTTGTCTACCTCAAACCTAAACCCTAAACCCTAAACCTTATCCCTAAACCCTAATCCCTCAACTGTCAACCCTAATCCCTCAACCCTCAACTCTAATCCCTCATCCCTAAACCCTAAATGCTATCCCTATTCCTAAACCCTCAATAAGCTCGATACTATACCTTAAACCCTAATCCCTTATCCCTAAACCCTCCAACCCTATCTCTAATCCTTATACCCTCGACACTCTACTTTAACCCTAATCCCTCGACCCTCAACCCTATCCCTAAACCCTCGACCACCTCAACCCTCAATGTTAAACCCTAATCCCTCAACCCTTAACTCTAATCCCTCATCCCTCAACCCTATCCCTAAACCCTAAACCCTAAAACCTCAACCCTCAACCCTCAACATCAAATCCTAATCCCTCAACCCTCAACCCTAATCCCTCAACCCTCAACCCTAATCCCTCATCCCTAAACCCTAAACGCTATCCCTATTCCTAAACCCTCAATGAGCTTGATACTATACCTTAAACCCTAATCCCTTATCCCTAAACCCTCCAACCCTATCCCTAATCCTTATACCCTCGACACTCTACTTTAACCCTAATCCCTCAACCCTCAACCCTATCCCTAAACCCTCAACCCTTGAACCTCAACACTCAACCCTCAACGTCAAACCCTAATCCCTCAACCCTTAACTCTAATCCCTCGACCCTCAACCCTATCCCTAAACCCTCAACCCTAAAACCTCAACCCTCAACACTCAACGTCAAACCCTAAACCCTCAACCCTTAACTCTAATCCCTCAACCCTAAACCCTATCCCTAAATCCTCAACACTATACCTTAAACCCTAATCCCTAAACCCTAAACCCCATCCCTAAGCCCTAATCCATCAACCCTCAACCCTAATCCATCAACCCTCAACCCTAATCCCTCATCCCTAAACCCTAAACACTATCCCTATTCCTAAACCCTTAATAGGCTCGATACTATACCTTAAACCCTAATCCCTTATCCCTAAACCCTCCAACCCTATCCCTAATCCTTATACCCTCAACACTCTACTTTAACCCTAATCCCTTGACCCTCAACCTTATCCCTAAACCCTCAACCCTCGAACCTCAACCCTCAACCCTCAACGTCAAACCCTAATCCCTCAACCCTTAACTCTAATCCTTCGACCCTCAACCCTATCCCTAAACCCTAAACCCTAAAGCCTCAACCCTCAACCCTCAACATCAAATTCTAATCCCTCAAACCTTCACTCTAATCCCTCAACCCTAAACCCTATCCCTAAACCCTCAACACTATACCTTAAACCCTAATCCCTCAGCCCTCAACCCTAAACCTTATCCCTAAACCCTAATCCCTCAACCCTCAACCCTCAACTCTAATCCATCATCCTTAAACCCTAAACGCTATCCCTATTCCTAAACCCTCAATGGGCTCAATACTATACCTTAAACCCTAATCCCTTATCCCTAAACCCTCCAACCCTATCCTTAATCCTTATACCCTCGACACTCTACTTTAAACCTAATCCCTCGACCTTCAACCCTATCCCTAAACCCGCAACCCTCGAACCTCAATGTACTCAACCCTCAATGTCAAACCCTAATCCCTCAACCCTTAACTCTAATCCCTCGACCCTCAACCCTATCCCTAAACCCTCAACCCTAAAACCTCAACACTCAACGTCAAACCCTAATCCCTCAACCCTTAACTCTAATCCCTCAACCCTAAACCCTATCCCTAAACCCTCAACACTATACCTTAAACCCTAATCCCTCAACCCCAAACCCTATCCCTAAGCCCTAATCCGTCAACCCTCAACCCTCATCCATCAACCCTCAACCCTAATCCCTCATCCCTAAACCCTAAACACTATCCCTATTCCTAAACCCTCAACAGGCTCGATACTATCCCTCAACCCTTAAAACTTAAACCCTAAATCCTATCCCTACACCCTCAACACTCGACACTATATCTTAAACCCTAATCCCTTAACCCTCATCCCTAAAGCCTCAACCCTAAATCCTTAAACCTTCAACCCTAAACCCTATCCCTAATCCCTCTACCCTCGACACTCTACTTTAACCCTAATACCTTGATCATCAACCCTATCCCTAAACCCTCAACCCTATCCCTAAACCCTCAACCCTCAACCCTCAACATTAAACCCTAATCCCTCAAACCTAAACCCTATCCCTAAACCATCAACCCTCAACACTATACCTTAAACCCTAATCCCTATCCCTTAACCCTTAAAACTTAAACCCTATCCCTACATCCTCAACACTCGACACTATATCTTAAGCCTTAAACCCTCATCCCTAAAGCCTCAACCCTCAATCCTTAAACCTTCAACCCTAAACCCTATCCCTAATCCCTCTACTCTCGACACTCTAACCCTAACCTTGACATTAAACGCTAATCTGTCAACCCTAAACCCTATCCTTAAACCCTCAACACTATACCTTAAACCCTAATCCATCAACCCTAAAACCTAATCCCTCAACACTCAACCCTAATCCCTCATCCCTAAACCCTAAATGTTATCCCTATTCCTAAACCCTCAACCCTTGACACTATACCTTAAACCCTAATCCCTTGTCCCTAAACCCTATCCCTCAACCCTCAACCCTTAAAACTTAAACCCTAAAACCTATCCATAAACCCTTGACGCTCAACACTATATCTTAAACCCCAATCCCTTAACCCTCAGCCCTAAAGCCTTAAGCCTCAATTGTTAAACCTTCAACCCTAAACCCTATGCCTAATCTCTCTACCCTCAACACTCTACTTTAACCCTAATCCCTTGACCATCAACCCTATCCCTAAACCCTCAACCCTCAACCCTCAACTCTCAACATTAAACCCTAATCCGTCAACCCTAAACCCTAATCCGTCAACCCTAAACCCTCAAGAATATTCCTTAAACCCTAATCCATCAACCCTAAACCATAATCCCTCAACCCTAAACCCTATCCCTAAACCCTCAACCCTCAACACTATTCCTTCAACCCTAATCCCTCAACCCTAAACCCTAAACCCTATCCTTAAACACTCAACTCTCAGCAAGTTATACCTTAAACCTTAATCCCTCAACCCTCAACCCTCAACCCTCAACCCTCAACCCTAATCCCTCATCCCTAAACCCTAAATGCTATCCCTATTCCTAAACCCTCAACCCAAGACACTATACCTTAAACACTAATCCCTTGCCCCTAAATCTTAAACCTTATCCCTCAACCCTTAACCCTTAAACCTTAAAGCCTAAAACCTATCCCTAAACCCTCAATCCTATATCCTCAACAATATACTTAAGCCCTAATACCTCAATCATCAACCCTATAACTTAAACTTGAAGCCTACACCCTCAAACCCTCATCCCTAAACCATATAACCTCACCCTTATATCCTAAACCTTGAATATTGTGCCTCAACCCTATACTTAAATTAAACCTAAACCATATGTGCTCTGAACCCAAGTCACCCTATGCCTTATATACCCTCAATCCATATCATAAACCCTCAATCCATATCATAAACCCTAAACCCTAATTCTCGCGCCTTACACACTTAATCTTATACACTCAACAACCTGAATATTAACCCTCAACTGTAACCCTCAACCCTCAACCCTCTACCTATTACTTAAGCCCTAATCCCTCAACCCTCAACCCTCAAAACTATATAGGCTCAGGTCCTTATATACACTAAACCCAAAACACTTACGTACATACATGCATACATACAAACATACATACATACAAAGATGCATACATACAAGCATGCATACATGTACATACATATAAGCATGCATACATGTACATGCATACATACCTACAAGAATAGATATAAACATCTATGAAACATACTTATGAAATTTGAACATATCTCATTCAAAGGAAGACATAACGCGAGCGCGTTATAACACGCTCACGTTATATCGAACTGGAAAAACATCGACAAACATGCAAAAAAGCAAAAAAGCACAACATAATGCGCTCGCGTTATAACACGCTCACATTATGTTGTGCTTTGGGAATCCCAAGTCTTGGGCTTGGGATTTGCTTTGGATTTCCAACCCAAAGGCTTGGAGTGCCTTTTCAACATCCACAGATGTGTTTTGCAGATTCGTCAAGATTTCACATAATTTTGTTCATGCTAACCCTCAAATTTGCACGTGTTTCAAGGGCAAACAAACCAAACACCTGGGTAATGTTAGGCTTTCTCTTAGCTATTTAACAATGTAATTTTTTTCACATTTTGACAATGTTAAGCCTTTCATCTTTAATTTCTTTTGTTTGTGTGTCCGATTTTGGGCAAAAACCACTATTTGGTCTTTTTTTCATTGTAAAGTAACCATTCATTGAAATTTCAAAAAAAATACATATTTAGAAACTAGACTCCATTCTACACATATTAAAAAAAAAGAAAAAATGATTTTCAATTAGTTTTCAAAATTTATAGGGGTAGCACAGCCAAAATTCTATTTTTTAGGATTTGTCCACTTTGAAAATTAGTAAAAAATCAAATATTCATCAAAAAATTATCAAAAAAATAGGCATAAACTTCATGCTGTTAGCTAATTTCTCACTGAAACAATTTTAAAAATACCAAAAAAAAGTTAACCTTTTGAGGGAGCCACAAAACATGCTATGTTATGTTTTTTTGACAAAAACAACACCAATTTCTGTGGCTCCCTCTTTTGAACCCCTTAATCTATACCATTTTTAAAAAAAATTAGTAGTTTAGAAAGTAGACTCGGAGCACTACGAACATTGTCTTGGTTGTATCTCCAAATTTTGAGTGTAACTATGCTCAATTTCTCATCCAAGGCCAGCATTTCCTGATTTTAGAAAAAAAGTGGCCACTTAAGACCCCCTTTTGGCCCCCCATCTTCTTGCACTTACCCATTAGGGAAAATAACCTACAATAAAGATACCTTCATACATTTGATAAATCCATGCAAATTTCCTTCCATAAATCCATCTTAGGGATCCATATTTCTTTTAAAATTATTCCAGGAGTCATTCATAAGCACCCCATACCAAGTACATGTCAATGATATTTGTATTTTTGACCATTGATGTGTTTTTGTCTCTCACCGCAGTCCTGCAGGTCACTCAAAAGGTCTTGGCACGTGTTCGGGAACCAAGGATAACAAGGGTGCAATTATCGCTATCCCGCAGCATGAAGAGATTGCACTTGCGGCATTGTAGTATGTAGAGATCGATTACAGCAGCCCCGCAATGGTCTCAAAATAGGGTGGCGGGCTATGGTATAAATTTAAGTGGCATATGATACTTCACTGCGGTCCCGCGACAGTCAAGAGAATAACTGGCAGTAATGCGGTAAGAGGGAGCAGAGGAAAACAATAAACTGTGCCCCTGTAATAGCCTCAAGTGAGGCTTGCGGTATGGAAGTAAGAAGGAGCAAAGGAAAATGATACATCGTGTCCCCACGGTGGCCTCAAGTGAGGCTTGCGATATGGCGGTATAAGGAGTTTAAGTTATGTAAGTGTTGAATACCGTGGGCCTGTGACAGTTTTAATGAAGGAGTGTAGTAGTGCAATGAAAGGCTTCAAGTGATGTTTAGTATACCGCGGTCCCGCGATGGTCAAAGAAACAGTTTGTGGTACTGCGACAGGGAACAAGTCATGGTGATATAGTTGAATTTTTGAGACAATATTTCTGAAATGGAGATAGAACAAACTATGAACTTTCTTAGACATAGCCAAGCCATGACTTACACCCTCTACATGTTCCATAGAGTTGTCTTTATGGTAGAGATAAGTCAAGGGATAGTAGTTTGAAGTCATTACATTTCATGAAGGAGTAGGATTCTAAATAATTTTTGGTGTTGAGATACCCTTGCTACCAAGATAAGAATCATGTGAGGATTTACCTTAAGGCAATAAAGAGATACAAAGTTATGCCATGACATACACCCCCTTGACAGCTGAACAAATATAATTAGAAGTAACAAAATAAAATATCATTAACCATGCTTAGACATTCACTTTAATTTTGCATCTATGGCCCATTGGCTCTAATAGTTGCCATCCTATCTTGTTTCTATTGTTGATTCTGTGTGTTCCTCAGAGTCATAAAAGTAGACATGGTAGGCAACTCCATCATAGGCAGTCGATAAAATCATGAGCCCCCAAAGCCAAAACATTGGAAGGCATCATTTGGTTCAAAATTGATAGTCATGACTTAGAAAATGACAGTCAATAGAATGGTAATAAAATCCTTGGTTGACACTTCGCAATGGAAACTCATTTGTTAAAATAAGTCAAAACAACAGATAATCATTGTTAATCTCATGTTTTCAATGCCTATTGGTATCCTAGATGATATCACTGTGTATGAGGAAAATTGACTATGATAACTAAACAAATCAAAAACCCAATAACATAAAGAGAACCGATCTAAATAAAAGCCATTAATAATAAATCAATGAAATATAAAAGCTTTTACCGAGATTTGTATTGTTCACTTTGGATGAATGTGGATTGCTCAATAGTATTGCAAAACCATGGTTGCAACAAGCAAGTAAAGTGCTCAAAGATCAATGTCAAAAGATCGTGAAGTTGCTCAATCGATGCGATGTATGCTCAAAGCGCTGTTAAGTATGCCTGAGAATAAGTGATCGAAGAGCATTTGTGAAGGAGATGAGGGGGGTTTATATAGATTTCAACAGAGATTGATCAACGGTCCAGATAATTCAGAAGAATCAAAAGAGGAGAACAGTTGAGGAACGTACAACGAATAAGAAGAAGACAAGTGTCACACAAAAACTGTTTTATTTGAGTTAATCACTTTCTTTTCTAAAGATAAGACATTCTTTTCATAAATTAGAAAGTTTTTTTCTAATTTAAGAGAAATTGATAAAAACAAGGTTGAGTGAATAGATAACTCAACTTAAGATTTGCTTTGGAATGATTTGAGAGAAATTAAATAATAAATTATTTAATTTTGTGTGCATGGAGAAGAAGACTTATTTTTAGAAGATTTGAAAGATATTTGAAGAATTTGAAGATAAGAAAGCAAATTAAATAAATAGATTTATTTAATTGTTGTGCATGATTTGGAAGAATAAATAAAATATTTGATTGTATTTTATTTTTGGAGATTGAGAGGATTTAAAAAAAATTGATTTGATTTATTCAAATTTGGAAGAATGAATTTGATTTAATTAAATAATTGGGAATTATTTAATTGTTTGGATAAGAGGGAATTTGTGATGAATTGATTAAATAATGGGATTTATTTAATTAATGGAGACTTGAGATTTGGAAAGAAGATAATTATCTAATTAAATAATTAAAATTATTTAATTGTGGAAGAATAATAGAGGAATTTGATTTAATTAATTAAATAAAGAGAATTTATTCAATTAATGTTGAATTTTAGGAGTTTTGGAAGAATTTGATGAAATTAATTAAATAATTAGATTATTTAATTAACGTTGTAATGCAGGTGATGCTCCAATTTAGACGAAATGCAAGTAGTGCGACGACTTGGTCATTTTAGGGTGTCTACATTTTGCCCTTCTTTGGTGCAATGCAGTTTACAACGTTGCGTCAAAGAAAATGATTGTTGAAGACATGATACAATTTTTTGATGCCCCAGTGTAGGTAGTTGCCCCAGCGTATGCCCCCTCAAGCGGGAAGACAGGGAAATGACAGAAGGACTGGGTTGATGGTCGACTAGAAGCGTGTGTGACGAGGTTAGAAGGAAAAAGCAAAATGTGTTGGGAAGAAAGAAAAAAAGAGGGAGGGATGCTATAAATAGGTCCCATGGGGACCACAACCCTCATTTACACACTAGGAGCTTCTAAATTTAGAGAGTAGAGCCTCCAAACTTAGGGTGAGAGAGTTGAGTGGAAGAAGCTGACAGTGAGGAGAGATGCCGATTCCAGCGCACAGGCATCAGGCGGAGCTTGTACGGACATACGGGATGCTAGCAGGAGCTCCGGCAGTGGTAAGTGTTTGAAAACCTCACTTTAATTTGACATTTTAGGGCAATTTAGGGCTAGGTTTAGGGAGGTTTCTTAGGTCAGTCAAAAGTACTTTAGGGTAGGATGGCGCTATTGGTAGTCAGTTTAGGCACTTTTGGTGCACCACAATGCTTTTGGTAGGAAGGTATAGCACTTTTGGAAAAATAGAGCACTATTGGCTTTTGGATTAGTGCCGTAGCGTGGTTGTTTGAGTTCCGCAGCGCTTCTGGTTATGTAGTGTAGCGCTTCTAGTAGGATAGGTTAGCGCGGTTGGAATGGGAGAAAAAGAATCGGGTCGCCTTTGGTAACACAGAGCGGCGCGGTTGGCAACATGGTGCAGCGCACTTGTAAAACAAGTTGCTTGTGGTGGAAGATAACAAAGTGCACTTGTTGGAATAGTAAGGCGCTTGTTGTAACACAGTGGAGCGCTCTTGTGGAAAGCAAGGCGCCTTTGGTTTAGGTAGAAGAATGCAATGGGTAGGGTTCACCGAAGGGCTGACTACTTAGGTAGGAGCAAGGGAAGAGCTGGTTATAGGGTTTTGCGTCAATAAGGAAGAAGTTGGTAGGGTTAAAGAGGAATGGTTAACTGACTGACACGTGGTTTCTTGGATGCAGAGGATTATGCCACCTTTCATGTCGAGAGAGCAACACCACCCTATTGCACATGAGGTAGTATAGCTGATGTGGGAGGAGGAGGCATTCCTTGAGCACACGGGATTATGGCATGTGGCACACTTGACACATATTAGGGTGAATCTCGCCCTAGTGACAGCAGTGGTGGAGAGATTTCGCAGTAAGATAGGCTTGTTTCACTTTTCGACAGGGGAGGTGACAGTGACGCTGGAGGATGTGTATCGCATCCCTAGGATTTGAATAGATGGAGAGAGGGTGGAATTTGACCCGGCGCAGGGCGAGGCAGGTATGGTGGAGGTATTTTGCATAGATGACCTGCGGATAGACGATGGCGAGATTCGGTGGGCAGACATCCCACAACTCTGTGACAAGATCAGGTGGATAGTGGCTTCACTGATTAGCGGCTTCCTGTGCCCAGACAGGTGATCTAGAGGACTATCTATGGGATGGGGCACAGTGCTATTAGGGATGTTCACACATGGTATGCAGTATGCATGGGGCCCTTATGTATTAGGGCAGCTATATCGAGACATGCATGGCTACATCTACAGGAAAGGCCGGAGTCTCTCTACGGGGGTGACTTTGCTACAGGTGTGGGCATGGGAGCACATCCCAGTGATCAGACCCATGACACAGTGCCATTAAGAGAGGGGAGAGCCCTATGCATTTTTGTACGAGGGTGTCATTACACACAGGAGGTTGGGATCTATTAGCCACTGGAGGCGGCAGATTGATGAGATGGACCTATTTGTTTGGAGGCCATGGTTACTTTGTGAGGAGTGGGAGGATGAGCATGAACAGATTATGTATTACTGCCAGGCTCAATACTTGTTTGGGAGATAGACAAACACGATTGAGAGATACCTGCCAGAGTGGGTACTTAGACAATTTGGACTACCATAGGGGTTACCAGTTGGAGAGGCGATGCATGCTAGGACACGATGAGAGATTGGGGACTGGGATGCAGAGATTCCAGTAGCTACAGCTTTGGCAAAGGTATGGGGACTTGTCCCTGTGAGATGAGATTGGGATACAGGACTGGCAGATCCAGGGACACTGCCAGAGTACGACAGGTACTGGTAGACACACAGGCCAGTGCGGTTGACGACACCAGGTGTGGCAGGGGCAGTGGGGGAGGTACTAGTCCCAGGTGCAGGGGCCAGGATCAAACGACAGGCTAGAGCGGCTAGACAGCAAGCCAGTGGAGAGGCTGGGGGCTCATAGGCGGATGTGGAGATGGTTGAGGAGGGGGATCTAGTCATGGGGACCGATTTATAGTGGACCGAGCAGCTGTTACAGGAGGAGATAACTCAGAGGACATGTTTAGAGCTCTGGATGGTGAGACTAAGGAGAGATAAGGATGCAGCCAGGGCAGAGGTGAGATAGGTTGAGGCACTAGCACAGGTGCAGACACAAGTAGCAGCAGTAGCACAGACAGCCCTGGCACACGCACAGGCACAGTTACAGATCCAGGCATAGGTACAGGCATCGGCTGCACCAGCAGTGGACGACAGGCAGCTAGCCTAGGTGATGAGAGAGAGAGATGCAGAGGTAAAGCTACGGCTGACACCAGAGGCCACACTACATAGAGTGAGGTAGGAGAGAGATAAGGCACACCGTGTGCTGGGTGCATATCAGAGGATGCTATACAGCGAGCTCGTCCGTGTGCAGGGAGAGCTAGTGTCAGCAAGGGGGGAGGCAGAGTACTACAGGGCACTTTACGCAAGTGCGGTGCCAGCAACGCAGTGAGAGCTGAGCTACAGAGATAGGAGCAGGTTTGGAGCATCGGGGTCTCGTAGGACAAGGCAATCACTGTCCTCAGTGAGAGGACTAGTTGTGTCACCAGGGGGAGGAGGACCAGTGGGGGGACCTGCACTGAGCACAAGTGGAGGATAGGGGCCATAGCAGGAGGGTAGCTCTACCCACTAGAGCATCTACACTTTGTATATTTGTATCACTTTGTATCATTTTGTATCAGATGTCTGCGTGCATCCTGATGTATATTTTACAGGCTCTCGATAGCCTTGATGTACTATATTGATGTATATATGGACTATTGATGTAGACACATACATTTTGTATTATGATGACCTTCACATGAGATATATGATGATCTGTTCTACTCATTGATGCTCATGCTTGTATATATGCACTTCTTGATGTCATGGATGTGATGATATATATGTATGATTATGGATTTATGTGATGACATATATTGCTTATATGATGCTTCTAGATGTCATGATGCTTAGAGATGTATGATGATATAGATGACATGATGTAGATGCGATGACTAGTGATATCTAACATGTGGGTTTTGCAGATATGCACTAGAGAGAAGAAAAGTGGAGAAGGAAGAGAAAGACTGTTGATCAATCATTGTTTTGAAAACGATATAAGGCCATGGGCGAACGAATGGGTGAATGAGCTTGTTGCAATGGTTTCACATTTGTATATAAAGAGCAATCCTTATTTTTGATATAGCACATGGATAGTTCACCACCAAGGTATAAAAGACCAAGGTGCCATGATATCCAAGTGCGTGGACGTTGACTCTGCAAGCAAGTGGTTTGAACTTAGATCCCTTAGACATGATATAACCTTGTTGGAATATGTGAATGAGCCATAGTCTTGAACATAAAATAAACTTCAATACATGTAAATGCAAGAAGAATATTAATATGTAAGATGCTAGGTCGTAACACACACAAGATAAATATGATGTTAAGAAAGATACTAAAGATCATTCCTCAAACACGGCACACAAAAAGCAATGACTATGCCCCCAATCCGTACTGCATCGCAACATACCAAGATTATCGATGAATCAAGGTAGCCTTGAATAGGTAATGGAAAAGGAACAAAAGATAAACCAAAAAGCACATTGACTGACTTACAAAGTAAACATACAGCCAACATATTCTCTTGCCAAAGAGGTTGCTCAGGATAGATTGGATTAGGAAAGATAATAGCTTCATCATAGGAGCGATGTGTCCGTTAAAGGGGGCTATCTACCTAAAAAAGACAATGTCTCGCTGTAGGAAATGCCATGTGTTGCAGGAGACATGTGTGTTGGTCTCTACAATGGAACACTTCACAGAAGACAAGCTTGTTGATCTAGTGCTTTGGTTAAGCCAGAATTAGCTGATGTTGGCAATCAGAATAGTAGGACAGTAGATGACTCGAGAAGAAAGCTGCTTTGCTTCAGGTTTGTTAAGGACTTTTGCTTTGAAAGGATGCAGGTGCTTGCTGCTTGAGTTAGTCAAGTCGAGGTGAATGGATTTGGATAAATGAAAGACTAGAAAAGTGACAGCATTAACGGATTGGAGTGGGTGAAGAATGATGAATCGTATGTGCTTGAGTACTAAATACATCCTTCATATTCCAGACTGCCTACATACCCTGTATCCATGGGATCAAGGCACATTTATGATGAAAGATGAAAATGATAAATATGTAGTTCTGGATAGAGTGATGAGGTGGATCAAGGTGGAGTGGAGGGGATCTTATGTACCTGAGTACTGGATACTTCCTTCGTATTCCAGACTGCCTACATACCCATATCCATAGGATCAAGGTACTTTAAGATTCAGAAGAGATAATATGTAGTTCTGGTTGGTTGTGATGATGTAGGAAAAGTGTTGAGAAGATACCAGCCTTATCATAGGAGCGATGTGTCCGTTAAAGGATGCTATCTGCGGAAAGGAGAAAAGATTGAAGAGCATGTGCGAACCATGAACAAGGATCCATTCCTAGACCTAAGTTAAGGAAAGAGTTGCCCCCATTTCGGTAGAGGAATTTGCATGGATGGATGATGAAGAAGACATAGAAAGCTTGACCTAGGACAAAACAGTGTTAACTGTTGATACAGATCAAGACGTGGGATGACGATGGTGGACATTAACAAATTTCCAAGCTATACTAGATAGGGAGATGGAAATGCAAACAAGGTCAATGGTTTAATTATGGATGGATGGATGAAATGCGTTGTGACGACAAGAAATGAAAAAGACTTGATAGACGATGGGTGCTGAATCTACACATAGCACCTGTTTGCTAGGTTTTCACTATGGTACTTATCCAAGGCGCCCGTTTGCTGGGTTTTCACCAGAGGACAGATTTTTTTGGAATTTTTTTTTTTTTTGGAATACTCTGAGGATCAGGCATAGAACTTATTGAGATGGACACTGTTAAGTGGCTCATCTAGAGGAATGTCATCAGGTGTAGCTAAAGTATAAGCTCCTGATCCATATGTTGTTGTGACAATAAAGGGGCCTAACCAGTTAAGCTCAAACTTGCCCTTCTTTTCTCAATCTGCTTGATTTCTCTTATTCTCTTTAAGTACAAGATCACCAACTTGAAATTGTCTTTCTTTGATCTTTTTGTTGTAATTACGCCAGAGGCGGTTGTGATAGACATGGAGATGATTAAGCGCTGCAAGGCACCTCTCATCTAGTAGTTCTAGCTCAGCTAATTTGGAAGTGCGATACTCCTCTCCACCAATCAGGTCCTACGTGGATACTCTGAGGGATGGGATCTCAACCTCTATAGGTAGGATGGCTTCAGAGCCATAGACCAAGGCATAGGGTGTGGCACCAGTTGGTGTTCTGATACTAGTGCGGTAGGCCCATAGGGTGGGATTGAGTTGCAAGTGCCAATCACGACCAGCTTCATTGACTGTTTTCTTGAGGATTTTGAGAATGGTTTTATTGGAAGCCTCAGCTTGGCCATTACTCTGTGGATAGTAGGGAGTTGAAAAGTGATGTTGGATATTGTATTGTGTGCACAAGGCATAGACATCTTGATTCTTGAATGGTCTCCCATTATCAGTGACAATGGCTTGGGGGATACCATACCGGCAAATGAGGTAGTTTAGGATAAACTTGGCTATTTGCTTACCGGTGATATAGGTCATGGGAATGGCTTCAACCCACTTCGTGAAATACTCAGTGGCAGTAATGATAAACTTGTGGCCATTGGAGGAGGATGGGTTAATTTGTCCTACAAGGTCGAGACCCCATTGAGAAAAAGACCATGGAGTACTCACAAGTTGTAGTTCATGTGCCGGTGCGTGAATCAGATCTCCATGCTGCTGGCATTGTAGACACTTCTTAGCAAACTGTGCAACATCTTGTTCTATTGTAGGCCAATAGTACCCTGTTCTAAGTATCTTCTTAGCGAGATTAGGACTGGTAGAATGTGTGCCACAGACACCTTCGTGTATGTCTCGTAAAGTAGCTTCAGCTCCTTCCGCGTTAAGACATCGTAAGAGGATACCATCGAGACTCTGGCGATATAGTGTGTCACCCAGAATGGTGTAACAGGAGGATCGACGGATAAAGGTTTTGCATTGGGTGGAGGATAGGTTAGAGGGAAAGGTATTGTTTTTAAGGTATTCATAGATATCTTCGTACCATGGGGAATTGGGACCAACAAGTTTGTAGATGATTTCAGTAATAGGAACATCGACGGTTGGTATCAACAACTGCTCGATCAAGAATTTGCATTTCTATGTATTAGCAAGCATGTCTATAAGTGACCCTATAGAAGCCATAGAATCTGCAGCTTTGTTATGCTCTCTTGGAATTTGCTCAAATGTGATGCTAGAGAAATGTGGTTTGTAGGCATCCACTAGTTGCTTGTAGGGGACCAACTTTTCATCTTTTGTTTGGTACTCATCTGTGACTTGGCAAATGACTAGTTGTGAGTCTCCATATACTTGTAATTCTGTGATGTCCCATTGAACTATTGTATTGAGACCTATGAGGAGTGCTTCATACTCGGTGATGTTGGTGCAAGGGAATGCAAGCCGATATGACTTTGGAATATAGTTATTTTGAAGTGTGATAAACAAGATGTCGGCCCCTGATCCATGCTGTGTGTAGGAACCATCAAAGTACAACTTCCACATTATGGAGTTAGAAAGAGCGAATAGATTCTCATCCAAAAAGTCTACTACCATAGGGTGTGTATCTGTCATGGGTGCTTCTACTAGTTGATCTGCTAGAGCTTGTCCTTTGATTGCTTTACGATCCACATACTTAATGTCAAACTCACTAAGGATCATGACCCATTTAGCTAGTCTGCCTGTAAGAGCTACTTTTGCTAGTAGATACTTCAATGGATCAATTTTGGCTATAAGATTTGTGTGTTGGTTCAACATGTAATGCCGCAGCTTTTGGGAAGCGAACACTACTACTAAACAAGCCCTTTTCATTGGTGAATAATTGAGTTCGTATCCCACCAAGGTTCTACTGATATAATAAATTGCATGCTCTTTTCCTGTTTCATCATGTTGTGCTAGCAAGGCCCCTAGGGCTGAAGTTATAGTTGAGATGTATAATATCAAAGGTTTATCAGCCACTGGTGGTACCAATACAGGAGGTGTAGCTAGATACTCTTTAAGCTGATCAAATGTTGCTTGACACTTATTGTCCCATCGAAATGAGACATCCTTTCGGAGTAAGTGTTGAAATGGTTGACATTTATCTACTAGCTGTGAGATGAAACGCCTGATGGATTGCAACCTTCCCTGAAGGCTCCTTAATGCTTTGAGGTTCTTTGGTGGAGGCATCTCCACTATAGCCTTTACTTTTGTTGGGTCTACTTCAATGCCTCTACGAGATACAATGTATCCCAACAGCTTCCCTGATGTTACACCGAAAACACACTTCTTTGGATTGAGGCACACTTGATATTTCTTGAGCCTGTCAAAGATCTATCCTAGAACCTGTATGTGATCTGCCTTAGAAGATTTAGCGAGTATGTCATCAACATAGTCCTCCATGATATGATGAAATAGATCATGGAATATCACTGTCATTGCTCTCTGATAGGTTGCTCCTGCATTCTTTAGACCAAACGGCATGACGCACCAATAATAATTACCCCAAGGACAAGTAAAAGTTATTTTATGTTGATCTTCTTCTACTATCCTTATTTGATTGTAGCCAGAGAATCCATCCATAAGAGAAAGCATTTCATGACCCGCAGTCAAGTCTACTGTAATATCAATGTTCGGTAATGGAAAGTCATCTTTAGGACATGCTTTGTTCAGATCTCTAAAGTCATTACACATGCGGATGCGCCCATTGGGTTTAGATACAGGTACAATGTTTGAGACCCAATCTGAATAGTCAATAGGTCATATGAACTTTGCATCTAACAGCTTTTGTATTTCCACTTTCACCAAGAGAGCTATCTGTGGGTGCATCTTCCTCAACTTTTGCTTGACTGGTTTAACTTTTGGATCAACAGTGAGATAGTGAACAACTAGCTTAGGGTCTAACCCTGGCATATCAGCATAGGTCCATGCAAAGTTGATGGTTCTCTATAAGAAGAATGTGTTAAGATTCCTATGCTCTATTTATGATGATGATGCTACTAGGAATGTGGTCTTTAGATTTTGTTCTGTGCCAAGGTTTATCTCTGTAGAATCTTCCACTAGGAGAGCTGACTTCTCTTGATACTTAGATGGTAGGGGAAGGTCAAATCCTCCATCCTTAGGTGCCACAGTTGGGTTTTCACCTTTGGATATGTCCTTTCTTTTTACTATTTTGTGATCGAGAGGTGCCACAGTGTGGTTTTCACCTAGAGATCTTTCTTTATTTTTACTTTTGCGACTGGAGGATTTGGCATTCTCACCAAAATAAGATGTTGGCTCGAGTACCATTACAAAACCTGCTTTATGATCGCCAAGAGGGATACCTTCCCGAAGTCCCATGAACTCAACTAGAGCTTCATCATTCTGAAATACATCTATAACAGGGGACCCTTGTTGGTCCCAATCGATAAGTTCAAGGTAGACAAGTGTGACATTCTGGGTGTTAGTGGTGGAGGTTAAGGATACGGGGGATAGCATAAAAATGGAGGATTTTGCAAATAGGTTGGTCAAATGGAGGGAAGAGTCATCGATGATATCCTCAGTAGACGGCAAATTGGCAGGAAAAGTTTCAGCCACATTGTCGAGGATATACTCGATGTCCAAGGTGTGCGGTGTTGGTTTTTTCCCAAACTGGATGCTTACTCCCAAATTTCCCTACAAGGTAGCCATCAATGATCAATAGGATCTCTGGGCCAGGGGCCAACAGTGTAGGAGATAGACTCTATATTTTATCTCCTCTTCTTCTTCAGGCTCTGCAAAACCAAGGGGGTATTCCCTACTCAACATCCATGAGGATATGCATACAAAGGTTGGGATGTTGATAGAAAGCAGACAAGTCCTCCTGTAAGTAGACCAAAACTTAAAGATAAGAGCAAAGGGGCTAGCTTTGGGCCTATTTGCAGTTGTAGACAGAGGACTTGGATCCTAAAACTAATTCTAATGTCCTAATGGTTGTTTTAGTGTTTGATTTTGATTTTATGTTTGGATGCAAAGATGGACATGGTTATAACACAAACACAAAGCAAGATTGGTGCCTATCCAGGGCCTGGAGTCAGTAGACATACACCTGTGAATGATTAGCATGAACAACTAAAACAAGATTTCAGGGGGATACACATGATACCTGCCTCACAGATATCTCCCAATACAGAGTGTTAAGCTGTCTATACTTATGGCATCCCTATTGCAGTATACCCTTCCCAATACTCAATCTGAAAATAGTTTAATCTACCCCTTGAGCAGAAGTTAAAAGATTAAACATTCAACACAGGAATTCTATGTTCTAGAATCTTAGACATTCCTTGAATACCTAGACTCAGAAGAAAGATACATGCAAAACTGGAGATAGAATTGGCATAACACATGCAAACATAGCATTACTCATATAAGATTGACCATGAAATTAGTGGATTCATGCAAAAACATACAATAGGAGATACATAAACTCACAAGTTTACTACACAAAGCAACCAAATCAGCTGTATTACATTACAGAGCCAAAAAGTGTTCAACTTTCAACAACCAAAACAATGGTAACACAGTCTGCCTATATTTGCCAGAAAGTGTACCTCTAGCAATTAATTACATGTTTTGACAAAAAACCACCAGATACAGTCCTCAGAAGGAATGGTGCTCAGAAGTTATTTCTGCAATAGACAAGAGAGGCCTCGAGCCTTGCGCCGCCATCTGGAAGTCTTCATTCACAATCAGGCAGTTTAACTACTTGTACCATCGCCCATACCCTTGCTACAGTTGCGATTTATGGCTCAACCACCCGCAGCCACCGAGAAAACAGTCGTAGCACTCAAAAAAGAACTTCCCGCCAAAACATGTTTTACCGTAGTTTCAAATGTAGGGAAATTAATCCCACATGCAAGGTGCGGAAACCCCCTCAGTAGTTTAAAAACATGGTTGCATACATAATAGGTGTTGAGCGTTTTGCCGTGCTCGACACACGACCCTTCTCCAAAGCCCATCAGCAAAACCCAAGCCATCGGCCCACTCCCAAATCCTCCTGCTAACATCAATAGTCTGGCCGATATAACTTGCTTCGTATTCCCCTTCATCAGCCAGAGATAGACCATCAGGCCAACCTTCCAAACCTTCGCCAATCTCATCAGTTACACCGATGAAGCCACCGCAATCCCCTGTTGGCCAGACCAATACCATCGGCCAAGCAAAAGATCCCTCTACCGATAGACCAAACTCTCATCGACAGACATCGGCCTCCCATCTTCGTCGGTATGACCAAAGCCATCGGCTAACCTCAAAATGCCTATGCTGATACTCAATCTCACTCCGATGGCATACTACATCCTAGGTCCTTGGCGAGACCATCATCCCTCAGAGCAACAAGAAAATCCTTGAACGATAGCACAAGTCTTGCCGATGACCACCTTGAACCTCCCCATCGGCCAGACAACCAACTGTCAGCCCAACATAAAACTACTTCGCCGATGATGCCGATCATACTGATGAACCAAAAACATAAAGCTCCAAACCTTTGAACCATGAACCGGTTCAAATAGATGGTTCAACCGAGAAGTTCAACGCCGATAAAAAAAGTCACAGTGATGAACAAGGAAACTTAGGGCTCAAAGAGAAAAAACCTTCCAACATCTGCCCTCAGATCCAGACCAAAATTAGTGCCAACATGCGGTACCTTTCTACCAAAACCTAAACCCTTCTTGTCTAGTTTCTTTGTCACAATAATGGGTTTCATTATTCCTTGATTCTGTTTCCCAAGGCCACCTTTGCCTTTATAGCCCATGTGTTTGACTATCCTTAAGCCATTACCATATTACTTGAATGGTATTGTGATTGGTTCTTTCTCTTTATAGAGCCAAGAAGAAATGTCCTCAATAGTTTCCTCCTCCAATAACCATCCTTGTTGGAATTGGGTTAGAAATGTTGGGGGAGGAATAGCTGCTTTTTTAGTTACTTTGGCAATGGGCAGTTGGCCATAAGATTTAGGGGATAAAGGCATCCGCCCTACACAACAAGATTTGGAGATATCATATGTTCCAAAGCCTATATCACAGATGTGCGCTTTGATTTCAGGAAGAGGATTAGGTTCACTTGTAGAGGCTTGTGTCAGAGTTTAAGGATCAACATATAGTGGGGATTCAAGGGCTTTTTCATTTTTAGGCACTTGGTTGTAATTCTTATAGCTGCCTTGCAAGACACGACAGAATTCAAAAGGATTGGGGTCTCCTAGGATAGTGATCTTCGTACCATTGTATGGGGACTTTAGAGACTGATGGTACATGGAGGGAACAACTTTCATTGCATGGATCCATGGGCGGCCTAGGATAATGTTGTAAGGTAGCTCAATTTCAAGGACTTGACACCTGGTTTCAAGCATGACAAGACCCAGTTGTATAGGCAAGTGGATAATACGTTCTAAACGGCATTCAGCATCATCATATCCCTTGATTGTAATACTTTGATCAGTGTTGACATGATCCTCAGAGTATCCCAATTGCTTAAGTAACTTTAAAGAACAGATGTTGAAACCAACACCACCATCTATGAGTATACGTTTGATTTTACGCTTATGGATGAGAACCTCAATATGAAGGGCATCATTGTGACACAGATCGTGGGATGGGAGATCTTTCTCAGAGAAGACCACATTGTAGGGTGAAGCAATGTTACCTACTATAGCTTGGAAATCTGCGACCGCTATGTTGTTAGGGACCAAAGACTCTTGGAGGGCTTTTTATAGCACTACTCTATGTGCAGGTGATGACCGTAGAAGGTCCAAGATAGAGATCTGTGCTGGCGTTTTCCCTAGATGTTCGACAAGATTATAATTAGATTGAGGCAGAAGACTGGGTGTAGGACCACGAATGGTGACACAACCATGACAAGTTGTAACAGTGCAATCCATAGATTTACCTTTGATTGTGAGGGTAGACACTCAACTCTCTTCAAAATGACCTACAATGGAATCAAAGGAAGTGGAAGCATGATTGATACCTTTACCTCTATCCTAAGGAGGAGGTGGACCATGATGAGGGAATGGTTCCTTGTACATATTGAGGTCTTTGTTCGTGTGCTGAGCTGGTGGATCATCTTCAAGAGAGATTTGGTTGCCTTTGATGAGGTTTTGGATTAGGTGCTTGAGTTTCATGCACGATGCGGTTCTATGCCCTTTGCTCCTATGGAATTCACAGTATTCATTTTCTTTGTACCGTGCAGTTTTGTAAACAGGTTCACCATATGGGGGAGCATCAGGTAAGGTGATGAGGCCTTTGTGTAAAAGCTTCTGTAGGACTGATTCTATGGGCTCTCCCAAGGGAGTGAATTGACGCCACAGAGGGTAATCTTGTTGAGGTCGCTCTTGTTGTCATTGCGGTTGGTTTTGATAAGGTTACCTTTGTTGTTGCTGCTGTTGAGGTGGACCTTGACTTGGTTTGGAAAGCTATAGTGGTGTTTGCAGCGTTTGGATATGTTTAGAATTGACCACCCCATTGTTGACCATGTTTTTATTCTTGTTCCAAAACTTCAGTTTATCGTTTGTCTGTTGATGAGGAGCATTGTCTTTCGTTTCTTTGAAGATTTTGACTACACCCTTAGCAACGAGGGCCTTCTCAATGTTGATTCTCTTGTATGTGATTTCGTCGAAGGTTGTAGCACTAAGGATATGCAAATGAAAACCTAACTCTTGGTTGAGGTTCTGTACAAATATGCTAACAAGCTATTTCTTAGGAATCTTGAAAGGGAATTTTCTAGCCATTTGTCTCCATCGTTAACGGAAAGAAATGAAAGTTTCACCAATTTCTATTTGTTATTGCATAGATCAGTCATGGAAATCTCATGCTCTGTGTTGTAGGAAAAATGGGTGGCAAATTTCTCCGCTAGCTCGTTAAAAGACTTAATACCCATGGGGAGATGTGAGAACCATTCTATAGCTTGACCTCCAAGACTGCGAGGAAAGAGACGCATAAGATATATGTCGTTATGTGAGACCTCAAAGTAAGCAAGATAGAATTCGCTGAGATGGTCTTTTGGGTCACCTTTTCCTTTGTATTTATCAAACTTGGGAATAGTGAAATTTTGAGGAAAAGGGATCATGGGTAATGACCAATCAAAAGGATAAGGACACACTTCTTCTAAAGAGAAGGTCTTCTTGGTGTGGCCAAACGTAAGATCAGATAGTTGTTGTTGCACTTCCGCAATTTTCAGCTCCATTGTTGTGGGAGGGGTTGGAAATATCTCCTATTGTCCTAGAAGTGGTTGTTGTTGCACTTCCGCAATTTTCAGCTCCATTGTTGTGGGAGGGGTTGGAAATATCTCCTATTGTCCTAGAAGTGGTTGTTGTTGCCCATATGGAAGGTTGTAGTGTAAGCCATCAGCATTGGTGTTATAAGGGTCGTATGATTGGTTGGGGTCGTATGCATTGTACGTTGGGTTGAGATTGGATTGGAATTGGATGCTTTGATGAGGAGGAGGTGGGGGTGGCGCTAGGTAAGAATGTTGGCTTTGTGATGGTTGAGGAAATGAATTAGGTGGAGGAAAGTTAAAGTGTGGGTTAGGTTGCGATTGCGGCACATAGCTTTGGTTGAAGAAGTTTAGCGCTGATGATCGTAGTGGAGGAGGGACATAGGTAGAAGTGATTTGTGATGGTTGATTGGGGATGAGTGCAGAAGAATGTTGAGGGTGGGATTACATGACTCTAGTTGGTTGAGAGACATGAAGGTTTGATGATATAGGAGGTGGCATTTGTTGAGACCCTTGTTGCATGGCTACATAATTGTTCCCTAGATTGCAATTTGGTGGGAAACCTATTCATGATGGGGTAACCAAAATTCCACTTGCGATTGGTGTGGGCACTTTAGGAGTTTTTTGAGCTATGGTGGCTTGCTTAGCTAGCTCTGCTTGTTGATGTAGAGTCTCTTGTTGGTTTTTGTAGATCTCCATAGGAGTCAGAAGCGGTGATATGGCCCTCCTTCCTGTTGGGTTTTGATAAAGTGGATTCTCATATTGCAAGCTTGGTTCAGGCAAGGGCGTGGTCACTGTTGACATGGTTTGCACCGCTTGTATGGTGTCTTGGTTGTTGTTAGGCTCGCTAAGCGTGGATAGATCAAAACCTTTGGGTAGTTTGGCTCCTTGCTCTGCTAGCAAGCGAAAGAAATGATCTTGGTTCTCGCTAAGGATTTTGTCAAAGGCGGCTACAGCTCTAGGATCTTGTATGAATTCATCAAGATCTTGCCCATCTTCTTGAGAGGATTGACCTATTTCAAAGTGTCGCTCTTCTTGAGGTGGGGCTTGATCTACAGTATAACCTTGTGGGACAAAATCTAGAGGTAAGCCGGTGGTATAATGAGGTGTACTTACAAAAGGAACTCTTTCTTCCAGAGATGGGACTGGATTGGTAGTATAACCTTGTGGTACAAAATCCGAAGGCAAGTTGGTGGTATAGTAAGGTTTACTTACCAAAGGGACCCTACCTTCTTGAGAATTGCTTGGTTGGTCAAGGTGCGGCATGTTCAGAGAGCTGGTTAATTTTGTCCTGGGTGTCCTAGGAGTAACCTTGGTAGTAATGTTGAGATAGCCTGATTGTAGTGTGTGAGGAGCTGATTTGAGCTTCCTAGGGACAACTTGCTTGGACTTCATAGTTTGCTAGAGCCTAGTGGTTACCATGGAATACACTAGGACAAAAGGTAATGCTAGGATTCTACTTGGTGTTTTGAAAAAGACAAACTCTGATGCACAATTTACTGGACCAAAGGTGCTATACTATTTAACCAGAGGCGCAGGATTGTGCAACCAAAAAGTGTGCTACTGTGATACCAAAGGTGATGGACTGAGCTGCCAGAGGTGAGTTACTGCTATACCAAAGGCGAGCTATGGTTACCAAAAGTGAGCTACTGTACCACCAAGGGCGAGCTATTGTAACACTAGAGGTACTGAAGTAGTGTTTGATGTTTTTAAAGGCAAATTTGACAGATTTGGTTATGGTTTTGATTGGATTTGTTTTTTGCAAGAGAAAACATAGCAAACAAAGTTGGCAAAAAAGGGACTGACACCACAGATAGTGTATGTTCGAGGCTTACAAAAAAGCCCAATGTTTCCACAAGTATAAGATGATTGCAATCAATAACAAGCACTTTTTATCCCTAGAGACAAGGTTTCATTACAGTAGATCAGCTCACAGCTTAATACTCCGTCGATAAAAATATCATTCCATAAAGGTGTCAGATATTTTGTATCTTTACGAGAGACGATAGGTAGGGATATCTCACCCTCCCCTTGGAAAGCTCAAGTAGGTCACAAGAGCTTTATAGCCAAGGGAATACTATCTCTTCTCAAGGGAGCCAATGGTGAGTATCTTAAGGGCTTAAATCGATTCCCCTTGCAATGGTGATTACCGCAACGTTCGGAGGTAGATCAGGTAGTCACTATCTAGAATGGTTCTTAGTAACTTTGAAGGACCAACGCCTTACGAGCAATGTGACAAGCTACTAAAAGCTTTAACCAATCCTACTAAGAGTATCAAACACTTCGCTCGATGTGAAAATTGTTTCCACAAAGAGCTAGTACACCTCTTTTCAGTTTGGCACCACAAGGTAAGGCTGACGTCGATTAGGACTTGGCTTTCGCCTTATCCCTCTTATATAGCGGTTCAAAGGAAAACTCTGCTTAGGGTCATCCCTTTTGGATGAAGCGCAATCCAAAAGCAGGCCCTTCTAAAGGAAGTACAAAAATGTAAGAGCAAGCAAGTCAAACAAAGGTTCAATTGTCCCGTTAGAAGAAAAATAAGGTGCAACTAAATTAGGCACACACACATTTGTAGTTGTCAATTGTCCCTTATGAAATTGAAGTGTTTGGCATTCATGTCCATTGTCCCTTAGAAAATTGAGGTATTTTCGCATACATATCCATTATCTCTTAAGAAAAGTAGTATGTTCCTAAGACTTAGATTGCCAAAAAAAAAATGATTTGTTCAATTATCCCTTAAGAAGGCAATGTATTTCTAAGACTTAGTAAGATAAATCAAGATTTCTTCAATGCTCGTCCTGCATGAACATATTAGAAAAACCAATTTGCTCTGTGTGAGTGATAAGAAGCTGCAACAAGTCAATTAGTTCCACAAAAACTGATAAGTTAGCAAAAACAAACAAATTGACCAAACGTGTTGTACTCTCTTACCGAAAGTGACTTAATGTGAACTGAAAGTGCCTCCCTGTGCTACCAGAAGTGATGTGTTGCAGACCAAAAGTGACTTACTGTGCCACCAGAAGTGCTGCAACAGACCTAGAAGTGCTGTACTGTGCTACCAAAAGCATGGTTCTACCTCAGATCTAAAAAAAATTATACTTTATCAAAAAAGGCTAGGTCCAGATAGGATTTCATGATTGATTTAAAGTTCTAAGATGTAATATCTAATAGATCTGTATCCTAGAATCAAGAAAAACTAAAAAGATGCTGCAGATGGATAGGTTAACTCAAATGTTGAAAATATTCCTAAATACGTCAGCTTAGGAAGTATAAAAGACAAATAAACTAGCTTGTCAGTCAAATCTAAGATAGGTATGTGAGTAAAACCCTGCAAAATCACCAAAGATCAGAAAAACCTAATTTTCAAAAAGCACTCTACGATACTACCAATAGCGCTGGAATGTCTGACCAAAAGTGAGCTACTGTGCTACCAGAGGCGCTGCAGTATCACCCGAGGGCATTGTACTATTCCTCCAGAAGCGCTTTAAGATACTATCAATAGCACGTTTCTGTGTATTTTTGCATTGTTCCATACTGTACTTAAAAAAATTCAATTTCTCAAAGAAAAAGAGGGATTAGTGGGTCCCATCGGGCGTGCCAGAATGTGTATGAGGAAAATTGACTATGATAACTAAACAAATCAAAAACCCAATAACATAAAGAGAACCGATCTAAATAAAAGCCATTAATAATAAATCAATGAAATATAAAAGCTTTTACCTAGATTTGTATTGTTCCCTTTAGATGAATGTGGATTGCTCAATAGTATTGCAAAACCATGGTTGCAACAAGCAAGTAAAGTGCTCAAAGATCAATGTCAAAAGATCGTGAAGTTGTTCAATCGATGCGATGTATGCTCAAAGCACTGTTAAGTATGCCTGAGAATAAGTGATTGAAGAGCATTTGTGAAGAAGATGAGGGGGGTTTATATAAATTTCAACAGAGATCGATCAACGGTCCAGATAATTCAGAAGAATCAACAAAGGAGAACAGTTGAGGAACGTAAAACGAATAAGAAGAAGACAAGTGTCACACAAAAGTTATTTTATTTGAGTTAATCACTTTCTTTTCTAAAGATAAGACATGCTTTTCATAAATTAGAAAGTTTTTTTCTAATTTAAGAGAAATTGATAAAAACAAGGTTGAGTGAATAGATAACTCAACTTAAGATTTACTTTGGCATGATTTGAGAGAAATTAAATAATAATATATTTAATTTTGTGTGCATGGAGAAGAAGACTTATTTTTAGAAGATTTGAAAGATATTTGAAAAATTTGAAGATAAGAAAGCAAATTAAATAAATAGATTTATTTAATTGTTGTACATGATTTGGAAGAATAAATAAAATATTTGATTGTATTTTATTTTTGGAGATTGAGAGGATTTAAAAAAAATTGATTTGAATTATTCAAATTTGGAAGAATGAATTTGATTTAATTAAATAATTGGAAATTATTTAATTGTTTGGATAAGAGGGAATTTGTGATGAGTTAATTAAATAATGGGATTTATTTAATTAATGGAGACTTGAGATTTGGAAAGAAGATAATTATCTAATTAAATAATTAAAATTATTTAATTGTGGAAGAATAATAGAGGAATTTGATTTAATTAATTAAATAAAGAGAATTTATTCAATTAATGTTGAATTTTAGGAGTTTTGGAAGAATTTGATGAAATTAATTAAATAATTAGATTATTTAATTAACGTTGTAATGCAGGTGATGCTCCAGCTTAGTCCAAATGCAAGTAGTGCAACGACTTGGTCATTTTAAGGTGTCTACAATCACCATTAATAGCATTTTGTGGATTGTGTCTAGATGTATGATCTGTTTTAGCTTTTGGTATTATCCCATCTCTGGGGTCATATGCCTGTCTTAGTAAGATAATCATTTCTCTTTGTCAAGCTATCTTAGTGAAGCGTCAAATCAATTTTTATTTTTGCCCATAATGATCTTCATTTGTGTAATAATATTGGCCAAGGTATTGGTAACGCAGTTGCCAAAGACATGGTGATATAGTTGAATTTTTGAGACAATATTTCTCATTGGCCCAATCAAATCAAAGAACACTTTTTCTGCCTTTTCTCCACTATTCTTTTATGACCTAAGTAATTTCAAATTTGATTGTTATCATTTGCAATGCATTTCTATTGCATTTCAATCTGAAATGTTTGATCCATTGTTAGATTGTTGTCACCTTTACAGACCTAAAAATGTACCTGTTCTAATATTTTGAACTTATGACAAGTCAAAGTGGGTTGTGCTTGTTTAGCAGCTGGTTGAAATTTAATTTGAATGTACTACTTCTTGATGTTCCCCTTGACTCATTATCATTTTTGTTTATCATCTTGTTTTTTGGCTAGCAACAAACATGTGATGCATCTATTGTGATGTCCTATGGATGGTGGCTTTTTCCAAATTATTTTCAAACTATTTTGAGTTCTAGGTGTACACCTTGTGGAGACTTATGGCATATTTCTATGCTTAATTTTTCTTCCAAGGTTACAGTGAGCTAATAAATGCAATTATTCCAAAGGTAGTGGAAATAATTTTGGAACAATTATCTAAGTTCTCTCTTAATGTTTAGATTTGTGTAATTTTTGATTTGGCATATTTTTAATAGCCTTGTTTGACGAGTCCTGGAAATTGGTTTCAATTTACAGGGTAAAGCTTCCATCTGGAGCTAAGAAGATTGTGCCAAGTAGTTGCAGAGCCATGATTGGTTAGGTTACTAGTGGTGGAAGGACAGAAAAGCCAATGCTCAAAGCTGACAATGCATATCACAAATATAGGGTCAAAAGAAACTGTTGGCCCAAGGTACGTGGTGTGGCAATGAATCCTGTTGAGCATCCTCATGGTGGTGGTAATCATCAACACTGGGCATGCTAGTACTATGCATCGTACAGAGAGGGCTTAGCATGTACACGTACTTAATCATAATTAAACAATTATAGAGCTCTAATTATTTAAAAATATCATCTTTTAGTTTCTTTTTTCTTTAGGTTGCTTTGTGTCAACAATTTATGGGGACTAGGTTGTAAACCATGTTTCCTATTATTGTTTCTTATCATTAGTGGTTTACTCTTGATTCAAAATTTTGGGAAAGACTTCAAACTAGGTTGTAATCCTTGTTTCCTTGTATTGTTTGAGGCTTACTTTAGGCTGCCATATTAATTGACTTTGTTATTTTTGATTCTTTCTTGAGTGCTTGTTATTTTCTTTCAAATCATAGAATGTTCTTGTGAAGAATTTAACTTTGTATCCATCCTTGTAGATTCCATATCCATCCATAGAGTTTTACGTCATCTAGTCTTCTTCCCATGAATTTTCCCATGAGAGGAAAATCATCATGCTAAAGGACATTTTAGTTAGACAATCATCAGGGAGAGAAACATCTGAAAGGGTGACTTCCATATCACAGAAAAAAAAGCTAGAAACCCTATATTGATCTACAAGCTCGTCACTTGGGAATTTTAAACCAAGCTAAACCACCTAAGATGACCCCAATTTAGAAAAATCAAACCCCATTTTAACAACAGAGCATATTGAATACTCTTCAGAACACACCAACACTAGTATTAATAACCAATACTTCAACACAATAATGACTATTCAGGGGACTAAATTGCGATAGGGCTTACAAAAACTGAAATGGGTATTAAGCAATATAAGATTATTTGTTGTTTTCTTTTTAAAAAGTTTGCAAGGTTGAGGTAGTTCTTCTATAATTAGGTGAAACCCTGATCCTTCACAACTGAGCTTTGAACTTCATGCATCCCTAATAAGAGGGATATTGTTTGAGTATTAATAGTCAACATATTGAATTAGATTTTGGTGTCTGTATTTATAGCATCTGGCAAATGGGCATAACTGAAACAGAGTACCAAACACAACAAAAAAATATAGTTTAAAAAATGCATGAATACCAGACTTGCTAGTAAGGTTTAGGTCGGCAACTGAATGCAATGCATCTGGCCATGCCCTTTTCTAGAAACTCTTCTATAACTTCTAGGAAATCCCCCTGAAATAGGTCTGTCAAATATAGAATTTAACAAAATACAATAAAATTAACATCTTCGAGCAATTGTGTTCCAATTCATTAATGCAAAAAGAGGGACATCAATGAGCCTTGCCTATTTTTAAGCGTGAATTCAACCCCTGTACAATGCGCCCAATGCATGAACAATGTCTTGAGCGTAGAGGTGGTCAGGTTTCTTTTGTTTGAATTATTTTTCATGGAAAAAATTTCCCTCTCTAAATTTCCCTCTTTCCAATTCAAAATATTTTTTAATTTCCCTCTCTTTCTAATTTTTATTTGTGTGACTAATTATTTAGTCATTTATAGCTGTGTTTTTTACCCACCATCAAATTAGTCATTTATAGTTGTGTTACAAAAAATGACTAGAATTTAATCATTTTTAGTTGTCATGACTAAAAGTTTTAGTCACATAGTCATTTATTTGCCAAAATTCTACTAGTGATAGGATTTACAAAGATAGTAACTACATGGATTGTTGTAAAGAAAACATCTGACTTATGTC
Organism: Cunninghamia lanceolata; assembly: GCA_027924645.1. NCBI lineage: Eukaryota > Viridiplantae > Streptophyta > Pinopsida > Cupressales > Cupressaceae > Cunninghamia > Cunninghamia lanceolata. The sequence goes on from BSBN01000022.1 coordinate 1,648,347, forward strand.
GGTAATGCAGTCTTCTATTTCTTGCTCAACACATGCCCTCAAACTGATTCTGCACACTTCATATCTTTCATTCTGCTATGCTTATCTTTGCATACACTTCTATATATCACAAATGAACTTGATCTTCTATAAATAGACTCCACAACACTTCAACACACTGATTAGGTCAGCATCACAATCAACATTGGATGAAACATGTAGCTCTTCACAAGTCGGCATCTATACATACAATATGATAGGAAAAACTTGTTGCGGACCTTAGAAATTCATAAGGGAGATCAAAACATATCTTTCTATACCTTCCAAAGTTAAGAAAACTAATCAGGATCCTTCATATATATTAGATGCTTAACCAGTCAGCTCAAATTGCTCAGGACTATTAATTGTTCATCTTCATATAGCTAGGGAGAAGCCAAAATCTTCATACATACTAGAAATTCAATCATACATGATCTTAACATCATTCATACACCTTACTAAAGAAGTATCATATCGAACTATACATCCACAAAACAGGAAACATGACTATCTGTAGAAAATAGAGCATTCCGGACCATATGTGATACTTCACATCTCAAGATATGATGTTGCAGTGCAATACAAGACCTGAAACCATTTGGGAATGAGATTAAACATCATTATATGTTCCTTATTAGATTCACACACCTTTATCTAACGATTCTAGAGGAATTTAAGGGTTTGACATGGATAACCAGGAGTTCGAAGGACAGTTATACTCAAATCTTTACTTGCAGACATAACTGCTTGATGCGGTACCAAAAAATGGAATTTGTCTACATGTGGATCATACCTGATATACCTTGGACCATATAATACCTCCACACAAGCTCTAATGGCCGATCTATGCATGTTTCATCCTCCACAAAACTCAAACCTGTGCAAATGGGCTCTAGAATAGTCTATATTGCCCTGTCTAAGTGATGGTTGATACTCTGTCCCTTGTAACTTTTTATGTTGATTATGTGAGGACTTGAAAACTTGGATTTATCATTTCAATACCTGAATAAATCTGTCTCCAGAACCGCAAGATCAAATCTTGCACTACAAAGGAATGCAGACTAGAACAAGATGACTCTATCTTAGGATGTGCATTGTGAATGCCTTAGTTAGATTACTGCTTCTTATCATTAAGTGTGGTACTCCCAACTAATTAGATATACATGTGGGGATATAGGAACCATGCAAGAACATGAGTGTTTACCTCCGCACCTTGCTCACACACCAAACTAATCACTTTACCATACTTAGACTATTTTCTCTTCTCCCAGACTAGTTTGCCTTGACCATACTGACTCTTCCTCTGTACAAGTATGTCTATACATTTCCATATACTATGCTAACATCAATGTATACTATGTTTACATCAATGATAATACATATTGCCAACATAGTGGTGTTGGATCTTCCGTTTCCTTGTATAACCATGAGGAGACACCTTCATTAATTGATTCTTTGTCTAGAACCCCAACATGTGAATGTTGTGGGTTTACCTTGTATAACAACTCTAGGAATTGATTTTGCTGGATGTGGTTTCCCATAAGGCTTTGGTGATAGTGGAAGATTGCCTACATATCAGTGTAGACACCTAAAAATGACCCTTCACAGATCGCTTGCATCAACATTAATTGAATAATCTAATTATTTAATTAATTTCATCAAATTCATCTATTTCCTCTAATTCCCCTAATTCAACATTAATTGAATAAATTCTATTTATTTAGTTAATTTCATCAAAATTCACTTTGTTCCTCTAAATTAAATCATTTTAATTATTTAATTAAATCATTATCCTCTTTCAATCTTCAAATCCACATTAATTAAATAAATAAATTATTTAATTAATTCATCACTCAAATTCCTCTTATCCACAATTAAATAATTTTTAATTATTTAATTAATCTAATTATTCCTCCAAATTTAAATAAATTATTCAAATTTATTTAAGTTGACTATTATCTTCTAAAAATAAATAAAATCAATATTTTATTTATATCTTATCTATTCTTCCACCATGCACAATTAATTAATTAAATTTATTTATTTAATTCTCAATTATCTTCCAATTCTTCTAAAAATAATATTTTCTTCTATGTGCACAATCAGTCTTATTTTTAGAATTTCAAAAAGGCAAATGTAAAGTTGAGTTAATTGGCTTTAATCATTATTGTTTTTATCATCAACTCATAAATTAGAAAAAGCATTCTAAATTTATGAAATCAAATCCTATCTTTATCCTAGCAAGTAGTTAACTCAAATACAATATTCTTTAAATATGACACATGTTGTGTGGACGTTCATCATGTCCTCTCAAATCATCTTGATCATCGATTTCATTGATTTATCTCAACCATTGATCAATCTTTATTGAAACCTATATATACCCCCTTCATCTCATCTAAAAATCCTCTTTGATCATTTAAGCTCAGGCATTCATATAGCACATTGAGCATATATCGCATCATTAAGAACATTGAATCTTTGAGCAATTATCATCATCACATCCACTTGTTGCAACCATGGGTACGCAATATATTAAGCAATCCACAAAGAACCAAGAGATCAATACAATCTAGGTGATAGCTTCATTGTTTAATTGGCATATTCATTGATTCTTGTTATCATTTAGATCAATCTTTTGAAGGTTATAGGATTGAGTTGTTATCATTGTTTTGATTTATATTAATCTCAATTTTACCTATACACATTCTGGTATGCCCGGTGGGACCCACTAACCTTGCTTTGTCTAGAAAAAATAGATTTTTTGAAGCACAGGTACGGAAAAGTGCAAACAGAACATAGAGAAGTGCATCTGAGCAACAGTGAAGCACCTTTGGTTTGTATTGAAGCACTTTTGGTCTGTTTTGAGGAAAAAAGTGTAGCTGCACAGTATTAAAGCGCCTTTGGTAAAAAAATGTGCATCTGCATTGATTTGAAGCGCCTCTGGTCTGTTTTGACAAAAAAGTGCATATGCATAGTATTGAGGCACCTTTGGTCAGTATTGAAGCGCCTATGGGCAACAGTAAGGCGCCTTTGCCAATAATAACAAACATGTAAACTTCAAAACCTCATAACTTTCTCAAAACTTAACAAAATTTGACGATTTTTTTTTAATGGCATAGAAAATCATAAGGAATCTATTGGTGATATTCAATCTTTCGTATCTCATCATAATTATAAAAAAAAATTTAGATTTCACCTCTTTGTTTTTACTAACTACTTGGTTTGTGTGGAACTAATATCACTTGTTGCAACATCTTATCACAGATTAAAGAAGGTTTCTAACATATTCTTGCGGGACGATTGTTGAAGATATCAAATTTTTTTCATACTAAGTCTTAGAAACACTTCATTTTCTTGAAGGAATTAACAATCATCTTGTATGGCATCTTGTGTGATTAGCTTAGTTGCACTTAGCTTAATCTAGGGGGTGAATGAACAAGTGTTTTTCGTGCTTGTGAGGTGATAGGTGTATGCTCTCCCCTTGTGTAAAAACTTGGGTGACCAAAAACCAGACCCATCTCTTTTCATTTTTGTTTATCCCTTAGAAGGGCCTACTTTTGGATTGCATTTCATCCAAGAGGGATGACCCTAAGTGGATTTTTCCTTTGGACCTCTATACAAATTGGTCAAGGCAAAAGCCAAGTCCTAACCAGTGTTAGCCTTTGCCATAGCCAATTTGAAAAGAGGCATACCAACACTTTTGTGTTAGGTATATTAGACTCCTAGTAAAGTTGGTTAAAGCTTTTAGTGGCTTTCTGGATGCTCGCAAGGTGTTGGTCCCCCAAAAAGCAACTAAAAACCTCATAGCTAGTGACTACCTGATCTACCTCCAAACATTGTGATAAATTTTAGTGCAAGGGTATGACGCCCCCAAGATTACTCACCATAAGGCTCCCTTGAGATGAGATAGAAATCCTCAGCTTAGCATAACCTACTTGTAGCTTTCTGGGGAAAGGGTGATTGGGTCATCCTTCTATTCTTGGAGGTCCCTATATGTCCTCTATCGCAAAGATGAAATAGTGTACACACCCACATTAGGTGTGATAACACTTGAGTCGACAAAGATTCCAAGTTGTGGGTTGATTTTATCGTAGTGAAGCTTTTGTCCTTAGGTACAAAAAGTTCTTGATTTATCTTCAAATTGTGTTATACCTATGGAAATTTAGGCTTTTTGTGAGCCTTGAACATACACTCATTGTTGTAAACAGTCCTCAACCATCTTGTTTACTGTGTTTTTGTTCTCTTGCCAAGAAATCACACCAAAATCTATCCAAATCTTTCCTTGAAACGCCACTGTTACAGAAAAGTGCCTTTGCATAGTTCTGAAGTGCCTTTGCACCACAGTAAGGTGCCTTTGGTCCATATCTAGGTGCTTTTGGTCAGATCTATCACACTTTTGGTTAAGTCCTAAGATTTTGATTTTCCTATTGTCATCTTCATCCCAATTCATCCAAATTTCTCTCCCCATCCTCTTTCTATCCATATCATATCCATTTTCATCCCAATTTTGTCAAAAACAAACTCACACCACATCCTTCAAATCTCATCCCTAAACATCCCCAAACCACTTGCATTCAAACCCTAACCACATCCAATCATCCTCCAATCACTTAACCTCATCTCTAATCATCACCAAATCACTTGACATCATCCCTAAATCATTCCAAATAATCTTTAAACCATATCTAAACCATTCTAAGCCATCCTAAATTGCCCTAAATCATTCCAAATCATCTTTAAACCATCTCTAGACCATTCTAAACCATCCCTAAATTTCCCTAAACCATTCCAAAGCATCCCTAAACTACCCTAAACCATTCCAAATCAACCCTAAACCATTCCAAATCATCCCTAAACTATCTTAAAACATTCCAATCCGTTCCTAAAAACCAATTCATTCCATTCCAAATCCAATCCACTTTAACTTTCTTGCTCATCATCCAAAGCAATCTATCAAAATCCAAGTGTGAAATTCTTCCTTTACAAGATCCAGACACCCAAAAAACACCAAAAGTGTCTTACTATACTCCAGAAGTGCCTGAAAACACCAAAAGCACCTTACTATACTCCAGAAGCACCTAAAAACACCAAAAGTGCCTTACTACACTCCAGAAGTGCTTGAAAACACCAAAAGCACCATACTATGCTCCAAAGGTGCTTGAGAAGCACCCAGACACTAATCGAAGTAACATCCTATGTTTCGTAAGCACCCTTCTGTGTAGTTTGATCATCACTAGTTCTCTAATCAGTCACAACTATCTTTGAGCATAAAAGAGTCAAACTTCTATTACATCATCACAAATCCTCATCAAAATGGTCATGATCATAAAAAAACCTAGGTTGAAATCAAAACCCAAAGTCATACTTCAAGGAGGCCCTCCTTATAGCTCTAATGATCATGAGAACCTTGTAGATTATAAGGCATATCTTGAGGAACAAGCCAAAATATGAAGACTTCAAAACATTGGTAACTCTAGAATGCCAACACTAGAGAACAAGACCATAGTACCACAACTACAAGGCATCATCCAAACACTTCACCAAATGCCACAACCCCTAGACCAACAAACCATACAAATACTACAAACCATCATCCAACCACTTCAACAACACCAATCATCTCGAATACAACAACTCCTTGTCGAACTCCAACAACTTATAGCCACTCAACAATCCCAATCACAATACCAAAAATTCCAACCTAACTCACCTACATATCAACATATTCCACCACAACAATATCACATTCCACAACAACGAGAATTCCAACCACAATATCAACAACACACTCCACAACAATAATATCACATTCCACAACAACAAGAATTCCAACCACAACCTCGCCAAATTACACCTCAATCCCATGTGTCACCCTAGTATCATACCAATCTAGCCTACCCACATATCATGTCAATTCCACATCAACCTATCCCATTGATACCCAACAACATTCACCCCAAGAGCATCCAATTCCCTATTCCAACATTTCAATTCATCATCAAAACCATTTACAAGGCTATCAAGTTCCTTCACAACACAAACGCACAAGTCCAAGTCTTCCCTTGCATCAAAATCATGTGTCCTTATGTCCTTATGATACCTTTGATAAGGGGAACACTAATCTAGCTTATGCATCCTATGTGTTCCCTCCATCATCATCCAATCATATGCCAATGCAAGAGCCTACTAGTCCTATCCCTACACCACCATGTAGTCCCCTATCATAGTCCATTGATCCATCAACCTTCTAATCCATCAAGCCCTTCATTACCTTTGTCCCCATGTTCCTCCAATCTTCCACAAAAGGATCCTTGGGAGGTAACCCTACAACAATTGGTCCAAGCACAATTGCTTGAGTTACCCTCAATAAAACCATCCACGTCCAATCCTAGTATGTCCAATACCCTTATCCCTCCACCTAATCCTCATCCTAAGTCTACAACTCCATCCACCATTATTATCCATCCATTATATTGTTCATCCACCCATACACTTATGAAGGATGTGATCCAATGGCTATTAGCAAGGAATCAACCATCTCTATGTCATCAAACACCTATTCAAGAGCCTATCAAAGAGCCTGCAAACAACATATCTAGTCCTCCAAATACATCATATAGTCTACAACCTATCAAGCCTATTGAAGAGTTTTCCATCATGAGTCCAAGTAAAGATTCATTGTACCTTCACATTGTTGACCATAAAGAGCCTATCAAGCCTATCCAAGAGTCTCCTACTTACATTTCCATTCAAGAAAATCAAGAGCTATGTTAAGAGTATAATTTAAAGCATGTGGAAACATCAACCCTTTATCTAAATCAAGATCAAAGCACCTCCATCCAACCCATCCATGATCAGTACATTTTCCATGATCAAGGTCCTATTTATGATCAAGCTACCATTTATGATCAAGCTCCCCTATATGATCAAGATCCTATCTATGATCATGAGAACCATGATGATCCTCTTAGCCAACTTTATGCATTCCATGGTCAATAGATTATCCCTTCACCCATCCATAGTCCTACAACCATCCATGAGCAAGCTATCCAAATTCCATCTAGCCCTATTTATGATCCAACAACATCCAATTCCCTTGATGAGACACTTGGTCCCCAAGAAAGCATAGATAATCAAACAGCTTGGATTCTATCCCTTCACCTCCTATTAAGCATAATGTTAGTCAAGATCCAAGCATCCTAATTCATCCATTACATGATCCCACATTGTCTCTTATGGATTTTCCATTATCTCATGTTGATCCTCCACCATCTCCCATCGATTCCATTCCAAATCCATTATCCTATCCCCTTGGTCTTACCACCTTCATCCATGAATATTCTTCCTTAGAAGAGCAACAACCATTATCTACCACCCCACCTTCTCCATCTCATAATGGACTCGTGTCTTGTTTCCAAAACAAACATCCCATTGCATATCGTATGTTCCAAAACATGAACTATCGCAGAAAAGGTTTAGGCCTTCATGAACAAGGTGTCTTAGAGTCCATCCATGTCGCAATCCATCCTCGAGCACATGGTCTTGGATTTACATCCCAAGAAAAATAATCCAAAGATGTTGGTACCACCTCCACACCTCTTCAAGGTAATTCTTCCACTCCATATCTCGGTGCACCTTATCGCACCTCTCACTCATATGTCGCCATCCCTCCTCCATTGTCATACCATTTGCAAAAGCATGTGACCATACATCTCCCTCCATCCACTCTTCCTCCACTCCTTCCAATTCCTAATATCCCTCCATCCACTCTACCTCCACTTATCCCAACACCTAATATCCTTCTCATCCAATCCCGTTATCCATTTATCCACAAATCCACTTTTAATCCCTCCATTCATAAATCCCCTTACATTCCTAATCATGGCCAATGAATGCACACATTGGCCACCTATGAAGCTATCCCAAATCCCATGAGATTCAAACATAAAAATTTGGATGCTTCAACACATATAGAATATTGTCTGCAAAAGCCTCAAGAATATCATGTCGTAGAGCATTAATACATAATATCAAAGCCAAATCCATCTCAAAAGTTGCATACACCTACACACCTCAAAGTAAAAATGAAAATGGTGTGGGTCCCCAAGCAACACACAATTACCTCAAATCCATCTCAAAAGCTACATAGACCCACACACCTCAACACAAAAATGAAAATGGTGTGGGTCCCTGAGCAACAAGAAATTACCCCAAAAGAAGCATCCATATCTCAATCTATCCCCAAATTCCAAAAATCTTGTTCCCCGTTAAAAAATATTGCAAATCCTAAGTCCATTTGAGTTCCTAAACTCCTAAATTGATGATTCCCAAATCCTCTATCCCGATTCCCATTACTCCCCACTCCCCATCCTAGTCAAAGGCTTCCAAATCTATCACAATGTGTGCAACTGTTGATCTTGGTTCCTCGTAATTCCACAACATTTCCACATACCTCAATCTCCCCATCTTTAATCCATTATCCCACATATTTTCCCCATCATACCTCTATGGTCCATGCTTTTACTCCATCATCCATTTATCCCCGCATCTCCATACATCATCCACATCATAATCCACCATCTATTCCAGTTCAATACTCCCATATCTACCAACATCTATGCATGTAATGCTACCTGATATAGTCCATGTGCAAACATGCATTAAAGTGCTAACATACTACCTTTCTATTGGAAACAGATGCTTGAGTCCCATCCTCCATCCCATCCAAAAAATAAAAATTCAAAAAAATAGTAAAGAGAAATCCCTTCGTCCAATGGTGAAAACTTGGCAAATAGGCGCCTTGGATAAGTACCATGATGAAAACCTGGCAAACAGGTGTCATGCGTAGGTTGATTGTCTATGTACCTTACACTTGGGGGCATGTTGTCTCATCTACCCATCCTATCATTCCTTCTATCACTCTCCATCCTATCATATCTTCCTTATCCATTATATGTGCATAATTATCCCCTTGATCCAATCCATCCTTTCTCCTCCTTTTTAATCTTGATACAGATAGGGGCAAAAATGTTGAAACATGCTTTGAGAAATCTCTTGATATACTCATCCTTTCCAGCCAATCCCACCAAACCTATCATCATAAGCTTTGTCATGTATAATCCTAAGCATTATACCTAGAATGGGGCATGTTATTCCTATGCAACATAGTCTTTGGAAATCACATCCTGAATTCTTCCATCCGTCTTACACTATCTATCCATCCCATTTTCTATCACCCATCCTTTTGTTCACTTATCTAATCCCATCTATCTCCTTGCATCTAGACCCGGTTTTCCCTTGTCATCAGTATCTAGTACTAAGGCTATCCAAATGCAATCCCAAAAACATTCAAAATTCTAGAAAATTAAAAAAAAAACATTCAAAAAAAGATCTAGAAAATTCCCAAAAATAATCATAAATCATCATCTCCATCCCAATCCATCAACACTTCCATCGTTCTTGTCTTCCATTTATCACAATCCATGCTATCACCCCAACTTGACTAACTCGAGTAGAAAACAAACTATCATCCTTTGAAAGCTAAATTCCTTACCAAACTTGAAACAAAAAGACTACTCATGAAGCCATATGTTGTCCAACATACCGCTTGCCACATCTACTACAACGATCCATCTATCTTAGATCAGATCAACAACCTTTAACAGATATATCTTTCCTACAATAAGGCTTTATCTACCAATCTACCCTGAGCAACCTCTTTGGCAAGAGAATATGTTGGCTTTATGTTTACTTTGTAAGTCAGTCAATTTTCTATTTTGGTTTATCTTTTGATCCTTTCTAATTACCTAGTCAAGACTACCTTGATTTATCTATATCTTGGTATGTTGTGATGTAGTATGGATTGGGGCATAGTCATTGCTTTTGTATGTTGTGTTTGTGGGATGACCTTATTATCCTACTATGGCTAATATTTATCTTGTGTGTGTGTTACAACCTAGCATCTTACATATTAATATTCTTTTGCATTTATGTATTAAATTTATTATATGTTAAAGACTATGGCCCATTCACATATCCAACAAGGTTCTATTATATCTTGTAGATATAAGTTCAAACTGTTTGTTTGCAGAGTCAACGTCCTATGCATTGGATATATCATCACCTTGGTCTTCTATACCTTGGTGCATAATATCCATTTCTATATCAAAATAAGGATTGCTCTTTATATAATATTTGCATAACTGTTGCAACATCACCCCATCCATACCACCCATCCATACATCCTCATAAAATTTATAGCTTTCATGAAGATCGATCAATCATCATTTCTCTATTCTATGATATCAATTCTTCTATTCTTTTTATCTTCCATCTTTCATCTCACTTTTCATCCACGTCTCTCTATCTCCTGACTTTTCATTTTGAGAGCACACTTGTGATTTTTTCACCCACATGTCCTCTCGAGGGGGCATCATCATCATCATCATTCATCTTATCGATATTCCTCATCCTTTACATACCAATCTAGCTAATCAATCTAGCCAAATTATCCAATCACATCCTTTGGTCTTGATCCTAATCTTGTCGTAAACCAAATCAATCAATCAATTGTCTTATACAGGATGTTGCATTGTCAAAACCAGACCAAGCATCTTATACAACATGTTACATTTCCTTAAATTAGACATTATCAACCAATCCATCAATCATATCAATTGTCTTATACAGATTGTCACACTCTCGAAACCAGATCAGGCGTCTTATACGAGGTGTTTCATTTCTGAAACCAAACACTATTTTTACCAATCATCATCAATTAATCATTGGTTTACAACTTGACAAGGGCAATACCTTGTTTGTTCTTGGAATCATCATCATCATTCATCTTATTCATTAACTTACCATTATCTTTCCTTGTCACCCTCGCTTTTGAGTGATTGGGGCATCACTATCTCTAATCCAATCAATTTCTTATAAATCAATCTTCTTCTATCAAATCAAACGCTATGTTTTAAATTTCTTTTAAATGATGTTACTTTGCAACACCATCTCAAAGAGAGGCAAAATGTAGACACCTAAAAATGACCCTTGACATATCACTTGCATCAACATTAATTGAATAATCTAATTATTTAATTAATTTTATCAAATTCATCTATTTCCTCTAATTCCCCTAATTCAACATTAATTTAATAAATTCTATTTATTTAATTAATTTCATCAAAATTCACTTTGTTCCTCTAAATTAAATCATTATTTAATTAAATCTTCAAATCCACATTAATTAATTAAATAAATTATTTAATTAATTCATCACTCAAATTCCTCTTATCTACAATTAAATAATTTTTAATTATTTAATTAAATCTAATTATTCCTCTAAATTTAAATAAATTATTCAAATTTATTTAAGTTGACTATTATCTTCTAAAAATAAATAAAATCAATATTTTATTTATATCTTATCTATTCTTCCACCATGCACAATTAATTAAATAAATTTATTTATTTAATTGTCAATTATCTTCCAATTCTTCTAAATATAATATTTTCTTCTATGTGCACAATCAATCTTATTTTTTAAACTTCAAAAAGCATATCTCAAGTTGAGTTAATTGGCTTTAATTATTATTGTTTTTATCATCAACTCATAAATTAGAAAAAGCATTCTAATTTATGAAATTAAATCCTATCTTTATCCTAGCAAGCAGTTAACTCAAACAAAATAGTCTTTGAATATGACACATGTCGTGTGCACGTTCATCATGTCCTCTCAAATCATCTTGATCATTGATTTCATTGATTTATCTCAACCATTGATCGATATTTATTGAAACCTATATATAGCCCCTTCATCTCATCTAAAAATCCTCTTCGATCATTTAAGCTCAAGCATCCATATAGCACATTGAGCATATATCGCATCATTGAGCACATTGAATCTTTGAGCAATTATCATCATGTCCACTTGTTGCAACCATGGGTACGTAATATATTAAGCAATCCACAAAGAACCAAGAGATCAATACAATCTAGGTGATAGCTTCATTGTTTAATTGGCATATTCATTGATTCTTGTTATCATTTAGATCAATCTTTTGAAGGTTATAGGATTGAGTTGTTATCATTTTTTTGATTTATATTAATCTCGATTTTACCTATACACAAGTAAGATTTTTGCAGTTCATATTTACCAAATCCTTTGTCTTTATATTGGACCTTGATCTCTAGGATGGGTGCATTGGATGTAGATTTGGTTAAAGTAGATGGATCTACATATGAGGAAGATGGTTGATCTACATCATTATTGGGAATCTGGTTTGAATTGCGGTATCTTCCTTGCATGACTCTACAGAACTTAAAAGGACTAGCATCTCCAAGAATGTTATTTCACTTCCATTGTATGGGAATTTCAGGCATTGATGGTATGTAGAGGGTACAGCCTACATGGTATGTGTAATGTATGAAAAGAGGGTTGATGGGATTGATTGATAGTTTAGTTAGGTCCTCCTTTCACTCAATACATTCAAGGACATTTAACCGAGTTGAATCACAACTTCTGCTAGAGGACTCAACTATCAGGTTGGCTGACACTTGGAATGATAAGGAAATTTGGAATTTGTTAATTGATTTGTTGATTTTAGCCCAATTAAACCTAAAACCCTAATTATGCAAAATCATAAGCAAATGGATGAAACACAACAAATCCTTCTACAGAAAGATACTAAATACATATTAGATACATACTAGATTTCAAGTTGCAGAATACGGAAAAGTCATGGGCGAAAGAGCGGGCGCCCAAGCCCAAGGTACTTCTTTTTCAGAGGGCTTCGGGACAAGGCCTGCTACAGACTGCAACCACTCCAGAGATTTCTGGTGTTGTGAAACTAAGGGTCAAAGGTGTGGGTGCCCTTGACCTTTTTGTGATATTTTCTACCTTTTTCTTCAGATCCTGATTCCTTATGCTCTATAACAGACCTCTACAACTCCACTCTATAAGATCTTGCACCTATCACCTATAATCACAAGAGAGGGGTTTGGGGTTGTGGTGTTTAGGAGCTTGCCTTGGTCAAGCCCTAGAATGGCATTCAAGCCTTCCAACACCATTGTTAGATAGAGAGTGCGTGTCCTTGCAAGACAGAGGCAAAAATAATGGTAAAAATGATAGATTGAATCACAAATAGATATCACCTCAGAGGTGTAGCTCTCACGAAGATGAAGCTCTTTCACGCCATGAGAAGATGAAACCAAATCTGCAATAACAAACACAATAACAACACAAGTCTGCTCTACAACACAATGAATGCCTTGAATGCTCTAAAATCACAAGTTTGCCAAAATCTCAAAATCATCTTCTAGTTTGCAAATGAAGTCCTAAACATGATTATATATGCATTCCCACTACAAATTTCGTAATTCAAACTCAAGATGTCGACAACGGAAACCTTTTAACAATCTCCAATCAACATTCAAATTTAGGACCCCGACAAAATAGGGCAGGGCAAGGGCGCGGGCGCCCAAGCCCTGGGACCTATTTTGGGGCTAGATTAAGATTAGAGATGTCCCCTAAGTCCCATTTGTCATGGGTTTCAGGGGATTTGGTTTCAGGATTCATTTCTAACATGCATGATTAAAATTAAGCAACCTGGGAGCTAAACTTAGGAGGTAAAAGTCCTATGGGGACATTTTACAACATAACATTTAGCCCCCACTTTAATGTATGTATGATCTTACAACCCATACATGCATTAAAGTACGGTCGAAAACATAACAAACATGCCAGACACTTGAAGCTAATGCATACACAAAGATTGAGGAACCATTTCTAGCCCCCAGTCTCAGGTAAGCATTAGAAAACACATCGCAGACACACAAAACACAATGAAGACAGTAACACACACACAAGACATGGAGAAGACATTATTGAAGACATGTAAAACATGATGAAGACAAGAGAGCAGTCACGCAAAACATGATGAATATAATGATATTTTTTTCATTTTCATATATATATAGATGCATGAAAATAAAAATTGCAACACAAAACCCAAGAATGTAGGGGAGACTCTTTGCCACACCCTTTACACTACACTAAGGGGAGAAAACATGCCATACAAAACCCAAGCATAGGGGAGACTCATCACCACACCCTTTACACTACGCGAGGGGTAAAACACGCCATACAAAACCCAAGCGTAGGGGAGACTCATCGCCACACCCTTTACACTACGCGAGGGGGAAAACACGCCATACAAAACCCAAGCATAGGGGAGACTCGTCGCCACACCATTTACACTACGCGAGAGGGAAAACACGCCATACAAAACCTAAGCGTAGGGGAGACTCATCACGACACCTTTGCACTACGTGAGGGGGAAAACACATGGAAGACACGAGCGCCATATAGCATGCCATAGACATAATATATATCTTAAACACAACAAACAAGGTGATGGAAGGAGCTTATTGCTAAGTTACACCATCTCAAACACGCTGCAAACACATCTGATGGTTGGGCTTATGCCACAACAACCGCCAAAGACATGCTTAAGGGAGGATAGTCTCAAGATCCAACCCCACCTCCGCAAAGGATTTTTGAAATAAAAGGATGTACACTAGCTCAAGAGATACACCATCCCACCTCCGCAGAGGGCTTTTGAATAAAAGGATATGCACTAGCTCAAGAGATACGTTATCCTGCCTCTGCAGAGGGCTTCTTTGATTGCAATATAAATAAGGATGTGCACTCATGCCGAAGAGACAACATCCCGCCTCCACAGAGGGCTTATAAACATGCTTCGTTAGTACCAAAATCATCAGAGAGATTACCTTATATATGCCCCCACCTTAAGGTGGTTGATGTCATGTATTGATATCAAGCACATTAAGATAGAGAGAAAACACATGAGGAAACAAGAGCTCTCACAAAGCCCATGCCCTCAAGGTGACATGTGCTCACGATTGTCGAATGTTCCCACAAACACAATGATAAGATATGCTAAGATAAGATAAGAGAGGTTACAAATCTTACTCTAAGATAATAACCAAAGCAAAAAATGAAAGCTATGCATGAATCATATATGAGATCACATCAAAGAAACCAAGGCTACACATACGGGTTCGAATCCGAGTATAGCTGTTGGGCTTATACTGCAAGCATCTCAGAATCGAGTGTAACAACAAGGTGAGATACAAGACAATCAAAGTGCATGGAGTAGATGTATTGTTATGATTTGTTAGAAAAGATAAGACAACATCAATATCACATGGAGTGATTCTACTAGCCAAGTGTTGGATATATAAATCAACCCCATCTTCATGTATGGACTAAGTCCATTTTTTCTTTGCTTACTGAAGGGACACACGGTCTATATCAGTTAGTTGTTTATTTTTCATCATTTGCGAACTAGATAGAATCACTAGAAGAATGTAAACAATAAAATGAGAGAGGAGAACAAGTGGCTTAGGAACAATCATGTAGGAGGATGCCCCCAGGTCATCAACTACAACGCTATGCCCCTAAGGCATGACACACAACAATAAAATAGAGGAGAGGCAAGATAGAAGAATGATGATACAAATAGAAGAATGGTCACAACAGAGGCAGTCTCTCGGTATCCTTGACCTTAAAAGAGTATCAAGGGTCATCCTAGGAGGCCTAAACAACAAATAACACATCACGGGGGAACACAACACAAGAGGGGAGGTCACATAAACGAGCAAACTATGCTACGACAAAGGTGACCACTAAGGTTATAAATACTTACCTGTTATCCTTAATTCTGATCTTTACCTTGATGGTGAAATCTTTATCTCCTCTTCTTTCTTCCACATTTTCTTGAGTTGGTGAAGGTGCAATTGTAGGATTCGTCAATGGAAAAGTGTCTATCAATGATGTTGTGGGAGGAATATCATAGGTTTCTATGTCAATCAAGTGAGGTGGTGTAGGGACCTGAAAAATGCCCATTTCGACTAGTTTGTAAGGTGTTGGAATACCTTGGTTGTTAGGAACAACATGTTCATCTATATTCTCCAAATTGTTAGTAGTATCCAAGGTATGTAAGTCTTCAGGTAAGGGTGTGTGATCAGTTTCTTTGTTTAAGATGTAGTTAAGAAGTGTTTTGAAGATCGGTTGTTGAATTTTTAGTGTCCATAGGTTGAAGACGTTGTTCACAAAGAGAGTTTGCATCATCCAATGCTTCATCCTAGCTAGGGAGAGCAGGAAGTGATGGCAGGGTAGTGTCAAGGAATGTTTGGATGATTTCTTTTTCTTGCACCATAATATCATCACCAACTGAGGTTATGTTGGTAGAAGTCTTCAGATTATTAGATGAATCACCCCGAGCTATATCAACCTCGTATGTCTCAGAAATAATATCCATTATGTCATCATGAAATGTAGGAAGAGAAGGAGGAATGCATTCATCATTACCTTCTTCATTATCTTTAGTAGAGATGAAATTAGTGATATTTTCCAAGATCAAAGGGTACATACCCATGAGAGTAGTGAAACTTTCAAAATCAGATATATAACATAGAATTTCATATGTAGAGCTCATGGGAATATCAATATCATAGATGTGTGCTATTTGTTGTAGGACCTAAGGATATTTATCAGTGAATTTGTAAAAATTATCAACATCTATGATGTATGCAAACAAAGCTTCCAAAGATGAATAACAAGATGCATCCATGACCTTGTTTTTATGATGAGAAGCCCAAGATGTGAGACTATTTCACACTTAAAGCACTTGTTTGAGGGAAACGGGTACTGAAAGATACATAGGGTCCACAACAAACAAAGTGGGTAGAATGAAATAATGCAACACAACAAGGAAAGATGAGTGATTTGTAAGTTTGTTTAACGAAAGTGTATATAACCTTTAGCATTGAAATACACAATGCGTAATTAAAAACATGCAAATTTTCAAGAAAGAGTGTGAAATGATGTCAAATTTTTAAATGATAGATGAATATATGTTTGAAAATGAATGCAAGATCTAAAATTAATGATACTAATGATAAATGCAATGAAACAAAACAAAACTATGCTTGTTTATGACCTAAAATGCTCAATTTTTTCACTTTTTCCAATGCAAATGTTCTAAGGATGCAAATGTAAATGAAAAAATGTGCAATGCAACAACACTACAGTCCAAAATCAGATTTGAATAAGTGTTAAAAATGAGTAGTAAAATCTGAAACAAGATTTTAACCACAAACCCTAGCTTTTGCAAAGACTAGGTTATATGAAAAATGCACAATTTCAAGCAAACCCTAACAAATAAAGTATGAAAATGCAAGGTAAATGATTATGCAATGATTTAATGCTGCAATTTATATCAGATCTGATGTAAATATCAAAGATTTAAATGATTTAGATGAAATGAAATGTAAATAATGCAAACTATGTCTAAATGCAAGCCTAGGATGCTTGATTTTTTCAAATTTTTCCATTTTTTTGTAAGATTTTCAAAAATATAACATTTGATGACAATGAAACGTATGAATCCAAATCTAATGTACAACACTCAGCAAGGTGCAAATTCAGCAAAAACATGGGTTCACCAAAATGTAATGTATGAAAAGAGGATTGATGGGATTGATTGATAGTTTAGTTAGGTCCTCCTTTCACTCAATACATTCAAGGACATTTAACTGAGTTGAATCACAACTTCTGCAAGAGGAATCAACTATCAGGTTGGTTGTCACTTGGAATGATAAGGAAATTTAGAATTTGTTAATTGATTTGTTTATTTTAGCCCAATAAAACCTAAAACCCTAATTATGCAAAATCGTAAGCAAACGAACGAAACACAACAAATCCTTCTACAGAAAGACACTAAATACATATCAGATACATACCAGATTTTGAGTTCTGGAATACGAAAAAAGTTAGGGGCAAAAGAGAGGGTGCCCAAGACCAAGGTACTTCTTTTTCAGAGGGCTTTGGGACAAGGCCTGCTACAGACTGCAACCACTCTAGAGATTTCCAGCACTGTGAAACTAAGGGTCAAAGGTGCGGGTGCCCTTGACATTTTTGTGATATTTTCTACCTTTTTCTTCAGATCCTTATTCCTTATGCTCTACAACAGTCCTCTGCAATTCCACTCTGTAAGATCCTACACCTGTCACCTACAATCATAAGAGAGGGGTCGAGGGTTGTGTTGTTTAGGAGCTTGCCTCAGTCAAGCCCTGAAATGGCATTCAAGCCTTCCAACACTGTTGTTAAATAAAGAGTATGTGTCCTTGTAGGACAGAGGAAAAAATAATGGTAAAAATGATAGATTGAATCACAAATAGATATCACCTCAGAGGTGCAGTTCTCACAGAGATGAAGCTCTTTCATGCCATGAGAAGATGAATCCAAATCTGCAATAACAACACAAGTCTGCTCTACAACACAATGAATGCCTTGAATGCTCTAAAATCATAAGTTTGCCAAAATATCAAAATCATCTTCTAGTTTGCAAATGAAGTCCTAAACATGATTATATATGCATTCCCGCTACAAATTTTGTAATTCAAACTCAAGATGCCGACAATGGAAACCTTTTAACGGTCTCCAACTGACATTCAAATTTGGGACCCCAAAAAAATAGGGCAGGGCAAGGGCGCGGGTACCCAAGCCTTGAGACCTATTTTGGGGCTAGATTAAGCTCAAAGATGTCCCCTGAGTCCCATTTGTCATGGGTTTCGGGGGATTTTGTTTCGGGATTCATTTCTAACATGCATGATGAAAATTAAGGGACCCGGGAGCTAAACTTAGGAGGCAAAAGTCCTAGGGGGACATTTTATGACATAACAATATGTATCCATGGGTGGCCTAAAATAATGTTATACGAAAGATCAAGGTCCAAAACTTGACAGCGAGTATCTATTATAGCTAGACCCACTTGAATAGGCAAGTGAATAACACCTTCTGTTTCACGTTCAGCATCATCATAGGCTTTAATAGTTATACTTTTCTTTGGATCAATGACATCCTTAGAATATCGCAACTATTTTAGTAACTTGAGGGAACAAATATTTAGGCCAACGCCACCATCTATAAGGACTCATTTGACTTTGCGTTGACAGATACAAACTTCTAGATGAAGGGTGTCATAATGATATGGATTTTTAGATGGAAGGTCCTTTTCAATGAAGACTGGGTGATGGGGTGATGCAATATGCCCTATCATGGCTTGAAATTGATCAACATTAATATTATTAGGGACAGATGACTCCTGAAGGGCTTTTTCAAGGATTGCTTTATGGGCAGGAGATGCTCGAAGAAGGTCTAAAATGGAAATCTGAGCAGGTGATTTTCCTAAATGATCTAAGATATTATACTCAAATGATGGATGGGTGTTAGATGTTTCCCCACGAAGGGTAGTGACTACACAATCCGGGGCTTTTCCTTTGATAGAAACGGTAGACACATGAGTATGACTTTCCTCTATAGGTTTGATAACGAAATCATAGGAGGTAGACACATGATTAGCATTTTCATTGGTGTTTCCTTTATCAGGGGCATTTCCTTTACCATGGTGATGGAATGGATCCTTGTATATATCAATATCATTATTAGAGGAATTTTTAGGATGATCGTCAACAATTATGTCTCCTCGGTCAATGAGATTCTGATTGAGATTCTTTACTTTCATACAACCGGCTATTTTATGTCCTTTAATCCTATGATATTCACAATATTCATTGTTTTTGTACCATGAGGGTTTAAATTGGGGTTCGTCATACTGTCTCACTTTAGGCAATGTGATGAGACTTGTTTGGACAAGTTTTCGTAAGATTGATTCAATGGGTTCTCCTAGTGGAGTGAATTTTCATCTAGGCGTTGAATCTTGTATAGGTTGTTCTCTAGGAGAAGTCATAGTATTCTTGATGGGTTGTAGATTGACTGATGTTTGCACATTTTGAACGCATTTTTCGTCTACTACGCCATCATTGACAACATTTTTGTTTTTAGACCAAAAACAGGGTTTTTCATTGGATTGCTGAGGGTTGTCTTTGTTGTCTTTGAAGATTTTGACTAAGCCCATAGCAATAAGAGCTTTTTCAATGGTTATTCCCTTGTCTATGATGCCATCAAATGAATTGGCACATTAAACTTGTAAGTGGCAACCTATCTCTTGGTTTAAATTTTGGACAAGGATATGGACCAATTGTTTCTCATGGATAGGCCATGGGAATTTTCTTGCCATATTCCTCCAACGTTGTAGAAAGGCTATGAATGTTTCTCCATTTCATTATTTGTTATTACATAAATCAGTCATGGAGATCTCATGTTCTACATGTTTTAGGAAAAATGAACTATGAACTTTTCAGCCAATTCGTTGAAGGATTTAATTCCTGGGGGTAGGTGAGAGAACCATTCAGTAGACTGTGTAAGATCCCTAATAAGATCTACCCTAAATTTCTAATTTTAAAGTTTCAAAACCTAGGTCTAAATTTTTTTTCTGTTTCTGAATTATAAATGATTTTGGATAGTGAATATAGGTATGCCAATTGCTAAAATATACATGTCATTCATGAACCTTTATGAAGATAAAATAAACCATATATTCTACCACATAATATGACCATTCTAATGCAAACAAAATGACATAAAGTTCTGATTTCTAAATATGAATAATTGTTGCTACAAATCAAATTACTTAGAATTGAAATTACATCAATCAAGGCTCAAACATGCCCAAACATAACTCAGATCTATGTTGTTACAAAATAAGACCTTTACATTGATAAATAAAGGATCATACATACCAAAAATGGTGGAGAATGATGTCTTATTGCAAACCCTAGATGGGCAAACTGGTTTGGCACTTGATGATACACCCATGAGACTCAAAAACCCACAATTTCTCCTCCAAACTAGGTGACTCTCCTTGTAGATGGAGAATGGCATGCAAATGGAAGGGTGGTGGCTAGGGTTTGGTCCTCCAATGCTCCAAAAATGAAATCGCCTCCCTTGGAAAGTGGTGCTCACCCTAGGGTAAAACCCTAGAAACAATACTCAGTCAAAACCCTCAAAATATGGCGCTCCAATCTAATATGAAATATGAATATATCTTTTAATCTTCAAAATTGTATTTGGCCACAAATATCACAATTTTGGCCCTAGGTCTTCTTCTCCAAATCTATAGAAATAAATATGTCTTTGAAGCTCAATCCTCTCCTCTGAATCACCAATGAAGTGAAAATATGAACTCTGTATGAATCCACCTCAAGATGGAATTAGGTTTTCATCCAATCCACCAATATTCCTAAGGGTTTCATCCTTGGAATATGTTGAACCTAAGTTGCAGCCATAAGAGAAAATCTCCAATGCAAATGACAAGATATGAATGATGCAAATGATTTTCTTTTTACTTTCTTTTATAGCCACCAAATGAACCTCCTCTTGGTTGACCTCCTTTTTGGCCGATCACCCTTTTGACAATTCACTTTATTTTATTTTATTTTATTTTCTCTATCAATTGACTCACTTTTATAATAAAGTCATTTTATAGGTCCAACATAATTAATTAAATATAAATAATCCAAAAGTAATTTAGAATTACTTATTATTTAATTAATTAGATTATTCCCTTGAAACTTCAAATTAGCCTATGGGAATAAAATAGGCTAGTCGGCTCCATTGGGTGATCACTTGGAAAAAAGGGGACATTACAGTCCTCTGTTCCTGGAATTGCTTGCCCTCAAGCAATTGCAAACCTGGATGTTGCAAAATCTGTTCACCTTCCCATGTAGCATCCTAAAGGGGCAAGTCTCTCCATCTAACCAAATACTCCTTGCTCACCCTATTCCTCAACCTGTGCTCCCTAACATCTAGTATAGCATCAGGAACAAGTATGAGTTTCCCCTCCTCATCCAATGGTGGAAGCTCTGGAGAAGATTTAATGTGCTGCCCAATTGCCCTTTTGAGGCAAGATACATGAAATATATTATGAATTCAGCTAGCCTCAGGCAACTCCAACTCATATGCAACATGTCCAACTCTCTTCACAATCCTATAGGGGCCATAAAACTGAGGCTTTAGTTTTTTTGTACCGCTCCTCTTCAGTGTAGATTGTTGGTATGGATGTAGGCGCAAGAAAACTAGGTCACCAACCTTAAATGTCCTCTCCACCCTATGCCTATCTGCATACATCTTCTGTTGATTCTGATCATGGTCTAGATTATCCTTAAGTGCCTTAAGGATATCCTGGCTATCCTGCATCATCTCTCTAGCTTTGGGAGCTCTGCTATCATCAAATGTTAAGTCTACAAAAGACATAGCGTCATAACCATACAAGGCTTTGAAAGGAGACATGCCTGTTGACATGTGATAGGTGGTATTATAACAATGCTCTCCTAAATACAACCACCTAATCCAAGCCTTTTGCTGCCCCATAACATAATTGCGTAGATACCCTTCCACCCATTTGTTCACAATCTCAGTTTGCCCATCTCTCTGAGGGTGGTAGCTAGTGCTCGGGGTCAACTCTGTACCAACCAATTTGAATAGCTTCTGCCAAAACACACTGAAAAATCTGCTATCTTGATCACTAACAATGGTCTTTGGAAGTCCATGAAGTCTAAACACCTCTCTAAAGAGTAACTCCACAACCTAAGGTGCCTTATAATCAGATGAAATAGCAAAGAAATGTGCATACTTAGTCAATCTATCAACAACCACAAATATGCAATCTTTGCCTTGGACCTTCAGAAGACCTGCAATACAATCTATAGATATACTTTCCCACTTCTATTCTAGAATAAGCAATGGCTAAAGCAAACATGCTGGGAAAGTATGTTCGGACTTGTTTTGTTGACAAGTCATACACTCTCGAACATGTCACAAGACATCATCCTTGAGACCCTTCCGAGAGAATCTCTCTCGCATCTCCCTGTAGGTCTTGAAGAACCTTGGATGTCCTGCTAAAGGAGTATCATGAACAACCCTCAAGATCTTATCCTTCATTTTAGATTTAGGTACCAAATAGATCCTATCCTTGTAGTATATCACATCATCAATCACCTTATACTTGTTATCCTGAATCTTGTTTTCCATGAGCTCGCATGCAAATGTATTCTTGGAATACTCAACCAAAAGGTGAGCTTTCCAATCAGCTAAAATCTCTGACATAGAGAAAAGTGTGGGTCTCCTGGATAGTGCATCGGCAACAACATTCTTCTTCCCCTTAACATACTCAATATCAAAATCATATGCCTGAATCTTACCCACTTTTGTTGCCTCTCATTCAAATTCTTCTGCTCTAGAAAGCATTTCAAGCTATTGTGGTCAGTCCTTACCACAAACTTTCCACCCACCAAGTATTGTCTGAACTTTGCCAATGCATGCATGATGGCAAACATCTCCTTATCATAGGTGAAATACAACCGCTCTACATCTCTCAACTACCTACTCTCATAAGCTATGTGATGTCTATTCTGCATGAGAACAATGCCTATCCCTTCACCTAATGCATCACATTGCAACACAAACGGTGAGATAAATTAGGTAGAGCCAATACTGGACAAGTGCTCATCACCTCCTTAAGTCTATCAAATGTTGTCTGAGCCTCATCTGACCATCTGAATGTGCCCTTCTTAGTGAGATCTGTAAGAGGTGCTTCCAACTATGAAAACCCCTTCACAAACCTCCTGTAGTAACTGCATAGCCTGAAGAAACCCCTCAAATCTGAAATGTTCTTTGGCGACAACCAATCTAGAATAGCTTGTATCTTCTCTTGATGTACCTTCTCACTAACACTCTTGATGTCGTGGATGTGTTCAAGATTTGCTGATGGAGAAGTTGAATGTGGTTGCTTAATATTCCTGTAGCATGCCTTTGCTTTCCCACTTGATTGACCGATGAAATGCGCTTAGGAGATGAGTTATTTATAGATTTTTCGATGAGAATGGATTGATAAGGATAAAATTTGAAGATCCAGATAAGGATAAGATTTTGTAGATTTTAGATAAAGAAGACAGGATAATTAACTTGATTTATTTCTAATTAACTAAAAATGAATCATGAAGAAGAAATGATAAGATTAATTTATATTTATTTAATTAATGTTGAAATATTAAAAGAATGATTGAATTAACTATAGTTTATTTAATTAATGTTGAAACATTAGAAGAATAGTTAAATTAATTAAATAAATATGATTTATTTAACTAATTCAGTGATGTGGGAAAATTGGTTAGTTTGTATGATTTAGGTATCTACATGTTCATCTCAATATATAATGTTTTATTTAATTAATTAAATGATGTGAGAAAATTGGTTAGTGTGATGTTAGGACAAAGTAAGATTTAGGTATGAGAAAATTGGTTAATGTGATGTTAGGACATGGTAAGATTTATGTATGAGAAAATTAGTTAATGTGATGTTAGGACAGACAAGATTTAGGTATCTATATGTCCATCTCAATATATAATGTACAAAGAAAATTTGATGTATGTTTATCTCAAATTATGTAATGTAAAAATATGATGGAATTTGAAAAAGAAAATGATAACCTAATAAATTGATAATAAATAAGAAAAAATACATTAAACAATTTTATAGTTTCTATGATGGAATTTGAAAAAGAAAATGATAACATAATAAATTAATAATAAATAAGAAAAAATACATCTAACAATTTTATAGTTTCTTTTAGAAAAATATTGACGTGCCCATTAAACCTCTAGATCTAATTGTTATTTTTAATTACAATATTTAAAGAGCCAATTGAGTCAACGTGGTATAGGTTACGGTCGAAGGTGGTTGTACCAAAAATACAATTTCGTAAGAATGAGAAAACGATACGAGTAAGATGGAAAAAAAAGTTGGTAGAGCGGAAATTAAAGTTTGAAGGGAGGAGAATAGAAAATTAGATGGCGGAAGGAAGCACGAGCAACCAAACCTGAAATAGAAGAAAGGGAAAAGATTAAATATGAGAAGAGAAGAGGTTGTTGAGCAAGAATGAATGAATGGACCATTAGTTACATCTTCACCAACACCCACCCGACTGCTTCAACTGCAGGCAAACCCTAAAAAAATCCATCATGGGTTGGTGATCTGTACGCGTACACGTGGATTAGGCCGGAAGTTGAGTTGCAACCTCGTGTTTGAATTGTAGCCTTTTACTGGGTATTAGTTGGGGAAAAAAACCAGTATATTACGACAATCAGATCATTCTCTGTCCTGCAACTCCAATTCCCTCTTCAATTGCTTCCACATTTGTATAGATTGTATTACCTGGAGAGCAAAAATGGTTGCAGGAACAACAATGGTGGAAATTCCTGTCATCAAGAGTGATTTGTGCATGGTTTCTACAGATCCCCTGAACTGGGGTCGAGCAGCAAAGGCCATGGAAGGAAATCACTTGGATGAAGTGAAGAATATGGTGCATTCGTATTTGGAATCTGCTGAGGTTTGCATTGAGGGAAAATCTCTCACAATTGCGGATGTCACAGCCATTGCGAGGAGGCCTAAAGTGAAGGTGAAGTTGGATGCAGAGGCTGCAAAGGCAAGGGTGGAAGAAAGCTCGAAATGGGTGATGAATCAGATGAACAAGGGCACGGACACATATGGTGTGACTACTGGATTTGGAGCTACTTCTCACCGCCGCACAAATCAGGGAGCGAAGCTGCAAACAGAGCTCATTCGATTTCTCAATGCGGGAGTTTTGCTGGAAGGGACTCTTTTGCCTGTAGATTCTGCTCGGGCTGCGATGTTGGTTCGAACCAATACTCTGATGCAAGGATTCTCTGGAATTCGGTGGGAATTGTTGGAGACTGTGGAAAAGCTGCTCAATGCCGGAATTACGCCCAAAATGCCTCTCAGAGGCACAATTTCTGCCTCTGGAGACCTTGTTCCGTTGTCATATATTGCTGGTTTGCTCACCGGGCGCCCTAATTCCAGAGCCATGACAGCCGATGGGGTTCAAATTACTGGTCTTGAAGCCCTAAAGAAGATTGGGGTTGAAACCCCCTTTCAGCTTCAGCCGAAAGAAGGGCTCGCCATTGTTAATGGCACTTCTGTTGGAGCAGCCCTTGGTTCTATGGTGTGCTTTGATGCTAATGTTCTTGCTGTTCTTGCTGAAGTGACCTCTGCAATGTTCTGTGAAGTTATGAACGGGAAGCCGGAATATACAGATCCGTTAACTCACAGACTTAAGCATCATCCAGGGCAAATGGAAGCTGCGGCGATAATGGAGTATGTTCTGGATGGAAGCTCATATATGCAATATGCTGCAAAGTTGCATGAATTGAATCCTTTGCAGAAACCTAAGCAGGATCGCTATGCTTTGCGGACATCTCCGCAGTGGCTTGGCCCTCAGGTTGAAGTGATCAGGGCGGCGACGCAAATGATTCAGAGAGAAATCAATTCTGTCAATGATAATCCAGTAATTGATGTGGCCAGAGATAAGGCGCTTCATGGAGGAAATTTCCAGGGGACTCCAATTGGAGTGTCGATGGATAATCTCCGGCTTGCTGTTGCGGCGATCGGTAAGCTTGTTTTCGCTCAATTCTCCGAGCTTGTGAATGATTACTATAATGGCGGCCTGCCGTCAAATCTCAGCGGGGGACCAAACCCTAGCTTGGATTATGGTCTCAAAGGGGCAGAAATCGCCATGGCTTCTTATACTTCTGAGCTTCTTTACTTGGCCAATCCTGTCACTACTCATGTCCAAAGTGCAGAGCAGCACAATCAGGATGTTAATTCCCTGGGTCTGATTTCTGCCCGGAAATCTGCAGAGGCTGTGGATATTTTAAAGCTCATGCTTTCCACATACCTGATCGGAATTTGTCAGGCTGTGGATTTACGCCATCTGGAGGAAAATATGCAGGCGACTGTGAAACAAGTTGTGACTCAGGTTGCAAGGAAGACTCTTAGTACTGGAGCAAATGGAGAGCTTTTGCCAGGCCGATTCTGTGAGAAAGATTTGCTTCAGGTTGTGGATGCAGAACCCGTTTTCAGTTATATTGATGATCCTTGCAGCGCTGGATATTCTTTGATGAAAAAGGTTAGGCAGGTTCTGGTGGAGCATGCTTTCAACAATGGCGACGCTGAAAAGGATCCCAATACTTCAATTTTCCACCGGATTAATCTGTTTGAAGAGGAACTGAAGGCGCAGCTGGAATCTGAGGTTGATCTGACAAGGGTGAATTATGATAAAGGAATAAGTGCATTGCCTAACCGGATCCAGGATTGCCGCTCTTATCCGCTCTATGATTTCGTAAGAAACCAGGTTGGCGCTAAATTTTTGACAGGAACTCGGGCCACATCTCCCGGCGAGTGTATTGAAATTGTCTACGACGCCATTTGCCGGGATAAAATGGTGGTTCCTCTTTTGAAATGCCTGGACGGCTGGAAGGGAACTCCAGGTCCCTTCTGAATTTTCTGTGTTCGATAGATGGCAAGAATAATGTTTTGGAGTTCAGCTCAGAGATTTCTTTAGTATCTGATTTTGCACTACCTAGGCAGCGTTTGCTTCGTGGTTTTACTTCCCGACTGATCTACTGGAGATGAAATCATCGTTAGATCTTTTGGCCATTGCGTGTACATGTTGATTAAATTATGCAATTTCTTTGATTTCAAGCCATGTTTAATGAATTGGTTTCTTATGGAACTTATGTTTGGTTGCCTTATGGTATGCAATAACAATAAATTTTCTGACAATGTTTCTTGCAACCAAACTGCTTTACTGTACCGGCCATGAGTTTTTCAGTCATTAAAGTTTATAGAGATGTACTTTTGAATTTGACTGTATTCTTTTGAATTTAAATGTGTATTTTTTGCTTCACCATTTTAGATCACTTTCAATGATCCTTCGAAACTTCTGATCGATACGACAATTCACTTTCATGTTTAGTCAGTACTTTTTCTTAATAACTTATTTATAAAATGACGCAAGCGTTCAATATCCTGTGTTCTGCACTCCGGCTGATTAAGATTGGTCACTCCTGTGCAACTTACAGTCCATAACTGTAAGGACGTCGATTCAAGGAACAAGTTGATTAGCTGCTCCACTATCTCTACCAGGTTCAACCTGCAAAAGAAGTTCTCTTGTATTTATTTGTTTACACTAGAAAGGATCTCGTTTCCTTCATCCAATGGCTATGGTTAAATATTATCTATTTAAAAGTAAAAGATCAATTTTGTCCAATAAAAGTAGGACAAGTATTTACCACTTTTTGTTGTGAATGAGGTATAAAATTACTATTGATTGTTTGATAGTAGAGTGACATCCAACAGTGGTGATAAATGAAGTAACAACGGGTCCATATGTAGTAAGTGATGGATGGCTTGAAGTTTACATAATAAAGCTAGGCTGTAGTCACATGGAAAGGAGGGTATCCTACTGTTCAAGGGAGCTAGTTGCCACTTTCATATGACCATGATATTTGCTTTTGCTTTTTGTTTTTGTTTTTCTCTTAATTGCTAGAATTCTGGTATGGCCAAATTGTATATCATGCTTCCCAGTTGATGTTTTGAGTGTCGTGGTGGTATTAAATTCATTTTTACAATTTATCTAGAGCAAATAATTATGTAATAATTATAATGGAAAACACTTCACATAAATTATTTAGGTTAATGAAATAAATAAAATAGTTATTTAACAATTAATTTAGATATAAGAGTTGGGACTGATATTAGGTATTGTAATTAATGTAATGATAAATGCAAAAATAAAATAAAATAAATTTGATATATTTAGCTCTAGATTTGATGAAAATATCACTTTGTAGGTGTTAAAAGTTTATTTGTCCAAATGCCATAATTTTAAACCCTTCATATGACTCTGTTGACCTATGCATTTGATTGTGTAGTGTTTGATTCACTTCTACATTTGTAGACCTAAACATGATGTACAGATCTGAACTTAAAACTCATGAACTAGATCTGACAAAGTTTTGTTGTTTGAAAGTTGTTTTCCTATGTGTATGTACTCTAAATTTGATAAGGATAGACAATGTTTACATACACCTTTGGAGAATTTGCTAAATTACGAGGGTCATGATCTCCTAAATTAAACCCCTAGATAGATTGATTCAATGTTGGTGAACTAAGGTCAAGAACAATAAAACAAGTGTGCAATGTGCACTTTAGATGATGATGCAATGCTAATGTAATGATTCCCTATCATTTACAATTGAATTGTAGAAGTGCACAATAGATTCTTCTCTAAGTCCCAGATGATTCATTTTGAATTAGGATCAAGGTCTTTCAGTACACCACACTAGCATGCAGTTTGGAACTATTCACACTTTAGTTGACTCACAATGGCTAGTAAAAATGGAGGGAAGGGGGCCCAAATTGAAAATTTAAATTTGAAAGTTTGGAGTTCAAATCTATGAGCGCTAGGGTGATCTAGATCAAATATGCACTCGTGAGCTTGAATTGGGGCAATGAATGGAATATTTAGGGACTAGGATCAACTTCTAGAGATAAGTGATAATGGAATCGAGGTTGAGTGGTGTCGTTTACCTACTTTCATGCAAAATAGACCATCTTACACACTAATCAATGCATTTAAGGGCAACCTAGTCATCGTGGGTCCAAAACATAAAGGAAATGGGAATGGCTATGCAATTTTCACCATTATATTTTTCCCCAACTTTGACTTGCATGTGAGTTATCACAAGAATGCATGTCAAAATAAAATCAAGCCACCAACATGAAAATTGAATTTACTTTTCATAACACTCAAAGAATGCGAACTTATGCAAAGTATGTAGTTCATAAATGTGGATCATGTGTACTCGTTGCAATGAGTGCTCCATGTTGAGAATGTACAAGAACTAGAAGAAGTTGCAATGAGTAGCATTTGTCAAGCATTTAAAATTGAGCATAATCAAAACCTGCTAAAACTATTTACCAAAAAAGTAAAAATAGTAGGATGATAGATTTTGCTTGTTATGGCAAGTGGTAAAAGTACCATTATGTAGAAAGGATTCCAACCAAGTAGACAAATGTAAATGACTTTGTTTGGATACATAACAATATCTAACTCTAAGATAGCATGATAAA
Source organism: Cunninghamia lanceolata (assembly GCA_027924645.1). NCBI lineage: Eukaryota > Viridiplantae > Streptophyta > Pinopsida > Cupressales > Cupressaceae > Cunninghamia > Cunninghamia lanceolata. Next base: position 1,678,345 of record BSBN01000022.1, read on the forward strand.
GGTCTCTAACTATGCAGAAACGTACTCCATTTAGACACAATAATTAAGCTCTACTTGCTACTAGAAAATGATCATATTTGTCATAATTGCATTAATGCAATCAAACTAATAAAGAAATGTTAGTTATAATATATAACCCTCCAATTGGTTGTGTACAAAGGACACAAGGAATTGGAGGTAAGGAAAAATGATAACATCATGTCAAGGTCATCAAGCATCTAATATTGTTAAAGATAACATCGTATAAGGGACATGTAATAGAGGTCAATGGATAACAACATATAACATTGTGTAGGCACAACAAGCATGCAATACATGTCTATGAATAACATCGTGTAGGCACAACAAGCCTATAAGGAATAATAATAGATAATATCAGATATGTGAAATAAGCATGTAAAGTAAGAGATAAGCATGTCAACACATAAAATCAAGAGGATGAGAGGCCCCCATGGTTGCCCTAGTAATGAGGAATGACAAGAAATGATCGATAAGGATAATTCATGTGAGCACAATGAAACATGTCTTATAGGATGTCAACAATTTGAATAGTAACATGGATGGTCTTAAATATATGAGCATGAAATAATGAAATGATAAGGTTGCCTAGTATGATAAATTTATAGCATCTAATAAGTAATGTAGATAAAGTGAATAGTGGGTGAAGGATATGTCAACATCATGAAATTGCCCTTTTGAAAAGAATATGTATATAATTTACTATTTGCAATGATATGTCATAAATGTCATATTTGGAAAAATAAGTATTGCAATAAATGCACCATCATGTAAGTTATCAAAAAGCACACAGTTTGTGTCTCATGGTATCATTAGTATTGTCAATCATCACAAGCAATATCATTTCATAATGAGTGTCGGTGAATGGGGTAAAAATTAACATAGAGGCATACATACCCTAACTATATATAAGAGGGTTGAATATGAAAGGGGCATTTTATTTGCACATTAACCCTAGAGAGAGAGATCTAAGCACAATGCCATGGTGCACTGCAAAGAACATATCCCTTCATACCTTGAGAGAGTACATAGCTAGATCAATGCATGTGGCCCCTAGAGGTCGTAAGCATCTAATTTTTTTTTTTTTTTTGTAAAATTTCCTCTTCAAAAATGACTAGAACATCATATTTAACTAGCATAGAATCACAATTTGAATAAATTTGGACTATATTTAGTCCACGCCCCATTTGAAATGCTTGATATTGGTTTTCTAAATTCCTATTATGGATTCTATTAAAGTCATTTTTTGGATTCCTTGAAAGCTGATAGTGGGAATTTTATTTATGCTATTTTTAGTTTTTAGTATTACAATTATAGGGTTTCTTTAATGCATTTATTAGATTACATTATTGTTATTATTTGTTTTTCCATTTAATTTTTAGATTTAACATAATTTAATTTAATTTTAAATATATGTATTAATGTCATGGAAGATCAAAATAAGTCTATGGAACTGAAAGCTCTATAATGTATAGAGGACAAGAAATTTTAGATTTCAATTTTATTGCAACAACATTTAAATGTTGTGCACAAGGAATGCTTTTACAAGTTCCTTCCAATGGTTTCCTTTTTATACATAGTATGAAGCAAAAATCTATTAATATCAAATATTTAAACTTTTAAAATTGTCTTTGCAAATTCTTTTCAATGGTTTCCTTCTCTCATTTAGAATTGTCTTTACAAATATTTAAACTTTTATTAAAAAATCGCATAAAAATTAATAATAGTAAGTCCTTATAGTCTTTCCTTTAGTAACTATGTCAACATAAATCTAAATATTTATTAAACATTGCACATATTTAGCAAAGCTTTGTAAAATTTGAAAAGACATTCCATGCACATAAACAATAATGCCACAAAAAAAGTATTAAATAGATTTTTTTCAAACAAAATATTATTTTGAATAAACATGTCTTTTACATCACATCAAATGGCTTATAATTTTTTATTATTAAATATTTGACATCACCACGAGCCTCACTTAAGAAGGCTAACCTAAGGTTCAAGTTGACATAAGCCATAGGTTAATCTATTATCCCACATAAAAAAATTATGTGCCTCAATGTAAATGGGAAACACAAGTCGTTAGAAGATACAATTTGGAGAAGCTCAACAAGGTTTTTCTCATTAGTAGTGGTACTCCATTAGTTGAAAATATTATTCATGTAATTATTGGGTAGGATATCCTTTTAGCATTTCCTAAGAAAAACCTTTACAGTGACATTATTTCTCTTTCTGTCAAACCTTATGGACTTAATGTGAGACAAGGGATTCGTCAAATTTCTGACAAATACTTTTGTCCAGGACATTATTTCTCTTTCTGTCAAACCTTACGGACTTAATGTGAGACAAGGGATTGGTCAAATTTCTGACAAATACTTTTGTCCAGGAATGTCTTGTTCTAGAGGCAAAATTAGATCATTATTTGAGGAGTATGTCTGTGATTCTAGGCTTTGGGATGTGGGAAGTATTTTTCCAAATTGAAATGTTACCTGACTTAGCTATTGCTTGTTGTATTCTTTAGAATGCATGGGATAGATTATTAAATGGTTTGTTGAATACTTTCAATACAGCATTGGATCACCATAAGAATGATGATGTTTGTGGGTTCTTGTTGGCAAAAACTAGAAGGGCGGTGCATGAAATATTCTTTCTAGTTAGAATTGCCTTCATTAGAAATAGAGTTGGAACCAAATGAATGTATAGAGCCCAGTGGGTGGTAGACTTAGATAGTTCAAGTGATAGAAATTAACTTCTCTTGCAAAGCTCTCTAGTGTCATTTTTTGTCATTATGTTCCATGTGAGTGTAGTTACAATCATGTTTTGTCCTTTTGTGTGTTGGGTGGCTATATGGTTTAATCTTGGAAGGTTTTAGTCCCAAGGCTCTATAAGTGTTTTGTTAAACTATCCTTGAGTTTTGTTTTATGGCAACTGAGGGGTTTTTGTAATTTGGCTAGTATATTATTAATATATAGGCATGATCCCCTATGGATCACATTTAATGATAACAAAATATTGATTTGCATGGAACTCACAAGTTATAATAAATGTCATAATGCCATTCAATAATAAACTAGTATAGATACCTTAAATACATCTATCTAAAAAACTTCAAGCAATATTAGTTTTGAGTTATTTTATTTACTTAAAGAGTTATTTTACTTTTGTATGAAATTTTTAATTTTACTTTTGGAAAATCCATTATTTTATTTTGTTTTTACTTTGATTTTGTTTTAATTAATAAATTATTAATTTGAAGTCATATTAATAATATATTAATTACTAATCAAATTTTAACCTTTAGATTAACTAAATGAGCCCTAATAGGGGAGACATGCCAGTAGTCATGCAAAATAACTTTGTGACCATGTAGAGGTTACATGAAATTGCGTAGGATCTCCATTTTTTAGAAATGTGATGTGGACTCTTATTTATCTACAACTAACGTTTGGAGGTGTGACTTATCACACAACTTGCCACATCAACATGTCTAGTGAGAGGTGTCCTTAAAATAATTTTTTAAAGATTTGACCAAAACTTTGTCATGGAATCCCTAGTAGTTGAACAAAAAAATATCATTTGTTATTAGAACAACATCATATTCTTATTAAAATATAATTTATGTTAGTATGTGGTGACTAATCATGTTGTAGGGTTGCAGGTACACGCAACAAGGTAAATTTTGGCGACTTTGTCAATCACGGTTTCCCCCAAAAAAATAATGGGGGAGTGCAGGGGGCGACAATTAGTTTGGTTAATTCAACATGAAAAATTAACTTTTGTTAACCGCCAAAGAGTCTTGATAAATAAGCAGTTGGAGAATGTGAAAGGTCATGGGGATGCGAATGAGATTGTAATGTATTTCATGTAGCACAATAGTGGTATTCAGTTGCAAGGTTGCAGGTTATAATTAGTTTTGACTGACGTTGGATAATAAAAATATTGGATGGTTGTTTCTGTGGACGTAGCCCACATTAGGTGAAACACATTAAATCTATATGTTAATTTGTGTTTTTCTTCATTATAATTACTATATATTTTAAATCTATATCATAATTGTTAATTGATATTACTTTGGGTTGCCATTGAAATCCTAACAACTTATATGCAAGCTAAATGATCTCAATACCTTTTTATAGCCATAATTCTTGTTATATCTAACCTTTATATCTAACATGAATGACCCAATAGTTGAACACAAAATACTATTTATTTTTATAAAAACGCCATAGTCTTATTTAATATACAAATTATATTCAACATAAATGATTATAAAACCTTTTGATAATCTTTATGATTTCATCATAACATACAAGGTATTTATTGCACTCAACTTTTACATTTGTCATGGGACAAACCTATAAGATGAAGTACTCCAATACATGTAATAATTGTACACACCAATCTGTATCCAAAATGACTTTTAACTTATTTATATTAGACTATCCACCCCTTGATGAAGCTATCCACCCTTTTTTCCAACCTGAGTATTTTGGATAATTGTAAATTGCATAGGATAGTATCGATCATCTCTTATTTTAACAAGGGATTGACAAAAAATGATACAGTTATGTTGAACTCACCTTTCCAACACTAGAGAGGCTTCATGGTACCATCTATGTCTTGTGTTGACAATAAAATGTACGCTTAAGTTATGTACTAATTATGTCAGATAAGTTAACCCCAAGGTGATGTGGTAAGAAGGAAATCAAGAGTGTGGTAAGTAATATATGCATAATATAAAGATTAAATAATTTTACACATTCATTGACACCATAATATAGATCTATTCATATATTCATATCATATATTCCTCATACAATGTACATCCTTTACCACGAGCATAGATATAAACATCATCTATGTTTGGGTAGCTTCTTTTCTATCTCTTTATCTTTATCTATCGTACTTCTTTTCCCTTATTTATTTCTATCTGATATATGTACATAAATACATGGAGAGAAATGTGTTTCTCCCTTGATAAGTTTGTTGGATATGTTGTATGTCAATTGAAGGTATCACATTGGTTCTGTTCTGTTTATGTTGTGCTAGTAGTGGTGTAGTTTTCTCTGCCAAGATTCTCCTGGGGCTTAAACATTGTCTTGTCCCCAAGACATTAGCTACTATCAAAATTGTTATTAGTGTACTTTGCCTATTTTAAGGTAGTGTGTGTTTGTATTTTACTTTCATCTTTTCATATATGTTCTCCTATGTTCCAAACCTTTCGGCTATGTAGTCTTTTAAACATGAGACAAAATGTGGGTTGTTGTTTCTAGTAACTTTTTGGAAGCTGTGTATGGTAGTGGCAATACGTTGAAAGTTTTTGGTTTGACTACTTCCAAGTTAACATTTGTTTTCTTTGTCAATGATGAAGACCACATCATTCTCCATTTTCCTTACTATGTCATGGCTTAGTCATTCACATCCTTGCATTCTTTGTTGGAATTTTTCAAACAATGAATCATTACCCATATCAACAAATGGTATTGTTAGGGAAACCCTCCATATTTTCCTTGATTTTCTCCACAATTGTTTTGTTCAATCTCCATACGTATGGTGAAATTTTAGGTAACTCTTGTAAAAAATAAAGGGCTAAGAATACTATCAATGAGTTGTATATAAATTCATGGTGGCTTTTTTTTTTTTCTCTAACTTTTCTAATAATGTTTCCCTTAGGGTTTCATGTAGTTCATACTCTCTACCATTAGTTACCATCTTGTATGCCACATGAATGCATGTAGCTAAGGAAGAGTCTTCCATTTTGGTATCGAATATTTTGTATGTGATACATTTGGCAGAATACTTGACATTAAGATTTGTAATTTTACCGACACTAAGAAATCTCTCATTGAATGTGGCACTGGTGAGTGTAGTGATGGATTTATTATCCACCTTCCTAGGTCTTTCCCCTTTGTTCCATAGTTTTATGTCTTTGCACGGATTGCTTCCTTGGTAATCATGAAAGGTATTTCCAAATATATGAGTTCACTGTGAATGCGACTCAACAACAACCTAATCCATTTGTGATTATTGTAAAAATTTGGAAAATCTTCCCAAATGTCCAATTTTACCTTACAAATGTTAGCATATTGAGTTATAAATTCCCTAGCAGCATGATCTCTTAGGGTTTTTCTTTCTTTTGCAAAGCTACTATGATCTACTTCTATCAATTTTGCATAAGTATATTTACAAGTATCCTCTGCATAAATGACTTTGGCAAAAATATTTGAAAAAACACCTTTTGGGTTGATTTCCATATTTTTCCATAGATAGGGTCTATATACTAGTCATTTGATGTTCTTTACCTCAATGAATTCTGGGGTGGATATGTTTTCCACTATTCTCCTTTTCTTCTCTTTCCCTTTTTCCTCTTCTCCATTGGCTAGCTTATTGCTTACTCTTCACATGAGAACTTATGAATTTGCATTATGTATTTGATCTTATCCCTGACCTAATTTTATAGAATTTTATGCCCTTGATGCTAATGTAATTGTTTTGACATCTTTGATTGTTGATTGTGTGAACTATTTTTTACTTAGAAAATTATTTCCTTTTCTAAGTGTGTTTTATAGTACATACATTGTATTTTGGTTCTTTGGTTTAGTGTTGTTCGTAATAATTTTTTAATCATGTTTCATTGACATATCCTTCAATAATTTTATTATTTAGTGTTTTAAGTTGTACTGCACTGATTTACTGTATATTATTTATATAGTAGGGTCCTAGCCACCTTACCCTTAACTTACCCAATTTCTTAAATTTCCTATCATATAGCAATACTAAAGCTTGCAACTGTCAAAACTATTTGCTTCTTATGTTCTAGTCATGCAATGCCTTTGTTTTTCTTGTGTCTGGTTATAGGCTGCAAGTAGTCAGTTTTCACTCAATTTTTCCAACTCCACAACTAGTACTTAAGATAATCTTCTTCTTCAGTCTTATAGTAATTGTAGTTCATAAATTGTGCACTATGTCTTGAATTCGTAATGTTGTGTCTAATCTATAGACTAATTAGAATGGGAAATACTTTGTTAACCAGTTATATGTTGTGTGATATGGCCAGAGAAATACTATCTTTGTGTCCCAATTTGACGTGTCTTCATCGCAAACTTTTGTTAGTACTTTCCTTAAAATCTTATTAAATGACTCACTTGCCCCATTGGCTTGTAGATGGTATGGTGTGCATTTTTTTTGACTTATAGGTCTCCAAGAGTTCCTAAATGATATGATAGATAAAATGCTTCCCTTGATCACTAGTAATGTTTAAAGGGCACCTAAATCTTGTAATGATGTTTTCATAAATGAATTTAGCTATTGCCTTCATATTATAGTCTCTTGTTGGTTCCACTTCTGCCATCTTGTTAAATATTCTATATCAGTTATGATGAATGAAGCCTTAGTCTTCTAGGCAAGGGGATTTATAGGTCTGATGAAGTCAACAACCCACTTTTTGAATGGCACCATGACTAGTACTAGTTTTAGTAGCATTTCATCCCTTGCATTTGGTCTGCCTATTCATTGAAAAATATCACATGTGTAGCAATAAGTATTTGAATTTTTAAATAGTGTTGGTCACCAAAGTCTAGCCAATAATACTTTCTTTGCAGTTTTAATTCCTGAATTGTGTCCTCTAGATATACCTTCATGTGCTTCCTTCAAGACTTGATCTTGTTGAACTGCATCAGACAACTGAGAGGGGGGAGGGTGAATCAGTTGTCCTAAAACTTTTAACCAAATATGATCAACTTGTCAATTACTTATATTCAGATATAACCATGAAAGCATCAAATAAGAAGCTCAACACAAAAGCATAAACAACATAGGAGACACCAGATTTTTACATGGAAAACCCTAAAAGGGAAAAACCACGGTGGGTGTTAGCCCATAGAAATATATATGTTCTATCAATACTTAAAATCAGAGGCTCACTGCCCAAATGCTCACTACAAATAAAGCCTCATTGCCTAAGGATGGCTCACTACCAAGGGTGGCTCACTGCTAAAGGGTTGAGCTGAGATAACAAAATCTACTTCATGCCAAGGTTCAGTTCCATTGAAGCACAAACACCTATGCTCTACTCTACTACCTTACTTCACTTTATCTTTGCATCTTTGCACTTGGATACATTTTCACGACTCAATTTACAAGTATTTATACACTACATCAACCTTCGAATGATCATTAAGGTCAGCATTACAATCATTAACTATTGGAACAATCTCCAAGGTCGGCATTACAAACATACATAAAATAGGTCTGGACCTAATACAAATTTAGCTAAGGAAAAGATGTAAGAATGTATGTGGATCACGCCACGCCTTAGCTAGGACTCAAACACAATCTTCCATGCTACAACACGCTATCACAATCTTCGATACATCTCCATAGATGATGAATTCAACCAGGTTGGCCAAGACTGATGTTAACACAAGTATTCTCAAGAACACGCTTCATGCACGATCTGAATTCCACCTTGCAGACCAATCTGAATGTAGGAGCATGACCAGGAGACATCCACAAGCACATTGTAATCACCAGGAACAACCACACGATCTCTAACTTAATCAATAAGATTCTTCAAATCAGATAACAAGAACAACACTGCCAGCCACTGTCATGAGTAAAAGATAGCTTGCAGACCACCAAATCATGAACCATTACACTTGAAGGCATTTAACATCATCACAGACTTACTTCTAGAACTGCAGACCAAAATACTTTAATGCAGAGGAATGCGGAGAAAAACACTTTCTCCCTGTCACCACCAAACACACAAAAAAAGTTGTTTTCACTTTGGTGAACATAACTCACTCAATTCTTCATACCGGAGGCTCAAACTCAGAATATAACATCTTCAGATAGGCTTCTAAATAACTTCCAATCCACAGGTAAAGATATTGATTCTTCAAGAAATGCGGAGCATTCTTCTGGACTATTCTTCTGTATGTAATGTACAGTTTCTAGTGCAACACATTGTTATCACTAGAGGGGCTAATTTTCTCAATATCCTCAACAAAGTAAGAGCACAATTGACACTAATGAAAACACAAATATGTTGACATCAATGACAACACCGATTAGGCACATACTTGCAACAATCTCCCCCTTTGTCATTGATGGCAACATATGATGTGAAAAACTAAAAAGACCACCAATACAAAATTCTCCCCCTTTCTCTTTACACATCTGCATTCTTTCTCCCCCTGAGTTTTTCACATGATTTCTCTCCCCCTTGGACATCAATGGCAAAGGGCACATACTTGCATGTTTCTTCTCTGATCCACTCATTTTATCAGGAACATCTAGCTACTCTCCTTGAGAGGTAGCCTTCAGAACATCAATCCAGATCAAGGAATGACACTTTGAGCTCCACTGGATTGATGCATTCCTATGCATCTTAGTTCAAGATAGGAAGGGTAATGGCCCCTAGCTTTTCTCTGAGATACTCAAATGTCTGCAATTTGGTCCTTTGTGGACACATATTCCAACTTTACTTCATTCTTTGTCACCTTCTCTCTCAAAAAGTGATACCTTATTGATATGTACTTTGTTCTTGAGTACATCACTGGATTCTTTGAAATGTTTATGGCACTTGTATTGTCAAAAAATATTGCAATTAGATCTTCATACACAACTCTTATGTCCTTCAGAGTTTGCTTCATCCATAATACTTGAGTGCAACAACATGCTTCTACAATATACTTTGCTTTTGCAGTTGACAAAGATATTCAATCTTGTTTCTTTCTCATCCATGAGACCAATCTATTACCCAAGAAGAAGGCACTTCCACTTGCACTCTTTCTGTCATCAACATCTCGGTCCCAATCTGCATCTGTAGAAGCACTGAGAGTGAAATCATTGTCCTTTGGATACCATAAGCCATAATTTGGAGTACCTTTCAAATACCTCAGGATTCTCTTAACTGCCATCACATGTGATTCTTTTGGATCATCTTGAAACCTTGTAACAAGACAAACTACATGCATAATATCAGGTCTAGTTTGAGTTAGATAAAGCAATCCTCCAATCATGGATCTATATTTTTTTGATCAGCCTTAGGTGATTCATCAGCTTTGCTCAACTTGCAACCAATCACCATGGGAGTACATACTGGTTTAGAGTCTTCCATCCCAAACTTCTTCAACAACTCTTTCACATACTTAGACTGAGATATGAAGATTCCTTTACTGATTGATTAATTTGCAGACCCAAAAAAAATTCATTTCACCAAACATGGACATTTCAAATTCACTTTTCATCTCACTGGAAAACCTTATGCACATACCTTGATTTCCTCCAAAGATAATGTCATCAACAAAGACCTCAACAATCAAGATCTGATCATCATTGATTTTGAAGTACAGATTGCTATCTGCAGTACCTTTATTGAATCCCAATTGCAATAAATACCTATCTAACCTTACATACTAGGCTCTAGGAGCTTGTTTGAGTCCATACAATGCTTTCTTCAACCTGCATACCATATCACCTTGATTTGAAAATTGGAATCCCTCTGGTTTCTAAATGTATACTTCCTCTTCTAATTCACCATTTAGGAAAGAAGATTTCACATCCATCTGATATACCTTAAAATCTTTGTGAGCTACAAATCCCAGAAACATTCTGATTGCTTTAATCTGAGCTACTGGGGCAAAGGTTTCTTCAAAATCTATCCCTTCAATTTGAGAATATGCTTTGCATACAAGTATTGCTTTATTCCTTACAACTTCTCCATTTTCATTTAGCTTGTTCCTGAAGACCCATTTGGTTCCAATAACATTTTTGTCAGTAGGTCTAGGAACTAATTCCCAAGTTTCATTCTTCTCTATCTGCAATAGTTCTTGCTCCATTGCCTTCAATTTTCATCATTGCATGCTTCATTCATAGTTTTTGGTTCAATCTTTGAAAGAAAATAGTAATTGACTTGTTCCTCTGCAACTCTTCTTCTTGTTAGCACACCTTTGTTCTTGTCACCTATAATCTGATCTTCAGAGTGATTGATCCTTACATACCTGGGAGTCTTGACAACACTTTCCGGAGCCTCTTCTTCATCCTGACTGTCTTCTTACTATCTTTCTCTTCATTTACTATAGTCATAGGTTCATCTATTTCATAACAACTTAGTTATGATATTCTTTCCTTGCCTTCATCTACCTTCACATTTGCACTTTCAACAATCTTTTTGAGCCTTTTGTTGTAGCACCGGTAGGCCTTACTCTTGGTAGAGTATCCAATAAAGATTCCTTCATCACATCTTGCGTCAAACGTTCCTAGATCTTCATCTCTCCTGATATAACATTTTCTTCCAAAGACTTTGAAATATTTTACTAAGGGAATTCTTCCATACCACAATTCATAGGGAGTTTTAGTACCATTACCTTTCACTTGAACTCTATTTTGAATGTAGACAGCAGTGTGAATAGCTTCTTTCCAAAAGACTTCCAACACACCTTCTTCCTTCATCAATGTCCTAGTAGCCTCCTGAACTGTCATGTTCTTCCTTTCCACAACTCCATTTTGTTGAGGAGTCCTAGGCGCAGACAATTGTCTCTTTATCCCATGCTCTTCACAGAAAATGTTGAATTCATTTGATGTGAACTCACCTCCTCTATCAGAACTCAAGCATTTGATCTTCAACTCTATTTCATTCTCAACCATTGCCTTGAAAGATTTGAACTTCTCTAGGGCTTCTAATTTATCTCTTAGAAAAGTAACTCAAGTCATTCTAGAATAGTCATCAATAAGTAACATGAAGTACCTGTCACCTTGTAGGCTTCTCACCCTTGTAGGACCACAAAGATCTATATGCACTACATCCAACAAACCAACAGAAAATTGTTCTTTGCTCTTGAAACTTGTCCTTGTCTGCTTTCCCAACTGACATTCCTTACAAATTGAGTTGGAGGGTTTCACAAGTTTTGGTAAATCTCTCATAGCCTGACCTGAACTTATCTTCACCAAACTATCAAAGTTTATATGACACATCCTTCTATGCCACAACCAAATTTCATCTGCCTAAGCCAATAAACAATAAATATTAGTTCCTCTTAATTGATAGATGTTACCTTTTGTCTTCTTATCGGTAGCAATCACAGTTCTAGAACTTTCCATGATCTTGCACCCATTGTCTTTGAACTCAGATCATATCCTTTGTCACACATCTGACCAAAACTCAAAAGATTATGCTTCAAACCCTTCACATATAGGACATTGTCAGTATTATGCTTTCCATCAAATGAAATAGATCCTTTTCCACAAATCTTACTAGCTACATTATCTCCAAACCTAACCAGTCCACCATCATACTTTTCCAAACTTACAAACTTACTTTTGTCACTGGTCATGTGATGTGAACATCCACTATCAATAATCCATTCATCCTTATCTTTCTCAACATGAACATCCAAAGCACTTTCTTCTACTAGTTTTTCATCCTTCACACAGCTAGCAGAATTAGTAGACACAAGATCTTCTTTAATAGAAATAAATAAGAATTCATTTGTACTAGTATTAACATCATCAAATTCATCATCAGTCACCCCTTCATCATCAAAATCTCTGACATAGTAGCATTTCTTTGGAACTCTAGGCCTACTTTCATGTTTCTTCCTATTTCTTTCAATTCTTTCAGGACATCTGGAAGCATAATGACCTACTTTACCACAAGAGAAATAATTGAAAGGTAATTTACCTTTGAACTTATCGGAACCTCTTTGAAGCCTGTCAAAAAGTTAGCTTCAATTTCATCAAAGTCATCATCCACCTTATATTTCTCAGCTCTTGAGATCTCTACTAAGGTACTGGCTTTAAAAGCTAATTCAAATTTAGGTAGGGCATCACCAAATTCTCTCATCTCAAAGGCTGTAAGCTTTCCAAGTAACTGATCTCTATCAATAGTTTTCACAGTCATGAATTCTTCAATAGCAACTACCTTGTGACTATATGAATTTGGTAGTGATATGAGAATTTTCATCACAACTTCCTTATCATTAAGAGTTCCTCACATACCCTTTATTCCAGTGACAAGTTCATCAACTCTTTGCATAAAGGCTGTTATGTTTTCATCTTCATTCATCTTCAAACCCTCATACTTCACTTTCAGACTTTGTAGCTTGGCTTCTTTTACAGAATCATCTCCTTCATACAGATTTTTTAGCTTCTCCCATACCTCATTTGTAGTTTCAAGGTCCACAACTTTTGTCAACACTGAGTCACTTAAGAAACTTAGCAGAGCATCCTTTTCTTTGACATCCACCTCATATTCTTTGATTTCATCTTCAGTCATCAAAACATTTGCAGGCATGGTATGTTTTGCTTTTGCATCTTTCCATACTATATAACCAAGACAAGGAAGATGGATTTTCATTTGTACCTTCCAAAGAGCATAATTTGTCCCATCAAAATGCGGAGCTTCCTTCTTATAAGACATCCTGGATCTTCCTCATGCTGTTAGGCTTTCTTCAGAGGAACTTGGCTCTGATACCAATTGTTGAACTGCATCAGACAACTGAGAGGGGGGGTGAATCAAATGTCCTAAAACTTTTAACCAAATATGATCATCAACTTATCAATTACTTATATTTAGATATAACCATGAAAGCATCAAATAAGATCAACACAAAAGCATAAACAACACAGGAGACACCAGGTTTTTACGTGGAAAACCCTAAAAGGGAAAAACCACAGTGGGTGTTAGCCCACAAAAATATATATGTTATATCAATATCAAAAATTAGAGGCTCACTGCCTATAGGGCTCATTACCTAAATTCTCATTACAAAGAAAGGCTCACTGCCTAAGGATGGCTCACTACCAAGGGTGGCTCACTGCTAAAAGAAGGCTCACTGCCAAAGGGTTGAACTAAGATAACATCATCTACTTCATGCCAAGGTTCAGTTCCATTGAAGCACAAACACCTCTGCTCTGCTCTGCTACCTTACTTCACTTTATCTTCACATCTTCGCACTTGGATACATTTTTATGACTCAATTTACAAGTATTTATACACTACATCAACCTTGGAATGATTATTAAGGTCAGTATTACAATCATCAACCATTGGAACAATCTCCAAGGTCGACATTACAAACATACATAAAATAGGTCTGGACCTAATACAAATTTAGCTAAGGAAAAGATGTAAGAATGTATGCGAATCACGTCATGCCTTAACTAGGACTCAAAGACAATCTTCCACACTACAACATGCTATCACAATCTTTGATACATCTCCATAGATGATGAATTGAACTAGGTCAGCCAAGACTGATGTTAACACAAGTATTGTCAAGAACATGCTTCATGAACGATCTGAATTCTACCTTGCAAACCAATCTGAATGTAGGAGCATGATCAGGAGACATCCACAAGCACATTGTAATCACCAGGAACAACCACATGATCTCTAACAACTTAATCAATAAAATTCTTTAAACCGGAGCACAAGAATAACACTACTAGCCACTGTCATGAGTAAAAGATAGCTTGCGGACCACCAAATCATAAACCATTACACTTGAAGGCATTTAACATCATCACAGACTTACTTCTAGAACCGCAAACCAAAATAATTTAATGCAAAGGAATGTAGAGAAAAACACTTTCTCCCTGTCACCACCAAACACACAGAAAAGTTATTTTCACTCTGGTGAACATAACTCACTCAATTCTTCATACTGGAGGCTCAAACTTGGAATATAACATCTTCAGATAGGCTTCTAAATAACTTCCAATCCGCAGGTAAAGATATTGATTCTTCAGGAAATGCGAAGCATTCTTCTGGACTGTTCTTCTACATGTAATGTACTATTTCTACTGCAACACATTGTTATCACCGAAGAGGCTAATTTTCTCAATATCCTCAACAAAGTAAGAGCATAGTTGACCCCAATGACAACACAAATATGTTGACATCAATGACAACATCGATTAGGCACATACTTGCAATAGATCTCATTCATGCTCCATGACTACTCTTTGTAGTACTTCATCTTTCCCTAAAATATAAAGTTCACTAATGATTGTATATGGAAGATCTTTTATAGTTGATCTCCTTCTACCTTCTTTACTATAGTTCTTTGGGAAGGTACATGTAGATAGTAGCATAAAAATATCTTGTAAATCCAAGTACTGTAGTTATTCTGAATTGATGTGTTCCAAGGAAATCATATTCAACTTGGTCTCCTTCTTCATCATTATAAATTCTAGAAAAGTAATTTGGTCCTTGATTTGTCTTCCCTAGTTTAACCATAATTTTGAAATCAAATCCTTGAAACATCAACCATATGCATATGCAACCATGTGTCACTAGTTTGTTCATGAGGTATCTTAATAGTTCATGATTTGTGTAGAAAATAAATAGAGTCACTAGAAGATAATGTCTAAACTTGTGTAGAGAAAATACCATGGCTAAGACCTCTCTCTCTCTCTATGGTTGTATAAGTTTTCTTAGTTGCCAATAATTTTCTACTAGCAAATGAATTTGCATTGTGCATTTGATATTACCCTTGACCTAATTTTATAGAGTTTTATGCCCTTGATGCTGATGTCATTATTTTGACATGTTTCATTGTTGATTGTGTGAACTATGTTTTTACTCAAGAACTTATTTCCTTTTCTAAGTGTGTTTTATAGTACATTTATAATACATAGTATACATTGTATTTTGGTTCTTTGGTTTAGTGTTGTTCGTAATAATTTTTTAATCATGTGTCTTTGACATAACCTTCAATAATTTTATTATTTAGTGTTATAAGTTGTACTGCACTTTTGTTGTATATTATTTATTAAGTAGGGTCCTAGTCACCTTAACTTTAACTTACCAAATTTCTTAAATTTGTTATCATATAGCAATACTAAATCTTGCAATTGAAACTATTTGCTTCTTATGTTCTAGTCATGCCATGCTTATTGTTTGCATTTGTCTTGTGTTTGGTTATAAGCTACAAGTAGTCATTTTTCACTCAAATTTTCCAACTCCGCAACCAGTGCTTAAGTGAATCTTCTTCATTTAATCTTGTAGTAGTTGCAGTTCATAAATTGTGCACTATGTGTTGAATTGGTAATCCATAAACTAATTAGAATGGGCAATACTTTGTTAACCACTTATATTTTGTGTGGTATGGTCAGAGCACTACTAGTATCTTTGTGTCCTAATCTGATATGTCTTCATTGCAAAATTTTGTTAATGCTTACTAAAATATTATTAAATGACCCACTCACCCCATTGGCTTGTAGATGGTATGGTGTGCATTTGTTGTGACTTATCATGAAGGTCTCCAAGAATTCCTAAATGGTTTGATAGATAAATTGCTTCTTCATTCTTCTGCAGTATCTTTATTGTCTTTCTTGGGCTTGTTTCAACCTTTTTTCTTCTCTCATGTGCATCTCATAAGCCATTTTAATCTCTTCAGAAAATTCTCTCAATCTTTTTTTCTCTCCTTTTTCCATAGTTGTTTTTGATTTGGATTTTCATTAGTCCTTTTATCCAACCTTAATGGATCATTCTAGACCTGCTTTAGTAGTTACATCTCTTCGGAGTCCTTTTAGGATCCCCCCATTTTATTTATAACCCCTTAGGTGCCTAACCCCCCCTCACTAGGCTAGAATTGAGTGAGTGCTACCACACTTTTTATTTTATACCGTGATTTCCATTAATACCCCTTTCTCGTAGTATTCTTTACCACAAAACAAAATTTTATTGTTTCTATAACTTCTCTTCTTACACCAAAAACTAGGGTCCTAGAAATAGAACCAAATGTTTCCAATAAAATGTATGCTAAGTTTTGTACTACTTATGTCAGATAAGTTAACCCTAGGGTGATGTAGTAAGAAAGAATTCATAAGACCGTGGTAAGTAATATATGCATAACATAAATATTCAAATAATCTTACACATTCATTGACAACATAAGATAGGTCTATTCATATATTCATATCACAAATTCCTCATACAATGTACATCCTTTACCATAGCATAGATATAAACATCACATATGCTTGGGAAACTTCTTGTATCTCTTTATCTTTATCTATCTTACTTCTTTCCCTTATCTATTTATTTATTATATATATGTACATAAATACATGGAGAGACATGCCTTTCTCCCTTGAGTTGTCTATTGGATGTGATATATGTTGGTTGAAGGTACCACACTAGTTCTACTCTATTTATGCTATGTTGGTAGTGATGTGGTTTGCCTTGCCAACATCTTGTAAGGGAGGTAATCCTGGACTTAATAAAATATTGAAGTCATCCCTTATTTATTTAAGGCTATTAACTATTCAACCCATAAAAGTTGAGACATCATATAAAATTTTTGTAGCACCATAAGTAGGTGTGATTCTAGCTGGGATTGCAGGATTATATTTAGCACTCTTGTATATGATTTTCATTGTCATTACCCAAGGAATCCATCTATTATGTATTTTTCCCAATCAGGATTTTGGATTTAGATGTGATTAAGTGCCTTTTGAATGTTACTACAATATTCCCACATGTCATCTACCATTCTTGTCAGGTTTTACACTCTTTATCTCAAGATTTCATTTACTAGTTGTTCATTGTCAACTCTAGCACTAGCCTTGAGTGCTTCTTCTTCTTTTTCTGGATGCTTGCAGCTATTCCTTCAACTCATCGATTTATTTAAGCAAGGCATCTTTATTTTGTAATGCACTAGAGGGAAATTCAAACTACTTTAGTGGATGCTTCTCAAGCTAAGCTCTAAGTTTGTCCAAGTGTATTTTTTCCTTTTTGAACTTAGTCATGATCTAGGTAGCATGCTCCTCTTTCAATTTGTCATAATTTGATTGTAACATTTTAGTTGTAGAATCACTAAACATTACAATGTTTACAACAAGGGATGTTGCCTTATGAGATGAAGTATCTCCTATTCTCCTCACAATTAATTGCTCACAGATTTCTTGTGCATTCTAGTAAAGCTAGGGCTTGTTGTGTTTAGGGGAAATAGTACACACAAGTAGTGTTTCAAACTTTGGATGAAATTGAGATCCAAAGTAAAAATTCTTAGCTAGCTTTACAACCTCAAAAATGTCCCCTACTTCACTATCTCTTCTAAGTGTGTCTAATACTATAATAGAAGCAATTTCCCACCTAGGAAACAATAAACACCTACCATCTTAGACCAATTGCTTGCCTTATTTTTGGGTGATTTTATCAATTTGAACACCGAGCTCCTTCAAAGCACTTTGGGTAGAATTTTGTTCCTATAGAGCCACATCAGATGCACCCTCTCACTTATTTTTCATTATCCTTTCTTGGAGCTTCAAATTCCAGACTAACATCTTAAATTCCTCAGTATTGACAAATTGGTCATTAGAAAAGAATTCTTCACAAGCCACCATTCTTATGTCTTGCATAATTGGGTCATTTTCCAGCACTAACATGATGGTCTGAGCTTGTGAGACAATGATTTTCAAGTCTCTTTGGTGCTCTGGTGAGCCAAGAGAATCTTTAGTACGGTGGTACATAGGAATATTTTCATTGCACTCCTCCATTTTAGGATAATCAACCAAAGGTTGGACTTTATCAACAACTATAGTCCAGCTTTGTCCTTGTCAATGTGTGAAGGGATGACAAATGACCTTATTGGTGAAGAACTATTAGGAATAACTTGTGTTGCAGGTACTTCTAAATCTTAATCTAGATGCTTTTCATTAGTTATATTTGGGACTCTTGGCCTTGATGGCCTCAACATTGGTAGTGTTACCCCTAGGGTCTCCACATTTTCCAATCTTAGCCTCATTCTTTCAACTTGGTCCTCAACTTCTGGATAGGCTCTTGTATATTAAGGATCATTGTGCTTTCTCCTTAACTCAATGATCATATTTTTCCTCCAGTTCTCTCTTCAGATATCCTTATCTTCTTTGTTAAGGAAATTTATCATAAATTCTTCCATCTCTAGGTAAAGATGCTTGTAACATAATCTTCTAATAACTTTCCTCAAGTTGTCAATAAATCTCCAGTTTTAAATTATCTTTTGTCATCAATTTTCATTCCATGGGCCTTTATTTTATTAGATAGCAGGTCATATCCCTCCTTACCTAAGATAGTGAAATTTGAGAATTGCAATTAAGGGGCATTCTTTTTCCTTTTTATTCTTCTTAAAATTGTACTAATCTACATTGTGCATCTACCACATTGATTCTAGAAAAGCAACTCTATTTTGGCACACAAATTGGTAATTTATGGAGTACAATAGTGGCACCATATATTCTGATAATAGTATAATCTTATGGAAGAACCACTCACCCCAATTATGATTCACCATGTTGCCTTGCACCAATTCATAAGGTCTCAAGAATTCAAGAAAATTCTTAGAAAGCCTATTCCCATTGCATCCAAGTTTCCTCAAAGTAGGGGTGACATAAAAGTCTTCAAATATAAAATAATTTGTGGATGAGCAATGCATGTCCATATGAAGGTTCTCATCTGAATAGGTAGAATATGCCCCTCTAGCACCTCATTTGAAATCATCTTCACTCCCAAGGATTCATCCCATTCTCCAAAGAAAACATCCAACAAGATGTGGCATAATACATAGTACCATTTGTAAGTGTGAAGAGGATCAACCCTATTGAAACTAATCATCTTCTTGTGTAAATTGTCCACCAATAACTAGCCATAATCAAATAGTCTATTCACATACATGTTTTGTACATCAGTAACTATACACTCAAAAACATGATTTGGTAGCCTGGGGTGGTTGAGTCAACTTTGGCAAGCACATAGACCCCTCTCCTTGCCATAGGATGAACCTCCATGTCACTCTAGCTCTCTTGGAAGTAGCAAGTCAAGAGGAGGTGAGACACAGGGGCGATCATGCTCACTTGAGAGCTAGACTTCGCAGAGAGTGGTCAGCTGATCTTGGGGCCTTTCTTGCGTATTGATTATGATATGGTGCTCTATGAAAGTTGTAGTTGAAAAAACTATATGACCCGAAGGGTCACTAGTCACTGTTCTCCTATTTGGATTCCAAAGATTCCAATGTTGTGTGGGTTGATGATTGCTCTCATTTATGCTTCTATTAAGTTGGAGTTGTTCTTCAAATTATTGGATGATGACTTGTGTTTGGAGTAACCTCAACTTGCATTGTTGTTCCTAGATCATCAATTGATTGTGTTGTGGTCTAGGGTGTGTTGGTTCTTTCTCTCTGAATCGGTAGAGGGTTTGCCACTTCTAATGCACAAGCAGATTCAGCCAACAAATACAAGAGGTTGCATGAGTTGCCTCCCCTTCACTTTTGGTTCTGCCACACCAAGGGGGGTATCCCTATAGCTAAAAATTTAACTTTGACTCACCCAATAGAAATATTTAGCTTTACAATATAGGCAGAGTACTCTCATGTTAGGACCAAGATTTGCATGATAAGTCACTAGGTTGGCAGTGTTCTTGGACATATGTAACTGGTTAGGAATGAGAGTATGTAGGGGTCCTATTCCTACTCCTACAAACTAACAGGTTGAAGCTTTGAAAGGATTTGAATTTATGTTTTAGATGCAAGACAGGGGATTTTGGAGCATAACTACTACACAAGGGCAGACCGGTGCCTATCTCAGGGCAAGGAGTCAACTAGACGTATACAAGAGAATAATTTGCAGTGGCATTCAAGTTTCAAGGGGCTAGATTAGGTATTTGCCTTACAAACACCACCCAAGAATGAGTATTTAGCTATCTCTACTTACAAACATCCCTGCTGACATACAATCTTCTTCATACTTAACCTAAAACAGTTTAATCCACTCCTTGAATGGAAGTCACAGATTAAGCATGAAATACAGAAAGTCTATATTCTAGAATTTGAGGAACCCTTAGCAACCAGATTCAAAAGAAGGGATGCATACAACAAATGGAGACAAACAGCTAAACACATGCCATGAAGCATTTTTCATATAAATATAACATGAAACTGAACATGTGTGCAACTTGCATTCAAATGCAACTCATAAACTCACAAAAGAGACATAACAACCAAGAAATGCTTTGTTCTTTGTCATTTTCTCCAAAAATGCCCAAGTCTTCAACCACCCTAAATGAGTAACACAATTTACCTGTTATAGCAAGAATGTGCACTCAACAATTAATTACATGGTCTTTTCGAACTACTACCAGATACATTGCCCCATAAAAATGGCACCTAAAACATTCAATGTCCAGGCAGAAAAAGAAGGAAGAGCAGGTTGAATTTAGGAAGTGTGCCACTGCTTGAAGATTTTTTCCTTTAACAAGGTAGCTGGCCTATCAATCAGTCGACCATACCTCTGTAACTCTGTCATTAAAGCCAACCTACCCGCGGGATGTAGCAACTGTAGAAAATACGATGGTTGTGTGCTTTGCAGTTCTTCCTGCTTGAAACACGACTATAGATACAAAGAAAATCCTTCCTTCCTCGGGCATTCAAAATAGGGCTGTCGATTCCATCCTCATCGCTAAGATCAACGGCTTCAAACCGCGCTAAAAAGTCGTCGGCTTTTGCTTCTTTGACTTTTCACATCGCGACATACATTTTGCCTTTTCGCCCTTTGTACATTCAAATTTCTTGTATATGTAAAAGCATATACATACAATCACAACACATACAAGGCGCGAACCCCAAATTTTTATGAATCAATTTGAAATCGCAGTCGGGTCCGGCCTTGTATCTCCTTCCTTTGTATATCGCTTTATACATTGCATGTACAACATGCAATATACATACAACCGCAGACTCCATTGCATTTATGAGGTAGATTGAAATAACATTCGAATCAGGCTTGTATCTTTTCCTTTTGTATATCTCCTTGTATATCACACATACAATGTGCAACATACAACCTGCGGACCTCAACCACTTATCCGCCACAACACATTCTCCTTTCACGTCTGGGTTGTATCTCTTCTTCCTTGTATTTCGGCATATACAAGCATTTCATTATACAAGCTGCGGACCCCAAAATGATTATTCACTGCATTTGATTCTCCAGTCGGGTCCGGATTGTATGTTTTCCCTTTGCATATGACCCTTGTATGTGCAAACATACAATGCGGACATACAAACAAAGATGCAAACAAACACTTGTGCCTTTATCAATTGATATGCATATCCACCTTAGGTCTAGGCCTTGTATCTAAGAAATGTATATGACCCTTGCATATGCGATTGTATATGCAAAGATACAATTGCATACATACAATCGATGGGCCCCACTGTTTGTATCTCCTCCTTTGCATCTTGTCTATGTATGTGCCCTTTGCATGTTTTCCTTTGCATCTTCATCGGCTGATCGGAGAAACCTTGGACTTAGCTACCGATGAGACTTGTCCTGCCGATGACCCTTTGTATATTGGCCTCTTGTGTCTTTTCCATTGTATATTTGCGATGTACATTCTGCCTTTGTATCTTGGCAATGTATGTTCCCTTTGCATATCACCATTGTATCTACCCATTGTATATCAATCATACATGCAAAATATACATGCAAACCCTTACATACAAGCATGGAATATTCCAGGAATCTGCGATGGAATCTTCAATGTACATCCACTTTTCACGCTCGGAATTGCACATACAAGCCCGATATGCATACAACCAATTTTTGCACTTTTTGAAGCCGATTTGACTTATTTTTCAGGCCCACCAATATACATTCGTGCTTGCACATTCAAATGTACATACAAACAACAATGCATATACAAAGATACATGCATGAAAAGTGAAGGCCAAAAAACTTAGAAAATTTGAAGGTTTTACAATGAAAATGCCTGCGAATTTTTAGCTCGAAACCTTAAATGCAGATGCAAGCACCAACAGGGTGAACTTCCTCAATCTCTTCAAGGATTGCCCTCACCTACTTGCCTCTAAGCCTAGGGCACATTTGTGAGCCCAAATTGAGAGAGAGTTGGTTGGAGTTAACCTTGATTTGACTTAGGGTTGACTTAGAGTTTATGACCTATGGTTTAACTTTCTTTGCTTTGCATTGGTTGACTAGTGTTAACCTTGTGATGGAATCAAGGGTTTGACTAATGTTTAATAATATTGACTCATGATGAAATTGATGGTTTGCAATCCTCTTGTGACACTAATGTTTTTGTTTTTTTCTTGGTTTTTGAATGCATGCAAGCCTATATGAATGCAAGACAATATTTTTGTGTTTTTTTTGGATTTTTATGAAAGGAAAGTGCTTTTTAAATCTAGAAACTAAAATATGTATGCAATCTAGAATGTGTTTAACTAATGCAATTTGATCCATGTTTTTGTTTGGTTTTCTGGATATTTTGGATCTAATTACTCTAAGAAATGAAATTGCTTTGAAATAAACTAAGCTAATGATGCAAAATACTTGAAGCAAACTAATCTAACAATGCACATCCTATTTAGCCTATCAAGGAAATTGCAACATCCAATTACTATTCCCAAGAGCAATTTTAAGATTAGCTAATTACTATCAAAAATAAAAAATAATAAAAGCGCCAAAGAACCTGGAATGTGAGACGTGTGAACCTCCACTACCCTCAAGAATCCTTGTGTCGGAAACCTCTTTGTCCTCTTGTAGCAACGGGGATGTTCTCTTGGCAACAACAGGGAAGGGATGCAAAAGAGCTTTAGAAAGCTTGAAATGTGAGCTCAACGTGAGATAATGATCACTATGGCTTGTAAATGGGAAGCATATCGATGCATTGAGAATCTTTTAGAAAAGATTGGATGAAACAATAATGAAATAAAAGGCTCGAAGGTCCTGTATGAACATGTATGGATGCTATGTGGAGAGTAAAAACCTGCAAAGATTGGATGCACAAATTAAATTACCTCCCAAAAGGGGGAGCTTTTAAGCTATGCAATAATGAAAACTAATGCAAAGAAAGCTTGGAAGCTTTGAAATACTCAAGAAATAAACTAAGAGGCTCAAGGGCCTATGAAGAAGCTTGAAAAATCTTATGAAGAAGAGAAGATGATTCTCCAAATTGGAAAATAATGAAGTGGGAAAGGGTATTTATAGGTTTAAAGGGGTCATGAAATATGGGAGAGATTGAAGAGTTAACTTAGATGATTAGGGAGTGATCAAGCCAATATAGCTTATCACTGAAGCAAAAATGTAGTTATCAAAAGTGCATGAGTTGATAAGTAGAGATAAAAAGGAGCTAATTATGCATGCTTGGAGGTTTAGAATAGTTAACTCTATGTTTACGCCAAAAACTCATGCAAATATGAAGAAAAATGAGTTGAAAAATGAAGCTTTTTCGCGTCCAAAACTCAAGTTTTTCCGTGGCTGAAAAAGATGACAAGGTCACCCAGGGGTCATCCCTTTTACCTATCCAGGTCGCCCAAGGGTGACCCATGGGCGACCCACAGATGGGAGGTCCTGGGTTGGAAAGTGGGGTTGGAGATTGTTAGTTAGGGGCAAAGGAGGTGAACTACCTTTGGAAACTGGTCGAATAGTGGTCAAAATCCAAATCTCCACTTGAAAAAGTCAAATCTCCTAGTAATAGGGGGAGATTTATCCTGGTTGTCCAGAACTAAAAATTGAAAGTTGGAGATGGTTTGGGAGGTCCTCTAGAGGGCTCCTAGGGGTGGGAATGGATTAAAAACACTAGGGAAATGTCAAATCACAACAAATGGATGAATACAAGGCTAAGGGACGATGTCACAAGCACAGAAAATGAGAATTGACAAGTGTCGAAAAGTGTCAAAAGTGGGAAAAGTTTAGTACAACAAAGGGAGAATGAAAAGAGGAGGGAAAACCTATATTTTACCAAGAGAATTGATATTGAGATGACATTATTTTCACGCTTACATGTATGTGACAAGGATTATGAGTCATCATGGGGTCCTCGTGGAGGCTATGCATGATTTTGGTGCTTACATATTTGCCCCCTTGGGGATGGTAGTCTACATGAAGGGTAGGTACCATTCCTGAAATATGCCTTACCTATTGTCGATTTTCCGCAATAGTACTTGCAATAACTAGAATTTGTTCAACATTTAGATATATCAAAATGAGTAATAAAAATTGAAATGATGAGCATACCATAGATCTGTGAGTTTGCCTAGTTGTTTGCTTTTGTCAAGGAGACCTATAGGGATGAAAGCATGCAAAACGAGGGTGCAAGAGCACTATGGAAATAAAAAACATACTAGGCTAGAGAGGAGAAAAATATATTTTCCTTTTATTGCAAATTTTGAAGAACATATTCAATTTTTATGGATTTTTGACGTTTTACAAATTTTTTAAGTTGTTTTGATTTTTCTAATTTTATGGTTTTTTCTGGAGATTTTGCAAAGGTTTGATTTGACACTCCTTGAGGTCTTTGGAAGACCTATATTTATTGAATGGATTTATACCCTTGCTCCCTTGCATTGGGAGACTTGTATGCTTGATTACACAATTTTGGGCTTTTGACTTATTGGAGGAGTGACTTGTGCTCAATCATTGTTTTACACTTATTGTCACAAGACCTAATTGGATGAGATCTATACATAGCTTTAGTCAACATCTTGTACTTAACTTTCCCTCTTGTGCATATTGTTGGCTAGAGCTTTTATTTTTCTAATGAGAATGCATACCTAAGATGATCACATATGGATGATGCAATTTGTTTATATCTTTTTCTGATATGAATGATATGCAATGTGTTTGGATGTGATATGAAATGCAAAGTACTATGTTCTAAGTGCTATGAATGCCTTGATGTTATGACATGTTTTGTTTCTTTTTATTTTCTATGATAGCGTGTATGCAGGTGGAACAAACAATGTGACTGATCTTAAGTAGGATTTTTGACCTAGGGGATTGCGAGTTAACTTGGTATAAATTGACTTATTGATCTTTGGAATGGGATTAGGGACTCAAGTGGGAGTGAGGAGGGGATGGAATGCTTCTAATTTTGGGCTTTGTAAAAGGCTAAACATTGATCCTTATCTAGACAAACCAATTTTACAAGCTTTCAACTTGGACAAGTAACAAATTTTATTGGTGTTCGCTAGAATTAGATCATAGATGGAAAACAAGATAGACCTAAGGTAAAGGAAAATGGGAAAGAACAAGGGTCCCTAAGTAGAAGATGGTCCTAAGGACTATTAGGTTGTTGGCTTTGCTCAACTAGTGTAGTGTGTGCTTTGTACCTTTCTCTTTTATTTCCTCTGATAGAATGTCACCCTTGAAGCTTTGAGCTTAGATTTATCTCCACCCAAGGGTATGAACATTTAACAATCTTCTTTCTATTACTCTTTTTTTTTGAAACTCTCTTTTTTTGTATTTTTATTTTTCAAGCTTTTTTTTTGTATTTTTGGAATGCCTCACTTGATTTTCTCTCCTTTTTTTTGATATTTTTGATTTTATGGAAATGAATGCCTTTGAACTTTCTGAGTAATTTTGGATATGCAACAACTTTTATCTCTCTATTCTCACTTTTCTCATCACTCTTATTTTTTTATCACTCATTTTTTTATTCACTCATATTTTAGATTTCTTCCTTCAAAGTTTTGATCCTCCTAATGTTTTTGGCAAGGAAAGATAAGGAGCTGAGAACCACCAAATATTTTCATAGTCTAGTCATACTTCCTTTCTACTAGGGAATAATGGGGAAGGTCTACTTGCAAGCTTCCTTTGAACATTGTGGGTTTGAATACTGGCTTTGCTTAGACTTAACATCATGAATCATTAAGACCAGGATCAGTGTAGAGCTAAAAGCTAGGCTTTGATTGGACTCATTGGGAAAATGCGAATAGGGAAATGATTACAGTAAACATGATTTATGATGGGATTTCAAAGGCTCAAAGGGTCAACCTATACCTAAGCAACCTTAGAATCCTTACCAGGACAAAAATCAAACAAGAGAATGGCACTCACAAAATGCATGATGGAATAAATGAAGAATGCAAAATTTTGATCTTTCATGATTTTATGTTTTTTATGGATTTTTGAATTATTTAGTTTTTTTAGATAATTATAAGCTTTTACAAAGTTTTGAGATGATAAACTCTTCTCCTTCCATAATGCACAAGAGGTAGCATAATTTCTGACATCTTCCTTAACTATGTCCAGACCTATCGAATTTGGTCTGAACTTCACTTGAAAGTATTTGCAAGGATACTTGAAGGCTTGGTGTAAAAAATGTCTTTGTATTTAGTGAGGTGTTTTGTGTACTCACATGTTTCATTTTTTGATGATTTCTCCCTAGCTTTATCATTTTTGGTTCTTGTCGAGTTTCATTAGTTTTGAAAATTTGAGGGGTAATTTGAATTGGTGTTTACTCTCATAGTTTCTGTGTGGGTTTTGGTTCTTCTTCTTTAGTCATGATTTCAATCATATGAATGTTTATGTCTGACTCGATTAGAATGGCCACTAAGTTGAATGGAGCATAAGACTGTTGAATAGGGATCGAAGGGGAATTCTCCTGTTGCCCCCTTTCCTATATATTTTGAGGTCCTGGCTACATTTGCAATTTGTTTTGATGTCTCTCCATTTTCAAAAGTGATGATTTTTGGGTCATTAGTGGTTTCCATAGTGTTTCCCTTCTTTTTGACTTGTTCAACTCTATAAAGGATGAAAGGATCATGATCTCCTTTGATGATGTAGGTTTGTCCCATGTGCGAGAAGTGTATTTCTTGAAATAATGTGGAGAGAATGGTCCTCATCCTATGGATCCAAGGTCTTCCTAGGATCATGTTGTAAGTGGCTTCTTCATTTATGACATAAAATTTAGTTGGGAGGGTTTTGGGACCCAATGTGATTTGAAGATTGACTTTACCCATGGTTTGAATGTTTGGGTTATCATGAATTCTAAGGATGGAAGTTTCTTTTGTGATTTGAGTTTCATCATAACCCATTCTTTGGATAAGGGAGAAAGAGACTATGTTGATTGTAGATCCATCATTGATCATTACATGTTTAATGGAATATTATTGAACTTGGACTATGAGATGGAGGGGGAGATCACCTTGTTTAGCCATGTCATTGTCTGATGGTAACTTTTCAAAAATCAAATGTTGAAGATGCACACTTTTCACTTGGAGTGTTTTGAACTAGATGGCCTAGATCTAAGGCTTTAAGGAGAGTGTTATTGTGTATAGGAGAACTTTTGAGAAGTTCTAACATTTGAGAAAAAATTGAATTGTTGGAGGTGTCATCTGGTTGTCCTGGTCCTTGGGTGACACAAATTTATTGATCTTTATCTAATTCCACAAGGCCTAAGGAGTTTTGATCAAAGGCATTTTTATGGATTTTGGGACTAAGTTCTTCATCTTGTGAGAATGTGTCCATGAATGCTTTTTGTTTATATTTTGGGAGGTTTGATATGAAGTGATAGTATCCCTGACATGACTTGATCTCATGCCCCCTTCTCTTGTGAAATGAGCAATATTTATCATGATTGTGATCTTGAGGTTTACGATGATTGTTGTATGACTCCTTGTTGATTCTCAAGGGATAGTTGTTGACATTTCAATTCCCCAAATTTATATGACTATCATAGTCATAATTATTATTGTTTCTAGATGTTGAAGTGTTTGTTGACGCATCTATATCATGATTGTTTTTCAAGGATTTATTTATATCATGGTTTATCAACCTTCCACTGGCATCATACTTCCTTATTCCGCTATCAATAGCAACTTGGTCAATTCTAAGGGCACTTTCAAGTGTTTCTTCGTATGATTTGTAAGGGATTTTTTGGACTTGTTCTCATATGTCATTGTTGAGAGCATGTAAGAAGAGATAAAAAAAGTTCTCCATGATCCATGTTTGGTGTGCTAGTTGAAGAATAGAGGACTTTCCTCCATCATGTGATAAAATGTGCAACTGACTCATTGGCTTCTTGTTTGATTGTTAAAAATTCTTGTATTCCTATCTTGACTAGTTTCTTTATGTCAAAGATAGCCACAAATTGATCGATGAGTTGCCTAAAAGAGTGGATCGATTCCTCTGGAAGCTGATAGTACCAATCCAGAATGATACCCTCCAAAGTCTTTGGAAAAATATTTATTACCACCCCATACAAAGGAAGGAGTTCCCATACCACTATGATGTAAATGTTGATATGAGAGTTGGGATCACCCTCTCCTTTAATTTTTGGAATCTCAGGGAGAGGATGTGGTAGTATGGCTTGACGAATATTGTAGTCAAGAGGCTCCTTTAAATACTCAAGGTATGTTCCTAGGAGGGAGTTATGTATAGAGGGTCGTGTTCCTCCAAACATTAACCCTTCAAGTGGAGCTTGTTGCACTTGTTGAAAGAGTATGCTAGATTGTTGATATCCTAGAAAAGTTGGATAACTAGATGGTGTCATGTTTATGTTTTGAAGATTGGGTGGGATTGTTTGTGGTTGATTTTGCGTTATAGGAATCCCACCTATTTGATTGAGACTTGTCATGATGGATGAGGAGGGAAAGGGAGGCCTGAATGTTTCATGGAAGTTTAGATGAGGGGGAATTTGTGTTGCCCCTTGGTTTGATTCAATCTTATCAATGACAGGATTTCCTTGTGCCTTAGGTTTTTCTTGAATTTTGCTTTGACAAACATTTGTAGCTTCAAGGGTCCTGATTCATTGGACTAAGTTTTCTATAAGGTCTATGAGTGAGGCTTCCTCTGTTCTTTAAGTTTTGCAACCTTGAGATGGATTGATTTGTGTTGGGGTTTGATTGACCCCACTTGTTCCTTTTGATGATACTTGACATGTCACGAGTCTTTTATCTTAATGTGCCACATGGAGGGGTTTTTGTGCCCCCCAAGCTTTTTGTAAGATTTTCTTTTGATGTCTCACCTCATTGTCCATTTGGGTGGCTATTTTCATATGGCTTGTTATGGGTTGGTCTTATTGATGGATCTTAGACCAAACACTCACTTGGCATGTTTTGATTTGGTCAATGCCATGGGGATCTTGTTAGATTCCCTTTGAGTCTTTCAAGTTTGACTGATTTGAGATTGAAGATATTAGATTTGAATGTGTGCTAGTTTCATTGGAGGGGCAATTCCCTTGAACTTTATGTGACTTTGTCCTAGGTTTGGGGTGTAGGAAACACCACGAAATGAATGAAATGAAGATGGACATGAAATATGAACATGGAATGAAAGAAGCACGTGGAAACACAAAAGAACCCATTAGAATTCTTTGTTTTTCACATCGGGTTCACCAAAATATGTGGTGAATCTGGTGTTGTATGTGACAATGATGATGGAAATGCGATCCAAGCAATGGGAATGCAAAAAGCATAACCAAGAGGCTTTGGCCTTCATGTTGGGTTCACCAAAATATATGGTGAATTTGACGTCAGGTGCAAAAATGGTGATGAATGAAGTTTTGAAGTTGAAATGCAAACGACTCATCCTAGAAGGATTTGTAGTTCATGTCAGGTTCACCAAAATATGTGGTGAATTTGACGTCAGGTGTAAAAATGGTGATGAATGAATCTTTGAAGTTGAAACACAAACCACTCGTCCTAAAAAGATTTGTAGTTCACGTCAGGTTCATCAAAATATGTACACTCAAAAGCATGACTCGGTAGCCTGGGGCGGTTGAGTCAGCTTTGGCGAGCACATGGATCCCTCTCTTTGCCATAGGGTGAACCTCCATGCCACTCTTGCTCTCGTGGAAGTAGCTAGTTGAGAGGAGGCGAGACACGGGGGCGGTCCTACTCACTTGAGAGCTGGGCTTCATGGAGAGTGCTCAACTAGTCCTAGGGCCTTTCTTATGTATTGATTCTGATATGGCGCTCTGTGACCATTGTAGTTGAAATAACTATATGAACTGAAGGGTCACTAGTCACTATTCTCCTATTTAGATTCCAAAGATTCCAACTTTGTGTGGGTTGACAATTCCTCTCGTTTATACTTTTGTTAAGTTGGAGGTGTTCTTCAATTTGTTGGATGATGACTTGTGTTTGGAGTAACCTCAACTTGTGTTGTTGTTCCTAGATCGTCAATTGATCATGTTGTGGTCTAGGGTGAACTTCCTCAATCTCTTCGAGGATTGCTCTCACCTACTTGCCTCTAAGCCCAAGGCACATTTGTGAGCCCAAACTAAGAGAGTTGGTTGGAGTTAACCTCAATTTGACTTAGGGTTTATGACCTAAGGTTTAACTTGCTTTGCTTTGCATTGGTTTCAAGACTAGTGTTGACCTTATGATGGAATCAATGGTTTGACTAATGTTAACTAATATTGACCTTGTGATGAAATCGAGGGTTTGTAATCTTCTTGTGACACTAATGTTTTTGTTTATTTTTTGGGTTTTGAATGCATGCAAGCCTATATGAATGCAAGACAATATTTTTGTGCCTTTTTTGGATTTTTATGAAAAGAAAATGCTTTTTTAATCTAGAAACTAAAATATGTATGCAATCTATAATGTGTTTAACTAATGCAATCTGATCTATGTTTTTGTTTAGGTGTCTGGATATTTTAGATCTAATTACTCTAAGAAATGAAATTGCTTTGAAATAAACTAAGCTAATGATGCAAAATATTTGAAGAAAACTAATCTAACAATGCACATCCTATTTATCCTATCAAGGAAATTGCAACATCCAATTACTATTCCCAAGAACAATTTTAAGATTAGCTAATTACTATCAAAAAATAAAATAAAATAAAGAACTAAAGAACCTGGAATGTGAGACGTGTGAGCCTCCACTACCCTCAAGATTCCTTGTTTCGGCAACCTCTTTGCCCTCTTACAACAGCAGGGATGTCCTCTTGGCAACAACAGGGAAGGAATGCAACAAAGCTTTAGAAAGCTTGAAACATGAGCCCAATGTGAGCTAATGAGCACTATGGCTTGCAAATGGGCAACATATCGATGCATTGAGAAGCTTTTAGCAAATCTTGGATGAAACAAGAATGAAATAAGATGCTCAAAGGTCCTGTATGAATATATGGATGTTATGTGGAGAGCAAAAACCTGCAAAGACTGGATGCATAAATGAAATTGCCTCCCAAAAGGGGGAGCTTTGAAGTTATGCAATAATGAAAATTAATGCCAAGAAAGATTGGAAGCTTTGAAGTAGTAAAGAAAGAAACTAAGAGGCTCAAGGGCCTGTGAAGAAGCTTGGAAAAGCTTGTGAAGAAGGGAAGAGGATTCTCCAACTTGGAAAATAATGAAGAGGTGAAGGGTATTTATAGGTTGAAAGATGTCATGAAAGGTGGGAGATATTGAAGAGTTAAATCACTTGATTGGAGATTTAACTCAGATGATTAGGGAGTGAACAAGCTAATATAGCTTATCACTAAAGTAAAAATGAAGTTAACGTAAGAGTGCATGAGTTGATAAGTAGAGATAAAAAGGAGATAATTATGCATGCTTGGAGGCTTGGAATAGTTAACTCTATGTTTATGCAAAAAACTCATGCAAAGAGGAATAAAAATGAATCAAAATGGAGCTTTTTTGCGTCCAAAACTCAAGTTTTTGTGGCCGGAAATGACAATAGGGTCACCTAGGGGTAACCCCTTTTACTAGTCTAGGTCGCCCGGGGGCCACCCATGGGCGACCCATAGAGGGGAGGTCCTGGGCTGGAAAGCAGGGTTGGAGATTGTTAGTTAGGGGAAAAGGAGGTGAACTACCTCCAAAAACTGGTCTAACAGTGGTCAAAATCTAAATCTCCACTTGCAAAAGTCAAATCTCTTGGGGGAGATCCTGAAATAGTAGGGGAGATTTGTCCTAGTTGACCATAACTGAAAACTGACAGTTGGAGATGGCTTGGGAGGTCCTCTAGATGGCTCCTAGGGGTGGGATTGGATGAAAAACACTAGGGAAATGTCAAATCACAACAAATGGATGAATACAAGGCTTAGGGACAAAGTTGCAAGCACAGAAAGCAAGAATCGACAAGTGTCAGAAAGTGTCGAAAGTGGGAAAAAGTTTAGTATAACAAAGAGAAAATGAAAAGAGGAGGGAAAAACCATATTTTACTAAGAGAATTGATGTTGATAGGAAGTTATTTTCACACTTACATGTAGGTGACAAGGATTATGAGTCATCATGGGGTCCTCGTGGAGGCTGTGTGTGATTTTGGTGCTTACAGTAACCAACATCATCATTCCCACATGTATTTGCTGCTTATAAGTAATACCCATCACTTGGAAAATCACTTTATATGTCAACTAAAAGTAGCCTTGAAACATAACAACATCAAATAGCTCAATCTCATTGGTTGGGATAGGCTCCAATTTCCTTGTTACTATGTTTGTCTTCTATCTATGATGTGGACAAGTTTTCCAAAATTGATTTGCTTCTTTGCATCCTTATTCAATTTGAATACAACTTGAATCAACTCCCTGTTGATTGTAAATAAGACATTCCCCTCTACATCTTTAACTTCCCTAGTTTTAGCATATCAGGTACCATGACCCTTGCTAGGTCAAATCTCCAGGCATTTTTTAGAGGGATTTCATTGAAGTTGTCAAAGAAGTATTTAAAGACATACCACCCAGTTCTTAGAATAACAACATCTCTAATATATTTCATTTCATCCTCTAAATGGTTTGTTAATATACCGTTCCCTGATGCCTTCTTAAACCTTTTGGTTGACCTGGAGAATTGATCTATTAAGTCTTGTGTAATAGGGTGTTTGGACGACTTGGAAGACATTTTACTTTTTGTGTAGAAGATAAAGCTAGAGTTTTCCTAGGGTTTAGATGAGCATAAATAATTATGACACAAACCCTCAAATGCAGGAATAAACAATAAAAACCATAATACCCTTAGATAGATAAATCCCTAAATTAAAACTAGAATCTCTTTCCCTGAATGCAAAGATTCCTTATGATGATATAATAGATTACAAAGGATTCTTATGCAACACACTTAACAAATTAGGAGAAACCTCAAATTGTAGCTACAATTCCTTTATACTTATTGGTAAATATAGGTCTTTTGATTAAATTCTAGTAGGTCTTTTGATTAATGAATGAGGACAGGGTAGATTTTCACATGTAGGAAATATAGTGCTTTAATGACAAGTTTGTCAACCACTGACATCTGTTAGTTTTTTTAATTTGTTTTGATTAGAGTCGTTGATCTATAGTTCATCGTAGAGTGACAAGCTAGAAGTAAAGGACATATAGCACTTTACGATGCAAAGAGGGCCAACAATGTAATGAGGTGAAACCATGTAGTCACCTTTTAAAAATTATACATTTTACAATGATGAGAAAAGGAAAGAATTCACTCTACAATGCAAAGGAGTTGAGTGATGCAATAAAATCTTGACACATCACCTTACGAAGCTCAGTGGAAATCTACAACATGTGTACAACTTGGACTAGTGAGATTCTATATGGCTTTGATTTTATTGGGTGCTTGAAGACATATGTCAACACATTGCCAAAGATTTGTGTCTTCAACAAGCAATATTATAAGCATTAAAAACTCTATGAGATGAAGGATGTGAGCAATGCAATAAAGATACACTATGTGGTCAATATTGATAGGTTGCACATTGAAATGATAGGTTGCACATTGTAAAGTGGAAAAAAGGAAAAAAATCACTTTGTAATGTGAAGAAACCTCATGATGCAATAACATCTTGCCACGTAACACATGAATATGGCTAACAAAATAAAACAACATATCCCCATGGGAAGAAAAACATCAATAGGATCTATGTGGACAATAGTTGACATGACATGGACCAACAATATACACGCTACAACAAGCATGATGATAATATTGCATGACCAACAAAATAAAAACACATATCACCATGGGAAGAAAGGTACTAATAGGATCTATATGGACAACACTTGGCATGCCATAGACTAATAATATACGTATTGCACAACAAGCATGACATGAACCAATAATATACACATTATAACAAAATATTCTTTTAGGTTGACACATGGATGCATATCGCTCATTGCAAAGCAGAAAAAGGAAAACAAATCACTTTGTGATGTAAAGAAACCTCATGATACAATAACATCTTTCCACATAACACAAGAAACATAACACATGAACATGACGATATGTGTTTATATAGCTGATTAGTGGTAAGTAACTTTCAACTGGTGAAAACAAGTCATAACAAATACCAAATTCAATCATTGACACTTGTCTCTTAAATAGGCCTATTTCAAAACTTTTAACTTGAAATGTGGGTCTGTCAAAACTTCAGCTTGGAACACAAATTAAGCCATTGATCATCATATATTAGACAATCTAGAATATTTATAAAAATGCTTTCATTGATGTTATTAAAATATTTCATTTCATTTCACTCCAATAATTTTTTCACACGCATGGCATAAGGTATCCATATTATAAATATAATATTAATGGTAATGCTTATTTTGATTTTCACATGCATGACATAATGTATTCGTATTAAAAATATAATATTAATGGTAACCTTATTCTAAAACTTTTATCCCCAAATGTGGGTGTGTCAAAATTTCCTTGTAGAATACAACTTAAGTCGATGACCAACATTCATGGGATGATGTAGAATTTGTCAAACAATTTGATTGTTATCAAGCTAAAAATTTGCCAAATGATTTAGTCCTTATCATTTATTGTCAAAATATTTTGGCCAACCACATTATGATTTGCTTTTTAATTGTTAGAAAATTCACCTAATAAT
This sequence comes from Cunninghamia lanceolata, assembly GCA_027924645.1. Classification (NCBI taxonomy): domain Eukaryota; kingdom Viridiplantae; phylum Streptophyta; class Pinopsida; order Cupressales; family Cupressaceae; genus Cunninghamia; species Cunninghamia lanceolata. Next base: position 1,713,928 of record BSBN01000022.1, read on the forward strand.
TTATTATATCCTTTCGAATTCATTCAATTATTCACTAATTAAATTATTTTATTTTACTAATTCATCAATAATTCGCCAACTAAAATATTTTATTTTTTCGAATAAATCTATAATTTGTCAGCAAAAACCAACACTATTGGTAAATGTGAATAGATTCACCACAAAATTTATTTTTTTTTCTCCAAAATAAACATATATTCACTACAAAAATTAATGCACTGATTAAGATTCATTATGATTTGTATATTTTTTAGGGGTTTCTTAAAGTTATCATTATCTCCATGCTCATCATATGTATATATAGATAAACGAATTCATGAGCATTAAGTAAGGGTGTATATAGTGCTGCCATGATGGTTGGCCACTCGGCCTAAGAAAAGACCAGACCACTATAGCATTGACAAAAATCCCTATTATAGTTGTGTGGAATGGTGACGGACAGGTGGAGCCATGCACAGGCTTGCGATGGGTGGAGAGGCCGTTTTGGACAAAGAATCCAGCCACCTGAAAAATAAGGGCGAAGTGAAAGACAAAAGGCACTCTACTTATAGTGGATTGTGAAGTGGAGAGGATAAGTGGCCAATCAAATGATTATAATGTGGCCGACATGTAGCCCAAACAAAATTTGAATTATTGCACGCGTTTTGGGATTTAAACTACTCATCACCATTCACAATGGATTTTATATTCAGTTTCACCAAATTTAAAAGGGTTTTAATCACACTTTAATCATGGTGGGACCCTACGAAATAACATTCACCTAATGTATGCATTTTAGGGCTCATCAATACATAATGTTTCTTGATGCATTTTGTTGTGACATGATAATCACTTTAATCATGGCGGGATCTTCGAAATAACACTCACTTAATGTATGCACTTTAGGGCTCATCAATACATAATATTTCTTGAGGCACTTTGTTGTGACTCACACAACACACCTCATTTTGCTTGAGAAAATGAGGACCCCCTATGCTTTTCATGTCTTCAATCAAGTGTTCTTCCAGTTTGTTAAGATTTTAGTATTGATGGGTCCTTTTATGTTTAGGAGTATGTATAACATTTTTACAAAGTTTGGAGTTGATGGGAATATAGTATAGCCTTTTTAAGGATGATACTTATATGCACACAATATAAATAAAAGTAGGGATCATTTAACAATTGTAGGGTCTTTTGGATTTATGATACCAGAGTGATATGAGCTTAAAGGCTCCCTTTTATACTCTCAAAAGTTCATCAAAGTTTATTAAATTATCAAACTTGTCCCAGTTCATTCACCAAAATATAATCTCTTATACATAACAAAGATGCTTGAACTCATACTAATCTTAAAATTTTTCAAGAAAATCAATTAGGCAACGACAAGCACACCCCATGAAATCACCAAAGTCAAGTAAAAAAACATCTTGAAATTATATTTATAATGTAAATAGGACTATCATAACTTAAGCAAGGTCATGAGACAATGCTAATGAGATCTTAATGGCCTTATAGTGAAATAGGTACAAACTAAGACTTCTATCCTATCCAAATGATGCACTAAAGACTAACTCTACTAAGGCAAAGACTGCAAATCAAAACAATAAAATCAATGAAACCCACCTTGTCACAATCATATTAGCATTGAGAATAACATTCACAGCTCTTGTAAACTAAGGTGAAATAATGTAAACATGGAAGTATGGGACAACCCTTAGAACCAAGATTTCTTAGAAAGGTAGACAAATTATTTAAGACCAAAATCAAGACTGCAAACCACAAACATCAATGAAGTAATACCTGAGAATCCAAGAACACCAAATGGGTCAGGTGAACTCGATAGTCAAACCTAGCCCCTGGACCAAATCCTAATCATAAAAGGGCCCGTCAATACTGAAATCTTAACACACTGGAAGGACACTTGATTGAAGACATGAAAAGCAAAGGGGATCCTCATTTTTCTCAAGCAAAATGGGCTGTGTTGTATGAGACACAATAAGGTGAATCAAGAAACATTATGTCTTACTCTATATGCTAAAAGCTTGGATTAATACTGGTAAAGTCAAGCAAAAAGGTGGTTCAATTGGACAAGATTGAGGTAAATGTGGTGGGAGAACTAAACCATATACATATACAACTAGTGTTTGTTCCAAGGGTGTATCAGTACATAGATATACAAGTAGGAGATAACCAAGAGGCATATGGGATGTTATTGAGTAAAGATTGGTTGATAACTCTTAACAAATACATGGATATCGATTTCTCACATATGTGGCTTCCATGTTGTGGAGATGAAAATTAGATTAGGATAGAAAGGGAACCAAGGTTAAAGCACTTCATTACTATATATAACCATACTAATGAAGTGGTGTATGTTGAACACGAGCTTGGAATATATTCTCTCAATCAAAGAGAAGACTAAAAGGGTAGATCTTGTAGACACCTAAAGTTGACTACATCCTAATGCAACCTAATTCCTCCCACATTCCCATGTCTTACCATCACCTAATTATCAAACCAATAATCTTCCTAACATTATATAAATAATTGTCCTTCATCTACAGACCATCCTTGTTCTCAGCAGCAGTTCGTAGATGATACCATCATCATGGGAGAGGCCTCTATCTGTGAAGCTAGAAATTTTAAACAAATCTTGTTTAGATATGAAGAAGCCTTGGGTCAAAAGATAAGCTTACCTAAGAGCATTCTTTTCTTCATGAATACCCCTAGACCAAGGCAAGAGAAAATTGCTAAAATTCTTCAATGCAAAGTGGAATATTTCCCCTCTACTTATCTTAGTTTACCTCTGTATGAAAAAAAGGTCCTAGAGCCTTTATGGTCGAGATTGGTGGACCGCTTTCATGCTAAATTAGTCGGCTAGAAGGGGGCTCTTTTAAGTCAAGCTGGTAAGATTCAATTGATTAAATCTACTATGCAGAATATGTTGGTTTATGCTATGAGCCTCTTCAAAATGCCAGGTAAATACATGGAGAAGATTGAGTAGATCTAGAGGAAATTCTTGTGGACAGGCACGAAAGAAAAGAAGAAGATATCTTTGGTGGCTTGGGACCTCATCTGTAAGCCTAGGAAATAGGGGGGCCTCAGAATCAGGAAGATTAAAGAATTCAACCAAGCTTTAATGGCAAAGATTACCTGGAGACTGATAAATGAGAAGAATGAGTGGACTACTATTGTGAATCAAAAATACCTTGTTGGCTACCATAACTTCCATGAAGTTTTAGACATGGATAAGGAGACTCTACTGGTTGGTTCTAACTTATGGAAAAATATTGTGGATAGTAGAAACCTAATCAAAATGGGCATTAAATGGAAGGTTGGGAATGGTAACTCTATTCATTTATGGGAGGATCTCTGGTATGGTGACACAACATTATCTGAACTTGAGTGGGCTAGACTTGTCAAGGAACTATACATCATAACAATGGGTCAACGGGTGGTGGATCATACAGAGAATGGAGTGAGGAATAATCTATCTGAGGTGAACCCCATTCTTAATGACCTCTAGGCCTTCCTCTCTTGTTTCCACCTACCTGTTTCGCAGATGGAGGATGAGTTGGTCTGGAAGTCCTCCCCTTCTTGTAACTTCTCGGTGGTGTCTATGTTTGAGATGCTGCTTCTGGTTCAGATGACCACACCTTTCTGGGCTAATATCTAGGTTTTGGCTCTTACTCCTAAAATTAATATTTTTTTTGGCTTTTGGCTCAAAACAAGATTCTTACCATTGGCAACCTATGCAAACATGGTTTTTCCATTCTGAATAGGTGTGTCCTGTGTTTGAACCAATTAGAGTCGGCGATCCACTTGTTAACCAGGTGCAACTTCTCTAGAGACATATGGGGTAAGATCCTCTCTCTTTAGTACTTGGAGTGGGTTTTTTCTAACTCCTTACAAGACCTGATTGCTCAGTGCAAGCTCCTTCTTCAAATTCAACCCTAAAGTTCCTATGGGCCCTCACTCTACCCCATGTTGCCTGGGGAGTCTGGAAAGAGAGAAATAATAGGAACTTTTTTGAGACTTCGGTGCCTGCTGATGGAGTTTTGGTGAAGAATATGAGGGCTATAAAGGAAAACTTCACCCAAGGTATGGTAGACAAAAACTAGGTGGGACCGAAGGATCATACTTTGAACTATGATAAGCAAGTGTCTTTAAATTAGACCTTAGGATATCTCTATCTCGTTTAAGAAGATTAAGAAGGCTAGAGATCAGGTTAGATGGAAGGCCCCACCCTTGGGGTGGGTCAAGGTTAACTTTGATGGGGCAGCCAAAGGGAATCCTGGGTCAGCTAGAAGTGGGGGAGTGTTAAGAGATGATAAAGGTAGGTTTATTTCAGCTGTGGTGCTCCTGTTGGGCATCCAGTCTAATCACTATGCCGAAGTTGCGATAGCCTACCATAGCATCAAGCTTGCCTATGAGAAAGGTTATAAGAATGTTTGGGTTGAAGGGGACTCACTCGATATCATAAAGTGCCTTAAGAACATTCAAACCCCTAGCTGGACTATTTATATGTTAATAAGGGACTCAATAAATATGATTAATTCCTTCAAAAATTCTCATATTTTTCGAGAAGGAAGCGGGGTGGCCGATGTCATGGCCAACGAGGGAGTGATTTCCCATGAAATCCAATGGTAGGAAATGTACTCAGACTTGCCTTGTGAGGTGAAGTCTATCATGTTTAATGAAGGAAATAATGATGAAAGCTTTAACTTTAATTAAGAGAGTTAATCTGATGATTACTCTACAACAACTCACACACTTTCTGGGTAGGTTGAGGACCCTCTCGGTTAAAACAAGCAAGATTTTGTTTCTTTTGTAGAAGTGGGAGTGGAATTCTGAAAGAGACAACATAACTGTTACAAAAATGGGAGGAGAGAGTAACAAAGTGGAGCCCTGCTCTTGCAATGGGGTTCATAGAAGACCACATTTGTGGAAAGTTATGATGGATGGGAGGCTTGGCCCCTTCATGGAGAAATTGCATGGGTCTGACCTGATTGCAACTAATCTGTTTGTCAAAGGATGATGTGGTAGAAAAATCAAAGCTTATGGGATAGAGACTAAGATCACTAAAGAATTCATTGCCAGAATTATGGGCCTGTCAGAGCAAGGGAGAAAAGTATTTAAGGACCGTAGAGAGGGTGAGGAAGTGCTTAAAGTCTTCCTCAAAGGCAATGAGAGGAAACTGCTTGTCAAATTCCACCCAGGAGGCTACAGAAGGAAATCCATCAAGCCAATCTGGGGAGAGGTAATAGAGGTAATCATGTGGTACATCACCCTCGAAGGTAGGTTTACCACCATATACAGTTATCATTTCACTCCTGAATCACTTCAGACATAAAATGGTTGTTTCTTTCCCATTTTATCTTTTATCTTCTATGGAGTTTGCCATAAAAGAGAACCAAAGAAACCCTAGATTACCTATATTACATGAGAGATTAATTTTGATTATTATGGAGCACATTAAAACCCTAGTGCCTAGTGCAGAGATAAAGGGCAATTCTGTGAAGAAGGGAAAGGGCCCCATTGTGGATTACACTATTTCCACAGATGGTGATACAGAGGAGGAGGAAGAGGACCCTGATTGGGACGAGGAAGAGGTGTCGGTGGAGGTGCTTTCCATTCCACACTCCTCTGAGGCAGAGGAGGAGGAGATACTTCCAAGAAGAGAAATAGGAGTGTGGGTAAGAGAAACCCTAATAAACAAAGCAAGAAGGAGGAGGATTCCTGGTCCACGGGTTCTACCTTTGAGGAAGAAAGAGATGAAGGGTATATGGAGGAGAAGGGGTCAAAACCCAAGAAAGATAAGAAAAAGATAGGCAAGCAGAGTCAGGAAGAAATTGATGGCTCTGGGAAAAGAAAACTGATGAGAAGGGGAAAAGTAGGCGAAGATTAAGAAAGGGAAGGATGAGAGTCCCAAAGGGGAACAGGTTAAGGGAGCTCTGATTGAAGATCATGGGGTTGGGATGTCTATTCCTCAAATTCTAGACCCATCTAGTAATCTTCCCGAGAACGTCTCTTTCCTTTTGTCCTCTGCTACTAGTAGGGAGGAGCTTTCAGATGCATTGGGGATGGTGAAGGAAGTGGTGGGCAGTCAACACCGATTAATGAAATGGTTCTTCATAGAAATAAACATGATTAACATCAAGCTAAGTGTAATTCAATAGAGAATTGGTAGGGGTGTTGAGATTGATGACAAGTTGGATACTAAGATTCAACTTTCCTGGGAAGCCATCCCAAAAGTTAATCAGTTGGAGAAGGACTTTGTTACCCACAGCCAGGACCGCGACAACCACCTAAACATAATGGAAAATGAAATGAAAGAAATAATGCATAACTTGTAAAGGATGCTAGAGATAAGCAAATGCACCATCTAGAATAGCGCATAGGGAATTAGAATCCTCATAGAAAAGTTAAAGGAGTTGAAAGGAAGAGCATATGGTGGGAATGGGTGGGGAGAAAGATGAAGAGGGTAAGATGCAAAAAACTGGCAGCAAAGGAAAACAAGGAAAGTTCAATGAACAGGGTGGCACTAGCTCAAGGAAACGAGGCAGCAAAAATAAATCCTTCCAAGAGGAGAAGGATAACTCCTGGGTTTCACGAAACTTCATGAGAAATTTTATAGGCAGGAGTTGACAGCAGCTGAGACACTCAAAAATATGTGGCCCTACTAATGGGTTTTGGTGGGTTGGCTATTTGTTTTGCTACTGTCTAGTTGCTGGTAGTTTCTATAATAGTTTATATATCTAGGCTCATTTTTCTTTATGCTTTAGTGTTTTTTGTCTTTGGGCTGCTATCCAATAATGTATAATCTTTGGGGCAGCATCTGGTTGTAGGGTTTTGGGGTCCCTTCAAAACCCGTTTTACCCCTTTTATCAAAAATATTAATTAAATAATTTATGATTAATTAATTAATTAATTAATCAATCCATTATTCATCATTATTCAAACATTAATTTAACAAGTTAAATATTTATTTAATTATCTAATTATCCATTCATATATCCCTCTTAATTTATTTCCATTTCTAACTAAAGTGCATTTAATTAATTAAAATAATTAGATAAATCCATTAATTACTAACTAATATTTTATCATATCTTCTTCATGATTTATCCTCATCCTTATCCTAACTTTTAAAATAAATATTATCCTTATCCATCTTCTATTCTTATCTTATCAATCCATCCACAATAAAAAAAAAATCTATAAATTGAACCTCTCACAAGCCATAGTCATCAAAATCAAAATTTTGAATGAAAACTTATGCTATTGAATTGAGCACCTTACATCCATATGTTCTCAACCAAATCAGTCTTGGAGAAGAATCGACATTGTTGGTGCAACAAAGAAGAGTTGGGTGAGATCTGTGTCATTTAATTTTTTTTGTTTACTTTTTCTTACACTTTGTCTAAGGTTTGTAATTAGATTTGAAAGTAGGATTTAGAGCTTTTGATTTGAGTCTTACATTCACATTTCAAATTTACTAGCATACATTTTGGCATGTCTAGTGGGACTCTTGTCCCTTATCTAATCCTGTTTTGCAAGTTTTTCTAAGCTTGATCTTTCAGGTTAACTCTTTTTTTGGAAGATTTGGGGGTACACTTTTGCAGGAAGCCTCCTACAACAAAACAAACCTTAGGGTTGCATCTGGAAGGCTCGAGAGATGAAACATAATATAATTGGATGCCTACGGTTTCCCCTTTGTATAGTCATATAGCCATACCATATCGATTGTACTGTATTGTGCCTGTGCAGTTTGCTCTATGTAAAAAACTTTATTTGTTGTATAATTCATTTGTAGGTCATTTTGATTTTTGTCCTCTAGGTTTTCATTCTATCCATAGGTTAAAAAGTAAACAAAACAAAAAAAATCTTTTTTTAAAAATTTGTAGGTGTACAACCTTGTCATAGCTTGTTTCTGCACTTTTTTTAATTTAAAAATTTAGAAAAAACAATTAAAAAAACCTGTATTTTTTTTTAAAAAGTGCTTAATACTTGTAGTAAGCACTAAGTTCTTAACTTTTGATTGTTAAATTGCCACCAACCTTAACTGCTAACATTAGTACTAACCCTAGAATTACCATTAGCCACTAAACTTAACATTAGTGATTAACCATTGACATTAATACTAACTATAGCATTTAACATTAACCTTAGTAGTTAACATCAACTCTAACTGTAACCACATACATTAGTAGTAAATTTAACTTTTAGCAGTTACAATTAGCATTAACATTAAATTTAGCAACTAGTATTAACTATCAAATCGACCGTAATATGTGACCATGCGAACCTAAACTATCAGATTTGACCCCCCTTCCCTTTTAGCCTTCAAATAGTATTTTTTCAAAATCATATAGCTTTTTGCCACAATATCAGATTTTTACATATTTGTAGGTGTCAGAAAGCTGATTCGATGTACTTCACTATGAATAAGGCCATTTCTACATATTTTACCCTCTTTTTAGGTGTAATCACTAGAACTCCATTATTTTCTTTTAACCTTCAAAACTTCATATCTTTTGCAAATGAAAACCTTTTTCTGCAATCTTTTTTTGAAATTTATTAGAAAATTGTAAGGAACATTATGGTAACATCTATTTTATTACTTAAATACATCATTTTATAATTTTTGTTGGGGTTTATTATTATTTCTAACACCTTATTTATAGTTATCCTCACATGTCAAAGGCAAAATTTTCAACTACTAACGCATTATGTTCAACATCGTGTGTCAAAAAACATCTTTTGTCACTAATTTAGGAACACTTTAATTTTCTAGAAGAAATTAATTTTGTCTTTCATGTTTGGGAGCTTCTAGAGTGTGTATGCTCTCTTCTCTCATTGAAATGTGAGCTTGGAGATCCAAAAAACTCTTTAAATTCTAATTTGTTATGTTAAACCTAAGGAATTCAGTATGTGTATGCTCTCCCTTCATGTCACAAGGTGATCTTATGGGTCAAAAGCACCTAAGTTTCTTTCCTTCTAGTAGGCCTACCTAAGGATTTCATCACTTTAGAGGATGACTTGAACCACGTGTTTTGTCAAGGTATATAAAGGAGAGAGAGTGAAAGCTGTAACTCAAAGGAGTCATCATTGTGTTTGGCACAACCTTGGAGCCCCTTTTCATAAGGACACAAGGTGAAGTGGAATTTTCTTATGCTTATTACACATGCTTGTAGATGGGCTCCTATTAACATATTTTGGCCTCACGTACCTAGCATATAATGAGGATATCCCCTATTGCTTGTATAGCCCAAATAAGACCTTTCGACTATCTTTTTTGTGGTGCACTAGTAAGCAATTAGCCTCGAAAAGTTACTCACACCATACTTACAAGTTTTTAGAGATAAATCTCATTGTTGGGAGTGCCTTGGCCTCCATAGTAAGGGGTGTATAGGTGGTACATGATCTTGCATTTCCTAGCTATTTGCAACTTGGTAGATAGTATATTGGTAACCATGGAAATTGATACTCCCACTTGAATAAAGATAGGCTTTTTCATGTTTTTGGTGTGTCTTCTTTATCAAAACTAATAAGTTTCCCCTCACTATCCAAAAACAATTCAAAAAACAAAAAAAATCTTTTCTTGTTTCAAGTTTTTGAAAGATTAAAATTTTGCAAATTTTAAAGGGACCTTTTAGGACAGAATCCTCTTGTTAAGGTGGAAAAATCCACATCTTCCAAATAAACTATTTTATCAAACCTCCATCCTAACTCCAATCAAATCTAATCCACCCATCTGTTGGCAAGAGACACTATATGGATTCATGGTTGTTGTCATTGATGGCAACAAAGGTCATCCCACATATCCGCAAGTCATAATGTGTCTCTACCGGAAGTCAGAATAAAGAATGTTGTGGTCCGGTGAAGAAGAACAGAGCATGTGGCAAGGTCCGACAGATTGGTCCGGATCTCTCAGAGGAAGTGTCTTGGTGCAGTGCGGATTTGGGAAAGTCAAGAGGACTACCCTGAGTGGTATATTCCAAGGATTTAGCCTCCGGTGATGAACAAAGAAAAAGATATGAATGGTTGAGTACCGGATTCCTGAGAGACAGTGAAAACAGAGGAAGAACTGACTGGCAGAGTATCAGACTGCTTTCCGGATGGGTTATTGCTGATGACAGAAGTTGTGAAGGCATGAATCATGTTTGGCCGACATGATTAATGATATCTACAAGTATATGCTTGATCCGCATTGCTTGGTGAGGAAGGATTCAGCCGACAGAATGAAAGTTTATAAGAAACTAGACTGTTCCGGATGCCGACTAGAAAGGTGATGAAATTACTTGTGCGGATATATATAGAGGATGGATTTAGTTGTGAAGGGTGTGTTGTTGTTGAGATATATGCGAATAAGTCCAGATAAAGAGCAGAGGTAGCAAAAAGGATCCGGTATGTGAAAGATAGCAGAATAAAGAACAGAGGAAAGATGAAGTGCAGTAGATCAGTGTACTGAGCTTAACCGGAACTGAACTCCAGCATATGCAGATGCTTCCAATCAGTTCAAGACTGTGATTCTCATCACTTTGTAGACAGTGTGTCTTCTTGTAGGCAGTGGGCCTCTTGTGAGCAGTGTGCTCGGGCAGTGAGCCCTAATTGGCAAGTGCCATCTTTGTAATTTCCTATTCTTCTAACAGAGAATAATTTTGGGTTAATCACCCCGTGGTTTTCTCCCTTAACAGGGTTTCCACGTCAAAAATACTGTGTCATGTGTTTCTTGTTTTATGGTTAATGTTTTATGTTTAATTTTATGCTGCATCAATTAAAAGGAAAGTTCAATAAAGGAAATAATTAGGATAACTGATTCACCCCCCCCTCTCAGTTATCAACAATTGGTCTCCGGATCCAAAGAAGAAGAGCAACTACAGTAATCAAGACCTTTTATCAAATTCAATCATCTCATTCTCTCTTGCTTGAGAACTTAGCCTATCTCAAGTAGGTAATCCTTATTTCTCACTTAAGAACTTTGCCTATCTTAAGTGTAGAAGATCCAATTATCCAATTAAAGATTTTAAGGTCTTGCTTTTTAGTTTTAGGACTAAATCAAACCATCTTTTTCATTCCATTTCAATCCATTAAATCTAGATCACATAACCTTATCATCCATCCCACCCAGACACCATCTACCTTTAAGACAATTTGACCAAGGTTCTTTATTTTTTAGAAAATAGAAAAAATCAAAACAATCCAAAATCCAAAAAAAATCCTCATTTTATGCCACCCATCACAAGGTCACAAGATAAAAAGATTATGCATTCCCACAATGAAAATCTTTTTAAAGCTAGAGCTAGCAATATCACACAAGGTGAGCCTTCATCCGCTCATCATTTTCTTGACAATGTTAGTGAACCTGAAAGTGTAGTTAATCAATCTAAGTATTCTTCAAGGAACCTAGACTTTCTCAACACTCAACAAGAAAACAATCAAAGGAGCATTTTCTTGCACATCTTATCAAAGAGAGGGATAATCTCCCTCATGATTTTGATATGTCTAAAGTACAACAAATCTTTCATCATGACTCACTTGCACCTCCAACCTCTAATAATACATGGGGCAAACCATTTTCTAATCCCATTTAAGATCATACACTCCATATTACTCAACAAGAGGGTGGTAGTATACCATGACTCCTTTCATCTTCTATCGTTGTACCCTCCTCTCATCCCTTAGCACATGATTCATCTAACTTAAAACCCCAAGAGTATTCTTACCATTTTATTATAATCCTCCAATAGTAAAAATTCATTCTACCATGCCTACACAACCCATCCCCTCTTCTATTCAACCTATTTCTTATTCCACAATCATTTGTCCTATCCATGAATAATATTATCATTTCTCTTCCACCTTTAACCATCCCACACCAAATAAATCAACCTTCATCTACACTTCCTCCTTACATTCCATATCAACCCCCTTTGTATCAACCCATTATCACAAATCATCCCACACCATCTTATCAACCCAATTCTATACCTTTCATTCCTCACCAACCCATTTATAAATCAAACATATCATCATCTCATCCACATTCACACATGATTCAGCCCCCTCTGTCATATGGATCAATACCATATTATCCATCAAATGCACCACATGGAATGCCATTTTCTCAAGAGTGGAAAGAGATGAAAGATGCTTTGTAGGGGTTATAAAGCGGGGCTACCAATAAAAGAAAATAATTTAAATTTGACGACTTATGCCCATACTCCTTTGATCATTCCATCACCATGGTCTCCTTTTTTGCACACTTTGAAATCCCAAAATTTGATAAATATAAAGGAACAGGTAACCCTAGAGATCATGCCAAGGAATTTTTCATGGCATGCTAGGAAATTTCTTATAGTGACATGTATTTGTTGAGACTTTTCCCCCAAAGTCTAAGAGGGCAAGCTTTAGAGTGGCTCATGCATCCCACTCTAGGATCTATTACTATGTATGTATGGAGAAAATTGGAATGTAAATAAGAAGCATAAAAGACCCTATTCCTTCTCTACATAACCTTCGAAGAATTATCAAAAGATAGTAAAATGAAATCAATGCAAAACAACAAAGACATTACCACAAGTGATTTGTATTCTTTGGTGTAATATGTGGATTGCTCTATTACTTTGCATAACCTTAATTGCAAAAAGCATGAATGGATGCATGCTCAACAATAGTGGGTATGAATGATCAAATCTCAATAATGAATGCTTAAAGCTTAATGATTGTGGAGGATATGTGTGTATGGGGAAATCTAGAATTCTTAAGAACATCAATGCAACAAAGATTATTTACCAAAATCCATCATAACCTTCAAGAAATCAACAATGATATAACAAAGATAAGATAAAAGCATGAAACATTAAATGTTACCCATTGTGTGTAATTCCTTGGTGTATTTGTGAGTGTGGATAGTTGAGTGTGGATTGCTTAAAATACTAAAATCACAACCTTGATAAGATTGATGGATGGAAGGAACGCATGATTGCTTCACTGAATGCTCAAAAGTGTTGGAGATATGGATGCCAAATGCTCAAAATTGTGAAGGGTTTTTGAAGAGGTGAATGGGCATATTTATAGCTTTCAAAAGAGTTCGATCAATGGTGAAGAAAATTAGATGAAGTCGACGGAGGAGATAAATTGAGGAATCATGAGTAAATGTGCACATGACAAGTGTCGATGCAAAAATCTTTGTATTGAGTTAACTGCTTTGTTGACTAAAGATAGGATTGATTTTCATAAAAATAGAATGTTTTTTTTTTCTTTTTAATGAATTGATTGAGAAAAATAAAGATTTAAAGCTAAGTGAACTCAACTTTTGATTTGCTTTTTGACATGCAATAGATAAGATTAAATAATAAATTATTTAATTTGTGTGCATGGAAGATTTTTATAGGAAAAAGATAAATTTGGAAGATGAGTGGATAATTTGAAATTAAATAAATAAATTTATTTAATTTGTGGTGCATGATGGAAGAAAATAAATAAAATAATGATTTTATTTATTGAGAAGATGAGAAAAATCAGATTAAATAAATTGCAATAATTTATTTGATTTTTAAAGAATAATTAGCCAATTAAATAATTTAAATTACTTAATTGTGTGGATAAGAAGAATAGGATGTTGAATTAACTAAATAATTGATTTATTTAATTAATGGGAAAATAGAAGAATAATATGGTGAAATTAATTAAATAATTAAGAATATTTTAATTAATGTTGGATTAAGGTGAATTAGAAGAATTGATGTTAGAAGAATGATGCATATGCAAGCTAATAATGTGATGGTCATTTTTGGGTGTCGATATTTTGCCGAGATGGTGTTGCGAAGTAACAACATTTCAAAGAAGTTTGAAATATAGTGTTTAATTTGGTAGAAGAAGATTGATTTAGAAGAATATGATTGGAAGAAAATGATTGGATTAGAGATGGTGATGCCCCAATCACTCAAAAGTGAGGGTGACAAGGAAATATATGGTAAGTTAATGAATAAGATGAATGATGATGATGTCCCCTCGAGAGGAGAGTTGGGGAAAATGTTTATAGGTGTGCTCTCGAAATGGAAGAAGAGGAAATTGTTAGTAGGTAGAGATATGTGGAGGGAGATAAAAAGAGATGAAAGAGGGAAGAAGAAGCTACGTAAGATGTAGAAGGATAGAAGAATTGATCAAATTGTGAAAGCTATAGGTATTTATTAGGATGTATGGGTGAGATGGATGGGTGGGATGGATGAGGTGATTTTTCTTTGGTTATGCTTTATAAAATGTAAAGAGCAATCCTTATTTTGATATAACATATGGATATTATGCACCAAGGCATATAAGACCAAGATGATGATGTATCCAATGCATAGGAAGTTGACTCTGCAAACAAACAGTTTGGACTTATTCATACTAGACATAATAAAACCTTGTAGGAAATGTGAATGGAAAATAGTCTTATCCAAATACATATAAGACTTTTACAAGACCTTAGATACAAAGGATATTGATATGCAAGATGCTATTTCCAACACAAACAAGATAAATATTAGCCTTAGTTGGATACTAAGGATATCCCACAAACACATCGTTTGAAAGCATTGATCATGCCCCAATCCATATTGTATCACAACATACCAAGATATCGAAAGATCAAGTGGTATTGATTAGGCATTAGAAAGGAACAAAAGATAAACCAAAATAAATCAACCGATTGTCAAAACAAATACAAAACCATCATATCTTTTGCCAAAGAGGGTGCTCATATTAGATTGGGCCTTATTGTAGGAAAGATATATTTGTTAAAGTCTTTGGATTATGATAAATGGATTTAGTAGATGAGGCAAGTGGTATACGAATATGTGCACTACTTCAGGAGTAGTCTTTTGCTTTTGATTTGATAAGTACTTGAGATTTCAAAAGGATGCATAATTCATTTTCTGCTTGAGTTAGTCAAGTTGGGGTGGTAGGTGAATATGATGGGTTGTGATAGATGAATGAAGTGAAAGTTTAGATTTATTATGGGTTGTGATGGATGGAAAGTATTTATGGAAAATGAGTGAAAGTGACAATTCCTCTTGAGACAAAACAAGGATCCATTCCTAGACCTAGGTTAAGGAAACACATCCCCATTCAAATACAAGATTTATTATGGATAATGGTGGATGGGTGGACTGATTATGAATGATGATACTAATGGATAACAACTGACACTGACAATTTCCAAGCCATGATTGATGGTTATGTGGAAATGCAAAGGTCAATAACTTTATTATGGATGGATGGGGTTTTATTATGGAGTCGAATGGAGTGATGTGGATGATGACTTAGTAGATGATGGATACTAACTTTTACACATAGCACCTGTTTGCCAGGTTTTCACTATGGTACTTATCCAAGGTGCTTGTTTACCAAGTTTTCGCCAAAGGACGGATTATTTTCTTTTTTATTTTTTTTGGATTTTTCTGTTGTTTTGATTTTTTTGATTTTTCCATTTTTTTAGATTTTTCTGTTAAGGATACTTTGCGGATCAACCATAGAATCTCTTAAGATGAACACTGTTGATGGGTTCATCTAATGGAATACCTTTAGGTGTGGCCAATATATAAGCTCCTAATCCATAGATTGTTGTAACAATAAAGGGTCCCAACCAATTAGGCTAAAACTTGCCCTTTTTGTCTTAATCTTGTTGGTTCCTCTAATTTTTTTTAAGAATAAGATCACCTACTTAATCCTCTAATTTGTGACGAAGGTGGTTTTGATAGACTTGAGGGTGATTTAGTGTTGTAAGATGTCTTTCATCAAGTAGCTCTAGCTCATGTGATCTAGCAATTATGTACTATTCTCCATCAATGAGATGCTACATGTAAACTCTAATATAAGGGATCTCGACCTCAATAGGTAAAATGGATTCAGTGCCATAGACGAAAGCATATGGAGTAGCACTGGTTGGAGTTATGATACTGGTGTGGTATACCCATAAGGCAGGATTAAGCTGCAAATGCCAATCATGACCAACTTCATTGACTATTTTCTTTAGGATTTTCAATATGGTTTTATTTGAAACCTCAACCTAGTCGTTACTTTATGGATAATAAGGGTGGAGAAGTGATGCTAAATATGGAACTGAGTGCACATGGCACAAACATCTTGGTTCTCAAAAGCTCTTCCATTATCAATTACAATAACAAGTGGAATATCGTACCGACAAATGATGTAATGAAAGATGAACTTAGTTATGTGTTTACCGGTAATGTATGTCATAAGAATGGATTCTACCCACTTCGTGAAATACTTAGTGGTGGTGATGATGAACTTATGGCCATTGGAGGATGATGGATGGATTTTACCTATGAGGTCAAGTCCCCATTGTGAAAATGGCCATGGATTAGTAATAGGTTGCGACTGGTGTGTAGGTGCATGAATCAGGTCTCCGTGCTGCTAACATTGAAGGTATTTATTAGAAAACTAGTGGGAATCTTGTTCCATAGTAGGACAATAATATCTTGTATGCAATATTTTCTTAGTAAGGTTTGAACCGGTGGAATACAATCCATAGAAACCTTCGTGAACTTCTCATTAAAAAATGTTAGCCTCTTCCAAGTTGAGACATCTAAGTAGGATACCATCGAGACTCCTTTGGTATAATGTATCACCAAGGACAGTAAATTGAGAAGCTTGGTGGATAAAGGTTTTCTTCTTGCTGTTGGTTAGGTTCGATGGAAGGGTGTTATCATGGAGGTAATCATAAATGTCTTGGTACCAGGGAGAATTGGAACCAACAAGTTCATAGATTAATTCAGTAGGTGGAACATCGAAAGCTAGTATCAAGAGTTGTCCGACCAAGAATTCATAGTGCTGAGTATCAGTCAACATATCTAGGAGGGAGCCTATTGTTGCCATAGCATCAACAACCTTGTTGTTCAATCTAGGAATCTATTCAAAGGAGATATTGGAAAAGTATTTCTTGAAATCATCGACCATCCTTTTGTAAGGAAGCAATTTGTCATCTTTAGTCTAATATTCATATGTAACCTGTTGAATGACCAACTGAGAATTGTTGGTGTGAATAGGGGTTTTTTCCTAACTAGTTTAGTATATCCTAGTTAATTTCCCCTTGTGTGAATAATTCATATTATTTAACTATTTATTAGTTAAATAATATTCACACATCACACATAATTCACATGTTAAGTTGACATAGTGAGTTAAATAGATGTTTCTAGTTGTTGATATTTGTTGAAGTTGGCATCTTATCCTATAGTTGTCACATGTCATAGGATTAAGACACTTGTCACATGACTACAACATCCTACATTTCATCCTTGTCTTTATAAGAAAGGCATATCATGTATATTGTAACAATCTTTTGCATTCATTGATATAATAGAATTATTCTCTCATTTGATCTCTCTTGTGATTTAATGAAATTCTAGATCTTGGGTGGCTTCAATCATAGCCACCTCTAACTTGAATCTCTATAGACCTATAACTTCTTGATGTTCCATTGTACTACCATGCGGAGTCCTATAATTGAGACTTCATATTCAACAATGTTGTTGGTACAAGGAAAAGCTAACTGATATGACTTAGGAATATAGTCACCCTATGGTGTGATGAAAAAGACTCCAGCTTCGGAACCATGTTGGGTATACAAACCATCAAAGTAAAGATGTCATACTAATGATGGATAGAGATTGAATATCCCTTCATCTGGAAAATATGCAAGCATAGGGTGTGTATCTATGATAGGAGCCTTTGCTAGTTGATCGATGATGACTTGTCATTTGATTGCTTTATGATCAATATACTCAATATCAAACTCACTAAGAATCATGACCCATTTTGCTAATCTGCCTATAAGAGCTGCCTTAGATAGGAGGTATTTCAATAGATCTATCTTGGAAATAATCTTAGTTTGTTGATTTAGCATGTAGTGTCGCAACTTTTAGGAAGTGAACACAAAAGCTAGACATGCCTGTTCCATAAGAGTTTAATTAAGCTCATAACCTACCAAGGTACAACTAATATAGTAGATTGCTTGTTCTTTTCTAGATTCATCATGTTGAGCTAGGAGAGAACTCAGTGCAACTGATGTGGTAGAGATGTATAACAATAAATGTCTCCTTGAAACTGGTGGTACCAACATTGGAGGTGTAGCGAGATATTTTTTCAATTGGTCAAATTTCTGTTGGCACTTACTAATCCATCTGAATGCTACATCTTTTTGAAGTGATTATAAAAAAGGTTGACATTTGTTGGCAAGTTGTGATATGAAACACTTGATAGACTGGAGTTTACCTTGGAGGCTTCTTAGTTGTTTTAGATTAGAAGGTGGAGCCATTTTGACTATAGCCTTGACTTTAGCGGGTTCCACTTCAATTCCTCTGTGAGACACTATGTATCCCAACAATTTCCCTGATATAACACCAAAGACACATTTCTTGGGATTAATTCTAACCTGATATTGTTCTAACCTATAAAAAATTGTACCAGAACCTGTAGATGACCATCTCTAGTATCTTATTTTACCAATAGATCATCAACATAATCTTCCATGATAGTATAAAAAAGGTCATGAAATATAACAATCATTACTCTTTGGTATATTGCTCCTGCATTTTTCAAGCTGAAAGACATGACTTGCCAACAATAGGTGCCCCAAGGACATGTGAAAGTTTTCTTGTGCTAATCTTTAGGTGCTATGATAATCTAATTATAACTAGAAAAATCATCCATTAAGGAAAGTATTTCATGAGCAACTATCAAGTCTACAATGATGTCAATATTAGGTAGAGGAAAATCATCTTTTGGGCATGCTTTGTTAAGATCCCAGAAATCGGTACAAATATGAATACCCCCAATGACTTTGGATACATGTACCAAATTAGAAACCCACTCTGAATAGTCAACGGGATGAATGAATTTTACATCCAGTAACTTTTAAAGTTCTACCTTAACAAGTAAAGCTATCTAGGGATGCATTTTTCAAAGCTTCTGTTTAACTAGCTTGGCATTAGGAAATACTGCTAAGTGATGGACCACTAATGAAGGATCCAACCCAGGCATGTCATCATATGACCAAGCAAAGTTAACTATCCATTTTATGAAGAAAGCTATAAAATCCTTTTTCTCTTGCTCTAAAGAGATGCTACTAGAAAGGTAATTTTTTGGATTCTGTGTGGTACCTAAATTGATTTCTTGTGATTTCTTGACCAAAAATGGAGATTTTATTGATATGTTGAAGTCAAGGGAAGGTCAACTCCTTCATCCTCAGGTGCCTCATAGAGGTTTTCATCATTGGATACATCCTTTATTTTTACTATTTTAGGATACAATGTAGTCACAAAGTGGTTTTCACCAAGGGATCTGACATTTTTATTTTTACTTTTACAACTGGAGGATTTGGCCTTTTCACCAAATGATGCTGCATGATATAGGTCCATAACAAAGCCTATTTTGTGTTCACCAAGTGAAATATTGTCTTGTAGTCCCATAAATTCTATGATGGCCTCATCATTCTGAAAGATATCAAGAATGAGAGACTCTTGTTGACCCCAATCGATAAGGTTGGGTTATACAAGTGAAAGGTTCTAGGTTTTCATTATAGATGTGAGGGACATGGAGGATAGAACAAATATGGAAGTCTCTTGAAATAATTTAGTGAGGTGTAAATATGAGTCATAAATGGAATCCTTGTTAGAAATTGTAACTACAGGAAAATCTCTTGCTACTTCGTCGAGAATAAACTCAATGTCTGAGGATCATGGTACCTCCTTTCTGTATCCTAAGCCATGTTTATTATTTTTCTTTGTCAAAAATATGGGTTCTATGTTGCCTTGTCCATGTAATCCAAGGCCACTTTGGCCTTTGTAACCCATGTTCTTAACAATGCGGAGACCTCTGCTATATTGCTAAACTAGTAATGTAACTGGATCTTGGGCTTCTATGATTATCTAAGAGGAGATGTCTTCAATGGACTCATCTTCTAACAATTCCAAACAAATGAATACTATGGGACTAGCCTATATGACAACTTTTGGAATTGCTTTTACTATTCGTGGTTTTCCATATGATTTGGGTGATAGAGGCAAGTTCCCTACATAGCAAGATTTACGTAGGTCATACTTGCCAAATCTTGTGTCTTTATACTAGACCTTGATCTCAAGAAAAGGTGTATCAGAGGTAGCTTTGGTTAATGTGGATGGATCAAGATATGAGGATGATGGTTGAGTACACTGTTGTTAGGGATTTATTAGAATTCTAGTATTGACCTTGCATGGATCGGCAAAATTCAAATAGATTGGGGTCCCCAAGGATAGTAATTTCTATACCATTGAATGGAAATTTGAGGTATTAATGGTATGTGGATGGCACAACCTACATGGTATGGATCCATGGGTGACCTAGGATGATGTTGTAAGGAAGATCAAGGTCCAGTACTTGACAATGAGTCTCTATTATTGCGGGACCAACCTGGATGGGTAAATGGACAACACATTCTGACTCTCATTCTACATCATCATATGCTTTGATGGTAATAATTTTATTTGAATCAATAAGATCCTTAGGGTATCCTAATTGTTTCAGAAACTTTAGAAAACAAATGTTTAAGCTAGCACCACCATCTATTAGAATGTGTTTGACTTTGCATTGATGGATATAGACTTCTATGTGTAGAGCATCATTATGGTAGGGATTTTTTGATGGAAGGTCTTTCTCAGTGAAAACCAAGTGATCAGGTGAAGCAATATGCCCTATCATGGCTTGGAATTGAGAAACATCAATTTTATTGAGAACAAATGACCCTTGAAGGGCTTACTCCAGGATGGATATCTAAGCTGGTGTTTTCCATAGATGGTCTAAGATGTTGTACTTGAAATTTAGATGGGTATTGGATGTAGCCCCGTGAAGGGTAACATGACTATGATGAGTTGTGATTGCACAATCAGGGGGATTTCCCTTAATAGAGAAGGTAGATACATGACTCTCCTCTATATGAACTACAACATAATCATAGGAACTTGATGTTTGGTTGACACTTTTATTTTTGTTTGAAGTATTTCCTTTACCATGAGGCAGGAATAGATCCTTGTAGATGTTGAGATCATTGCTTGAAGTTTTCTTAGGAGGATCATTGACAATAACTTCTCTATCAATAAGATTCTGGATGAGGTTTTTTAAATTTCATGCATCCAGGAGTTTTATGCCCTTTGACTCTATGGTATTCACAGTATTCATTGTCTTTATACCAAGAGGGTTTGAATTGAGGTTCGTCATATTGACATGCTTTGGGTAGTGTGATGAGACCAATTTGGAAAAGTTTTCTTAAGACAGATTCAATAGGTTTGCTCAGCGGAGTGAATTTGTGTCTAGGCATTGAGTCTTGTCGGGGTTTCTCTCTAGGAGTAGCTGTGACATTTTTGTCTAGTTGAAGATTGATAGGTGCTTGGACATTTTGAATGTGTTTAGCATCCACAACACCATCATTGTCAACATTTTTATTCTTAGACCATAAACAAGGTTTTTCATTTGATTTTTGAGGATTGTCTTTGGTCTCTTTGAAGATTTTGACTAGTCCTTTAGTGATGAAGGCCTTTTCTATGTTTGTCCCCTTAGATATAATCTCATCACAAGAATTGGCACATTGGACTTGTAGGTGAAATCCTAGTTTAGGATTAAGATTTTGAACAAATATGCTCACCAATTGCCTTTTGGGAATAGGCCACAGAAATTTACTAGCCATGTTTCTCCGTCGTTGTAAGAATGATATAAAGGTTTCCCCATTTCTTTGTTTTTTGTTGCATATGTCTCATGGAAATCTCATGTTCAATGTTGAAATAAAAATGAGTTACAAACTTTTTAGCCACCTCATTAAAGGTCTTGATACCTTGGGGTAAATGAGAAAACCATTATATAGCTTGCCCTCCAAGACTGCAAGGGAAGAGGTGTAAAAGATATGTATGATTGTGGTCTACCTCTAGACAAGCGATGTATAATTCCCTATGATGTTGTTTAAGATCACATTTTCCTTTGTACTTATCAAATTTTGGCATTTCAAAATTAGGAGGAAAAGGTATCATAGGGATTGACCTATCAAACTATTAAGGACAAACTTCTTCTAAAGAGAATGTTTTCTTGGTTTTTCCTAAACTGAGATTTGCAATCTATTTTTTCATATGCAAGAGTTTTTGATCAATTTCTAATGTGGGATGTTGATTTGGAACAAGACCCTGATAATTGGATGATGGTGGTGGGGACACTTGAGGGGGATTGGTGTGCAATATGTATGAATAGATATGTGGTGAATTGTTGGGTAATGTCTAAGTATTAGAAGTTTGGGGTTGTGATGTATGTGGTGGATTGATATATGAGATGTGAGGATTGGAAGATTGGGGTTGTGACATAAGATATGTCGATATGTGATATGTTTGGGGTGCATGTGAAGTGATGACTTGATTGGGTTGGGTTATAGATGAGATGGGTGGAATGACTAGAGGAATATATGATGGAATACTAGAAGAAGTGTGACCAAATGATGTGGGAGGTTAGTAAAGTGGATTGGTGAATGGTGATGAAGCAATGTTATGTGTGGGTGTAGATGTAGTTGGTATGGTAGGTGCTATGGTAGACATGGTTTAAATAGAAATAGGATGTGATTCTCCCATAACAACAATATCAATGTTGATAGGGTCTTTCTCCTTGAGAGCAAATGTCTCAAAGTCATTCAGAAACTTATTTCCTTTCTTAACAAGTAAAAGAAATAATCTATTGGGGTCCGATGCTAAGAGCCTATCTATAGTTTGTAAGACATCCATGTCTTGTAAGTCTTCATCGGGGTCCTGTGATATTTCATGTGATTGTTGTCCAAATTCATTAGAAGATGAAGGACCTAGTGTATACCCACTTGGAAGGAAGACATGAGGATTCATACCCATGGTGAATTGTGTAGCATCAATGGATGCATTGAGGTCATGTTGAGGATTACTTTGATTAGTTTCCATAGCTTTCTTATGTTGGGACCTAGTAAGAGGCATATGATATTTTAGACCTTGTATGATGAGGATGGATGATGGATAGATGATGGATGGGGTTTGTTTAGACTTTTTATGACAATGTTGAGACTCTAAGATGATTGGTTGTTTCGATGTTTGAATAAAAGATAAATCTAGATCAATTTTGATTGGGTTTGGATTGAGATTATCTTCCAAGAGCTAGAGTAATGAACTCAAGGAGAGATAAGATGTGATAGTGAGATTCACCAACTCAAGAGGAGCCACTCTCCTAAGCTAGATATTTCACTAGTTTGATAGAGGCTAACTTATCTACTAATCTATGAGAGGCAACTTCTCAAATCAGAGACAAGCTACTAGATGTGATCTAGATTTGGCTTGTAAACAAACTGATGTTAAAAGTTGGGTGATACCAAAGATGTGTGCTAGATGATGATGAAAATACCCTATAGTCTCAATGGGATAAAACTCTAAAGTTGAAATGATGATATGATGATGAATGAGGATGGTTGGATGACTGAAGGACTGATGGTAGATGGTCTAGAAGGTCTTAGGGATGGATGTAAAATCAAATGAATGTGAAATATCTCTAGATCTATGTGACGGTTTGATTAGAAATTATGTAAAAGCAAAAGCGCAAGACCGTCTACCAGAAGTAACAAAAGGATAGTGCAGATGCGGTAGAAAAATAGCCCAGATGCACAACTCTGTCTGCCAGAAGCACAATTCTATAGACTGGAAGTGAAATTCTGTAGACCAGAAACGCAACTCTGTTAGTCAGAAGTGATAGAAAGATAGCCCAAAAGCACAACTCTATGGATGACAGTGGATAAAAGATAGAAAACAAAAGTGCAACTCTATCTATCAAAAGCATAGCTTTGTATGCCAGAAGCACAACTTTGTATGCTAGAAGCATAACTTTGTCAACCAAAAGCACACCTCTATATGCTAGAAGCACAACTCTATGTGCCAGAAGCGCAACTATATGGACCAAAAGCACAATATTCCTATTCAGAAATGAAACTCTGTAGATCAAAACTAGAATTTTTGTGACTGTTTGTTTGTATGTAGGATGAAATAAGTTATTTGGAAAGAGAATCAACAATAAGACACAATGGCTATAGACTTTTTCAAAATTGGGTGCGCAAGGCTATGAACCTCCATGGATAACAAATGGAGAATATGGATAGATCAAAAGAAAACATGCCAAACACTCTTGCACAAGCCTAATATTTATTCAATCAAGGTGTGTCATATCTCGTGGACTCACTCAGGTGCGACTTAAACTCCCACTATTAGATAATGGTATCTTCCATTTGCTTGATACCATCTACCATTGCTTGGATGGATAGGGAATACAAGTTCATGTACCACCTTACACCCCTTACATTGGAGACTAACGTCTTGCCCAAAGTGTATTCCAACTCAAACAATGGAGGTAATAGTGTGAGCTCTTCTCCCCTTGCTACATCGATGCACCATAGGATATGACGACCGAAGGTATTATCTAGGTTAACAAGTTGTCTAGGGTGCCCCCAAATATACATGAGGTATGGTGGGGTTCAAGTCTGTGAATGGGGGTGTCCCAATCATCCAACCAAGTGCCAACCAAACACAAGTCTCGAAAGACTGAGGATCTTGGGGTTTTTACTAAGAAAGAAGGGGTCCTTCCTTTGAAATGAGTTTTTTGATTCTCATAACATTTATATCCCATTCCAAAACATGTGGTTACGATCATCCTTAAGGGTGATGAAATCCATTAATAGGACTTCTATAGAGGATATTTAGTACTTTTGATTCTCAAGATCATCTTACGATGTGAGAGAAGAGCATACATATGACTCTCAGGTCCCCAGAAACAAAGCATATAAAGTGAAAAGTGGATAATCTAGTAATTTTAATCTCCAAGATCACCTTTCAGTGCGAGGAGAGAGCATGCATACATAGACATTCAAGACATAGCAAACAATTGTATATTCCTTTAATGAAATTGAAGTGTTCTACTAGATTAGTGATAAAGTTAAATCTTTGTCAAGCGTCCTGCACCAAACTTATTAGTAGTTTTGCTTTCTTGTTTCTTTGACAAATGATAAGAGGCTGCATAAATGATGTTAGATTCCAAAAAGCCACTTTTTAGATGAAAAAATCAAATCAGAACTATTAGAACCAAAAGCGTCAGTATAGTGACCAATAACGACTCAATATTAACCAAAAGTGCAATAGAATTGACCAAAAGCATATGCACTGCTAACCAAAAGTGCAACATAATTGACCAAAACTGAAAAGATTTTACCAGAAGTGCAGTGAATTTGACTAGATGTGCAAATCTGCTATGAAAAAGTGACACTCTGTTTCCTGAAAGCGCAACTCTATCTCAATCCTACAAATAGAGAATAAAAACAATAAAAAGTACAATTTTGTTGTTTAAAAGTAAATTAGGATGTCTCAGATGGGCTAGGGAAGTATTCAGAAGTGTCACCCTATTAGGCCTGCACAAATTAGACAGAAAAAGGTAGGATAGTAGATTACTTAGGTCAAAAACTAATTAAAACATGTCCACAAGTACATCAGCTTGTGAAATAAATCAGAATGAATTCCTACAAATACATCAATTTGCATGAAAATAGAAAGATCAAGTGCCTAATAACCCTACAAAAGTCAGATGCCACAAGATAAATAGTAGAAACCAAAAGCACCACTCTGCAGACCAGATGCACAACTTTGTCAACCAAAAGCACAACTCTGTAGATCAGATGCTTAACTATATTAACCAAAAGCATAACTTTGTAGATCAGATGTGCAACTTTGTCAACCAAAAGTGCAACTCCATACCTGTAGTCTAAAAAGAAAATTCTCTCAAGAAAATATATGTTAAATGTTGAAAGAACACCAATACACTGGGGGGGTGAATCAGTGTATGTTAAAAACTTTAAAATAAAACTAGTAGACAAGAATTAAAGGCACACATAAACCACATACACACCAAGAAACACCAGATATACGTGGAAAACCCTAAAAGGGAGAAACCATGGTGAGAATGTTGCTTGAGTCTACTGCTCAAATCCAACCTCACAAAAAAGATTTTACATATGTTTTGTAAGCACCAACTTACAGGTATATTGACACCTAAGACAATGTTTTGAGGCACCAACCTTCAAGTACACTGTACACCTAATTGAGCACTAACCCAATACAATGAGGCACCAACCTCAACAAGGTACCAACCCCTAAATCCTTACAAATTCTGATGTGCAGACACTGGTTCTTCACTAACCTAAAATGCACCCTTCAATTCATATATAGTCTCATGTGCACTCCTGCACTCTATGTTTTCATTAACATAATCTTCTCCTCTCTCTACACTCTCTGCATTCTCTATTTACTTTAACAGAGCCTCCCCTCTTCTTAATACAATCTACCTATGAACATTTGTATGTTCATGCAAACTCTGTACTCTATGCTTGTGAAAGAAAGATGTTCAATTCAGTAACCCATTCACAAAAAAATCATTGTGTATAAAAACACATACTTCCAATAGTTGAACCACCATCAACTGCTCAAAAATTAAATGTTGACAGTTTCAAGTCATTTTATACTAGACTGCAATTAGTTGAACTATCGAGCAATAGACTTCTGGCTCAGAAATATTTATTGGCGAAATGTCCAGTCGTCCCCACAGAATCCTCAAAAATTAAATGTCCATCACAAAATCTGTAAGAGCCTCCCAAGCACATCCATGTCAACATGACCAAGATCTCGTCATGACTTAAATGGTTGCTTAAGTGTCCATTTGATCATTTGTGTGATGTTAGCAATCATATGCTTTTATCGGCAAAAATACATTATGGCAAACTTAGCTTTTTGTCACATTTATCGTCAAAAGCTATATTTTAAAGTATGGCTTTATTGCCCTTTGTCGACAAAATCTCACATTTCTGAACTAAGGCCCTCCATTATCTCTATCGAAAAAAAACTTATGTTACAAACCATTAGTCTTGTAAGCCTTCGCTTTTGTTGCCTCTATCGGCGAAAACAAACTTTTCAAAACCTTACAAATGCTATCGGCAAATGTTGCCTTTTCCAAACCTCAGTCAATCCAATCGCAAATGCTTATTGGTAAAAGTTACATTTTTTGAACCTATCATAAATGCTTATCGGAAAAAGTTGCTTTTTTTGAACCTATCATAAATGCTTATCGATGAATTTGTCCATTTTTGAACCATCACCTTCTTATGATTTATCGGTGACTTCATGCTTTTTCAAACTTGGACTTTGTCTCTTATGACTTCACTTCTGTCGGTGATTTAGAGAGATTTCAAACTGATGAATTATCTTTTTCAACATACATTACATGCTTGCCTTCACCGCTACTAGCTAGTCAGCAAATTAGAAGAAAACATAACTTGTGAACAAGTTCGTAAAACTGAGACTTTCCTGAAAACGCTTCTAATAATGTCTCCATGCCTGTGTCAGTGAATCGCCAAATCGGCGAACAAGCAAATTTTGCAACTCCCAAAATAACCTTTTTTCCAAGACTTAACACATTTTTCCTCTTCCAAGTCTTCAACAAATGCACTTCCCATATGTTGTCAACGAATCAGGAAAAAACAAAACCGGCGAACTTGCTGGTTCTAGAACTACACAATTCTCCAACTGGCTATAACTTAGCCAAATTTCACAAAAATGAAACTAGGGATACCCATTTGGGTTTTGAACAAGATGAAGTCTTCAAATTGAACACACAACCTGAAATGACCTCCAATCCAACTAATCTCCATATCTCATCAAATACTTTCATAGAGATACATGGAGACAGAGACATCATCCCTTGACATCAAGGACAACAATTCAACAATCTCCACAGTTTGTCGATTAATTGCTGATACAACTCATCCTTCTTTGACATCAATGACAACAATTCGACAATCTCCCCCTTTCTCATTGTAAATGCAATTTATAGCAACACAAATGCATCAACACAAATGCATGTGATCTCCAATAATGCAGTTCTCGGTTCCCTTGCTACGTTTGCATTCTACAAAACTGCTCTCCCCCTTGTGGCGGTCTACAAAACTGCAATATCTACATTCACCACTTCTATTGCTTCCTTACTTCCATTGCTTTCTTTCTATGCTAACCACTCTACCAACTATAGTATTCTCCCCCTTTGACATCAATGACAAAGGGATGCACATAATAGTGGTAAATCTAGGATGTGCTCCCCCTGAGGACAATCATCCTACAGGGCAATTGTGGTACCAGGGATAATAAGATACTCTGATATACTCCCCCCTAGATGAATACATTCTGTATTCAATTGGAGATAGGAGAACTAACAACTCCTAACTTCTACCTAAGTTGTTCAAATGTTTCCTTTGGAAGGGGTTTTATAATTATATTTTCTAGTTGTTCTTTTGTAGCCACATATTCCAACTTGACTTCTTGTTCAAGAACTTTCTCCTTGAGAAAATGGTACTTAATGGATATGTGCTTGGTCCTTGAATGCATAACTGTATTCTTTGAGATGTTTATTGCACTGGTATTATCACAAAAAATGTTGACTAATTCATTAAAATCCACCTTAATATCTTGCAGTGTTTGCTTCATCTATAACACCTGAGCACAACAAGATACAACAACTATATATTCAGCTTCATCTATTGACAAAGAGACTGATTCTTGTTTCCTACTTAACCAAGCTACCAATCTATCACCTAGAAAGAATGTACCACCACTAGTTCTCTTTCTGTCATCCACACAACTAGCCTAATCTGCGTCTGTGTATGCAGTCAAAGTGAAATCATCACCAACAGGAGACCATAGACCATAATCTAATGTACTCTTCAAGTATTTTAATATCCTCTTCACAACTTTGACATGTGTTTCCTTAGGAGTAGCTTGAAATCTAACTACCATGCAAACAACTTGCATGATATCAGGCCTTGTTGTTGTGAGATACAAGAGACTTCCAATCATGGATCTGTATAAAGTTTGATATGCTAAAGTAGATTCATCATCTTTGTTGAGCCTACATCCAGTGACCATAGGTGTACTAACTGGCTTGCAATCTTCCATCTTGAATTTCTTCAGAATTTCCTTCACATACTTGGTTTGAGAAATGAAAATTCCTATATCTAATTGATTGACCTATAAACCAAGGAAAAATGCTAATTCTCCTAGCATTGACATTTCAAACTCCTTCTGCATAGCGTCAACAAACTCTCTACACATTTTGTTACTCTCTCCACCAAATATTATATCATCAACATAAACAATAACAATCAACATATGATTACCTTCAGTTTTAAAATACATATTTCTAGCAACTATTCCTTTCTTATAACCTTGTTGTTGAAGATATTTGTCTAGCCTGGAGTACCAAGCCCGAGGAGCTTGTTTTAGAGAATATAGTGCATTTTCAGTCTCCACACATAGTCTCTATTTTCAGTCACCTTGAATCCTTTAGGTTGCTCTATATAGACTTCCTCATCAAAATAGCCATTGAGAAATGCATATTTCACATCTATCTGGTACACCTTGAAGTGTTTTTTAAATGGAATATGCAAGAAAGATTCTAATGGATTTAAGCCTAGCCACAGGTGCAAATGTCTCATCAAAATCTATGCCCTCGAGTATAGCCCTTGTAGACTAATATAGCTTTGTTTCTAGTTATCTGACCATCTTCATTCAGTTTATTTCTAAACACCCATTTTGTGCCTATGACATTCTTATCAGCAGGCCTTGGAACAAGTTCCCAAGTCTAATTTCTCTATTTGACTAAGTTCTTCTTTCATGGCCTCAATCTAGCTTTCATCCTGACTAGCTTCTTCATAAGATTTGGGTTCTATTTTAGATAATAAAGAATAGCTTACCTATTCTTGTTGTGCTAGCTTTAGCTTTCTCCTTGTCATGGCACCATCAAATTTATTTCCAAGACTCTAATTATAGAATGATCTCGTTTGACATACTTGGCTGGAGCCTTTGGAGTAGATTTTGGTTGTTCTTCGTTATCAACATCACTCTCCTCATGTGACTCTTATTTTGAAACTTCTTCTTCTTCTTCTTATTCATAAATAGGAACCTTTGAATACAAGTCATTTCTATGTGACAACTGATAGAAGTCTTCATCCACTCTATCATTCACACTTTCAACTAGCTTCTACAACCTTTTATTATAGCATTTATAGGCTTTGCTTGTAGTTGAATAACCAAGTAATATTCCCTCATCAGATCTTATCTCAAATTTACTCAAGTTATCTTCATCCCTTTTTATAAAACATCTGCTGCCAAAAATTCTAAAATGCTTCACAGATGTAGGTCTACCTTTCCATAACTCATATGGAGCCTTATCATGATTAACTCTTAACTGACCCCTGTTAAGAATGTAAACAATGGTATGAACTTCTTCCTTCCAGTATATATCAGGAAATTTGGCTTCATTCAACATTGTTCTATACATTTTCAGGATAGTTCTATTCTTTCTCTCAACAACTCCATTTTGTTGAGGTGTTCTAGCTGCAGGAAAATATCTTTCATTCCCATGCTTTTTACAGTACTGATCAAACTCATTAGAAGTGAATTCTCTACTTTAGTCTGATCTTAAGCATTTTACCCTTGAACCAATCTCATTCTCAACCATAGCCCTAAATATTTTAAACCTTCAAGTGCTTGAGATTTTTCTTTAAGAAACGTTGTACCCATGTCATTCTTGGATAATCATCTATCAGTAACATGAAATACCTTTCTCCATTGATACTTTTGGTTCTGGTTGGTCCACACAAGTTTATATGTATCAATTCAAGAGGTTATGAGGTTGAATAATCCTTTGTCTTAAAACTGACCTTTATTTTCTTCCCTTTTTGACATTCTTTACAGAAGGTATTTTCTGGCTTGCCAATACTAGGCATATGTCTCACTGCATTCTTTTTGTTGACCTTCACTAGATGGTCAAAGTTGATGTGGCCCATCCTTTTTTTCCATAACCAACTTTCATCAGTTTGCCCTAATAGACATCTTTCACCCTTCACCTCCTTTAGATGGTGTGAGGCCTGCTTATCTCACCATCTATTTTTGTTGACATCGTATTTACATTTTGATGGACATGTAGACATTGGGATTGTTGATCACACTATTCAGACTTTCATGACTATTTCATATGCTTTGATTTAGTTAGGTAGATTATGTTATGATGATGATTATAGCTCACATGTTAGATTTCATTTGAAATGATAATGTTATGCGATAATTATTTTGATGAAATTAGAATGTTAGTGGATGATTAAATGAATGAAATATTATGCAGTTTTGATCCTGATGTGATGTTTAGAAAATGCAAGTGAATTATGAAGCATATATATGTTATCATGTGCATTATCAAGGATATCTATGATTATGTGATGATGTGTGTGTATGCATTTCCTTTCACTTCGGCTATGGTGAACATGTGCTACTGATCCATTTGCGAAAGTGTGCAGGTAAATTTTCCATGCCCATGGAAAATTCGAAGGTCATTCTAGTAACCCTATGTGAAATCTGTGTTTAGCCAACTAGTCCCAAGAGGGACCAAGGTCAATTGTGATGGAGCATGTTGAATTGTAATGTCTATATTTGATGTTCCTTTTGATTAGGGTTTACCCTTTTTAATTGATTTATTGAGGTGTTATGAAATGTAATGTTTGAATTTGCACTATTTTAGTGCTTTTTAATTTTTTGGGCCTTTTTATGTGGATTTATGTAACCCTTGGTGTTTATTTTGGTCAAATAATGACCCTAGGTTATACCCCTTGGGTCTAAGACAAATTTGAGCATGTAAAACCTTAGGTTAAACTTCATTTGGTCACTTTAACTTTACCCTGAAGTTAAGTGACAAATTTTTGAAGTTGGGAGGAGTGGTGGATAGGTCAAGGATTCCACCATGACCAACTCCACTTCCCTAGGTATGGTATTCCTTATCTTGAAGACTTGGGGAGTCTTCAAGACCCCCAAGTGTGAGAGACCTCATTCCAATGCTCTCACACATGTGTGAGAGCATCTTGGAGGGAATGGGTTTGCCTTGATGGATAGGAGAATGACGTGTCATATCCTTATCCTTATGGAGTCCTCCATGTGGGATTCCCCTCTCCACCTTGCTCTCACACATGTGTGAGAGCACATGTGGGAGAGAGTGAGGCTTGGGGGGATGGGAGTGTGACATGTGTCACCTCCACATCCCTTAGAGTTTGCAAGTGGTTTGTGAGGAGGAAGCAGAAGATGACATGTGTCACATTCTCATTCCTCAAGGCTCTTTGGTGTAGCCTATTAAACTCCATCTTTGAGAGATGGAGAGGGTTCTTTATTTTTTGGTTTTCTTTGTAATTATGGACTTGGGGAGATAGCTAGAGTTAGAGGACTTTTGGAGGCAAGGAGATTGGAAGGAGGCTTGGGAGCTCTCCATCAAACTCATACCAAATTTGGGCTTATAAGGTAAGCTTCAAGGCTATATGCCTTCACTTTTGTTTTTACATTTCAATGTGTGCGATGAATGCTTGGTGTATTTTTGAGTTTTTGGTGTTTTGATATGTGGGTTTCTCTTTGGGTGTTTGATGAAGCTCTCCATTGAGAAGAGCTCATCTTGTTTTGGGGTGGGAGAGGAATGACCCTCCTCGGGGGCAACCTTATCATATTTGGAGGTGTTGTTAGTCATGAGAGTGTATTTTTCAAGTATTAGAAACTTTGTGAAGGCAAGAGTGCCTTGGGATTTTTGTGATATTGAGTTTGTGGTGAAGGCAAGAGTGCCTTGAAACTTTTGGCATATTGAGATTTTGGGTATCATGGTGATTTGGTGTTTTTTGGGTTTCCCTCTTGAGTTGAGAGTAGTCCACTCTCCTACCCCCAAATATCCATGTAAATAGATTTTCAATGTGCAATCCTTGGGAGGGTTTGTTCTTGTTTGGTGTGAGTGCGTTTTGGTATTATTTTCCTTGTTGTGGTTTGAACCCGATTACATGGGTGACCTCCAAGCTCAGGGGTGACTTGTTCTCAAGTCTATGGTTGGGAGGCAAGCTCCCATGGGCATGTGGAAACCTTTTGTGATTTTTACAGTTTTGGTGGTCTTAGAGTTTTGGTGAACTTGGAAGAGATTTGGGTTTTTTGTATTTTGTAATATAAGGCATTTTGGTTGCCTTGCCCCTTGTGGATTGTAAAAGATTTGTGTAGTGTTGAGAGTATTCTCCTTTGTGTATCTTTTTGTGAAGAAAAGAAAAGAGATATCTATGTATATGCATTCATTTTATTGCAAATAGTAACTTGGTTATTTTGTCTACTTTACTTGGTTAAAAAATAATAACATGAGTGAAATGATGAATCTCTCTCACCTTTCCTTCTACTCTCTAAATCTTGTTAGTTAGATGAATTTATTGGTTGTTAAAAGCAAAAGAGAATATATGTTTATTTGCAGTTTACAGAAACAAAATATAAATATGCAACTCTTTATTTTGAAGAGGAAAGTAAGCCCGTGACAATGTAATACATAGTTGTTCATTTTGTGTATAAATATATATAAACAAATATGAAAACACATATGTTACACTTGCTGTTTTAAATTCATATAGCTCACTGTTTTAGACAAATGTAATACAGAGGATAATATATATATATATATATATATATATATATATATATATATATATATATATATATATATATATATATATATATATATATGTATATATATATATATATATGTAATGTTGAGTTCTCTGACCAAACAAAAAAAAGAAAAAAAAAGATTGTTGTGGAAATTTTATCCTAACTAGTAGATTAAGAATATATATATATAACAAAGATCTGATGCATATTTTTCATATATTGAAAATGCATTTTATATTGGGCACAGAGGCCAGACGAAATTTAGATAGGGTTTCATTTTACTTTTTTGTGATTGTTTAAAAAAAAAAAGACTTATGCAGGGGTGGCGACCATGCAAAGTTTAAGAGGAAAAAAGGGGGGTGGACGGACCCACCCGTCCACCCTCCACAGATCTCTCCCTTCCCTGTCTATTGTCACAGTGTTGCTGGTGCCTATAACCAACACTCTGCCTGCGATTTACTTCTGCCGCTTCTCCATTTCTTTCGGCCCCTGCAGTTCTTGATGCCTGTCATATATATATATACAATTTTCTTTCTTACCCTACAACATATATATACTGATATATACTTCAGGGTAAGAAATAAAATAATATGTGTGTGTGCACATGCGCACACGTGTGTGTGCGTGTTCTGGCATTTACCCACTATAAAACAAAAAAAAGAAAACACAGATGTATACCTTGGGCATATACACACAGGGGCAGCATTATATATATTGTGTTGCACCCAAAATAATGACCCTGCACAGAGACCAGTTAAACAAAAAAACTTGTGAGGCTCCATGGCAAACTTGAGCAACCTGTAATACCAGAGAGATTAGGAAACAAGATAACAAAAAAGAAATAGGGTTAGGGCCTTGAGGAGCTAGTAAATAGAAAACAAAAGAGAGTGATATGAGATTAGGGTTGGCGGAAGTAGAATAATTGTGGAAGACAAATAGAAAATAATTTTTATTCTCCTCATGTGAACGTGACTCTCTTTTCCCTCTCTTTTTAATTGAAAGGCATTTTATCGTTTGGGCTTTTTCATCCCTTTTTTAATGCCTTTTTAATTTTTAGGGATAGAGAGTTAAGTGGGTTTAATTTTTTAATCCTAGGCCTTTTAATTTATGTAGTGGTTATTTAATGGGTTTGGGTGTGGGAATATATATTGTGATGAAAATTTATTTAGTTTTAATCCTTTTAATTCTATTGGGCTAGTGCATGGTTTAAGGGTGAATTTTATTTTATTGTTCTCCTTTAGTGAATGTGATTAATTTGTATTAATTAGATCACCATGGGTAAATAATGGAATAATGGAGCAATGTAATTTTATGTTTGGATTTAGTTTTAATTTATATTTTCTTTTGAAAAAGGTTGTAATAAAGATTGTTATTTTTTAATCACTTTTCCATTATTAATGAGGTGGTGTTATGCTACCAGATTTTCTCTAGGTTAGTAGATGGGAAAATTAAGAAATTTATTTCATGTCTCTTCTTTATCGCATGAATTATTATTGATAAATTTAATTAAGTTTTAGATGGTATTAATTTATCTTATTCATGTTATAGTCCTTAGGGTTAGATTTTGATACTTATCGAAATCATATCACCTCATCTAGGAAACCTAGGATTAGTTCCTACTTAGGAATCTACCCTCTTAGCTATGCTCCTCGTGTTGCATAACCCTCTTAGTAGGATTACATTTTGTAGGGGTTGCGAAAGGTGTTTGTACTACCCTGACGTTTGATTGATGTTTTGCGCCTTTGTGCGTATGCCACCGAGCGCGCATGTTGCACGCGAGGGACTTTTAGAGTTGCATGGAAAAGTTTTTGATATTTCATGTCATGACCACATGGGAAATGTGGACATGACATGTGTGTGGTGTGTTGTGACCACATGGAAAATGTGGGCATGACATTTGGTATCAGAGCCCAAGTTTAAACACTAGGCATTAGGGCACATTATTTATTTTGCAATTTTATTTTAATTCTAAACACCTGGTTCGTGTAGGATGCCACCTAGATCAAGATGAGGGTACTCACACACCAGTGAGTTCAGAGGAGATGAGATACATGGTGCTTCATCAGTTGAGGGATAGGTTCTGCCGACACCTAATATAGGACCTTAGATATTCTAGGCACTGCAGGCAGTTCTAACAAGATTATCACCAGTGGCGGAGGGACCACATATTGAGATACCAATGAATTTCGAGGGTCATGGATCCACTCATCAGGAGTGCAGTAGGAGCCCTCCCCCATGCCGTGTAGATCATGAGGCATAGGTTATAGTGGAGTTTGTGCACTATGACCCTTATGCTTATGGACAGTGGGATGACATGGATGCTCCCATTCAAGGACGCAGAGATCATGGAGACCCCATTAGAGATTTACTTAGACTGAATTCACCTACTTTTGTGGGGACTGTAGAGGGAGTTGAGGCTAAGGCTTGGTTCATCAGTATAGATAGGTGCTTTGATTTAAGTCCCTATGGGAGCAACATAAAAGCACGTGTTGCAGTCCATTTACTATGAGACGTTGTGGTGACTTGGTGGTGCACTAAGGAGCACAGGCACCGCCTATCTTTAGACACGCTTTCTTAGAGCACTTTACTTGAGTGCTACAAGACATGATACCTCTCATGGCATTTTAGACAACACCGTATTGATGAGTTCCACAATCTACAATAGCATGGTTCCATAGTTGCACAGTATGAGTGCAAGTTTGTAGAGTTGTCCTATTATGCTGAGTACCTATAGGATGAGAAGCTTCTTGTTAGTCATTTTATCAGAGGCTTGAATCCTAGCATAGCAAGACCTGTTCGCATGGATGATCCACAGACTATGACCGAGGCCGCCAAGAAGGTGCTCATTACAGAGGAGGTTTATGGTTGGAGCCATGGGTCATGACCATAGTTCTAGGACCACAGTCAACATCAAGACCAGGGGTTTTGTAGGCCCCAACCACCTCATAGGGGTAGTTTTAGTTCTGCATCTTTACCACCTAGACCTCCACAATAGCAGCAGTAGTATCATCAGCAACAGAGGTCTAGACCACCATAGAGATCACAGGGTGGCCATGGTCGGGTATGGCACTCGTGGGGTCTACAGAGAGACCAGCATCATCAGGCACCTGTTGTAGGACCAGCTAGGTCACAACAGTATTTTAGAGGGTCACAGGGTAGTACAGGATGACCTGGAGCGCTATAGTCTAGCTAGACTCAATCAGTGCATGTCTAGGCTCGGGGACCATGTTATGTATGTGGTGTTGTGGGGAACTTAGCCAGAGAGTGCCCACAAGGATATACAGTAGGGGGACAGCCTCGTGCTGGAGGTTCTGAGTAGACAGTTGGAGATGTGGGTAGATCCCACCGTATGTTTGCAGCGGTTGATAACCACCAAGCTGACTTTCAAGCCTCTATTATTGAGACTATAGGTATGATTGGGGATGTTCACATTACTATTTTGTTTGACTCTGGTGCTATGGATTCTTTTATTTCTCCATCATCAGTGCAGCGTTGCAGGTTGGTGGCCTCTAGGCAAGACATTAGGTGGGAGGTCGAGTTGGCCACAGGGGCTAAGATGACAGTAGATTCAGTGGTTCATGACTGTGAGCTATCACTTGGAGCATTCACTACTGTAGTAGACCTCAGGGTCATTCCCTTAGGGTCTTATGGAGTGCTGTTAGGTATGGACTGGCTTGCGGCTTATAGAGCCAAGCTTGATTGTCATCAGAAGGTGATAGGTTGCCTAGATGACCATGTCATGGCAGCAAAGATTGTGGGCATTCAGAAGAACACAGAAGTACGCATGATCTCCACTCAACAGCTTAAGCACTGTATGCAGAAGGGTTTCCAAATGTTCGCGATTGTAGTCAGTGATAGATTAGAGGATGAGCCAAATGCTTCACTAGATGATCATCCCATTCTTAGAGAGTTTGTTGATGTCTTTCCACCTGAGTTGCCAGGGATGCCACCTTGTAGAGAGATTGATTTTTATATTGATCTTGTACCAGGTGTTGAGCCAGTGTCTCATGCACCTTACATGATGACTACACATGAGCTTACATAGCTCAAGCTTTAGTTGGAGGAGTTGCTCGAGAAGGGGCACATTCGACCTAGCATCTCACCTTAGGGCACACCAGTCATCTTCGTGAAGAAGAAGGATGGGTCTCTTCGTCTATGCATGGATTATAGGCAACTGAATAAGGTGACGGTGAAGAACCATTAACCTTTGCCTCAGATAGACGATCTATTTGATCAGATGTAGGGAGCCAGGGTGTTCTCTAAGATTGACCTGAAGTTTGGATACCATCAGTTGTGCATTACAGAGGCAGATATTTATAAGACCGCCTTTCAGACTCACTATGGTCACTATGAGTTCACTGTAGTGCCCTTCGGTTTGATGAACGCCCCTATAGTGTTCATGAGTCTCATGAACGGGGTGTTTTGCACATATATGGATTAGTTTGTGATCATATTCCTTGATGACATATTGATTTATTCACAGACTAAGGATGAGCATGAGGAGCACTTGCGCTAAGTTTTACAGTGTTTGAGAGACCAGCAGCTTTATGGCAACTTGGAGAAGTGTGCCTTCTTTAGATCAGAGGTTTAGTACTTGGGTCACATTATATCTGGTGATGGTATCTTAGTAGATCCATCAAAGATTAGAACTATCAGGGATTGGCCAGCACTCACTAGTGTTACAGAGGTTAGGAGCTTCGTGGGGCTAGCAGGATATTATTGCAGATTTGTTGAGGGCTTTTCTAGGATAGCACACCCTATCACTTCCCTTCAGCTGAAAGGGAAGAGCTTCATGTGGACAGAGCAGTGTGAGAGGGACTTTGGGGTCCTCAAGGAATGTCTCACTAGAGCTCCTATCTTAGCAGTACTTGATCCAGTAGTAGACTTCATGGTATGAACTGATGCATCTTTAGAGGGATTGGGTGTTGTACTTATGTAGGATGGTCGATTGATTGCGTATGAGTCACGAAAGCTTAAGACCTATGAGCTAAACTACTCTACACATGATTTGGAGCTCGCAGTAGTAGCTCACACTCTTGTTTGATGGAGGTACTTCCTTTTGGGACGTCATTTTGAGTTACACACTGACCATCATAGTCTACAGTACATCTTCATGCAGTTGAATCTAAATGCCTGCCAATGACATTGGATGGAGTTCCTATGTGAGTATGACTTTGATGTGCATTACATCAAAGGGAAGGAGAATGTGGTTTCTGATGCATTAAGTTGTAGGTGCCACGAGATCCTGACCTTAACTTTGAGTGTAGACTTGAGAGGGCGTATCTTACAACATCTATCAGAGGACGAGTGGTTTCTTGAGGTACAATAGGAGATTCAGTCACAGAGAGCCCTTATGGGCAAATATGCAGGATATTCTCTTGAGGCAGATGGACTTCTTCGACATTGACAGTGCATCTATGTCCCCCTTGTAGGTGACCTTCATTCAGTAGTTTTATTAAAGGCTCATAGGGCACCGTATGCAACACATCCTAGGGTGAAGAAGATGCATGCTAATTTGAGACAGTTGTACCATTGGGCAGGGATGAGACACGATATTGCATATTTTGTAGCTCATTGCCTTGAGTGTCAGAGGGTCAAGGACAAGCATCAGCATTTAGCAAGACTCCTTTATCCTCATGAGATATCAAAGTGGAAATGGGACACCATTTCTATGGACTTCATTGTTGGTCTACCTTTGTCATCTTGTTGCCATGATGCCATCATGGTGACGGTTGACAAGTTGACCAAGGTATCACACTTTTCACCAGTACACATGACGTACAATGCACATGCAGTGGTGAGTGTCTTCTTAGGTGATATTGTGAGACTTCATGGGGTCCCTCACCACATTATATCTGACAGAGATTTAGTGTTTACATCAGCCTTTTGAAGGGTATTATAGTAGGCGTTGGGCACTCATCTCAACGTCAATTCAACTTATCATCCCAAGACAGATGGCTAGACAGAGAGGGTGAATTAAGTGTTAGATGATATGCTTCAAATGTATGTGATGGATCACCAGTCTAGATGGGAGGACTATCTATATCTAGTTGAGTTTGCCTACAATAATGGGCATCATATCTTGTTAGGTATGCCTCCCTATCAGGCCTTGTATGGTAGACCTTGTAGGACTCCATTGAGTTGGGACCGCATTGAGGACAGAGTGGCTATTGGACCTAAGATGGTACATGACATGGAGCAACAGGTTACTTTGATCAGACAATGTTTGCAGGAGGCACATGATCATCAGAAGAAGTATGCTAATGCCAAGAGATTAGATCAAATATTCTCATTTGGTGACAGGGTATTCTTGAGAGTGCGGCCACATAAGAGTCCAATCCATTATGGAAAGAGCTCTAAGCTTGTACCAAGGTTTGTTGGGCCATTTGAGATACTAGAGTGGATAAGACCTATAGCTTACCATCTAGCCTTGCCACCTAGCCTGTCGCGCATCCACGATGTGTTTCATGTATCTATTTTGTGATGTTATATATCTGATATGGCTCATGTCTTAGATTGGAGTGCCTTACAGGTAGAGTCAGACGGGCAGCTAGCTTTGGAGCCAATTCACATATTGGCTCATCAGACATTGGGCCTTCGAGGACAAGAGCTGGACCAGGTCAAAGTTTAGTGGGGCCATTATGATGAGGTCTCAGCTATATGGGAGGATGCTGCAAGCTTGAGGACACTTTATCCCCACCTCTTTGATGACTTCCAGGAGGAAGTTTAGTCTTAGGGGAGAAGGATGTGAGGCCTGCTTATCTCACCCTCTATTTTTGCTAACATCGTATTTACATTCTGATGGACATGTGGACATTGGGACTATTGATCCCGCTATTCAGACTTTCATGACTATTTCATATGCTTTGATTTGGTTATGTAGATTATGTTATGATGGTGATTATAGATCGCATGTTAGATTTCATTTGAAATGATAGTGTTATGCGATAATTATTTTGATGAAATTAGAATGTTAGTGGATGAGTAAATGAATGAAATATTATGCAGTTTTGATCCTGATGTGATGTTTAGAAAATGCAAGTGAATTATGAAGCATGTATATG
The DNA here is from genome assembly GCA_027924645.1 of Cunninghamia lanceolata. Lineage (NCBI taxonomy): Eukaryota > Viridiplantae > Streptophyta > Pinopsida > Cupressales > Cupressaceae > Cunninghamia > Cunninghamia lanceolata. Next base: position 1,754,594 of record BSBN01000022.1, read on the forward strand.
TTATCATGTGTATTATCAAGGATATCTATGATTATGTGATGATGTGTGTGTATGCATTTCCTTTCGCTTAAACTATGATGAACATGTGCTACTGATCCGTTTGCGGAAGTGTGCAGGTAAATTTTCCATGCCCATGGAAAATTCAGAGGTCATTCTAGTAACCCTATGTGAAATCCGTGTTTAGCCGACCTAGTCCCAAGAGGGACCAAGGTCAATTGTGATGGAGCATGTTGAATTGTAATGTCTATATTTGATGTTCCTTTTGATTAGGGTTTACCCTTTTTAATTGATTTATTAAGGTGTTGTGAAATGTAATGTTTGAATTTGCACTATTTTAGTGCTTTTTATTTTTTGGGCATATTTATGTGGATTTATGTAACCCTTTGTGTTTATTTTGGTCAAATAATGACCCTAGGTTATACCCCTAGGGTCTAGGAACAATTTGAGCATGTAAAACCTTAGGTTAACCTACATTTGGTCACTTTAACTTTACCCTAAAGTTAAGTGACGAATTCTTGAAGTTGGGAGGAGTGGTGGATAGGTCAAGGATTCCACCATGACCAACTCCACTTCCCTAGGTATGGTATTCCTTATCTTGAAGACTTGGGGAGTCTTCAAGACCCCCAAGTGTGAGAGACCTCATTCCAATGCTCTCACACATGTGTGAGAGCATCTTGGAGGGAATGGGTTTGCCTTGATGGATAGGAGAATGACATGTGTCATATCCTTATCCTTATGGAGTCCTCCATGTGGGATTCCGCTCTTCATCTTGCTCTCACACATGTGGGAGAGAGTGAGGCTTGGTGGGATGGGAGTGTGACATGTGTCACCTCCTCATTCCTCAAGGTTCTTTTGTGTCACCTCCTCCTTAGAGTTTGCAAGTAGTTTGTGAGGAGGAAGGAGAAGGTGATATGTGTCACCTTCTCATTCCTTAAGGTTCTTTTGTGTAGCCTATTAAACTCCATCTTTGAGAGATGGAGAGGGTTCTTCATTTTTTGGTTTTCTTTGTAATTATGGACTTGGGGAGATAGCTAGAGTTAGAGGACTTTTGGAGGCAAGGAGATTGGAAGGAGGCTTGGGAGCTCTCCATCAAACTCATACCAAATTTGGGCTTATAAGGTAAGCTTCAAGGCTATATGCCTTCACTTTTGTTTTTACATTTCAATGTGTGTGATGAATGCTTGGTGTATTTTTGAGTTTTTGTTGTTTTGATGTGTGGGTTTCTTTTTGGGTGTTTGATGAAGCACTCCATTGAGAAGAGCTTATCTTGTTTTGGGGTGGGAGAGGAGTGAACCTCCTCAGGGGCAACCTTATCATATTTGGAGGTGTTGTTAGTCATGAGAGTGTATTTTTAAAGTATTGGAAATTTTGTGAGGGCAAGAGTGCCTTGGGATTTTTGTGATATTGAGTTTGTGGTGAAGGCAAGAGTGCCTTGAGACTTTTGGCATATTGAGATTTTGGGTGTCATGGTGATTTGGTGTTTTTTGGGTTTCCCTCTTGAGTTGAGAGTAGTCCACTCTCCTACCCCAAAATATCCATGTAAATGGATTTGTAATGTGCAATCCTTGGGAGGGTTTGTTCTTGTTTGGTGTGAGTGTGTTTTGGTATTATTTTCCTTGTTGTGGTGTGAACCCGGTTACATGGGTGACCTCCAAGCTCGGGGGTGACTTGTTCTCAAGTCTATGGTTGGGAGGCGAGCTCCCATGGGCATGTGGAAACCTTTTGCGATTTTTGCAGGTTTGGTGGTCTTGGAGTTTTGGTGAACTTGGAAGAGATTTGGGTTTTTGTGTATTTTGTAATATAAGGCATTTTGGTTGCCTTGCCCCTTGTGGCTTGTAAAAGATTTGTGTAGTGTTGAGAGTATTCTCCTTTGTGTATCTTTTTGTAAAGAAAAGAAAAGAGATATCTATGTATATGCATTCATTTTATTGAAAATAGTAACTTGGTTGTTTTGTCTACTTTACTTGGTTAAAAAATAATAACATGAGTGAAATGATGAATCTCTCTTACCTTTCCTTCTACTCTCTAAATATTGTTAGTTAGATGAATTTATTGGTTGTTAAAAGCAAAAGAGAATATATGTTTATTTGTAGTTTATAGAAAGAAATAAAATAAATAAGCAACTGTTTATTTTGAAGAGGAAAGTAAGCCCGTGACAATTTATTACATAGTTGTTCATTTTGTGTGTATATATATATATATATATATATATATACAAATATGAAAACACATATGTTACACTTGCTGTTTTAAATTAATATAGCTCACTGTTTTAGACAAATAAAATATAGAGGATAATATTCTGTGTATATATATATATATATATAATAAATGAATAATAGAGATTTGATGCATATTTTTTATATATTGAAAATGCATTTTATATTGGGCACAGAGGCGAGATGAAATTTACATAGGGTTTCATTTTATTTTTTTGTGACTATTTTAAATTAAAAAAATGAGACTTATGCAGGGGTGGTGTCCATGGCCACCACCGTGGAAAGTTTAAGAGGGAATAAGGGGGGGACGGACCCCCCCGTCTGCCCTCCACATATCTCTGTGGAGGGGGGCGGGGAGGCCGCCCTCCCCTTCCCCTTCTACCGTCATAGTACTGCTAGTGCTTATAACCAGAACTCTACCTGTGATTTATTTCTGCCGCTTCTCCATTTCTTTTGGCCCTTGTAGTTCTTGATGCTTGTCATATATGTGTGTGTGTGTGTGTGTGTGTGTGTGTGTGTGTGTGTGTGTGTGTGTGTGTGTGTGTGCGCACGTGCGTGTGTGTGCATGTTCTATCATTTACCCACTGTAAAACAAAAAAAAGAAAACACAAATGTATACCTTGGGCATATACTCACAGGGGCAATATTATATATATATTGTGCTGCACCCAAAATAATCACCCTGTACAGAGACTAGTAAAACTAAAAAAACTTGTGAGCCTCCATAGAAAACTTGAGCAACCTGCAAAACCAGAGAGATTAGGAAACAAGATAAAAAAAAGAATTAGGGTTAGGGCCTTGAGGAGCTAGTAAATAGAAAACAGAAGAGAGTGATATGAGATTAGGGTTGGAGGAAGTAGAATAATTGAGGAAGACAAATAGAAAAGAATTTTTATTCTCCTCTTGTGAACATGACTCTCTTTTCCCTCTCTTTTTAATTGAAAGGCATTTTATCTTTTGGGATTTTTCATCCCTTTTTTAATGCCTTTTTAATTTTTAGGGATAGAGAGTTGAGTGGGTTTAATTTTTTAACCCTAGGCCTTTTAATTTATCTAGTGGTTATTTTAATGGGTTTGGGTGTGGGAATATATATTGTGATGAAAATTTATTTAGTTTTAATCCTTTTAATTTTATTGGGCTAGTGCATGGTATAAGGGTGAATTTTAATTTATTGTTCTCCTTTAGTGAATGTTATTAATTTGTATTAATTAGATCACCATGGGTCAATAAGGGAATAATGGAGCAATGTAATTTTATGTTTGGATTTAGTTTTAATTTATATTTTCTTTTGAAAAAGGTTGTAATAAAGATTGCTATTTTTAAATCATTTTCCCATTATTAATGAGGTGGCGTTATGCTGCCGGATTTTCTCTAGGTTAGTAGATGGGCAAATTAAGTAATTTATTTCATGTCTCTTCTTTATTGTATGAATTATTATCGAGAAATTTAATTAAGTTTTAGATGGTATTAATTTATCTTATTCATGTTATAGTCCTTAGGGTTATATTTCGATACTTGTCGAAATCATATCACCTCATCTAGGAAACCTAGGGTTAGTTCCTACTTATGAATCTACCCTCTTAGGGATGCTCCTCATGTTGCATAACCCCCTTAGTAGGCTTACATTTCATAGGGGTTGCAAAAGGTGTTCACACTACCCCGACGTTTGATTGACGTTTTGTGCCTTTGTGTGTATGCCACTGAGTGCACATGTTGCGCGCGAGGGGGTTTTAGAGTCGCATGGAAAAGTTTTTGATATTTCATGTCATGGATACATGGGAAATGTGGACATGACATGTCTGTGGTGTGTCATGAACGCATGGGAAATGCGAGCATGACAAATAGTATAGGTTGTTTGTTCTATTTGCCTTAGCAACAAGTTTACCAGAGCTAGCTTTTCTTACACTAGGATGAAATAACAAGTTATACCCCTTGTCACACATTTGGCAGACACTAAGCAAATTATGTTGTAATCCCTCTTCTTACAATACATCTTGAGCATTAGTTTTACCATCTATGCATAATGTGCCTTTTCCAACTATCTTAGCAGTGGTGTTATTGCCAAACTTGACAGAACCACCATTTCATTTCTCCAAAATGGTGAACTTGCTCTTAGCTCTAGTCATATGACTAGAGCATCCATTGTCTATCACCCAAGGATTGCCTTGTTCTTTGGCATGAAAAGTTGTTAGGACTAACATGGACTTTTCATTGTTCTTTTCTATCCAACACCATTTTGAACTTTTCTCCTTTTCCTTAGAAGGCTTTGTAGGTTATTTCTCCTGAGTAGGGAGTGCAGGTTCTTTCGGCAGATCTTTTCTATTTTTGTACAGAAGCACGTGTAGGTCTGTCTTGCCTTGGAGGAGTAACTCTTCTTTTCTCTTGTCTAGAAGGTTGTATAAACACACTTCTACAAAACTTGGTAATATGCCCATAGTTGTTACAATTATAGCAAATATCATCCATATCAACTAAAGGGGCAAAAGGATTTTTTCTTAGAAAATCATGCCTATCCATTCTCCTAGGTCTAATTTTGTAGTTTATTGCTTTATGTCTAAACTGATTACATGAAAAACAATAACCATAAAATGCATAATTGAACTTGGCTTGTCTTGCAAGTTGGTCTTTGAATCTCCTCTTTGGATTGTGGACTTTGATGAAACTATCATCTTCCTTTCTGAAATCTTCAATCTTCTTATTCTTACTGAATCCTTCAGGCTTCTTAGAATCAACATGTTTCTTAGGTGTAGCAAAGATTGATTCACCCTATTCTCCAACTATATTTTTGTAGGGAGAAACTTTCTTGACAATCTTATCTTCTGCATTCTTCTCAGAGATAGCATCTTTTAAACTCTTGTTTTCAACATATCCTAACCCAACCATGTTGGAGAAGGATATTTGACAACCAATTATTTGATCAAGAATTTCTAAGATCTTTTCAAACTTGAGACTTCTATTTAATTGTTCATTCACCTTTTCTAATTCCTTCCTTAGTAAGACAACTTCAGCCTCTAATTTTTGATACTCTTCTAGTTTGTTCTTCAAATCCAAACTAATTACTTCTTTTATTCTTTTAGATTCTACTAACTGCAGTTTCAAATCTACAACAAGTTTATCAGATTCTTCAATCCTTAACTTGTATTTTTCATTTTGTTTTCTTTCATTCCTTAGATGATCTAGAGCAAAAATAAATTCACCTTCCAAATCAACTTCCCCTCTTCTTCATCATCAGAGTCTTCATAGCAATCTTTTGTAGGAGTATTTTCATCTTCTTTAATTTCAATAGCCATGAAGGAAGTTTCATAATCTTCACTTACAGAAGAACAATCATCTGAAACTAATTTCTCTGTCTACATATAGACTATTTTTCTTTTTATTAAAGTTTCTCCTTTTATATTTTGAAACTTATTGACTCCTAGAACTATCTCCCTTTTGATTTTCACCTAAGGGACATTTAGAAGCAAAGTGACTAATTTTTCCACAATTAAAACATTTGAAAGGTAGCTGACCTTTATATTTGCTAGAGCCCTTCTTCAATTTTTTGACAAAATTTGCTTCTTCTTCACCTAAACTGATACTCAGTTTTGAATCTTCTTCAATCTGCTTGACTTTGGAAGTATTGAGTGTTGCTTCTTTCTTTGTTGAACTAGTATTCTTACTTCTCATCTCATATGTTGTGAGTGACCCAAATAATTCATCCATAATAAACTTATCTAGATCTTTTGCTTCCTCAATTGCAGAGACTTTAGAGTCATACCTTTGTGGGAGAGACCTCAAAACCTTCTTTACAACCACCTTATCTTTTACCTCTTCTCCAAGACCTATGATTGCATTCACTACCTCATCTACCCTGAGCATGTATTCTGCAATATTCTCATCATCTTTCATATTTAGAGCCTCAAATTTGCTTCTATGGGTTTGCAGTTTCACTTGCTTGACTTTATCATCACCCTCATAGATGTTATACAGCTTATCCCATATGTCTTTGGTAGATTTACAATGCATAACTTTTACAAATTTTGTATTGGTTAGACCACACAGTATAGCATTCTTTGCTTTGGCATTGTTTTCATAATCTTTCTTATCAGATGCAGTGGGAGTCAATGTTGGTGGTGTGTAGCCATCTAAAATAGATTTCCATACATCAAATCCAAGAGAGGTTAGGTAAGTCTCCATTATGATGCTCTAGAAAGCATAATTGGATCCATCAAATAATGGTGCTTTATTTGAAGAAGAACCCTCATGTCCTACCATAGTGTTCTTGAGACTAGATCTTCCTTGAGCAGTTAAACTTTCTTCAAGGAACCTGAGGCTTTGATACCAATTATTGAAAGAACACCAATACACTGAGAGGGGGGTGAATCAGTGTATTTTAAAAACTTTAAAATAAAACTAGTAGACAAGAATTAAAGGCACACATAAACCACATACACACCAAGAAACACCAGATATACGTGGAAAACCCTAAAAGGGAGAAACCATGGTGAGAGTGTTTCTTGAGCTTACTACTGAAATCCAACCTCATAAAAAAGATTTTACAGATGTTTTGTAAGCACCAACCTACAGGTACATTGACACTCAAGACAATGTTTTGAGGCACCAACCTTCAGGTACACTGTACACCTAATTGAGCACCAACCCAGTACAATGAGGCACCAACCCCTAAATCCTTACAAATTTTGATGTGTAGACATTAGTTATTCACTAACCTGAAATGCACCCTTCAATTCATATACAGTCTCATCCACACTCCTACACTCTGTATTTTCATTAACACAGTCTTCTCCTCTCTCTACACTCTTTGCATTCTGTATTTATTTTAACAGAGCCTCCCCTCTTTTGAATACAATTTGCCTATGAACATTTGTATGTTCATGTAAACTCTACACTCTATGCCTATGAAAGAAAGATGTTCAATTCAGTAAGCCATTCAGAATAAATTCATTGTGTATAAAAACACATACCTCCAATAGTTGAACCACCATTAACTGCTCAAAAATTGAACGTCGACAGTTTCAAGTCATTTTATACTAGATTGCAATTAGTTGAAATGTCATGCAATAGACTTCTGGCTTAGAAATAGTTATTGGCGAAATGTCCCCCCATGGAATCCTTAGAAATTAAATGTTCACCGCAGAATCTGTAAGAGTCTCCCAAGCGTATCCATGTCAACATGACCAAGATCCCGTCATGATTCAAACTATTGCTTAAGTGGCCATTTGATCATTTGTGTGATGTTAGCAATCATATGCTTTTATCAGCAAAAATACATTACGGTGAACTTAGCTTTTTGTCACATTTATCTTCAAAAGCTATATTTTAAAATATGGCTTTATCGCCCTTTGTTAGCAAAATCTCGCATTTCCTAACTAAGGCTCTCTGTTATCTCTATCGACAAAAAGCTTACGTTACAAACCATTTATCTTATAAGCCTTCACTTTTGTTGCCTCTATTAGCAAAAACAAACTTTTCAAAACCTTACAAATGCTATTGGCAAATGTTGCCTTTTCCAAACCTCAGTCAATCCAATCACAAGTGCTTATCGGTGAAAGTTGATTTTTCTGAACTTGTCATAAATGCTTATCAATGAATTTTTCCATTTTCAAACCATCCCCTTCTTATGCTTTATCGGTGAATTCATGCTTTTCAAACTTGGACTTTGTCTCTCATGCCTTCGATTCTGTTGACGATTTGAAGAGATTTCAAATTGATGAATTAGCTTTTTCAACAGACATTACATGCTTGCCTTCACCGCTATAGGCTAGTCGACAAATAAGAAGAAAATAGAACTTGCAAACAAGTTCATAAAACTGAGACTTTCCTGACAACGCTTCTAACATTGTCTCCATGCCTCTATCAGTGAATCACCAAATCAACAAACTAAAAAACTTCGTAACTCCTGAAATAACCTTTTGCCAAGACTTAACACATTTGCCCTCTTCCAAGTCTTCAACAAATGCACTTCCCATATGCTGTCGGCGAATAACAAAACCGGTGAACTTGCTGGTTCTAGAACTACACAATTCTCTGATTGGCTATAACTTAGCCAATTTTCACCCAAATTTCACAAAAATGAAACCGGGGATACCCATTTGGGTTTTGAACAAGATGAAGTCTTCAAATTGAACACACAACCTAAAATGACTTTCAATCCAACTAATCTCCTTATGTCATCAAATACTTTCATAGAGATACATGGAGATAGAGACATCATCCATTGACATCAATGACAACAATTCAATAATCTCCACACTGTGTCAATTAATTGCCGATACAACTCATCCTTCTTTGACATCAATGACAACAATTCAACAATAAATTTCTGAGAGTGGGTCCCATTGGGCATGCCAAAATATGTATGGAGAATCTAGAATTCTTAGGAACATCAATGCAACAAATATTAGTTAACAAAATCCATCATAACCTTCAAGAAATCAACAATGATATAAAAAAGATAAGATAAAAGCATGAAAAATAAAATGTTACCCACTGTGTGTAATTCCTTGATGTATTTGTGAGTGTGGATTGCTCAAAATACTAAAAGCATAACCTTGATAAGCTTGATGGATGGAAGGAATGTGTGATTTCTTCAACGAATGCTCAAAAGTGCTAGGAGATACAGATGCCAAATGCTCAAAATCGTGCAGGGTTTGTGAAAAGGTGAATGGGTGTATTTATAGTTTTCAAAAGAGTTCGATCAATGGTGAAGAAAATTAGATGAAATCAATAGAAGAGATAAATTGAGGTTTCATGAATGAATGTGAAGTGTCCATGTAAAAAGCTATTTATTGATTTAACTTGTTGACTAAAGATAGGATTGATTTTCATAAAAATAGAATGTCTTTTTCTATTTATTGAATTGATTGAGAAAAACAAAGATTTAAAGCTAAGCGAACTCAACTTTTGATTTGTTCTTTGACATGCAATAGATAAAATTAAATAATAAATTATTTAATTTGTGTGCATGGAAGATTCTTAGAGGAAAAAGATAAATTTGGAAGATGAGTGGATAATTAGAAATTAATTAAATAAATTTATTTAATTTGTGGTGCATGATGGAAGAAAATAAATAAAATAATGATTTTATTTATTGAGAGGATGAGAAAAGTCAAATTAAATAAATTGGAATAATTTATTTAATTTTGGAATAATAATTAGCCAATTAAATAATTTAAATTACTTAACTTGTGGATACGAAGAATAGGATGCTGAATTAATTCAATAATTGATTTATTTAATTAATGAGAAAATAGAAGAATAATACGGTGAAATTAATTAAATAATTAAGAATAATTTAATTAATATTGGATCAAGGTGAATTAGAAGAATTGATGTTAGAAGAATGATGTATATGTAGGCTAATAATGTGATGGTCATTTTTGGGTGTCTACAATATGAATGCTCAATACTTAAAAATCGTGAAGGGTTTGTGACTTGGGAGATGGACGTATTTATAGCTTTCACAAGACATTGATCAACGATGGAGAAAAAAAGAATGAATCAATAGATGAGGTAAATCAAGAGGACATGAAGAATTGTGCATGTGACACGTGTCCATGTAAAAAAACTTGTTTTATGATTTAATTTCTTTCATGAATAATTGAATTGATTTGATTTTCATAAATAGAATGTTTTTCTATTTATTGAATTGATTGATAAGAATAAAGATTTTAAAGCCAAGTTAACTCAAATTATGATTTTCTTTTTGACATGCAAATGGATTTGATAAAAAAATAATTAAATAAATAAATTATTTAATTCATGTGCATGAATGATTTATGGGAAGAAAAGATATAACTAGAATTAAATTTATTTAATTCATGTGCATGACAGAAGAAAGTAGAAGATAAATAAAGTATTTGATTTTATTTATTTGGGAGAGAGGAAAATAGAAAAGTCAACTAAATAAATTGTTTTAATTTATTTAATTGTGGAGGAAATATTAGCTAATTAAATTATATATATATAAGTGCTACCAATGGGGGTAGCTCCCTCTATATTATAATATAATAATAAAAAACCTACCAAAGGGCCATATGAGAGGCATTACATATATCAGAAATATAATTAGGACCTCCAGAGGACTCGAAGCCCGTTAGCTAGCTCCGCAGCCCTTTCCAACTATTCAGGGCCTAATTGATCCCCATACTGACTAATGAAGTTTGAGAAATTATCCATATTGTTTCTCTCGATGCCTTATCTATAAACCACGAAAGCCTGAGTAGAAACTGTGGGTACCTTCCTTTTTTTGTTAACAGTCGCAACATCAAAGATACCACAAATTTGCCCCAGGGTTGGATGCTTGTCAAAGTTGGAGATAGCAGTGTGTGCAACTTCTCGCATTTCCTCCTGTACATAATAGTCTACCATTAGTTTACCTTTGGCCTTCTTCCCCAAGATAAGTATGCAGTTGGCAAGAAATTCACTGTAAAGGAAACCATCATGCACATGTCCTTATGGAAAGTTGGCTTCTCCAATAACCTTAAGAATGGATTCTATAATCTCATCTGCTTTAGCGACGAACAGTCGTTTAATTTGTTCCAGCCTAGATTCCGGTGGGAGATCCACTTGTTCAGCTTGACGGGGCTCTTCTCGATCCACAACTGATTCCTCACTTCCTCTTGAATCCTGATCTTCTGAATCAGAACTGGGCACAATTTGACAAATGCAGTCACATTTAATTTCGATCTTCTCGCAATGAAGCAACCTTCTCTTCGGCCCTTCTATAAAGGAGAAGGGACATAGCAACTGGGCTAGGCAGAGCTCCCAAAAAAGTATTGCCACCACTACTTCTAATTTTCATGGGTAGTCCAAAACAAATCTTCCCATAACAAATTGAGGTCACAGGAACATCATGAAGATTTCCCTATCTCCAGAAAGGAAATATGCATCTATTACTTTTCATGACCCAAATCTTGGTAAAGGATTTCCTCTAGAAAAACCTAGTCCTTCGCCACTCCAGAGTGAATATTTTGTCCTTCTACACCAACATTTGCGAGTGAGTCGGCCGCTCTGTTGGCTTCTCTATAGATGTGAGTGAGTGTGTACTCTTGGAAAAGATTAAGGAGTGATCCAATTATGTCAATCCAACCCTTCAATGACCATGCAATGCAATGTTTGCTTCGTATTGTATTTATGTAAATTTGAGAATCCCCCTAAATTTTGATATCTTTTATTCCGCATTCTAGACTCAATTTTAGACCAGCGTCCAATGCTGCAAATTCTGCATAATTGTTGGTGCAATCTTGCAACTTGCAAGATTGAGCAAATACCAAGTTTCCATCTGGGTCTCTAATTTGCATCCAAATCCTGCCACCCCAAGGTTCCCCCAATAGGCACCATCGAAATTTAGTTTAAACCTTCCTCTTGCCGGTGGAATCCACTTTGTTAGTTTCCTCTTCTCTGAAGACACTTTGCTAATCGAGGAGACATTCTTTGGTAGCTTCAAACCATTCCATTTTTCATGATCTCCTCATCGAATGAGGTGAAGGTCCATTCTTTTCTCTACTAGATTTGAGAATTTAGAATTTCCACTATCCTTGTTTCAATTTGTTGCTACACCCATCCCACATCCTTCTCCACATTTTGAAAAATCCTCTAATTTTGTTCCTTCCAAATTTCTCAAATAAGCATGGACGGGCACACCTTCCATATCCTTCCAAGCAACTTTCTTTTTGAGGGAAGGCCAACTTTTGAACCATTCATATAAATCTTGTTGCCTGGGGCTTGACTAATTCAGTTGTTGACAAAGTTGATCCCAACATTTTGATGCAAAGGGGCAATTAAGGAGAAGATGATCTGCAGTCTCCTCAGCCTCTTTACACATGACATAGTGATTCGAACTAGCAAAACCAATTTTTTGTAGAAGGTCCCATGTCAAGATCTTTTTATGAAGAGCTATCCAATAGAAGGCTCCATCTTTAGGCAGAACTGCTTTGTTCCAACACAAGCATGCATGCCAACTTCCCTTTTGCCCAATCCTCTAAATTTGATACCCAAGTTTCACTATGTAGTCACCAGATCCAGCCCAGCACCATATGATCTTATCATCTTTTCTTGAAATGATGATCCTCCTACGCTCCAGCTCTTTTTTAAGAATCTCGAAAGTCCTCGAGTGTAAACCAAGGTTACTCAGATGATCCTAGTTCCACTTGGGTGCACCAAAGGCCCTGAAGTCCCTTAAAAAGTCCTTCAACTTATGATCCCTCCATTCACTAGCTAGCTACTCCTCCATGCCCTGCGTCAGACAATCGATCAAGGGTTTGTAACCATTCCACGAGTCCCTCCAAAAAAGTGTCGATGCACCATCATTTACTTTCCAAGTGAGGTGGTATGTGATAACTTGTCGACATTCACACTTGAAGTTCCAAATGTGGGAACCTCTGGGGGTGTTTACAACTATTAGGATCCTATTAGGATCATCATTGTCTAGATATTTAATTATTGTGGATAAGAAGAATTGAAATGGATGATTTAGTTAAATAATTAAAATTATTTAATTACTGTGGATTAGAAGAAATGAAGGATTTAATCAAATAATTAGAAATTATTTAATTAATGTTGGAAGGGGGATTAAATTGATGAAAATGATAGATTTAATTAAATAATTGGGAATTATTTAATTAATGTTGAATTAGAAGAATTAATGAGGAGATGATGTGGTTAGAGATATGGAATGCGTTAGTCATTTTTAGGTGTCTATATTTTGCCCCTCTTTGAGATGGTGTTGTGAAGTAAGAACATTTCAAAGAAGTTTAAAACATAGTGTTTGATTTGGATGGAAGAAGATTTTAATTTAGAAGAATATGATTGGAAGAAAATGATTGGATTAGAGATGGTGATGTCCCAATCACTCAAAGCGAGATTGAAAAGGAAAGATAATGGTAAGTTAATGAATAAGATGAATGATGATGATGCCCCCTTGAGAGGACAGATGGGTTCAAAGAACACGGGTGTGCTCTTAGAATGAAATGAGAGGAAATTATTAGTAGGTAGAGATATTTAGATGAAGATGAAAAGTTAGATGAAAGATAGAATAATATTGGAAGAAGAATGGATGTAGTGATGTAGGATGATAGAAGAAACTACATAGGATGTAGAAGAATAGAATTATTGATCAAACTGTGAGAGATATAGATAGTTATTGGGATGAATGGGTGAGATGGATGGGATGATTTTCTTAGTTTATGATTGAAAAATATAAAGAGAAATCCTTATTTTGATATAGAACTAGATGTTATGTACCAAGGTATATAAGACCAAGGTGACGATGTATCAAATACATAGGACAGACACACAAAAAGATAAAGATCACAAGAAACCCTATACCGGATAGCACCATGATATTGTTGTGGTAGGTAGGTTACAAGGACCAATGCAAATGCAAGACAAAAGATGCAATATAAAATATGCAAGAGAAAAGATAATGTTGATAAACAATAAAAATGATAAGACAGATGCAAGATAAAAAATGATAATACAAATACAAGATATATTGATAACACACACAAGCAAGCAAGCAAGCATGCAGAAATAATTTACATACAAACAAGATTATTGCCCCTGTTAAGCTGAAAATTGAGGATTGATTGATTGATTGGATAATGATAGTGTTGTCATGGCGGGGAATGATATATCCCTAGAACAACACAAGGATTAGGGAATGATATATCTTGTTAATGTTTGATGACGTTGAATGATTGATAGGTTTAATAGCAAGGTTAGAAACAAAACCAACGTATGCTTTTGGATGATTGGCTAGATGAGTCGACTGGATTGGTATGGATGAAGGATGACTTGCATTTGGATTTATTGCTTGGGTTTTTAGAATGTTTTAATTTTTTTTTGGATTTTTTTGGAATGTTTTGATTTTTTGGAATTTTGTAATGTTTGGATTTTTGGAATGTTTTGATTTTTTTAGATTTTTGGAATGTTTTGATTTTTTTGGATTTTTGAATGTTTTGGGTTTTTTGGATTTTTGAATATTTTGATTTATTTGGATTTTTGAACGTTTTGATTTTTTTGGGTGACATTGGATTGCAGTTGGATAGCCTTAGTGCTAGATACCAATGATAAGGGAACAACATGGATAGGTAGAAGGATGAGTGAAAGTGGATGGGAGGGATATGAATTTTAAAATGGATAGATAGGTAGTAGGATGAGCGATAGTGGATAGGAGGGATAGGAAGTGTAAAAGGGATGAATAGGTAGAAGAATGGTCAATAGTGGATAGGGGGGTAGGAAGTGTAAAAGAGATGGATAGGTAGAAGGATGGGTGATAGTGGATAATGGATGGAAAATGCATAAAGGATATATGGATAGAAGGATTTAGGATGTGATCTCCAAGGACTATGGAGCATAGGAATAACATGTCCCATTATAGGTATTAGACGCAAGATGTGGCATAACAATGCTTGCAATGATAGGATGATAGGATGGGTCAGGAGGATTAGATACATCAAGAGTTGTCCAAATCATTATTCAACATTTTTCCCCTATCTTTATCAAGATCAAAAGGAGGAAAGGAAGATGGATTGGATTAATGGGATAATTATGCAGATATAATGGATAAGGAAGATAGGATGGGAAATGATAGGATGAGATGAGACAACATGCCCCCAAGTGTAAGGTGCATATATAAGTGATCTACACATGCTGCATGTTTTCTAGGTTTTCATCATGGTACTTATCTAAGGTGCATGTTTGCCAAGTTTTCAACATTAGATGAATGATTTCTCCTAACATTTTTTTCCTTGTGTTTTTTTTGTTTTTGTAATTTTTTCTGACTATTTAGATGGGATGGGTGGATGGGGGAGAGAGAGATTGATATGGAGGATGGGGAATCAACCATCTGTTTCCATAACAAGGTAGTAGTGTCCCATTTTGGATATTTATCACACATGGACCATGTCAAGTAGCATTATGCACATAGATGTTGGTAGATGTGGGAATATGGAAATGGAATGGATGGTGGATTATGATGTGGATGATGGATGGATAAATGGGTGATGGAGAAAAAGAATGAACCATAGGGGTATGATGGGGGAAATATGATGGATAAGGGATATAAGATGGGGGATGGAGGTATGTGGAAATTGCATGGAGTCGTGAGAAACTAGGACCAATGGTTGCACACATCTTGATAGATTTGGAAGCCTTTGACTTTGATGTGGAGTGGGAAGTAATAGGAATCAGAATAGGGGATGTAGGAATAACTGATTTAGGGATTTAGGAACCCAAATGGACTTAGGATTTTATAGGATATTTTCATGGGGAACAGGATTTGTGGGATTGGGAGATGGATTGAGATGTGGGTGCTTCCTTTGGATTAATTGATTTTTGCTTGGGGACCCACACCATTTTCACTTTTTCTTTTAAGAGTGTGGGAATTGGTAGCTTTTGAGATGGGTTTTTCTTTGATTGTGTGTAGTGGTACCCTACGACATCATAACTTTTAGGCTCTTTGTGGAGTTTTTACTGTATGTGTGGGGGCATCCAAATTTTTATTTTTGAATCCCATTGGGTTGGAGATAGCTTGATGTGTAGTCAATGTGTGCATTCATTGGCCATGATTAGGGCATTTAGGGGATGTAAGGGAATTATATGTGTAGATGGAGGGATGAGTGCACTAATCAATGAAAGGATTAGGGGAGTTAAGGATGGGAATGTTAGGAGTTGGAAGGATTGGAGGAAGAGTGGATGGAGGGAGATGTATGGTCACATGCTTTTACAAATGGTATGAAGATGGAGGAGGGATGGTGGCATATGATTTAGAGCTACGATGAGGTGCATCGGGTTTGGAGGAAGTGGATTTAGGAGTGGAGGTGGTACCAACATCTTTGGATTGTTTTCTTGGGATGTAAAACCAAGGCCATGTGCTCGTGGATGGATTGTGACATAGATGGGATTCAAGATGCCTTTTTCATGAAGGCCTAAACCTTTTCCTTGATATTTCATGTTTTGGAACATACGATATGCGATGGGATGTTTGTTGTTTTGGAATCAAGACGTGAGTCCAATATTAGATGGAGTCGGTGGGGTGGTGGATAAAATTTGTTCCTATCTTATGAGAGAATCACCACGGATAAAGGCATTAGGTCCAAGGGGATATGATAATGGATTTGGAATGGGGTCGATAGGAGATGCTAAAGGATCAATAGAGGATGCTGGGGGATCAACATGAGATAACGAAGGATTAGGAAAATGATGAATTTGGATGCTTGGATCTTGACTAACATTATGCTCATTAGGATGGGGGTGATATGATCTAGATTATTTATTTGATTGTCAATGTTTTCTTAGGGACCAAGTGTCTCATCTTGGGAAGTGGATATTGTGGATTGTTGGATAGGATTAGTGGGATGGTGGATAGAAGAAATGTTGATATGTTGCTCATGGATGGTTGTGGAATTATGTATAGGTGCAGTGATAAGCTCTTGATCAAGGAATGCGTAAAGTTGGCTAGGAGGATCATCATAGTTTTCTTGATAATAGATAGGATCTTGATCATATATGGTAGCTTGATCATAAATAGGACCTTGATCTTGGATAATATGATCTTGAGGAGTTTGAATTGTTTGATCTTGACTTGATAAGGATCAATATGGATCATGCTTTGGATTTGACCCTTGACATAGTTCATGAGTTGTGATAGGGATGGAAGTGGATTGGATGGACATGATAGGCTTTAGATGTTTGGCAATATGATTGTAGGAGGGATTTTGAGGTGCATTTATGGTAAGAGGCTCTTCAGTTGTGTGATGGTTTTGGAGTCCTTGCTAATAGACATTGGATCACATCCTTCATAAGTTTATAGGTTGATGGGCAATATAATGGAAGGATGATAAGGGCAAGTGTTGTAGGTTTATGATTAGGATTTGATGGATGGATAATAGGAGTGGGTATGGTGAGATTAGGAGTGGATATGGATGGATGGATAAGAGGAGTGGATATGGTAGGATTATGAGTAGGATCAGGTGGATGGATAATAGGAGTGGATATGGTGGGATTAGGAGTATCTATGGTTGATTTAGTAGGAGGATTTGGGGGTGGATTATATGGTAGATTGGGTGAAGGATTATATTGTGTGGGTGGTAGAGGATAGGATGGATTAGAAGGTATATGGACTAATGGATTAGGATTAAAAGGAGTGGAAGGATCTCATGGTGGAGGGATTAAAGGGGTTAATGGACTTGGACTAGGATTAGGAGGAGTGGAAGGATCCCATGGTGGAGGGATTAAAGGGGTTAATGGATTTGGATAAGAGGATCAAGGAGAGGGAGGAATTGTAGATGAAAATGGTTGTTGGGAAATGGATGGAGGTGAATATGTAGATAGGGGTGAATTGGATTTCCCTTGTCAATGGTCGCAAAATTAGGTATATGGGCATAACTTGTGCTAGTCAATGGTTGGTCATAAAAGGATTTCATGTTTACATATAGATTCATGATTTGGTATCTTGGATTTTGGATGGACATGTAAAATGATGATGTTGATGTGATAGGATTAGGAGAATCTCTAACGATGAGATGTGCTAAGGGCATATGACCTTGAATATCTTTGAATTTTGCCTTGGTTATCAGATCCAATCTCTCATAGTCATGTCTAAGTTTTTGTATTTGTGCCTCAAGAGTACTAGCTAGAGATGTGTATGGGTTAGGTTAGTATGATAGTGAAGTGGGTTGGATTGAAGATATGGTTTGGGGATGGGATCCATATAGGAATTTAAGTTCTTATATTTCCACATTATCTTGGTGTGATAAGGATATTGGTTGGATTGGAGATGGAGTGGGGTTTGACATAGGCTTTTTGATTATCAAAACCATTTTGATGAGGAGTCTTGATGATGTGACTAAAGTTTGATTCATGGAAGTGTAGGTTTATAAGACAAAGGTGTATAGATAGCTTTTGCCTAATTTGAGAGCTAATGATGAATGAATGTGTAGAGTGGCACTTGTGATGTTTCTGGGGCGCAACTGATACTTAGAATGGTGCTAGTGATGTGTATAGGTACAAATGATACTTAGAATGGTGCTTATGATGTACTTGGGTGCAAATGATGCTCAAAATGGTGCTTCTGATGTACCTAGGTACAAATGATGCTTAAAATGGGTCTTCTGATGTACCTGGGCACAAATGATTGCTAGATTGGTACTTGTGACTAGCAGAGGGTAGAATGACACCTTCGATTGGTTGAGTGCAGAATGACACTTGTGATTGATAGATTGACGCTATTGATGAGTAGATTGGTGCTATTGATTAGAAAATTGGTGCTATTTATGTGTAGAATGGTGCAAATGATTGACAAATTGACACTTGTGTTGTTAAAAATAACACTATTGATGTTTTGTGATGATTTTGATAGTTTCTTGGATGGTTGGAGATGGAGTTGGGATAAAATGGATTAGATTAGAGATGATTAGGAATGGAATGGATTAGTTTAGGGATGATGAGAAGTGAAATTGACTAGATTAGGAATGATTTGGGAATGATTAGAATGATTTAGGGATGGTGTGAATTGGTTTAGGGATGGATAGAAGTGGTTTAGGATTGATTAGAGATAAAATTGAATGGTTTAAAGACAATTTGGGGAATGATTAGAATGCATTAGGGATTGTTTGAAAGTGGTTTAGGGATGATTGTAAGTGGTTTAGGGATGACTAGGGAATGATTAGAATGATTTAGGGATAGTTTAGTGTTGGCATTTGAGATGAAATGGGTTGATTTGAAAGTTATTAGGGATGAAGTTGATTTTTTTTGGAGGTGATTAGGGATGGTTCTAATGGAATGTGATTAGACTAGGAAGAAATTGGGATGAGATAGGATTGAATAGGGATGACTAGAGATGAAATTAAATAGATTAGGGATGAATTTGGTTGGATTAGGAATGATTTTGGTTGGATTAGGGATGTTTTTGGTTGGATTAGGGATGATTTGGGATGAGGTGCATCAAGTTGAAAGGATTAGGATAAGGGTGGTAATGGAATAATTGTAAACTCAAGACCTAATCAGAAGCACCAAACCTTTGATCAAAAGTGCCAAACCTCTGATCAAAAGTTCTAAACTACTAGTTAGAAGTGCTAGGATAACTTAGAAGCACCAAAGTAATGATTAGATGTGCAATTCTAGTAGAAAGAGTGTAAATGGTTTGTAGAAAACTTTTTTTTGACAAGAGATACAACAAAGACACAATGGCTGATGATTTTTCACGGTGTATAATGATGCGAAAGGCTGCTAACCCTTGTGGATGACAAGTGGTTTTATAGGTATATCACATGAAAGATACGCCAAACACTTTAGAACATTCCTAGATTTATTCAAATAAGGTATGTTTTTGGGCCCACACTCAATACCTCTCAGTATTATTAACTACTAAGAATACCTTTAAGAGTTGATAGATAGGGATCCATTGGGACACAACCTCACCTTTGCCCTTTCCTTAGAGGTTTTTACACCATACCCAAAGAAAATGTCTATCTCATCTCCACGAGGCACATGGTAAGTAACTTCAGGTTATATTTCGTCACCCTGCACCACACTAGAAAATGACCAATGGTCTTAAACTAGGATTTACAATCATCTAGGGAGTCCTCGATATACACTAGGTATGTGTGAGGCACAAGTCTATGAACAAAAGGCCCACCTTTAAAGGGTGGGATTAGGAGGGTCTCTCCTTCTCTCTTCACCACACAAGTCTCCAAACACCAAACATTAGATGAAAGATATTAATTCCAAATACATAGAATAAAAAGTGTAGTAACAGAGGTCATAAGCACATTAAAATAGATTAGAAGCATAATAAAATGAATTAGATGTGATACATAATAGATTAGATGCATAGTTTTAGAAATTAGATGTACCAAGTTATTAATCAAAAGCAAGCTTATACCTGTCAGATGCACCAAATGATAGGCCAAAAGCATAATTTTGTCAGTCAAAAGCGCAACTCTGTCAATCAAAAGGATAGTTCTATCTGTCAAAAGCATAATTATGTCAATCAAAAACACAATTTTGTTAGTCAAAAGCACAATTCTGTCAATCAAAAGTGTAATTCTATCAATCAAAAGCACAATTCTGAACCTAGTAATCCCAAATATGAAAATCTCAATAAAATTTGTTAGTTTTAAGAAAAATATAGGGTATTATATATCGAAATTCATCTATGAACTACTCTAGACATAATGGTGAGGTCAGTTTTTTTTAGGAGGCCTCTTGTGAAAGGTCACCCCTGGATCTTGTCTAAAATGAGGCTAAATCTGTAAGATAAGCTACAAAAACTTGCAAAACAAGGTTAAACTCAGGGACGTGGGTCCCACTGGCATGCCAAAATGTGTATGGAGAAAATTGGAATGTAAATAAGAAGTATAAAAAACTATTCCAACTCTACATAACCTTCAAAGAATTATCACAAGATAGTAACAATGAAATCAATGCAAAACAACAAAGACATTACCGCAAGTGATTTGTATTCTTTGGTGTAATATGTGGATTGCTCTATTACTTTGCATAACCTTAATTGAAAAAAACATGAATGGATGTGTGCTCAATGATAGTGGGTATGAATGCTGAAAGCTTAATAATGAATGCTCAAAGCTTATTGACCACGGAGGATATGAATGCTCAATTCTCAAAAATTGTGGAGGGTTTGTGACTTGGGAGATGGACGTATTTATATCTTTAAAAATACATTGATCAATGATGGAGAAAAGTATAATGAATCAATGGATGAGGTAAATCAAGAGGACATGTTCAGAATTGTGCATGTGACATGTGTCCATGTAAAAAAGCTTGCTTGATGATTTAACTACTTTCATGGATAATTGAATTGATTTGATTTTCATAAATAAAATGCTTTTCCTATTCATTGAATTGATTGATAATAATTAATATTTTAAAGCCAAGTTAACTCAAATTATGATTTTCTTTTTAACATGCAAATGAATTTGATAGAAAAAGAATTAAATAAATAAATAATTTAATTCATATGCATGGGTGATTTATGGGAAGAAAAGATATAATTAGAATTAAATGAATAAATTTATTTAATTCATGTGCATGATAGAAGAAAGTAGAAGATAAATAAAATATTTGATTTTTTTCATTTGTGAGAGGAAAATGGAAAAATCAACTAAATAAATTATTTTAATTTATTTAATTGTGGAGGAAATGTTAGCTAATTAAATAATTAAAAATAAAATAATAATTTTGGATAGGAGGAATTGAAATGGATGATTTAATTAAATAATTAAAATTATTCAATTACTATGGATTAGAAGAATAAAGTTGATGAAATGAAAGATTTAATCAAATAATTAGAAATTTTTAATTAATGTTGGAAGGGGATTAAATTGATGAAAATGATAGATTTAATTAAATAGTTAGGAATTATTTAAGTAATGTTGAATTAGAAGAATTAATGAGGAGAAGATGTGATTAGTGATATGGAATGCATTAGTCATTTTTAGGTGTCTAAACTATGTTTGTCAAATTGTCAAAGAAGTTTATTGCACACTTCTCTAACAATGTTGAACATGAGCTAACAATGCTAGATCTCTCTAATGCAAACCAATGTAATGGAGAAAATTTTGCCTCATTCTTACAAAGATGGAGGAATCTTGCATGTCATTTTCCTTTTTCGATCCCTAAGAAACAAATTGTCAATATTTTTGTCACCAATCTTAACCACAAAATGACATTCCATCTACAAGTACATTGTGTCTCCACATTCAATAAAATCATTGAAAAGGGTGTTAATATTGAAAAAATCCTTGTAGCCAAATGTTTGATCAAAGTATATAGTAAAGACAAAGACAACAATAACTCAAATGACAAACTACAATTTTGGACCAAAAATTAAAAAAAAACATAGTCAATGATGGTGCCATCGATAATAAACATGTTCAATACACCACATCATCACAAGAACGATCTAATTGTTGCAAGTATGTGCCTAATTGGAGTTGTCATTGATGTCAACATATCTGTGTTGTCATTGGTGTCAACCGTGCTCTTACTTTGTTGAGGATATTGAGAAAATTAGCCCCTCTAGTGATAACAATGTGTTGCAGTAGAAACAATGCATTACATGCAGAAGAACAGTCCAGAAGAATGCTCCGCATTTCCTGTAGAATAAATATCTTCACCTACAGATTAGAAGTTATTTAGAAGCTTGTCTGAGGATGTTATATTTTGAGTTTGAGCCTCCCATATGAAGAATTGAGTGAGTTATGTTCACCAGAGTGAAAATAGTTTTCCTTCTGTGTGTTTGGTGGTGATAGGGAGAAAATGTTTTGCTCCGCATTCCTCTGCATTCCTCGGCATTGAAGTATTTTGGTATGCAGTTCTAGGAGTAAGTCTGTGATGATGTTAAATGCCTTCAAGTGTAATGGTTCATGAATCGGTGGTCCGCATGCTATCTTTTACTCATGAAAGTGGCTGACAGTGTTGTTCTTCTGTTCTGGTTTGAAAAATCTTATTGATTAAGTTGTTAGAGATCGTGTGGTTGTTCCTAGTGATTACAATGTACTTGTGGATGTCTCCTGATCATGCTCCTACATTTAGATTGGTCCATAAGGTGAAATTCAGATGGTGTATGATGCGTGTTCTTGAGAATACTTGTGGTAACATCAGTCTTGGCCGACCTGGTTGAATTCATCATCTATGGAGATGCATCAAAGATTGTGATAGCATGTTGTAGCATCAAAGATTGTGTTTGAGTCCCAGCTAAGACATGGTGTGATCCACATACATTCTTACATCTTTTCCTTAGCTAAATTTGTATTAGGTCCAGACCTATTTTATGTATGTTTGTAATGCCGACCTTGGAGATTGTTCCAACAGTTAATGATTGTAATACTGACCTTGATGATCATTCCAAGGTTGATGTAGTGTATAAATACTTGTAATTGAGTGTGAAAACATATCCAAGAGTGAAGATGCGAAGATAAAGTAAAGTAAGGTAGCAGAGATAGAGTAGAGGTGTTTTTGTGCTTTAATGGAACTGAACCTTGGCATGGAGTAGATGCTATTATCTCAGTTCAACCTTTTGGCAGTGAGCCATCCATAGGTAGCGAGCCTTTCTTTGTAGTGAGTAATTTGGGTAGTGAGCCCTGTAGACAGTGAGCCTCTATTTTTCAGTATTGATATAACAATTGGTATTAGAGACAAGTTCCTTTGAAGAAAGCCTAACAGCTTGAGGAAGATCCATGATGTCTTATAAGAAGGAAGCTCCACATTTTGATGAGACAAATTATGCTCTTTGGAAGGTATGAATGAAAAGGAATCTTCTTTGTCTTGGTTATAAAGTATGGAAAGCTGCAGAAGCAAAATATACCATACCTCCAAATGGTTTGATGACTGAAGATGAAATCAAAGAATATGAGGTGGATATCAAAGCAAAGGATGCTCTACTAAGTTCCTTAAGTGACTCAGTGTTGACAAAATTTGTGGACTGTGAAACTGCAAATGAGGTATGGGTGAAGCTGAAAAATCTATATGAAGGAGATGATTATGTAAAAGAAGCCAAGCTACAAAGTCTAAAAGTGAAATATGAGGGTTGAAGATGAAAACATAACAACCTTTATGCAAAGAGTTGATGAACTTGTCACTGGAATAAAGGGTATGGGAGAAACGCTTGGTGATAAGGAAGTTGTGATGAAAATTCTTAGATCACTACCAAAGTCATATAGTCACATGGTAGCTGCAATTGAAGAATTCATGACTATAAAAACTATTGACAAAGATCAATTAATTGAAAAGCTTACAGCCTTTGTGATGAGAGAATTTGGTGATGCCCTGTCTAAAGTTGAATCAACTTTTAAAGCCAGTACTTTGGCAGAGATCACTAGAGATGAGAAATACAAGGTGGATGATGACTTTGATGAAATTGGAGCCAACTTTGCTGACATGCTTCAAAGAGGTTTTGGTAAGTTCAAAGGTAAATTACCTTTCAAATGTTTCTCTTGTGGTAAAGTAGGTCATTATGCTTCCAGATGTCCTAAAATAATTGAAAGAAATAGGAAGAAACATGAGAGCATGGCTAGAGTCCCAAAGAAATGCTACTATGTCATAGATTTTGATGATGAAGGGGTGACTAATGATGAATATGATGATGCTAATACTAGTGCAAATGAATGCCTATTTATTGCTATTAAAGAAGATCTTGTGTCTACTAATTCTTCTAGCTGTGTAAAGGATGAAAAACTAGTAGAAGAAAGTGCTTTGGCTATTTAGGTTGAGAAAGATAAGGATGAATGGATTATTGATAGTGGATGCTCACATCACATGACCAGTGACAAAAGTAAGTTTGTAAGTTTGGAAAAGTATAATGGAGGACTGGTTAGGTTTGGAGATAATGTAGCTGGTAAGATTTGTGGAAAAGCATCTATTTCATTTGATGGAAAACATAATATTGACAATGTTTTGTATGTGAAGGGTTTGAAGCATAATCTTTTGAGTGTTGGTCAGATGTGTGACAAAGGATATGATCTGAGATTCAAAGACAAAAAGAAGCATCTATCAATTGAGAGGAACTAATGATTATTGTTTACTAGCTCAGGCAGATGAAAGTTGGCTATGACATAAAAGGATGTGTCATATAAACTTTGATAGTTTGGTAAAGATAAGTTCAAGTCAGGCTGTGAGATATTTACCAAAATGTGTGAAACCATCCAACTCAATTTGTAAGGAATGTCAGCTGGGAAAGTAGACAAGGACAAGTTTCAAGAGTAAAGAACAATTTTCTACCAGTTTGCTAGATCTAGTGCATACAAATCTCTATGGTCCTACAAGGGTGAGAAGTCTACAAGGTGATAGGTACTTCGTGTTGCTTATTGATGATTATTCTAGAATGACTTGGGTTACTTTTCTAAGAGATAAATCAGAAGCCCTAAAGAAGTTCAAATCTTTCAAGGCAATGGTTGATAATGAAAGAGCTTTGAAGATCAAATGCTTGAGGTCTGATAGAAGAGGTGAGTTCACATCAAATGAATTCAACATTTTCTATGAAGTGCATGGGATAAAGAGACAATTGTCTACACCTAGGACTCCTCAGTAGAATGGAGTTGTGGAAAGGAAGAACAGGACAGTTTAGGAGGCTGCTAGGACAATGATGAAGGAAGAAGGTCTACCGGAAGTCTTTTGGAAAGAAGTTATTCACACTATTGTCTACATTCAAAACAAAGTTCAAGTGAAAGGTAATGGTACTAAAACTCCCTATGAATTGTGGTATGGAAGAATTCCCACATTAAAATATTTCAAAGTCTTTGGAAGCAAATGTTATATTAGGAGAGATGAAGATCTAGGAAAGTTTGATGCAAGATGTGATGAAGGAATCTTTCTTGGATACTCTACCAAGAGTAAGGCTCACCGATGCTACAACAAAAGGCTCAAAAGGATTGTTGAGAGTGCAAATGTGAAGGTAGATGAAGGCAATGAAAGAATATCAGACCCAAGTTGTTATGAACTAGATGAACCTATGACTATAGTAATTGAAGAGAAAGATAAGCAAGCAGACAGTCAGGATGAAGAAGAGGCTCCAAAAAGTGTTGTCAAGACTCCCAGGTATGTAAGGATCAATCATTTTGAAGATCAGATTATAGGTGACAAGAGCAAAAGTGTGCTAACAAGAAGAAGAGCTACAGAGGAATAAGTCAATTACTGTTTGCTTTCAAAGATTGAACCAAAAACTGTGAATGAAGCATGCAATGATGAAAATTGGGTAAAGGCAATGGAGGAAGAACTATTGCAGATAGAGAAGAATGAAACTTGGGAATTAGTTCCTAGACCTGCTGACAAAAATGTTATTGGAACTAAATGGGTCTTCAGGAACAAGCTAAATGAAAATGGAGAAGTTGTAAGGAATAAAGAAAGACTTGTATGTAAAGGATATTCTCAAATTGAAGGGATAGATTTTGAAGAAACCTTTGCCCCAGTAGCTTGGATTGAAGCAATTAGAATGTTTCTGGCATTTACAGTTCATAAAGATTTTAAGGTATATTAGATGGATGTGAAATCTGCCAACCTGAATGGTGAATTAGAAGAGGAAGTATGCATTGAGCAACCGGGGGGATTCCAATTGTCAAATCAAGGTGATATGGTATGCAGGTTGAAGAAAGCATTGTATGGACTCAAACAAGCTCCTAGAGCCTGGTATGCAAGGTTAAACAAGTATTTTATGCAATTGGGATTTAGTAAAGGTACTACAGATAACAATCTCTACTTCAAAATCAATGATGGTCAGATCTTGATTGTTGAGGTCTTTGTTGATGACATTATCTTTGGAGGAAATGAAGGTATGTGCATAAGGTTTGCAAGTGAGATGAAAAGTGAATTTGAAATGTCCATGATTAGTGAAATGAATTTCTTTTTGGGTCTACAAATTAATCAATCAGATAAAGGAATCTTCATATCTCAGTCTAAGTATGTGAAAGAGTTGTTGATGAAGTTTGGGATGGAAGACTCTAAACCGGTATGTACTCCCATGGTGACTGGTTGCAAGTTGAGCAAAGCTAATGAATCACCTAAGGCTGATCAGAAAAAATACAAATCCATGATTGGAGGATTGTTTTATCTAACTCAAACCAGACTTGATATTATGCATCTAGTTTGTCTTGTTGCAAGGTTTCAAGCTGATCCAAGAGAATCACATGTGATGGCAGTTAAGAGAATCCTAAGGTATTTGAAAGGTACTCTGGATTATGGCTTATGGTATCCAAAGGACAATGATTTCACTCTTAGTGCTTATACAGATGTACATTGGGCCGGAGATGTTGATGACATAAAGAGTACAAGTGGAGGTGCCTTCTTCTTGGGTAATGGATTGGTCTCATGGCTGATCAAGAAACAAGATTCAATATATTTGTCAATTGTAGAAGCAGAGTATATTGAAGTAGCATGTTGTTGCACTCAAGTATTATGGATGAAGCAGAATTTGAAGGATATAAGAGTTGTGTATGAAGATCCAATTGCAATATTTTGTGACAATACAAGTGCCATAAACATTTCAAAGAATCCAGTGATGCACTCAATAACAAAGCACATATTAATAAGGTATCACTTTTTGAGAGAGAAGGTGACAAAGAATGAAGTAAAGTTGGAATATGTGTCAATAAAGGATCATATTGTAAACATTTTCACTAAGCCTCTGCCTAAAGATACCTTTGAGTATCTCAGAGAGAAGTTAGGGGTAATTACCCCTCCTATCCTGAACTAAGATGCATAGGAATGCATCAATCTAGTGGAGCTCAAAGTGTAATTCCTTGATCTGGATTGATGTTCTGAAGGCTACCTCTCAGGAGGAGTAGATAAATGTTTCTGGTAAAGTAAATAGATCAGAGCAGCAGCATGTAAGTATGTGCCCTTTGCCATTGATGTCAAAGGGGGAGAGAAATCACGTGAAAAACTTAGGAGGAGAATTTTGAGAATGCAGTGCAGATGGTAAAGAGAAAGGGGGAGAATCTTGTCTTGGTGGTCTTTTTAGTTTTTCACATCATATGTTGCCATCAATGACAAAGGGGGAGATTGTTGCAATTATGTGCCTAATCGGTGTTGTCATTGATGTCAACATATCTATGTTATCATTGGTGTCAACCGTGCTCTTAATTTGTTGAGGATATTGAGAAAATTAGTGATGCAGAGTGCATAGTGAAAGCACTTCAAAACAGGGGGTGAATACCCATCTAACCCACAGTACAGGGAGGTAAATGCTTAATCAACTTTAAATACCCTCCTCACAATGCCAAAACACACACATTCTTCATCTATCGACGAGACTACATACCATCGGTCAACCCAAAGACTTTTCTGCCGATATATTCTGATCACTCCGATGGCGGTTACATTCCCACTTACCTTAACTGTGGCTATTTCGATACTGGTTAGTCGTGACCTTATCGGCCAGACTTAGATCGTCGGTGAAACTTTTAACTTGTCCACTGATGTTGCAACTCTTCCCGATGACATATATCTTCGGTGTGACCTTCCTCGTCGGTGAGCACTTTGTATGTCTTCCTGATACATCGATATACCAACTTGTATATGCTTTGCGTGACTTGCTATTACCAGTGGGCTAAAGTATCCTTACCTGTTACAACCGGTCACCTTTTGTATCCGACAAAGGATACATTCTCAACATACAATCTATTCCATAGTTATGGTTGGTCACCTTTTGTAACCGACGAAAGATACATTCACAATATACAATCTTAACATACATTTGCGGTATACATTCTCAAGATACATTCTTAATATGCTTTTGCGATATACATTCACAATGTACATTCGGTGAGCTGATACGAAACTTGCACCGATGACAACCTCTGTAACTTTGCAACCGAACAACTTACATAGAAATAACAAAATCTCAATAGAACAGAAAATGATCTACTCCTAAGGAAGTCATTCCACTGATTTTGAAGAAATATCAACCAGTGGAATGCTTCCGATCTACATCTCTGTAGTTAAACCAAACAAAACTTTTATTTCTTCTTCTTAAAAAATATACATACAAATCGATTCTCTGGCTCTCTTTCTGTCTATCAATGAACACAAACCGACTATATAGACTCTCATATCGGCAGTTACACAAGATGGAAGGTGAATTGCCCTATAACCACCTCTGCCATTCGGTTACATCTATTCAAATCAGTTACAAACTTTTATGACATGTATACAGACTTAGTTTTATACCGCTACTTGGCCAACTATGATTCAATATGGCACTAAGGCCTTACAAACATGAAAAGACAACTTTAGACAAAATAGAGTAGGAATCCTCCTGATCCTCAATGTCTCGGGGTGCTTCTGCACCATACAACCAACCAACAAAGATTTCCAAGTCCCTTGGAAATGTATTTGCAAAAACAAAACTACCTTTTCCTGCATCTCTATCTATTCAGCGTCATCTTTCACTCTATCTCTTCAGCTTCAGGCTTCAAATCTTCAGATCAATGGAATAGTGACCAACCAACCAACGATGGAAAACTACCATCAACATTTCAGAGTATCTTCAGGCTCCTTCTACTCCTAGCAATGGAGTATTCTCAGACCGATCAAAAATTCAACGACTACAACACAATGCTCAATCAGATGTCCATCCTACACACTGCTTCACAGACCCATTCCTCTCATCCAACAATAGATCCTAGAGATGCACTACCTCTCTCTCTCAGTGGCCTCACTCCACACCCTCTTCCAACCAAATCTCTATTGGTGAATGGTCTTGACAAACCTCAACATCGTCTACCCACATACTACAGGAATCCTATTCCTTCTCGCAACTAGATGGCACAAGCATTTGCAATAGTCTAGCAACTACTGTCAGCCTTCAAAATACTTTCTATGATCTCTATTTTCAAAATGGTCACCAACCAAACATTTTGTTTCAACTCTTCATCGGCCTTCTTAGTGACAGAAAGCAAATACACGACTACCTAGACTTTTCGCCAGCTCTGATACCAATTTGATGCAGAGTGCATAGTGGAAGCACTTCAAAACAGGGGGTGAATACCCATCTAACCCATAGTACAGGGAGGTAAATGCTTAATCAACTTTAAATACCCTCCTCACAATGCCGAAACACACACATTCTTCATCTATCGGCGAGACTACATACCATCGGCCAACCCAAAGACTTTTCTGCCGATACATTCTGATCACTCCGATGGCAGTTACGTTCCCACTTACCTTAACCATGATTATTTCGACATTGGTTAGTCGTGACCTTATCGACCAAACTTTGATCGTCAGTGAAACTTGTAACTGCTCTCCCGATATGTCGATGACTGCCTCTACAACTCTATAACTAGACCAAACAGAACTTTTATTTCTTCTTCTCAGAAAATATACATACAAATCAATTCTCTACCTCTCTTTCTGTCTGTCAACAAACATAGACTGACTATATAGACTCTCATATCGGTAGTTACACAAGATGGAAGGTGAATCACCCTATAACCAGCTCTGCCATTCGGTTACATCTGTTCAAATTGGTTACAAACTTGTATGACACGTATACAGACTTAGTTTTATACTGCTACTCAGCCAACTATGATTCAATATGGCGCTAAGGCCTTACAAACATGAAAAGACAACTTTGGACAAAATAGAGTAGGAATCCTCCTGATCCTCAATATCTCGAGGTGCTCCTACACTAATTAGCCCCTTCGATGATAATAATGTGTTGCAGTAGAAATAGTACATTACATGCAGAAGAACAATCCAGAAGAATGCTCCATATTTCCTGTAGAATAAATATCTTCACCTGTGGATTGGAAGTTATTTAGAAGCCTATATGAGGATGTTATATATTCTAAGTTTGAGCCTCCAATATAAAGAATTGAGTGAGTTATGTTCACCAGAGTGAAAACAATTTTTTTCTATGTTTGGTGGTGGCAGGGAGAAAGTGTTTTGCTCTGCATTCCTCTGCATTGAAGTATTTTGGTCTGCAGTTCTAGGAGTAAGTCTATGATGATGTTAAATACCTTCAATTGTAATGGTTCATGATTTGGTGGTCTACAAGCTATCTTTTACTCATGACAGTGTTGTTGTTGTACTCTAGTTTGAAGAATCTTATTAAGTTGTTACAGATCATGCAATTGTTCCTAGTGATTACAATGTGCTTGTGGATGTCTCCTGATCATGCTCCTGCATTCAGATTGGTTCGTAAGGTGAAATTCAGATCGTACATGATGCGTGTTCTTGAGAATACTTGTGTTAACATTAGTCTTGGTCAACCTGGTTGAATTCATCATCTACAAAGATGCATCAAGGATTATGATATCATGTTGTAGCATGAAAGATTGTGTTTGAGTCCCAGCTAAGGTGTGGCGTGATTCGCATACATTCTTACATCTTTTCCTTAGCTAAATTTGTATTAGGTCCAGACCTATTTTATGTATGTTTGTAATACCAACCTTGGAGATTGTTCCAACGGTTGATGATTGTAATGCTAACCTTGATGATCATTCCAAGGTTGATGTAGTGTATAAATACTTGTAATTGCGTCATGAAAACACATCCAAGAGCGAAGATACAAAGATAAAGTAAAGTAAGGTAACAGAGTAGAGAAAAAGTGTTTTTGTGCTTCAATGGAACTAAACCTTGGCATGGAGTAGATGTTATCTCAGTTCAACCTTTTGACAGTGAGCCTTCTTTTGGTAGTGAGCCATCCATAGGTAGTGAGCCTTTCTTTGCAGTGAGCAATTTGGGCAGTGAGCCCTGTAGGTAGTGAGCCTCTATTTTTCAGTATTGATATAACTTATATATTTCTATGGGCTAACACCCACTGTGGTTTTTCCCTTTTAGGATTTTCCACGTAAAAATCTAGTGTCTCCTATGTTGTTTATGCTTTTGTGTTGAGCTTCTCATTTGATGCTTTCATGGTTATATCTGAATATAGGTAATTGATAAGTTGATGATCATATTTGGTTAAAAGTTTTAGGACAACTGATTCACCCCCCCCTCTCAGTTGGCTGGTGTAGTTCAACACTAACATTTCCAATATGTACAACAACCCACTAATGTTTCAATTCTATATATACAAAATAAACCTCTCAATCAACTAAAAAACAAGTATACCTCCTTAGGGGAACCCATTGCGGTTGCATTTCAAAAACTTGTCAAAGAAAACATGGTCACTTTCCCATCCACAAGATCATTTGATGACACAAAACCCAAACCTAATTGGTATAAGAAAATGAATACTAGGAATACCATCATGTCAATGGCCACACAACTTGGAAATGTATGAAGCTAAAAAGTTATATCCAAGACTTAATTGATCAAGGAGAAATAACAATTGAAGGTGACTCATCCACCTTGCCTAATGATAATCTTGGAATATACCAAAATCCCCTTTCAAAGCATGCCCAATCCTAACCATCCATGTCAAACCAAGGTCAACCCTATAATAATTGTACTAATAACATTTGCTACAATAAAACACCCCTTACCTATAATATTGATGTGGGACATATTGACTTTCACTCCACGTGAGTTGCAACCATAAAGATCACATCAAAATCCTTTGTCTACACTATCCAAGGGCCTTCCTCATCTTCCTTCTCATAGGTCATCCAATACAATTTCTTAGAGCATCTTGGGAAGAATCCAACACAAATATCCATCCTGGAGCTCCTCAAAACATCGCCATTCCATAGACATATTGGACCATACCTTATAGGAATCCTAAGTCCCTAACAAAATCAAACTTGAGTAATTTCAAGCCCTCATGGGCCATCTATCATCCACCTATCAACTCATGTTTATTCAAATCGATATGCCTCTCATCACTCCCACACACAAACATCCCCTTCATATTGAAGTTTTCATATCCAAGTATAAAATAAAATGAGTCCTCTTGGAGAATAGGTTTGGCTTGAATCTATGAACATTAAGATTAGTAAAATACTTAGGGTACTTTGGAGATTACCTTGAGCCACACATAATTACAATAAAGGCTTATGATAATGTAGAAAGATAGTTAAAGGGAACTATATATTTGCCTCTACAACTTGGTCTTGTACTACAAAGAACTACATTTCATGTTGTTGTTCTTGACTTACCATATAACATCCTCCTAGTTCACCCATGGATCCATGACATGCAAACCATTCCATCCACATACCATCAAAGATTAAAATCCCCCACAATGATGTAGAGGTCACTATTCATGTCAATCCCCAACCATTTGAGTATTGTAAATCCATGGAAGCTTCTTATCACAAAACCCATTATTGCCCTAGCATTGACATAACTAATCATGATAAGGTCAAGGCCACATACTTATACATGTATCCTAACACCCTTGCTTCCACTTCATCTCCTTACCAAAATCCCAAATCCACCATGATTGAGATCATCAACACTAGATGTTGAGAATATGAGCTCCACAATGCCTTTCATATAGGCCAATTTCTTTTATCTCCCTGATCCTATGGTCATCCTCAATAATTATATCATCCATAGGCAACAAAATTGAAAGAATTTGGGCCCACCACCTTCATGTCTAGAAGCACATTGGCTGAAGAGTAGATTAAAGGTTCCATATAATCTTGATTGTGTAGAGATGAATCATATGATGAAGAATCCACACTTGGCTACTTGAAAGAAAATTACCCTATACCACTGCATATCTATGAAAACATGAAATACAAGGGTAATGGCCTTGGCCTCCATGAGTAAGGGATTATTGAGTTGATCTAGATATACTTCTATGTTAATCATTATGGACTAGGATACATGCCTCTTGGTCTGGAAACCAATGATCCACACGATACTTCCATGAACATAGAGGAAACTTCTCTTGATATTGAACACACTACAAAAAAGGTCATCATTACTTCTTTTGAAGACTTATACATATCTGACATTTTCCATGAAATGACATTACTGCAACACTATCTTAAAGAGGGGCAAAATGTAGACACCTAAATTTGATTACGTCCTAACACCACCTAATTCCTCCCACATTCCCATGTCTTATCATCACCTAATTATAAAACCAATCACCTTCCTAACATTAATTAAATCATTTATGATTAATTAATTAATTAATCAATCCATTATTCATCATTATTCAAACATTAATTAAATAAATTAAATATTTATTTAATTAGCTAATTATCCATTCATATACCGCTCTTGATTTTTTTCCATTTCTAACTCGTGCATCTAATTAATTAAAATAATTGGATAAATCCATTAATTAGTCACTAATATCTTATCATATCTTCTTCATGATTTATCCTCATCCTTATACTACTTTTTTCTAAAAAATCTTATTCTTATCCATCTTCAAATCTTATCCTTATCAATCAATCCATAATAAAAAAATCTATAAATTGAACCTCTCGCAAGCCATAATCATCATAATCAAAATTTTAAATATATGTTGCTGAGTTGAGTACTTTACATCCATACATTCTCAACCAAATCAATCTTGGAGCAAAACTACCATTTTTAGTGCAACAAGGAAGATTTGGGTGGGATATGTGTCATTTCATTCATTTTTGTTTATTTTTCTTACACTTTATTTGAGATTTCTAGTTATATTTGAAATTAGGATTTAGATCTTTTGATTTGAGTCTTGCATTCAAATTTCAAATTTACTTGCATACAAATACAATTACAAAATTGAAAGAAAAACAAGTCAAATAGAACATGTGGCACTAAAATTTAATGGTTCTAAGTCTAAGTAATGATGTATTGTTGGAATAGAGCTAGTGAACCCTAACAAAAGGTCACACTTGGCTACATACAAGCTATAATTTACATGCATAGATAACATGGTTGAGTATGAGGCATTGATTCATGGGAGCTTCTCCTTTCAATATAGAAGGGAACTACAAATCTTTAGGGATTTGGTTATTCTAAGTTGATTATTAAAAAAATATGAAGACAATATAAATGTGAGATTAATAGTTATCTCACTATGTAGCTGCATATGGAATCTAATAGAGGACTTTGATGATTTCCATATTAAGGCCATCCCATGAAAAAAATGGTACACCGAATGGACTAGTTATCACAACAAGCACAATGAAGAAAATCACCCATTCAAATTTGTAGAACTTCTTCATAGATCTTTGTTCCACATCCTTGGTCCTTGATAAAGTCAAATATTTTCTTGTTTTTAATTATGACAAGCACAATCTAGATTTTATCAATAGCTTAGATGTGTTTGAATCCCAAATTATTGATGAGGATGATAGGGATAACATGGAATTTTTTGGAGTGTTAAATCTAAAACCAATACTATTCCAAAAGAGATGGGCACATTGGAGAGGCTATTTGGCATTAAATGAAGAATTGGTTGATGCATACAATCTAGGGAATATTGATGAATATGAAGAGGTCTTGGCGAGAAAGGATTTTATAATGAAAGACAAAATGAATGATAAAGGTACCCACAAAGTATTTAGATGTCATAGCCTAGGGTTATGATGATTTAAAAATAGATGACACTTTGATCATCACTCATAGTACTCCATTAATGATAGAGTTTAAGAATTTTTTATAGAGACAAATCCTAGTGAATCAATTACTAGAACTACTTATTCTCAAATAAGTTCAAAATTTATTATCAGCCCCATATTATTTTCCTAGTAAGACACTCTACATAAGTTGCCAATTTGGTTAGAATTTTGAGATATGTTTATGTATAGACTTTCAAAATTTGAATAGGGTATCTGAGAAGGATAATTACCCATTGCCCTCACTAGATGATGTATTATATATCATCAATGGGTATTAGATGATTTCTTTTCTTGATGGGTATTCAAACTACATCCAAGTGTGGTGCAGGAGCACCTAAGACAAGGTGGCCACCATGAGGCCAAAATGGTGTTAAGTTGAGGTTTTGAGTTTTTACAGTGAATAAGGTCTTATGAGACCATATTTGATGTAATAAGGTCCAATGGACCACTTCCTAAGTGTTTGTAATAAGTTTGGATCCATTTTGTAGGCATTTGTCCAGAATGCCATGTTTTTGTCAATGTTGTCATATTGTTGTCACATGGTGAAAATGTAACTAAGGATGGATCCAATGAATGTAATAGGGTTGTTTGAGTCTCCTTAGGTGTGTCTAGGGTGTTTGTGGCCCTTTGAAGGTAGTTGGGCTCTTGTAGCCTTCAATATTGTAAAAATGTGCAAAGTTGTTTGGCAACTTTTATAAATTGTAAAGCAAACAAAGGGCAAAAATATAAAAAACCAACGGTCACCCTCTTGAAAGGTAGTTGGGGATAGTTGGAACTATAATGACATGTTTAAAATGCCTCCCAAGGGTCGAGGCAAGGGAGTAGTTGGAGTTGATGATCAAGAAATACAAACTAGCACTGTGATTTCCAGAATTTTCTGCATTTTTTCTGCTATAACATCCATAACTTTTGCATACGGATGAATTAGAAGGTGAGGATGGACTTTTTGGAAATATCTATGTCTTACCTTTCAGTCAAGACCTATTTTATGACATTTGGTTGAGATTTGTGCATTTGGTGAATGTTTTTCTAAAACCTGTCCTGAAACCCTATTTTTTGAATTTTCACGCTGCTACAGTCCTTACTGTACAAAGGTACAAGGTTGTTCCTACTTTTGCATAAAGTTATTTGTTTTTGGGCTTGTAGGTGTAGTAAAACCTTGTCTAGTTAGTCTATCCTTTCCCATCCAATTTGCCTCTACATCAAAGTGGTAGTAGACCCTAGTGATAGACCTAAAACCACCTTCACCATGAAATGGAGTCCATTTTCTTATGAAAGGATGTTGTTTGGGTTAATCAATATTGGTGCAACATTTTAAAGAGCTATTGATATTACATTCAAGATCTGGTGGGCATGTGTATCATTATATATATGGATGATTTTACTATCTTTTCAAAGAATAGAGGTGTCCATATCAAAAATATTAGGAGAGTTCAAAGGTATATATACCATAGGATTTCATTAAACCCCAAGAAATGTATTTTTGGGGTCATTAAGGGTAAATTACTCGGTCATGTCATTTTAGAGAAGGGTATATCTATTAACCCTAGTAGAATTGAAGAAATTCTAAATATCCCTCTCTTGAGAAGCAAAAAGGAACTAAAATCATTCTTTGAGAAGATTAATTTTGTAAGGAATTTCAAATTTGGTTTTAGAAAAATAGTGAAACCACTTGATGCCATGTTAAAGAAGGATTCCAAAATAGAATAGACCCTTGAAGCAAAGAATTCCTTTAAAAAATAAAAGAGCCATCACTAATATGCTCATTTTGATTAGTCCTTATTACACACAACCATTCTACATTTATTCCCTCACTTCTGAATATTTAGTGGCAATTACATGTTGATGTAGAAAAAAGAGGTTAGTGATGAAAGAGCCATTGCCTATATGTGTTATCTTCTTCACAATGCAAAAATTAGATACTCCATAATTGACAAGCAAGTGTTTTTATTGGTAAAGTCTATTAAATAGTTTAGACATTATTCATTACATAGCCAAGTAGTTGTCGTAGTGCTTGACATAATCATAAAAGACATGGTAATGTAAAATGAGCTAGGGGAAAGGAGATGAAAATGGATGAGTTTATTGCAAGAATTTGAGAAAGAAAACCTATGAAAATAGTCAAAGGGTAAGGATTGAGTCAAAGCATGGCCAAAGTTAGACCCCATGTTATGTGTTAGCAATACAATGTGTAAGATATCACTAGTATGATTGGTATAGGGATATTATTTTGTACTTGCTAAAAAAGAAATGCCACACTAGCAAGAACTCAACCTAAAGGAGAGATCTATAGATCAAGTGTGCCAACTACATGATAAAATTAGTTACCCTATATAGAAGAAACCATGAAGGAATCTATTTGAGATGTCTAAATAAGCATGGAATAATTCAGGTATTGAAGTGGTTTCATGATAAATTTCCATACCTATCAAGTTGTAGCCCATAAAGAACACAACCCAACAATGCCTTTGTAGCTAGTCATCAAAATGCATTTTTTTACACAATGGGGATTGGATTTCATTTAATGGATCAACCCAAGCTCATTCACTATGATGAGTCTAGTTTATGACTCAATTTTGTTAGACTTGATTATCCATTTTCTATGGTTATCATGGACTTTGGTACTTAGATCTTGATCTTTTCATGACATTTCCTCAAAATCATAAGATGTTAGGCATAGGTTATTTCCTATAATCTTTAATGACATTGACATGCTATATGAACTATCTATGTTAATTTTACATGTGGTTAATGAATGTTACTCTAAGATAGTTACAGATATGCAATTATTGTGTGTACTAATATTGTTATGCAGATATAATTAGCAGCCATAAATTCAAGGAAGATACTGCCAGTTGGTTACTCACCATCAAAGTCAAACAAGGTGCTCATTCAAATGTCAAATGGAGGGAAGATAACCACCTTGTAACTGGTCTTAATTACTTGAGCAAATTTAGGAGTTACTGTTGTGCTAGATCTGCATTGAAGCGACTTGCTTGATCAGATTCCATGCATGCATAACCTCCTCTCCACTTTCTATGCTTTCCCTAAAGTGGCGTCCTCCTATTCTGGTGGAGTTGATCACCTTGCTAGGTAGTTGGTTTTGTAGTTTTATTTCTATAAATAAGACTCAGATGCTCCTTCTGAAGGGTTGATTAATCTAAGGATGTACTTGCATTGTTAAGTTTTTCAACAATACAGTTAAGTCATTCAGTTGTTCTCACATTTTCCAATGAATAAAATGAAGTTATAAGTTCACATCTCTGAGTTTACATTTGTCTTAAGGAATACTCATCCAAGGGGGCCCACTTGGTAAGAATTACATCCTTTAGTTTAGTTGTATTTTTTGTGGAGCAGTTAGTTAAATCTAGCATTGAATGATCCTGCAGCCACTAGAATTCCATTATGTGTCTATTCCTGTAGCCAAAGCAGACAGAGTAGTTTCCTGTTTGTTTGGCCAGAATTTTAATTTCTATCATGCACTTCAACTTAGCATAGTTGTTGGTTGATATTCAACATTTATGTTATATCTGTCCAAGCAGTTTATTTTCAGCATTATGTCTTTCTTAGTTGTAGAATGAATGTGGCTACTTTGGAAGTTCCTAGTGCACATACCATGCTGACCCATTTCAAGTTCATGTCCCTGGGTTGACAAGTTAAATGCATCTTCATAGTGATTAAGATAGCTATTCAGGTTGGATGTCCAATCTTTGAGTCACAACTTTATGGGCTTAGTTGTTAAATCATTGTAGGAGACCAACATTTTTGGTGCCATTGCTGGGGATGGTGTCAAACTCAGAAGATCTTTGGAGTCATCTTTAGTATTATTTCTTGCAGAAGTATTTTTGAAAGTGTGCTCTTAGTATATCCTTCATTTAGGAAGTAACGATCCACAATCCATTCACAACATTCTTTGTGTGAGGTTGTTGATACTGAGTATATTGCATGCATAGAGGCAGAAGAAGAGATGCTTTAGGGAGATTCCTTCCTAATGATCCAAATTACCCAGTAGAAGAAGTAGAAGTAAATCCTTTTCTTGATGCATTCCCTAATTTGAATAGTTTTTAAACATCCTCTAAAGAACAAGTTGCCCAAAACTTGATTGACAATCCATTTGCCTTGATAATAAGCCAAGTAGCTATGGCTGCCCAAAATGTACCCAATCAACCAACCTTTCCATTTCCTATTGCTCATCAAAATGAAGTGGATAATCTCAAAAACATCCCTGCTTTAGCTCTCCCCAAGTTCTATGGACTTGTAACAGAGGACCCAGACACCTTCTTGTTCGAATTTGATATCCTCTACAGAAGCTATGACTACACTACTGATGCTCATAGGCTTAAGCTGTTTCCTACTACAATGAAAGATGCTGCATTGAGGTGGTTTATGGGTCTTGAGAAGTATAAAGACTACTGAAGGGGTGGAGATATGAGAGGAAATGATATTTTCATAATGCAACAGAAAGAGGATGAAAGTTTGGAGGATTACATCTCAAGGTTCCTGTTTGTTTACAAAAATCTCCCCATCATACACTCAATGGGGAGTCTCAGAAACTACTTTTCCTTAGAGGAATAAGTGATCCTTGTACAGATGCCTTGGATTTAATGGAAGGAGGAGATATTACCCAAGTACCTTGGGAGAATATTAAGAACTTGTGCTAGAATTATTCCAGAGCAGCCATGAAGAAAGGAAGAGGTTACCATTCCCTTATGGGAAAAACCTCTACCAATGGAGTTTCAAGGATGGATATAAGTCACTTTCTATCTAATTTTAAGCAAGATATTATAAATAATATGGCCACCCAACTGGACACACTTTAGGCAAAGAAGAAGCATGAAGAGGTCGAGGCAATGTTGGCAGAATATTATCCTCATTGCAGACAAAAGAAGAGGGATTG
Source organism: Cunninghamia lanceolata (assembly GCA_027924645.1). NCBI lineage: Eukaryota > Viridiplantae > Streptophyta > Pinopsida > Cupressales > Cupressaceae > Cunninghamia > Cunninghamia lanceolata. The sequence goes on from BSBN01000022.1 coordinate 1,794,682, forward strand.
CAGATACAAGATGGTAGCTAACATTGACAGTGAATAGATTCCACCTGAGTTCAAGCCAATCCAAGTTGAAGAAGATCAAGTATACTATGTTACAAAAAGGAGGCCATGGGCTCCAAGACAAGGTATGTCACCAGATCCATTATCATTTGTTGGACCATATTTTAATACTTATGCATCTAGTAACCAATGGCAACATCCATCTCCATCTAACTATGGAGGATATTCACCTTAGCCTTGGAACAACCCCCTAAACACTTCGCAAAATTACCAAAACCATGCACCCCAATGGCAACAACCTCAGGGGAATTGGCAGTCACCTCCAGGAAACTGGCAGCAAACATCTCAATGGAGGGGAGGATAGCAATGGCCAAACCAGACAACTAATTATATGTAGCCACCTTCTCAGCCCTAGCAGCCTGCTATAATGCCTCCACCTACTAGTTCCAATTCAAATACACCTAAACCTACTCAGTTATTAGCTCAACCCTCACCTAACCCAAATAATAGACCATAGCAGCAGCCAGTATACTCTACTGATCCAAATCAATTCCCTGCATATGCTGTGAATGTAAGTGACATCCACCTACATTCAAGAACTACCTTGGCAGCTCCTTCCAGACCCATCATTACTGAGCTTCTTGAGGAGGAAGAGGGGCCTTTAAATGCCCCCATTTAGCCAAATGCACCTAAAAATCCTGAACCAATACCAATCAAGAAAACTGCCCAAGAACCACCATTTCCACAAAGGTCAGAAACTGTGAAACAAAAGGAAGAGAAAGAGGAATCCACCTTTGACATTCTAGAGTAGTTGAAACATGTATGTGTCAAGATCCCTCTATTCTAGGCCATAAAAGATGTTCCTATATATGGCAAAGCAATCAAGGAAGCATGCCTTAAGAAGCTAGGTAGAAAAAGGAAAGACCCCACTATGGTTCATGTGGTGGGATAGTTGGCTGACATCATGTTTGCGAAAGTGACTATTCCCAATATAATGATCCAGGGAGTCCTGTGGTAGGAGTTGTTATAAATGGGATCCAAATTAGAAATGCTCTGATTGATCTTAGAGAAGCCATAAATGTAATGACCAAGGATATCCTGCAGCAACTAAATGTTGCAAACATGAGACCTACTCCTACTATCCTACAACTTGCTGATAGTTCTACTGTTAAACCTGATGGGATAGTAGAGGACCTTGTGGTATCCCTGGACTCATGGGAATATCCAGCTGATTTTATGATACTTTCTCCTAAAGCCACATTGGGAGGGTACCCCATCATTCTGGGAAGGCCGTGGTTAGCCATAGATGATGCTTATATTGGATGCCGATCAGGAGACATGACCATCTCTGATGGGAGAAGCACTAAAAAACTTGTTCTTTACCCACCCGCACAGCCATCTCATGATATGGATAATCCTGTTTGGCCACATGTTGGTGAAGAGGCAGAGGAAGCTAATTTTGTGGAACAACTTATGATGTTAGGCAAAAGTTCTTTCATGCAGCTTCAAGAGGAAGAGGAGGTGTTGTCTAACATAATTCATAATCATTGTGAAGTAGAGGAAGCATCATCCTCTCATTCTGCTGATCTAGTGAAGATACTTATTCCCACCTTTCCTGTAGCAATAGGTATGTCTCATACATTGCTTACACAAGAAATTAAGGTACTGAGCATTAGTGGAGAAACTATGGTAGACTTAACAACTCAAGTGGATATTTCAGAAGAAAGATATCTAAATATGAACAACAAATTGACTCAAGAACAGTAGCTGTCTTTGACAAATTTGTTAAAGAAAAACAAGAATGCCTTTGCATGGGATTACCATGACATGAAAGGACTAGATCCCACATTATGCACCCATAAGATTTACATAAAGGAAGATTGTATACTAGTAAGACTGCCACAAAGGAGAATCAACCCTACATTAAGAGAAATTGTCAAAGAAGAATTACAGAAGCTATTAGATGCAGGATTTATCTACCCAATCTCAGATAGCCAGTGGGTGTCTCCTCTAGTTCTCGTGCCCAAAAAGGGAGGGAAATGGAGAGTCTGTATTGATTACAGAGAATTAAACTCTGCCACCAAAAAGGATCATTTTCCCCTTCCTTTCATAGACCAGGTATTGGACTCACTTGCAGGAAAGCAATACTTTTCTTTTTTGGATGGGTTCAACGGTTACAATCAAATACAGATTACACCAGAGGATTAAGAGAAAACAACATTTACCTATCCTTGGGGGACATATGCCTACTCAATGCTTCCATTTGGCTTATGCAATGCACCTGCAACTTTCCAAAGGGCAGTCATTAGCATATATTTTAGATATCTCACATGATTGCATGGAAATCTATATGGACGATTTCACTACTTATGGTGCTACTTTTGAAGAGGCATTAGCAAACTTAGGGAAGGTGTTGGAGATATGTGAAGACCACAATCTATCCCTAAACAGTGCAAAATGCTTCATGATGATGCAGGAAGGAGTAGTACTTGGCCACTATATCTCTTCAAAAGGAATCCGGGTAGACCCAACAAAGATTGAAGTCATCATCAATCTGCCCATTCCTGCAAAGCAAAAAGATGTCAGAAGCTTCTTGGGTCATGCAGGGTACAATAGACGTTTCATCAAAGATTTTTAAAAAATGGCCGCTCTATTGTATACTCTTCTCACAAAGGATGCTGAATTTCAGTGGAATGAAGACTGTAACAAAGCATTTTCTGATTTAAAGGCAACATTAACTCATGCTCCTGTACTTAAAGGGCCCAATTGGGATCTTCCTTTCCACATTCATACTGATGCATTAGATTATGCCATAGGAGTAGTCTTAGGGCAGAAAGAAGGAGCCATTGAGCATGCTATTTATTTTGTTAGCAAAAACTTACAGAGAGCTAAGTTTAATTATACAGTATTAGAGAAGGAAATGCTGGCAGTAATCTAGGCACTCAACAAATATAGGCACTACATAGTGGGCTATCAAATCTTCATGCACATAGATCATGCAACCATTAGGTATCTTATGAACAAACCTTTAATATCAGGTAGATTAGCAAGATGGGTGTTGCTAATGTAAGAATTTGAGATCACTATTGTGGATAAGCCAAGGAAGGCCAATGTTCTTGCAGACTTTCTTTTAAGGCTAACTACATCAAAGGACAACCAAGTCATTGATGACTTTTTCCCTGATGAACATTTGTTTTCAATCATTGTGCAAACACCTTGGTATGCTGATAGCCAATTATCTAGTCACAGGAAGAGTCCCTTCTCATTTCTCTCCAAAGGAGAGAAGGGTGCTCATTGAAAAGTCTTTCCTTTTTCATGGATTGCTAGATGTTTGTTCTACATTGGACCAGACAATGTCATGAGGAGATGTATGAGAAAAGATGAAACGTATGACATTTTGCATGCATGCCACAATGAACCATGTGGAGGGCATTTTGCAGCAAAAAGGACAGCAATGAAGATTTTGAATACATGTTATTACTGGCCCACACTCCACAAGGATGCAGGGAGATATACAAAGAAATGTGACAGATGCCAAAGGATGGGACGACCAACCAAATCTGATGAGATACCCCTTCACCCTCAGCTTGTGATTACTCCATTTGATAAGTGGGGATTAGATTTTGTAGGACCCATTGATCCTCCATCCAATGGTAAATCCTATATCTTAGTATGCAATGATTATGTAACCAAATGGGTAGAAGTTAAGGCCATGAAGCATGCAAGAGATAACAAGGTTGCAGAATTTCTTTATGAGGAAATTTTCACATGGTATGGAGTCCCCAGAGAGTTAGTGACTGATCAAGGAGCTCAATTCACCTCAACCCTAGTTGCAACACTAGTCAATGAGTACAACATAAGGCACAAGAAATCTACTCCTTATCACCCTCAGACCAATGGCCAAGTTGAGGTGACTAACAGGGAAATTGAAGCCATTCTGACCAAAATTGTGGTTGTCCATAGGAAGGATTGGGCAAACAAGCTGCCAGAAGCTGTCTGGGCCTATAGGACAACCTGGACAACAGCCACAAGCTTCACCCCTTTTGAGTTACTGTATGGAAAAATAGCTATGATGCCTATTGAATTTGAACATAAGACTCTTTGGGCTGCAATAGACTTGGGGATGGATATTTCTGAGGCACAAAAGGATAAAATCATGCAGCTCAATGCTTTGGATGAGATGAGGAAAGTAGCCTTACATTACACACATAGAGATGGTACAAAATTAGAGAATAAAATGGCATGACAAATTCATCAAAGATAAGAAATTCTAGCTAGGTGACTGGACATTGCTCTATGACTCAAGGTATCAGGATAATGAAGGAAAATTACAGACAAGGTGGCTAGGACCATATGAGGTTGCTGAGGTTTTCTCCAATGGTGTTGTTCAACTTACCACCGTTGACCCTATCAGATTTAAGCTATTAGTCAATGGTCATCACCTTAGGTTGTATCACAAGCCAAATTCGAAGGAAGAGTTCCTACAACAATTCAATTAGCATGCAACTCCTAAACTTCCTATAGCCAAAGGTAGTGGACCTAATGTCCATCCTTCTAGCTAACCGAGGTATGACACTTGTCATAGTAAAGACTTCCACTTTTGTGGGAGTCCACTTCTTCATTCATTCACCCATCTGCCATCCATATCCATCATTCTCTCTTCCATTATGTTGCCATGATCTCACTTCATCCCACATCACTTTCTTCCACTCCACTTTCATTCATTGCTCAATCAAATTCTTAAAAGGTGACCGGTACTTTCTCCATGATTTTTGCAACTGATCTTCTGCACATCAAGGTACACATGCTTTAATTTGTTATATCTTAATTATCTTTTAGTACATTTATTTAATTATTGTAAATTGATGTCGATGTTCTCCATAGCATGTAATTATTACCTACCTTGTCTAGTCACGCATCACCATTCCGCATGAGAGGACACATGCTCAAATTTAGGTTGGGGAGGGAGTGTGAATACCATGTCCACGTGTCAGTCCATGTGCTTTACGCCAACATGTCAGCAAAGTTTAAAATTGAATGATTTGAATTCTGAGTGAGATGATGACTCGCAAGTGTGAGGAAGGTGAAGTTCTATTTTTAAAAAAAAAATCGCAGAAAGAAAAACTTTGCAGAGGGATTGTTTTCAGACAACTAAGAGGTGGATTAATTTGAAATGAACCCACAGTTCATGACATATTACTACAGGATGCACCATTTTCATTAAAACCATTCAGCATCCTGTAGATGTTCATGTTGTGAGGTACTTTACTACAGGATTCATGATTACTACGGGTGGTTAGATTATTTCTTGAAGCTGAATGGTTTTAATGAAAATGTTGCATTGGAATTTGCCCAGACATTGTCTGAAGGTAAGGCCACGGTAAAAGGGTTAGAGGTGTTGGCCACTAAAGAAAGAATTACAGAAGTTATAGGGTTGCCTGTCGATGGTGAGAATTTCCCTATTACCAGAGACGCTAGGTTAGCTATTGCTGAATTTACAGAACCTAGTGACCCTCCAATAACTGTAGACAAATAGGGAGCTAAGAGAACCTCTCTGCCTGGGCCATGGAAGCAAGTAGCTGTTCATGTTGTGAGGTACTTTACTTGTGAAGGTCGTTAGTTGAATCTTCATTCTGTGCATTTCAAACTGCTGAATCATATGAGGCATGGGAGAAGAATGAATGTGCCAAACATGCTATACCACCTTCTCTCAATCATGGCAGTCGAGACCCAAAAAGGCAGGGCTAATTCTATTTCCCACCATTGTTTGATCAAATTGTTAGTTGAAAAGTCTCTGCATGGTGTGTCTGATATGACTTGGGAAGAATTCTTAAATATTGACCAAATTAGACCAAGGCATTTGCGACCTACGGTTGTGCCTCAACCTCGTAGGACTAGGAGAAGAGTGAGTTCTGTTGAAGCTACTCCAAGAACCTCAACTTCTAGTGCAAACCCTCCTGCAACAAAACAAGCTATTGAGATTAGTTCTTCTGAGGCAGAGCATTCAGACAAGGTGAGTTCTTCTTTAGATTTGATGATGATGTTCCTCTAAGCAACCTAATTCAAACTAGGGCACAGAAGAAAAAGGTAGAAATAAGAAAGGGTAAAGGTAAAAAGTAAATTGTAGGAAAGGGAGTGCTAGGTTCTAAGAAACAGAAGGTTGACACTGTTCTTCCTGCAGCTAAAGAAAAACATGAAAGCCCTCCTAGGAAATCAAGACTTGCTGAGTCATCCTTTGGTGTGCCTCCACAGAGAAGCCCTAGGGCTGAAGGAATGTCACCAGAAGATACTAAGGCTCCAACGAGGCATGAGAATGTTGGAGAAAAGGATATATTTGAGGAAGCAACAAATGTAACATTGGTAGACCTTGCTACCACCGCTGAACAAATTGAGAGTCAGGGACATGAAGATAATCAGGACTTCCTGCAACAAAAATCCCTGCAACCCGAATTGGCTGAACATTCAGAAACCATGCAGTTAGTGCTATATGAAGAGCAAACCATCAGTGCCAGGAAAGCTGTTGGTAGGAATACATAGGCCCTCTAATTTTTCAATGCATATGGTAGCTATGAATTTATGGAATGAACTGCAGAGGAGAGAGGAAGAATGGAAAAAGGGGAAGCACAGGTTGAAGAATGAAATTCAAAAGAAAGATGAAGAACTTGAAGATAAGAATGCATAAATTACAACTTTAAAGGAGAGAGTGGATAATATGGCAGCCTTAGTGCCTCAGGTATTAGAGTGTAGGACTCCTCTAAGGGTCTATGCTCTATATTTAAAGGAAAAGTATCTTTCTTTAAAAATAGCAAGGATTGTTTCAGGTTTGAATCCTTCCATTGAGTTTCCTCTTAAATTTTTCAATGCTTATCAGATTGCTCCTTCTGAAATGAAGACTTTGTTGTGTGAATTCTATTTACATAATTATGCTGTGTCCCAAGATCATGAGTGGAATCTCTTGTTGTATGTTGGGGATGTTCAATTGAGGGTATTTATGTCCTGGATACAAAATGAGATTAGTTGGGGACAACAGTTCAGGGCTTATAAGCAAACAAAATTCAGCACTCCCCTGCCCATCAGAGCTGAATCTAGAAATCCAAGAAGCATTTTCAATGATTGGCACAAAATACTTTATAGACCAAGCTATGGCAACAAAATCCTACCTAAGAGAGAAACAGCTTACAGAGAATATGAGAAGGTTGCAAACACTATTGGAGAATCTATAAAGGGGCATTTGGCACAAAGGTGGAATAATTTATCTGATGAGCTAAAACAAGCAAAGCCTCACTCTCTGCAGAACTATGCTGCAACATGTAAAAGAGTGGATAGATATATACAGATTGGGAAGACAAAGGGACAATTCTGGCTTCCCTTAATTTTCCAACCACCTATCCTATTGTGGCCTATGCCAAATTATAGGTTTTACCAGTATGATATTGCAGAAGAGAGGCAAAGATGGAATAGATTGGATAGACAACAAGGGTTCTATTGGGATCCTAACTCACACACTGCACAAATTGATATAGGACAGCTAGCAGTTGCTAATTTCAGGGCATTAACCAAATAAAAGAACAACCCTTCCTCTGTTGGAGGACCAACAAAGTCTTAGGTTGGGGAGAGTGATGAGTCTAGTTTATGACTCAATTTTGTTAGACTTTATTATTCATTTGCTATGGTTATCATGGACTTTGGTACTTAGATCTTGATCTTTTCATGACATTTCCTCAAAATCATAAGATATTGGGCATAGGTTATTTCCTATAATTTTTAATGACATTGACATGCTATATGAACTATCTATGTTAATTTTACATGTGGTTAATGAATGTTACTCTAAGATAGTTACAGATATGTAATTATTGTGTGTACTAATATTGTTATGCAGATATAATTAGCAGCCATAAAGTTGAGGAAGATTCTTCCAGTTGGTTACTCGCCATCAAAGTCAAACATGGTGGTCATTAAAATGTCAAAATGGAGGGAATATAACTGCCTTGTAACTGGTCTTAATTACTTGTTGAGCAAATTTAGGAGTTACTGTTGTGGTAGATCTACATTGAAGCAACTTGCTTGACCAGATTCCATGCATGCATAACCTCCTCTCCACTTTCTATGCTTTCCCTAAAGTGGTGTCCTCCTATTCTGTTGGAGTTGACCGCCTTGCTAGGTAGTTGGTTTTGTAGTTTTCTTTCTATAAATAAGACTCAGATGCTCCTTCTGAGGGTTGATTAATCTGAGGTTGTACTTGCATTTTAAAGTTTTTCAGCAATACAGTTAAGTCATTCAGTTGTACTCACATTTTCCAATGAATAAAATGAAGTTATAAGTTCACATCTTTGAGTTTACATTTGTCTTAAGGAATACTCATCCAAGGGGGCCCACTTGGTGAGCATTCCATCCTTTAGTTTAGTTGTATTTTCTGTTAAGCAGTTAGTTAAATCTGGCATTGAATGTTCCTGCAGCCACTAGAATTCCATTGTGTTTGTTCCTACAGCCAAAGCAGACAGAGTAGTTTCCTATTTGTTTGCCCAGAATTTCAATTTCTGTCATGCACTTTAGCTTAGCATAGTTGTTGGTTGATATTCGGCATTTGTGTTATTTTTGTCCAAGCAGTTTATTTTCAGCATTATGTCTTTCTTAGCTGTAGATTGAATGTGGCTACTTTGGAAGTTCCTAGTGCACATACCGTGCTGACCCATTTCAAGTTCACGTCCCTAGGTTGACAAGTTAAATGCATCTTCATAGTGATTAAGACAACTATTCAGGTTAGATGTCCAATCTCTGAGTCACAGCTTTATGGGCTTAGTTGTTAAATCATTGTAGGAGACGAACACACTAGACATAAATTCATCCTCATGGACATATATTACTATACACACTCTATGGAAGCTTAAGTATTAAATAATTGCACCAACAAGATGGTAATCAAGTTCTTAGAAGAGCATATCATCACTAGGTTTGGAATGGCTTATGATTTAGTATGTGATAATAGCCCCACTTCATCTTTTCAATTTAATGAATGGGATTTTGATAATAAGGTAATTCTTAAGTTTTCTTTTACTTATTATCCATAAGGCAATGTAGTGTCTAAAGACACTAACAAAAATCTCTTGGATGTCATAAAAATAACTTTGGATAAGAACCCAAGAGATTGGCATAACCTACAATAATTTTCTTTGTGGTCAAATAGAACAAGTACTAAAGCTACCTTAGGAACATCCTCTTACCATCTTGTTTATGGCCAAGATCTCATTTTATTAGTAAACATAAAGATCCCTACCCTCCAATTCATGCAAGACTACCTAGAAATTGAGGACAAGATGAAAGAAATGTTGCTAAATATTTTACAACTTGAAGAGAAATGAGATGTTGCTTTGCACCACTTTAGCAAACATCAAGAAGTCATAAAGTGATGGTTTGACAAATGATCAAAAGTAAATGCCTTCAAAATTGCAAACCTAGTATTGCAATGGGACAAAACACATGAAAAGAAAGTAGACCATGGGAAGTTTGACCTCCTTTGAATTAGTCCCTTTCAAATATATAAAATGTTAGGTGATAATACTTTTAGGCTATAGACCTTAAGTGGTGATGATATCCCACTACTAGTGAACAAATAATTCTTCAAAAGCTATTTTCAAGCCTAAGGTGTGATTCATCATTTTGTATATAATTCTGGTGTGTTATGTGTTTCAAATTTTGGTTTTGGTTTATTTTTCCTTTCAAGCTTGTGTTTAGTTATAATTTTTTTTCATTATGGCACTTGAATTTTTTTAGAATCATTTGTTGGTTTGCAAATCTATTTCAGGCATCCCTTGTGAAAAAGTTGATCAATTAATCTAAGGGACTTTTTGATTTTTCATGAGGAGTCTTAATCAACCATGACTTGTGGACTTGCATACAATATTCCTTTAGTTTCTCTTGTGATAAAGTATATGTCTTTTTCCCTTAAAATGGGTTGATGGCCTAAAGTGAAGTTTCATTGACTATTTTACTCATGTACATAGTGGTGTATTCATGGTTGAGAAGGCATGGATGGTCCTAAGATATGTTTTGCATTAATTTTTAGCTTCTCACTAAGTCCACATTAATAATTCTCAAGTCTATTTGGGCTAGGAAATAATATCCAAGATGTTAGGTGAAGCATTGTTAGCTTACTACTTGATTACCATAGCTATCCCCAACCTAGAAAGGGCTTCAATGATTTTAAATTGAGCTAAAAAGAAAAAATAAAGAAAGAAAAAATGAAAACATCTCATTTAATCTAAGTGATGTAGGTAACCTCTACTAGGAGCTATAGATGCTTGACTAGCAATATAGCTATGTCTAATGTTGGATCAAAGATAATTTGGCTAGGGATATGGATGCCTAGCTAGTAGCAGAGCAATGTCTAGGCAAGTAGAGGCATGCTAAAATATGCTCACGCCTATTAAAAAATACCTCTACCTAATATAATGAAAGTATGCTATCATAACTTGACATATAAACTATGTTTGTTAAAATCCTTAGATTTAAAGAAGGGAAATGAATTCACATGTACATATTATGGAGGAAATCATGCTAAATATTACTTTACAATCAATCTATTTTGACTTGGGTATGAATGTGATTCTTTATATATGCATGAGCTCATTAATGGATATAGATCTCTTAGGTAATCTTATTATTTTAGAATCATATAGGGTTTCAATTCTATAGAATACTTCATTAGACCTAGATGTGGGCTAGTTTTCCAAGTGATTATATTTTTTGCTAATGCTTATTACATCTCTAATTGTGAAACCAAATCCTTATATTAATGAATTTTCAAGTTTGAGTCCTTGATGTTATTTGTCATTAATTATATCTTTTGTTTTAAAGTTGGGGACATTTTTGTTGTCTCCACAACACATCCCAATTCTTCCAAAATTGGGGATCCTTGGTGAATTTGGAGTTTTATAGTGAATTATATCACTATGCACATGAGGTATTATTGGCCATATGGAAGTATGTAGAGGACTATATCCCCATGTTCAGTCTATTCCTTAATAGGCTATATTTTGTAAGTGTTTTAATAAAATGATGCTTTATGGGGTTTTTTACCCGAAAGGGTTTTCCCCCTGTAATACTTGTGTAATGTGTAAAATATATGCTTGTGTAATACTCATTCTATTTATTAAAAAAAAAAAAAAATTGGGGACCCTTTTTTTCAAACTTGTATTCAATTTTTACCTCCAAGTCTTATATGAAGTCTACAAATTTCATGTCTTAGAGGCTAGTTGAAGAAATCCTTCATCATTCTCAGTCATTTGGTTTTCAATATCAAAGGCTTCATAAGATTAATTGTGAAAAATGTAGGTTAAATGATCAATTTGAAGTACTTAAGTGTTTATAAGAGATTAGTGGGAAAACCAAATTTTGAGTTGGGTCAATTTTTTTAAGTTAGAATAGAAATTTTCCCTAAGTAGACTTTTGGACTTTTCTTGCAATCATGCAATTGTTTCATGTCTAAAAGTTTTAGAAAAATTATTTGTTAAGTCTTTAATATAAAATTATACTTTTTCTGTAGTCCTATAATCATTGTAGTACTACCGAATTCCTATGATAATTCAAGCTAATCTCACCTCTATGGTATTTTCTCCTATCCCCCTATTCTCATCAAACTATAATCCTCTTTAAGAACTCTTTCTCTTTGATTCTATCAAACTTTTTCATCTAGCCCATAACCATATCTAATTACTATTCCATTCTAAAACCCTACAAATGTAGTTCATTATACTTTTGTTCTCATCTCATATTCTAGCCTAGATGCAAACATTATTATTTTCTTTAAAACTTTGTTCCTTATAAGTTGTTAGACTCTTACCGTCACTTTGTAGTCCTACTTGCCTATTAAATTCCTCCAAATCCCCACAAGCCTTAGTTTTCAAACTTTTACATCCACTTTGTAGCCCTTGTAGTCTTGCATTAGATCCCTAACAACTCACCTATGTCCTAAACCATTGTGCCACTGAAATAAACATTTGAAACTCCAACCATTATCTTGCATTTCACTCTTCCATGCATGGTAAAACTTTATATAATCTTGGTGGAGATATATTTTACTCATCATTTGTAATTTTTTTCCTAGTGCTATACCCTAATATAGGTTTCCTCTCTCCTACAAAGATGATTTAACTTCTCACTTAATGGATTTTTTTATTAATTGGTTTTGTAAGTACCAAAATTGCATTAGGCCTAAATGGAAGTGTGATGATGATATAGAGGTCCTAATCACAACCATGTAGGCATGAATTATACTCCTCTCAATAGTTTCACTCTTGGTGACACGTCCCTTATGTTTTCCCCCTCCTTGACCATTTTCTTCAACCCCCAAATTGAGTTTCCAAGCTTCACATTTTCCTAACCATTCCATATCCTCTTCTTAGGGTCACCCCCTTGATCTTCTAGATCACTTGAGTGATCCATACTTAAGTTGTAGGGTCACTCGGGTGACCCTATGTGGAAAAAGGGGTGATCCACTTTCTAAAAGGGGTGACCTTGTGATTTTTGAATGTGTGAAGTGACTTTTAGTTTTAGCTTTTCTTCTTGATGTTTAGCCCATTTTTCCTCACATTTTTCTATCCTAACTCATCCTCTTCTCATTTTATTTCTATGGTGAACTCATGATTAAATATTATCTCTTCTAATTTGTTTTTATTTTCTCTTTAAGTTTGCTTGAGTTCTCTTTAGTTTTCTTTAAGCTTTCTTCTTATTTTCTTCTTATCTTCTCACCTATTCTTAACAAATTTCCCATTTCTTCTTCCTGATTTAACTAATTCATTCAATCTTATCTCTTTATCTCTTCCCTCTCATTTATACCTATAAATGCTTCTTCATTCTTCATTGTTAACATCTCTCATTCACATCTCATAGCATAGAAGCAAGAAAGCTTCTTTCACGGGACTTTGGGAGCCCTTAGTTTATTTCTTTTAGTTTTAGTTTTAGTTTTGTAAAGATTCAAAGATTTCCTTTTAGGAGGTTGTTTTTATGTATTCTTTCCTTAGCCAAGATTATGCATAGCATCCCCTCTAGCTTTTTATGCTCACATAAGGATCACGCATTCCTTTTCCAATCAAATTTGTTATTGCTTCTAAGCCAATTTTTTGGTTTCCTCACATCCCCATTTTTATCCTTGCGACCAAGAGGAGGACCTTGCTACTATAGAGGAGGAGATAGTTTTCCATAGGACCTCTGAGGACATAGCTTGGCATTGGTGCCCATTATCATAGGTTCTTTATTTTCTTTATTAGTAATTAGCTCACATTTTTCTCTTGAGGAAGTAAAATGTTGTTTTGTCTTTCTCTTGATAGGATTTAGAGTTTAAATAGAGTTATTTTCTTTCCTTAGAATGAATTTCCTACTTTTCATAGAGTAGTCTCAAATTTTTTCAATTAGATTAGAAGCTTCAAAATTTGAAAAACACAAAAAAATAGACAAACTACATTAGGAAAAACCATATAGCTTGCATGCATATTTCCCTTTTATAATAATTAGATCATTATCAAAAATTAGAAAAAGAATAAAAAATTACATGCATTCATTTAGATTAATTTTCATTTAGAAACTTCATGTTAAACACAAATTTCAAGCCTTGGTTTCATCATGAAGCATAAAACATTCAACTTTCATTCAAAAACAACCATCAAATAAGCCTTTGATTTCACCATGAGACATAGAAATCAAACAACATTTTCAAATAAAAAAAATCAAGCATAGAAAACATCAAATAAATTCTCAATTTCATCATGTGGTACATAAACTCCACAATTCAAAATTCAAATAAACAACTTCACTGTCACTCATGAAACTCTTCTTCCACATGAAGAGAGTAATCAGTCCTATTCACCCTTGCCTAGATGGATTTCCCTGGAAAGGTAGGAGTGATTCAACTGATGCCTTTAACAAGGGTGCAATGCATGTGTTGTGTTAGATTTTTCTTCACCCGTGTTGTGTCTAAGTCATATTCAACACATCACAGGTTCAACATAATGGATTTGTGGGGTTCTTAATGTTTTTTGTGAGCATGATTAAGGAATTTTATTTTACAACACATACCTTCCATTTTGATCATTTGGTGGATACTACTAATAGTTTTAGGTCTGGTATTATTTCATGTTATTACATCTTGTTAGTGATTGTAAGCTACAATGCTAGTATTTTTTATGTACCTCCATGTAAATGGGAAACACTATAGGTTAGAAGACATGATTTGGAGTAAGGTTTTTTAATTAGTAGTGGTACTCCATTAGTTGAAAATGCTATTTCTATAATTATTGGGCATGATCTTCTTTCAACATTTCCTCAATGAAACCTTTATAGTGACATTATTTCTATCTTTCTGTCAAACCTTATGGACTCTCTATGAGACAAGGGATTGGTCAAATTGCTATCAAACACTTTTATCTAAGGATGTCTTGTTCTAGGGGCAAAACTAGACCATGCTTTGCAGGAGTATGACTACGACTCTAGGCTTTGGGACATGGGAGGTATTTTTCTACTTGAAGTGTTACCCGACTTGGTTGTTTCTTGTTGTATTTTTCAGAATGCACAAGATGGCTTATTGAGTGGTTCGATGACTAATTTCAATAGAGTGTTGGATCACCATAAAAATTATGATGTTTGTAGTTTCTTGTTTGCAAAATCTAGAATAATAGTGCATGAAATATTCTTCCTACTTAGAATTTTCTACATTAGAAATAGATCTAGAATCAGATGAATGCACAAATCCCAATGGGTGGCAGACTCAAATAGTTCAAGTGATAGTAACTAACTTCTCTTGTAAAGCTCTCCAATGTTGCTCTTCATCATTTTGTTCCATGTGAGTGCATTTATAGTCATGTTTTGTTTGTCTATGTGTTGGGTGGATATAAGGTTTAATCTTGGAAGGTTTTAGTCCCAAGGCTCTACAAGTGTTTTGTTAAACTATTCTTAAGTTTCATGTTAGGGAAACTCAAGGGTTTTTGTAATTTTGTTCATATATTATTAATATATATATAGGTGTGATCCCCCATGGATCACATTTTATGATAAAAAATATATATTGATGTGAATGAAACTCATAAGTCATAAAAAATGCCATAATGTCATTCAATAATAAACTAGTATAGATATCTTAAATACATCTATCTAAAAAACTTCAACAATATTAGTTTCGAGTTATTGTATTTCCTTAAAGAATTATTTTAATTTTGTATGTAAACTTTAATTTTACTTTTGGAAAATCCATTATTTTTTTCTTCTACTTGGATTTTATTTTTAATTAATAAATTATTAATATCGATTCATATTAATAATATATTAGTTACTAATCAGATTTTAACCTTTAGATCAACTAAACGAGCCCTAATAAGTATTTTATTTCACTTCATTTCACTCCAATATTTTTTTGCATGCATGACATAAGGTATCCATATTATAATATTAATGGTAATGCTAATTCTAAAACTTTTATCCCCAAATGTGGATGTGTCAGACTTTCCTCATGAAATATAACTTAAGTCATTGATCAAAGTTCGTCATGTTGGTATTTTCCTACTCATCACCTTAGTTTCTAGTTTAAGAAGCTCATTGAAGAATTTGTAACGTAACTTCCAGGTATGTTAGGTTTGGGCAAAAATAAGTATGAAAAAATTAACAACAATATACTTGACAAAAACTCAAACTGCTAATATTTTATTAATCAAAATATGTTTATTACACCTTTCAAATATTTTCCAATCCTTTGTACAAATAAATCATATAATTATCAAAATTTAAAAGCCTTAACCATAAGTCTTCAATCATTTCTGATATTCATCTTCTAGTTGCCAATCTATATCCAAAATGACTTTTAACTAATTTATATTAGACAAATATCTAGTGTTGAATACAATCTTCACATCCTTGATGAAACTATCCACCCCCATCTCTAGCCTAAGTATTTTGTATAATTGTGCACTACATAGGATAGGATTGATCTTCTCTTCTTCTAACAAGGGAATGACAAAAATTGATAAATTATGTCAAGCTCACCTTTCCAACACTAGAGAGGTTCAATTGTACCATCTACGTCTTGTAAGGGAGGCAATCCTATAATTTCTAATCTATTGAAGTCATCCCTTCTTTCTTTAAGACTACTAATTTTTCAACCCATAAAATCTAAGACATCATATAAAAGTTTTATAGCATCATAAGAAGGTACAATTGTAGTTGGGCTTGTAGGATTGTATTTAACATTATTGTAGATGGTTTTTTATTATCATTACCCTAGGAAGCCATATATTATGTATTTTTTCCCAAGAAAGATTCTAGATTTGGACATGATCAAGTGCCTTTTGAATGTTGCTACAATATTCCCATGTGTCATCTTGTATTCTTGTTAGGTTTTGCACTCTTTCTCTGAAGATGTCATTTACTAATTACTCAATGCCAACTTTGGCACGAGAATCTTGAATGCTTCTTTTTTTTCTAGATGCTTGTAGCTATTCCTTCAACTCACCAATTTATTTAAGCAAGACATCCTTATCTTGTAATACATTAGAGGGTAATTCGATCTACTTCAAGGGCTACTTCTCAAGATGAAATCTAAGTTTTCCAAGTTTTCTTTTTCCTTTTTGAACTCAATCATGAGCATAGCATGCTCCTCATACAATTGTCATAATTTAATTGTGGCTTTTTAGTTGTGGTCTCACCAAACATTATAGTGCTTACAATAAGGGATGTTACCTCAAGAGTTGAAGTATCTCCTACCCTCATCACACTTAATAGCCCACAATTAACTTAAGAGAACCTTGATTGGGATTTTACAAGTCACTGACAAACTCCCAAAGTCATCTACAAATGATTAGAGTTTAACATATTCATCAATATAGATCCAAATCTCCAAAGTTAGAAATAAACCATTAAAAATAGAAAATGGATTTTTTTAGGAGAATCTCGATAATGTATCATGTTCAAGGACATGTGCCTCTCATAGACACAATGAGGATTCAAAAAACTCTAGGAGAGAAGACTAGTAAACTAAACACACACACACACATGTACACTTTACCTTGAGCATAGCAAAAATCAAGGTTGCACTAGAAAAATAAGAGGGAAATAGAATACTTATGGTGAGATACAACATGAGTTCTTTAAGAAATATAATGTTTCAAATGTTGCTCATGTATAGGTATCTCAAGAAATTCTTTAGCCAAAGTCCTTAGATAAAAGGTTTAAGCACCACACTTATTTTTTATGACATATGGGTCCAACCAAAGAGATTCAATTTTTACATGATTACCTTTATCCTCTACTCTAGAATTCTACATTAGGACTAGATCTACCACTTGAAAACTTCTTCCTTTTGTCTTCCTATCAAATAAAAATCTGACCTTGTTTTGCATTTGAATGATTTTTACATGAGCATCCCTTCTCTTTCCATCAAGCTTATTTAGCTGGTTGAATCTATGGGACATAAAAATTACTTCCTCATCACCTATTTTCTAAATAAACTTATGTACATGAAGCTCAAGGTTCATTGGCATAATTACATAAAGTCCATACTCAATTTCAAATGGGGATTTGCCTATGGATTTTTTGGGAGTTATTCTATCTTCCCATACTATTGATTCTAGCTTCTCATCTCACCTCTTCTTATTTTTATCTAAAGTCCTTTTGATAATTTTCATCAAATTTTTATTACTAGACTTAGGTTGACCATTGCCCTGAGGATGGTAAGGTGATGAATACATTAGATTTATACCATACTTATTATATAATTCCATAAAATCTCCATCTATGAAACACATGGTATTATCTAAAATTATTCTCTTGAACACCAAACCTTGTGATTATGTTATCCATAACAAAGTTTTTGACAACCTTTTTAGTAGAATTCTTTGTAGGAATGGCTTCCACCTACTTTATAAAGTAGTCAATAAACACTAGGATCCATCTGAACTAATTGCTAGATGTTTCTATTGTTTCCCCAATAAAATCCATGCCCCATTGTTGGAAAGGTGATTCCACATTCAAGGTCCTTAGAGGTAATGCACTTGTATGCTTTAACTTTCTTGAAAACCTTTGACAAGCTACACATATTTTAACTATCTTTACTATGTCAACAAACAAGACCTAGGCCATTGCTATCCTACCCTTAAAATCTTGTGTGTATTTATTCTTGCCTTGAAGTGCCCACCATAGTCACCTTGATGAAACTCTAAGGCTACTTTATTTTCTTCTTCTTTAGTCAAACACCTAAGTAATATCTCTTTTGGATTTCTCCACATAAGGACATTATAAATAATTATGTATTTCTAAGACTACCTTTAGTGTTCTTTTTTGGCCATCATACATATCAGGTGGGTAGTCCATGTAAACTAGATAATGGATTATGTTCCTATATCATGAACACACAACAACATTTCACTTAGGATACTCAGCTCTATTGAAAATATGCAGCCATAAAGACTAATTCCTCATAACCCAATAAGAGATTAATGTGCAACAATAACTAGAAATCCACATGCAAAAGAAATAGATAATCATGCCATCAATGGTGACACAAGATATACCCTGGGAAAACCCTCCATGAGGGAAAAACCCAGTGTCCAAAAGTATCCATCTCTCATGTATTATTCAACAAAAAAGATTACAATACATATGCAAAGATCACCTCTGAAACATCAAGCTTTCTACTTGCACTCCATGTAAACAAGCATGTAACCATACATCAAATGCAATGCTTCAAACCCTCACAAATGTAATGTACAAGAGATGCTAAAAAATGATAAACCAAAAAAAAGGCAACAAGCCCTCACCTCACTACAACAACTACCCATGTGTTTGCTTTTATAGACATAAGCTCACACAAATACAACATGTGGTATGGTAAAACCTATTGAAAAAGGCACAAGACAACTGAGAGGGGGGTGAATCAATTGGATCAAACACTTTAACTTCTTTAAGAAAAATCACTTTCACATTCACCAAATTTAATTCCTTATTCAGTTATGAAGATTAAACATGAATAGCATAATCAAAACATAAACACATCAACACCATACACACATGAACACTAGATTTTTATGTGGAAAACCCTAAACAAGAAAAAACCACAATGAGTGTTAGCTCACAATATAATGTAGTAAAAAAAGAGGCTCACTTCCAAAGGGCTCACTGCCCAAATGAAAGGCTCACTGCCAAAGGGTGGCTCACTGTCGGGGGTGGCTCACTGCCGAGGGTTGGCTCACTATCATGAATTGATAAAGTAGCATCTACAACATGCATGAGTTTAATTCCATGGAAGCACAATATATCTCCTCTGCTCTGCCTTTACAACTCACACACTTTATCTTTGCATCTTTGCTCTCACACAACTCACTCACAAATTCATTACATATATTTATATACATCATCAACCTTGGAATGCACATCAAGGCTGATATTACATTCTACAACCATTGGAACTATCTCCAAGGTCAACATACATACATAAAGCAATTTAGGACTAGACCTAAACAAAATTGTGGAGTAAATGAATGAAAGAGGAACACTTCATGGTTTATCTTGGACCCAAATACATCTTCACATGCTACAACACTCTTCCACAATCTACGAATCACCTCCGCAACAAGTGTAACTAACCAGGTTGGCCAGAACAAGTGCACATATCAAGAACACGTAGATACAAGCTTTCAACAACTTCATTATAGCCTGTGGATAAAGCACATGCCTTCAATCCATTTTGGAGACATCCATGAACAACATAGAATCACTTGGGAGCCAACGAGTCCAACTGCAATAGATCTCAATTGAAGACAACACATATCACTTGAAGACACATCACATACTATCTCTCAACAGATACTGTCAAACTATGTTAATCAGTAACTTGCTTTCCAGAGAACCAAATCACAAATACTTTGGAATGAAGATAGCTAAGGACCTTGTAATCTTAAGTCTAGAACTGCATGACCAAAATCCAAACTACAGAGAAAATTACTTTCTCCATGTCACACTGCAAATGTTGGCAAGCATAGTCTTCAAATTGGTGAATAGAACTTTTGCTAACACAGTGATTCAGACCACCAAATTATAGATTTAGCATCTTCAAAAACTTCTCTAAATCATATCCAAATCTCATACTCTGGTCTTCAACATAGAGGAAATGTGGAGCAAAATACTTTAACATGATAACTCAATCAATCAACAAACAACAATCTCAGAAGACACAGTTGACACCAATGACAACACAAACATGTTGACAACAATGACAACACTGGTTGGCACATACTTGCAACAATCTCCCCCTTTTTCATTGATGGGAACATATGATGTGAAAATGTTGTTCCATCAAGACACACCTTTGCATCAAGACTCCCCCTTTCTTTTTACACTTCTGAACTCTTTCTCCCCCTGAGTTTTTCACATGATCTCTCTCCCCCTTTGACATCAATGGAAAAGGGCATCATATTTCTTCTACTATACATACATGTACACTACTACTCTGATCAGTCTGAAATCATTCTTTTATTTTCCCTGACTACAATAATCATCTCAAACCACTACCTGCTTACCCTGAGAGGTAGCTTCCAACATCAGTCCAAAAGAAGAAGTGTACTTTGAGGTGCATTGGACTGATGAATCTCCTTATGCATCTAGTTCAAGGAAGGAGGGGCAACAACCCCTAACTTCTCCCAGAGATACTCAAATATATCCTTTGGAAGAGCCTTAGTGAATATATCAGCAACTTGATCTTTTGTAGGCACATACTCAAGGTTCACTTCATTCTCTACAACTTTCTCCCTCAAAAAGTGATACTTAATTGAAATGTGCTTTGTCTTTGAATGCATCGGGTTCTTTGAAATATTTATGGTACTTGTGTTATGACAAAGAATAGGGATTGGCTCATCATACTCAACTTTAATATCCTTCAAGGTCTGTTTCATCCACAACACTTGAGTACAACATGCTACTACAACATTATATTCTACCTCTCCAGTAGACAAGGAAACTAATTCTTGTTTCTTGCTATGCCAGGACACTGCCCTGTCTCCAAGGAAGAATGCACCTCCACTTGTGCTTTTCTTTCATCAATGCATCTGACCCAATCTGCATCTGTATAGGCACTTAAAGAAAAATCATTGTTCCTGGGCTACCACAAGCCATAATCAGGAGTGCCCTTCAAATACCTGAATATCCTCTTTACTGCCACAAAATGTGATTCTCTAGGATCTTATTGAAATCTGGCCACAAGACAGACTACATGCATGATATCCAGTCTAGTAGCAGTTAGATAAAGTAGTCCTCCAATCATTGATCTATATTTGCTCTAATCAGTCTTGGGAGATTCATCATACTTTCTTAACTTACAACCAATAATCATAAGAGTAATTATCGGTTTAGAGTCCATTCCAAACTTCTTCAATAATTTGTTAACATACTTGGATTGAGAAATGGAAATACCTTATCAGTCTGATTAATTTGCAGTCCAAGGAAGAAGTTCATTTCACCACACATAGACATCTCAAACTCTTTTTGCATCTCATCTGTAAACTTCTTACACATACCTTCATTTTCACCGAATATGATGTCATCAACATAGACTTCAAAAATCAGGATTTGATCTCCACTTGTCTTGGTGTATAAATTACTGTTTGTGGACCCTTTACTAAAACATTGCTGCAACAAGTACTTATCCAGTCTTACACACCAAGCTCTAGGAGCTTTCTTCAATCTATACAAATCCTTCTTCAACTTGCATACCGTGTCTGGTTTGTTTGATAGCTGGAACCCATCTGGTTTCTCTATGTAGACTTCTTCTTCCAACTCACCATTCAAGAAAGTAGACTTCACATCCATCTGGTATACCTTGAAATCTTTATGTGCTATAAATGCCAAAAATAGTTTGATAACTTCCAATCTTGCCACTAGAGAAAATGTCTCTTCATAATCTATTCCCTCTACTTGTGAGTAGCCTTTACACACAAGTCTTGCCTTGTTTCTCACAACTTCTCCAATTTCATTCAGTTTGTTCTGGAATACCCATTTTGTTCCAATCACATTCTTGTCTATAGGCCTAGGGACAAGTTCCCAAGTCTTTTTCTTTTCAATCTACATCAGTTCTTCTTCCATTGCTTTGACCCAATGTTCATCATTGCATGCTTCTTATACTGTTTTAGGTTCCACCTTTGAGAGTAAACAGAGGTTTACTTGTTCTTCTGTAGCTCTGCATCTTGTTGACACACCTTTCCTTTTGTCACCAATAATCTAATCTTCAGAGTGATCTCTTTGCACATACCTGGGGGTTTTAGGAATTCTTTCTGGAGCATCAGCTTGAACTTCTTATTTTTTAGGATTAGCTTGCACTTCAATCTAAACTTCTTTTTCTTTGTCTTTTTCAATCTTTTCTATATTAGTAGATCTATTTGATTCATACCCATCTAGTTGAATATCTTCATCTACCTTCACATTTTCACTTTCAATAATCTTTCTCAGTCTTTTGTTATAGCACCAATAAGCCTTTATCTTAGTAGAATACCCAAGAAATATGCCTTCATCACATCTAACATCAAACTTTCCTAATTCTTCATCTCTTCTAATGTAGCATTTGCTTCTAAAAAATTTGAAGTATTTGACAGTAGGAATTTTACCATACCACAGCTCGTAAGGTGTCTTTGTTTCTCTTGCTCTAATTTGCACTCTATTCTGAATGTAGACAATAGTGTGAATTGCTTCTTTCCAATATACTTCCGATAGGTCTGCTTCCTTGATCATTGTTTTAGCAACTTCTTGAACAGTTCTATTCTTCCTCTCAACCACTCCATTTTGTTGAGAAATCTAAGGAGTAGACAAATGTCTTTTTATTCCATATTCTTCACAAAAAGCATTGAACTTACTTGAAGTAAACTCACCACCTCTGTCAGACCTTAAGCATTTGATTCTCAAATCCAACTCATTTTCAACCATAGCTTTGAATGCCTTAAACTTGTCTAGGGCTTCTGATTTTTCTCTAAGAAATGTAACCCAAGTCATTCTTGAACAATCATCAATAAGAAGCATGAAATACATTTCACCTTGCAGACTTCTTGTTCTTGTGGGACCACATAGGTCTGTATGCACCAACTCCAGCAAACCAGTAGAGGATTGTTCTTTTCTCTTGAAAGTAGTCTTTGTCATCTTCCCAAACTGACATTCTTTGCATATAACATTTGCAATCTTCACAATCTTAGGCATGTCTCTTATAGCTTGAACACTGCTTATTCTCACCAGATTTTTAAAATTAATGTGACACATTCCCCTATGCCATAGCCAAATTTCATCTATCTTAGTCAACAAACAACAATTATCAGTACCCTCCAAATGATAAACATTTCCATGATTCTTCTTACTAGCAACAACTAAAGTTCTGGAGCTTTTCCTTATCTCACATCCATTGTCCTTGAATACCATATTATATCCTTTGTCACACATTTGTCCAACACTTAAAAGATTATGCTTTAAGCCCATGACATAAAGAACATCATCTGTATTATGCTTGCCATCAAAAGTAATTGATGCTTTTCCAAAGATCTTACCAGCTACATCATCACCAAACCTAACAAGTCCTCCATCATACTTTTCAAACTTAACAAACTTACTTTTGTCTCCTGTCATGTGATTTGAACATCTACTGTCATGTGATTTGAACATCTTACTTTTCAGTATGAAATGCAGACAACTCTCCTGGACTTTCTTCCTTCACACAACTTGCAAGATTAGCAGAAATAGATTCTTTTCTAAGTGAAATAAACAAGAATTCACTACTATTACCATCATGAGAATCAGGTTCATCATCAGTTACACCATCATCATTTCGAACATAGTAACTCTTTCTTACTATTTTTCCTTTGCTTTCATTGTTTTTGAACTTCAAAGCTCTGTCAAGAGATCTTGAAGCATAGTGACTAATTTTACCATAGTTGAAACATTTGAAAGGTAACTTACCCTTGAACTTTCCTCTATTGCCTCTTTTTATTCTGCTTGAAAATTTTGCCTCAAGCTCTTCAAAATCTTCTTCATATGATACAACATATTTGTCTAATCTAGTAGTCTTTTCTTCCTTGGCCTTAAAAGAAGTCTCTATTTTCACAAGGCCATCAGTAGTACCAAATTCTCTTATCTCAAAGGCAATTAGTTTACTAAGCAATTGATCTTTTGAAAGTTTACCTATATCAATCAATTCTTCAATGGTAGATACCTTGTGACTATAGGATTTGAGAACAGTTCTGAGTATTTTATCTACAACATCTTCATCCTCTAACTTTCCACCAAGACCCTTGATGTTGCTGACAACTCCATCAATCTTCTATATGTAATTTGTTATGTTATCATCTTCAGACATTCGCATGGTGTCATATGTGGTCTTTAATTTCTGTAACTTATCCTTCCTGACTGATGCATCACCTTCATAGATGTTTTTAAGTTTGTCCTAGATCTCATGAGCAGTTTCTAGATCCACAATTTTTGCCATTTCAGTATTAGACAAGGCATTTAATAGAGCATTTTTAGCTTTGTGATTAGTCTCATAATCCTTAATCTCTTCATCAGTCTTTGGACCATGATCAGGTACAGTGTATTTATCTTTAACCATTGTCCAAACATCATAACCAATAGAAATAAGATAAATTTGCATTCGTACCTTCTAGCAGGCATAGTCAGATCCATCAAACTGATGAATGTCTTTCTTATGTGTCATCCTGGATCTACCTTAAGCTGTTAGGCTTTCTTCCAAGGAACCTTGCTCTGATACCAATTGTTGAAAAAGGTATAAGACAACTGAGAGGGGGGTGAATCAGTTGTATCAAAAACTTTAACTTCTTTAAGCAAAATCACTTCCACATTCACCTACTTTAATTCCTTATTATGTTATGAAGATTAAACATGAATAGTAGAATCAAAACATAAACACATCAACACCATACACACATGAACACTAGATTTTTACGTGGAAAACCCTAAATAGGGAAAAACCACAGTGATTGTTAGCTCACAATATAATATAGTAACAAAAAGAGGCTCACTGCCAAAGGGCTCACTGCCCAAGCCTCACTGCCCAAATGAAAGGCTCACTACCAAAGAGTGGCTCACTGCTAAAGGGTGGCTCACTACCAGGTGTGACTCACTTCCATGAACTAATATAGTAGCATCTACAACATGCCTAAGTTCAGTTCCATTGAAGCACAATATATCTCCTCTCACTAGTAGAATTTGGCAAATAAATGACTAAGTGACTAAAACTTTTAGTCACAACAACTAAAAATGATTAAATTCTACTAATTTTTTGCAACTCATCTATAAATGAGTAAATAAATGAATAATTTGGTCATTGACTAAAAAATTATTTAGTCACAAAAATAAAAATGACTAAATAGTTAGTCACGTAAATACAAATTAGACAAAATTTTAAAAAAACTTTTAGGGAAATTATTGGCGGGATGTATTGTGTGCAATTCATTATTTGAATTCATTTAATTCCTCACTTCATTTGTAGGTTTCATCTCTTTGGGAATTGAACTCAAGACAAACTCATGGGCCTCATAGATTAAATCCACAGCTACTTCGCACTGAGGCGTTTTACAGAGATGTTATAGTAGCTACTTGCATGGGTGAAAAAGGTTGTTTGTAGAGGACCTGGAGACTTCTGAAAAGGCAAGCAAGGAATTCAGAGTTTGCTGCAACAAATTTGAAGTTGGCGAGGCCCTCTGTAATGAATTCAAAGGTAATTTGAAACCATCATTATATTTATGAACACAAAATCTATAGCTTTATGATTGACAACTTATAGTAGTTACAATATACTACTCTTAATAATGTTCTTTTACAATCTTGCCATTGTTCTTCTTCATAATGTGTTTGAGATAAATATAATAAAATTTGGGTGTCAGTGTCAAAATAGAATTTCCTTAAATAATTTTGATACATTTTCACTACAAGTGCAAACTGTCCTTGTGCAAAGTAAACATGTGCTAGATTCACCCACACATCAGGTATCTAAAAAAAGATGTTTCATGTTGCAGCTTCTTGTACCTATGTAAAAAATTCCTTTGTAATATCAAATTGACCCCTTTCAGCTAGCACAATGGCTGCCCCATTTGCAGCATAAACATTTCCTGGTCTCTATGCTAACACTTTACAATACAGTTCTCTAGCCTTCTCAAGATGTTGTGCCTCCACCTTTGGATCCCTCCTCTCATTGCAAAAAGCTAAAACATAATTCCAATTTCCAAGTGAAATGTCAACATAAGAATTATTTGCATCTGATTCACTGTGTGCAGCTTTAATTGTTTCTTTTGCTTTAATCTAATCGTCTATTTTCAGTTCCATTTTTCCAAGCATAGATAAAGCATTTGATGAGTTTTTATCCACCTTAAGTGCATCCCCAATCAATTCTAGGCTTAGTTGGATCTCATTCTGAGCCTAAGCCATGGCTGCAAGACGTAGATATGCATCCACATAATCAGGAAACTTGAACAATATTAGCCTGCATAAAAGATTTTCTTTTTCAGTATAATGTAGTTGTCCAAACAACCTAGCAAGATTAAATAGTGTTGTGACTTTATCCCATGGTAGCTCAAGTGAAACACCACCTTCTTCTAGTCGATGGAAGAATTCCATATCCTTAAAGAGCATAGGAAAAACTACAGAATTGGCACTGGGGATTTTATTTATGAATTGAACCCAAATGCCATTTCCTAATGCCTCCATAAAAGGTTGTTGAGCCAACTCTAGTTCATCATGCTCAAAATGAAGAACCCCAATATTGTTTAACAATTGAATGGGTACTTCTTCTCTGCTCTTCTTCAGAAGAGACTTTGTTGTCTTAAGAGAATCTAAGGCTGCACTGGGGTCGATGATATTAATAACTCACCCATCTTGATAAATGCATAGGCATCACGTGGATCTATGCAAGTTACCTTTCTTAAAATTTCCAAAGTCTTCTCTTCCTATCCTTGCTGAGCATATAATATGAATGAGATTTCATGAGAGGGTGGTCAGTTGAAACATGAGCTATCTCAGTCAACTGGTCCACAAGAAAATGCTGCCCTATGAAGAAAAAATGGCTTGCTAAATGATTCAATGCCATTGCACAGTACGGGTATAATTCAAAGGCTCTACACATCTTTTCCCTTCCTTCATGAACACTACCTTTTTCACTAACTGTGAGAATCCTACAATTAAATAATGCACAAAACTGACCACAGAGATTTTTCCCCATTTTAAACAGAAAAATTGCCAAAAAAAAAAGCATTTAAAACCTACAAATAAATGCAAATAAAATCACGTTAATTTTTGCGCCAAAAAAAACCATGAGACCATAGCTTGTTGCTTACTATTATGCTTTGATAGATTTTTTCCAAGCATCCATAGCTTGTTTGAAATCACCTATTTTAGGCTTTTAGCCATAGCAGCAAGGCAATGAACTATTTGATAAAATGCTTGGGTAGACATGTATGAAAAATGTTGTAGCATAGACAAGGCAATGAACTTTGGAAAAAATGCCTCAAAGAAATGTGGTCTTATGGTGATGGAATGCCATGACAAGCAAATTGTTATAGATTGTCATGGCATTCCATCACCATGAGACCACATTTATTTGAGACATTTTTCAACTAGTTCACTACCTTGTCTATACTATTGCTTACTATTATGCTTTGATAGATTTTTTCCAAGAATCCATAGCTTGTTCAAAAGCACTTGTTTTAGGATTTTAGCCATAGCAAAAAGGCAATGAACTATTTGATAAAATGCTTTGGTAGACATGTATGAAAAATGTGGTAGCATAGACAAGGCAGTGAACTGTTTGAAAAAATGCCTCAAAGAAATGTGGTCTCATGGAATGCCATGACAAGCAAATGCAATTGGCAGCTGCTCCTAGTTATTAGTTATGCAATGTTAAGTAACTGTATAACTACTTAGGTTGACTTTGTAAAAACTATATTTTAATTGAAATTTTGTCATCTATCAACATCTAGTTATTAGTTATGCAATGTGAAGTAATGTTTTGAGTTTGAAAGATGTGCAATGCAATGTAATTAGCAATTTGAATTTAACCTACAAAAATCTTTTTTTTACAATTCATTAGTTAAACTCTCTATTTTATTTTCTCTCTATAACTCTATTGCTATGGAAATGCCTTTCAATTAAAAAAAATAGTTTTTGTCTCTTATTCTACAATTTTTTACATTTTTTAAAAATCTGATTTTTTCAAAAAATCTTGAACTTTTGGTTTGCCAATTTTTTCCCCAAAAGATTTTTGTTGCTATGTGTAGAACATTACAGATGGATCAATGTCGAAGGTTGACTATGGATCAATACCATGCATTTGATGAGAGAGTAGCCAATAAGAGGGACATGGACAAATATCCATGTCCATGTAAAGACTGTCTTGGTGGAAAGGTGAGAAAAAGAAACCTAATTTATCAACATATGATAAGATATGAGCATAGTGGTATAAGCCCTTGGGATTACAATTATTATGAATATATGATAGAATTACAAAGTGTGAGAGATGAAGAGGCAACAAACATAGATGAAGTGGCACCAAACATAGATGAAGAGGCATCAATGTTAGACGAAGGGTTTGAAGTTGATAGAATGTTGAATGAGGGTCTAGACTATGATTGGGCCAATTCAATGGAGGATGCTTTAAAGCTTATGTATGCTAATTGCAAGTTAAGTCATTTGACAACAATCCTTCAAATTCTTAACTTGCAAGTGGTGCATGGTTGGACAAATGAGAGTGTAAATTAGTTATTGGCATTATTAAGTTCATTGTTACCACCTAACTCCACATTGCTAACAAAATGAAGTCAATGTAAAAAGCAAATCACTAAGCTAGGCTTAGGGTATGAAAATATCCACACATGTGTGAATGGTTGTGTATTATTTCACAATAATCTTGCAAGTGAGTGTGAATGTCTGAAATGTCATGAAGTGAGGTATAGACAAGGGTTGAAATTGGCTATGGTTCCTAGAAAGGTTCTTTTCCAATTTCCAATAATCCCATGATTACTCCGAATGTATAGGTGCAGATACATTGCTGAACTTATGCAATGGTATGCCCAAAATAAGAGCACTGATGGAAAACAACATGTGCCTGATTCTAAGACGTGGATGGAATTTAATAACAGATGGCTTGATTTTTCTCATGATCCTTGTAAAATAAGTTTGGGTTTGGCTCTAGATGGGTGAACCCATTCTTAGATCAAAGTACTAAATGGTCAACTTGACCAGTGTTTTTAATAAATTATAATTTTCCTCCATGGTTAGCAACTAAACCATTTTTCTTAATGCTATCATTGATTATACCAGGAAAGAAAAGTGTGACTTTAGATACAATCGATGCTTATCTAGAGCCATTATATGATGAGATAATGGAATTGTGGAAAGGAATTGAAACAATTCAATCTTTAAGGGATGGTCATTCAATCAAATTCACTTTAAGAGCTTCCTTATTGTTTACAATTCATGATCTTCCTGCATATGGCACATTGTTTGGTCTCAGTGTTCATGGATACCATGGATGTCCTTGCAGCTTTAAGCATTTTGTGAGGCACTCAAGAAGTTTGTGTACGTGTATTTATTATGGACATCATGCTTACCTTAAAATGGATCATCCATATCGTTGACAAAAAACACATTTCAATGGTCAAGAAGAGAATTGTGAAGCACCATTGCTAATAACAAGTGATTACATTGTTGAGAATGGACAAAAAAGAATGTCATTTATTGAAAATGATGGGATTGCTGGTAGTAGATATCATCCATATAGTGAAAGCGGTGTAAAATAGTTGTGCATATTCTATAAGTTGCCATACTTTAAGGATATAGCCATTAGGCATACTGTTGACTTTATGCATACTGAGAAAAATATAGCCTGTGCTATTATAGAAACTCTTTTTGGTGCTTTTGATACTGTTTCATCACGTGAAGACTTTCGACAACTAAAGATTCGTCAAAATCTTTGTGTTGAAAAATATGCTAATGAAAAATATAGAAAACCTAGTGCTCCTTATGTCTGGACAAAGGATCAATGTGCACAATTCTTACAGTTGTTGTCTCGGACTCGGTTTCCCACTGGATATGTAAGTAGTAGTATTAGAAGCCAAACTGACATTAATGGCTTAAGAGGCCTCAAGACCCATGACTATCATGTCATAATCGAGAATATTTTACCTATTGTGGTAAATATATCAAGTTTGGCAAAGGGGCCAAGATTGGCAGTTATAAGGTTGGGCCTAATATTAAAGAGAATGAGTTTACATGTATTAGATCCTTCAAACTTTGGTAGTTTGAGGGAGGAGGTTGTTGAAGTCCTTTGTCTATTGGAACAGGAATTTCCACCAACAATATTTAACATTTCTATGCATCTTTTGATACATATATAATATGAACTAGAGCATTGTGGCCTAGGAAGAATGAGAAGGATGTATCCTATAGAACGATATATGAAGGTTTTGGAAACATTTGTTCGTACTAGGGCAAAACTAGAAGGTAGCATGTCTAAGGGATATTCAATGCAAGAGGCCATGGGATTTTGCACATAATATATGAAGGATTTTAAAAATGTCAATCAATGTGTATGGGATGATGACGAAGATGAGAGAGTTGCAAGTGAAGTATTAGAAGGTAATGGATGTCGCTTCAAGATATCACATCAAGAAAGAAGTGCAATACATGCCTATATTCTTCAAAACACATCTTCGTTCGATAAGTGGCATAGGTAAAAAAAATTACACAATAATTTAGTTACTCAATTGTATTTACACATTTATAATATTAATCTTATTATTTGTACGTTAATATTCTATGTAGAAAATATGAAGAAGAGAATCAAGCTAGGATGCAACATTGACCTCAAAAGTGTAGACCTCATGATTTGATTGGAGGTGATTCTTTTCCAAAATTTGAAAAATAGATTACTAATGCAGTCAGTGATGCAAAATAAGAAGGTCAAGATATAACAACAGAGGAAAGTGAGATTTCACAATCTCCACATTTATGGGCTATGCGTTTTAGTGGAATGTGGGCCTATGGTAGTCATTTAAGAGTGGAAGAAAAAGACAAAGAAAAGACAAATTGTGATTGTGTTGTTAGTGTTGAATTTCTTCACGAAACTGAGAAGAAATTTTATGTTGGATTCATCCAAGAAATTATTCAAGTGGATTTTGGTGAAAATAGTCCTATATTATTAAAATGTAAGTGGATTCGACCATCCGTAGTACAATTTGATGAGTATGGATTTGTACGCACAAATATAGGGCAATTTTTTTCAAAGATGGATGAGATGTATGTTTCCCCTCTTCAAATTAACCAATAATTTCTAATTTATGATGTAAGAAGCCCAGGATGGTCGTATGTCATTCAAACAAAGTCTCATTCCAAATGAAAATTCATGAAGTTGTCGATATAATGCCTGATGGGCAATATGTTAATTTACAAGAAACATTTGAAGAAATGGATGAAGACGATGATGGATTGTTAGAAGAAGAGATTTTGATTACCAAAGAAGAGATTGGGAGAGAGAATGAGTAGCATGTCACAAATGAGGATGAGGAATAAAATCAGGCAGATGCAGACACGAGTGATTAGGATTCTGATCTTGCTAGCAATGTAGATGATTATGATGATGTTTTGTCACCTTAACTAGCCTATCACCTTAAGAGGTTATCTTCTCAACTAAACTTTGGTTATATGTATGGTGTAATTTATTATTGAATGTAATAAAGATTTGAGTATAGGTATGCTTATTCACTATTGTTTTACTAATACATTTCTGAATGTAATCATCATTATTCTACTAGTACATTGTATACAAAACATGAGATGTTCACTGCTGATTTCAAGTGCATTTAAAGTTAGGTTCAATCATTCTTCTTAGTTTTCTTACTTTGGTTGAAATTAATTTTGTTTAGTTAGAATATAATTTCTTGTATGTCCTATATGTTTTCTAGATGCTAGACTTTTCTTGTATGTCCTAGATGATAGCTTTAGTTTGTAATACAACTTATAGCCTCCACATGCATTGAATATGCTTGTGTGAAGGAAACAATAATGAACATATGTGATTTAATAATACATATAGATATCTTAACATTAGGTGAACTAATCCTCCTCATTACAAACAAAGAAATGATCTCTTAGATATCTTAACTAGAATTCGAGCACCAGATTAAATCTTCTTCTCCATTGATTGCTTCTAATAGATATTGCAATATAATAGAAGTCTCCTCATATATGTTTCTATAAATTCCTATGATGATGATATCAAAATTTGGCTAAATATGGCATCTTTTCAAAATTCATGCCTCAAGTCGTATAAACTAAACATTAGTTTTGCTTAAAACATAATTAAGAGAAAACAAAGAAAGTAAATAATATCGATTGGAAACCTGCAACACTTGTAGTCCGTTAATCAACATAGAAGACCCATGATCATCCTGATCTAGCAAAGTCCCCCTCTCCATGATAGAGTGTTTGAAGGCTTGGTTCTTCCACTGCAACATCTTCAAGGCCCTATTCTTCTGGAGGAGACAAATACTTTTGCTCCCATTGGTCTACTGTGTAGTCATGAGGCCATTTGTATTCTTGAATCTTTGATATATTAGTTAGGTGATTCCTCCATCTGTTGTCAAGTAACCCTCTACCATCTATAATGAATTTAGAATATCTAGTATCCAAGGCTATTATTCCATCCATGATCAAATTGAGGCTTTGGATATTCAATTCACCATTCTTTTGTACATGAGCAATGCAATCAAGAACAATTTGGCTAAATTCCTTTCTCCATTCACTGAGATTTTTTAATTGGCCATCATCCTTTAATATCCTTGGCACAAATTACCGCTTCAATGTATGAAATGATTCTGTCCTTGTTTTTATCTTTTGATCTTCTCCATTTATATACTGAGATTCATCTATAACTATCTTAACCATTTGCTCAGTTGGCTTCAAAGCTGAAGGAGCTTCCATAGTTCTCTGTAATACCCTACATAAAGTCATCAAGGTATGATTAATTGGCTGCCACTTCTTGAAAATAGGATCTAGTATAAGTGCATGGGCTTTCATCTGGTCAATTGCTTAAGATAATGAAGTGTAGCAATCATACACACTTTCTAATTTATCCTCAATCAGTTTGATCCTGTGATCCAAGATTTTTTCCAAGACATTGATGATCTGGTCCCTCACTCCCTCGACCTTGGTTTCATTATTGGATTTTTTCAACTCTTTGATCTCATATCTTAGTACATTCATTTGTTCAGAGGATGCACTATCTATATTAGTTGATTGGGTAGTAGGAGGTTGATACAATACTATTTCTTTACTCTGTGAGGGCCCTGCTCCTTTCAATTGCTCTTTTAGTCTTAAATTTTCTATGAACAATTTATTTACCTCATCATTTAAGAATTTTTGTTCCTTTTCATATTATGTCAATTTGTTTTGCATTCCCTTAACAGCAGCTTGAATGAACATGGTTGAGTGCAATGTCAAGGTTGCAGCTTCTAAAGGAGATGTGTCATGCAATGTTTTTACCATAGTCATTCCTTTCATCTCTTGTACCACATCTAACAACCTTGGTTTTTGTGTATTTCTTTGCTTGGCCCAAAGTGCCAAGGTCTCAATCTTAGGGTTGTACCCTATACCACTTATCCCCTCATCAGAATCAAATTCAACAATCATCATTGGGTCTTCTTGTGCTCTTACTTGGTCAAGTAAGAATATCTTCTTTAGTTCCATACCTGGGATAATGAGTATATTACTCTTCAAAACCATATCCCTAGCTTCTTGTGGGCTAATATCAACATTATCAATTCTCAATTCATTGAAAGTCTGGGATACAATTTGATTGTACTGAGACTCTTCAGCACCCATCTTGTTTATCTCTACCCTTTCTTCAAACTCTTTCATTTTCATTTTAATCTAAAAATCCTTAAATTTAGGGGTCTTAATGAAATCATCATCTTCAATAAGTCTAAGAGTTGCAATTTCCTTCTCATCATCTTGCATTTCCCTTTCTCCCTACATATGGATATTAATTCTAGCCTCTGGTTTATGAGTTTCAGTTTCATGGGTTAGTTGCTCTATCTCAACATCATCCTTCAAACTCCTCAGTACACTGGCCACTTCTTCTGTATCTCCCACTCTTTCACCACTCATTGCATAGGAGACCAATCCATATGGCTCCTGTGTCTTCTGTTTCTTAGGAAGTGGTTGTTCAGGAGGTGATTCTTGAGGAACATGACATACTGAAATAGTGTTAGGAGATGTCTCTAAAATTACAATACCACTTGGCCTTTTGGGAGATAATTTGGTGGGCTTCTCCTGCTTTACTGTAGACTTATTATACAATTCCTCAAACTTATAAATTATCAAATTTATCCTCTTAAGAGGATATGCTTCTTGTACAAAATACCCTAAGAAGTCACTATTCTTCTTCTTCATTTCTTGCTCAAGCTTCATCATGATCTCCCATTTTCTTGTCCTCTGATATACCTCTTGGGGAGTGAAGGAGTTTCTAATCACATCCTCTTCATAATCTACTTGATGAGTGATTGGGACCTTTGTGAGGAGGTTTTGTCTTATAAAATTCATATGGCCCTTAGGGTCAAAAACATTTTCACTTCCAGGCCTCAGAGAATATCTTGTCTTAAGGTAATGTTGTGATTCTTCAAGGGTGTCAGATCCAACAGATAATTCTTCACATGTTGTCAAGTTAGGTAGAAATGTACCCTTCTTTTGTTTGTTCATGACATCCTTTTCCATCCACAACATCTGCTACATAAGTTCTAAAAAGGCTAGCCGAAGAGGAACAAATTTTGGCAATATATGTGGGGCTTGTGGGCACCCATAAATCCTGATTATTATGACATCTTGCAGAAAAAACCAATCACCAAAGTTGAGTATGAACTTGTTCTAGTTTCAAAGCCAAGGACCTCAATAGTTGTAGTATAGGTGTATGTAATCTTGGCGATGAGTGGCCAAGAAATCTCATAACTCTGTTCACAAAGTCATCATGGAACACTACATAATCAGAGTTTTTGCATCTTCTATCCCATATATAACACCATTGTTGCATAGGCAATGACTTCCCTTGTCGATCAATCCTACCCAAGCACATCCTTTGTGTCCATCTATCTTTGTTCTGGTACAATATCAAGTGACACGGTAAAGAATATTGCCTAAATGTTATAGAGGCACCATTCTCTCTGACTTGCAGGAAGCCTTCATGCAATTCCTTCTCAAGATATGAGGCAAAGTCATATTCAATGTTTGTCTCAGGGTTCTGAATTCTCATAGCCATCATCATCAAACTAACTGGCATTTTTTCTTCTTCCTCTATCCCAAGTACTTGGCACAAAGCAAAGTGGGTTTTCTTGAAATAAGTCTAAATATCTTCTACATCAAATGGTTTGGTGGCAAAGGGGGAGATAGGTATCACCCTTTTGTTAACACCCCTTTCATGTATATGGGGAGTTCATCACTTTTGTGTGTTCTCCTTAACCTAGTATATTCTTCCTCACTCTTTTGCAAGTCAACCTTAGTGAGGGCCTATATGTTTAGATTGAAGCATTCAATGATTGCAACTTTTGTTAATATTACCAATGGTGACCCATTTGTTATCCTCATGATCCTAGTAGCAGGGTGGTAATTCTGGGCTAGAACTCTAATGAACTCCACATGTATGAAGACATTCAGGACAATTAGCTTAGCTAAGTCTAATGTCCATGGATTTGATACTGGAATTCTCCCTTCCCTCTTTTGATAGAAATACCAAAACAATTCCCACCCTGAAACAAGAATAAGGGCATCCCTACAACCATGAGTTGTATCCTCTCTCAATCGAGTTAGGCAATATATCTAAGATAGATTATTGTAATGATCTCTTTTTACCCTTAGGCTCTTCCTTCTTAGTCTTAGGTTCTTTCTTTTTAGGCGGCATGATATCTAATGTCAACCTCTACTCGAGCTTTCTAAGTGTTTAAATACAGGATTTCAAACAATTCTATGCTTGTAAAGCTACTTTAGTAAGTTCAATGTACTTACACGGTATGTGATAGTTGCAAAACTTTGCCCTGTTGAACTCCTGGCTTCATGCACCACAATCCTTGCAATTGAATGCCAAAACAATGTTGAGTCCTCAATTTTAATGGCTTATGAGTTTAGTCATGTTGTCATTAATATCAACCTTACACTCATATTTCTAGTTTGAATTTGCACCATTGATTTTCACAAGATCTAAGGGTTGTTAAGAGTTATGCATTTATTACTACAACTAGTAATAATTCCATGACAGTCTGTACCGCAACACCACTACCTCTTTCTTTAACTGGTGTGGGATAGCGGGGTGTATACCACTATACTACAAGCTTCCTTATGCTTCATCATGGGGCAGCAGGATTCTTACTCCTATAACGCATGTCTTAGAAGTCTTCTTCATGGAACTATGGTTCTTACCACACTACCACTCTTTATTATCTCCTTCCTTGCGGGGTGGCAGGTTGTTCCCCGCTATACCTCTTGAGCTTCCTTATGCTTCATTATGGGGTAGTGGGACTCTTACCACTATACTGCATGTCTTAGTAGTCATCTTCATGGTACTGTAGTTCTTACCACACTACCACTCTTTATTATCTCCTTCCTTGTGGGATGGCGAGTTGTTCCCCACTATACCACATTGTTCACTTTTCCTTGCCGTGGTACTGTAGTTATAATGTAATTAAGCTCTTTTATACTACCCAACCACACCTTTATTATAATAACCCCATGGTATTGCGGTGAATACTTTTATGTTGTCTGTTATATACCGCCAGCCCGCTAAGGGTTCAAATTGTTGTTGTGGGATTACGGTAAAGGACTTTTATGGATGTAAAATAGCTAGACATGTTCTTGCTTAAGTATATATGATGAATTTTTGGCTTTGTATAGGTCTTTCAATGTCAGTCAGACCTAAACAATTTATATGTTTGTTTACAGTGGGGAGGCTCAATCAAAAATAAAAAGGAATATAAGGGTCACGACTCAGATCATGGAGCTCAAGGTTAGTTGTGATGATAAAACTAGGCAAAATTTTAAGGTTCTAACACACCTCATGATGAACTAGACAATGGTTTTCCTTCATCCTACTTGTGTTATGTTTTTATGAGTTCTTTTCTTGTGAATATATCCCTAAGGAAAATTTTTCTGATACTTGTAATTGTAAACATCTTCTTGGTTTTTTACTACAAATTCTTTTTATTTTGTAAACTAAATTCTATTTTAAGTTTCCATTTGCAGTTATCAGTGGATTGGAAAGTCAACAGTTATCAACTTATGAACTCAATAAAGTTTTACTAATTCAAGTTGCTAATTTATACATTATTGTTTATTTGGACTTCAGGAAATGAAGACAAGGGCTATAAGGCACAAATTAGATGATAGTGATCATAATGCTGAAACTTCAGTGACAGATTACGATCACCTTCGTAGAGAAAAAGTGGCCAAGAATAATGAATATTTATTAAGTCTTGGTTTGACAAACAGACAAGTTGTAAACCCACTAAGTAGTATATTATTTGTTTAATAGTGTTTAATGAAATTTTATAGGCAAGATCTTTATGTATGTAAAACATAATATGATATTTTTTTTGTTTTATAGGCAACCAAAAGAGTGCAAAGAAAATGTGGAGAAAAAACAAAAGGAAAGAAAAGATGCAGTGCCACCATCTTATAGAAGCCAATGCTTTTGTGGTTCAACAAATGTAGTTGGTGAAAATAATAGTTGCAGTGATGATCATGTGCATCCTGATATAGCATATGCTGATGTGTAGCCTGATATAGCACATGGTGATGTGCAATGTTGTGATGATCTCTTAGCACAAAGTCTAAGAGAGATTATTGAAAAACATCAAAGCAAAGGAACAACAGGTCTGCAGATGATTTATTCAAGATTAAAGGATGTGTTTGAAGTGAAATCTATGGAGACCAGTACTCATGATCTACCTACTCATGTCACACCTAATGTGGCCAAGGAGCATGATGTTCCGGTTAATGAAAGTCATGAAGAGAGACTGCTTGCATATGTTATGCCTCAGAGTGCACCTATTGCATCTAGAACTTTTGATGGAACTAGTGAATCAACCAGAAATACTCGTAGTGGTTTAATAAAAGATGTGGATAATTTTGTCAAAAGACAAAGATTGAGTTGAGATTTGTACAGATCTACAGAGAAGAATGCAAAAGAAAGAAAATTAGAAGGCAAGAAGCCATTCTTGCTTGAGGTATCGAGAGATGGTGAGCCCATTAGGCTAAATGCTACAAAATGAGCCTCTGAGTTGGGTGTAAGATGTAGGGCCCATTTGGATATTTGCAAATAAAGTTTTGCAAAGTAAGATCCATGAACTATGGAAAATGTTATACAAAAAATGGAAAATGCTTTTGAGACTACTGGTGGATAAATCTCTAGAAAATATTACAAGCAAAGAATGAGAATTTTGATGAACAATTTTAGATACAATTGTAGAAAAACAATCATGGAGAGAAAAGAGAGGTTAGATTCCACTCTATCTCCCATACAGTGCGAGGCATTGAAAGAAAATATGTATTCCAAAGAATATTTAGCAAAGAGTAATAGAGGCAAGAGAGCAAGAGATAATGTGAGGGTTGGATATACATTTGGCCAAGGCGGGTTGCAGGCCAAAATGGACAAATTTGGAGTAAGTGTATGGATTTTTGGTTCAATTTACATTGTGTTATTTATTTCAATTTTTTATTGAATTGACTATATGTTGAAATTGACATTGTTTTTAGGTGGAAAATAGTAATAGAGAAACAGGTGCAGAAGATATTGTCAATTATATAGCAGCACTAGATCCTAGTAAATATAGGAGTAGGATGAAGTGGAAATCTAGTTCATCAACAGAGATTTCACAGCCATTTGTTACATGCCCAGTAGGATCAGCCTCTCCAAATCATGTCAAGTCAAATGAAGGGTACCAACATGTAGTGAATTGCATATATAGTATCAGTCAACAAGTTTCACAGTTGGTTGCCTCCATTAACCCTATAGTTTCTGCATGGAATGAGCATAAATCCACAGATTTAGATGAGGTAAGAGGCTCTATTGATCTCATTTCTTCTTGTTTGGTAATTTTGTATACAGATGCCTCTTAATATGTAGATTATTGAAATATGAGCGTAGGAGAATTCAACCCAGTTTCTTTATTGTTGGAGTGATCTAGAAAATGTTCTTTTGGACAAATTTATAGCTTGCATTCTTTACTTGACTATTGAATGTTCTGTATATTTTGTTTGTATGATGGTTAAACCACATGTAGAGCAATTTTATCAAAGCAACAGGAAAATGAAAATGCCTTCATGATGTCAATAGAGCTGCTGATATTAATAGTGATCATGATGAACTAGACAAGAATATGCAGCACAGTCGTCATAGTTATGCTGAAGTTGAGGTAATATAATAGTTGTCAGTTATCTGTCCCAATGTTTTTTCATTCTTCATGCTTAATATGTTCTTTTGGACAAAAAATTATAGATTTTGCATTCTTTAAGTTGTAAGTTAATTTGTCCCAATGTTTTGTCATTAATTCTTCATGCTTAAAATGTTCTTTTGGACAAAAATTTATAGCTTTTGCATTCTTTACTTGACTTATATTAATTTTTTCATGATGATTAAACCACATACAGAGCAATTATATGAAAGTAGAATGAAAAGAAAAAGGCCATGCCAATAGAGCTCTTTAAAAAACTGTACAACTTCATGTCAATGTTGATAGTGATAATTATGATGATGAACTTAACGAGCATGCACATGATATTCATAGTAGTAGTCATGCTAAACTCGAGGTGAGTGCTATGAAACCACGTGCAATTAAGTACTATTCAAGTAAGTAATGGTTGTTTTATTATGTAAATAAGGGTAATCATTACCTATTTGATAGAAGTTGGTTAGAATAGTAGTGAAGTGTAATTATCTAGTATACATAGATTATGGAAATAAGGGAGAACATATAAGATTATGGAAATAAGGGAGAACATATAACTTACATATGGAAGCTTAGAGCTTAGTTGTAATAGAGTGCATACATAGATTTTGACAATGCATTAGTGCATTGTGTTCAGGGATGTCATGGTCCTCAGTTGGGGGGACTTCATTTCCAATCCATGTCTCTTTCTGGAGTACTCATACAATCTAGCACTATTGTATTCTTTCCCTCCATTTGTTTGTACCTCACAATGGGTTAGTTTTTTTTTCAGAGTAAAAAATTGTTTCTTTGTTATTCAACAGAATAAAAAAAGCACATACAAAAACTGATTTGTTCCAAGACATAAGACATTACATATAGCTGTAAAAAACAATATAATGATTATTTTATATCTCAATATATAATCTATTTTTTTTTTGTTTTTGGAGCCATTTAATAATGATAAACTCCAAGAAAGGGATAAAGTTGGGGTGTTGGATCCGTTTGATGGTGCTACTGTGGGAATTGGGTGGATTCACTCACTATCTATATTGTACATGGAGTGGAATTGAAAGGAATAGGAGATGCAAATGTAAATATTTTAAAGGTCACAAGTAACATACCCCTTGCTTATGAAGACAAAATAGATGGAGTTGTCCATCTGAAAGAGAAAGAAGGGACCTTCACATGGTGGCCACTAATTTTTTTTTTAAAATGACATAGTTGATGTTTATCATGTACTAGTTGTTAGACAGCTTGTCCCATTGCTTTATACAATAGTTTGAATGTGTTGTTCAAGGATCTTAGTGTTGAATAGTATGCACAGTTCAGTCACCACAATGAGTGAAGACCAAGGACACTAAATATGACTGCCTACCAAGTGTCTAATGTAATAGATGTAGGGTAAGTGAATGGTTTAGACTCAAAAAGAGGCTTTTGAAGATGCATTAATGAAAGAAGAATCTGATTCCATGCCCTAAGAGGACCTAATATCTTCAAACTCAATAAAAACATGTCCCATAAGCAGTGCTGATGACAGACGTACAAGACACAAGAATGCAGTGATGTTTCATTAAGGAATCTTGATCTAGTCCATGTTTCACATTATGAATATCCTATCACAGACCTGACTACATATGATAGTGTATTTCCTTTGGTTGTAGTCAAGAAGGATAAGTGCTAGATTGATGGGGTAGATTAGATGACCTGTGGTAGAAGTTAGGTTGGTTGAGAATCAGTTATTGATAGTTCACCTTTTGGCAAAGCATTGTAAACTTGGAGAAGTTTCTTTCTTGTCATTTCTGTGCATTGTAACTCAGATTTTCAATCTTGTGACTAAAAATAAATATTATAATACTCTATTTCTAAGCATTTTTCAAGAAAGATAGATATTTCAGACTTGTGCAAGCAGTAAGAACACCTTTCTTTTAATAAAGTTTAGCAATTTTGGCTTCTCAATGGTTGTCTTTATATTGTGTGCAATTGATGATTGATGTGTATTTCTATGTTTTATGTTTAAATCCTCAAATATCAATCAATTAAAATGACTAAATATACTACTAATTGATGTCAATTAATAATTAAATTGACTAAATAAACTACCAATTGATAGAAATCAGTGAACAGTGAATAAATATGACTAAATATACTACCAATTGACATAAATCAGTGAACAACGAATAAATATGACTAAATATACTACCAATTGATAGAAATCAGTGAACAATGAATAAATATGACTAAATATATGACCAATGTTAAATTAGTGAATAAAAAATGACTAAATATACTACCAAATTGATCAAAATTAATGACTAAATACACTACCAATGGACATAAATCAGTGAATAAAAATGACTAAATAAGTGCCCAGATTATAGCAATCAATGACTAAGTCAACGACTAAATATACTACTAAATTGATCAATCAAAACAACCAATAAATGACTAAAAATTATTTAGTCATCAATTTGTTTGCATTATAAATGACTGGCAATAAACTACTAACGGTCACGTGACCATGTTTGGTAATTTATAAGTAGTTTTTAGTAGTTTTTTCCAATAATATATTGCTTTTTCTCTACTAGTGTCTGCTCTGCGTTTACAACTCGCACACTTTATCTTTGCATCTTCACTCTCACACAACTCATTCATGAATTCATTACATATATTTATACACACAATCAACCTTGGAATATACATCAAGGTCGACATTACATTCTACAACCATTAGAACTATCTCTAAGGTCAGCATACATACATAAATCAATTTAGGACTAGACCTAAACAAACTTGCAGAGCAAATGAATGAAATAGGAACACTTCACGGTTTAGCTTGGACCCAAATACATCTTCACATGCTACAACACACTTCCACAATCCATGAATCATCTCTGTAACAAGTGTAACTAGCCAGGTTGGCCAGAACAAGTGCACACATTAAGAACACTTAGATACAAGATTTCAAGAACTTCATTGTAGCTTGCAGATCAAGCACTTGCCTTCAATCCATTTTGGAAACATCCATGAACAACATAGAATCACCTAGGAGCTGATAAGTCCAACCACAACAGATCTCACTTGAAGACAACAGATATCACTTGAAGACACATCACAGACTGTTTCTCAATAGACGCTGTAAAACTCTGTTAATTAGTAACTTTCTTTCTAGACCACCAAATCACAAATCCTTTGGAATGAAGATATCTAAGGACCCTATATGCTTAAGTCCAGAACTGCATGACCAAAATCCAAACTACGGAGAAAAGTAAATTACTTTCTCCCTATCACATTGTAAATGTCGCCATGCATAGTTTTCAAACTAGTGAATAGAACTTTTGTTGCACAGTGATCCAGACCACCAAATTATGGATTTAGCATCTTCAAACTCTTCCCTAAATCATATCCAAATCTCATACTCTGGTCTTCAACACAGAAGAAATGCGGAGAAAAATACTTTAACATGGAAACTCAATCAATCAACAAACAACAATCTCAGAAGACACAGTTGACACCAATGACAACACAAACATGTTGACATTAATGACAACACCGGTTGGCACATACTTGCAACAAAACTATCTTCCCCAAAACCATGAGTCTACAAAACCATTAACCCCCACATTTGATTATTTGGTAGAAGTTTTCCCAAATAATCAAATAATTACAAATAAATAATTAACCCAATGTTACATACAATGATTACAAGTGGCACCAAATAAATATCCAATGTGGCTAAACACATCACCCATGATGCACCACAAATAAATATTTATTTTACATAATAAAATAATATCAATGTTATGCAATATGTACAACACACCTACTCCAATATTCTCCCACTTGTTGTATACATTACATAAGGGATCAACAAGTAAACTCAAAATATCAAGGGAACCATCTACATGCCCAACATGTACCATATAACCATCCATGTGATCCATGTGCTCTAAGATACCTGCAACA
The DNA here is from genome assembly GCA_027924645.1 of Cunninghamia lanceolata. NCBI lineage: Eukaryota > Viridiplantae > Streptophyta > Pinopsida > Cupressales > Cupressaceae > Cunninghamia > Cunninghamia lanceolata. The sequence continues at coordinate 1,838,121 of BSBN01000022.1, forward strand.
ATAATCAAGGTGTCCACCATCTCAAATAAGAAGCCCCTCATCCTCCATCTACCCAAACCATAAAGGATAAGTTCCTCCAAACAGGTGCCACACAAAACTGTCATGTAGAAGCAAGAAACCTGCATCAACTGATATCCAAACCCAAGCACCAAATCCAATGGTAACAAATAGGCTCAAGTAGCTGACAAGAATTAATCATCATAGCTGAAATAGCACCCACAACTAGTTGCTAATGCATCAACTAACCATACCTCCAAACCAAGGTATGCAAATCATAATAAGTAGACCTAATGCCATCAACATATCCAACTCAAATCATAATGATAACAAGTCCCTGTATATACTCAATCCCGCATAAAGAAGTCCTCCAAGGTAACAACACAAGGCATGTGATAAAAAACCTCAAGACCCTTCATACTGCAGCATAATGAGAACATCTAAAAAAGGAATCATATACATCTTGAAACTCCCACTGCATGAGTAAATGTCAAATTTGAAAATAGATCAAGGCATTCAAATATCCACTAATAGCACTCACATAGAAGATGTGGCTAAATCATCTATCACATAGTGTCAAAGAACACACACATAGATATGCAAAATCTTCAAACTAAATAGTTGCAACATAACTCTCACCTCAAGTCCATATCTCTCCCAAATCCTCCACATCATAAGAGAAAGAAGTCAAAGAGACTCAAAAGCTCCATACACATCTCAACTCCAATGTCATGTGAACAAAAACATCTAGGAAGAATAATAAGACCAATAAGAGAGAACTTGCAATTTATAACCATGTCCTTCTATCCACAATAATGTGCTATAGCTATGAAAAGTATGATCTCATTTACAACCCCAAAACGAGAAGCCTCCATAGCATCCAATAACAAGATGCAAGCCTCTCAAACCAAAGGTAGATCAAACTCATAACCATCCCAAAGTAGGAATGAGCCCAAAGCCACTAACCATCTCCATTACACACAATGATCTCATGACAACTCAGGATCAAGCATAATGAGATAACTAATCATAACCATGCATCTACTCCTCAAACAAGTCCTCACAACCATAATCCATAGCTCAAGACTCAAGCATGAGAAATATAAGATACAAATACAAAATGCATTTGAATAATAGGTGGGAATACCTATCAAATCATTCACCACCAAGTGGACCAAGAGTGGGGATGAGATTGCTCCTCCAAGATACACCAAGCCTTAAAGACTCTCTCTAAGAACAATGTCCTCAACAGGTCCATGTTGAACTCACGTCCAACCAAGGTGTAGGCTCCTCGGTCTTGCTGCTGAAATCATGATCAAAGAGTAAACATCTCAACATATGTCTCTAGTCCCAAGAGAACTCAAGCCTCACCTAAGTCTCCAAGTATCCATAAGTACCTCCATGATCAATCCATGCTAAACTCCAAATGTAAAACTACACCATCATGAATCTCCCAAGCACATGACCAATGTACTCAATACCAAGAGAACCACCAAGATCATAGTCAAAGCTCCCATTGCATGTCTGCATAACCTAGGAACACCTCATGACATCATGATCTAACCATCTCCTCAAAGGAAGATCTATGTCTCATAAGAACACATCCTACTTTAAAGAGCACCTGTATAATGCCAACACTCTAACACATGATCAAGAGTAAACCAAGACACAATACCAACCATCTTGTAAGAAAGGATCACCTGTCAAAACTGACAAACTGTAATCAACACCTCAACCAAAGAATCCAAGAGCCCTTCATGGTACTAAGATGTCAACATCTCCAAATCACATGAAGATAACCATATCCTGTCAAATCTCATACTAAACTGTGATACCAAGCTATACATGGCAACATGAAAAAACATCAAACCATCACTGTCAAAATCTCCTACTGAAACATGTAACCAAGCTATCCATGACATCATGATAACCATCTCCTAAATAAAGATCACCCATGGCCCCAACACAGTCAAAGAATCCCATTGTAACAACATTAACTCCCAAAAGGTTGAGTAAACCATAATCTCCAAACCAAGAAGATGAACAAAACCTGTAAACCAAACACCAATCCAACACCACTAAAATTGCACCTGCATAAAAATCATGTCATGCCAAAGTCCCAACCAAAAAAGGAACATATATGACATCATCATCACACCTAATGTACCTGCACCAAACTCCCATCAAGTCTCACACAACTATGCCATATAATCAACAAACATAGGTCCCATATCATGACTATATCATGTAATACCATCTCTCTCTATATCTCATAATGACAAGAAAAACCAATGCAACATGTGACTAACCCAAGCCACAAATTAGAATCTGCATCAATAATGAAACATCGATGGGTATAGACAACCCACATCCAAGTCATATATGCAACATGTAAGCATAGACAACCTACAACACTGCACAACCTATAGCTCTCACAATGCATCATGCAAACTCAACAATACATGTATAATTCTATCAACAAAGAATAAACAGAGATAAACCTATAAGTATGCACTGACTCAAACACCAAATCATCCCAGATTCAATTTGCCATCAACTCACAAACACAACAAAAGTCAAAGGGACCAAAACGAGCTCAAACTGATACAAACTAAACAAAACTTAGAATATCATATCCAAATCTTCTCCACTACATAGTGCTCATAAATACTTTTCCAATGCCTATAAGAAGTCTAAAATTTGACTTCGTATGCACAAGTTATGTTCGATCAAATCTCAAAATGCACATCTGGCTTCCAACAGGAAAAACTCTATCAAAATGGGAAAACATGTAAAAATATCTAACACCATGGCATAGTATACAGAAAGAGCTTTCTATCAACTATAAAAAGTTGAAAATTTGGCTCCGTATGACGAAGTTATGGCCTTTGGAAAAAATTTGCCTAGTTATGCTATGTAACCAAGCCCTAGTGGCCCTTTGGTGGTTGTTGGTTGGCCCAGTGGCAGACCTCTAGTGGTTGCGGTGCCCAGGTGGTGCTGTTGGTGGTGGGTAGGTGGAAGAATCCATCTTGGGTTTAAATTGGTTTAAATTTTTGAAATTTGAAATTTAAAACATTTTAATTTGTAAACCCCCGTAGGGGATGGGCTAAGGCCCTAGCTCTCCACCAGACCGAGGGTCCGGGTCGGAGGGCTAAGCCCCACTAGTCCTAGAGCCTGCTGCCCATGGGCCAGCTGCCATGACTATACCGGTGTTGGTATTGTCACCGGCATGTGCAGGCTTGGCACCTGCTAGCGCAGGGGGTACGACCCCCCTAAATTAATTTTTTATTTTTATTTTTTTAACATGCAAACTTTATAAAAAAAGGGTTTTTATTTATATTTTATTTTTAAAAAGGAAATTTTGTAGATTTGTGCCTATGCTGACTCACTGCAAATCTGATGATGTTGTACTCAAATTCTGTCAACAATCGTACATAATCTTCTAGATTCCCTACAAGATTCCCTAGGGCACAAAATAGGGCAAATTTTTCCTGTCTCTGAATATAGCAAAATTATATGTTTTTCTTCACTTATGGGACCTCTTGAATCCAATGGCAGGGTCTATTTTTTCCCAAGAGGCTTTTTGCAAAAGATGACCTCTAAAACCCTTTATAGAAAGAGCCTAAATCGAAGACCCATTTGCCAAATTTCCATCAAACCCTAGATCTGCAACAACCCAAGTCTGCAAATAGCCTTGTAACCCTAAAAATGACTTCATTCTTTATGCAAATCCATAGATTCTACTATACAAAAAAATCCACTCATAGCTAGGGTAATCAAATAGGGATTTCCTCCCATAACCAAGCAACAAAGCTATGATACCAAATGTTGGAAATATGCAACCATAAAGAGTAATTCCTCATAACCCAATAAGAGTTTAATGTGCAATAATAACCAAAAATTCACATGCAAAAGAAATAGACCATCATACCATCAATGGTGACATAAGATATACCCTGGGAAAACCATCGATGAGGGATAAACCTAGCCTCCAAAAGCATCCATCTCTCATGTATTATTCAGCAATAAAGATTACAATACATATGCAGAGATCACCTCTGAAACATCAAGCTCTCTACTTGCACTCCATGTGAATAAACATGTAACCATACATCAAGAACCATTCTTCAAACCCTCACAAATGCAACCTGCAAGAGATGTTCAAACAAGCTAAACCTAGCCAAAGGCAACAAGACCTCACTTCACTCTACAACAACTACCTATGTGTTTGCTTTTATAGACTTAAGCTCACACAAATACATCATATGGTATGGTAAAACCATCTTCCTCAAAAACATGAGTCTACAAAACCATTGACCCCCACATTTGATTATTAGTACTAAGTTTTCCCAAATAATCAAATAAATACAAATAAATAATTAACCCAATGTTACATACAATGATTACAAGTGGCACCAAATAAATATCCAATGTGGCTAAATACATCACCCATGATGCACCACAAATAAATATTTATTTTACATAATAAAATAATATCAATGTTATGCAACGTGTACAACACACCTACTCCAACAACCTCTACATTTATTACATCCATGCCTACTATTTCCATATTAGATTTTTCCACAAGCCTAACCAATCCTTGTTGCTGACTAACTTGGTGATTTAAATATCTATGTTAGATTCTTAGATTTTATTAATCCACTTGCGCCTTCTTCTTGTGACTTCATGTTGTGTAAATACGTCTTTAACTTCATCATGAGGAACATATGCCATTACTTGATCATCAAATAGATAAGGTCTAAAATTATTGGTAGCCTTAACTAAGGCATACACATGTTTCTCCATTATGTCATATTTCAGCTCAATATTCTAAAGTGACTTGCTAAAGAAGGAAATTGGCTACTCAAAACCATCATCATTTTTTTGTAGAAAAACTGTAGCAATAGTATGAAAAGAAGAAAAAGAAAATAGCTGGAATGGTTTTGAAAATCTTGGACTAGCCAACATAAGAGCTTGCTTGATTACCTTCTTTATATCTTTGAAAGATTCAGTTGGCTCCCCATTCCAATTTATGACTTGTCCCTTCTTGAGAGTTTTAGATATGGATTTTGTTTTCTCAATAGTTTTTTTTAAGCAGAAGAATCAATACATGGTGGGAATTGCAAAGTAAAGTCCTAACCATCACCACTATAACCTTTGTCTACATGATTTGCCCTCCACCCATGAGGGGGTAAATCCAGCGACTCAAACCAACAACCATCATCTGTGTTTTCCAATGGCTTGACCATTTGGCCTATCCTTGAGGGCTAATTTTTCTCAACAAAGTTTGATACAAACCTTTTGAAAAAATTAATTTGGCCAAATAAAGACTCAATTCCATTGACAATTTTGGGTTGAGGGGTCTTATCTATGGTGACTAATCTTTCAAGATCAATCCTGAAACCTTATTTAGATACAATGACCCAATAGCTTTCCTTCTTGCATACCAAACATATACTTTTTAGGATTCAAATAAATGCCATATTACAAACACCTCTTAATTTTTTCTAAGTGTTCACAATGCTTGGTAGGCTACTTTGAGAATGCAATTAAATCATCTTGGTAGATAGCAATTATTTCATCTATTAATCCCACAAAACCACATCTATGGATTTATGAAAAGTGGCTCTTGAATTTGTTATCCCAAATAACATTCTAACATATACATAAGTACCCCATGGAGTAGTAAATGTAGTATTGTATTGCTTGGATTCTTTGACTTTTACTTGATTATAACTAGAGAAATTAAAAATCATAGAAAGCAGTTCACATCTAGTGTCCCTTTGTAGCATGTCCCCCATATTAAGTAGAGGGTAATTATCTTTAAGAGAAGAGATGTTCAAGTTCCTAAAAACCGCATAGTGCCTTATGTCTCCATTATTTTTCTAATAGGGACTAAATTTGACACCCAAGTTGAGGTTCTAATTGGCTTAGTTATACCTGCATCCCTAATGTTGGCAAACTCTTGCTACATATTTGGGTCCAAAGTTGGATTTATAGGCCTTTGTTTCTACTTGAATGCTTTAGAATATGGTTTTAGTGGTATCTCATGTGTGAAAAGATCCTCTCTATAATATTTTATCTCATCATAGCACTAGGAAAATACCTTTTTGTATTGACTTAGCTAGTCAATGAGCAACTTCCTGATGGCAGAGTTCAATCTTCTTCCAATGTAATTAGGTCTAGGGAAAACACCTTTTATTTTTATTTGATAGACACCTTTGGTTTTGGCTATGACATGCTTTGAGTCTCCAAAAATGACTACATTCTTTGTCATGCCTTAATATTATATTCATTCCAGTAGCAGACGTTCATACTCTACTACATTTGTGCATTTGAATTTTAATTTAAAGAGAACTTGAAGGCCTTTCTATATGGAAACATAAGAAGAATATCTACCCAAAATTATTTAGAGCAGGCACCATCAAAGAACATTTCCCACATGCTACTAGAACAAGGCTTTTCATTCTTGGGTAGTACATCAGGACTCTTACATTTTTCACTAAATCACAATGTCCAACAAAGCAATTTATCCCCTTGATGAGTGTCAGGTAGCACTCATCTAAGCATGCCTTTATACTTCATTTTTATCATCTTTATACACTGTCTGTCCTGATAATTGCACTATAGGAATTTTGAAGTCTTGTTTTAATTATGCTAATGAGAGATGAAATGTTGAAGATTATTGTTACGATGAGAAGACTTATGTTAAAGTGAAATTGATAAAATTGTGCAGAATTATCTCTTTTTGGTTTAACAGGTATCCATTGCGCAGGTGGAAGGCAGTTTTGAGGAACTTCGGAGGTGATCCTAATTACCTCCAAAGCCAAACATGAAGAACACCACATGATACTCCAACATTTTCCAAGCTTGTTGGAGGATCTCTGAAGTGATGCAGTAGAGTAGAGAAGATGGTGATCTTTGAAGCTGTGTCTTAGCAGGTTTTGAAAGTGTCTCCAGAGCTACACAGAGTCTCTGGCGCCATTGATTACCAGAATCTCTAGGGCTTCTGAGGAGATATGGAGTCCACTTATCCAAGCTTGAGTGTCCAAATAGATGACTCCAATGGTCCACAGGAACATCTTACACTTTTATTTGTTTTTGCATGAGATGAGAGGATTTCTTATAGTTTGCTATTTTGGGAAGTCAAGTTTCTTTTTATCAAGGCCTTGCAGCCTTTTATTGTTATAAGTTAAACTATGGATTTAGTGACACCTTCAATGTCACTTAAGTCCTTTTTAATATTTTGTTGATTATATTCTTGATAGACAGTTGCATGTTTTAGTTCTAGAAATAAGAGATTGTTTATATCTCAAGTTGAACTGTTAGGTAAAGTAGTTAACTCCGGAAATATTATGTCACTCAAACTGATATATATACGGATGTGAACAACAAAATAAAATAATAAGATTTTGTAGCAGTCGTTTATGTAATTTCATTCTTCAGCAAAAACACATATTTTTTAATACAATATACTTCGAATATACTAGATTAAGGAAAATAGTATTGTTATACTTTTGTTCTAAGTACTTTGTTTATCCTTTAGCTCTAAAGGTGTGGAGCAAGGGCCCACTCCCACCAATAGATAAGAGGCTAGTATCTCTGCTTTTTTATCTTATTGTAGTTTTTATTAAGTATAGTTTTCCTATTTTCATAAGATAGATCAATTATTGTTAAAGCAATCTTGTTTTTGTTGAAATTAGGGCAGACAACTGAGAGGGGGGTTGAATCAGTTGCCACAAAATTTTATCCTTTTCTGCAACTTAAACTTCTTTACCACTTATTAATAGATGAATTATATAACCATGAAAGCATGAATCAACAATACATGAGCAGAAACAAAATCAACATACATAACACCAGGATTTTTACGTGGAAACCTGGTTAAGGGAAAAACCATGGTGGGGGTTAACCCAAAAGATTTCTTCTCTGTTAGAATACTAGAAAAATGGGAAGGCACTTGCCTTTAGGCGCACTTCCCAGAGCTCACTGCCTATAGAAATATTTATAAGTTTATCACAGAAAGATTGAACTGGAAAACATCTTCTTCATGCCAAGGTCAGTTCCATTGATGTGCACAACACTTCTGCTCTTTCCCCAAAAACTTTTTCGCTATCTCCTCATTCTTTACTGCTCTTCCTCTTCTGCTCTTCCTCTTCTCTGCTCTTCTCTTCTTCCTTTCTTAGGATCTTATCATTTTCGTACAAGGATGCATTTCCACAACTCAACCACACATATTTATATGCTTCATCAACCTTGGAATAAACATCAAGGTTGGCACTACAAACATCTAACTTAATGTGAATCACTATACTGTCGGCCAAACATAGCTGGGATCCAAATCTTCCTCGAACAACATGCCACACTTCATAGAATCTCTCTTAGATCATCCACAATATGCACAAAGCATCCGATCGGCCAAGATTGGAAAGAACAATAGCACCCAAGGACAAATCTTCAATCATGAGATCAATCCTTAATATGGACCACCAACACAGTAGGCACACAATCCAGAGACCACCACAAGCACAATAAAATCAACAGGAACAACCGCACCACCTCACTTAACTAGAAACACTTGCATCTTCAACTGGGAACTTAAGAACTCTCACTGTCATGACTATCACACTAGAAAGATTGCTTGCAGAACTCCAAACCATGAACCACTTGAGTTGAGGATACACACTAATATCCCAAACACACCTCTAGATCCGCAGATCATAATATTTCAATGCAGATCAATCTGGACCATACTCCTGTCAATCTGTCACCTCTGAACACTGTAAATACCTGGTTCTACTCAGATGGCCATAACTTCATCAATACTTCATGCGGACCTCTCAAATCATAATTGGAGCACCTTTAGATAATCCTCTACAAACCCTTTAATTTGCAGACTCTGATCTTCATCTCACTAGGAATGCTAAGCAATCTACTACACTATATTCACTGTCTCTTGCAAAGAGATATGTAACTCACTTGTTTCTTCTGGAGAGGCTAATTTTCTCAGTATCCTCAACATACAAGTCTTCTAGAATGAGATACAGTTGACACCAATGACAACAAGGATATGTTGACATCAATGACAATACCGATTAGGCACATATTTGCAACAATCTCCCCCTTTGACATCAATGGCAAATGGCACATATTTGCAATCATCTTTTCCTCTTTTTGTTTCTTAATCCAGAATCAACATACTGACTACTCCCCCTGAGTAGCAACTCCTTAACACCAATCTGGATTATAAGATATGATTGTGAATTCCACTAGACTGATGCACATTAGTGCACCTTAGTTCTGAACATGAGGGGTAATAACCCCTAGCATCACTCTAAGATACTCAAAAGCATCTTTAAGTAGAGGGTTAGTGAAGATATTTGCAATCTGATCCTTTGAAGAGACAAACTCCAATCTAACTTCATTCTCATTTACCTTTTCTCTCAAAAAGTGAAACTTGATGGATATGTGCTTTGTCTTTGAATGCAACACTGAATTCTTTGAAATGTTTATTGCACTTGAATTATCACAGAAAATTGTAACAGGCTCTTCAAACACAACTCTGATATCCTTCAACATTTGCTTCATCCATAGAACTTAAGTATAGTTACTTGTTGATGCTATGTACTCTACCTCTATAGTAGACAGAGATATTGCCTCCTACTTTTTTCTCAACCAAGAAACCAATCTCTTTCCCAAGAAAAATGCACCTCCACTAGTACTCTTCCTGTCGTCCACATCTCCTGCCCAATCAGCATCTGTATATGCATGAAGAGTGAAATTGTCACCCTTAGGATACCATAAGCCATAGTCAGATGTTCCCTTCAGATATCTAAAAATTCTTTTGACTGTTACAACATGAGATTCTTTAGGATCATCTTGAAATCTAGCAACAAGGCCAACTACATTCATAATATCAAGTCTGGTATGAGTCAGATAAAGCGGTCATCCAATCATTGATCTATACCTTTTCTGATCTACCTTAGGGGAATCATCATCTTTACTCAACTTGCATCCAGTTACCATAGGAGTACTTACTAGTTTTGAATCTTCCATTCCAAACTTTTTCAACAGCTCTTTCACATACTTAGACAGATATGAAGATGCCTTTTTCTGACTAAATGATTTTCAGACCTAAGAAGAAATTCATTTCACCAAGCATGGACATCTCAAATTCACTTTGCATCTGATCAACAAATTTTTTACACACTCTTATTTCCACCAAAGATGATGTCATCAACAAATACCTCAACAATCAAGATGTGTTCATGATCAATTTTGAAATAAAGATTACTATTAGCAGTGCCTTTGTTAAAGCCTAACTTCAGCAGATACTTATCTAATCTTGCATACCAGGCTCTTGGGGCTTCTTTAAGTCCATATAATGCTTTCTTCAATCTGCAGACCTTATCTTCTTGATTAGACAACTGGAATCCTTGTGGTTACTCAATGTAGACTTCTTCCAACTCTCTATTTAGGAATGTTGACTTAACATCCATCTGGTAAACTTTGAAATCTTTGTAAGTAGCAAAGGCAAGAAATAATCTGACTGCTTTAATTCTTACCACCGGAGCAAAAGTTTCTTCAAAATCAATTTCCTCTACCTAAGAGTAACCTTTGCACACCAATCTTGATTTGTTTCTCACAACTTCACCATCTTCATTCAATTTATTCCGGAAGACCCATTTAGTTCCAATTACATTTTTGTTTTTAGGTCTAGGAACAAGATCCCAAGTATGATTCTTTTCAATTTGCATTAATTCTTCTTCCATTGCTTTTACCCAACTTTCATTATTACAAGCTTCATTGACTGATTTTAGTTTAATCTTTGAAATCAGACAATATTCCTCTTATTCTTTAGCAATTCTTCTTCTAGTTTGAACACCTTTATTTTTATCTCCTATGATCTAATTTTCAAAATGATTCAATCTTACATACCTGGGAGTTTTGGGAATTTCTTCAACTTCTAATTCTTGAACTTGTTCCTCAACATCTGCATTAACCTCTTGAGTCACTGCATTCTTCAGAGTAAATTGAGCTTGCTTTCCTTCATTTGGACTTTCATTTTGATCATTTGATTCATATCCACAAAACCTTGAAGGTCTCTCCTTGCTTTCATCAACCTTGACATTTGCACTTTCAACAATCTTTTTCAATCTCTTGTTAAAGCATTGGTATGCCTTTCTTTGATTAGAATAACCCAAAAATACTCCATCACATCTTGCATCAAACTTGCCTAGATCTTCATCTCTTTTGATATAGCATTTACTACCAAAAACTTTGAAGTATTTCATAGAAGGAGCATTACCGAACCACAGTTTATAAGGTGTTTTACCAGAATTGCCTTTGATCTGCACCCAATTAAGAGTGTAAATATTAGTACTTACAGCCTCTCTCCAATAGACATGTGGAACATTTGCTTCCATTATCATGGTTCTAGCAGCCTCTTGAATAGTCTGATTCTTTTTTTCCACAACTCCATTTTGCTAAGGAGTCCTAGGAGCAGACAACTTTCTTCTTATTCCATGCTTTTCACAAAATTCATTAAACTCACCAGAAGTAAACTCTCCACCTCTCTCAGATCTCAGACACTCTATCTTCACACCAATCTCATTCTCCACCCTAGCCTTAAACACTTTGAATTTTTTAAGAGCCTCTGATTTTTCTCTCAAGAAAGTGACCCACATCATCCGGGAGTGATCATCAATCAGCAACATAAAGTATCTGTCTCCTTGCAAACTCCTACCCCTAGAAAGACCACACAAATTAGTGCGCACAAGTTCCAACAATCCACTTGAAGATTTTTCTTTACTCTTGAATGTAGTTCTACTCTGTTTGCCCAACTGACATTCCTTACACATGTTATTAGTAGGTTTTACAAGCTTTGGAAGATCTCTCACAACCTGAGTAGTACTTATCTTGACAATGTTGTCAGAGTTTGGATGACACATTCTAATATGTCATAGCCAACTCTAATCAATCTAAGCAATCAAACAACTTTTACTAGTACCACTTAAATGAAAGATGTTACCTCTAGTCTATGTACCGAATGCAATCTTAGTTCTAGAGCTTTCCAAAATTCTGTATTTTCCATCCTTGAATCAGAGATCATATCCCTTGTCAACCAACTGTCCAACACTGAGAAGATTATGCTTCAACCCTTCTACATACAAAACATCATTAGTGTTATTCTTGCCATCAAGAGAGATGGATCCTCTGCCACAGATTCTACCAGCTGAATTGTCTCCAAACTTCACAATTCCACATTCATACCTTTCCATACTTACAAACTTACTCTTATCACTTGTCATATGATGAGAGCATCCACTATCAATTACCCATTCATTCTTTTCTTCAACTTGAGTAGCCAAGGATCTTTCCACATTCACATAGCTAGCAGATTCAATAGGCACTGGATCTTCTTCTTTGATAGCAATGAACACCCATTCATTTCCTAAGGTACTTCCCTTATCAGATTCATCATCAGTGACTCCTTCAGTAGCTTCTTGGACATAGTAGCATTTCTTCTAAACCCTAGGTCTGTTGGGGTTGGGCTTTGAACCCCTCTCTAGACATCTTGAAGCAAAATGACCAATCTTATTGCAAGAAAAACATTTGAAGGGCAATTTTCCTTCATACTTACTGGATCATCTTCTTCAAGTTCCTTCCTTGCCTTCTCAAATCTGGTTAGTCTTATTAAAGAGATTTCACCTAGATCAAATCTTTTCTTTCCATAAACATTGGCCTTAAATGCAGATTCAGATTTAGGAAGAGAATCACCAAACTCACTCATTTCAAATGCTGAGAGTTTGCTAACTAATTGATCCCTTGTAATAGTTGTCATAGTCATGATTTCCTCAATAGCAGCAACTCTTTTCTTGTATGAAGTAGGTAAGGATCTAAGCACTTTGCCAACAATCTCTGATTCTTCCAGTGTTCCACCAGTACACCTGATGTTGCACACAAGTTCATTCACTTTCTGCATGTAGGAAGTGATGTTTTCATCTTCACTCATCCTCAAATTTTCATATCTACCCTTCAAGCTTTGCAACTTAGCACATTTGACATATTCATCACCTTCATACAGAGTTTCCAACTTCTAGATTTCATGTGCAGTTTTCACTTCCAGGACATTTTTCATTTCTGTATCAGTCAGAGCACTCAGCAAAGCTTCTTTAGCTCGACTGTTGTTTTCAACATCTTTGAGTTGATCTAGAGTTGAGGGACCTTTCTCCGGAGGCTTATACTCATCATTTGTTATTAACCAGTAAGCATCACCCATGCATTACAAGTGACACTCCATGTGAATCTTCCAAAGAGAGTAATTTGTTCCATCAAATCTAGACTATCCTTCTTGTAAGTCGACATCTTGGATCTCCTCAAGCGGTCAAGCTTCTTTCAGAGGAACCGGCTCTGATACCAATTGTTGAAATTAGGGTAGACAACTGAGAGGGGGGGTGAATCAATTATCACAAAACTTTAATCCTTTCCTACAACTTAAACTTTTGTACCACTTATTAACAGATGAATGATATAACCATGAAAGCATGAATCAACAATACATGAGAAAAAACAAAATCAACACACATAACACCAGGATTTTTATGTGGAAACTTAGTTAAGGGAAAAATGATGGTGAGGGTTAACCCACAAGATTTATTCACTACTCCAAAGAGGCTCACTACCTACAGAAACATTTATAAGTTTAGCACAAAAAGATTGAACTGGAAAACAACATCTTCATGCCAAGGTTAGCTCCATTAATGCACACAACACTTCTGCTCTTCCCCCAAATACTTTTTCCATATCTCCTCATTCTTTACTGCTCTTCCTCTTCTCTACTCTTCTCTTCTTCCTTTCTTAGGATCTTATCATTTTTGCACAAGGATGCATTTCCACAACTCAACCACACATTTATATGCTTCATCAACCTTGGAATAAACATCAAGGTCGGCACTACAAACATCTGGCTTAATCCGAATCACTATACTGTTGGCCAAACATAGCTGGGATCCAAATCTTCCTCGAACAGCATGCCACACTTCATAGAATCTCTTAGATCATCCACAATATGCACAAAGCATCCGGTCGGCCAAGACTGGAAAGAACAACAGCACCCAAGGACAAATCTTCAATCACGAGATCAATCCTTAATGTGGACCACCAACACAATAGGCACATGATCTAGAGACCACCACAAGCACAATGAAATTACCAGGAACAACCGCACCACCTCACTTTACCAAAAACACTTGCATCTTCATCAGGGAACTTAAGAACTCTCACTATCATGACTATCACACTAGAAAATTGCTTGTGGACCTCCAAACCACAAACCACTTGAGTTGAGGATACACACTGATATCCCAAACACACCTCTAGATCCGTAGATCATAATATTTCAATGCAAATCAATCTGGACCATACTCTTGTCACTCTGTCACCTCTGAACATTGCAAAAACCTGATTCTACTCAGATGGCCATAACTTCATCAATACTTCATGCGAACCTCTCAAATCATAATTGGAGCACCTTCAAACAATCCTCTACAAACCCTTTAATCCACAGACTGTGATCTTCATCTCACTGGGAATGCTGAGTAATCTACTGCACTGTCTTCACTGTCTCTTACAGAGAGATATGTAACTCACTTGTTTCTTTCGGAGAGGCTAATTTTCTCAATATCCTCAACATACAAGTCTTCTATAATGGGATACAGTTGACACCAATGACAACAAGGATATGTTGACATCAATGACAACACTGATTAGGCACATATTTGCAACAGTTTCTATTTAATGTATGTTTAAGCTTTTGTGTGAATTAAATAGATCCTTTCAACAAATTGCTGTTTCAGTCCTTAGGTCAAGTTTTCCTTTCAAGAAAATAATTATAAGCATTAGTTTGATTAATTAGGGAAGTTCAATTTAGTAGATTAGTTAAGGACTGTTGATTATTAGGCTTCTATTGTAAACAACCATGGACACAACCCTGGATTTGACACATAAAATATGATTAAATGCCAAGGTACAACAACCCTTGTCATTTTTGGTGTTGTTGTTGGGGATGTGTGTTAATAGTAACCCTAGTATCAAACAAACATCCAAGTATCAAACTAAAAGTGAAAGTAGTAGGTAAGACAAGATCTTGTTGAAAAGGAAGAACATTTAGAACCTACCTTGGAAATCACACCACAATTAGATAATCCCACAAGTCCTCAAAACCTTTCACTCTCTGAGTATATTCAAGAACTATAGGAAAAACACTAGGCAGATCTATTAAGAGGATCCATTTTACCAGAAACTCAAACTAAATTTTGGAAGGAAGAAGCATCACAAGAAGAACTATCAGACATGGGGGACAATCATAACCCAACAGACCCTCTGCAAGAGAATGCAAGAACCTTTACATACCCCATTTTCCTTGCCCCTAGGGAAAATACCCCATGAGGAACATTTCACATTCAAACCTGCCAACATTCAGGGGGCTTGCTTTTGAGGATCCAAATCAATTTCTTTTTGAGTTTACGATCTTATGTCAAACATATGACTATGGATCTGATAATGAAAAACTCAAATTTTTCCCATCTACATTGAAAGACTTTGCCATGAGGTGGTTCATGGGCTTAGCCCCTAATTCTATCTGCTCATGGGAACAAATGGAAACTAAGTTCCTAGACAAATACTAGGACTTTTGCAGAATCAGTGATAGAAAGGAAGAGTTGGTTAGGACTAAACAGAAAGAGGATGAAAGCTTAGAGGACTACCTAGATAGATTCAACTTTTCCCTTAGAATATATGGCAACCCTATAACCCACGGCTTGGCCAAAACTTTGTTTATAAAAGGGCTGGATAAAGAGTCAAAGCAAGCACTAGATCTAATGAGAAGAGGGAATATCAACAAAATGGACATGCCTGAAATAGAGGAAATCTACAAAAACTACTCTAGAATACAAGATGAAGTATGAACACCAAGGTCTCTAAAAGGAAAAAATGATATAGGTGTTGAACTGCACTGGACAACTGAGAGCGGGGTGAATTAGTTGTCCTAAAACTTTTAACCAAATATGATCATCAGCTTATCAATTACTTATATTCAGATATAATCATGAAAACATCAAATGAGAAGCCCAACACAAAAGCATAAACAACACAGGAGACACCAGATTTTTACGTGGAAAACCCTAAAAGGGAAAAACCACGGTGGTTGTTAGCCCACAGAAATATATAAGTTATATCAATACCAAAAAATAGAGGCTCACTACCCAAATTGCTCACTGCAAAGAAAGGCCCACTACCAATGGATGACTCACTACCAAAGGAAGGCTCACTGCCATAAGGAGGCTCACTGCCAAAAGGTTGAACTCAGATAACAACATCTACTCTATGCAAAGGTTCAGTTCCATTGAATCACAAACACCTCTGCTCTGCTTTGCTACCTTACTTTGCTTCTATCTTCGCATCTTCACTATTGGATACCTTTTCAGGACTCAATTACAAGTATTTATACACTTCATCAACCTTGGAATGATCATCAAGGTCGGCATTATAATCATCAACCGTTGGAACAATCTCCAAGGTCAGCATTACAAACATACATAAAATAGGTTTGGACCTAATACAAATTTAGCTAAGGAAAAGATGTAAGAAAGTATGCGGATCATGAAACGCCTTAGCTTGGACTCAAACACAATCTTCCATGCTACAACACACTATCACAATCTTCAATGTGTCTTCGCAGATGATGAATTCAACCAGGTCAGCCAAGACTGATGTTAACACAAGTATTCTCAAGAACACGCTTCATGCATGATCTGAATTACACCTTACGGACAAATCTGAATGTAGGAGCATGATTAGGAGACATCCACAAGCACATTGTAATCATCAGGAACAACTGCACAATCTCTAACAACTCTATTAATAAGATTCTTCAAATCAGAGCACAAGAACAACACTGCTAGCCACTATCATGAGTAAAAGATAGCTTGCGGACCACCAAATCATGAAGCATTACACTTGAAGGCATTTAACATCATCGCAGACTTACTTCCATAATTACAAAGCAAAATACTTCAATGCGGAGGAATGCAGAGCAAAACACTTTCTCCCTATCACCACCAAACACACAAAAAAAGTTATTTTCACTCTGGGGAACATAACTAACTCAATTCTTCATACCAGAGGTTCAAACTTAGAATATAACATCTTTAGATAGGCTTCTAAATAACTTCCAATCCGCAGGTAAAGATATTTTCTCTACAGGAAATGTGGAGCATTCTTCTGGACTATTCTTCTGCATGTAATGCACTATTTCTACTGCAACACATTATTATCACCAGAGGGGCTAATTTTCTCAATATCCTCAACAAAGTAAGAGTACAGTTGACACTAATGACAACACAAATATGTTGACATCAATGACAACACCGATTAGGCACATACTTGCAACAATCTCCCCCTTTGTCATTAATGGCAACATATGATGTGAAAAACTAAAAAGAACACCAAGACAAAATTCTCCCCCTTTCTCTTTACACGTCTGCATTCTTTCTCCCCTGAGTGTTTCACATGATTTCTCTCACCCTTTTACATTAATGGAAAAGGGCACATACTTGCATGTTGTTGCTCTGATTCATTTACTTACCAAAAACATTTAGCTACCCCCCCCGAGAGGTAGCCTTCAGAACATCAATCCAGATCAAGGAATGACACTTTGAGCTCCATTGGATTGATGCATTCCTATGCATCTTAGTTCAAGACAGGAGGGGTATTGACCCCTATCTTTTCTCTAAGATACTCAAAGGTATCTTTAGGCAAAGGCTTAGTGAAAATGTCTACAATCTGATCCTTTGTGGACACATATTCCAACTTTACTTCATTCTTTGTCACCTTCTCTCTCAAAAGCAATACCTTATTTATATGTGCTTTGTTCTTAAGTGCAGCACTGGATTCTTTGAAATGTTTAAATGGCACTTGTATTGTCACAAAAGATTTCAATTGGATCTTCATACACAACTCTTATATCCTTTAGAGTCTTCTTCATCCATAATACTTGAGTGCAACAACATGCTACTGCAATATACTCTACTTATGCAGTTGACAAAGATATTGAATCTTGTTTCTTGCTCAGCCATGAGACCAATCTATTACCCAAGAAGAAAACACCTCCACTTGTACTCTTTCTATCATCAACATCTCTGGCCCAATCTGCATCTATATAAGCACTGAGAGTGACATTATTGTCCTTTGGATACCATAAGCCATAATCCAGAGTACCTTTCAAATACCTTAGGATTCTCTTAAGGATTCTCTTGGATTAGCTTGAAACCTTGCAACAAGACAAACTACATGCATAATATCAGGTCTGGTTTGAGTTAGATAAAGCAATCCTCCAATCATGGATCTTATTTTTTCTGATCATCCTTAGGTGATTCATCAGTTTTTCTCAACTTGCAACCAGTCACCATGGGAGTACATACCGGTTTAGAGTCTTCTATCCCAAACTTCTTTAATAACTCTTCCACATACTTGGACTGAGATATGAAGATTCCTTTATCTGATTGATTAATTTGTAGACCCAAAAAGAAATTCATTTCACCAAACATGTACATTTCAAATTCACTTTTCATCTCACCAAAAAACCTTATGCACTTACCTTCATTTCCTCCAAAGATAATGTCATCAACAAAGACCTCAACAATCAAGATCTGATCATCATTGATTTTGAAGTACAAATTGCTATCTGCAGTGCCTTTACTAAATCCCAATTGCAATAAATACCTATCTAACCTTGCATACCAGGCTCTAGGAGCTTCTTTGAGTCCATACAATGCTTTTTTCAACCTGCATACCATATCACCTTGATTTGACAATTGGAATCCCTCCGGTTGCTTAATGTATACTTCCTCTTCTAATTCACCATTCAGGAAGGCAAATTTCACATCCATCTGATATACCTTAAAAATTTTATGAGCTGTAAACACCAGAAACATTCTGATTGCTTCAATCCAAGCTACTAGGGAAAAGGTTTCTTCAAAATCTATCCCTTCAATTTGAGAATAGCCTTTGCATACAAGTCTTGCTTTGTTCCTTACAACTTCTCCATTTTCATGAAAGGAAGCTAGGTGTGCGGAAATTGCTTCCTACACTAATCTAATGAGGGGGGAGCTATACAAATTCAATTTAATGCTTACAATTACCGCAACATTAAACATGTAACAGAGATATTGCAACAATACACATAGAACCAGAAAGAAGACAGAAGAAGAGAGATAAGATATATCATGGGGAAAACCCTTATCGGGTGAAAAACCTCACTTAGAAACCTGCACAATGTATTATCAAAACTAAATATGGCTTATAATACACTTACAATGCAAGCTTCAGTAGTCTTCAACACTCGTGTCTGGAGTCAATCCGGTAGCATAACAGTACCTGTCAATCACATACTACATCTCCTCCAAGCACCTGTTTATATAGAATATACAAGGCAAAATTAGCTCTATCTTGGAATGGGCGTCCAACTTGGCCTCTAGCCCAAAACCCATGCCTATGGACACTTGGTCAACATTGTAAGATGTATCTGACACTTGTCCACAGCTCCCATCCCAAAGAGGTCACCTATTTCCAAAACGGGCTATGACAGATGCTCTTATGACTCTTACGACCGTCATAGAATCTGTCATACAAGTTACAACTTACAGTTGTAAAAGAATCTATCATACACAGGCTATAAATAGCATATTCTCTTACAACATGTCATAGTCCACCTTGGGGCACCCAAAGATGCCTTTTTCAAAGATGCTCTTCAACACATGTCTTCACCTATCTTACGAGCTTCTATTTTCGACTCTTACATGTCATAACTTCGTCATAGGAATTCATCATAACCATTTTGGTCAATATTCCCTTACACAACATCCAAGATGCCAACACATGGCAAAATACTCCTACCACAAAGTGGGACACCTATCTCCTCATGTGAGGACAAAATTACAAGTTGTCGTCTTCCATGTAGGATGACACATCACCGTGCCACATCCCACAAAATGACAATATGGAATTTACAATTAATTTACATCATAGGAAATGAATAAATAAATACAATCAAAATAATGCAAGGAATCAGCAAGGTTGAGACACCTTAATTCCCAACATTCTCCCACTTGTCGAACACCTTGTAAGAGCCAATAGAATAACAAGATTTAATTGCTATAGGCCGAGAGGCCCATAGACTCCGAACACCATCTAAACTTCTTTGTGCCCACTGGCTTCGTCAATGCATCTGCAACATTCTTCAAAGTATCTACCTTATCCAAATTTACCTTCCCATCCTCTACCATGTCTCGTACGAAGTGAAACTGAACATCAATATGTGTTGTTCTGGCATGGAAAGTTGGATTCTTCACAAGACAAATCGCACTCTGACTGTCACAACTGATCGTAATTTGACCTACATCAACACCAATATCTGAACACAATATCTTAAGCCAAATGGCTTCCTTACAAGAATGAGTTGTTTCCATATACTTATCATGGAAAAAGCAACCACAAGTTGTCACTTACTCATCCAACTAATATCACCACCAAACAGTGTAAACACATAAGCACTAGTGGATCTCCTGTTGTCAATGTCACCTGCCCAATCTAAATCCACAAATCCATGAATATCAACAAAATGCGGAGGTCCTATAACATTACCATGATAGCATATGGAATACTCGGAAGTACCCCTCAAATATTTGAACACTCACTTAACTACATCCCAATGTACCCATCTAGGATTAGCCATAAATAAACTAAGGACTCCCGCTGCTTGGGCAATGTTTGGTCTTGTGCAGACCATAACATACATCAAACTACCAACAAAACTAGCATAAGGTACTATGCTCATATCCTCCACCTCACTAGGAGATTTTGGACAATCCTCAACAGACAACTTTGTCCCCAAAGAAACAAGAACACACAATGGTCTACAATCTGCCATGCTGAACCTATCCAACACGGTCTTGACATACTTACTATAGCTTAACCAAAGTTTTTTGTTAGCTCTATCTCTTCTAATTTCCATTCCTAGAATGTACCTGGCTGCCCCAAAATCTTTCATTTCAAACTGTGCTGACAACTGAGATTTAAAATCAGAAATCATATTCTTACCCTTCCCAATGAGCAACATATCATCAACATACAGTGCAACAATGAGAATATGATCACCATCAAACTTATAATGCACACAGTGATCCAATTTCGATCTCACAAATCCAACTGACAACACAAAGGCATCAAACTTCAAGTACCACCTCCTAGGAGATTGCTTCAAACCATACAAAGACTTCTTTAACTTGCAAACCAAATTTTCTTTACCTTTCACCATGTAATGCTCTGGTTGTGACATGTAGATTTCTTCCTTCAAATCACGATGAAGGAAAGTTGTCTTCACATCCATCTATTCTACCTCTAAGTCATAAGCTGCTGCAAGAGATAATAGGAATCGAATGGATGTCATCTTTGCAATGGCAGAGAAGATCTCACCATAATTTATACCCTCCACTTGTGAATACCCCTTTGCAACCAATCTTGCCTTGTACTTCTCAACACTACCATCTGCACCAAATTTCTTCTTGAACACCCATTTGCATCCAACGGGTTTCTGTCCAGGAGGCAAAGGTACCAAGTCCCAAGTTTGATTCTTTTCCAAAGAAGCCATCTCATCCTCCATGGCCTCCTTCCAGGAACCTGCATCTTTCATATCCATAGCCTCTAATATAGTTCTAGGTTCATCACTGTTAGTAAGCAAAGCAAAAGCACAACTAGAATCAAGCAATGTATAACCAAACCTCTCAGTTTGCTTTGTTATTCATGTAGACCTCCTCAAGAGCTAAGGTTGAGGATTAGCTTCTTCATCTGAGCTTTCAGAGTTGCAAGAGCTCTCCTCATCATCATGTCCAACATTGTCTTTTTGTTCAGTCTTCTCAGGGGTAGTAGGAAACTGAACAACACCCTCTTTCTTTTCTTGTTCTTCTAGCTATAAAATAGTAGAAGAAGGTGTCAGATCTCTAAAGATGACACTTCCTCTATACAACACTTTTTCAGCCATAGGATCCCAAAGCTTGTATTCTTTCACACTAACACCATAGCCAATGAAGATACACTTAATAGCCTTGTTCTCCAATTTTGACTGCTTCCCCCTAGGCACATGTGCATATGCCTCAACCAAAAACACAAAGATGCTTTATTCAAGGCTTTCGACCAGACCACACCTCCATGGGTGTCTTCCCAACAAGAGTTAATGTAGGAGATCTATTTACCAGATAGCAAGCAATGGCAACAGCTTCAGCCCAAAACTTTTGTTCTAGGCCAGCTCCACTAAGCATACTCCTAGCCTTCTCCATCAGTGTCCTGTTCATCCTCTCTGCAACTCTAATTTGTTGCGGGGTATATGGAGTTGTCTTATGTCTTTCAATCCCAAGTTCCTTGCAATATTTATCAAATTCTGTAGAATAGAACTCACCACCGTTGTCAGTTCTCAAACACTTAATCTTTTTACCAGACTAATTTTTAGGAAAGGTTTTAAACTCTTTAAACTTACTATAAACTTCAGATTTGCTTCTGAGAAAATAAATCCATGTCCTTCTATTGTAGTCATCTATGAAAGATACAAAATATATAGATTTTGATAACGAAGGAACATTAATAGAACCAAATACATCAGAATGAACAAGGTCCAACACACCAAAAGACTAATGATGACTCGAATAAAACTGAACACAGTTTTGCTTTCCATATATGCAATATTCGCAAAAGTTGAACTCAAGATTACAATCATCTAACCCCTCAATGAGGTTTTTATTTTTTAGGATTCTAAGACCCTTCTCACCAATGTGGCCAAATATCTTATGCCATAACATTGTCTTTTCAGTAGGAAGCTTAACTTCCAAGGCATGAATACAAACCATCAGGACTAGATACAACAGATTTCTTCATTGCTCATTCAGATGGTGGGGATGAAGTGACTTCTGCCCTCTTCCTTGAGTCAGAAGAACTATTGCATTGTGAAATGCATGCCTCTAGTTGAAATAGAGTACCTCTCCTAGTACCCTTAGCAAGCACCATAGCACCTCTAGTCATCTTGCATCCTTCTTTTGAAAAGACAACCTGCACACCTGCATCATTCAACATACTTATAGAAAGTAGGTTCCATGCTAAGCCTGGGATGTGTATAACCCCAGAGATCCCCTTCACTCATCCATCAGGGAATCAAATAGAGACTCTTCCATGACCAACAATCTTTAGATGAGAGTCATCACCCAGGTACACCTTTCCACCATCAAAATTCTCATACTTAGTAAACCAATCTCGATGCGAGGTCATGTGGAATGATGCACCAGAATCAATCAGCCACACATCATCAGATGCATGGGTTGTCAGGGCTGCGATGAAGGCATCACCATCATCTTGTGACTTGTTAGAATCCGAATCTCGGTTCTTCTTCTTTTTCTTTTCCTCTTTCCATTCCTTTCAAAAATGCCCAGATTTACCACGGTTCCAACAGAGAACCTTGGACTTTCCAGGAGATTTGGATCTCCCACGGGATTTGGATCTACCCTTCTCAGCTTTCTTGTCCTTCTTTTTCCCTTTCTCCTTGGGTCTTCCACGAACTACAAGAGCCTCTTTGGCTGCCTCAGAAGACTTTCTCCACATCTCTTCAGACAACGGTGAAGAAACCACTTCATCCATTTTGAATGTGGATGTGGTGCTTCCAATAGCCATGACAAGATGATCCCACGAGTCTGGCAAAGAACAAATCAAGGTCATACCATGATCCTCCTCCTCCATCTTCACACCAATGGATGTCAATTGTGCAACCAGCATGTTGAAAGCATTCATATGTTCTGCAATAGATCCTCCATCCTCTATTCGAAGAGAATAAAACTTCTTTCTCAGAAAAAGTTTGTTAACCAGGGATTTGGCTTGATACACATCTCCCAACTTCTTCCAAAGCAAGTTTACAGTAGCCTCCTCATGGACATTTAATAGGACAGAATTAGCAAGACTAAGTCTTATGAGACCCTTAGCCTTTTGATCCTTGAGATCCCAATCATCTTGTAACATTGCAGCTGGTTTTGTTCCACTGATAGTTTCCCAAAGGTCTTGATCAACAAGCATGTCTTCCATATTGAGCTTCCATAGCTCGAAATTAGTGCCATTGAATTTCTCCACCTCTATCCTTCCAGATGTGTTTTCCATCTCCTTGCTGCAATAAAATTTAAAATACTCTACAGAGACTCTCACTCAACTTAAGATCAGCTCAAAAAAGCCCTACCCAACAACTAGGACGAAAGGTGATCAAGCTCTGATACCAATTGAAAGGAAGCTAGGTGTGCGAAAATCACTTCTTACACTAATTTAATGAGGGGAGAGCTATACAAATTCAATTTAATCTTTACAATTACAGTAACATGAAACATCTAACAAAGATATTGTAGCAATACACATAGAACCAGAAAGAAGATAGAAGAAGAGAGACAAGATATATCGTGGGGAAAACCCTTATCGGGTGAAAAACCCCACACTCATAAACTTGCACAATGTATTATCAAAATTGAATATGGTTTATAATACAGTTGCAATGCAAGCTTCAATAGTCTTTGACACTCATGTCTGGAGTCAATCCGGTAGCATAACAGTACCTGTCAATCACATACTACATCTCCTCCTCCAAGCACCTGTTTATATAGAATATACAAGGCAAAATTGGCTCTATCTTGGAATGGGCATCCAACTTGGCCTCATGGCCCAAAACCCACGCCTATGGACACTTGGTCAACATTGTAAGATGTATCTGACACTTGTCCACATCTCCCATCCCAAATAAGTCACCTATTTCCAAAATGGGCTATGACAGATGCTCTTATGACTCTTACGACCATCATAGAATCTGTCATAGCAGTTACAATTTACAATTGTAAGAGAATTTATCATACATAGGCTATAAATAGCATATTCTCTTACAACATGTCATAGTCCACCTTGGGGCATCCAAAGATGCCTTTTTCAAAGATGCTCTTCGACACATGTCTTCATCTGTCTTATAAGCTTCTATTTCTGACTCTTACATGTCATAACTTTGTCATAGGAATTTGTCACAACCGTTTCAGTCAATATTCCCTTACACAACATCCAAGATGCCGACACATGGAAAAATACTCCTACCACAAAGTGGTACGCCTATCTCCTCATGTGAGGACAAAATTACAAGTTGTCATCTTCCATGTAGGATGACACATCACCGTGCCACATCCCACAAAATGACAATATGGAATTTACAATTAATTTACATCATAGGCAATGAATAAATAAATACAATCAAAATAATGCAAGGAATTACCAATGTTGAGAAACCTTAATTCCCAACATTTCATTCAGCTTGTTCCTGAAGATCCATTTTGTTCCAATAACATTTTCATTAGTAGGTCTAGGAACTAATTCCCAAGTTTCATTCTTTTCTATCTACAATAGTTCTTCCTCCATTGCCTTTACCCAATTTTCATCATTGCATGCTTCATTCATATTTTTTGGTTCAATCTTTGAAAGCAAACAATTATTGACTTGTGCCCCTGCATCTCTTCTTCTTGTTATCACACCTTTGTTCTTGTCACCTATAATCTGATCTTCAGAATGATTGATCCTTACATACCTGAAGGTCTTGACAACACTTTCTGATGCCTCTTCTTCATCCTAACTGTCTTCTTGCTTATCTTTCTCTTAAATTACTATAGTCACAGGTTCATCTGGTTCATAACAACTTAGGTTTGATATTCTTTCCTTACCTTCATCTACCTTGACATTTACACTCTCGACAATCTTTTTGAGCCTTTTGTTGTAGCACCAGTAATCCTTACTCTTGGTAGAGTATCCAAGGAAGATTCCTTCATCGTATCTAGCATTAAACTTTCCTAGATCTTCATCTCTCCAGATATAGCATTTGCTTCCAAAGACTTTGAAATATTTACTGTAGGAATTTTTCTATACCATAATTCATAAAGAGTTTGAGTACCATTACCTTTCACTTGAACTCTGTTTTGGATGTAAACAGTAGTATGAATAGCCTCTTTCCAAAATACTTCCGGCAGATCTACTTCCTTCATCATAGTCCTAGCAACCTCTTGAACTATCCTATTTTTCCTTTCCACAACTCCATTCTTTTGAGGAGTTCTAGGTGCAGACAATTGTCTCTTTATCACATGCTCTTCATAGAAAATGTTGAATTCATTTGATGTGAACTCACCTCCTCTATCAGACCTCAAGCATTTGATCTTCAAATCTATTTCATTCTCAACCATTGCCTTGAAAGATTTGAATTTCTCTAGGGCTTCTGATTTGTCTCTTAGAAAAGTAGCCCAAGTCATTCTAGAATAATCATCAATAAGTAACATGAAGTACATGTCACCTTGTAGGCTTCTCACCTTTGTAGGACCACAGAGATTTTTATGCACTAGATCCAACAAACCAGCAGAGAATTGCTCTTTGTTCTTGAAGCTTGTTCTTGTCTACTTCACTAACTGACATTCCTTGCAGATTGTGTTGAATGGTTTTACAAGTTTTGGTAAATCTCTCACAATCTAACCTAAACTTATCTTTACAAGATTATCAAAGTTTATATGACACATCCTTCTATGCCATAACCAACTTTCATCTTCTTGAGCCAATAAACAATAATCATTAGTTCCTCTCAGTTGATAGATATTACCTTTTGTTTTCTTACCAATAGCAATCACAGTTCTGAAACTTTCCATGATCTTGCACCCATTATCTTTGAATCTAAGATCATATCCTCTATCACACATCTGACCAACACTCACAAGATTATGCTTCAAACCCTTCACATATAGAACATTGTCAGTATTATGCTTTCCATTAAATGAAATAGATCCTTTTCCACAAATCTTACTAGCTGCATTACCTCCAAACCTAACTAGTCCTCCATCATACTTTTCCAAACTTACAAACTTACTTTTGTCACCAGTCATGTGATGTGAGCATCCACTATCAATAATTCAATCATCCTTATCCTTCTCAACCTGAACAGCCAAAGCACTTTCTTCCACTAGTTTTTCTTCCTTCAAACAACTAGTAAAATTAGTAGACATAGGATTCTCTTTAATAGAAATAAATAGACATTCATTTGCACTAGTACCAACATCATCAAATTCATCATCGGTCACACCTTCATCATCAAAATCTATGACATAGTAGTATTTCTTTCAAACTCTAGGCCTGCTCTCATATTTCTTCTTATTTCTTTCAATTCTCCCAGGACATCTGGAAGCATAATGACCTACTTTACCATAAGACAAACATTTGAAAGGTAATTTACATTTGAACTTACTAGAGCCTCTTTGTAGCATGTCAACAAAGTTAGCTTCAATTTCATCAAAGTCATCATCCACCTTGTATTTCTCAGCTCTGGAGATCTCTGCTGAAGTACTGGCTTTGAAAGATAATTCAACTTTAGGCAAGGCATCACCAAATTCTCTCATCTCAAAGGCTGTAAGCTTTCCAAGTAGTTGATCTCTGTCAATAGTTTTCACAGTCATGAAATCTTCAATTGTAGCTACCTTGTGACTATATGACTTTGGTAGTGATATGAGAATTTTCATCACAACTTCCTTATCATTGAGAGTTCCTTCCATACCCTTTATTCTAGTGACAAGTTCATCAACTCTGTACATAAAGTTTGTTATGTTTTTATCTTCATTCATCTTCAAACCCTCATATTTCACTTTCAAACTTTGTAGCTTGGCATCTTTTACAGAATCATCTCCTTCATACAAATTTTTTAGCTTATCCCTTACCTCATTTGAAGTTTCAAGCTCCACAACTTTTGTCAACACTAAGTCACTTAAGGAACTTAGCAGAGCATCCTTTGCTTTGACATCCACCTCATATTCTTTGATTTCATCTTTAGTCATCAAACCATTTGGAGGCATGGTATATTTTGCTTCTGCAACTTTCCATACTTTATAACCAAGACAAAGAAGATGGTTTTTCATTCGTACCTTCCAAAGACCATAATTTGTCCCATCAAAATGTGGAGCTTCCTTCTTATAAGACATCCTGGATCTTTCTCAAGATGTTAGGCCTTCTTCAGAGGAACCTGCTCTGATACCAATTGTTGAACTGCATCGGACAACTGAGAGGGGAGGTGAATCAGTTGTCCTAAAACTTTTAACCAAATATGATCATCAACCTATCAGTTACTTATAGTCAAATATAATCATGAAAAAATCATATGAGAAGCCAAACACAAAAGCATAAACAACATAGGAGACACCAGATTGTTACATGGAAAACCCTAAAAGGGAAAAACCATGGTGGGTGTTAGCCCAAAAAAATATATAAGTTATATCAATACTGAAAAACAAAGGCTCACCACCTACAGGGCTCACTGCCTAAATTGCTCACTGCAAAGAAAGGCTCACTGCCAATGGATGGCTCACTGCCAAAGGAAGGCTCATTTCCATAAGGAGGCTCACTACTAAAAGGTTGAACTGAGATAACAACATCTACTCTATGCCAAGGTTCAATTCCATTAAAGCACAAACACCTCTGCTCTACTCTACTACCTTGCTTCACTTTTATCTTCACATCTTCACTCTTGGATACCTTTTCATGACTCAATTACAAGTATTTATACGCTTCATCAACGTTGGAATGATCATCAAGGTCAGCATTACAATCATCAACCGTTGGAACAATCTCCAAGGTCAGCATTACAAACATACATAAAATAGGTCTGGACCTAATACAAATTTAGCTAAAGAAAAGATGTAAGAATGTATGCAGATCACACCACGCCTTAGTTGGGACTCAAACACAATCTTCCACACTACAACACGCTATCACAATCTTTGATGCATCTCCGTAGATGATGAATTCAACCAGGTCAGCCAAGACTGATGTAACACAAGTATTCTCAAGAACACACTTCATGCAAGATATGAATTACACCTTGCGGACCAATCTGAATGTAGGAGCATGATCAGGAGACATCCATAAGTACATTGTAATCACCAAGAACAACCGCACGATCTCTAACAACTCTATCAATAAGATTCTTCAAATTAGAGCACAAGAACAACACTGCCAACCACTATCATGGGTAAAAGATAGCTTGCGGACCACCAAATCATGAACCATTACACTTGAAGGATTTTAACATCATCACAGACTTACTTCTAGAACCACAGACCAAAATACTTCAATGCGGAGGAATGTAGAGCAAAACACTTTCTCCCTGTCACCACCAAACACACAAAAAAAGTTGTTTTCACTCTTGTGAACATAACTCACTTAATTCTTCATAATGGAGGCTCAAACTTGGAATATAACATCTTCAAATAGGATTCTAACTAACTTCTAATCTGCAGGTAAAGATATTTATTCTACAAGAAATGCAGAGCATTCTTTTGGACTGTTCTTCTGCATGTAATGCACTGTTTCTACTACAACACATTGTTATCACTGAAGGGGCTAACTTTCTCAATATCCTTAACAAAGTAAGAGCACAGTTGACACCAATGACAACATAGATATGTTGACATCAATGACAACATTGATTAGGCACATACTTGCAACAATAGGACAGTTAATGGAGGAGTTTACAAACCTAAAAATAGATATCTTAGTTCAGCTAAATATCACTTTAGATGGGATTCGGACAAAAACTAGAACAACTGAACATAATAGAACAACTGAACCCTTTTCAATTTACTATCCTAGATGCAAAAATAAACACCTTTTGAGAGAATGCCCGTTGGATAAATCTAAGATCTTCTAGATCTGTGACAAAGAACACCCTACCAGTCACTATGATCACCTCCCAGCCCTGAAAAGGATGACCAAAAAGAATGCCATAATAGAAGAGGAGTTGAACTATGTAGGGAAGAAACAAATCGGCCATTTCCCATATAACCAATACCCAAATCAGGCTTCTTAAAGGGGCCCTTCAAACTAGGAAAATAACCAATGGAATCCAACCTGGTAGGGACCTCAAAACATTACTCCATGGGTACCACAAGACTGGTCAAGCTAGCAATGGAAAAATTAGTAGTGGTAAAACTAACCTTGGGGTAACCAATAGTGGCCACAATAATTCCCATCAAAATATGGACCACAAGACATGCAGCCTCAGTGGGGTCCTTAGCAGGGTTACAATCAACAATTCCAAGGACAACCTAGATGTTTCCAACCCCAAAAACAAGCACTCCTAATTGGACCCACAAACACACAGGGACAGTCTCAAAATGAGCCAGTTAGTCAACCACCCTTACTAGTTCAACCTATAGCAAACCCATGAAATAAACAGGGAGCATCTGTTTACATGATTGAGCAAGAAAACATGGCTGGTGTAAGTTTTATTTACCTAAATAACCTCCAGCTACATTCTGGGAAAGCAATTCCAAGACCATCTCCTCCGCTCATAGTTGAAGTAACAAATGATATGGAACTTGAAAATCCATCCACTCAACCCTGAGAGGAGATTAATATAGAAACTAACACAAGAACAACCCTCGGGTAACTCTGAAGATCACCTCCAGACATGCTTCCCAACCACACTCTGAAGCTGCTCCGAAGACCGAAAAGTAGGCACCATACTCAAAATGGCTCAAACAACATGTCCCTCAAAAAATAGTCCTACAAAAACAAGTCCAACCTACCATTAAATCAAAACTATTGTAAGAAATCAGGAAGCTAAACATTGAAATTCCACTCCTCCAAGAAATCAGGGGTGTTTCTGAACTGAATCAATTCATCAAGAAGCATTGTGTTAAGACTCAAGATAGGAAGAAAAACTTGCCTACCACCATTCAGGTGGAAGGAAAAGTAGTGGATCTTCTAGTGGGGGAAATGCTTCTCCCAAAGTATGGGTATCCTGGGAACCCTGTCATAATAGTCCACATTTTAGGAGTTGAAATATCTAATGTTCTAGTTGACTTAGAAGCGCATCAATAAACGTTATGACAGTTCACACCCTAGATAAATTGTCCCTTACAGGCATTTAGGCCACATCCACAATTCTCCAATTGGTTGATCAATTAGTAGCCATTCTGAAAGGGGTGTTTATTGATGTCCTAGTTGTTGTGGAATCATGGGAATTCCTAGTAGATTTTCTAATATTAGAGCCTAGAAATCAAAGGAATACTTATCCCCTGATTTTAAGAAGGCCATGGCTGGCTATTGCAATAGCATCCATTGATTGCAGAACTAGAGATATGGTCATTTCAAATGGCTTGGACATGAATAAAATCTCCTTGTACCCTCCAGCTAAACCATCTATACATTATTCAGGAAAAGTGTGGGTAGATGAGCCTAACAACATGGAAAACAATGTCTCCTTAGTGATGGCAACCATCAAGGAACATTTGGGAGAGTTGGAAGAAGAAATAAATTATGACACACCTAAAGATATAACTCACATTCTCATTGGGAAAGACACAATGGACTTAGCTCAAGACTTATGGAAAGAATTTATGATTTCTACCCATTGTACTCTTGCTAATATCATTCCTTGTGGGGAAACCTTCTACAGAGACCTAGCTACTTTTCATATGTTGCTTCCACATTCTTACCCTCTTAACACTATGATTCCATAATATGGGTTAGGAAAATCTATGGAACATATTACAAAACAGGTCATGGTCTTACCTGGGAGAACATTGAACATTAACACTCAGCTAACAACACAGCAGGAAGGGGCACTTCTTGATCTCCTTACCTCCCATTCAGCAACTTTTGCTTGGGAATATTAATATATGAAGGGCATCCCTCCTGAGATCTACACCCATCACATATACAAAGAAGATTTCAAACCTATTAGACAACCCCAAAGAAGGTTAAACCCTGCACTTAAAAGGATATTATCAAAATTGAGATAGAGAAATTGCTACATGCTGGATTCATCTATCCTATCTTAGGAAGCTAGTGGGTTTCACCCTTGGTTATAGTGCCTAAGAAGAATGAGAAATGGAGAGTATACATTTATTATAGAGAGCTAAACAAATCCATAAAGAAAGATTATTTTGCCTTGCCATTCATTGACCAAGTGCTAGATAACCTAGCAGGGAAAAGTTAGTTTTCATTCCTAGATGGGTTTAGTGGATACAACCACATCCAAGTAGCACCAGAAGACTAGGATAAAACTACCTTCACATGTTCATGGGGGACATTTACATATAGAGTCCTTCCATTTGGCTTGTGTAATTCTCTAGCTACCTTTTAGAGGGTTGTTTTATCCATTTTTGCTGAACTAGCCAATGAGTGTATGGAGGTCTATATGGATGACTTTACTGTGTATGGGAACACTTTTGAAGAAGCCCTCAACAACCTAGATAAAGTGTTACAATGTTGTGACAAGAACCAATTGTCCTTAAGCCATGAGAAATGCTTTATGATGGTGGAAGAAGGAATTGTCCATGGATATCACATATCAACAAAAGGAATTAAAGTGGATCAAAACAAAGTAGAAGTGATAAAACAATTGTCCCCACCTAAGAACCTAACTGATGTTAGAAATTTCTTAGCTCATGCAAGATACTATAGGAGATTCATAGAAAATTTCAGCAAGATAGTTGTCCCTATGTTTTCCTTGTTGACCAAGGACATTGAATTTCAATGGACAGAAGACTACCAAACAACATTTGAAACCATTAAAGAAAAACTTACAGTCACACCTATTTTGAGGGGATATAATTGAATCTCCCCTTTCACATCCAAACAGATGCTTCAAATGAGTCAATAGGGGAATTATTAGGAGGAAAAGAATAAGGGGAAGACATGCATGCAATCTACTACATAAGTAAGAATCTTACCCATGCTGAAAAGAACTACACAACAACTGAAAAGGAATTCCTGGTAGTCATCTTTGCTATTAACAAGTTTAGCCATTACATTACAGGATATAAAATCTTTGTGCACACTGATCATGTAGCCATTAAATACTTAATGAACAAACCGGTAGTAGGTGTAAGAATAATAAAATGACTATTACTATTGCAAGAATTTGATATTACTATAGATAAACCAGGAAAATTTAATTTGGTTCCCAACTTCTTGTCAAGGTTGCATACAGGTGGAGAAAACTAGCCAATGGAAGATAGGTTTCCAGATGAACATCTATTTATTGTTTCTTCCATTACACCTTGGTTTGCTAATAAAGAAAATTTCTTGGCCACGGGCTTGTTTCCTTCTCATTTCACTTCTAAACAAGAAAAGAGATTGGTAAAGAAAAGTTTATCTTACAAATGGTTGAATGGTTTTTTGTTTAAATGTGGTCTTGACTTTCTATTACGCAGGTGCTTGAGAGCTGATGAAATCTTTGATGTATTAAGGGCATGTCATGATGAAACCTTAAGTAGACATTACTCCTCACAAAGGATGATCCACAAAATCCTTAGAGCTGGTTATTATTGGCCTTCTCTCCACAAGGATGCCAATAGGTATGTGAAGCAGTGTGATCAATGCCGAAGGATGGGTCAACCAACTTTCACCCAGGAAATGTCACTTCAACCCCAAGTGGTTTTAGAACCATTTGAGCAATGGGGCCTAGATTTTGTGGTGCTTATTTCTCCAGCATCCTCAGGAAAGGAATATATCTTGGTATACATAGATTATGTAACCAAATGGGTAGAAGTTCAAGCATTACAATTTGCAAGAGAAGAAAAAGTTACTGATTTCCTATATAACAAAATCTTCTTAAGGTTTGGAGCCCCAAAAGCAATAGTTTCAGATAGAGGTCCATATTTTACTTCTCAAGTGATACAAGATTTCATATATTTATACTAGATTAAGCATAGAAAGTCTTCACCTTACCATCCCCAAGCAAATGGGCATGTAGAGGTGACAAATAGAAAGCTGGAAAATATCTTGACAAGGATAGTGACCATGAATAGGAAAGATTGGGCCAACAGGTTACCTGAAGCAGTTTGGGCTTACAACACCACATGGAAGTCAACAACCAAGTTCTCACCTTATGAACTTGTCTATGGAAAGAAACCAATATTGTCAATAGAGTTTGAATTTCAGACACTAAGGAAATCACTAGACATTGGATTGCCATTGTCTATAGCACAACAAGATAACATTCTTCAACTCAATGAATTGGATGAAATCAAGATGCAAGCCATACAACAGACAAAACTCATTCAGCATCAAAGGAAACAACGGCATGACCAAAACATCAAGAAGAGGACATTTAAGCAAGAAGACCAAGTTCTCTTATATGATTCAAAGTTTAAAGAGTTCAAGGAAAAACTACAAACTCATTGGATGGGACCTTACCAAATCAAGGAAGTTTATAGAAATGAGATAGTTTTGCTGGAACCCATTGATGGAGGAGAAAACACATTCTTAGTAAATGGTCACATAATTTGCCTCTACCAGAGACCAGCTACAAAAGAGGAGCTTACAAGGATTTGTGCTTGGTGACAAAGGTCATATCCTCTGCCACAAACTGAAAAGATTCAAAGGACAATAAATTTTTGTTTTAAAAAATTTTAAAAATGAAATAAAAGAAGGGTTGAAAACTAGTAAATGGTGGCCCTTCTCAAAAAAAAGGAAAGAGAAAAAATAAAAAATAAAAGAGAAAGATTGAAAACCAATCAAATGGCGGTCTTTCTCACCTAGGGAACTAAAAACCAGCAAATGACAATTCTCTTTTTCATGTAATAATCTAGAAGAAGTCTCTCTAGAGCCAACCAGGTGCTTCTCTAGAGCCAACCAGGTGCATCTCTAGAGCCAACTAGGAGCACCTCCGGTGCTTCAGCAGACAAGGAGAATTCCAACCTTTGGGGCCCACCCTTCCAAAATGTCAAATTGGGGGCATCAAAAAGGTGATGAAGTCATCATGACTCACCCCACTTTCAAAAAGGGGAAGCCACATTAAGCATTCATTACACCCAGCCTCCAACTAACCATCATCTCCACATCATTTGATGAGGTCATCTGTTCACACAAGGCAATGACATCCATCATCAAACCTAACAGTCCATGCATTGCAGTCATCATGACAAGTGACTAGGAAGGTTGCACACAAAGGTAGAATCATGTCATATCTGATGAAGGCAGCAATGCAACAACCCAAACATACCATCTAATCATTACAAATGGTAATCTAGGTATTTCTCTTACATTAGTCAATTATGACATGTCTTTTTATTTTCTATCTTCATGCAATTTACCTAGACACCTATTGCTGCCATTATTTCTATCTCCATCCAATGCATGTCACCTTAACTGCTCAACTGACACATCCGCTTTGAAGTGTCATAACCCTCCTTCATTCATGATTAAGCCTCATTTTCAAAATTTCAAGCAAAAACATCCTCTTAAGCTGAGCAGTTGTTATCAACCACAACCAAACAAAGAGTTTTCAACTCTAGAGTGTAGAGCAGAACTCCAGAGGTAAAATTGTTCTGTAGAAATAGGGGAGCTCCGGAGATAGGGTTATTCTATAACAATAGAGAGAGAGACCTCCGAAGGGAAGATCATTCCGGTGGAAGCTACTCATGGGAAGGTGGTTAAAATTGAGGGTTTTGAAGGCAAAAGAATAAAGGAAGGAGGGTAAATCATTGTCAAGTGCAGAATGGGGATCAAAAAGAAATCTGAGCTTGAGACATCAAAAGGGTTGCTTCAAGATCAAGCCTCAGCTGATGTTTTGAAAATTGTTGGATGACTAGAGTTCTTAGAGAAATTCAAAGGCTACCAGGAGGACATCATGGATGAATTTCTCTCCAATCTAAAGAACAACTAGACGCAGGTACAAGGGGTGACTATTTATGTCTTAGCCACC
Source organism: Cunninghamia lanceolata (assembly GCA_027924645.1). NCBI lineage: Eukaryota > Viridiplantae > Streptophyta > Pinopsida > Cupressales > Cupressaceae > Cunninghamia > Cunninghamia lanceolata. Next base: position 1,873,972 of record BSBN01000022.1, read on the forward strand.
ATCATCAACAACATATATGGCCTCTCGAAAGAAGGTGAGAGGTTTTACCATCTCAAAACCCTATATTTTGAATTGATAAAAATTTTCTCAATAGATAATGATCCTAAGTTTAGCTACATTTAAATAAGGGAGAAGTAAATGGGATAATTAGGACCACACTTCCTCAACCATGGCAATCTTTGTCCATGTGGCTAATGAAGTACTTTATTTGTGATGGGAAATTTTCACTGGTACTAGGGCCCATCATGAAAATGTTGATTTTCCTGAGGCATGGGTATGAACATCCTGAATACAACATAAACTTGCCAAATTTTATATATTCTGCAGTTGTAGCCTCAATAGATAAATATCAACAGGAGGACTCTACCAAGGCTGCTACTCCTCCATTGTTAAGAAGAAGCAAAAGGGGACAAGTGATTGAGGAGAGCACTTCGGAGCTCACTATTCCTCAACCTACCCAAGCTCCGGAGATGGCACACAGTAAGCCCCAAACCATTTCCTTAGATTCAGAAGGAGCTACACCAGTGCCAGAGTCACAGTCAAAACCAATGCTCCAAAGAAGCAAGAGAAAGAGGTAGCCCACTCAAGTAGAAAGGGATATTGTACTCCTAGCTAAGGTTCTTGTGGGATTTAGAACCTCCATGACCCCTCCTCAAGAGTAAGCTAGGCCATCACATGTCCCAAAGTATACAGCAGACCAAGAAATAGAGGAACAAGAAGAGGCACAAATGGATAGGGAAGAAGAGAAGGAGGAGCAGGTTGATATTGAAGAACATGGGGATATGGGGGTCTCAGATGTAGATATGGCAAAGGGATTAGAGATAGGAAGCTATTCACATTCCTCTGACCAAGAGCACATTGAAATACCAAGAGAGTAGCAATTAATGGAAGAAATTGAAAATCTAAAAAGATTGTTGTGGGGTAAGCAACTGATCATCACTAATCTTAAAAAGGTCATGCATGAGAAGGAATCGGCTAAAGATCAACAAATCAATGACCTAAAAAAGAAAGTGGAGGAAAAACAAAAATTCATTGAGACAAGAGAGGTTGAGGTCAAGAGAAAGGATGCATAAATGACAAAGAAGGATATCCACAATTCTAATGTCACCAAGGCTAGAGATAACAACATCATTATGATGTCATCCATGATTGAAAAATTGCAGAGCCAATCCTGGGAGTTGACAAAGGCTAGTAATAAAATTGTTGATCAGGCATAGTTGATCCAGTAATTAGTTGTTCCACTTGCTACTATTGAATAGGGTACACAAATAGATGCCTATTTGGGGGCATTCCAGTTGGATATTCCTAGAGCCCTGTTCCATTAGGAAAGAAGATGCATGGAATTAGAAGGAACAACTATTATGGTGCAATTGCATAGGGTAGTCACTGTCATGACTAAACAAGTAAAGAATCTAGAAGAAAAAATCATGACAGTGGCCACCCTCTCATCAGAAATCCTTGCCTACAAACCCCCCAGTGGCAACTATGCAATGTTCCTATTGGAAATGGTCCTCCAAAGGAAACTGTCATTGGTTCCTGTCTGACTTGACAAAGAATATACAAGATGGAAATGAATTCCTCAAGGTATATATGAGTACAAATGAAGACAAGAATTTTTTGTGTGAACTATATTTGCATAACTGTTAGACAAACTAGGATACTGAGAGGTGGGGGGTGAATCAGCATCTAAACAATTCTTTAATTTCAACAACTTCAACTTATCCGGAGTAGATTAGAACTTAAGCATCACAACATTAACATGAACATGAAAGATTAACATAATGTACAACAACACAAAACACTAGATATACACGGAAAACCCTAGAAGAGAAAAACCACAATGAGGATTAACTCACAATATATGAAGCTCAAATAATAACTTTGTTTTAGGGGCTTTAACCCAAGGAAGCTGCTACTCCCTAAGTAACTTTGATTTAGAATCATTCCCAAGGAAGCTTCTCCTCCCTAATGACTTTGTTTTAGGGACTTTAACCCAAGGAAGCAACTACTCCCTAATCTAAGAACAAACTCAGAGATGATTACAATATGACAATCTTTCAACTATCTGAAAACTGCCTTTGAAGCTCACACTTGATGATTACACTTTTGTCTCTTAACACACTCTCTTCTGAAGATCTGATCAATCAAGCACACTCTATACTTGATCACTATCTCAAATAAGTCTTCAAGATGAATCTGGATAGTATCAACAATATCTATGTTAGGGTTAGCCGACAGAAGATTCAATTAAATGCAAATAAAGATTAAACAGAGGAATGAAAATAAATAGAAATAATAACAACGAGAGACAAGTTTTAACATGGTTCACCCAAACTCGTGCTACATCCACCAACAGAGAGTCCAATATTATTATCTAGTAAATCAAATCAATTACAACCAGCAATTCTTACAACTCAATATCGATGCAAAATGCTACAATACATCAACGGAAACCCTAACCCTTAGCCATTTTTACCATGACTTTTGTCAGTTACAAAATAGGGTTTTTTTTGTATGTCAGCCAATGAAAAATAACTTCCGACACCTTAATAAAATAATAAAAAACTGTGTGAGGTTTCGGGGGCTTTGCCCCCAAACCCTCACAAGAGGCGCTACCCCTTGACCCCATAGGAATTTGGGGGGAAACCGTGGAGTAAATTTAACCTCCGAGTCTTATTAGGCTCCATATAACAACAATCTTCTCTTTCTCCCGCAGTCGCACACAAGAATGTATTATTCTACTTTTATTTACTTGCAAACCTTGTTCATCAACTTGCAATCATACCTTCCACATTCAAGTTGATCTACGATTTATACATGATATTACATTGATTGCATAGCTTGTCGGCCAGATTAAACATGAAAAATACATTGACAAGTTGGCCATAAAATACACAATATGAAACATGTAGAAGATAGGTCTAATTAGGACAACACATTACACTAGAAGACTCAAGCCTTGTGGACCCCAACACTTGCTTAACCAGTTCCAAAACATCCTTCATAGCTTCAAACATCAAGGAATTACCTCCGCACACTCCGGTCATTTGAAAATAGGACAACTTTAAGGAAAACTCATGAAAACTTGAAGAGTAACAACCATATCAACTAGAAAACCTTGTGCAGTATTGGAAACAAGAAAGATTTTCGTGAAACTCTTCCAAATGAGTCCACATGACTCATACAACATCCCCAAACACTTCTTTTCCATAGCACATCAAAGAATTATGCCGCACACCTTCAATCATTAACTCTAAGAGCACACTGTTATCCGGAACACACTACAACATCCTGTCAATTGAAAAACTGAGTTGTGGACTACCAAGAAGCTTGAACACAGGAAAGAAACATGAAATTCACATTCAAGAACATGTTTACAAAACCACAATCTCAATCATTTACTTCCAGAGGAATGCGGAGCATTTCAGTAGGTCTTCAACACTACTCCATTCTGTTAGAGCACATACTGGTACTTTATCAATCATAACTTTCACTGCGGAGGGAATGATGGTCTTGAACTTTGGAAGCAACACATTTATTATCCTCTAAATGTAGATCTAGAACTGAATAGCCATATCTATAAACATGGAGGAATGTGGAGCATTACTTTCACCTTTCAGTATCACATTACACTGTCAGAGCCTGAACTGGAACTCAGTCATTTATATCTTTCACTGTGGAAGAGCAAATAGTATGAAACTTAGGATTTAGCATGTTTACATCATGCTCAACTTAACTCTTTAACCGCAAGACCATATCTTCAAAACTAGAGGAATGCGGATCATTCCATTGTCATGCTAGAAACATCTTCACAGAACCCACACTGTCTTCAACCTGCTTCTGGAGGCCAAGTCTTTTTTGCATCACCATATACAACTCAGGATTAGTCTTAGGATTAGTAGGGATGATCATACAATATGCTTCAAAATAGGAACACATCCTTAGCATCGGCAGCACAAATTGATTCTTCTAATTCATATTGATCAGGCTTCAAACTCAAATCTGCTTTGATTCTCTGCTTTGATTAGGAATGTAACTTTTAGGATCTCCAATGATGAGCTTTCTCTTTCTTAGGAGCATGACATCCAACCATGACTAGTCTCTTACTCTTATGATAGTTTTGACATTAGTGTATGCTATGTTGTCATCAATGTATGCTGCTACGTTGACATCAATGAAAACACATATGGCCAACAATAACTTCTTCATTGAAGACCACACCTTCTTCATCAACCTCTTTGTAGGTGAATGCCAACTGAGGGCATTTATGTCATTGATGAGGAATCATTAGATATGGAATAAAAGGATGGAGGATTACATAGAGAAAGACACAGGTACAAGCCTATTTCTTAGGAGGGACTGCCCAAATCCCATGGCCTTTGAAATCCATTTTAGAGTAGCAATCTATTCCTCAGCAAGAAAGACAAAAATTCTGCCCCTATACCAACAGCATCTACAGGAATGTGCCATTGAATTTGGTTTATTCATGCATAATTCATCTAATCAAATCATGGCCATTTGTAAGAAAAGGTGGAATACCCTCATCCAGGACCAAAAAATGAGAGATATAGCATCTCCAACCAACCTTAAGTGGTTTATGAGAAAGGCAAGGGATATATCCAAGTTGATGGACATATATCAGCAAGATTGGGTAGGGTATGCTTCAAGCTACCCCTCATCATTGAGCCCTTTCCCATGTGGGTTGAACAGATGGAAGATGCTAGATTCCAAGAATGGGTGAAGCAGGTTGAACAGTTCAGGGAAAATGGCAACACAAACTTCACAACTTGGTCAACCTTTGAAAAAGAGTACAATCTCACAGATAGGTTGTACAAACTCAACAAATCTAGGTTATGAGTGGTGTAGGAGGACCTCCAAACCCTTAAGCTCAGAGGGAATGATGAGTGTCAGGTAGCACTCATCTAAACATACCTTTTTACTTCCTTTTTCTCATCTATATACATTGTCTGTCCTGGTAATTACACTATAGGAATTGTGAAGTCTTGTTTTAATTGTGCTAATGAGAGATGAAATGTTGAAGATTATTATTATGATGAGAAGACTTATGTTCCAATGAAATTGACTAAATTGTGCAGAATTATCTCTTTTTTGTCTCATAGGTATCCATTGTGCAGGCAGAAGACAATTTTGAGGAACTCCAGAGGTGATCCTAATTACCTCTAGAGACAAGCATGAAAGACACCACGTGACACTACAACATTTTCCAAGATTGTTGGAGGATCTTCAGAGTGATGCAGTAGAGAAGAGATGATGCTTATCTCTGGAGCTATGTCTTAGCAGGTTTTGAAAGCCTCTCCCGAGCTGCTAGCAACAACATAGAGTCTCCGGCACCATTGATTACCAGAATCTCTGGGACTTCTAAGGAGCTATGGAGTCCACTTATCCAGGCCTGAGTGTCCCAATAGATGACTCTAGTGGTCCACGGGGACATCGTACACTTTTATTTGTTTTTGCATGATATCAGAGGATTTCTTATAGTCCAATATTTTGGGAAGTCAAGTTCCTTTTTATTAGGGCCTTGTAGCCTTTTGTTGTTATAATTTAAACTCTAGATTTAGTGACACCTTTAGTGTCACTTAAGTCCTTTTCAATATTTTACATGATTATACTCTTGATAGACAGTTGCATGTTTTAGTTCTAAGAATAAGAGATTTTTTATATCTCAAGTTGAACTGTTAGGTAAATTAGTTAACTCTAGAAATATTATGTTGCTCAGACTAATATATATGGATGTGAACATCAGAATAAAATAATAGGATTTTGTAGTAGTTGTTTATGTAATTTTATTCTTCAGCAAAAACACATATTTTTTAATACAATATACTTCATATATATTGGATTAAGGAAACAGTAATGTTATACTTTTGTTCTGAGTACTTTGTTTAGCCTTTAGCTTTGAAGGTGTGGAGCAAGGGCCCACTCCCACCAACAGATAGCAGGCTAGTATCTCTTCTTTATTATCTTATTGCAGTTTTCATTAAGTATAGTTTTCCTATTTTCATAAGATAGATCAATTATTGTTAAAGAAATCTTGTTTCTGTTTAATGCATGTTTAAGCTTTTGTGTGAATTAGATAGATCCTTTCAACAAATTATTATTTCAGTCCTTAGATCAGGGTTTCCTTTCAAGCAAATAATTAGAAGCATTAGTTTGATTAATTAGGTAAGTTCAATTCAATAGATTAGTTAAGGACTGTTGATTATTAGGTTTCTATTGCAAACAACCATGGACACAACCCTGGATTTGACACATAAAAAATATGATTAAATTCCAAGGTACAATGACCCTTGTCACCCCTTATTAGTAGAAAATATCAATGATCTTGTTTGTAGGGTCTTCCACTATACACGACGTTTTATTCTCTCCTACTAGCTTGACTTCTTATCCATTGACAAAGATAGTAGCATAAGAGGACTCCATTTGAATTTTACCTCCAATGGTAGTAGCCTAATTTCTTGATAACAACATCCTCCACTTAGTGGACAATCCACCACTCCGATATCCATTGTGTATGTCATGCCAAGAAAGTCAACAAGTTTAAACTCAACTTTAGTTACAACCCTAATAACAAGGATCTCTCTAGAATCCATTATAAAGTATTTTCCAAAAGTGCTTGAGATCTTTAATCCCAATTTATTCATAACTTCCAATGGAATGACATTGGTAGAGGCCCTTGAGTCAGTCATATAGTTATGAATAAACCATCCATTTATCAATAACGATGCAAAAATGGTTCAAGACTTGATGAATTCTTCATCCTTGTTGTCCCTAGGTAAACTTAAAGGTTTCTAATCCTTTCTACTATAGGCTGTGTAACCATTAATTAAATTTCATTTGTATTCAAAATATCAGGGTTCTATGCAAGCTGATCACTTAGCATTTGGCTTCCACTAATAAAATACTTGATTCTCTATGCCTATGCTCAATATTTCTTATAGTCTTTGATAAATAGATACACATTTTAATCTAGCTAAGGACCTAGGCCATGTCAAATATGGTGTATTTTGGTAGTGGAGCATTTAGAGGGATATTAACCATGTTTGCATTAGGGATATGGACTAAGGCATTACATAATAGGATTTTTGCACTTGTATTGGGATTAGAAATTATTTCAAATTCCTTATCTTTAGATCCATTATCATTCTTGGGTAATAGATCCATACCTTTTGAAATATCCTTATTAACATGGTTTAGGATAACTACTTTGCCCTTCGGAAATTGTAGTTTGCCATTTAGAAACTACTTATCCCAATTCACAATTAATCCACCCAACTATAGGGTGGGCGGCCCCTATTATTCTATGGCTAGTTGGTGGGTGGGAGGCTATAGTTGGGTGGGGCTTTATATTGCAGGAAATGGCTTAGGATGCATTTATTAACTAGATTGGAAGATTCCAAAACAAGGCATTTCTTGTCTTTTAGCATCTCTTTTGTAGGTTCTTGTGGAGCTACAATAGGATTTTTTATAATATTTTATTTCCACAAAAATCCTTCTAGACTTCCCACATTTCTTAGGGCCTTTTTGACCTTGTTTACCTCTCAAGTTTTAAGATCACTCTTGATCTGAGTTACAAATCAATAATGAGGGCTTTTATCTCCTCATTATTGGTTCTTCCTAATATATTTCTTCTATAGTGTTTTCTTTAGTTATGAGAAATCAAGATTATTTACATAGGGATATTCTTCTTCATCGTTAGAGAATACTTGTTGATGACAATATTGTTGGGATAAGGTGCCATTAACCTTGTAAATCCCAATATTGTATTTATTCCATTTATTATATGTAATTTGTAATTATCCATGAGGAGATGTACTAGTTTCACTGGCAGGGGTAATTTCGAAGTCACTAGAAGTTATTACAGAGTGACTTTTACTATTGGAAAATGTAAAAACTCATGGTAAATGAGGATAGACATGCTCCCTTGAGGAATATACTATTTTTGGCATGTATGACAACTGTCATAATGTTTGGTGAGTGAATCTATGATAGCTGCAAGTTGTCATAAGATTATGTGATTATATGACGGATATGACGGATATGTTAGTTGTATATTTTCTATATTTAGCCCAAGGTTCCTATCTTGGAAAGATACTTTTTTGCTGAAATCTATGATGGTTATGACATGTCATAAGATGTTGTAAGAGGCCAGATTTAGTCTTGGGCACCCAACCTTTGCATGGCTATTTTTGGACAAGTGGAAGGTGCTTGTAAGATGGCATTTAATATTTGTATGTTGGGGAATCTCATCAGAGAGAAGGTGAATGCCTAAGATGAGTTAGAAAATGTTTCTGTAAGTATTTTCCATGTATTAGTTGCTGCAATATAGATTTTAGGTACTCAGGTGCTGCCAGAATGGTGGAGAGAGTTGAAGCGTTGTTGTATTGTAAATCATTTTCAGATTAAAACAAACATTGGGCCTCTTTCTTGTGTGGAGTTTTTTTACCCAAAATGGTTTTCTCACGTTAAACATTGTGTTATGTGTTCATATTTCTGATTTTACATTTCTGTGAAGCATAGTTTTGTTTCTATGTTACAATCTCCATTAATAACACACAGTTAAAGATTGCTGAAATTTATCTTGTATCAGATTTCCATTGAAGTAGTGTTGCTTTCATTTCTAACATTTGGTATCAGAGCCTGGCCAGCTTTGACTCTTGGGTGGTAGTGTGGAAGCTGTAGCTGCAGTGGGAGATTTGGTTGTGTTTTTTTTGCAGATCTTGTGTTGTTATTATGGCTGCATCCACTGTTGCATCAACCTCTTGATTGGACATTGAGAAGTTCAACAAAATTTGGTATGAGTTGTGGAAGCTAAAAATGGAAGATTTTGTTGGAAGAAAGAAACCAATGGTTGGCTGTCCAAAAAGAGAAGAAACCTAACGATGTCTCTCAAGATGAGTGGGATAGACTAGATAAGAAGGCACGAGGAACCATCTAGTTGTGTCTTTTAGACTCTGTCCTATTGAATGTCGCAAAGGAAGAGACTGCATACAAGTTGTGGAAATGGTTGGGTGAGATCTATCAAGCCAAGAGTATGGTAAATAAACTTTATTTAAAAATAAAATTGTTTTCCATGAAAATGCGAGAAGGTAAATCAATTGCAGAGCATTTAAATTCTTTTAATTTGTTAGTGAGTCAGCTTGGTTTAGTAGATGTTGAGGTTAGTGAGGAAGATAAATGTATCTTACTTCTGTATTCTTTACCTAAGTCTCAGGAGAATTTTATCCTTGCTATCACTGCTAACCTCGTGGATCTGAAGTTGGATGCTCTTGTTTCAGTGCTACTGTCACAGGAATTGAGGAAGAAGAGTTTGGATAGTTCAGGGGATGCTCTTAGTGTTAGAGGAAGGTCTAAGGAAAGAGGACCTAAAGGAGATCAGAAAGGGGCTAAGGACAAGTCCAAGGGCTGGTCTAAGACTCCTGGTAAAAAGAACAGAGTTAAGTGTTAGAACTGCGGTAAAAGGGGACATGTGAAGAAGGAGTATAGAAACCCCAAAAAATAATGGGAGAGTGCTTCGGATAAGTCCTCGAATGCAGGTGAAGAAGTTTTACTTTCTGCATGTAATCTTGTTTCTAATGATCGCTAGTTGGTTGGCTCAGGATGCTCATTTCATATGACTCTGTATAAGGAATGGTTCTCCTCATATGAAGAATATGATAGAGGTAATATCTACCTTGGTGACAACTCTACATATCTGATTGTTAGGAAAGGAAAGGTATTGTTGTGTTTCAGTGATGGGAGGATTAAAACCCTCCCTGGTGTTTTACATGTTCCTAGATTAGCTAGAAATTTGATTTCAGTTTCAAAGTTGAATGATTTGCGAATGCATGTAACATTTGACAAGCATGGCTATAGATTAGTGAGAGGGAACTTGGTGGTAGCAAAGGGGAAGAGATTTGGAAGCTTGTTCAAGCTTGAAGCCACTACATTTTATAATGCCTCCTATGTATCTAAGGCTAATACTGAAAATGCATGTATGTTGTGGCACCATAGATTGGGCCACACAAGCAATAATGTATTAAAAAATATTAAGAATAAAAATTTGTTGGATGGTTTTTCCTATTCTGATGAGCACTTTGATTTCTGTGAGCATTGTGTGTTTGGTAAACAAAACAAAAAATCATTTCCTTTAGGAAGCAATAGAGCAAAAGAGAAGTTAGAAATTATTCATACGGATGTGTTTGGACCTGTGGATAATGAATCTATCAGAAAATCTCATTATTTTGTAACCGTCATTGATGATGTATCCAAATTTACATGGATTTATTTTATGAAGCATAAATCTGAAGTTTTCACTAAGTTTAAGGAATTTAAAGTCTTAGTAGAGAACCAATCAAGTTTAAAGATAAAAATATTAAGATCTGACAATGGAGGGGAATATTGTTCTAAGGAATTTGATGAGTTTTGCAACCATGCAAGTATAATCAGACAAAAGACAACTCCGTATTCACCACAGCAGAATGGTGTTGTAGAAAGGATGAACCGAACAATTATAGAAAGGGCCAGAAGTATGCTTAGTGATGCACAGTTGGATAAATACTTTTGGGCAGAGGCTGTGTGTACTGCTTGCTACTTGATAAATAGATCTCCTTGTAAGGCTCTTGATTCGACACCTTATGAAGTGTGGACAGGTAAGAAACCTTTTGTTTCACATTTAAGGGTTTTTGGCTGAGTTGTTCATGTTCCTAAGGAAAAGTGGTCTAAGTTGGATCCAAAGGCTGAAAAGTGTACATTCATTGGATATGGTGATAATGTCAAAGGTTATAAGCTTTGGAATCCACTAACCTGCAAGATTATCTTTTCTAGAGATATTATTTTCAGGGAACTTAGAGCTATTTCTGAACCTGACTAGCCAAAAGAAAAAGATGAAAAGGTAAAGAAGGTGCACTTTGATTTAGAGCAGCAAGATGCACCTCAGGAAGAACATAATGATTGATTGGGGGGTGAAGAAGAAGAAGATTCGAGTAGATCTGATGAAGATGAGTCTGTTGTTACAGAAGAAGTTGTTGCAGATGATCATGCAGAAGAACGAGTAGAGTCTCTTACTCCACCCTTGAGGAGATCCACAAGACAACAGAATCCAGTTGACAATTATAGCCCACCAGATTTCTATTGTGTATATGCTTTATTGAGTACTAACGATGAACCTAGATCCTGTAGGGAAGCTATTTTTGTAGATGATAGTGAGTCTTGGCAGCTAGCCATACAGGAGGAGATGATGGCTTTAGACTCTTGTAACACCTGGGATCTTGTTCGTTTGCCCAAAGGAAGAAAGGCCATAGGTTGTAAGTGGGTCTTCAAGAAGAAGTTTGGAGCAGACGGGTCATTGGAGAAGTACAAGGCTGGACTAGTAGCCAAGGGCTACTCCCAGAGAGAGGGAGTTGATTTTGGTGAGATATTCTCTCATGTTTCTAAATTGACCTCTATTAGATTTCTCTTATCCATTGCTGCAGCTTATGATTGGGAGATTAAGAAAATGGATGTTAAGACTGCGTTCTTGCATGATCTTGAAGAAGAAATTTATATGCAACAACCTACAGGTTTTGAGGTAAAGGGAAAAGAACATTGGGTTTGTAGGTTAAAGAGGTCTCTTTATGGTCTAAAACAATCCCCTAGAATGTGGTATCAAAAGTTTGATTCATTTGTTTTGAAATTGGGTTTTGTTAGAAGCGAGGAGGATCATTGTGTTTACATTCATTGTGTTGATGATTCTATACTGGTTATTGCTTTGTATATTGATGACATGTTTTTCAGCAATACTAACGGTATGGTCAGTGAGCTTAAAGCCCAACTTTTAGGTGCATTTGAGATGAATGATCTTGGTACTGCAAGGTATATTCTAGGAATGGAGATCAAGAGGGATAGAGTTAATAGAAATCTTTGGTTGTCACAAAGTAAGTATGTGAATACTATTGTGCAGAGGTTTAGTTTGTAGGACTGTAACCCAGTTAGAGTTCCTTTATCCATTAGTACTAAGATTTTATTAGATATGTGTCCAAAGACTAAGGATGAAATTGAGGATATGTCTAATGTGCCATATCCTAGTGTTGTAGGGAGATTGATGTATGCAATAGTTTGCACTAGACCAGATATTGCCCAAGCAGTGGGAGTTTTGAGCAGATTTATGCCTAACCCTGGTAGACAGCATTAGAACTATGCGAAGAGGGTGTTTAAATATCTTGCAGGTACTCCTGACCATTGTTTAGTTTATTCTAATACTGATAGTGCTAATAAATCTTCAAACATATAGGGTTTTGTTGATGCAGATTGGGCAGGTGACTTGGATAGTCAAAGGTCCACTAGTGGCTATGTGTTTACTCTGTTTGGAGGAGCAGTGAGTTAGATGAGTAAGAGGTAGCCCACAATTGCTTTGTCCACCATAGAAGCAGAGTATATGGATACAAATCATGTCTCTAAGGAGGCAGTTTGGTTGAGGAGACTGTGTACAGGTATTGGTTTTGATTGCAGGATCATTCAGATTGGTTGTGATAGCCAGAGTAGTATGTGTTTGGCTAAGAATCCCATGTATCATGCTCGAACTAAGCATGTTGATGTTTAGTATCAATTTGTTCGAGAGTTGGTTGCAAATGGAGAGATTGAGCTAAAGAAGATAGACAATCAGCAGAATGTTGCAGATTCATTAACCAAACCTATGACTAGCACAAAGAAGTTTGTGTGGTGCAGAGAGGCCATGGGCCTTGTTTCTAGTGCCTGATTATTTTTTGTTTTGATTTCCTATGGGTTGATTTACAATGTATAATGTCAAGTGGGAGAATGTCGGGATAAGGTACCATTAACCTTGTAAATCCCAATATTGTATTTATTCCATTTATTATATGTAATTTGTAATTATCCATGAGGAGATGTACTAGTTTCACTGGCAGGGGTAATTTCGGAGTCACTAGAAGTAATTACGGAGTGCCTTTTACTATTGGAAAATGTAAAAACTCATGGTAAATGAGAATAGGCATTCTCCCTTGAGGAATATACTATTTTTTGCATGTATGACAACTATCATAATGTTTGGTGAGTGAATCTATGACAGCTGCAAGTTGTCATAAGATTATGTGATTCTATGATCCATATGACAGATATGTTAGTTGTATATTTTCTATATTTAGCCCAAGTTTTCTATCTTGGAAAGATACTCTTTTGTAGGAATCTATGATAGTTATGACATGTCATAAGATGTTGTAAGAGGCCAGATTTAGTCTTGGGCACCCAACCTTTGCATGACTAATTTTGGACAAGTGGAAGGTACTTGTAAGATGGCATTTAATATTTGTATGTTGGGGAATCTCATGAGAGAGAAGGTGAATGCCTAAAATGAGTTATAAAATGTTTCTAGAAGTATTTTCCATGTATTAGTTACTGCAATATATATTTTAGGTACTCGGGTGCTGCCGGAATGCTGTCAGAATGAAGACTGGTGGAGAGAGTTGAAGTGTTGTTGTATTGTAAATTATTTTCAGATTAATACAAACATTGGGCCTCTTTCTTGTGTGGAGTTTTTTACCCAAAAGGGTTTTCTCCACGTTAAACATTGTGTTATGTGTTCATATTTCTAATTTTGCATTTCTGTGAAGTATAGTTTTGTTTCTGTGTTACAATCTCCATTAATAACACACAGTTAAAGATTGCTGAAATTTATCTTGTATCAGATTTCCATTGAAGTAGTGTTGCTTTCATTTCTAACAAATATGGTTCTCCTAATATCTTGTTGTCACAATTAATTTCATATACATCCTCACCTGCTGATGTTTCTTGATCATCCAAACTTGATTGTATGTGTAGAGCAAGTTTATGTCTTGACCATCCCAATCTTTCTCATAGTTTTTTTCTTCAACATATTCTTCATAGTATGTCTCCTATTCCACCATTGTCAAAGCAATTGCACTCTAAGTAGGAGGATGGGCAAAATGGTAGGATTCATGCCAAGGAGTTTATTTAAAAAAAAATTATATTAGTTCCTTTTAATGGATCAAGAGTGTCCTTGCTAAAATTTCTCTGATCAAGTTTCTTTTGACCCACATTGTTTGGATCCTAGACAAGTCTGCCATTCTTCCACTTTGTTTTGTATGGCATAATTGATAGTTTCACCTATCTTTATTTTCTTTGGTGGATTTTTCTTTTATGAATGATACGTTTCTCACTCCTTTCCACTTTATAGCTCAAATCCTTTAATGTTTGCATGAATTTGTCCAATTTATCCTTAGTAGGAGGTGGTCTATTGGCCTAGCTTATGGCATGATGTTGTAGCTTTTATCTCTCCCCTCTTAGGCACCTTTATAGAAGTCTTCTTATTTATTTAAATATTCCTAGCCACTTAATATGTCTCTCTAAGGGTTAAACGATTCTTATCACTTAGTAGGTACCCCATATTAGCATCACAAGCATTACAATAGAGTACTAGACACATGGCTTCATTTGGCCTCATATACTAAGGAATTATTAGCATTGACCTCATGAATCTAGTATTAAATTATGAGATGGTTTCATTAGATCCCTTTGCAATATTAGTGAACTCATGGATTGTGAACCTAAGGTCAATTCTATCTCTCTATTTCTCTCTAAAATAGAATTGAAAGTTATCCCAGGTGATAATACTTTTCTCAGGTAAACTCTTGTACCACTCTCTAGTAGAGTCATCAAAATATTACATAGATATCTTCATCATAACATTCATGTCCACAATTTCAAAGTCATTATTAAGTTTATTGAAAACCCTCAAGTGATATTTCTTGAAATTTCATTATTCCCTTGTAACTAAGGGAGCCTACCTCTTACTTCATTTGGGACTAGATTTGGATAGACAGGGATACATTCAAATTGATGTGTTTGCATCTATCTAAGGCTATATGATGCCTTATGGCCACATATCTTGCATTATTTAATGGGGCTCTAGAAATCCTCCTATTTCTAGTATCTTCCACTCTTATTCTACAATGAATAGGGTTTCTTTGATCTAGGGCTTGGTTTGGCACTTGAGTATGGCCCCTTCTATTAGCTTGAAGTATTTCTATAGCTACTTGAAGTTTTGCTACTTTTTGTTCAATCTCTTCCTCAAATGGAAAATACTCTTCTTCCTTTGCATAAGGTTGGGCATCCTCATACTCTAATTCAATCTCATATAACTTTGCTTCCTCCATAATCATATCCTCCGCTTGGTTCATAGGATTTTGGGTTTCAGAGTTAATTCTAAGGACATGGGTTATAGATGTAGAACAGTCTTGAGGATATCTAGGAATAAGGTCACCACAAGGTCTATCCTCTCCATCATTTCTAGCATTCACACCCCTAGCCCTAATTCTATCATTAATTAGTTTTGTAAATGGGGGCCATGGTTTTTATTATTCATACTAGATTTGTTAGAATAGTATCCATAATCTAGTAAATAATTATTTATCCTAGGCATACTCACTTCAAAGTCATTTTGTTGATATGGAAGGTGCTTACTTGTGTCTTTTGCCCTCCATCTTATTTTCATTTTGGTTTCTAGCTCTAGGACCAACTTTATATGAAGATTATCCTTGATCATGGATCTTATTCTATCCATCTTGCTTTTACTTCTTAGTTCCCTTTAATAGACTTTCCACCCCAATTAAAATGGAAACAATACAAACAAACAAAATTGTTAGCACAAATAATGTCAACTTCAATGAAATTCCTTTCAAACAAAGCATTAGTAATACTTATCAAATTCAAAGAAACATATCCTTGTATTAATATAAAATTCCTTTAGCTCTCAAATTTCTAAAGGAGTTACAAAGGTTTTACAAATTTGAATATAATTCTTACAAATCTTCAGAAATGTTTCAAAGCAATTGTAAATAAGTGCTCTCTCAAATCTTTCTTATTAACCTCTACCCAAATTTACATAATATTTGTACTAAAACATGCTTTTCACCTAATTCTTGAAAATATGTCCCTAAATATTCCTTTCCAATATGCATTGAAAACAAACTTGAGGCACAAAGAGATTTCATTAATACTTTAAGAACATGTAGCACAACTCACATAAAAATAGAACAATTGCAAGAATTTAAAAAATGTAGAGTAACAAGAACCTCACAACTTTATGCAACCCTATCAACAATACCATCAGTTAGTATACCTCATTATGCATATCAAAGTTAACAATAAACCAACAATCAAATTAAAATTTATCAAGATTCACAATGAAATACTCACATCCAAAGCCACTCAATTGTATAGGTATAAAATGACCATAGGAAAGTAGATCATAAGGATTTATAAAGATGTTCAAGTGATGCAATGCACTAAACTATTGGCATGCAAGTTGCCAAAAAACAAGCACATAAAAAATGATAAACTATAAATAGATCAATAATATTTCTAAATTCAACAAAGATTGGTAATGAATTCCCCAAATTCATCATTTCTCAGCAACACCATGATTTAAAGATTGATTAGAGCTTTAAATTCATGTTCTTGATAATGATGCCAAGTGTTTATGGGTTGAGGTAATGGAATGGGGTATGGGGATATAGGGCTAAGGTAGGTTGGATGGACAACTAGGGTACACACAAATTAAATCTAAAGATTAAAAGTAAAAAGAGAGTGATGAATAAAGTTACTTGGGGTTTGGGGGAAGGTGAAACACAAATGATCAAAAAATGATGAAAAGAAAAATAATTTATGGAAATGGGTGGGCTACTAGTCTACGCTCTAGAAAATTAGAAGGTAAGTGTGAAGAGTGCCAATTTCACCAAATGAAAGATTAAAAAGCAGAACACCTAAGTGTTAAGACCTATGATGTATACCTAATTTATTTCTTTATATATATTAATTATTACTAGATCAATAATAGAAATAAAATCACTAATATTATCCCAATCTAATCTATAAAAGAGAATACATGAGATGGGAAATGGAAACATTAAACTTGGAAATAAACTTAGCAAGTCTTGAATATGCTCTACTACAAATCTAGAACTCAACATATGGATTTTATGTAAATTTGGTGTTACACCAATGTTGGTGGGCAGTGTAGAAGATCAAGGGGTGATGTTGTAGTGTCAAAGAAAATTGTTGTCCCTCTTGGGTACTTGTTACTTCTATCCTTATAAATCTACAATTCAAAAGGGTCCTTTGTCTCCAACTCCTAGTCCTCCCATTCATAGAATGTTCATGTTCACCCCTAAGAGTGAGATATCCTAAGTTGATTATAGGGGACAAGGGGGAATGGTTTTTTTTGTATGGGAAATTACCTTAGCTAGTCCTCAAGATTGTGGTTTCAACCTCCACAATGGTACTTATTTGGAAAGTGGGTGTATGTGAAAACCCATTGATTTGGTGAGGGTGGTGTGTGCAACAATGGTGAACAAAACATCAAAATTCTAGGAGGGAACAAAGACAAACGGAATGAAAAAAATGATAGAGTTAATAGCATGTGGAAAGGATCACAAAGGTATGGGAAAATAGGTAAATGGATTAGATTTGGTAAGGGTAATAATGGGGGATGTATGTAGACTTACAAATGGCTATGAAAAGGAAAAAATAGTATCCAATAGCTCACAAATGAATGGGATAAAGGAATGGCTATGGTAGATAGAGGAAGGGGATGAAAACTAGGTTCCATAGATTTTATGCTAAAATGGATGTCACAAATTTCATATATATGTAACCTTCAATTTGTTGTCCTCTTGCTTTGATTGTGTTTCTTGAAATTTTGTTGTGTGTTACAAGAGTAGCAATTATACTAAGTTTTCTATTTTGGGCTGAACTAGTGTTTGGATAAAAAAGAGGCTTAAATATGAAACCTCATTAAGTTCTTGGATGCATGATTGACTAAAACATAACAAGAATTAGGGCACAAAAGGAGGGAAGTTTCACTTTTTATAATTTCAAAGTTGGGCATTGGCACTAGGAGCACTAGTGACCCAAGCATTACCAACCATGAGCATTGGTGAATTTGATAGATCTAAAAATAAATGCTTATAGGTTACCTAAGGAAGGGATTCTAAGGTTTGGAGTGCCTATAACATCTTTCTATGGTTAATGGAATGGCTAGAAATAAGTGTAAATGAACCTAAAACATACTAGGGGAATGAGTACTAAAATGAGTGTAGAAATGTAAGGTGGATGTTGTAAAGTATGTAATTTTTGACTTTACAAGAATATTAAAATATCTCTTACAAGGCCATGTGAAGTTCACATGGGTCCAATTAACCAAGGTGGAGTGAGAAATACTCCACTTCCAAGAGTAAAAAAAATATTAAAATAATAGGTAAATATCTAGCCAAGGAGGCCACATAAGGCTTTTTAGAAGCCTCTAGATATTTTCTATCATAGCTATATCTATCCAAGAATCAATTTTCACAAAAAAGAAGAAAATACCCATTTATGATGTCTCAAAAATGGCCTCTTCACTCAAATCCAACCAAGTATATTTCAAATCAATTTTAGAAATGCATAGTGTCCATCCCATAACACATGGATAATATTTAGACATCACATTCTAAGGCCTAAACAACATAGACAACATTTACAATTTCACACAAGGGTCGCTAGGTCCCACACAAGCAAAGTGACAAGGCAATATCATTTTAAACATGGGTAGAGGTCTCATTACTTTATGAGGTTTGAATGAGATGGTAAAAATTTGATCCATGACTATATTTTCTCTACATGCCTTCCATTGGCCAATACTTGTTAAAATCTTGCACACTCAATGCACACATTAAACCTCATATCAAAACTCATAGCTGAAACACATGTTAGACCATAATATCTTCATGATCATAACATGGAAATAAAGGAATATGCAACATCACATGTAATATATTACTCAATATACACATAGTCACACTATAAATCATGATGGTAAATCACATCATCTAAACACTTCATAATCTCAATCACATTATATCTTAGTATACTAATCACAATTAACAACATACGAATTATTCTCTAATTGTGCTCACACAAGCATTCACTATGGCATCACAATAACCAAGAGTGGATATAATTTATAAACATACTATAATTAATGTATTCAATATGGTGTTAGCATCATATACATGATCTCAACATTCCATATCATCAATCCATTGCAAACACACATATAAACAACCTATCTAACAAGAAGATCTTGAAATAGGATGCAACATAAGAATCACAATCAATTAGAGTATGACAAGAGTCATATGATATTTAGACGTTACACGTTCCTCCTTGTTGCTCTGAATTTTTCCAAGTTGCATTCACCAAATTTGCACATTGTCCATGCTTTTCTTCACATCTAGGTTTCCACTTCATAACTTATTACCCTCTATCCATATCACATATTATCTCTTTGATTATTCTCTACAACATAATTTTCTTATTGTAACAACCCATCCTAATAGATCACTAAACTCCCACTATTATTTACTTAAATAACACAATATTTTTTAAGTTAAAGTATAATTGTACAATCTAGAATGTTTTCAGTCACTCATTCATATTTCATTTCTACAAATATGAGGGGATCATTATAATTATTTTATGATGATTTTCCACCTATTAATTAGGAGACCACTAACTCTAAGAAAGGTAATTCTCTTTTACTAGAATTATTTATTAAAGGTTGTACTCATATATTATTAAATTTAATATTATAACACTTATTTATCAACAAAGATACTCCTTATTGTAATACTAAGTTCTATATTACTATTTTATTGATTAGATTCAGGCATATTTAGTCACATAACTATATTCAAGGCTAACTTTCATATTCATTAACTATCAATAATTGTAAAATGAGCTAGCTATATATTTGAATTTAATCCAAATCTATTACACAACATAGGTATTGGTACCAATCAACATATGTTATTTCACTAGTTTCCACATTTTCAAAGGTAATCTACTCAACTAGTTATAAGAGTAGCTATCCAAATTCAAATTCCAAAATCTGAACTACACATCCTTTTCAAGTGTGATTTAAATTATAAATATTGTTTCTCCTTAACATATCGCATTCCTAATATTTTCAAGTTTTCTCACGTACACCCTACCAATATGTGAGTCATTTCTTGTCTATTTCCCTTAGTTTTTTATGGTTAAAAACTTTGAATTCATACATAAGCCAATTGCTAACTTTATTTAAAATTAAATACAATCATGCATAAAGACTTAGAAGTCATGTCTACAAATATTTCATTCTCAAAATTTTTCAATGATATAAACAAATATTCAATACTAACTGTCAATATATGACTTGTCATATAAAGTTTTTCCATTAATCTACCATATTCATGTCATGATGTTAAGAATATATCCCTCTATTAAATCTGCACCAAAATAATATCTCAACCAACTTGTGTGATATTATAATTTTTTAACTTATCTACTTTTTTTATTGTGTAAACATTCATTCCAACAAAAAAAACCTTTAATATTTATGACAATGTTCTAAACATTTGAATTGTGTAAATCCATGAATTAAGGTTGTATGTACTCTTAAAATCATCATAGTTCAATCTTTCAATTAAATCTTATAAATAAATATTGTATTAGGAATCAAGTAATAATAATCGATAATAATAAATTAGGCACATAATAATTCTACACAATAATCTAATCTAAATCTAACAAGCAACTTTGTTATAACCTTTTGCCTTAGTTTCAATCATCTTAATTCATTTCCCCTTATTATTCTCGATTAACATATACTTTACATATTCTTGATTATTTAAAGTTAATGGTCTAGGTATTTTATGATAGTTCAATTTCACTTTAAAAACCTCAAGTTAAATCAGTTTACTAGCTTAGTTTTGTAAAGTAGGGTTTATGTCACAAGCCAAATGCTAATTAAAACCTTGCAATTCACTTTATACAATAATTTTCTTGATAATGCAATTATAATCGTATTTAAGAGATAATTTGTATGTTATCATATTGGCAACTCATTTATATATATTCTTAAAAATAATTATAAATATTTTCTAGATAATACTTATAATCCTATTTAAAATATCAATTTCTGTATTATCATATTGAAAACTCATATGAATATGTCCTTAAATGTAATTATAAAGATTCTCTTGATCAATTTGAAAATGACCATATTACGAACTCATATAGATATATGTCCTCAAAATTAGTCATAAAGATTCTAAATTGTGAAGTTTTGGAATACAAATGTGTATAGCTTTTTGCATTGACGTATGTCATTTTACATCATTTTTATCCTCTTCCTCATGATGGATCATGTAGTGTGATTTGAAATGTCGATGCAAAAAAGCTATACATAATTGTCTACAGGAAGTGGAAATATCATGTCTATAAAATTTTTACATAATTGTCTACAAGAAGTGGAAATATCATGTCTATAAAAATTTTACCAAAAAGAAGCTCTGCGTATGAAATATCTTCATTAAATTGTGTTATTTGGTTGATTTTCTATTAAAGGAGTAGCTCATTGTATCCTCCACCAATGTGGGACATTCTATTGTTTACTATTTGCACCCACACATATCTATTGTACTTAAAATTCCTCTATGACACATGCAGCCTCCACTTAGGTCCGATATGTTCAATTATTTACTTTTAAAAAAATATTCATGTAAATTATGACAACATTTGATTTTCTATTAAAGGAGTAGCTCATTGTATCCTCCACCAATGTGGGATCTTTTATTCTATTGTTTACTATTTGCACCCACATATATATCTATTGTACTTAAAATTCCTCTATGACACATGGGGCCTCCACTTAGTCCTATATGTTCATTTATTTATTTTAAAAAGGTATTCATATATAACATGACAACATGCAGACTAATAAGTTTTAGCCCCACAACATCCTGTTTTCAACTGGATCAACTTCACCAACTGTACTATTAAGATACATATTATTGAATTCTGTTCAACTTTATTCCAACAACAGTCAAAATTACAACATACTGGCTGAATAAGCTTTAGTTGTTGAACATGTGGTATACTTATTTTGAAGGTATTTATTTGAATCCTGAACATCTGCATACCCCACTGTGGACCCTCCGCAGACTGTCACACTTCACAAAAAATGCTAATTTGTTTGGGCCTATCTTATGTGGGCGTTACTGACCAATCAAAGTATGAGATTTAAAACGAATCAGATTTTAGGTTAATTTGGGCCGCCCAGCATGTGGAAAAAAGACGACAAACAAAGCTGCAAATGGCGCCCATGTTCTTGATATATATTCACAGAGAATCATGTGGTATCTGGCATGGCATCATATATTAATTGTATATCTAACTGTAATAAATTCATTTCCTCCCTTCAAGGTGGTATATTTGTTTCCAAACTCCATGTTGTTGTTGGCCGCCGCCATTCTAACTCAACCATGGTCGCTCAGGGCAAATTTCTCTCATATTTAACAACCTCATAATTATAGAATACAATTTTAGAATAACTATATACAAGACAAAAATCATGAGGGGACAGCTTACAAACAACTAGGAACACATAAAATAATTAAAACCAGTTCAGCAAAGAGATTCCATATTGATACGCACATTTCTATGATAATATTCCTCTAAATTCATTCCTTTCACTGTATGAACACTGACGCTGCACTTTGAATCCTTTCAAATTAAATTTTAAATACATAAAATCATTACCTAGTTTGGGACTTGTTTTGCCTTGGTTGGTTATTTTAGAGTGCAACTGTATTCAATTGATTTCGGTTCCAATTGCTAATCTCAAGCAAATATAAATAGTTTCCATACACAATCTCACACATGCACTGTACATGTATATTAGCAACAAAAGAGACAACCTTATTCAAAGAAATGAAAATTAAATAGCTCTTATATTATACTTGGAAATCAGAAATATTTAACAGTAAGTAGAGTTGAGAGAGAATAAAATAACAGTAATACTCAGTTTTGTTTATTCATTGATTAATGATTATTTTCATAGTACAAAAGGCTGCAACAGTTACAATTTTTTTAAAAGTTTTTAATCTTTAAAACAGTTTTACATGAAAGCATAAAAAACACAAACTAGTTAAAAACAAACTAACTAAATAAAGAATTACAAATTAAAAAAAGAGCTAATTGATATGTGTGGATCAACAATTCCTTCAATCTCCCCCTTGATGATCAATGAGGGTGAGTCCTAAATAATTTCTCAAAGCTACAAAATAGTCTTGTGGAAGTGCTTTGGTGAAGATATCAACAAGTTGCTTAGATGTAGGATAAAATTGCAATTCCACTTAGCCATCTTGAACTAAATCTCTAATAGAATGATGTTGGATCTCTATGTGTTTCGATCTAGCATGAAACGCAGGGTTCTTTGTCATTGCAATGGTGCTACTGTTGTCATAGTGAATAATAGTTGGATGCTTTTGTAACAACTGTAGATCTTGCAAGATCCTTTAAATCCATATGGCTTGACAACTTGCTATTGCAACAATAATGTATTCTACTTCAGTTGAAGAGAGAGCCACAATTGTGTATTTTTTACTACTCCAAGGTACAACTTTAGATCTAAGTGAGAAACATAATCAAATGTTGGTTTTTGATCATCCACTAAACCAACCCAATCAGAGTTTGTGTAACCCACTAGTTCACATTTTTCAATGGAAGAATAATTGATGCTAAAGTTTTGTGTACCACTCACATACCTTAATATTTTTTTTGTAGCACCCCAATGAGTCTCATGTGGATCTTGTATGAATTGAGATATTAGGCTCACAACATACATAATATCAGGTTTAGTTGTAGTGGTACATGAGCCTCCCAACTAGACTTTTGTATAAAGTAGCATTCACCTTGGAACTTGCATCTTCCTTGGTTAATCTCTCACCAAGTGCTAAGGAAGTTGCAATTATCATGCATGTCTTCATTCTAAACTTCTCCAATAAATCTACTACATACTAGGTTTGAGAAATAAATATACCTTCTGATTGTTGTTGCACTTCACTGCACCAAGAAAATAATGCATTAGTCCTAGATCTGACGTTTCAAATTCTTATTTCATTTTTGCTTGAAATTTCTCTATTAAAGTTTTACTATTACTTGTATTAATAAGATCATCAACATAAAGATAAATAATGAGAATTTTATTAGCAACATATTTGACATTCAAGGTTGGCTTTGAGTGACTTCTACTGAAACCCTTTTGTAATGTCCCTTGTAGGACCGTTAGCTCAAATCTTCTAAAATTTACGACCGCTCAAATTCTAACTCCTTTTGATTATCAAGTTCCTAATGTGGGCAAAGGTGAGAGCATACAAAGATTAGAATGAGGACAAAGGAATTAATTGAAAGATGTTGGCAGAAAGCCGACCAACTTACAATATAAGCAGAAACATAGAATCGATCAACCCAAATTGGTTGAATGCAATCAGAATTCAGTCAATGTCAAATTGTAAACATGGTAAACATGAGATATCTTTTTTTTTAATAGCATAAATACAAAGAAATAATTACATATCATTTATGAATATTCTTCAACCTAGAAGATCAATATATTCGAAGATAAATCTTAGTGAGAAATATTTCACTTCACAATTACAATACATGATTTACACTTGGAAATGATAATAATTTTATATCAATACATAAAGAATACTGCATCTGGAATCTTGACATCTGTCATTTAAATCTCGGTGAGTCTTCTGCTATAGAGGGAGAGTATCATTCGAGTGCTTTACCTCCAACCATAGACTGGCAGTCCCTTGCACACCTTCCTTCCTGGAAGTGGCCCTACCCTTCACGAAGAGTATAGAAATAAGGAACCAACAAGTTTTTCCATCTAAGTCCTAGTGTTGTGTCCTTCGTAACATAATCGACCATACAACTCTAGACATTCTTCTAGCTAAGTATGATCCTACTGATAGGTTACACCATCTAGACATTGTAAACTGACTAATGCATGCAGAGATAATTGCATCACTTTGGCCAAAGCTTCTATACAAATAGATGTTTGCAATAAACGTAGTCATGTGTTCACACACCTCTAACTCGACTTGAGGACTATCTCATCCCATAGTTGATTTATTTGACTAAGACATTAGTCATGAATCATTTTGTCTAAGTTTAACTCCTGGTCCATCTAACTTAGAATTTATTCCTGGATTCTGGGATATAATACAATGATTAGGTTTAGAAAGACTTAATCTTTCGAAAAGTTATTCATTGCATTCTTGCAAACATCAAAGTCTATGACTTCGTGTTACTCTACTCATCGACTCTAAATTAAGCATCCTGGTGCTTGATGTCGTGTACTGACTTCAAAAACTTATTAAACCTTTCCTAAGGTATTCTTGTCTTGAATTATTGACTCTCAACTATACACTATCGACCATAAGTATACTAAGTTCAATCAATGACATAATTTATATTGAGAGTTTACTAGACCCATCTAGGTTGATCTTAGGGATTTATCCTCTCTTAACCCAATATACAAAATCTTATCAAAAACTCTCTTTATACAACGATAATTTTACGTAAATAAACTCTCATAAATATTCTTCATATCATATATACTATAAACAAAGTTCAAATGATCATAAAAATAGATTATAAGTCTATAGAGAATAATAAACCAATTCAATCAAATAGTCTCCTATCATCCACTAACTCTGGATATAGAAAGATTCAATACATGTGCACTTCATCCTTGTGCAAGATATAAACATATCCATTTTATGAGCATATATATAATACTATGGTCATACCTTGATGATCCAATGATCACTAATATCATTCTAGTTTTCTTATAAATAAAGAGACCTTATACTGAGTCTTCAAAATGAAAACTAAACAATCTTGAATATAATAAAAAGATACATAGGATTGATCACGATCCTACCCACTGATCTTAACTCCTAAATATCCTTAGGGTTCTCTAGTGACTCAGTTGGGTTTAGACATATAAAACATCTCAGTTATATAATAAAAGATAAGGTAGTAATAGCAACTCATCCTACTGCTGACAAACATCTCATCGGCCTACATAAGTATACATCTCATCAGCCTGCATAAGTATACATCTCATCGGCCTTTAACAAATATACAACACTTTGACCTATTATAAGTTTTCACACTCGTCCTACTATAAGTATAAACACTCAACCATTTACAAATATACAGTTGGCCTTGATATTAGTATACAGAGAGCACTTAGAGAAGTCTCAAAATTTCCCATACGTGGTTAATCTTTGAAAAAATAATAGAGATAACTTATTCTCATTATACTAAATAGAAAACATTGCTAGTTGTATGTCTATCTCAATACTAACAACATAACTAATTAGCCATAAGTTTACATTGGCTTAACAGGCTATTGGCCTTGAGTTTGTAGAGAGATAAGGTATGATATCGACCTTAAGTTTATACAAAGATAAAGCCTTGTTTTGGCCTTTTGTTTACACAGAGGTAAGGAAAGTATCGACCTTATGTTTACACAGAGATAAGGCAAAGTATCGGCCTTATGTTTACACAGAAATAAGGCAAGGTATCAGCCTTATGTTCTTGTCTTTATAAGATACTCAATATCGATCAAAACATATACTAAGTACTGACTATAGAAAAGCAGAGTAACGACTCTATACTAATGCAAAGCATCGACTGACATGCAAGCATCGACTCACATGCAAAGCATCGATTGTGACATAAACCTGAGCATCCATTAAATAACAACTACAAATCAAAACTATTCATTAAAACTAGCATTATAAGAGAGGAACTTGTTTGATATCGACCACATGCTCCTTTCTTTCGTGATCAATTCCCTCTCTCTCACTATTCAAGAACTTCTTGTTCTCCTTGAATTATCCCCCTCTCTTCTCTGTCAGTGTCCTTTCATGAACACATTCCCACAATGTTTAAATGACCACACCATGACCGTGTTCCTCTCTCCTCATATTTATCCTATAAATACTCTTCGTAGGCATGTGAAGAAGAGGAACTGATGGTCATTAAAGACCACTCTTCACATCGGTTTAGAGCTCCTCCTTACTCTCTTAATCAGTTAGCAAGTAAAGGAGTCGAGGCCACTTACAAAACTACTTACATTATCATGGAATCTTAACCATGTTATAAGAAGTCTATCGACCACCTCAAAGTTTTAGCTTCTTAAATCACATTAAAATATGAATATATATATATATATGAACATAATCACAGGTGTAGAAAAACATCCAAAACTTACGTTGTCACATACATTCATAAGGATACGAGAATGGGGTCAAGATTTCTCCCCCTCTCTATATCGCAAAAACACCAGAGAAATGGTAAGTTAACTTAGTGGATCACTTATCAAAAATCACTGATAATAAAATAATATAGCTTAATCCTCAAAGTAGATCATAAAACTATAATCATAATGCGCAAGGAAAATAATGACTATCGACCAAAATTTGTTGACGGTGCCTTTTTCCTAACTTAGTTTTCGACAAAACCTACGATAATGGTCTTTGACGTTAAATCAACAACTGCCAAATTAAATCCAAAACTCTGACCAAATAAGTCGAACACAACTTACCACTAACGACGAGGATCACTAAACATTAAATGCACAAGACTTAGATGGCAACAACCCGTCCTTTCCAAATGTCTATTCACTTCTCTCTAATGATGCTCTCCCTCTCTTTCTCAGAGGGTGGAAATCTATTTCCTGGTTACAACTCATAATCACCAAAATGGGATTAGTGTATCATTAGTTAATCCATATACATCATGAATAAATAATCACATGTCTACAGTCTATGCATTTAATCATTAACTTATGTTCAAAATCATAGATTTATCCTAACATTTTCACTAAACGTCAAATCATTAATCCATGTGAAATTATCCACTAATTGTATAAAAGTGAAAAGTAAAACATAATCAAAATTGGTGATGTGACAACCCCATCCCACTTTACCAAGTAAGGATTTATTCATTAGGTGGATCTTTCTAATACCAAGACCTCCCTATATTTTAGGAAGGCACACTTTATCCCATTTAACAAGGGCAATTATTTTCTTCTCTTCAACCCTCGTCCATAGAAAAGTTCTCTAAATTTTCTCAATTTTTTTAGCTAAGTACACAGGCATCTTAAACAAAGCAAGAAAATAAGTAGGTACACCTTGTAAAGAGGCTTTAAGGAGCTGATATTTTCGTAGTTGACTCAATAATTTTCTCTTCCAACCTACAAATTTCCTTTGGATCCTTTCAAGGACCGAATTCCAGAAAGTAGGGGACACTTCTTTCACAGTTAAGGGGAGACCCAAATAGATAGAAGGCAATAAGGCATCGGAGAAACTCAAGATTGCTTTGATATTCTCCTGTAGATCTAATTTGGTGTTGAAAAAGAATATGTTGCTCTTTTCATAATTGATACATTGCCTTGAAACCGTAGCATAATTACTTAATAGATTTTGTTTCCAATTCCAAGATTCCGCCACTGAGGCTGCCTCAAAAATGATGGTATCATCCATAAATTGTTGAATAGCAGAGGGATCAATTGTAGAAGCAGCCTTTATCCCTTTTAACTCCCTTCTATTGAACAGATTCATAATATTCATTCCCAAGACTTCAGCCATAATAATGAAAAGCTAAGGAGACAAGGGGTCACTTGTCTAATCCATCTCCCCAAGCTAAAGAATCCACGAGGGATCCCATTAACAAGCACCGAAAACTTAGCAGTGGTCACACTTTCCTTTATCAGCATAATAAGTTTTTCCTAAAAACCAAATTTCTTAAGAACCTTAAACAAAAAATCCCAAGAAACTCTGTCATAGGCCTTAGAAATGTCAAGCTTAAAGACCATACCTAGGATATTGCTTCTATACATAGAATGGATTAACTCATGAGTAGAAATGGATACATCTAAATTTGTCTACTTGGGACAAATCCTTTCTGACAGCCAGTAATAAGACCATCCAAAAGAGCTTGGATCCCAAAGACCAGAGTCTTGGAAAAAATCTTATGATGGTATTATAGAAGCTTATAGGAAGAAAGTCTCCCATAGACATAGGATCTAGCTTCTTTGGGACAAGAGAAATAAAAGTATTATTAATCTGCTTAAGAAGCTTGCCTATTCTAAAGAAGTCTCTGATAGCCGCAGTAACATCAAATCCCACAATATCCCAAAATTCCTGAAAGAAAGTAGGGGGAAACCCATTCGTGCCAAGATCCTTGAATACCCCCATGGAGAAAACAATAGATTTAACCTCTTCTTCAATAATAGGTTGCAAAAGAGCACAATTATCTTCATTTGTTAGCAGAGTAGGAATGTTGTCCAACAGCTTCTCAACCAAATCAGGGGTAGGGTTAGCAGGTTGTTCTGATAAGAAAGACTTAAAATAATTAGTTGCAAGATGACCAATTTCCTCATAAGTGTTGACCTTCACTCCTGTTGGTGCTTGATTTCACTGTCAGTTTCTGAGCAATTTTCATGCAGGCACCTTCCCAAAAAATCCAAAAAAGTTCTAAGTCTTTGGGCCTCCTCAGCATGTTTTAACATCAGCATCATATTTTCTTTGGAGGAGGTCATCATCATCATATTTCCAGTTATCGCCGTGTTGCTTGCGAGGGTCATCATATTTTCTACCTGCATGATCTTTCGCGGGGTGATATTTTAACATCGAGTGATCTTTGTTAAGATCATCCTGATGATGTTGCTGTAAAGTTCTAAGTGTGACCCGATATTCATCGTGGTCATCATATTTTGAACGTCAGGATGATCTTAGTCAATATCATCCTGATGTTGTATCACTTCATGTTTGTTGTTTTATCATCCTGATGATGCTGACGTCATTCTTACATCAGGGTGATATCCGCTTTTCTGCCTGTTTGCATCATGATATTTCCGAAGGGAGATATCCGCCTGTCGGCTTCGTGCATTATCTAGTGGGGGGTGATCTTTTCAAATATCTGGCATATTCATCTATCTCCCTGATCTTATAGTGGAGCTACAGTGCAGCATGATATTTGTGCATCAGGATGATATTTCCAAATATCCGGTTATCTTCCGAATATCATCCTGATGTCGATATGATGATGACGTCATCAAGGTCTGGGGGGTCATATTTCTAACACTGATCATCTTGTGGAGATCCCCCGATATTTGCAAACATGATGATGACGTCATCCGGATATGAGGAGGTGCGCGATAGGCAGATATGCCGATGACGTCAGCAGGATATGATGGTGATGTCATCAGGATGTTCATCGGCCAGACATTTGGTATCGGCTAAGCAGGAGGATCTTCCTCCGATGCATCAGGTTGTGCCGATGAAGGCGATTATCATGTAGGTGATATTGCGATGATGATGCTGACGTCAGGGTGATATTTCAAGCGACAGGATATCATGCTGCTGAAGGATAATGATGATGAAGTCTTATACTAGTGTCGTCAGGAGCAAAAGCACCAACATCATATATTGTCATGACCTAGTATATAAAGTGTTAAAGAGGTCACCGCGGGGTGCATGTGGGATAATTCGACCCTGCATATTTTCAAATATCATGACGATGTATCTTGGCGGGAAACGGTTGCGACGCACAGTATTCTGCATTTCCCAAGGCCGCGGGTTGGTGTGCCATTAATGGCGATTGTTGCAGAGGTATGGGCGATGGTGTGGACGGATCTAGTACCCGATTGAAGATGTGGATCCCTAGGCGGCGGCGCAAGGCTTGAGTTTTCTTCCTGTCTCCTCTCCCACCTACTGCATTGAATGTTTGAGCGCCAATATGATGATACTGTGTATCTGGCAGGTTTTTTTTGGTCAACTATGTAATTAAGGCTGAGCACCTCCTTGCTGTATATAGCAGGTTGTGTTGCTCATTTGAAGGTTGTTGAAAAGTGGACATTTTGGCTCTGTAATAAGATACAACTAGTTTTGGTTGCTCTGTGCAGCAAAAGTTGTGAGTTTATGTATCTCCTGTTGTACGTTTTGGCATGAATCCACTAATTTCATGGTTAATCTTATATGAATAATGCTATGTTTGCATGTGTTATGCTGATTATGTCTCCAGTTTTGCATGTATCTTTCTTCCTGCAATAGGGATGCCATAAGTATCGACAGCTTAACACTCTGTATTGGGAGATATCTGTAAGGCAGGTATCATGTGTATCCCCCTGAAATCTAGTTTTAGCTATTCATGTTGATCATTCACAGGTGTATGTCTACCGACTCCAAGCCCTGGATAGGCACCAATCTAGCTCTGTGTTGAGGTTATACACCAGGTCCAGGTTTGCATCCAAACACCATTTCAAACCATCTCATCCTTCCACCTGTTAGTTGTAGGATTAGAAGTAGGAACCCTTGCATGCTCTCATCCCTAACCAGACATATATGTCCAAGAACGTTGCCCACCTTGTGATCTATCATACAGATCTTGGTCCATACATGAGAGTATTCTGCCTGTTGTTGTCAAGTTAGATCTTTCTATCTTTGAGCTAGTCAAGGTTACATCTTGAGTTATAGGGATACCCCCCTTGGTGCGGCAGAACCAGAAGTGAAGGGGAGGAGCTCACGCAACCTCCTGTATTCAGTTGGCTGAATCTACCTGTGCATTAGAACTGGCAAACCCTAATGCTGATTCAGAAGAAAAAACCAACAACTCCTCTGTCATATAGAAGCTTATAAATGGTGTTTCTTTTCCTATGTCTCATAGCCGATTGATGAAATAAAGTACTGTTTCTATCTCCTTCTGCCAGCCATTAGATTTTGGATTTTTGTTTCCAGAAAAATTTCTTCCTTCTTCATAATATCCTTCCACTCTTGAATTAAGAGATTTCTTATGGGAAGGTATTATTAGACTAGTCGCCATTAGCCATTTTATTTTGGATATCAACAAACTTAGTAGAAATCTATTTCTTTTGTTCTGTAGTGCCCCTCCATTCTCACTTTGGATGAGAAGGTGGTCGGGCTAAGGAGCATGAAGAAGAAGGTAAAATACTCGAAATACTTAGGGTATGATAGACATGTTGATGGTAGGCTTACTGTTATGATGTACTTGATGACACTCATTGATGTTTATTATGATGACACTGTTGATACTTTATGATTAGTACATTATGCTTATGTTGTGATCAGTTATAGGTTAATTGATTATGTAGATTAGTTTTACTACGTGATTAATGTGATTATTCGTCTATGTGTTATCTGGTTGTTTATTTACTAATGAATTTGTTTAATGTGGATACTTGTGATGTGTTTTGTGAAGGGACAGTGTAGTATTACTCATAATGAGTACCCTACTACGATGCGATTCCCTGTCACTATGTGCTTGCTTGGATGATTATATGTATGTATTCGATACTTTTATTTGTTGCAGGTTGCAGGTACTAGGCATCGACTCCACCTGAATTGGCAGGCCTGAGCATGCCTTCATACCAATGGAAGTTGTTGAATGGAGATAACATATGGTCCCCTAGCCTAGCCATCATCCTTGAAGAGGATGAGTATCTGGTTGTGTACCCTGTCAGTGTTGTCGGCTTGGTCATGATAATCAGTCATTGTTGTGGTGGTCTTGTTTTCTGATCTTGCATAGTAGTCAGGTATGGTTTGACAGTTGGGTTATTTTGTTGGTATTGTTTTGGTTATTGTTGCCTTAAAATAAAATAATTAGTTATGAAGCATTTTTGTTAAATAAATAAATATATAAATGTCCTTATGTAAATTTAGTTTATGAAAAATATATTATTCTAGAAGTTAAGTTAATAAATAATAATAATAATAGTAATAAATGTAATTGCAACTAGAGATAAATAAATAAATAATATTTATGTGTTACCATAAAATATATTTATCTTGGTCTGGTTGTAAAATGTTTAAAATAGCAAACTGTAAGATATTGTTCATGCAAGAGTTATTGCCTCTTGTGGGGGGGAATCTTCTGGAAGATTTTAGGGGATTTCTTTTGCTAAAAATAGGAAGTTTTTGGGCTGTATTTAGGGGGGAGATTTCTCTATCATAATAATCTTCAACAGATGGAACTTTTCGGGGAAGACTGGTTTGTGGTTGCAACAGTTGAACCCGACATCGAATCTTCAGCCCAGTCAAGCAAGCGAAATCAAATTCCTTTGGTTCTAATTTCTTTCTCATTTTTCTGTTGAAGAAAATGTTTGATTTATAATTTTTCCTATTGATGGTAATTTTATTGAGAGGTTAGAAGCCTTGTTATCAGATCCAGTTGTGCATGTCTATATCATTGCATTTCTGGGAATCACTGATTGATGTGATTGTCTATCTCTCACCCATTTCATCTCTATTTTTATAGTCTATTGCATTAGCCATAACTTTTGTTTTACGAACTGGGTTCCTCTAAATTTTTTATATATGGTGCAAGACCTAGCTACCTAAATCATATCTAACTGTCCATACCCAGTTTGTCATTTTTGAGATATGAACATTTTGTGACTGTCTATCTCTCAGCCATTTCGTCTCTATTTTAGTAGTCTATTGCATTAGCCATAACTTTAGTTTTACGAACTAGGTTCCTCTAAATGTTTGATATATGGTGCATGACCTAGTTACCTAAATCATATACAAAAATTGTCCACATCCAGTGTGTCGTTTTGGAGATATGAATGTTTTGTGACTGTCTACCTTTCACCTGTTTCATCTCTATTAAAACAGTTAGTTGCATCACCAGTAACTCTATATTTTTCAAATTGGGTTTCTCTAAAATTTTTATATAAGATTCAGCTCTTACCTATGAAAACTATATCCAAAAGAGTTAGAATTACCCAGTTTGTCAATTCAGAGATATGTATTAATTAGTGACAGACATTCCTATGCCATCTTGATTGTTGTTATTAAAACTACAAATCCATTCTATGCATATGCTTTAATCATTGCATTGCATAATTTGACATATCTTTGAGGCAATTTGTTGAACAGTTAATTTACTTTGTCTGTGCTCTCACTCTTGCATACGTGTCTACTAGAGAATTTCCTTTTCGAAGTCTCTTATCATTATCAAAACATTCTATATCTATATTCTTTCTGATATACTATCTGTTCTTGCATATCTTAATTGATCATATTAGTATGTTTCTTTCTTAGTGGTTTATTTTAGTGCTTTTGAACATGATATTTGGTTATCTAAGGACTGATTCTTGTTTTTAAGATTCTTTTCTTAGGATTTGAAATTAGCAATAGAGTCTAATTTGGATTTAATAATAGAACATAACTTAAAAGATTTTGGAAATCATACATGGGGTAGTGATTATGAAAATATTTATGTTGGAATTGAATTATATTCTCTTAAATGCATTAAAAATAACATAACATTTATCAAGTTATATCTTTTATCTCAAAATTAGATAATGGTAGAAGGAAAATGAATTAAATTGGATGATAATTTTGAGACTTATTGTGTTTAAAGAGAATAGAATCAACCTAGTTCTAATTTAAGGTAGAAGTATCAATTTTGGGTTTTAATTAGAAATAATTTAATGATGAGTCATTGATAATAGTCCATGACTTTCAACTACTAAATGTTAACCTTGCAATTAGTCTAAGTAAGACTCTTAATATTATCTATTGTCAATAGCATAGGAATGGATTGAATTTTGTTACTTATGGCACTTATATCATTTGATCATATTAGTAACTGTTACTAGTAGTTAGAATAATATTGTTCTGCATTGTTGAGATAGATTCACTTTATGTTTGTTGGATGATTGACCATGATTGGAATTAATGTTGCATTCTTCAAGACCCATTATTAGTGCATCAAATCATGTGTTGCATCTGTGGTTTTGTTTTTGAAGTATTGATGAGGAATTTTAGTTTATGATGTGTTTTGGAAGTGATTGTGATGTGTGACCATTACGTTTTAACGGTGTCATGCATTGTGTTATTTGGGGAAAGTGGTTTCCAGAGGCCTAGGAGGGTGTGATTGTGTGGGGTTTGGCTATGTGTTCATCGTGTGAGTTGAATGAAATGTATTCTTGAAATATGGTTTCTTATTCATGTTGGAATGATGCATGTGCAAGATGGTTTGTGCCTTGCTCAGTGTACCTATTCTTGTGGTTTTGCCTTGAACTCATGTTGATGTCTTTTTCGAGATGTGGTGGTAGAGTTCTTGAATGTTGGGGCTCATTATTGTTTTGAGCATGGAATAAAGTATTGTGTTGGTTTATGTAATCGGTTGATATTTTTGGAGCAAAAGGAGCCATCCCTTGCTCTGGATACATTTTGTTTAGATTTGTATGCAAGAAGGTAAATGCCTTGCATGGTATATGGATACTAGTCATTATGTATTGTTTGATGAATAGGGTCTTCTAGATGTAGGTGGGAAAGTGGCTTCCAATGTGGGGCCGGTGCCCAAAGTGGCTGCCAAGATAACCCATTGGAAGTTGTTAATCTAGTGATAACTTAATAATAAATTTGGAGGGTTGTGGGGGGGGGGGGGGTTTCACATTAATCAAGGTAAAGTATGCCTCACTCGTGGCTCAAGTGCTTGTTTAGGCTTGAGATGAGATGAGAAGGCCGTGGTTGGCAAGATCAACTTCCTTGTCCTCATGAAAGGAATGTTGGTTTCGCATGTGTCACCTTATGGGGCCGGTGCCTAGAGAGAGGTTGCCAGGATAACCATAGATGGGGGCCAGTTTCTAGAGAGAGATAGCCTGGATAACCCATGCTAGGACCATGTGATGACACTCTTCCCTACTGCAGTCTAGCATTCCCTAGTTGTACTCTTCACATTCATTGTGTGGTTGCCTCTGGATGTTGATTGTTGTGTTCAGTGTTGTTTGCATGTGAAACCTATGGTATTTCTATCTTCTATTAGTCCTCATATCCTTGCTTGTGTCAGGGAACCTCATTGTTATCTCCTAGATCAGGGGGTGGACCTCAGGGTTCCAAAAGGTCAGGTGGAAGAGCTTAATCCATTAGTTTTCCTTGATTGTCTTGATTCGTGATCATTGCGGAAGTGTTCCAGTTCCAGATTGTATTGCATCCTCAAAGCTGTGCTATACTTCCAGAATTGTATAATCTTGTTGTATATTGTAAACTAATGTAATCAGTCATGAATCTTGTAATCATGTAATCTTATTTTTAAACTTTTGTAACTATTCATATCTGTAAATGGGTAATGTAATCTTCTTTTGTATCATAAGGTTTATTACTTGTGTTGTTATAAATTATGGTTATTTGATGCAATTATGTTTCCCTAGAGGTGTTAGTTGATCATCTTGTTTTAATGCTTAAAATAGTGTTAATTATATCTAGTGTAAATGCATTTACTTGCTTCAAAATATATATATATAATTTTAGTACCTGTTAGCCTAACTCTCTAGGGTTGCATGACGGGGCATCACATTTGGTATCAAAGCCAAGTTGCAACATTGAGACCTCTGGATTGTTGTTGTTGCTCTAGGTTAAGTGATTTTCTCTTGTGGTGAGTTGGTAATGGTACCTTTCACCGGTGTGCATTAGTATGACATTAGAAGGTTGATAAGTTTAAAGACTTGTCCTTTGATTATGTCTTGTTTACTTATGTGTTCTCTCTTCCTCTTCTCTGATAATGTGATGATTTATTTGACAATATGTCTTCCCTGAATGTTAGTGCTTGTTGTTTTGTTGAGGCTTTGAGTTTCTCTTGAGGTTCTGTTTGTGCATGTAATTAAGTATTGGAATGATTTAATCATTTGGTTAGCCATGTGGTTATGTGATGCTGTCATGTGTGGGGTATCTTAACGTGGTTGTTGATAACCTGACATCTATTTCCTAGCTGGTCATGACTGCTTGTGGAAGATCTATTGTAGTTTATGAAAGTTATCATTGTATATGCCTGTGTAAGAACTGTGTGCATGAGATCAAACGAGAGCTTGTGTTGGGCCTTTGAGATCATGAATGTGATAATGTAAGTCAATTATAGTTTTTAATTATTCTTGTGTGTGACATCATACATTTCCTTTGTAAGTATTTTCTCGCATAAGTAATTGCATATGTTCATAGCTTAGTAAAAAGAAATTATATTGTATTAAAAATAGAAGTTGTTTGTATATAAGTAGCGATTGTGTTGCCTTAAATCTTTGTATAAAAGTTGCTTAAATAAGAGTATGTAGTTAACTAGATCGTTTGAGTGTTGGTGTATATTCTCTAATACATTCTGGACATTGTGTCCTTGAGTGTTATGTAGCGGATACTCCCTTTTGTGGCTAAAATTAGTCACACTGTGATGTGGATTTGTTTTGTAATTTGGTTGTTTCAAAATTTTTGACAGTTGT
Source organism: Cunninghamia lanceolata (assembly GCA_027924645.1). Lineage (NCBI taxonomy): Eukaryota > Viridiplantae > Streptophyta > Pinopsida > Cupressales > Cupressaceae > Cunninghamia > Cunninghamia lanceolata. The sequence continues at coordinate 1,911,170 of BSBN01000022.1, forward strand.
TTCATGTGTTGTTGAGGGTTAACAGTGAATTTTCTTTCTTTGAACTCTCTTATAACAAGAGTGGTCACCAAACCCCTTTTCTTTTTACTTGATTTATTGGAAATTGCCCGCATTCTATGACTTAAAGTTGGATTTGATTATTTTCCCACTTGGGTTTGCATTTATTTTTGAAATCTCTATGGTGGCTATTCTGAATGTTTGTTTCTGTTGACCCTATTTTGTGTTAAGTGATGTTTCTATCATGTTCATTTCAAACCTTTGATAGTATATTCAAGGGAGGACTCCACGGAGGATTGTACTTTGTATGTTGGTAATAATTGAAAGCATAGTGGAAATAATTATGAGATGTATTCTCCCTGATTATATGTGAATGCAATTTTCTAAATTGTATGAAATTTTTAAAATATGTGTGATTAGGTATGAGTAGATCACGTGATATGCCTTAAAGGTAAAGAATTGATGTTCTTCTTGTCTTTATTGAAAGATTACACTTGTTTTATGAACAATTGCTTAATATGGATTCATATTTTGGCAATAGAAAGTTGCAATACTAATATGTTATGTTTCCACCCTAGTCTGTGACTTCCAGGAGGAAGTCAAATTTTAGGGGGGAAGGATGTAGTGCCCCTCCATTCTCACTTTGGATGAGAAGGTGGTTGGGCTAAGGAGCATGAAGAAGAAGGTAAAATACTCGAAATACTTAGGGTATGATAGACATGTTGATGGTAGGCTTACTGTTATGATGTACTTGATGACACTCATTGATGTTTATTATGATGACACTATTGATACTTTATGATTAGTACATTATGCTTATGTTGTGATCAGTTATAGGTTAATTGATTATGTAGATTAGTTTTACTATGTGATTAATGCAATTATTTGTCTGTGTTATCTGGTTGTTTATTTAGTAATGAATTTGTTTAATGTGGATACTTGTGATGTGTTTTGTGAAGGGACAGTGTAGTATTACTCATAATGAGTACCCTACTACGATGTGATTCCCTGTCACTATGTGCGTGCTTGGATGATTATATGTATTTATTTGACACTTTTGTTTGCTGCAGGTTGCAGGTACCAGGCATCGACTCCACCTGAATTGGCAGGTGCGAGAGTGCCTTCATACCAATGAAAGTTGTTGAATGGAGATAACATATGGTCCCCTAGCCTAGCTATCATTCTTAAAGAGGATGAGTATCCGGTTGTGTACCTTGTCAGTGTTGTCGGTTTGGTCATGATAGTCAGTCATTGTTGTGGTGGTCTTGTTTTCTGATCTTGCATAGTAGTCAGGTATGGTTTAACAGTTGGGTTATTTTGTTGGTATTGTTTTGGTTATTGTTGCCTTAAAATAAAATAATTAGTTATGAAGCATTTTTGTTAAATAAATAAATATATAAATGTCCTTATGTAAATTTAGTTTATGAAAAATATATTATTCTAGAAGTTAAGTTAATAAATAATAATAATAATAGTAATAAATGTAATTGCAACTAGAGATAAATAAATAAATAATATTTACATGTTACCATAAAATATATTTATCTTGGTCTAGTTGTAAAATGTTTAAAATAGCAAACTGTAAGATATTGTTCATGCAAGAGTTATTGCCTCTTGTGGGGGGAATCTTCTGGAAGATTTTAGAGGATTTCTTTCGCTAAAAATAGGGAGTTTTTGGGCTGTATTTAAGGGGGAGATTTATCTCTCATAATAATCTTCAATAGATGGAACTTTTGGGGGGAGATTGGTTTGTGGCTGCAGCAGTTGAACTTGGCATCGAATCTTCAGCCCAGTCAAGCAAGCGAAATCAGGTTCCTTTGGTTCTAATTTCTGTCTCATTTTTCTGTTGAACCAAATGTTTGACTTATAATTTTTCCTATTGATGGTAATTTGCTTGAGAGGTTAGAAGCCTTGTTATCAGATCCAATTGTGCATGTCTATATCATTGCATTTTTGGGAATCACTGATTGATGTGATTGTCTATCTCTCGCCCATTGTATCTCTATTTTTATAGTCTATTGTGTTAGACATAACTTTCATTTATGAACTGGGTTCCTCTAAATATTTTATATATGGTGTACGACCTAGTTACCTAAATCATATCCAAAACTAGTCCATACCCAGTTTGTCATTTTGGAGATATGAATGTTTTGTGACTGTCTACCTCTCAGTCATTTCATCTTTGTTTTAGTAGTCTGTTGCGTTAGCCATAACTTTAGTTTTACGAACTGGGTTACTCTAAAGTTTTGATATATGGTGCATGACCTAGTTATCTAAATCATATACAAAAATCATCCATACCCAGTGAGTCGTTTTGGAGATATGAATGTTTTGTGACTATCTACCTTTAACCCGTTTCATCTCTGTTAAAACAGTTAGTTGCGTCACCAATAACTCTATATTTTTCAAATTGGGTCTCTAAAAATTTTATATAAGATTTAGCTCTTACCTATGAAAACTATATCCAAAAGAGTTAGCATTACCCAGTTTGTCAATTCAAAGATATGTATCAACTAGTGACAGACATTCCTATGCCATCTTGATTGTTGTTATTAAAGCTACAAATCCATTCTATATATATCCTTTAATCATGCATTCCATAATTTGACATCTCTTTGAGGTAATTTTTTGAATAGTTAATGCACTTTGTCTCTGCTCTCACTTTTGCATACATGTCTACTAGAGCATTTCTTTTTCAAAGTCTCTTATCATTATCAAAACATTCTATATCTATATTATTTCTGATATAGTATATGTTCTTGCATATCTTAATCGATCATATTAGTATGTTTCTTTCTTAGTGGTTTATTTTAGTGCTTTTGAACATAATATTTGGTTATCTAAGGATTGATTCTTGTTTTTAAGATTCTTTTCTTAGGATTTGAAATTAGCAATAGAGCCTAATCTGGGTTTAATAATAGAACATAACTTAAAAGATTTTGGAAATCATACATGGGATAGTGATTATGAAAATATTTATGTTGAAATTGAATTATATTCTCTTAAATGCATTAGAAATAACATAACATTTATCAAGTTATAGCTTTTATCTAAAAATTAGATAATGGTAGAAGGAAAATGAATTAGATTGGATGATAATTTTGAGACTTATTGTGTTTGAAGGGAATAGAATCAACCTAGTTCTAATTTAAGGTAGAAGTATCAATTTTGGGTTTTAATTAGAAATCATTTAATGATGAGTTGTTGATAATAGTCTATGACTTTCAACTACTAAATGTTAACCTTGCAATTAGTCTAAGTAAGACTCTTAATATTATCTATTGCCAATAGCATAGGAATGGATTGAATATTGTTACTTATGGCACTTATATCATTTGATCATATTAGTAACTATTACTAGTAGTTAGAATAATATTGTTCTGTATTGTTGAGATAGATTCACTTTATGTTTGTTGGATGATTGACCATGATTGGAATTAATGTTGCATTCTTCAAGACCCATTATTAGTGCATTAGATCATGTGTTGCATCTGTGGTTTTGTTTTTGAAGTATTGATGATGAATTTTGGTTTATGATGTGTTTTGGAAGTGATTGTGATGTGTGACCATTGCATTTTAATGGTGTCATGAATTGTGTTATTTAGGGAAAGTGGTTTCCAAAGGCCTAGGAGGGTGTGATTGTGTGGGGGTTTTCTATGTGTACATCGTGTGAGTTGAATGAAATGTATTCTTGAAATATGGTTTCTTATTCATGTTGGAATGATGCATGTGCAAGATGGTTTGTGCCTTGCTCAGTGTACCTATTCCTGTGGTTTTACCTTGAACTCATGTTGATGTCTTTTCCAAGATGTGGTGGTAGAGTTCTTCTTGAACATTGGGGTTCATTATTGTTTTGAGCATGGAATAAAGTATTGTGTTGGTTTATGTAATTGGTTGATATTTTTGGAGCAAGAGGACCCATGCCTTTCTCTGGATACATTTTGTTTATGGTTAAGATTTTTGGAGCAAGACGACCCATGCCTTTCTCTGGATGCATTTTGTTTATGGTTAAGATGTTTGGAGCAAGAGGACCCATGCCTTGCTCTAGATACATTTTGTTGAGATTTGTATGCAAGAAGGTAAATGCCTTGCATGGTATATGGATACTTGTCGTTATGTCTTGCTTGATGAATAGGGTTGTCTAGATGTAGGTGGGAAAGTGGCTTCCAATGTGGGGTTGGTGCCCAAAGTGGCTGCCAAGATAACCCATTGGAAGTTGTTAATCCAGTGATAGCTTAATAATAAATTTGGAGGGTCAGGGGGGACTTTCACATTAATCAAGATAAAGTATGCCTCACTCATGGCTTAGGTGCTCGTTTAGGCTTGAGATGAGATGAGAAGGTTGTGGTTGGCAAGATCAACTTCCTTGTCCTCACGAAAGGAATGTTGGTTCCGTATGTGTCACTGTATGGGGCCGGTGCCTAGAGAGAGGTTGCCAAGATAACCATAGATGGGGGCCGGTTTCTAGAGAGAGATAGCTTGGATAACCCATGCTAGGACCATGCGATGACACTCTTCCCTAGTCTAGTCTAGCATTCCTAAGTTGTACTCTTCCCATTCGTTGTGTGGTTGCCTCTGGATGTTGATTGTTGTGTTCAGTGTTGTTCGCATGTGAAACCTATGGTATTTATGTCTTCTGTTAGTCCTCCTATCCTTGCTTGTGTTGGGGAACCTCATTGTTATCTCCTAGCTCAGGGGGTGGATGTCAGGGTTCCACAAGGTCAGGTGGAAGAGCTTAATCCATTAGTTTTCCTTGATTGTCCTGATTCGTGATCACTATAGAAGTGTTCCAGTTCCAGATTGTATTGCATCCTCAGAGCCATGTTATACTTCTAGAATTGTATAATCTTGTTGTATATTGTAAACCGATGTAATCGGTCATGAATCTTGTAATCATGTAGTCTCATTTTTAAACTTTTGTAACTGTTCATATCTGTAAATGGGTAATGTAGTCTTCTTCTTTTGTATCATAAGGTTTATTACTTGTGTTATTATAAATTATGGTTATCTTATGCAGTTATATTTCCCTAGAGGTGTTAGTTGATCATCTTGTTTTAATGCTTAAAATAGTGTTAATTCTATCTAGTGTAAATGCATTTATTTGCTTCTATATATATATATATGTGTGTGTGTGTGTGTGTGTGTGTGTGTGTGTGTGTATGTATGTATATATATATATATATATATATGTATGTATATATATATGTATGTATATATATATATGTATATGTATATATATATGTGTATATATATATATATATATATATATATATTTCTATAATTTTAGTACTTGTTAGCCTAACTCTCTAGGGTTGCATGACGGGGCATCACATGTTCCAAGACATTACCAAAACATAATTTATTCCAGCCTTTAACCTTTGTCTTAAAATGAAGGAGTTTTTGGACTAACCTGAACATAGGAGATCCCTAAATAGAAATATTCCACCAGTTAGAAAGATAATTCCAGAAATCTGGGTGGGAGGCCCACATAATTTCATACCAGAATGGGAAGGGAGCTTTTGAAGCTCTTTCCCACTAGCTGAACAATAAAGGGTCGTGGTCAGAGATAGTTCTAGGAAGAGTTGAAAGCTTGAAATGACTTATGATATCCCAATTTGAAGAAATTATGAACCTGTCAAGTTTGACCTGGATAAGCTGCTCTCCCCTTCTTTTGTTAGTCCAAGTGAAAAGTTGATCATTTAACTCCATATCCATGAGCCTACTAACATTAAGAAAATATGCTAGGTCAGCCATGTTGTTCGAAAAATCCATAATACCACCAGACTTTTCTAATGGATATAGAGGGGTATTGAAGTCACCTGCCATCATCCAGTAAGCTTCCTTGTTTGCAACAATACGAGAGGTGATCTCTTCCCATAAATCCTTCCTAGCATTCTTAGCATTAGGAACATAAATATTAATAAGGATCCATTCCTTATTATTGGAAACAAACTTCACTTCCAGACTACTTCTGTTATAAAATCTATAAGCACCATTGAGATGATGTTTATTCCACATAGTGGCCTGTCCTCCAAAAGCCCCAAAGGATTAACTGATACAGAAATCAATAGTCAGCCATAAGTTGTTGGCTATCACTTTGAAATTTTCCTCAGACATTTTAACTTCCTGTAATAATGGGATATAAATCTTATTTTCATATATGCAGTTTTTAACCAAAAACTATTTTTGAGGACTATTGAGTCCTCTTATGTTCGAGGATAAGATCTTCATTTACAGGCCTTCCTGGAGGGAATCTCCAGGGTATGTTGCCTTCCATTATCTATTTCCTTAACTACTTCTCTTTGCCTAATTTCCCTCTGAAAGGGTCTACCTCACTTACCATCAGTTCCCAAATCTATTGACTTCTTCATTGGGTCCTTCCCTTTTATTTTGGGGGTAATCCATCCTTCCTGATCACATGAGCTCCAAGTTGTGCTTGGTCCAGCTCCTGGGGTTAGTTTTACCAGGGATAATAATCCTTCCTTCTTCACTAGCCCATTCTCTCCTTCAATAGAGATATTAGGTTTAATCTGTGGGATAATTGTGACCTCCAAAACAAAGGTTTTTCATCTCTCAATAGTTTTTTCTTCCAAAGTATTGGAAAGATTATCTATTAGGGTATTGGAGATTTCCTGAATTTCCCCTTCCTCCTTATCCTCATTCCCAGGGGGAACAAGTTTTTCTGTTGGTTTATTTGTTCCTCACTCTATTATTCAAGCATTGTCCCAGTGTCGTTAGTTCTTCATGACTTGCATTATCATCCAGAGTTACCCCTTCCTAAATCCCAACACAAGGACACTCCTCAAGGCCAAAGGCCTTGTTTGGGGAGCCTAGGATAGTAAGAATATCTTTTTGAAAGGGTACTCTTCAGCAACATCTGTCACATTTTCCACAACTTCCTTAGACTTTGGGGTTTGTTTCTTAAGGGCTTTACATTCTGAAATTAAGTGGCCTTTTTTTGAGAAGTTTTGGCAATAAGTGGTAGCATTTTCATACAGAATCAGTTGAGACCAGCTACCAAAATTGGAGTCAAGAGTTATTGAAGTAGGAAGGGTTTTATGGATATCTACACTAGAACAAAAATGAGCGAACACTAACCTCGATTTGGTCTTCATAGTATTATCCAGAGCTATAAAATGGCTGAAGGAGATAGTGATCCAAGTAAATACCTCTTCATCCTAGTAATCCAAAGGAAACCCAAGTAACCTGACCCAAACTAGGGTAGATTTATTTAGATCAAAAGCCACATTGAAGCTAGGTTTCCCATGACAGAGAGACAAGTTGTGCTTCCCATAGATCCAAGGACCACCTGCAAGAACTAAAACTAGGTCCTCCTTAGAGGTGAAATTGAAAAGAGAAAGTCCATCTGCCATGGCATTGATCGACACACTTCCTTTAGATGACATCTAACCAATACCCACCACCGAACCATGTTGATATTGTGTATGAACGAAAAAAACTTTCCAACCAAAGTAAGATCCATAGATGAAACTATCTCTTCCACCATGGAATCTAGGAGTTTTAAGGTTGTTCCTTTGGCAGTCTTAGACATCAGAGGGACAACATTCTCTAATATGCATACTTCTTCATCTGAACCAAGGATGGCATTCTTCCAAGATTTGGGAACAAAATCCAAAGTTGACTTCACCAGTTCTAAGGAACTACCTGAGGCAGTACCTACTACAACCCCTACCTCAAATGACCCCAAAGGAGGGGTAAGGGCCCTCCCTAGGTTGACTGAGTCCATACCCAAGTCAAGTTCAAAACAACAGAAAGGTGGGAAGTTTCAGAGTGGCAGTGGAAACTTATCTACAAATGTTCATAAAAATAAATGAAGAGTTTTGAAACTTGATTGTTGACACTACAAGCAGAAGCCCCACCATTTCACCATAGGGTCTCCCCTCTTGGAGGTAAGCAACCTCAATTTTTGACGTGATAGAGGGCAACCCTGCAAGGTTTTAACCTTGGTTATTGGCACTACAAGAAAGAAGCCCCACCATTTCACCAAGGGGTCTCCCATATTCACTTTCTTTGTTATGGTAATGATGATCAAAACTATAACTTTGGTCATTTTGCAAACCATAGGATATGAAAAATGTGAAAGCTAAGATTCCAAAACCATCACACAACTCTTTATGATCAAAAAAAGTGTATAAAATTGCTATAAGCCCTAGATGACCTTGTAAACTATTTATTGTCTTTTGATGACTAAAAATTTAATAATAGACTACCCTAAATTCCTACACAACTAGTGTTAATTAAAATTATGTTTTTGAAACCATAGGTGCCATAAAAATTATGAAAATAAATCCTATAACCCCTTGAAATACTAAAAAAAATTTGTAATTTCTATAATTGAAACCAAACAGGTGTTTGGATAGATTGTTGTTTTGTACTTCCAATGATGAAAAATACCAAAAAGACTATTGTAAACCCTGCCAAACTATCACAAAGTGTGGAAATTTTTTCTATAAAAAATTCCTAGATATTGTGTTGGATATTTGAAAACTACAATTTATTGTCTTTTATGATTTAAAATTTACATCTAAATTGTTGAAAATTCTAAGTAGTTGAGTTTGGAGTGAAAAATTTACTACTAGGTGATGAAAACCACTATAAAACCTTGATACTAATTTGTGTCTTGGAGAATGTATCATTTAATATTTGGCAAGAACATAAAAATACATGATTTAGGAAACTTAACCACCCCAACACTTAGTTAATTCTCATGAAAACTACTCTTTTTGGAAGTCCTTGCAACTTGAACATTTTGGCTCTAACTAGAAAAGCATGTACTTTGTACCTTTCACCACTCATTCTTATCCAAATTTGTCACTTTTGAGTTCTTTGCCACTTTTTGGTACTTGGTCCTTTTGGAAAATTGATAGAAACAACTCACTTGAGTCCTCTCTACCACTTTTTGACACTTAGTCATTTTGGCAAATTGGCAAAAATGACTCGCTTGAGTCATGTTTCCCACTTTTTGTCATTTAGTCATCTTTATATAAAAATTGGCAAAAGTGACTCACTTGAGTAGTCTTTGCCACTTTTTGACACTTAACTCTTTTGCAAAATTGGAAAAAGTAACATGCTTGAGTAATCTCTACCACATTTTCATGTCTTAGACAAATTTTAACTATTTCTCATGTCTAAGATTTAATTTACACATCGTCTAATGCATTGGAAATTGGCTTTCATTCTCTATGCAATGACACTAATGAAAACCTACAAGCAGATATCCAAGAGCATGGGAGACAAGGATTCCGTAATGACTCTTTAGAGGAAAAACACTATACATTTGACTAGAAAGTGACACTTACATGAAATTTTGTTGGGTTCAACAATTGACTCTGTTTGGAGATCATGGCACATACTTGGGTCATATGAGAAACTTGAGATCTTAGGTTTTGAAGTAGATCCATGTCTATCCATTGGAGATAAGAGATGAGTGTATACCTTAACACTTAAATAAAAGGATCAAAACAAACATGAGACACATTACAAGGAAAGGAAAAACTCTACGACACAACACTAAACAAAAACACTAGTTTACAAGAGCGAGTAGGGAAAACATAACTGATTACATGAAACCATTTATAGTTTATAAAAAGAGGCAACCCCACCTTACAAGTTGAGAGTCTAAATGTGGTAACATGTAGCCTTGAGAGCCATTAAAAATATTTGTTGTGACCCAAGGTTAAGGATAACATCAAATCTCTTACCAAGAAAGTATAGATGAGAATTGATCACTACTTTGCCACCTAAGATAAGAAAGAAAGTGTTTGACATCACTGAAATCCATTTAAACCTACTAAATATATTTTTTCAAATCCTAATATTGTCGTATATCTTTATGGATGGTGACAACCTCATGATCTACTTCCTTATCACACCCTTGATATTCTTCATCTTTCATAGTATCACCCTTTGGCATAGACTCACTATCAATTGTTAAAATATGAAAACATTACTCCTCACTAACACACATGGAAACTATCAAATTTAGGGTTGAGTCAATCCAAGAAAAAATCCTTTATCATCTAGCTATATAATTATATATCAAGATTCTAGAGGATAATTTTAAACTCTTGCATTATACATTCCATCTCTTGGGAACATATTGACTAAGGAGCTTGAATGGCCTAAAACTCTTTGGCCTTATAATGAGAAGGTTATTCGAGCAATCCCTCAAATAAAGAGAGAAAACAACTTGACTCATCATCATCTTCCCTTATGTAGTTAGGTATTTCTTTCACAATAATAGGAATAAGAACACACTTTAAACTTTAGACACTTGCAAGATGCCATCCTCTTGAGAGAACATATGACATACTTCTATAGCAGTATGATCATCTTCAATCATTAGTCCTTCTTCTACCTCAAATAATTTAGTAAAACTTATGAATCAATAAAAACCTCCAACTCTTCCTTGTAACCTAACAATGTAGGTGAAGAGATACCTTTTTGGAAACAATGTTGCTTCATTGCTGGTTCCATTTGTACCTTTTCCTCCTTCACTCTCATCTTTTATTTTTCACATTCTTTTGTGTCTATATTTTTGAGAGCATGTTCTTGGTGCTCTAATTTGTATGCTACAATTCCAAAAATCTCACTTTAGAATCCAAACCTAGGGAACAAAGTCAACTTGGATAACTAGGTGAGACTCATGATTAAGCTATAGGAAATCATGGGCTAGTTGACTAGAGTAGGCAAATTTTCTACACTTATAGATCTTTGCAATAGACAAAGTGAGTATTCCTAGAGATCTTTAGAGGATAATTAAAGAGATGAAAAAAAACTCGGTCATATAGCTTAGCCACACACTTTGCATAAGGATATCTTAAAGACTTGTCACTAAACACCCCTTACACTAGCCTATTAGTCTTGTAGACCTAAAGATCTCTTATTAACAAATTAATAGTAGGTTACACATGCTACAAAAGATACAAAACTAATTTATATCCCCACATTTAGATTCATTTGTGATTTCTTGCTTCACATGCAACTTGTAAACCCAAAAAAGCACACTTCTTTGAAGATAATAGACATGTTAAAGCTATCAAAATATATAGCAAAGGAAACTATTGTTGAGTTATGAAAATTATTAGGACACTAAACTACACTAATCTAACAAACATGAAACAAGAGGATAATATTGAAAATGACCATTTTACCAAAGAATGATAAATGCCTTAGTCCATTGGGCTATAGAGCTAAAATTTGAAGAAATGGGTAAATAATCTTGCAAATATGAAACAAAGAACTAGCATTACATATAAAAATCCCATTAGTCTAGTTACAATTCCATTTACCTACAATACAAAGACTCAGGAAACTTCACATAAACTAGACAATAGAGGTCAGATCTACATAGTTGGTGCAGGAGCACCTCGAAGACATTGAGAATCTGAGGATTCTATACATTTTATGTTATGTCCAAAATGTTATATTGTAAGGCCTTAGGCCACTTTGAGTCTTAGTTGGCCGAATAATGACATGTATGTCAAGAAACAGTTTAAAAGCTTGTAACCGAACAAGAAGTGTAACCGATTGGCAGTGGTGGTTCGTTTTCCACCATGTGTAACTGTCAATTGAGAGTCTTTATATAGTTGGTCTCTGTTCGTGTAGAAGAGAAGCGAACGAACAGAAAGAGAAAAGAAAACAATTTGTATGTATAATCTCTGGAAGGAATAAAATAGTTTTGTTCTTGGTCTAATTACTAGAACATCGATTTGGAGTCATTCCACTGGTGGGTTTCTTCGAAACCAGTGGAATGACCTCCATGTAGTTAGATTTATTTCTGTTCTATAGTTTTCTGTAGTTTTATGTGTGTTGTCCGTTCGGTTGCAAGATTGTTGTAGAGGAGGATTTGTGTGTATACAGCAAGTGGATATGGCAAACAGTGTGTGTATATCGCAATTTCATGTGAGGTCATTTTGTGGATTTCCTGCATTTAGATATCTGGGTGTGATAGAGGAGGGATCAAGCATTTTGTACTCATGGTGAATATGTTATGTATGTCCTGCATTAGTGTGAGAGTCTGGTTGTAGAAGGTCAAAGAATAAATGTGCGAAGTCATCGGTATGAGTAATGCCATCGGCATAAGAAAGTTACTTTGGACCGACGGAAGGAACTCTCACCGATCGGGGTGAGATTCGAGAAGTCTTGCCGATGGAAGGCTCATCGGTGAGAGGTGTGTGATCGGGGGATGCGGGAAATGTTCTGCCGATGGCCCAAGTCTTACCGACAGCTATGTGTTAGACTCATCGGAGTGAAAGAGACGTCGGTGGGAAATGTATGAGGGTCGCCGATAGTTAAGCTCTTGCCGATAGGCAAGAATATGTATTTTTCGGTGCGACAATCCAAAGGTCTTGCCGATATACACTGTAAAGGTTATTTTGTGGGCTTTTCAAGGATTATTCAACCCTGTTTTATCTGTTAACTGGTTTTCCCTCTGCATCAATAGTGCAATATTGATTTAGAGTCGCATAATTGACTTGGAGTTAGTTATACCTCTATATAGAACTCCAAACAACGAACACAACAAGAACACCTCTTTTTTCTACCTAGATGAGTAGAAATGTACACCACGTCAGATTTTATTTTCATAATTATTCCATAAACTAAACATCTAAACCCTTTACACTAATTTTTTTTAATTTCACAAATATCAATCATTAAATTATCTTTTCCCAACTATATCATCTTTTTTATCTTTCCATATATATTATCTCTTTTATGTAAATTACATTTATTGAGGTTGGTTTCTTGAGGCTACTTCAACTCTGACTTCGAGCATTAGGGGATTATATGGGTGAAACAACGAGCGTTGAAGAACAGTCTGATTCCTATGGGGGTAGGTGAGCACAAAAAATATGCACGGTAGGTAGAGAGTCAGCTAAGAGAACAAGTTACATTCATCTTCTCTGCCTGGCTGCAGTTAACATCTCCCACCTACCCCTCACCAACAAAGGCAACTCCAACTGTCTCTGAGTTGGCATGAAATGGAAAGACACGAACAAAAGTAAGCCTACGTAAGTAGGCAAGTCTATTCATGACGTAAAGGGAGAGCTGAGTGACTGTAACTTGTCAGTCTCTGATAACAGTTTGTTTGAAAACTGACTTCTGCAACTGCTGCACAAAGATGTCCTTAAAATCTTTCTCCAACTAGAGAATTTTGTGGTCAGCTGAGGAATATAGAATCTGTTTTTATTGTGAGAATTGATAACAATTGACATTACTGTATGTTGTTGTGGTGTCTGTTCAAGAAATTATATTCGATTCAAATCTTCAATCTAAATGATTTAAAGGTAAATAATTTTGATTACAAGTTAATTTTGTTTCCACTTCAATTAGCATGCGGGCTCCATGTTTAAGGTTTGTATTGATGTGCAAAATTTGATTTCATTTTCAGGTAAGTAAATGTAGTTAAATTAGTGTAATGGGATGCAGTTAAATTTTGATTTGATTTGAAGATGATTGCAGGATGTGTATAAAATGGAATCTAGAAATATACAATGGCAGATATCATACATCATAGGTTTGAAAAGAATATTACTAGCAATCGCACTTTAGTGTGCAATGGGTACGTTGAAATAGCATGTAGGTAAAAATAATTAGTGGCTTCTTGAGAAGAGAGCATACACCTCAATTGTTGGTGAATGGTTGTTGTCCATCCATCATTTGAACATTGAAAGAATGTAGTGGTATGTGTTGTAGTAAATTAAATATGTTGACATGCATGCAAGTATAGTTGTTTTTGAATAGTAGTGGGTAAAAGTAGGTATACAAGTAAATTTATTTATTTGTTTCGGTCAATTATTTGCAAGTGATTGTGCCATGTACCTCATCTTCTTATTTCCAAACAATGTTTCCAATTGAAATGGTAGGCCTAGGTACAGACTTGACAAGACTTGTCATTCATCAAGACTTTCTTCTTGCAGTATTGCATGTCCCTAGTCAAAAGGAGTTTCATCATCAATTTCTATCTATAGATTTGGAGATGTATGGTGCAAATTCTATGGATGGTAGTTGTTTGAAATCCTTTCCCAATGGACTGTAATATATTGCTCTAATGAACCAATATCATTGTGAATGTTTTTGAATGGCTGGTATAGCCATAGTTTACTCCAACATAATGCCTATAAATATTGATCATCTGCTGCTAGGATGGTGGTGAAATGGGGGGAGACTCGAACAATAGCCGGTGTGAATTGTTCTTTCCATTTGTTGGGCTTCCGAGATGCTGCAAATGTCTATTTTTTGAGCCACTTCAATAAGAGACATTGTTTCTAAGTGTATTGGTTGTGACATGTATGAATCAAGGAAGCTTGGAGCTGGGACGTCTTAAAGTGAATGATGTTTGTCTTGTATCCCTATGGCACATGAATTTTTTGTTGTCTCGAGTGTCATGAATTAATTTGCATAATCTTAATGCATTTCAAAATCCTTGTGTTTAGATGTCGATCTTGAAAGACTGCCTCTCAAGCTCACATCACAAACATAAGTGTCTTGAGTTGTAGACCATTTTGAGTTATGGGCATCTCGGCCCTTGTTCAAATGTTACGCATATCCTAATAAATTTTTTATTATGTTCTCTAACAAAAATGCATAAATATGACCAATAAAAAAATGAAATTAAATAAAATGGTACATAAGAACAAATTAAAAGTAGATTTATTTTACATGTTACATTTTTAAACATTATACCTAAAACTCCAGTAAAATTTTTATCTTAAACATCAATATTGAATTTTAAATTAACTAATTCTAAACTTAAACATTTAAAATTATATAACATATTTACTAAAGATAAATAAATGACCTCTCATTTAAATTTCATCAACCAAATACCTAAACTAATACATAAACATATACATCCATGTTAACGCTAATCAACCAACCAAAGATGAAATGATAAAATTATTAAAAAACTAAAATCTAATGCCGAGGAAAAGTGGTGCCACATTGTTAATGTAAAAGAGACCAGGTGGTTGCATAAACTGTCACTGGGGGAAAAAATACATTCTAATAAATTGTGGTATGACTTTGCAGCGTAATGAGTCATGACAATCGAGAAAAGCCTCTACATCATTAGAAAAAAAATGGAATGAAAACATGATAGGAAAAATTGACGATGGAATGAATGACAGACGACGACTCAATCCATTTCAATCATCTTGCACTATCGATAGATTTATATTTGGAGAAGTAAATTATCTATTCAAGATATACATGATCTACATAGATTATAAGTTATTGCAATCTTCTTTCTCTATCTCAATCTTACCATCTCTCTTTCTTTCTTTCTCCTTCTTTATCTCTTTATCTCTCTATCTCTCTTTCTCTTCATCTTCATCTTTCTATCTCTCTCTATCTTTTTCTCTCCATCTCTATCTATTTCATCAAGCTTCTTGGTTGGTCCAGATATGATTCAAAGGAGGATGATCTTGGATAGTTTGGGAGAACTTTCTTTGAATTCCTTTGCTGGATTCTTGAAGTGAAGGCATGGTAAAGGCATTGGATGCAAAGTGCTAAAGCAAGGAAGCTCGGGGAGCAAGAAGATTGTCGAGGACATGTTGACCTTGGAGCAAGGATGATAGGGACATGTGAGATTTGGGTGACCATGCCAAAATTTTGAGACGATATTATGTATTGGAGGCCAAAGTTTGAAAGAGGACTATGTTGAAGATGAAGTTCATTTGGGAGGTCTAGTTATGAAGTTTGACAAGGAGGAGGAAAGTCTTTCAAGGAAAGAACATAGAGCTATACAGGTACCAAGTGCATGGATGTATTGTGAAGAAGGTGCAAAGTCTATAGTGAGTTGGGAGAAATTGGGGAGAGCAGGTCAAAGGCATGAGAGGGAGTTGATTGTGGGGCAAAAGTTTGTCATAAGATTGAGCTACAAGGAAGGCAATGTGTTTTGAGTGGGACAAGTTGTGGCGATACCCATGGTGAAGGTGAATGTTGTGGATCCCTCAGCCAATAGAGAGGATCCCATGATAAAGTATATTCAAGTGATTATTGTAGACAATCACGAGTTCTAGTTCATAGGATTTATTAAATACCACAAAGATCTTTCAATGCTAGATAATGACATGGGCCATATGGATACAAGGCAATCATCATTCACTTAAATACATGGCAATTGAAATTCCACAACTCTTCGGTGTACTCATCCTAGAGATTTGAGAAAATTGTAAAACTGGCAAATAAAAGGTTTAAGTAATGCATCCAACCTCATCATGAATTGGGTTCAAGCCTCACTGAGTATGCTCTCCATGTTACAAGTGGCATATGATGGTGAGAAAGTATTACAATTGACAAGGAAAAAAAGTTTTAAACTTTTAAACAATGCACATAGGTAATGTCTTTATGAGATCAAAGTCCATGGAGCATTTAAAAAAATAAATCTTAAATTCCTCCTTAAATGATACTTATAAAACCAAATGTTGCAACTCTCTTATAATTAAGTTAGCATCTCAAATAAAATATTTTAAAACAAAAAATCTAAGAAAGTGCTGCAAGTTTCTCAAAATAACAAGATTAGAGAGGTCTTAAAGGCAACTTATACACCCTAAGTTTGCAAACGTCCCTTTCGTGGCACCATGATTATATTTGTATGGCTCTAGTTATTTTGTGTCTTTCATATACATGGCATGACTCATGAATAAATCCTTCCACAGTAATGATATGATAATATAAGCTCAATGTATGATATGAAAACAGAGAAATAATAGACAAGTACTCTAGGAATCAAGGTAGATCAGTACAAACACATAAGACAAGATCATAAGACAAGTGGTCTATGAAGAAAAATAGATCAATGATAATCATAGGGGGTATATGATGCTCCCTAGCGTGGTCCCAATGAATATCATAGTGAAAATGTGCTAACCTAATATTAGTAATTCCCTACGTCAAGCAGACCCCTGGCTTGGTAGATCGACGGTCTGTAGTCACGCACACCGACATATTCTCGTATTCTCATTTTTTAAATAGGAAGTGCTCACTTAAAAAGATATATCGCCATAAATCCATCTGGAGGAGATTCGACGAATGGACATGACAAGATAGGTAGTGGATGATAAAACATACGGCTGCCAAAACATTTGCAGATGGACGGGCCTTGCACCATGCATGTCTATTTATAATAGTAACACTAAATTTAGTGAAACCTACATATTTATTGCAGAGAAAACCGTCGCCTAACGTACCATTCAATCTCTGAGGCTTGATTTTATTACGAATTTATGAAATGTATCATTTTAGTTGTCCCCCATTTCAAACCTTGTAAGTGTCAAATGGTTGAATCATTATCCTAATGTAGCCTACTATTAAAACGTTCTACATGTCATTTAAATAAGCTGAATATTAATATGAAACATAACAACTTTAAATTTAGTATTATAAAAGAATATTAGATACCATATAAAATAAATTATATTTTATATATTTATAAGTATAATATAATATTATAAATATATATATTTATATTTATTTATAACTCAATTATACTTATTGATAGATATAATCATGAAAGTACTTGTGAAAAGCAAGATGCTTTTAGATGGTAAAAATAGGTTAATGAAGATCACGAATGAGGATAGAGAAGGCATGGTGCTCCCAATATAATCATAAGGTAATGAAGGCTCAAATACTAAAGCTCTAAAAGTAAAGTATGGTAATGTAAGATCGTAAAGTTATAAAACAATAAATGTGTATGGCACATTATTAAATGATGTATAATTAGCAAAAATTAGATCATGTGTGGTCCAAATATGGTCATAGTAGTTAGATTTAAGCATCATAAGTCAATGTGATAATCAATATGTATCTTATGTCAAGAGGTGGCATCACAGGGAAATGGTTATAATGTATCACGTATGAGTCATGTATTAATGTGAATAATGTATAACATTGTTTGTAAAATTGATTTGGTTTTCCAATGTGTTTTGGTTAATATGTATGGGTGGATGTAAAATGTACCATGAATACTAATGTCACACATGTTATCTAAGCTAATCAATGAACTGTGATAATGTATTGGAACCCTAAAAAGATAGATGAATCAATGGTCCAAAAGGGACTCCGTAATCAAGATCACAACAAATAAATGAACACAAAGCCTCATTAGGATCTAGGTAGTAGGTGCAATGTGGGGTTGTTTTCATTCTCATATTTGCTCTCTTTTATCTATTGGGTAATCTCATCAAGTTGATAGCCTATACCACATTGTTTCTTAGCTTCTTGAGATTCAAAAAATCTTCTATATCTTTGTTTATGCTTGCTTAGTCGAGTTTCTCTATATCCAAGATTTTTCATTAGATTGTATCCAAGACCATAGAATTGTCGATTAATCAATGAGGAGATGATAATGATTTGCTAGATTTGTCACTTTTAGAATCACTTTCACACATGCATGTTTCCTTAGAGTCTAGATATGCTTTAGGTGTTTTACCATAGATAGAAGAATCCATATATAAAGATGGAATACCATATGCTTTCATATCCACATGATACTTGCCAACACCACAAAGCATAAAATAAGCCATGTTAATTGATGGGTCTAAATCAAAAGATACTTCACAAGGGAAAACAGCTAAATCCATAATTTAATTATTACATATTATATATAAATTAAATATAATTAAATTGTAAATAAATATAAATATTAAATATATAACGTGTTTAATCTAAATATACAATTGCATAATATTATATTATACTTATAAATATATAAATACAATATGTTTGATATGGTATATAATATTATATTTGAAGTTGTTACATTTCATTTTTAAATATACAATATATAAATATAATTGAAATTTTAAATCTTATAATATAAATAATTATATATTTTTCATTTTATAAAATAAATAAATTATTTATCAATTATCCATTAGTACCTTGTAAAAGTCAAATATATGTTTTTTATTTCTTAAACTAAAGGCTAATATGTTTGACGAGAGCATTTATTCAATAGGAAATTTAAATATGCTAGGGTTGTTTGAATGAGAAAAGTTGCAGAGTTTATTAATTATTTATTGTTCACTGATTTAATGCAAGTCGTTAATAATATTATATTGATCTATGAAATTTTATACACTGAAGAGTTGTGGAGGTTCAATTTCCATGTATTTAAGTGAATGATGATTGTCTTGTATCCTTATGGCCTATGTCATTATGCAGCTCATTGGAAGAGAGTATATCAAGCTGTTGAGAGCTTTGTGGCATTTAATAAATCCCATGAACCAAAACTCATCATTCCTCCACTATCACTAGTTGAATAAATTTTTTGGAGCATCATCTATGTTGGCCAACGAATTCATAGCCTTAACATTTTCCACAGTCTCTGCCATTTATAAAAAAAATTGGGCTTCTGCTACTCAATCCTAGCATTTCATTTGATACACGTAGGTAATGAATGCTTTTGAATGTGCATGTGCTATTCATTCTAAGGCACCAATAGTTGGAAAATGTCAATCCAGAAGTTCTCTTTGCTTTCCACTTGTACAAATGAAGGTACAAGGTAGAATGAACTGGCATGATTATTTGAATCATCTTGCATTGCTCTGGTAAAGCTCTTGCCATATATGGATCATTGGCATGGAATGATCAATTGAAAGTCACTCTCTTTATTCTTTATCATTGGATAGTTGGTATGAGAAATACCATTTCATGAAGCTCTACTAGAGCTAAATGACATGGACCAACCCATATGAAGCTCCATTTTTACATTGTAAAAGTACCATACCTCAATCTTTAATGTAAGGTTTTCCATTAGAATGCTTGACCGAACCCCCAAGTCTATCACACAACAAAACACTTTTTGCCACTATGTTTATGCAATTAAACTTAGTTTTGTAATCCCATGTTGATAAATGATTTTGTGTTTTAGGAAATGTCTCTTCAATTGTCATGGGTGGTAAAGTGTGAGGCCTACTTTTTCTTTCCCTTATATTTGACTATTTATTTTACTGTTGGTGATACATTTAGACTTATGGGACTGTTGATCCTGAATTTCCATACTATTAGACTTTATGATGTATGTGGATTGGTTATGCTCAGTATGATTACGATGTGTTTAGACCTAGATTTTGATTTACTGATGATGTTAAACATATGGATTATATTATGATGTTATTGGAAAACTAATCATGTGATGTTAGTTAGAAATTTGTTTTGTGATTCAATCTTGGGAATGGATGTTTGAAATGCAGAATTTAGAATCTAATTATAATGTGACTTCCTTGATGCTTATATGGATATGTGATGTTGTATGCGAGTGTATGTTTCAATTTTCTTCAGCTATTATATATATGTGGAATTAACTTTTCATTTGAGTGCGCAGGTATTTCTAACAAAGCCACAAAAATTCGAAGATCATCCCACACACAGTGTTGTTTTCCCTTGTGAAGCCGATCTAGTTCCAAGAGGAACCAAGATCAACTTGTAGACACTCTAAAATGACCAAGTCGTCGAATCACTTGCATTTCATCATTTCTTCCTAATCACCTGCACTCAACATTAATTAAATAATCTAATTATTTAATTAATTTCACCAAATTCTTCTGAATCACATACTTTCAACATTTAATTAAATAAGTTCTCTTTATTTAATTAATTAAATCAAATTCCTCTATATTCTTCCACAATTAAATAATTTTAATTATTTAATTAGACCATTATCCTCTTTCCAAATTTCAAATCCACGTTAATTAAATAAATCCAATTATTTAGTTAATTCAACAAATTCCCTCTTATCTACAATTAGATAATTCTTACATTATTTAATTAAATCAAAATTGTTCTTCCAAAATCATGCACAACAATTAAATAAATTTATTTATTTAATTTGCTTTCAAATCTTCTAAATTAAATAATTCTAATTATTTAATTATTTCTTCCAAAATATCTTCTCTAAATTTAAATAAATCAATTATTTATTTAAGTTGTTTTTTCTTCTAATTTGAGTTATCTCTAATATAACTCAAGCTTTCTATATTTAATAAAGCTAAATATCTTCTTTTCTCATGCAAATCTCTTCTTCTTGTTTTAAATCACTTAACTGATTGCTTTATTCTTTTAATTGATTTATATCTTCAGTTAACTTATTCTTCTATTCTTGATAACTCCTCTCATGCAAAAGAAAGCAAGACACATGTCTTCTTCTCATTCGTTGCACGTTCCTCAACTGTTCTCCTCCATTGATTCTTTTGAATTATCTAGACCGTTGATCGATCTTCCTTGAAATCTATATAAACCCCCCTCATCTCCTTCATTGAGCCTCTCTCTTCGATCGTATTCTCAGGCATACTTAATAGAGCTTTGAGCATACAAAACGCGTCGATTGAGCACTCTCACGATCTTTTGACATTGATCTCTTGAGCACACTACTTGCTTGTTGCAGCTATGGCTTCGCAACTTCATTGAGCAATCCACATTCAATCCAAAGGAAACAATACAGATTTCGGTAAAAGTCTTTATTTCATTGATTATTCGTCATGGCTTTTATTTAAATTTATTTTCTTTATGTTATTGGGTTTTTAGTTTTATTAGTTTAGATTTGATCAATTTTTCCTAATACACATTCTAGCACGCTCGGTGGGACGGTTATTGGAAGAGGAAACTATTGAGGATATTTCTTCTTGGCTCTACAAGGAGAAAGAACCAGTCACCATACCAGTCAAGCAATATGGCAATGGCTTAAGAATAGTAAAAAATATGGGCTATAAAGGCAAAGGTGGCCTTGGGAAACAGAATCAAGGAACTATGGAGCCCATTGTGGTAACAAAGAAGCTAGACAAGAAGGGATTAGGATTTGGTAAGAAGGTACCATGCGCCTTGGACATCGAGTATATCCTCGACGAGGTAGCTGACACTTTTCCCGTTGATTCGACGCCTACAGAGGATATCATCGACGACTCTTCCCTCCACATGACCAACCTATTTGCAAAATCCTCCATTTTTACACTATCCTCCGTATCTTTAACCTCCACTACCAGCACCCAGAATGTCACACTTGTCTACCTTGAACTTATCGATTGGGACCAATAAGGGGCCCCCGTTATAGATGTATTTCAGAATGACGAAGCTTTAGCTGAGTTCATGGGACTTCGGGAAGGTATCCCTCTGGGCGATCATAAAGCAGGTTTTGTAATGGAACTAGAGCCAACAGCTTATTTTGGTGAGAATGCCAAATCCTCCAGTCACAAAAGTGCAAATAAAGAAAGATCTCTAGGTGAAAACCACACTGTGGCACCTCTTGATCACAAAATAGTAAAAACAAAGGACGTATCCAAAGGTGAAAACCCAACTGTGGCACCTGAGTATGGAGGATTTGACCTTCCCCTACCATCTAAGTATCAAGAAAAATCAGCTCTCCTAGTGGAAGATTCTACAGAGATAAATCTGGGCACAGAACAAAATCCAAAGACAACATTCCTAGCAGCATCATTATCTGAAACAGAGCACAGAAATCTTAACAGCTTCTTGCAACGAACCATCAACTTTGCATGGACCTATGCCGATATGCCAGGGTTAGACCCTAAGCTAGTTATTCATTATCTTATAGTTGATCCCAAGGTGAAACCAGTCAAACAAAAGTTGAGAAAGATGCACCCACAGATCACTCTCTTAGTGAAAGTGGAAATACAGAAATTATTAGATGCAAAGTTCATACGACCCATTGACTATTCAGATTGGGTCTCAAACATTGTACCTGTGTCTAAACCTAATGGGCGCATCCGCATGTGTAATGATTTCAGAGATCTCAACAAGGCATGTCCCAAAGATGACTTTCCACTACCAAACATAGACATTATAGTCGACTTGACAGTAGGTCATGAGATGCTTTCTCTTATGGATGGATTCTCAGGTTACAACCAGATAAGAATAGCTGAGGAAGATCAACATAAAACAACCTTTACTTGTCCTTGGGGTAATTACTGTTGGTGTGTTATGCCGTTTGGTCTGAAGAATGCAGGAGCAACCTATCAGAGATCAATGACAGTGATCTTCCATGATCTCTTTCATCACATCATGGAGGACTATGTGGATGATATATTGGCTAAATCTTCTAGGGCGGATCACATATAGGTTCTAGGACAGATCTTCGATAGGCTTGAAAAATATCAAGTAAGACTCAATCCAAAGAAGTGTGTTTTCGGTGTCACATCAAGGAAGCTGTTGGGATACATAGTATCTCGTAGAGGCATCGAAGTCGATCCAGCGAAAGTAAAAGCTATAGTGAAGATGCCTCCACCTAAAAACCTTAAAGCACTAAGGAGCCTTCAGGGAAGGTTGCAGTCCATTCGACGTTTCATATCACAGCTAGCAGATAAATGTCAACCCTTTCAACACTTGCTCCGAAAGGATGTCTCATTTCGATGGGACAACAAGTGTCAGGCAGCGTTTGATCAACTTAAAGAGTATTTGGCTACACCTCCTGTATTGGTTCCACCAGTTGCGGACAAACCTTTGATATTATACATCTCCACTACAAATTCGGCCCTAGGGGCCTTGCCAGCATAGAATGATGACACAGGAAAGGAGCATGCAATTTATTACATTAGTAGAACCTTGGTGGGATATGAGCTCAATTATTCACCAATGGAAAGGGCTTGTTTAGTAGTAGTGTTCGCCTCCCAAAAGTTGCGACATTACATGTTGAACCAACACACAAATCTGATAGCCAAGATTGATCCCTTAAAGTATCTACTAGCAAAAGCAACTCTCAAAGGAAGACTAGCTAAATGGGTCATGATCCTTAGTGAGTTTGACATTGAATATGTGGATCGTAAAGCCATCAAAGGGCAGGCCCTCACTGATCAACTAGCAGAAGCACCTATGAAAGATACACATCCTATGGTAGCAGACTTTCCTGATGAGAATCTCTTCACTCTTGCTACCTCCATAATGTGGAAGTTATACTTTGATGGTTCTTACACACAGCATGGATCAAGAGCCAGCATCTTGTTTGTCACACCTCAAAATGACTACATTCCAAAATCATATCGGCTTGCATTCCCTTGCACCAACAACATAGCTGAGTATGAAGCACTCCTTATAAGTCTCAATACAGCAGTTCAATGGGACATCACAGAATTACAAGTATATGGAGACTCACAGCTAGTCATTCGCCAAGTCACAGATGAATACCAAACAAAGGATGAAAAGTTGGTCCCCTACAAACAACTAGTGGATGCCTACAAACCACACTTTTCTAGCATCACATTTGAGCAAATTCCAAGAGAGCATAACAAAGCTGTGGATTCTATGGCTTCTGTAGGGTCACTGATTGACATGCCTGCAAATACACAGAAGTGTGAATTCTTGATTGAGCAATTGTTGATACCAGCCGTCGACGTTCCTGTTACTGAAATCATCTGCGAACTTGTTTGTCCCAATTCCACATGGTACGAAGATATCTATGAATACCTCAAACACAATACCTTTCCCCCTAACCTATCATCCACCCAACGCAAAACCTTTATCCGTCGATCCTCCCGTTACATCATTCTGGGTGATACACTATATCGTCGGAGTCTCGATGGTATCCTCTTACGATGTCTTAATGCGGAAGAAGCTGAAGCTACCTTATGAGACATACACGAAGGTGTCTGTGGCGCACATTCTTCCGGTCCTAATCTTGCTAAGAAGATACTCAGAACAAGTTATTACTGGCCTACAATAGTGCAAGATGCTGCACAGTTTGCTAAGAAGTGTCTACAATGCCAACAGCATGGAGATCTAATTCATGCACCAGCTCATGAATTACAACCTGTGACGACTCCATGGCCTTTTTCTCAATGGGGTCTCGACCTCGTAGGACAAATCCACCCTTCCTCCTCAAATGGCCACAAGTTTATCATCACTGCCACTAAGTATTTCACGAAGTGGGTGGAAGCCATTCCTATGACCTATATCACCGGTAAGCAAATAGCCAAGTTTATCCTAAACTACCTCATATGCCGGTATGGTATTCCCCAAGCCATTGTCACTGATAATGGGAGACCATTCAAGAACCAAGATGTCCGTGCCCTATGCACACAATACAATATCTAACATCGCTTTTCCACTCCCTACTATCTGTAGAGTAATGGCCAAGCTGAGGCTTCCAATAAGACCATTCTCAAAATCCTCAAGAAAACAGTCAATGAAGCTGGTCGTGATTGGCACTTGCAACTCAATCCCGCCCTATGGGCATACCGCACTAGTATCAGAACACCAACTGGTGCCACACCATATGCCTTGGTTTTTGGCTCTGAAGCCATCCTACCTATAGAGGTCGAGATCCCATCCCTTAGAGTTTCCATGCAGGACTTGATCGGTGAAGATGAGTATCGCACTTCCAGATTAGCTGAGCTTGAACTACTAGATGAGAGGCGCCTTGCCGCACTTAATCATCTCCATGTCTATCAAAACCACCTCCAGCGTAATTACAACAAAAAGATCAAAGAAAGACAGTTTCAAGTTGGTGATCTTGTACTTAAAGAGAATCAAAGAAATCAAGCAGACCGAGAGAAGAAGGGTAAGTTTGAGCCCAACTGGTTAGGTTCCTTTATTGTGACAACAGCATATGGATCAGGAGCTTATACTTTAGCTACACCTGATGGCATTCCTCTAGATGAGCCACTTAACAGTGTCCATCTCAAGAAGTTCTATGCCTGATCCTCAGAGTATTCCAAAAAAAAAAATCCATCCTCTGGTGAAAACCTGGCAAAAAGGCGCCTGGGATAAGTACCATAGTGAAAACCTAGCAAACAGGTGCTATGTGTAGAGTCAGCATCCATCGTCTATCGAGTCCTATCCACTCCTTGTCTAGTTCGCAACACGCTTCATTCATCCATCCATAATAAAAACCATTGACTTTGTTTGCATTTCCATCTCCCTATCTAGTATAGCTTGGAAATTTGTCAATGTCCCTTGTTGTCTCCCCATGTCTTGGTCTCGGTCTACAGTTAACACTGTCTTGTCCTAGGTCAAAGCTTTCTGTGTCTTCTTCGGCAGTCACCCCTGTAGTTTCCTCTACCAGAATGGGGGCAACTCTTTCCTTAACTTAGGTCTAGGATTGGTTCCTTGTTCGTGGTTCGCAGCACATACTTCAATCTTTTCTCATTTCCACAGGTAACACCCTTTAACGGACACAGAGTTCCTACGAGGAGGCTGTTATCCTCTCAACACTTTTCCACATCATCACATCAACCAGAACTACATATTATCTCTTCTCAGTCTTAAGGTACCTTGATCCCATGGATATGGGTATGTAGGCAGTCTGGAATACGAAGGAAGTTTCCAGTACTCAGGTACATAAGATCTCCCCCTTCCATCTTGACCCATCATCATCACATCAACCAGAACTACATATTTATCATCTTTCATCTTTCATCGTCGTGTGCCTTGATCCCGTGGATACAGGGTATGTAGGCAATATGGAATACGAAGGATGTATCCAGTACTCAGGCGCACACGATCCATCATTCTCCACCCACCCCAATCCATTAACATTGTCATCCTTCTAGTCTTCCATTTGTCAAAATCCATTTGCCTCGACTTGACTAACTCAAGCAGCCAGCTGGCGCATCCTTTCTAAGCAAGGGTCCTTAACAAACTTGAAGCAAAGCAACTTCCTTCCAGAGTCATCTACTGTCCTGCATACCGATTGCCAGCATTAGCTAAGTCCCGCTTACCCAAAGCCCTAGATCAACAGGCTTGTCTTCTGCAAAGTGTTCCATGATTGAGACCAACACACGCGTCTCCTACGACATGTTGCATTTCCTACAGCAAGAGATTGTCTTTTGTAGGTAGATAGCACCCTTTAATGAACACAGAGTTCCTACGATAAGGCTGTTATCTTTCCTATCCAATCTATCTTGAGCAACCTCTTTGGCAAGAGAATATGTTGGCTGTATGTTTACTGTGTAAGTCAGTCAATTTACTTTTTTGGTTTATCTTTTGTTCCTTTTCCAATACCTATTCAAGGCTACCTTGATTTATCTATAATCTTGGTATGTTGCAATGCAGTACGGATTGGGGGCATAGTCATTGCTTTCTGTGTGCCGTGTTTGAGGGATGATCTTTAGTATCTTTCTTAACATTATATTTATCTTGTGTGTGTTACGACCTAGCATCTTACATATTAATAATTCTTCTTGCATTTACATGTATGGAAGTTTGTTTTATGTTCAAGACTATGGCTTATTCACACGTTTCAACAAGGTTATATTATGTCTAAAAGGATCTAAGTTCAAACCGTTTGCTTGCAGAGTCAACGTCCACGCACTCGGATATTACTGCACCTTGGTCTTTTATACCTTGGTGGCGAACTATCCACGTGCTATATTAAAATAAGGATTGCTCTTTATATACAAATGTGAAACCATTGCAACAAGCTCATTCATCGATTCCCACAACCTTTATATCGCTTTCATTGCAGTAATCGATCAACAGTCTCTGTCTCCCATCTCCTCCTGTTCTCCACTCTAGTGCATATCTGCAAAACCCACATGTCAGATATCACTAGTCATCACATCTATATCATCATACATCTATAAGCATCATATAAGCAACATATATCATCACATGAATCCATAATCATACATACATATCATCACATCCATGACATCAAGGAATGCATACACACAAGCATGAACAACAGTGAACCGAATCGATCATCATATATATCATGTAATGGTCATCATAATACAAAATCTCGTTGTCTACATCAATAATACAAAGTGTGTATACATCCAAAGGTACATCAATATAGTACAACAAGGCTATCAAGAGCCCGCGAAATATACATCAGAATGCACACAGGCATCTATCCAAAATGATACAATATGATACAATATACAAGTGTATGCGCCCTAGTGGGTAGAGCTGCCCTCCTGCTGTGGCCCCTGTCCTCCCCCTGTGCTTAGTGGAGGTCCCCCTGATGGTCCTCCTCCTCCCCCTGGCGGTAAAAGTGGCCCTCTAACTGAGGACACTGACTGCCCTGTCCTCCGGGATCCGGATGCCCCAGACCTGCTCCTGTCTCTGTAGCTCGATGCCTGCTGAGCTGCTAGCATCGCACCCACATACAGACCCCTATAGTACTCTGCCTCCCGGCTGGCTAATACTAGCTCACCCTGCACTCAGACGAGCTCACCATATAAAGTCCTCTGGTCTGCACCCAGTGCACGGCGTGCCTCCTCTCTCTCCCAACTCAAACTAAAGAGTGTGGCCTCTGCAGTCAACCGCAGCTGTACCTCTGCGTCTCTCTCTCTCTTGGCCTATGCTAGCTCCTCAGCGTCTGCTGCTGGTGCGGCTGGCGGCTGTACCTGTACCTGTGCCTGTGCCTGTACCTGGGCCTGTAGCTATCTATATGCCTGCACCTGTGCCTGTAGCTGTGCCTGTACCTGTGCTAGGGCTATCTGTGCTGCTGAGGCTGCCTGTGTCTGTGCCTGGGCTATGGCCTCTGCCTGCCTCGCATCCGCCCACGCTGCATCCCTATCCCTCCTCAGTCGTGCCATCCGGAGCTCTAAACGAGTCCTCCGAGCTATCTCCTCTTGCAGCAGTCGCTCTGCTCTCTGCAAATCGGTCTCTACGACTGGGCCCACTGCCTCTGCCATCTCCACGTCAGCCTGTTGGCCGCTACCCTCTCCGCCTGCCTGCTGACCCACTGCCTGCTGCCTGGCTGCCTTGGCCTGCCGTCTCATCCTAGCCTCCCCTCTGAGGACTAGTACCTCTCCCACTACCCCTGCTACACTTGGTGTAGTCAATCTCATCGGCCTGTGTGTCTGCCAGTACTGATCATACTCTGGCAGCGTCCCTGGGTCTACTAGCCCAGAGTCCCAATCCCATCTCACGGGGACAAGTCCCCGTACCTCTGCCAATGCTGTTGCCATTGGGATCTCGGCGTCCCAGTCTCCAACCTCCCTCCGTGTCCTAGCATGTGTGGCCTCCCCCACGGGTAGTCCCTGCGGCAATCCAAACTGCCTGAGAACTCGCTCTAGAAGATACCTCTCTATCATATCTGTCCGTCTACCGAACAAATAGCGAGCCTGTCTGCAGTACATGAGCTGCTTATGCTCGTCATCCCACTCCTCACATAGTAACCAGGGCCTCCATATGAATAGGTCCATCTCGTCAATTTGCCGCCTCCAATAGCTAACAGACCCCATCCTCCGATGTGTCATCACCCCGTCATATAAGAATGCATATGGCTCCCCCCTGTCTCGATGGCATTGTGCCATGGGTCGGATCACTGGAATATGCTCCCATGCCCATACCTGTAATAAAGTCACCCCTGTTGAGAGGCTCCTGCCTCTCCTGTAAACACAATGGTGCAGATCATGGTATAGCTGTCCCAACACACAGGGTCCCCACGCATACTGTCGGCCATGGGTGAACATCCCTGATAGTATAGTCCCCCAGCCAACTGATAAACCTCTGGATCTCCTGTCTGGACATAGGAAGCCGCCAATCAGTGACGCAACTATCCATCGGATCCTGTCACAGAGTCTCGGGACGTCTGCCCATCGGATCTCCCCAGAAAACCTCCTCCAAGCCTGCCTCACCTCGTGCCAGGTCAAAGTCCACTATCTCGCCCTCTATCTGAATCCTCAAGATGCGGTATGCGTCCTCCAGTGTCACTGTAGCCTCCCCCGTCGGAAAGTGGAACGACGAAGTCTCACTGTGATATCTCTCTACAACTGCTGTCACTAGGGTGAGATTCGCCCTAATTTGTGTCAGATGAGCCACGTGCCATAGTCCTGCATGCTCTAAGAATGCGTCCTCCTCCCAGGTCAGCTGTACAACCTCATGCACTATCGCGTGATGCCGCTCTCGCGACATCAGTGGTGGCAAGATCCTCTGCATCCATAACAAACTCACTTGTCAATTCTTCTATAACCAATCCCTCCACGTCCTATCTACATCTCTGCTATGCCATCCCTTTCCCCCCTAGGCATCCCTTTTCTAAGGCGCTCATTTTACTTAAACCCTCATTTTCTTCTATTCAAACCAAATGCGCTTTGTTTTATACAAAAGCACTGTTCCTCTCTACCAACCGCGCCATACTGTTCATCCAGAAGCGCTACTTTTTTTTTCTACCAAGTGCGCCTTGTTTACCAAGTGCGCCATGTCAGCCTACCAACCGCGCCACTCTGTCCTACCAGACGCGACGCGCTTTTCCTACTTCTCCACCATCCGTGCTAACCTATTCTACCGAGTGCGCTGTAGCACACTACCAAAAGCGCTGCGAATTTTGCCAAATGCGTTGCGGCACTAATAAACTCACCAAAAGCGATGCGATTTTACCAACCGCGCTGCGGGTGACTACCAGCCACGCTGCGGCGCGCCAAAAGCGCCTAAACCGGCTACCATACGCGCTGCAATTTTCTAAAGCGCTTTTGGCTGACCTAGCTCACCCTCCCTAAACCTAGCCCTAATCTACCCTCAAATGACAAATGCAAAGGGGGTTTTCAATCACTTACTGCTACCGGAGCTCCTACTGGCCTCCTGTAGGTCCGCACCAACTCCGCTCGATAGCTATGCACTGGAATCGGCATCTCTCCTCGCTGGCTGCTCAACTCTCTCAACTAGGGTTGGAAGCTCTCCTCTCTAAATTTAGACTCTCCTAGGGTGCAAATGAGGATTGTGGTCCCCATGGGACCTATTTATAGTGCCCCCCCCTTAGTTTTTCTTTCCCACCCCTTTTTCTGCTTTTTCTTCTTCCTGATCGCGCACTCTTCTAGTTGAGCGTCAACACTGTTCTTCTGCCGCTTCCTCGTCTTCCCGCTCAAGGGGGCATACGCTGGGGCAACTACCTACACTGGGGCAATAAAATTGTATTACATCTTCAACAATCATTTTCTTTGACGCAACGCTACATGCTGCATTGCATCAAAGAGGGGCAAAATGTAGACACTCTAAAATGACCAAGTCGTCGAATCACTTGCATTTCATCATTTCTTCCTAATCACCTGCACTCAACATTAATTAAATAATCTAATTATTTAATTAATTTCACCAAATTCTTCTGAATCACATACTTTCGACATTTAATTAAATAAGTTCTCTTTATTTAATTAATTAAATCAAATTCCTCTATATTCTTCCACAATTAAATAATTTTAATTATTTAATTAGACCATTATCCTCTTTCCAAATTTCAAATCCACGTTAATTAAATAAATCCAATTATTTAGTTAATTCAACAAATTCCCTCTTATCTACAATTAAATAATTCTTACATTATTTAATTAAATCAAAATTGTTCTTCCAAAATTATGCACAACAATTAAATAAATTTATTTATTTAATTTGCTTTCAAATCTTCTAAATTAAATAATTCTAATTATTTAATTATTTCTTCTAAAATATCTTCTCTAAATTTAAATAAATCAATTATTTATTTAAGTTGTTTTTTCTTCTAATTTGAGTTATCTCTAATATAACTCAAGCTTTCTATATTTAATAAAGCTAGATATCTTCTTTTCTCATGCAAATCTCTTCTTCTTGTTTTAAATCACTTAACTGATTGTTTTATTCTTTTAATTGATTTATATCTTCAGTTAACTTATTCTTCTATTCTTGATAACTCCTCTCATGCAAAAGAAAGCAAGACACATGTCTTCTTCTCATTCGTTACATGTTCCTCAACTGTTCTCCTCCATTGATTCTTTTGAATTATCTAGACCGTTGATCGATCTTCCTTGAAATCTATATAAACCCCCCTCATCTCCTTCATTGAGCCTCTCTCTTCGATCGTATTCTCAGGCATACTTAACAGAGTTTTGAGCATACAAAACACGTCGATTGAGCACTCTCACGATCTTTTGACATTGATCTCTTGAGCACACTACTTGCTTGTTGCAGCTATGGCTTCGCAACTTCATTGAGCAATCCACATTCAATCCAAAGGAAACAATACAAATTTCGGTAAAAGTCTTTATTTCATTGATTATTCGTCATGGCTTTTATTTAAATTCATTTTCTTTATGTTATTGGGTTTTTGGTTTTATTAGTTTAGATTTGATCAATTTTTCCTCATACACACAACTTTGTGCATGATGAGTTTCTATAATGTTTTTGCAAGTTGTTAGTCGGGCTAAGTCTACCCCTCTTTTATTTTTTAATTCTAATTGGTGTTGTAAGAATATTGTCTTTTGAATTTCATTTTTTTTAGTTATTAATTTTTGAGACCCCTTTTCATGTGCTTTAACTCAACCCTTGGTGCTCAAAATGGGCTAAACTTGACCCTGGGTTGTACCCCTTGGGTCTAGGGACCTTTTTGGCTTGTGTAACCCTAGGTAAACCTCCATTTGGTCACTTTAACTTCACCCTGAAGTAAAGTGACGAAAATGGAGGCATGGGAGGGAGAGGATGAGTGGGTCAAACACTCAACCCCTTCCTTTCCTCTTCTCTAGGTTGGGGAAGCCTCCAAGACCCCTCAATTGTGGACTTTACTCCAAGTCTCTCTCACAATTGGTGAGGGTACCTTGGGGTTGTGTGGTCCCTCTTAGGAGGAAAGGAATGGGGCACATGTGGCACCCATTCCCGCTTCAGCTCCACTTTTCTCTCCCACATGTTCTAGAGAGGACAAGTGGAAGGGAGAGAGACTTGGTGGATGGGTGAATGACATGTGTCACCACCCATTCCATGGGTCTTGCTTGTAGTTGGTAGGAGTCCTCAAGGCTCATGGGAAGAGCTTATTATAATCCCACTTAGAGAAGGGTATGGGGGTTGTTGAATTTTTGGCAAATTTTATTGATTTTAATTTAATTGGGGGAAAAGTTGGAGAGAGTTTTGTGGCTTATTTTGGAGAAGGAGTTGGAGGAGCTCTACTCAACCATCTACCAAATTGAGATTTTTAAGGTTGGTTTCAAGGCTAAGGCCTTCCCTTATGCATTTTTATTTACTTGTGTGATGCTATGTGTGAGTTCTATTTTGAGTTTTTACTTCTTGTTGTGGGAAAAATTCGTATGGGTGTTGTGAGAGCCTCCCCACTTGGGAGAAGATGCTCAACAAGTGTGGGGTGGGGGAGGAGTGAACCTCCTCGGGGTCATTTCCTTAATTTTGTGGTGTTGTAGCCTTGAGGGAAATATATGAGTAAGTGCTATATGTGAAATAGCTTGAGAGCCAAATGGAAGCTTTGTGAAAATTATATTTAAAAGTGTTGGCTTGAGGCCTTGAGAGGTATTTGTATTGGGATTTTTTAGGAGTGACACTCTTGAGTTGAGTGTTGTCCACTCCCCTACCCCATTGAACTCATCCTGAGTGAGTTCTTGTGTTGTGTTAACCATGGGAGTACATTTGTGTTTGGTTGTTGAATGCCTTGTTGTGATGTGGTATGAGTTTCCAAGTGTGTGGATGACCTCCCTAGCTCGGGGGTGACCCATTAACGGGTCTATGGTAGGGAGGAGAGCAATTTGTTTTAGCTTCTTTCCCCTTTTTGTGTTATTGCAGGATATATTGGGAACTTTGTGAAGTTGGAGAAAACACCATTGTTCTTGGAGTTGATATCCTATTTCTTTTATCTCCTGAGAGAGAGCTTGGCCAATTTAGGAGTTTGTATCATTTGTTAGTTTTCAAAGAGGAGAACATTGTTCTCTCTTGTTGTAAAAGTATATTTTTTTTAATTTTGTGTGTAAGCTATTTACATTTGGAATAGAAATTTAAAATTTGTTGATTTTAATGCTTATCATTCAAAAAAATGTTGAAGGAAGAAAATTTGGTTTTAAAGTTATTTCATTTGTATGTTGATCTTTGAAATATCAAATAGGGAAGTTGTCATTTCTTTATTGAGAGACAAACATAAAAGTTGTATATTGTTCTTGTAAAAAAAAAAAATTGATGATGTTATGTATTAGGAGTATTTACTTAATTGCATTTGTTTCTTTTCTTTAAAAAGAAAATATTAATAATACAATGAATATATTTTGTTAAAAGAAATGAGTTCCTTGCCTTATAAAAATTTGATAAAAAAGAAAATAAAACTTTTGATTTGGTTCTTAAAAGTAAATTTGCATGGTGTTGGAAGGAAAATTATAATTGAATATATATGTATATGTATATATGTATATATGTATATATACATATGTATACTGAAATGTTTGCATTTATATGTATTTTATTATAAATTGCTTTTATTAAATTTGTCAAACAAAAGGAAAGATTACATTACACATACAACAGAATATATATATATATACACTGTCATATTTTTAATATTAAATAAATTGTAATTTTGAGTGGATCTAAGAAATTGCTGAGTATATATATATATAACCCCATTGAATTGAACGTTGAGAAAAGGGAAGCAAATGTGTTTTTGACGGTTCGCAATTTTTTTTAAAAACAAAAAATTGTATGTTGTGGTGGGGGGGTTCGAACCCCCCATCATATATGGCCTCCATTAAACTTGCAACCAAAAACCAAAGGCAAAATGAGAGAAGGAAGAAGAAAGAAGAGAAAAACAAAGAGGAGAAAAGAAAATGAGTTTCAAAAATAGGGTTAGGGCTTTTTGGCCTTAAAGATATTATATTTTATTGTTGGAGGATTTTAGGGCAAGGTGAATTTAAAATTCATTTTAAAATTCAACTTCCCCTCTTTTAATTATTTTGTTCATTTGTTTTAAGTTATGCATTTATAAAGGGAATTTGAGATAATTAATATAATGGGTAAACTTTATTCTTTTTTTGGAATATTATTTTGATTTGTTAGTGGTATAGTAAGAAATAGATTAGATCACGATTAGAAGAATTTTATATTTTATTGATTTTCAATTTGATTTTTGAAGAAAAAGGTTTATTGGTTTTATTCAAATTTTACACAATTTAATTATTCATGAGGTAATTATTTTAACAATTGGGTTAATCCTGTAATCATAAAGCCTAATTTGACGAGGTTAATTTTAAGTTGAATTGTCATTAATTTAATAATTCCTTTTTAATTATATCTAGAACTATTTTATTAATTTAATAAAGACGTCGTTCAAACCAACTTGGAAACCTAGTAAACTATTTAAATGAAGTAAGTTTAACATGTTTCTGAGTCTGATTTACCAAGAAATTAGGAATAATGTAAAGGATGCAATGATAACTCTGATTGATCGAAAATGTGAAGAAGAACAAATTGATCAAATTTTGTTGAAAAATGTTTTAAATTATAGAAAATGTGAAGGAGAACAAATTGATCAAGCTTTGTTGAAAAATGTACAATTAACTTATTTAACTGATCTATCATTTCAACTAGTGAGACTTAGGTAATATAAACCAAACTAGTAAACCTTTCGATCAAAATTAGTTTTAGTACAATAAACCCTAATCACGCCCGTGAGGGGTTATGCTGCAGAATTTTTCTAGAATTTAGGGTTTAGCTAGGTTAGTGGAATTTAACCTTGTTTAAGATTATAATATTGTTTTTTGTCGAGTATCGTCATTGGATCTTTGTATTTTATCATATCCTCTCATGCACTTGATTTTGGCTATTGATTTTGACTTATGTCAAAATCCCTTCATTCACATAGGTTAACTTAGGGTTTCAATCGTTGATCCTAACCCTATTGGTGATGTTAACCGGGTCGCTTCGACCCCCTAGTTAGCTTTCATTGTGAATGGTATGCGCAAGTGAACGCGTTACCCCACATTCCACTGTCATGTTTACACCTTATGTGTAACGCCACCGAGCACGCTTATGCGTGTGAGGGGGTTTCTAGGGAAGCGTGGAAATTTTTTTGATATTTCGTGTCATGACCACATGATAAATGTGGACATGACACGTGTGATGTGTGTCGTGACCACATGGGAATTGTGGGCATGGCATAAAGGTAGAATTTGGAAATAATTATTCATAGGAAGGTTATGCATGTAGCCATGTTCTCTAGTTGAAACTGAAAGGTACTTTGAATCCACAAATGTTAGTTCAACATCATACAGAAATAAGGATAGGGTTTGTCCACCTAGATAAATTTTTAAATTTTGTTAGGGTACTGATCTAGAAAAAAGTCACCTTGTTGGTTGATAGTGGAATCTTAAAGAGTTTGAGCAAAGCCCACCATAATTTTACTTTTACTATGTGTATAGTATACCAGAGGGTGTATACCTAGGTTAATCAGAGAGGTAAATAAATGTTGCAATTAAAATGAATATTAAAAATTAAATAAGAAGGATTGGGCACTTAGATGTGGGAACTATGATGAATAAATAAACCTAATACCACATACAATTTGATCACCTTGGTATTATAAAATAAATGCTCTTGATCTAAAGAATGTTTCAGGATTGTGAAAAATACTAAACTCCTCTCGAATCAAATTTGTGTTGTACAAGATTGATCCTACGCTCTACAATAATGCCCTAATGCACATAAGTGATCTAAAATTCACGAGATGAAACTGGCTTAACTATTTACCATTTGGATCTATGTCACCTAAAACTTTGATATTTCTTATGTACATAAGGACTAACAATATTGAAAAATAACTCGGAGAGATTGCTAGAATGCAAGGGTTGTGTTCTCCTAGATCGACCTCCTTGATTACACCGACTTTACAATAGTATAAGAATATAGGAGACAATAACCAAAGATATAGGTGTCCTAAATAAATTTAGTACAGATTAAGTTCCTTTTAATATCTATATAAATAAGAGAGTAAGATAAAAACTTTACTTTACATACTTAAAAGTATAATAGTTATTTGAGCCTCTTTAATCTTTTATATAAAAAATATTTTTAAAAAAATTAGTAATTATTATCACATACATCCTTTCATCATGATGCATTTGCTAAGTAGTTATTTGAGCCTCTTTAATCTTTTATATAAAAAATATTTTTTTAAA
Organism: Cunninghamia lanceolata; assembly: GCA_027924645.1. Lineage (NCBI taxonomy): Eukaryota > Viridiplantae > Streptophyta > Pinopsida > Cupressales > Cupressaceae > Cunninghamia > Cunninghamia lanceolata. The sequence goes on from BSBN01000022.1 coordinate 1,948,000, forward strand.
AATTACTAATTATTATCACATGCATTTGCTAAATAGGCATTGCCATGTTAAAATAGGGTTGTCAAATCAAAATAAATATTAACTTATAGGTTAATGCAAATGGTGATAAATATGATATTTAATGCAAGTCAATAAATGAGGTTGGTAATGTAAGCGGCTTTTGAAACAAGGATAGTTGGTGCGCATTGTGGTGGCCCACTATAACTATATCCTATCTTGTATGTTGTACATATCTTTATCACAACTATTATATAGCTTTAAAATGAGAAAGAGAAAAACGTAAATATTAATTTGTAAATTATTATATTTTAATTTTATTTGTCCTATTAATTTATACATTCTTTACATATTTAATTATTAATTTAAATAAATATTATTTCTATAATTATAAATTTATATTAAATCAAATTGTAAATTATTATATAATATTAAGAAATTAATTTTTTTAATTGATTAATAATATAAATATAGTATAAGTATATAATAATTAGTAATTATTTAAATATATATTTAAAATTAGTAAATATGTAATATTCTATCATTTAAAAGTTAATATAATACGTAAGCTAATAAATTAACATTGTACAATAAGTATAATAATAAATAATATACTATTAAATATTCTATGTAAGTTAATTCAAAAATGAAGTTCGTTTTATTGACTATGAACATAATTTAAATTTTTTCAAGTAAAACCCTATGGTTTTTTAATTAAAATATTAAATTGAGCGTGGTGATAACTATATTATGTGAGTTAATGTGGAAACCCTTAAAAGTCACATGAGTGAATCCCCCAACCCTACAAATGGTAAACACCCATACGCATGATCTTTCAATAACGAAGGAAGAAGTTTGCCCTAGATAAAATGATGTGACGGTCAAATACAAAATAGTAGAATTTAATTAATAATTCATATTCGTGGGCTTCACGCAACATTACGGAGTCACGAACATAAAAAATAATTAAAAAGCATTGGCGGACCGGGAATTTATTATATTTAGCTGAATTGGTTATTTGAAGATTTCAAAACTTTATTTATTTATTATCCTCGCAACATCCATGATGCTTGGGGCTAGTTTATCTACAAATTAAACTTCTTTGTAACAGGTGGACATTAAAGTTATGGATGAAGCTTTATTTTTTAATATGTTAAAGCTTTGTTTTGTGTGACACAACCATAGTTAAAAAAATGAGACAAAAAGGTGAAAGAAAAGACTAGGAAAGGATAAAAAATACAAGGAACCGGTGTAAAAACGTGCACAGAAAATCCAACGGTGAGCGACGATTGAATCATCTTGCACACCCTCTGGCTCCACACCTATTGTCGATCTGCTAAGGCAGGTATCTGTATGTCAAAAGGGAACACCTTCGACCTAATAATTATATTCATAATATGGTCAAATTGACTACTTTATTCACTTGTGGTAAACCTAACAAATGACACTAAAGTTAAATTCCATTTGGTAGATATGAATTGAATAATTTTGCATTAGTCACATACCTAGCAAATGCTAGTGAAGACTAAATTCCATATGCCACAACTAATGTTTGTTTACAATCCTTAATCACAACTACATTAAGAATCTTGAATTCTAGTACTTGATTCATGTCAAAATTTTATAATGGGAGATTCATTTCATAATGTCCAAAGATTTATAAGTGGTGGCTAACAAATTTTGTTTAGTTGATTTAAAAATGGAATGTTATCATAACAATGAAAGCAAGAAAAATACTTTTTTTGGAAAGAATCTAGAATGATGAACTTAATTCTTCATATCATGCAAATGCATTTGACAACTTTATGGTTATAAGAGAACATATATTTCTAAGTTATTATAAGTCTTTATAATGAGTGTTTTTAATGTTTACAATAGAAGAAGGGAATTTGTTATGAAGTATTAAATATGTCTTTATAGACAATATTGTATATGCTTGGTCTCCAAACAAATATTGGAAAGGACAAATACTCTATTGACTAACGTTTTGAAAGGGATTGTACATGACCACCTAAATCAAGAAAAGAACATGTATAGAATTATCATTCAAATATTTTAGGACATAAAATGTCATAAAATAATAATTGACATGATGGTTGTTAATCAAATGTTTTTATCGATGTAGCTCGCTTTCATGGAAATTGTTTTCACTATGTATGGCATAAACTATCAGAGATTGATGATTTGTTTTATAAAAAATGACTAATCTACCATATAAAACTCTTATTCTTCATTTGATAAAAGGACTTATGGAAGAGGGTCTACTAGCATTATGGGAATACCTTAGTTGGAGCATCACATTCTTCCTTGTTGAGAAGTGTGAGCAAATTAAACATCTAATCAGAGCTCTTGATTATCTTCTCTAGCAAACTCCAACCTATAATGGATATACATCCTCTCGTTCCATGCATGGGTTCATGCTCAATATTAAGAAAATAAGAATATTATTGTATGAGCATTCAAACTCAAAATAGTCATACTTATATATGAATGTATTTTCCACTCTTGCTAGTGGTGGAGCTAGATGTAATTTTTTTTTGTATTTTAAAATTAATGATCTCAGAAGAAAAATTTTAGACTAATGTTTTTCTAGACTCATAATTTCTTAGACTACTCATGTAACATGATGTCATTATGAATTTTTTGATTGTGTAGGTGTTTTCCAACATGGATGTGCCAACCAAGTAGAAGGGGATATATAGATTCAAAGGAAATTATGTCCAAGTGTTTTAGTGATGGTGCATGAGTGACAATAGGGGGAAATAGAGGAACCGAGATCAACTATAAAAGACAACATGAGTTATCTTTTCTGCCAGAGAAATGGCTTGAGATGAATTTCTAGGATAATACACCTTGGGTAAATAAGGTGGGATGATGAGGAATTTCATGTTCCTAGGGAGAGATGAATTAACCACCTAATTGTGCCATTAAGAAGATGGCTAATTAAATGGTGCCAAGAATTTGTATGGCATAGGGATCTTAATGGATGAAATGATTTCCTAACGATAGAAACATTTTGGATGAGTATTCTTAAACTACCATAACTAGTCAATAGTGTCTAAGAGAGTAGAGACTCAAAAGAATGTATAACCAATAGAAGAAGTCATTGGAAGAAGGTTGTTTTTAAATATATCATCACTCATGTATGGTCTTATTCAATGCATAGACTAGTGAAGAATATATGAGATTAATGGAGTTAAGGAAAGTTTAGATGAGGTATATGCTTAGGTCAAAACTAGTGAAATAATATATTGTGGATGTGCATTATGTTTGTGTGACTTGTGATGTTATTAAGCTATGACAATCTATGTCTAGCTTGTTGGGCTTAAATAGCACACACTAAGCTTTGACTTGCTTAGGTGGCTGGTGGGCCCTTTCTCTTACTCTATTTTGTTAATGTGTTAATAAGAGAAGGGGCCCACCAGCCACCTAAGCAAGTCAAAGCTTAGTGTGTGTTGTTTAAGCCCAACCTGTCTAGCCTAGAGTTCTCAATGTGGTTATGCATGCCATTCTATGTTTGTGAGTTCATGAGTCTCATGGCCTCATGTCTAAGTTGGGATCCTTGTGTATGAGTTTAATATGTTGTAGCACAATATGTGATCCAGTGAAAAGGAAGACTGTGGACTAAATTTTTTATCAACCTTTAGGCCTCAATGGAGCTATATAGTTGCCATTTTACTAAGAGACTAGCTCTTGGTCATTCATACTTAAAGTAAGACTAGTTATTTTGGTGAATCAAAAAATCCAAATGATGGTCATCCTAGTAGATATGGGATATTTTCGTGGGTAAGGATCAAGAGACTTATTATTGATTTGTCTTAAGGCATTAAGTTGTCAAGTCTAGGGAACTGTATAGGATATGTTAATAGTTAAAGATTATAATACTGTGTAAAATTTGACACATCACCTAAGAGATAGAGTTAGTTTTTGAATACTATGATTCTAGTGTGTGACATAAATTACTTAAGGCTTGTATGAGCTTCCTAGAGTGTAATCAATTCCTAACTACTTATGTGTATGTGATCTAGAATGACTGATCTAAATAATTGGAGCCATGGATGGTTAGAGGCTGAAGTACAGAGGCTGTGTAATTGGGATTCCCAAATTTAGCAAGTAATTCTCTTATTTCATAAATTGAGAATATCACCTAGCTATAAATCAAGTCCTATGGATGGTCAAAATTTATTAAGAGTTAACTACATAAAACCCATGGATAAATCATCAAAGGAAGTATTAGCAAAACTCTCTGAGGTAAATTCTAATAGCCTAGATTGAAACCACTATCCTATGGCTCTTTGCAAGATTTAGTGATCTAAAGTCTAAATAATTTATGTATGGGAGGTTGTTGCTTGAATTAATTATAATAAGTCTTAGATTCCCTTCATGAGACTTTCTCTATCAAGGCTATGCTTTGAGACTTGCTTCCTTTGTAAAATTGAAGCCTATTTTTGTTTCCAAGTATGAATAACACCTAACCATCAATTCTTGAAGAAAATTCTTGACTATGGATGTCTTAGAGTAAATCTCTATTGGCCACATGTCCCCAAGAGAAAAGAAGCCTTTGCCAGAGTCCTAAGTCAAGAAAAAACCCTATTTAGTACTCTATCAAGTGAAATCTAAGTAATTGATTGACTAGAGTTAATCATGTGATGATCCCTATCCTCTATGTGGGAATATAAATGTTGGCCTTGTTAAAAACTAGAATTGAAATTATGTTAAGTTAAAATTACAAGGAGCCTTGCACCCACTAAGAGCTTCAAAAATAAAGAAGTGCCAAATCCAAACATGAGATCTTGAGTAAAATCAAATTTATAAATGCACACATCTATAGGAAATTTTAAATATAATCACATGCCAAGATTGAAATTGAAAACTCTAATAAGTTAAGAATTTTAAGGATTCTTGTGTCCATAGTATGTTATTGTGCATAATGTCATAATACTTTTGGAACTAAGAGCCTGACATGTCAAGATTTATAAAGTTCCCACATTTGTGGCAATCACTAGTGGATTTTCTAACTATTGATGTCCCAATTGAATCTATATCCACTAATCTTCCAAAGTGAATCTTCACATACACACATTCATAGATAGATGAGGTTTGGAAGCTAATCATTAGTAAGTTCAAACTTGAGTGCACAAATTAGTCAAAGTTAGTAGGCGACTTGGGTCTATGGAACTCTAGAGATAAATCCTTTGAGTTCCAAAACCAAGCACCCACATAAATTAGGATTGATAATATGTTTGTGCCTAAGATGTTGAGAGTCAAGAAATAAACCTAACAATTGGGTGCATGCCATGTGTTTGTATCAAAGTTAACCCTAAGCAAACACATATCCTCTTTGGAGTACTTTAGAATACAACCTTAGGATTCTAGAACTGACTTACAATTATGTCATGTTTAATAGGACTCTCGCATCCACTGAGCCCACAAATCTAAGGCTATTAAATTTTTAGACCTAGACACCTAATTAAACTAGGTTGTATAAAATTTCACATCCATAAGCATAATTAAAGTATGTCGAAGATGTTTGGGATTTCATGAACATGAGAATTTACCAATTGGAGTTGGCCATGTATCCCATACTAAGTCAATTAAAATTGGATGGTTCAACCCAAACTAATTCTTGTCTTAAGGCCTGTCTCTCAACTATCACCCTTCGTTAACATAAAATAAGGACTTTTTTAGACCTAAACCTGAATGCCTAGCCACAATTTTATTATCAAACCCAAGAATCCAAGTATGTCTATCCAACACAATTTTTGAATTACTTTTCATAGGGATTTATTGATGTTGTAAGACTACATTCTTTTATACATGGATGGAAGACTTGGCGAGTCATTAAAAACTCACAAATTTTCTGTATGCTAAGTGTTTGTAGTGTTTACTCGCCAGAAAACTCATCGAGTTTCTAGCGAGTACTCACCAACTTTTTGTGAGTAATCACCAGAAACGCAATAAGTTTCTAGCGCGGAGTCGCAAGCGCAGAAAAGTGAAATGCCTAAACGTTTAAAGGTATTTTCAACATTTTTTTTTATCATTTTATGATTTGTTCTGCTCTCCAAAACTCTCAACACCCCTCCCACTTTGCACACAACAATCTAGCATTGACGTTTGAAGATTTGAAAGGATTTTTTTAACGAATTTAGAAGAGAAATTTGAAGCACAGGTCAATAAATTATTGTTTTGTTTTGTTTTTTTTTAAGCATTTTACTTCATTTTGGCTGCAAAATCCAGCATCTAGTTTAAAAATAATTCATCATTTGCTAAACCTAAGTTGCATTTTGGTATTTTAATTCCAAAAAATTGGATTCATCACCATTTATGATCATTTTTTCTAATTTTTGTAATAAATTCACTATTTTTTGCATACACAAGTTAGTTTTTTCATTTTAACATTTTTTTAAAGAAAATGTTTAGAATCTTTAGAGTAGATTGAATTTTTACTAATTTAAACTAATATATATTGATTTAAACTAATTCTATGCTGATTTTTAGTGATTTATGTATAATTTAGGTTAGTTTTTTTGTATTAAAAATAATATGTTGTGATTTCACTTTGTATGTGTAGGTTAAATACTTCATATAATGGCAAATAGAGAAGATTTTACATCAGGTTTAGCCTCAGGCTCTACCCCATTGGTGCCCATGCCACCACCACAATTTGTAGGCACTCATCCTGCAAGAGCTAGAGACCCGCTTGGAAATATGCCTATCAAGGACCACAACCCGCGTCAGTTTATTGCATTAAATACCAAAAAGTATATTGTGGAGGCATAAATCGCCTCAAATACCATCTTGCAAGCATTAGTCATCGTGATGCCAAGGCTTGTCCTAGGACCAATGAAGAGATAAAAAGAGAGAATAACGCCTTACTTGCAACCGTAGAAGAGAAAAAAATTACAAAAGGAGAGGGCAAAGACAACCATGGAAGCAGCCATAGCTGCTAGTCAAGGTGTTGAAGTCCATCTAGAATTAGATGAAGATACATGTCAGGGCATAGTGGGCTCTCTTCGTGGTCCACGCATCTAAAACAAATCCACCTCCATTTCATCTACTTTGAATAGAGCACCAACTACAATGCCTACACCTACATGCACGCCACATAGTTTTTTTGTGCCCAAAAACACACCTGGAGCACAACCATCATTGGAAGCTACTGGGTGGAACGGGGAGGTGCATAAACATGCAGATATGGCATGTGTTGACTTTTGGTATCGAGAAAATTTGGTAACTACATTGACAATTGTGGGAAAAGGCTACAAGGCGCCTTCTCGCAAAGACTTGAGTGGGAGGTTAGTTAATTAAAATTTTATGCTAATTTATACTTATAGTAATTTACTAATTTATGTTGAATTTTAGGCTAAATTTATGTTCTTTAATTTATAGTAATTTATGTTGAATTTAGGCTATTTTTTGTTTAAAAATTAAAATTAAGTACTTAATAGTTAATTTCACTTTGTACTTGTAGGTTGCTCATGAATCAATTGAAAGGGCAAGAGTAGTCATGGAAGAACAAAAAATGAATGGAAAAAATATTGTTGCACTATTCTTTCTGATGGGTGGACAGATGGGAAAAACCACACCATTATTAATTTTTTGATCTAACTTCAAAAGGTGGGGTTATTTTTTTGAAATCGGTGGATGTCTCCAACAAAGTAAAAAATGCAGAAACATTGTCTCTAATTTTGGAGGAAGTTGTCATGGAGGTGGGCATAGAAAATGTGGTGCAAATCATTACTAATAATGCAGCAGCATATGTGGCGGTTGGGAGATTGCTGCAAGACAAACATAGGACACTTTTTTGGTCACCTTGTGTAGCACATTGCCTTGACCTTCTTTTGGAAGACAAAGGCAAACTTGATTGGGTGACACCAGTTGTAGATGATGCAAGGAGCATCACAAAATTTATCTACAGTCACCCAAGTGGGTTCTTAATTTGATGAGAGATCACACCCAAGGGAAAGAGTCGGTACGATTGGGTGTCACAAGGTTTGCAATAGTTTTCTTAACATTGCAAAGCATTGTTGGTTTGTTGAATGCTTTGAACAAATGTTTGTGAGTCCACCATGGCTACAATCATCATATGCAAAGAATCATGAAGGAGAGAGGATCGCAACCATAGTGTTTGATAAGCTCTTTGAATAGAGAGCTACAGAGATCATGAAGGTAACCTCAAAACTTTGATTTTAAATTCAAATTGAATATTTTATTTTATAATTTAAATCTTTCATTATAAATTTTAACCTTAATCTTTTGTATTTGTATATTGTAGGTGTTAGAGCCCTTGGTTAGTGTTCGTCGTTTGGTAGATGGGGATCAAAACCCAATGGGGTATATTTGTGAGGCCATGGATAGGGCCAAAGAGTCCATCATAAATTATTACAAGGGGGACAACCTCAAATCTGATCCCATATGGGAGATTATTGATAGGAGGTGGAACAATCAACTCCACCAACCCATCCATGCAGCGGGATACTTCTTGAACCCCCATTTTTTCTATTCAGATACCTTCTCAGATCCTAATGGAGAGGTCATGGAGGGTCTCATGACATGCATTCAAAGGATGAAATCCGAGGTTGAGGTGACATAACTCATTGTCTAAGAATTGGAAAGTTACAAGGAAGGAAGGGGTAGGATCTTTTCTTCAGAGCTAGCTATCCGAGGAAGAACCACTCAGACACCAAGTATAAAATTTGGAGTCTTTAACATGCATCTTACAAGTTACAAATTTCAAATTTACAACTATTAATAATTTGATCAAATATGTTTTGACTCTGCTTTCTAACTCTTCAATATTTTATTTTGTAGAGGCTTGGTGGAAAAATTAGGGTGTAAATACCCCAAATCTACAAAGATTAGTCCTCCACATTTTGTACCAACCTTGTAGTGCATCCAATTGTGAGCGCAATTGGAGCTTGTTTGAGGCCATCCAAACAAAGAAGAGGAACAAATTAGCTCAAAAATGCCTCAATGACCTTATTTTTGTGCAATACAACATTCGACTACACACAAGAATGAAAGGAAGCTAGGTGTGCGGAAAACACTCCCTACACTAATCTAATGAGAGGAGGAGAGTGCAAATTCAATTTTATCTTTACAATTACAGCTATGTTAACCCACTAACAGAGATATTGCAACAAACAGATACACAAGAAAATAAGACAGAAGAAGAGAGACACAAGATATATGTGGGGAAAACCCTTACGGGTGAAAAACCCCACACTCCAAAACACAACTCAAATGTATTTCGTAAACAATGAAGGTTACAATACAACACATAGCCAATGCTCTTGCAAGAGTCTTCAACACTCGTATCTGGAGATGTTCCAGCAGCATAATAGTACCTGTCAAAACCTATAGTACTTCTCCTCTCCAAAGCACCTATTTATATAACAAATACAAGGCAAAAATGGCTCCACATTGGCATGGGCGTCCAACATGGCCTCATGGCCCAAAACCCACACCTATGGACACTTGTCCAACACTGTAGGATGCTCTTGACACTTGTCAAGTCACCCCATCCCAAGGAGGTCGCCTATTTCCAAAATGGGCTATGACAAATGCTCTTACGACTCTTACAACCGTCATAGAATCTATCATAGCTGTTATAACTTACAACTGTAAGAGAATCTATCATACACAGGCTGTAAATAGCATATTCTCTTACATGTCATAGTCCACCTTGGGGTGCCCAAAGTTGCCTTTTTCAAAGATGCTCTTCGACACATTTCTTCACCTGTCATAGAATCTCCTATTTTCGATTCTTACATGTCATAACTTTGTCATAGGAATCTGTCATGACCGTTTCGATCAATATTCCCTTACACAACATCCAAGATGCTGATACATGGTAAAATATTCCTACCACTAAGTGGGATGCCTATCTCCTCACGTGAGGACAAAATTACATGTGGTCATATGCCATGTAGGATGACACATCACCGTGCCAACTCCCACAATATGACAACATAGGATTTGCATCCAATTAATACAATAGGCAATAAATAAATAAATACAATGTAAAAATACAAGGAATTACCAAGGTTGAGACACCTTAATTTCCAACAAAGAAGGGTAAAGGACAAATTAGATGATCCCATTGATTTGGATGAGATAGATCCTTACAGTGATTGGATAGGGTGGGATGAGCAGCCTCCATTGTTTACTGAAGATGAGATTCTTGATTTTGAGAGGCAAGCATTGGAGGAGGTAGGTGCAAGAGGATATCTAGGATTGGATGACATTGATGAGGTTGAGGAGGATTTATTGCCATCTACTACCAGGATGGAGGTCGAGCCACTGCCTTCCATGCCAAGCGAGGAGCCACAATAGACTCCAAGGACTAGAACCTCTACCTCTCCCCTAGTTTTCATTAGATTAGGGAAGAGGAAGATGTAAAATGTTGTATTTACTTTTAGTTTTACTATTTTTATTTTGTCAGCTATCTATTGTATTAGGCTATCATCCATCAGGTTTCCACACATGAGGATGCAATTTTGTACGCAATTTGCATTCAAATTAATCAAATTTAATAGAAAACACTTTTGTACTCATTTATGGGCTCATTCGATACATCTTGTCATTGAATTTTGCAAAAAAATGTGTTTCTAATGAAATTTAAGCAATTTTTTAAGTTGTCAAGTTTTTGCCGAGTCGATTTTTTTGGGCCTAGCGAGTTTTTGCCAAGTCTGAGTTTTCTAACTATGCTTTTATATAATGCAGGTAAAAGCTTAAGAAGTTCAATTTAAAAAATAGTCTATTTTTTTCCAAGTCCAATGGGTTGTCACATGTGGTATCAAAGAATGGTTTAAAACTAAGGGCCTAATGGGCCATTAAGGACAAAATTTTAGGTTTAATTTTGAGATTGATGAGGGATTGATCATGCAACTACTCTATTTATGCAAGTAGTAAAAAAGCTAAAGTTCAAAACTTAATCTTTTGTAGTGTTTCATAGGCAATAATTGTTAATCATTGTGGTTTCACATGTTTAACTTTAACCATGAGGAAGAAGAAGAGAGAAGATGATAGAAGAAGGACAAGAGTAGTTCATATATGAGCTACTAAGCTTTGAGATGGAGGGAAAAGAGAGGGTGTTGGGAGTAGAGAGAACACAACAAAATGGAAAATGAAATACTAAAATCAATTACAAAAGAAATACTCCTCATTTGACATGAAATAAGAGACCGAATGTTGCCAAGGAAACTAACAAATTTTATATTTGGATAGCATTGGAATGAGCAAAAAAGGAACCTAAAAGTGGGATGGGAACTAGTAAATTCTAAGGAAGAAGCCATCTAAATAAATTGTCAAGAACAAATCCATCATTGAGGATTCTGAATAAATCAAGTCAAATAGATGTGGTAGTACCAAGTGGTATGAGGAAGAATGTAGCACCTTGTATTTATTAGGACTTCAATTCACCAAATGCAATCTATGGGATTATTTTATAATTTTTTTTTTTTTTTAATGACAATGGAGTTGCTTTAATTCAAATGTTCCCTACTATTATAATGCATACACAAAAATATTCATTTATAATTTTAGATGTATCTTGGGACCTCAAGTGTGATACTATTAATGATAGTTACAAAGTGATTAGCTTTTATAAGAATATTTGGCACTTCATAACAAATTCCCTTCTTCTATTGTAAACATAAAAAACACTCATTATAAAGACTTATAATAACTTAGAAATATATGTTCTCTTATAACCATAAAGTTGTCAAATGCATTTGCATGAGATGAAGAATTAAAGTTCATCATTGTAGATTCTTTCCAAAAAACTAGTTTTCTTGTCTTCATTGTATACAAACATGTATGCTTATGATAATATTCCATTTTTAAATCAACTAAGCAAAAAGTGTTAGCCACGACTCAAGTCTTTGGGCATTATTATAAAATTTTGACATGAATCAAGTACTAGAATTCAAGATTCTTAATGTAGTTGTGATTAAGGATTGTAAACAAACATTAAGTGTGGCATATGGAATTTATTATTCACTAGCATTTGATAGGTATGTGACTAATGAAAAATTATTCAATTCCTATCTTACCAAATGGAATTTAACTTTAGTGTCATTTGTTAGGTTTACCACAAGTGAATAAAGTAGTCAATTTGACCATATTATGATTATAATTATAATATTCTTCTCAAACCTATGATGTCTCCCATTGTGTTTCTCTAAAATTCCCCTCATCATTCTGAGTTCCTCTTATTTTAAGTCCTATTAACACTCCAAACAATTATGAAATGCCCTATTTAGCTCTCTCCTAACCACCTTGAAACTCTCATCTCATTAGTATTAATTTATAAATCTCATCATGCACAATTTTGTAATACCACAAATGTGCAATTATGATGCAATATAAATCATGATTTTTTTACATATACAATTATTATTCTCTTCTCTCTAACATCAATCTATAAACCTCATTATGCGAGTTTTTCAAGTGCCATGCATAACCACTAATTACAACATTAAGACACTTGTAATTTTTTTTACTTCTTCGTTATAAATTATACTGGTTTATTTCTAACTAAAACCAAATAGATTGAAATCAAATTAAATTAAAAAATATCTATGAATGCACAAATTTATTAGCTATTTCACCAAGCAAAGGGATGTGAAACAACATTAGAAATATCTAACCATTAATGACACAAAATCTACATACACTTATATAAAATTACATATTCAATCTAGAATGTGCAATTAAATGGTTAACCTAACATAGGCAAAAGATAATACAATTAATCCAAAAAAAAGAACCATACAAAATGGCAAGGGTAATTGTGAGCCCTCCTCTCCCATTTCCTATTGGTCAAGCACCTTTCCATTTACTTGAAGTGTTCCTCACCTTTTGTCTTTCTCTTTCTCCACCTCCTCCTCTAGCTTTTCATTTCATACATATGTAGGTTTTATGAAAATAATACAATTAAATGTCCATGTTATCGTAAAATAAGTCTTTGATAGATACCCCAACAATGAATATAAGTAGTGATCTCCATTGCACTCTATGCATCTAATTTTACAAAGCCAACATCATATTCTAGATTGCCAAATACTCAAAACAAAAACAAAACCAAAAAAACTTTCTATAAACTAAAAATAAAACCTTGTTCCTTCATTATTGGTGCAGGTTTGACATGGTGCACATTATTATAGTGTGAGCCTATTTTTCAAATCACTTCATTTAGCTTCACCAATCATCTCCACAAGAACATTCTCCTTGTTTAAAATGATGGAAATGGATTGCATCTCTCACAAAAATTTCTCTTGCAACAATCTTGGAGATAAATTTTGTTGCATTGTGCAATCAACACATACTCGAAGGTTCTTCACAACTCTAATAGTTGTTCTAGGGGGCGTGTCTAACAAACCAAAAGCAATTGCCAACTTTTCACTATGGTGGCAGAGAAATAATTCTTTTTCCTCCTTTTCCACATCACTAAGTAAATGTCTTGATTTTGGAAAATACCCTGCTGCCTTCATCTCCCAAGCCAATTCATCCAACTTTGCATATATCTCCTATGTTTGTGGATGCAGTTTGTCTCCTACACAAAAAATACATACCATTTTATGGCCTTCAATCCAACTACATCCATGGATCTTTTTAATTCCTTTATCTTTCATCAATCTCCTTACCATTTGAACCTTACACCACCTGCCCACTTCTGCATATATGTTTGAGAGAAGAACATAAATCACAACATTTTCGTTGTAAATACTCCTAACCCTATATGATGGAGTCAGGTTGTCATTGATGTCAAAAAGGTGTCCTCAGTTAGTTTGATGTCATCAGGACTTGGTTGATCAGGTTTGGCCTTATGTTCTTTGTGTAGAGATACATATTTGTTAAAGGATCAGGAGGAGCAAAGAGTTCACATCATCCTGTGTAGAGTTTATATCATCACATCATCTTGTGTGTTGTTTTTGTCATGATCTTTACAGATGACTTGTAGTGGTTGTGACCTGGTAATTTGATCTCAATAGCCTTCATCATGTTGTCTGACTTTCTCTACAATAAGGATTGATAGAAGTGATCATAAGAGTTATCATACCACTGAGTCTACAGATGCAGATATCAGTTGGATTTCATGCAAGTTTCTTCAAGGTGATGCAAGTTTCTTCAAGGTGATGTCGTCAGGTACTATGTGCTCTGATATAAGTTATGATGTAAAAAAAATCAAAGGTTAGATAAGAGAATCTCAATTGGATCTCAGTTGAACAATACTTGATGTTATTTGATGTCATAATTATCAGTGATGTGTTGAGGATAGTCTTGTGCTTCAAATGTTGATTATACAAGAATCCAATGTCTCATATTACGTTGAAGCTCTAATGATCTTGCTTAAAGTTGTCATCATCATCAGGGATCTTCACAAGAGGATAGATGTTGTGTATTACATATGGCAGATGTGTTAAGTTTTGTATTATAAACGGCAGATGGCAGCGTACTTCATATGGTTATTCAAAACAATAAATCTCTCAAGTTTTCACAAGGTTCAAGTTCGGAGTTGAATGCTAATTATGGTCAGATGTGATTCATTTGCTTCAGTAGGTGCTTGTTTATTTGTCATAAGTGGATGACAAGCTGGTACATGTTGTTTCACATTATGTCAATTTGAGTGCTTTCTAAGTTGTTTTCCTAAGTCTCTAAAGACTTTCACTCTACATATTCTGCCCTTGCAATGATAGTTATACTTCATGTTCTAAACTCACACTGACCTGTGATAGAAGGTCATTTCATTAAACATGACCTGCAGGAGGGTTCTTATACCATATGCAACCGGCCCCCTTGACATGCAATATCGGTCCTCACTTACCATGAGCGGTGGGAAAGAAACTAATGAAATTACATTGAAGGGCCCGCGGTGTATTCAAAAGGGCAGTTTTTTGTTTTTTTTAAAGTTTAAAACTTTATTATCACCGATGGAGAAATGTGGGCGGGTTTTGCAAATGAGTTTAAATTTAAAACTATTACCGCCAAAAAGGATAAGTGGAGCCCGATGGATTAAAGAAAAATACTATTAAATTTTGTGAGAAATTTAGTAAGTCATGATCTCCTAGCCTTTTATGGCTTTAAATTTTTTTTAGAAACCTTCTTTATTTTCTAAAGTACCATTTAGAATTTTAAATGGAGATTTTTTTTTGGTGATAAGATATTTTTAAAATTAGAAATTTTTAGTCTATAAACTCCAAGAGATGGTTTTAAGGAGATTTTTTTGAAGGCAAATATTGATGGAGTTTTGGAGATTAAAAAGAAAGAAGAGATTTTCTTTTTGAGATAGATATATTGTCATTTTCGGAGAAGAGATTTTTTGTTTGAGAATAAGGCAGATTGGAGACAAATTTTTGAAGACAAATTTTATAGATTGAAGAGAAGATAATAAGTTTGATGATTAAATCTTCTTGCAGGAATATGAAGAAAAAGATATTTTTTTTAAAGCAGATTAAGATTTCATAGAAGTTGAAAAGTTTTTAATGCAGAGAATTTTTTGAAGAGGATCTGAAGATATTACTTGCAGAGAAGTTCAAGAGTTTTGAAAAGATAATATTTTCTTATAGAGCTCTGATTGATCTTATTAAAGATTTGTCTTATGAGAAAATATGGATCAGAGATTGAAGATTTATTTATTATTTTGTTTGCAATCAGAGATTGTTTGTTTTGCAGGAATATGAATCAAATTTGAAGAATTTATTTGCAGGAGAAAAGGAAATGTGTTTTTGCAGAAAAGTGAAATTTCAAAAGTCTTATTGTTTATAATTGCAAAATTTGTGTGATCAGATGCAGGAGAAATTTATGAAGGAATGTGAAAGGTTCCAAGGCAGTGAAAAGACATTCAACTTGTATAAATTTGTTTTTTCAGGTGCATTGAAAAAGGGGATGAAGAAGGAAAAAGATGAAACATACAGTGTTGTGAAGTGTTGGATTAGAATACAGATTTAATATGCAGTGTTGTTGAATGGATTAGAATGCAGTGTTGATTGGATCAGAATAAAGGATTGTTGAGTGTATCCGAATGTCAGATTGAATAGAATGGGTATTTGACAGACATATATTTGTATTGAATGAAACAGAGTATCCCTCTGACTTGCTTATTACATTTGTTGGTAATTTGGTTTGCCAGTGAGGCACAATACGCCAGTGTGGCTTGTGGTCAGTGAGACCTTTCTATGCTAGTGAAGCTTGTGGTCAGTAAGACCTCAATATTTGTCAGTGAGACAATTTGTATTGCCAGTGAGGCATGTTTTTCAGTTAAGCCAGTGAGGCATTTCATGAGTGGTTTTTCTACCCCTGAGGGTTTTCCACTCGGTAAAAAGGTTGTGTCTTAATTTCTTCTATGTGTGTGCAAATTATTGGTTTGATCATGTTTTGTTTACATCTGTTATTGTAAGTCTTGTGCATATAAACTCAACAAATCATTAATGTATTCCTTTCCATCTGTTCTGTAAGAGAAAGCTTTTAAAAAGTTGTAAAATGTTTGAAAATTAATACAACACTGATTCACCCCCCCTCTCAGTGTTGTCCGGACTCCTACACTATATTCATATGTGATCTGCAGGCACCAAGAAAACAATTCCACACAACCACCACAAGTTTAACTAGCATCTTAATGATAAAGTTTAGGGTGTCCTCAACATAGCTAGCACGAGCAAGAAGGTCAACCATGCAGACATAATGATCAATTGTAGGTGTAATGTAATAAAGGTTGCTCATGTGGTTGAAGTATGTACAGTCCTTATCCAATAAACCTGCATGGCTGCATGCACATAGAACACAAGAAAGCTTATAATGTCAAGATATGTTCCAGAGTGCTTCATTAATTCAAAGATTTTGAGAGCATCCTTACAAAATCCATTTTGTGCATATCCTGCAATCATCTCATTCCATAAGACCACATTTCTTTGAGACATTTTGTCAAACATTTCACGTGCCTTGTCTATGCTTCCACATTTTCCATACATGTCTACCAGAGCATTCCAACTATAATATCTCACAAAATCCCCCCTTCCATTATGCTTTGATGGATGTCCACACCATCTTCCTATGCTCCCATTTTGGCACAGGCGGGGAGGATGCTGGCGTTACAACTGCCAATTTCATTTGCTTGAAAGTTTCTAAAGGCTTGTTAACAAATCCATTTTGTGCATATCCTCCAATCATGACATTCTATGAGATCACATTTCTTTGAGGCATTTTGTCAAACAGTTCATGTGCCTTGTCTATGCTTCCACATTTTGCATACATGTCTGCCAGAGCAGTTGCAACTACAACATCTGACAAAATTCCTCTATCCTTTATGCTTTGATGGATGTCCATACCCTGTTCCAAAGCTCCCATTTGGCACAGGCTGGGAGGATGCTGGAAAAGGTTGTAGAGTCTGGCTTTACGCCTGCCAGTTGCATTTGCTTGAAAGTTTCTAAAGCCTTTTCAACAAATCCATTTTGTGAATATCCTGCAATCAGGGCATTCCATGAGAGCACGTTTCTTTGAGGCATTATGTCGAACAGTTCGCGTGCCTTGTCTATGCTTTTACATGTCTTCTGGGGTAGTTACAACATCTGACAAAACTCCTCTATCCTTTTTCCTGTGATAAGATTTTCATACCCTGTTCCAATGCTCCCATTTTGACACAGGCAGGGAGGATGCTGGCAAAGGTTGCGGAGTCTGGCTTTACACCTGCCAATTGCATTTACTTTAAAGTTTCTGAAGCTTTTTCAACAAACCCATTTCGGGTATATCGTGCAATCGTAACATTCCAATGAGACCACATTTCTTTGAGGCAGCTCGACATTCTGCAAATCGCCAGCGGGGCCAAGTCTCCTGTTCTGCAGTCTCATCCATCTCTGAAAAATCACAGGAGGAAGTGTTTTCAGGCGTTCATGTAATTGATTGGCTCCACATTGCCACGTCGGGCAGTCAGAGATTAGTTATGTTTAAGCTCAACGTCTAATGGGATGTAGGTTGATTGATTAAATAATTATATAAACAATTAATTTAGATAAAATGAGTTGAGATTTATGGTGAACAACCAAAATAAATGTTTAAGTGATATATAAATTAATTAAATTATAAATGACGATTTAGTTTTAGCTTTGATATCAATATGTAGATGTTAGGAATCTATTCACCGTAATACTATAATTTTAGAATTTATAAAATAACTATTATTGATTTAAGAATTTGATTGTCTATTGTTTTAGTTCATTTTTGTCAGTGTGGATTTGAACTAATACACAAAAATGAACTTATAATTAATGGACTTGATTGGATATAATTTTGTTGTCTAAAGTTTGTTCACCTTTATGTATGCACTCTTAGAAACACCTTCATGGAATCTATTGAATTGTGAGGGTCATGTTTTCTTAAGTTAGACCCTTGTAATGACCGATTCAATGGTGGTAAAACAAGGCCAAGAACATCTCAGTCAATAATGTAGTATGCTCATAGGATGATGATATAATGCTAATGTAACAAGATTATTTTTATTCTTTAATGCTCTCTTGATTCCCCTTACTAGTTCTTAGATGTTAGAGGATTCATTTGAGTTAGGGCTAGCCTTAAGTACACCACCCTCGCATGCAATTTGAAATAATTTGCAATTTAGTTGACTCACAATGACTAATAGAAATGGAGGGAAGGGGACCCAATTTGAAATTTTGAATTTAAAATTTCCAGATATTTAGATCAAATCTAAATTAAAGTTTGTTGTTCCCCAAAACCATTGTAGCTACCACAAGACATTCACCCACATACATGTAGCAATACAATAAATTAAAGAAAGCTAAATTAATAACATAACATAGATTTAGAATGTGGGTAGAATGACTAACACTTTTTATTAAAAAGTTCTAGCTTCAAACTCACTTGAATTATGATAACTCTCTTCTATAGTGATACCTCAACCACTAGCTCTCTATGCTCTTATATAGATAAGGTAGAGGCTAGGGATAAGATTTGGAGAGAAGTTATCTAAAAGAGTGAGTCTACTTAAGAGATAGTAAACTAGTAAAATACAACTCCTTGAGAGTAGTTAACTAATAAAACATGTCTACTTAAAATACAATTTTACTATTAATACAAATAGCATGGAGATAAGTGAGCACCAATTAATGCATTACCTATGAATTATTATAATGATTATCCATAGATTATTACAGGAATATTCATGGATTATATTATAATGAATATATAAGTGCATCTTAAAACCATACAATAGTGTATGATTAATTAAATACACTAGCATTCCCCGTTAAGATGTGCTTCAATGAAGGGATGGATGGAATAATTAGTGAACTATCTGCCTTGACAACACCTTCCTTCACTCAAAGTTGCCTAAGCTAAATAAACATGGCCTCAAGTATGTGCTTTGTGAAGATGTCTACCACTTGTTTATTTGTACAACAAAACTTCAGATCAATTACCTTGTCAAGTATGAGTTGTTGAATATAATGCATATGAATCTCAATATGCTTTGTGCATTGGTGCTCCACTAGGTTGTGAGAGATGTGGATAGCACTTTGAATATTCCACTAAAGGTTGTAGGTTGGGTTTATGGAAATCTAAACTCAGAAAGCATGTGTTGAATCCACATTGATTCACAACCAACAATGACAACTCCATTATACTTAGCTTCCATAGTAGACAAAGCAATAGTAGTATGTTTCTTACAAGACCAAGTCATGAGACCTACCCCCAAATAGTAGATGTAACCTATGGTTAACTTGTGATCATCTAGATTTGTTGCCCAATCACTATTAGTATAGCCTTCAACAATAGTTGTGTTACTAGGAGCAAGATTTTTTGCTATTTTCCCCCAAAGGTGTAACTAGAAATTGAGGTATTGCCACTTGACTTGTACTCGATCCCATAATGTGTAGTACCATGAAGATACTGGAATATGCATTTTGTAGCCTACCAATGGATATCATGGGGGTCCTAACAAAAGCATGATACAAGATTCACAACAAAAGAGAGATCATGACATGTATGAGTCAAGTACAAAAGACTTGCCACCAATTGGCTATAGAGTGTACCATCAACCAAAAGAGAACACTTGGCAAAAATCTTGACTTTAGATTGATAAGGAGTAAGTGCAAACTTGCAATTTTCTATGATTAAGCATCATAGAATGCCTTAGCATATTTTGATTGATGAAAAAGTTCCCTTCATGGACTATGAAATTTGTAGACGAAGGAAAAAATGTAACAAACCCGAATCAATCATCTCAAGACTTTGAACATTAAGCATGATTTTAGATCATGAATTTGCTTGGTGGAAGCTCCTGTGATGATTAAGTTGTCAACATAGAGGACCAAAATTAGGAGTTTCTCATCTACTTTTTGAATATAGACTATAGGGTCAGAGGGACTCTGTGTAAAACTAGAATTGATGAGAAACATGTTAATCTTTTCATATCAAGATCGAGGATCCTATTTCAAGGTGTACAAGGACTTTTTCAATCTACAAACATAACTAGTGTTCTCACTATTGATAGACCCTAGAGGTTGGGACACATAGATTTCTTACTATAAGTCTCCATGCAAGAAGGCACCTTTGACATCCATTTGATGGAGTTCCCATCCCTATGTTGTAGCCAAGGAGTGTACAAACCTAATGGAATTCATCTTGGCTACTAGAGCAAAAGTTTCATGGTAATCAACACCTTCAACCCATGAAAACCCTTTTGCTACAAGTTGGGTTTTGTACTTATCATTGGACCCATGTATTGCATATTTTGTTTGGTGTACACCCACTTGCACCTCGCCATTTTTCTTTCTTTCAAAAGTGGAACCAAGTCCCATGTGTTGATCTTCTTTAAAGAGAGTTCTTTTGCCATAGCTACCTACCACTTAGGATGTTTAGAAGCTTGATGATAAATCTATTGCCAACTATACTGAGTGTGCAATACCATACTGAATTTACAATCTCCTCTCACTTTCTTCACTTGGATCCCCTACCAATGCTCTAGCCTCTTTGCATATTGTGTGGACCGATTTAGGAAGAGGTTGTAGTGGTTGAGTAGGCGCAGTTTGAATGTTGTCTAGTACTAGCAGTGGAGGAATCGGTTTTCCTCCTTGCAACTCATCATTTGAACTATAGTGACCCTCATAATAAGAGTCGTCTAAACTACCTTGTTCATCACAAAATATATTTGAAGTTCTATCTATCTCAACAAAAACTAATGGAGGAGGAGTTGAGGTTGGCTCGTAAGCTTGGGATTGTTTGTCAAATAATACATCTCAACTATAAAGTATTGTTATGGTTCCTCAAACAAGAAGATGATATGCCTTTACATCTTTAGTAACTAGCAAAGATACGAGGTTGATGGTTCCTTTACATTACTCTATGCAAATCATTTGGGATCTACGCCAAGCATTACATCCAAAAATTTGAAACATTGGGCTTAACACTAGACCATTTTTCTTTAGAAGTAAAATCTTGTACTATTGAGTGGGGAGTGTGATTTTGAATGTAATTTGCACACTAAAATACCTTAGCCCAAAATTGAGGAGGCAAGTCTCTAGAATGTACCATGCAATTTTCCATTTCTTCGAGTGTGTAGTTTTTATGCTCAACTACACCACTCTATTGAGGGCTGTAGGGTACAATACGCTGAAGTCAAATGCTTGCTTGTTCATAGAAGGTAATCATTTGATTATTGACAAACTCTCCTCCATTACCTATTCTAATCCATTGAATCTTTTTCGCTAATAAGTTTTCAACAAGAGCTTTGAAAATTTTGAAATACTCAAAAAACTCACTTTTATTTTTCAAAACATATACCCAAATTCTATGAGAGAAATCATCAATAATATAAGCACATATCTATGTTTCTAAAAAGAAACATTGGGAAGGGACATCACTTGCCCAACTATAATCTATCACTTGCCCTTTTATATTTGCCTTTGAGAAATAGATCCCTGTGCTATTTGAAGGGACATCACTTGCCCAACTATAATCTATCACTTGCCCTTTTATATTTGCCTTTGAGAAATAGATCCCTGTGCTATTTGCCAAATGCACAACCTAAACAAATACCATCTCTGAAAAAAACTTTCAGCACACTAGTGACCATGTTATGCTTACGAAAGTCTTGCATTGAGTGATAGTTAAGATAAAGTTTACTTAAGGCATTTGCATGAGCAATCATAACATGTGAAGGAGACCTTAATAAAAAGCTACTAAATTTGTACATCCTTACGTGGTGATCAACCTTGCTAACTAATTTTTCATATTGCTGCATAACAACATGCGTAGCTGTAAACTCAATGATTTTGCCTTCACCTAATTGTATGATTTGATAAATGGATAGGAGGTTCATAGATAATTGTGCACGATTTTTTAATTTCACAAATATCAATCATTAAATTATCCTTTTCCAACTACATCATCTCTTTTATCTTTCCATATATTATTTTTTAATTTAAATTACATTTATTGAGGTTGGTTTCTTGAGGCTACTTCAACTCTTACTTTGAGCATTAGGGGATTATAAGGGTGAAACAAGGAGCGTTGAAGAACAGTCTGATTCCTATGGGGGTAGGTGAGCACAAAAATATGCATTGTAGGTAGAGGTTCAGCTAGGAGAACATCTCTGCCTGGCTGCAGTTAACATCTCCCACCTGCCCCTCACCAACAAAGGCAACCCCAACTGTCTCTGAGTTGGTATGAAATGGAAAGACACGAACAAAAGGAAGCCTACGTAAGTAGGCAAGTCTATTCTGATAGCAGTTGCTATCGGTGTTCATGATAACAATTAGTTTGAAAACCGACTTCTGCAACTGCTGCGCAAAGATGTCCTCAAAATCTTTCCCAAACTAGAGAATTATATGGTTAGCTGTGGAATATAGAATCTGTTTTTATTGTGAGAATTGATAACAACTGGCATTACTTTATGTTGTTGTGGTGTCTGTTCAAGAAATTATATTCGATGCGAACTGTCAACTTCAATTTTCAACCTAAACGATTTAAAAGTAAATAATTTTGATTACAAGTTAATTTTGTTTACACTGCAATCGAAATCAGCGTGCGTGCTCATGTTTAAGGTTTGTATTGATTTGTAAAATTTGATTTCATTTTCAGGTAAGTAAATGTAGTTAAATTAGTGTAATGGGATGTGGTTGATTGATTAAGTAATTATATAAACAATTAATTTAGATAAATGAGTTGAGATTGATAGTAAACAGCCAAAATAAATGTTTAAGAAATATATAAATTAATTAAATTATAAATGAGAATTTGCTTTTAGTTGTGATATCAATATGTAGATGTTAGGAATCTATTGACCATAATGCTATAATTTTAAAATTTATAAAATAACTATCATTGATTTAGAATTTGATTGTATATTGTTCTAGTTCACTTCTATGGGTGTGGCCTTAAATTAATATACAAAACTGAACTTGTAACTAATGGATCTGACTTGATAGAATTTTTTTTCTAAAACTTGTTCACTTTTATGTATGCATTCTGAATCTAATAAAGAATAGTTGCTATTTAGAAACACTTTTAGTGAGTCTATTGAATTGTGAGGATCATGTTTTCTTCAGACCCTTGTAATGATGGATTCAACGGTGATAAACCAATGCCAAGAACATTAGTCAATGATTTAGTATGCTCATAGGATGACAATGTAATGCTAATATAACAAGATTATTTTTATTTTTTGATGCTCTTTTGATTCCCCTTAGGGCTAGTCCTTAAATACACCACCCTAGCATGCAACTCAAAATAATTTTCACTTTAGTTGACTCACAACAACTAATAAAAATGGAGGGAAGGGGACCCAATTTCAAAATTTGAATTTAAAATTTCAAGGTTCAATATCTATGAGCACAAAGATATCTAGATCAAATCTATAATTAAAGTTTGTTGTTCCCCAGAACCACTATAGCTACCATAAGACATTCACCCACCTACATATAGCAATACAATAAATCAATGAAAGTTAGATTAATAACATAACATAGATTTAGAACATAGGTAGCATGACTACCATTTTTTATTAAAAAGCTCTAGCTTCAAATTCACTTGAATTATGATAAATATCTTCTACAATGATACATCAACCACTAGCTCTCTATGCTCTTATATAGATAAGGCAGAGGCTAGGGATAAGATTTGGAGAGAAGTTATCTAAAAGAGTGAGTCTACTTAAGAGGTAGTTAACTAATAAAATACAACTCTTTAAGAGTAGTTAACTAATAAATTATATCTACTTAAGATTACTCTTTACTATTAATACAAATAACATGCAGATAAGTGAGCACCAATTAATGTTTTATCCATGAATTATTACAATGATTATTCATAAATTATTACAAGAATATCCATGGATTATATTACAATGAATATACAACTGCATCTTAAAACCATACAATAGTGTATGATTAATTAAATACACTAACATCCCCCCTTAAGATGTGCTTTGATGAAGGGATGGACAAAGAATCAATAAACTTTCCCCCTTGATGACACCTTCCTTCACTCCCAAAATTTGCCTAAGCTAAATAAATATGGCCTCAAGCAAGGGCTTCATTAAGATATCTACAACCTATTTATCTATACGACAAAACTTAAGATCAACAACCTTATCATGTATGAGTTGCCGAATATAATGCATATTAATCTCAATATGCTGTGTGCATTGGTGCTCCATTGGATTGCAAGAGATGTGGATAGCACTTTTATTATTGCACCAAAAAGTTGTCGGTTGGGTCCATGGAAATCCAAACTCAGATAGCATGCACTAAATCCACATTGACTCATAGCCAATAATGACAGCTCCACTATACTTAGCTTCCATAGTAGACAAAGCAATAGTAGTATGTTTCTTACAAGATCAAGTCACAAAACCTACCCCAAGACAGTAGATGTAACCTACAGTTGACTTGTGATTGTTTGAATCTCCTTCCCAATCACTATTAGTATAGCCTCTAGTTGTGTTACTAGAAGGAGCAATATTTTTTGCTACTCCCCCCCTAAAAGGTGTAACCAAAAATTGAGGCATTGCCACTTAACTTCTTTGGAAAGTCATAGGAGAAAAACCATTTTTCAAAGTCTATTATGGCCACACTTTTGTTAGTAAACTAATCTACAACATTGTTTTCTTCTCGATAAACATGATTTATGGTCATCTCTTCAAAGGATTGGATAATGCTTAAAGCATTGGTCATCAATTTTTTAATGGACTAAGAGGGAGAGGTTTTCCTTGAGAGATAGTTGATTATATTTAAGGATCCCTCAATGGATAGATGCGTAACCTTCACCTCCTTGGCCATTTGTAATCCCCACCAAGTAGCTTTGGCCTTTGCCTAGTGATTCATTTGCATTTTGAGGTTCCCTGCATAGGTGGCTAGAAGAATGTACCCTTGGAATCTCTTAGAGTCTCACCCCCACTAGCCAACCTAGGATTACCTTTGGGAGCATTGAATTGAAGTTAAATTTTACCCATCCTAAGTAAGGACACCTCCATTTGACTTTCTTTCTATCAATTTAGTTTTGGTTCTTATTAGTGATAATTAGATCTAGAATGTTCCAATTAGCTTCCACTCTTAATTATTGCTTTAGTATCCCTCCCTTCTTTTTATTTTTGATCGGTAGAAAATTCTAAAAAATAGACTCCTCGATTCTCATAGAAATCCTATCCATATTTTTTCCAATGTTCTAAACTTTTTGAAAGTTTCTTTCTCTCTATAGGCCCCAAAAAACATGAGGAAGACTCGGGAACAATAATTTTTCAAGGTTGTCACTGTTGAAGGGAGGAACCCATTGGTTGATGAGGTTGAGCAAAGAATCTAGATATACCAAACCCACTTTGAATTTGGTCAAGAAGAACCTTAAGATTTTTGTAGCAAAAGTACACTCCAAAATAAGGTGATAAACAATTTCAACTTCTTTCTTGCATAGTATACATTTGTTTGGTATTATCATACTCTTTTCATTAAATTGTCAATGGTTAGGATTTTATTTTGAGTTGCTTGCCAGAAAAAATAGTTGTTTTAGGATGAGATCCTTGTTCCAAATATTATGCCATGTAAATCCATCTAATTGGTCATTGAGGTTAATTCTATAACTTGATTTGACTATGTAATGCCCCATCCCTTGAATGGGTCCATATCATCTCAGTGCTTCTAGTTTCTTGACTTATATGGAAAAGTTTTAAGAGAAGATTGAGATTGACATAAATGTTCATAACCTTCTAATTGGAGGAGTAAGAAGTAATGTTTTTCCAATCTTTGCCTACTAAATTTTGCTCCATATAATCTTCAAATTTATCACCCATTTCCCTTTTCGCATCCATATTGATTTTCTCACAAGGGGGAGCTCTACACAAAGGGGTATTGATCAACTAAGATTCCTCCTAGATAAAGGCACGATCACCCTTGCCCACATTCCATTTTCAACCTTTCTAGAGGACCTTCTTTTTGTTCAACAAATGATTTCAAAAGTGAGACCCTTGCGAGAAAGACTTGGTAGTAAGCAACCTCTCCACTTTAGGAGAGTCCAAATATGTTTCCTTCAAAATCTTTGTCCATTGATTAGACTCCTTAAGGAATCTCCAACTCATCTTGGCTATAAGGTCTCTATTGAAAAGTTTCATTTTTCTTGACCCTAGGCCTCCCATATCTTTAGGCAGACAAACCTTGTTCCATGCTACCAATGCTAATTTGTATTTGTTCTTCAATCCTAACCATAGAAACCTTTTTTTTTATTTTCCCAATTTTATCAATAATGAAACTTGACATTTTAAAATGGACATAAGGTAGACATGAAGACTTTGGAGCTCTATGATTTAATTAGCCAAAGTTTACCTTCTCGACTGAGGATGCACTCTTTCCACCCAACAAGTTTCTTCTAAAATCTACCTATAAGAGGATTCCAAATGTTAGAGGTCATTCTTCCCAAAAAAGGAGGCATTCAAAGATAGGTTAAAGTAAACTCTTTGATTGGACAACCCAAAATTCTAGATATCTTCAGTTGTCTCAAAATAGGGGTTTTGATTAAATAAAGAAAGTTTTTTTCAAGATTATTTTTTGCCTAGAAACATTAGCATAAACCTTCAATACATCTTCACCTCCTTGGCCTCCATGATTGAAGCTTCCCCCATAATTAGTATATCATCAACAAATTATTGGTGGGAAACATGAGCAGAGTTAGAAGTTGGTGTAATTCCTCTTAAACTTCTATTATTGATAGCAACAACAAAAATTCTTCCCAACACATCAACCATTAAGATAAAGACGAAAGAAGATAAGGGATCACCTTGTCTAAGACCTCTTTCACTAGTAGAGAATCTAGCTAGAGAACCATTGATTATGACATAAAACTTTGGGGAGGAAAAACAACTACTCACCAAATTCTTGAATTTGAGATTAAGACCAAATCTTTCTAGGAATTTATCCATGAAAGTTTGAGAAACCCTTTTTTTCCTTTTTCCATAGAATGAATGATTTCATGGACTATGATTACCACATCTTGAATCTACTCTACTTTAACAAAACCACCTTGGTGTTGGTTATTAAGTGAGGAAGGATAGGCTGCAACCTAAAAACTAATATTTTATTAATTATTTTATAGAGAGTGTTGCATAGACTCATTGGCCTGAAGTCTTTAAAATGTGTGGCTTCTTATTTATTTGGGATGAGGACTATGAAGGTTGTATTGATCTCTCTAAGTTTTGTCCCAAATTCATAAATTGACCAATAGTTTTAGTTACAGCCTTCTTGATGATATCCCAAAAATGTAGGTAAAATGCTACAAGAAAGACATCTAGGTTAGAAGCTTTGTCACATTCTAGCAAAAACATAGCATGTTCCACCTCCTCCATGGTCACTAGGCCAACTAAGGAATTATTATCAATTGAATCAATAGATAGGGAATGGATTCTAGAATCTCTTTTTCCAAAATATCATTATCCCTCACTTTTCCTATTAGCAGGCTTTTATAGAACTTTATGGCCTCATCTTTGATCGTGCTATAGGATTCAAGATTAAACTACCATCTTCTTTAATGGTTTCCCTAATTTTATTATGGCATTGATGTCTAAGAGTAGATAGATGGAAATTTTTGGAGTTCTTATCACTCTTAGATAGCCAAAGAGCTCTTAACTTCTATCTCCAAAAGGTTTCCTCTTTGGCCACATTGGAGTGATACTCACACAACAATGATTAGTCTTTCTCCCAAAGGTTCTTGTTCATTCTATTTAGCTAAATCTATTTTTCTCAATTTGATAAGTCTTTAGAGATCCTTCTCTTTTGCATAATTTTTTTTTCAAAAATTTCCTTATTCCACTTCTTTAAATTCATCTTGACATGCTTGATCTATCTAGTCATCTTGAACATGGTTAATCCAAAAACATCTATATTCCACCATTCCATCACTTTTTCCTCTAACCCATTGTGTTATAACCATATGTTTTCAAATTTGGAAGGCAATTTGTGAGGCTTATCATTAGTTTCCATGCTCAAAAGCAAAGGGTTATGATTTGAACCAATTTTTGGCTATGAAGAAAGGTAGAAACTATGAAGGGGGAGACAATTCATTAAAACTAAGATCCTATCAAGTCTAACTTGAATGAGTTAATCCCCCATCCTTCAATTTTTCCCAGTGAAACCTGAGCCTTTAAATTCAATGTCCATAATCTTGTAGTCTAAGATAAGACATTCTACTATCTTCCATGTTGTCAATGTAATCAAGATTCACCACTTTTTTCTCTAAAGGAGAAAGGGGAGTATTAAAATATCCAAATATAATCCATTTGCATTATAAAAAAGAATTTCTAAAAGAGATCAACTCATCCCAGATAGATCATCTCCTAGCATGAGTGTTAAGAGCATATATATTTGATAAAATATAATCATATTATCCTTATTTATTTATAAACAAAATTGCCAGATGGTGGTTGCTCTTGACAATGACATCCCTATTAGCAATTTGGTTATCCCAAAAAGTAGAGATTCCTCTTGAATCTCCCACAGTGCTATTCCAAAAAATTGAATCCTTCTTCTAGACTTTATTTTCAATTTCCAATAGTGTTTATTCAATCACTTTGGATTCTTGGACTGTGAGAACACTAGGTCTTTGATTCTTCCTTAGATCTCTAAAAATCTTCTATTTGTTGGGGATATTAAAGCCCCTAATATTCTAGTAGATGATCTTCATTTACAAGATTTAGATGGACCTTTGGATCCATTTATCTCCAAGATCCTTTTATTACCATTTGCCACCTCTTTGGATTTTTCTCTATTTCTAACATCTTGAATGTTAGGTCTACCCCTCCTGGAATCATTACCCAAGTCAATAGTTTTCTTCCCTTGTCTTGTTAATATGAAACATGACTTATCCTTAAGGTTTTTTGAGCTATAGCCCAAGGGAGTGGTTGGGGAATCAAAAGATTAAATCATACTATTCTTCAACAAAGACCATCTCCTTGGTCCAAAAATACAAAAGACCTAGATTTAAGCACATCTCAATGCACATTTAGATGAATAGGCACACTTCCAACTTTATTGAGCCAAGTGAAAAAAGAATATTCATTCCTCGAAAGAAGGCCAGTCATATAATAAGAAAGTTTCATAGATCCTTCCCAAGAAATTGTTGAAGGACTCAATTTAATGGTGCCATTAAAAATGCTAAGAGAGAAGGAAAGGCAAAGACAAAACATGTTTGGGCAGGCAATAAGTAACATCTTTGTCAATATCAAGCAACACTATGATGTTGCAAGGTGGCACTATTTGAATCAAGTTAAGCATGATTGTCTACAATACAAGCTATGCCTTTATGAAAAAAGGTTAAAATCTTTCATTGAGTGCTATTTAAAATGCATGCAAGTCACATGCATACCAACTATCAGCCTAGTCCATATTGTCTTATTTCTCACAACAGCCCACTCCCATCACTTAAAACTAATTCCACTAATTATGAACTTTGAAATATGACTTTTGACATTGTATTGATGTAGAGCAGGGTTACAAACTAGACTATTGATACCATATTTCACAACAATGGGTAAGGTTCAATGGAACTCATGACAGGGTAGACTTCTTTAGTCATGACAGTCCTCTCAATATGCAAAGGTGGTAGACATCTCAATTTTGTGGGACAGTGTGGCAACACCATAGAAAGCATTGGGTGATGATATAAATGACATCACAGACCTTTCAAGGTCTTAGTAACCCCCAAATGCATGGGCATATTTAGTAACTCTTACACCCTAAGACTATGAAATCAGTCCTCTTGGGACAGTCATGCCTTAACTTGTGTCAACCCTTCAAAGATGTTCAAGACCTATGGTTCATGGTATGTAAGACCTCTCTCTCCATCCACCTATCATTGCTCATGACAAACAAACAAAAACTAGGCTCTAACACATCAAATCTTCCTTGTTTCTATTGTCCACAGTTTGATACATTCAAATATCAGACTTCTTTAGTCATTACAGTCCTCTCAATATGCAAAGGTGGCTGACCTCTCAAGTTTGTGGGACAACATGGCAACACCATAGAAAGCATTGGGTGATGATATAAATGACATCACAGACCTTTCAAGGTCTTAGTAACCCCAAATGCATGGGCAGATTTCCTAACTCTTACACCCTAAGACTATGAAATCAGTCCTCTTGGGACAGTCATGCCTTAACTTGTGTCAACCCTTCAAGACCTCTCTCTCCATCCACCTATCATTGCTCATGACAAACAAACAAAAACTAGGCTCTAAAACATCAAATCTTCCTTGTTTCTACTATCCACAGTCTGATACATCCAAATATCAGACTTCTTTAGTCATGACAATCCTCTCAATATGCAAAGGTGGCAGACCTCTCAAGTTTGTGGGACAGTGTGGCAACACCATAGAAAGCATTGGGTGATGATATAAATGACATCACAAACCTTTCAAGGTCTTAGTAGCCCCAAATGCATGGGCAGATTTAGTAACTCTTACACTCAAAGACTGTGAAATCTGTCCTCTTGGGACAGTCATGCCTTAACTTGTGTCAACCCTTCAAAAATGTTCAAGACCTATGGTTCATGGTCTGTAGGACCTTTCTCTCCATCCACCTATCATTTCTCATGACAAACAAACAAAAACTAGGCTCTAACACATCAAATCTTCCTTGTTTCTATTGTCCACAGTTTGATACATCCAAATATCAAACTTCTTTAGTCATGACAGTCCTCTCAATATGTAAAGGTGGCAGACCTCTCAAGTTTGTGGGACAGCGTGGCAACACCATAGAAAGCATTGGGTGATGATATAAATGGCATCACAGACCTTTCAAGGTCTTAGTAACCCCCAAATGCACGGGTAGACTTAAAGGTAGCAATATTCAATGGGACAGTCTATGTTTCATGTGCAAACAATGAATCAAACCTCAATCCATGAAGGAATTATCAGGCTAATGGTTGTTCCAAGGTGTCAACATCAATCTCAGACCTATCATAACCTTCACCAAACTCTAAGAAATGTTACAATACCAAACTCTAGCAGGCAACCTCAACACAAGGTCAATCTGCTTGCAACCACAGCAACAAACAAGGACTGTCATTCAAATTCTCTTCACCCATACATTGTTCAAGCCTCAACTCTTGAGGGTCATTAGAGTACATCAGGACAGAGCTCTGTACATGAGTTTTTGATTTGATCATGGAGGAAATGTAAGAAATGACATTTTGATTGCTATTTGAAACCCTAGGTAGGGTTTGAGTGACCTCCACTAAAATGTTGATAACTTACTGTAATCTTAATGAAATGGAATCAGATAAAAACCATAATGAAACTAAGAGTGGCCTTCACATAATATAATCAGTGTTCAACCTGTACAAGGCACCAGCAATTCGTACAACGTGACAGAATCTGAAAGAATGCAGAAAAACACAGGAAATAAATGTGTAAAAGAGCCTTTCATTCACCAAACTTCATTCCAACCCCTCTCTTCGAGGATACCAAGCAAATATAATCATTTACAATCATTTCAAACTATTTGAAACCAATTTCAACCAACTAACCAACTTATGCAACTACCATGATAACTTTTTGACAACATTGTGCAACTTTTACATATTTTATCCAAATGACTCCAAATGATCATTAATGGTCCAAAATGACCTTATTAACATGAAACAACCCAAAACAAAGCAAAAATCCAAACTTTGCCTCCTAGAGGCATATCAGGTCCTGAGGGTGCTCCTACACCATGTATGCAAAGTGTGGAAGCATATACAACAAATGTTCAAACTGTTTGACATGATGCCTCAAAGAAATGTTTGGAATAGCGTATGGATAGCCATCAAAGTATAAAGGATATAGGAAATTTGTCATATGTAATTGCAGTTGCCCTTGTAGACATGTATGTAAAGAGTGGAAGCATAGACAAGGCACATGAATTGTTTGGCATGATGCCCCAAAGAAATGTCACATCATGAAGGCACAAGAACTGTATGGAAAGTGTGGAAGCATAGAAAAGGCGCATGAATTGTTTGAAATGATGCCTCAAAGAAATGCACAGTCCCGCAGAATGCAAAGATTGCAAGATATGCACAAAATGGATTATTTGAAAATGATTTATAAACTTTCAAGCAAATGCAATTGGCACGTGTAAAACCAAATTCCTGTAACGATAATTGATCATCATATTAAATATTTAATATAAGTTGTCATATACACAATGTCATGAACATAACATCTAGTTTATATACAAAGCCATATAGGCATGTCCAAACAAAGCCATATAGGCATTTATTCAAAAATATACATCGGTAGTTCATACAAAAGTATGTATACAAAGCCATCTAGGCATACAAAAAATGTCCCAAAAATTAGTTTCCAATCAGTGACTCATCCTCTCTCTGTCGTCAAGTAGACCTCTTCGATAGAAGTTCATCTAGCTCCACCTATTAATACAATCAAACAATATATGCACATTAATATAGAAAATATATGAAATATATAACATCACATATGTAATCGATCACTTATTGCCGCCTGATGATCAGTCTCCATTATCTTGTCTCCAGCGTCTTTGTCCGTAGTTGGACGGGTTGGAGTTGTGACCTCCTGTGAGAAGCATCGAGAAGCAAAATTGATTAAACATAAATATCATTTATGTACATCAAATGACATGAGATAAAACAAGAAATACCATATGAGATTGCATAAAGGATATGGGAAATCTGTCATATGTTGTAGTTACAATTGCCTTAAGAGACATGAATGCAAAGTGAGGAAGCATAGGTAGAAATTAGTATGTAGAAAAAGCTAGAAAGCAAAATATTAAGAAATTCAAATTAACACTAAAAATCATACCTCGGGTATAGTCAAAATAACCTATGATGCCATGCAAAAAAATCTACTATGCCATGCAAAATAACCTCATTCGCCATCGTGTATAGTCAAAAACATGCATTATAGTTAAAGAAACAAGATTTTTAATTTAAAACATACAAAAGTTTGGCAATTGGCGGGTGTAAAGCAAAGTGTGGAAACATAGAAAAGTTTGCAATTTGATTTCATTTGTCATACCTACTTGCTTGAATATGGTCAAGGTGTCATTGGAACCATTTATCCAAAACCCAAGGAAAGTAGAGATTGCCATATACTATATGAAATATACCATATGAGATTGCATGAAGCATATGGGAAATCTGTCATATGTTGTAGTCAAATTAACACTAAAAATCGTACCTCAGGATAGTCAAAATAACCTATGATGCCATGCAAAAAAATCTACTATGCCATGCAAAATAACCTCATTCGCAATCCTGTATAGTCAAAAACATGCATTATAGTTAAAGAAATAAGATTTTTAATTTAAAACATAGAAAAGTTTGGCAATTGGTGGGTGTAAAGCAAAGTGTGGAAACATAGAAAAGTGTGCAATTTGATTTCATTTGTCATACCTACTTGCTTGAACATGGTCAAGGTGTCATTGGAACCATTTATCCAAAACCCAAGGAAAGTAGAGATTGTCATATACTATATGAAATATACCATATGAAATTGCATGAAGCATATGGGAAATATGTCAGATGTTGTCAAATTAACACTAAAAATTGTACCTCGGGTATAGTCAAAATAACCTACGATGCCATGCAAAAAAATCTACAATGCCATGTAAAATAACTTCATTCGCAATCCTGTATAGTCAAAAACATGCATTATAGTTAAAGAAATAAGATTTTTAATAAAACAATTATAAAAAATAGAAAAAACAAGAACAAGTTAAGATAAAAAAATGTCGTACCTGTCCATCTGGAAGTTTAAATGCTAGTCAAGCGTACCTGAGGGGTCATGTCTTACCTTCAGAGTATCCAATATTACTTCATGATCAACATTACTAATTGTCCATAGTTGTTTTGATTTTGGTTTTCCATGATGCTTTAGTAACTTGACATTTGTTGTTACAACTAGGTGCGAATACATCAATATGGTTTTATGCTTCTCAAAGTCTTCAAAGACAGGGATGCCATTCTTTCTAATCATATATGTCTGTAACCAAGTTCCAGCAATAACAACTGATCCTGTAGAATATGTGAACCCATTATCATCTTTCATAGGTTGTGTTAGCTTTTGCTTTCCCTATACACATCGTGCCAACCAATAGTCTGACCTCTCTTCATTTCCATGCGGTGCAACAACTACATAAACATGACCAGGTTGTACAAGGTCTGAAAGATGTTCATAGTTGAATGAGCTCTCCATGTCGTTGATGGAAGATGATTGACCTTGAGATAAAGGGGTTAAATATCATGGAATCCATGCATCTACCCACTCACTTGACTCGCATTATCCCAATCACATTTAATACAACTCTGACAAAAACAAGTTAATTCTCGTGTCCAAATAGTCCATGCACTTGCATCTAAGCTTCGAAATGAATGCATCTTTGACGATTCACTGATTCTCTGACAATCCCTTTTCTCTTTTGCTATCCTATCATCAACCAACCAAAAGAACCTACGCACTTCTGAATCAAGAGCCACTCCTTGTGACAATGCATAGTTACACCACTTAACAATATAATCTGCATCATTGAATGTAGCACCACCTCTAATCTTTAGTTGTTCTTTAAAAATAGCTCTCTTCACACATGCACCCACTCCATCATGTTCACCTTTTCTGTGCCCAGCTTCAAAAAAATTCCAAATATGAGGTATACCCGTCTCTACATGCTTTCTACACAACCAATAGAATATATAAGCATTCTTGAATTGACTAGTGCAATTATCTGACCAAATGAGATGTTGATCCATTCTAATATCTTTTTCTTGCAAGAACCCATAAAATTGTTCAAAACAATATTGCACATACTCTTATGAATGAGATCGATCATCACTCATGTAAAAATGGTATTCTCTGACAATCTTCTTGTTCTTTTCTATACTATCGAGGGCATGTTTGTATGTGATGTGAACAAAAATAGCAATCTAAATAGAATTGTAGTACTGGGATTGAACTTCATTTTGAGGTTGCAATGTGTAGTTTTCTTCAAAATCAACTACAGAGACAATAGTTCCAATTAGAAAAAAAAATTTACACATCCTGAACTGTTGATCTAACCATCGAGACCTGTGGTTGTGTCTGACATACTTGTAGAAAATATTTTTCTTAAAATCATCAATAAAATCAGCAATACTTACCTCTCTTACAATCAACTCACATCTGCCGATGACGGCATGGTTTGGTGGTTAAGTCGCTTGGTTGTAGTGGTGGCCACCAGAGTTCAAACCCCTGCTGGGCCAACGAGCTCGCAAGGCTTTATGCCTTCGCTGGGCCAACGAGCTCGCGGGTTTGAAGTGTTCTTGATAGGGGATGAGGTCCCCCATGTTGTGGCCTCACCGGTTTATTGCTCCGGGCAAAAGCATTCGCGTGGAGCCGGAGGGCGTGTCGCACCAGCGTCACTAGTCACATTAAAAAGTTTACCAGGCGCATTATCTTAAAAAAAAACAATCAACTCACATCTAGAACCTTCACCTCCACTTTTCAAAATTTATTTCACTCTCATATCTCTTTTTCTCAACCATTTTCTTTCCAAAATCATGCTCGCTGCCCTCATGAAAACATGATACAAACTTTGATAACCCACCACATTGTAAACACTTTTCATTTAAACAATCATTCTTATAGAAAATGCAACCATCATCTCTAATACATAGAAATAAATCCAATAATTCCCTAGATGATTTTGGTAGTTGAATTGCACCACACTCCTATAACATTTCGTTAGTGTGCAAAGTAGAACGAATATTGCATAATAATTCATGGTACATAGAAAACTCTAAATGGTATTTGTAACATGTATTACAAACTTTAAGAGGAACAATATAAAATGGCTTAAGAGATTCAAATGTTCTTTGTGAGATTGTCGTACCTAGGTGTGTTTCACAATATTGTTTGTACAATGTTGTTTGGCTACATTCCAAGTAATGTTTAGGATGTGGTGTGCAGTCTTTATCACCAATTCTTAACTTTAAAACATTTTTTGCATTCGGTGATACCCTAGAGTTAGTGTGCCAAAATCGTTCAATTTCTTCTTTTGTGCTATTGATTAGCTTCTTGTCAACTTATGGAAGCCTACCACTAAATGCCCAAGTATCATTTCCAAGAGGGCTATCTAGCCTTGATCTTAATGCTAATGCTTTTGACAATGTTTTATGATTCAATCTTAAGTCAACACAAGTTTGCCTCATTAATCGAGCATTTCTTAATTGTTTGTTTACTATTGAGGTTGTTATTACTCTACGAGAAGCTCTTTTATCTTTCTCCTTGCTAGTCTTTCCGATAGAATTGAGTGCATTGAAAAGGCTTCTAACAATAATTTTATTCCGATTGGACACTTTGTTTAACTGAATCTTTAATTTTTTTAGTAAAGGTCTCATTTTGTACATCTTTAGTAATTGCACAAAAAGTTGGCATTGTTCGGTTAATGTTTTATTCTCAAAGTATTCATTGAAGAGTTTTGAAGCCCACAACCGAACCGTTCATCCTCTTGCCTTCAAGTTTTTCCATTATGTTCTCATCAATTTCAAGTAACCACTTTGGGGTTCTTGGAAGTTTTCCAATTTCATCACGCTTATTCTCTTCTTGACAAATGTCCTCTCTTCTTATGAAATTTGGAGATACATTGATTTTCATTGTTTCATCCATGTTATCAACCTCATCAATTTTATCAACAAATGGATTATGGAGTGCAAATTCAATATCATGAGGTTCATATCCACTTTGTTCAAGCATACGTCTTTGTTTTTCTTCTTCTTCTGTGTCCATGGTATTGCTCTTATCAATAGGTGTTTCATAACATTTTGCAACATTTTCATTTGCAATATCATGGTGAATTTCATTCTTATCTAACATTTCATTATAATCAAAATTAACATCTTCAATTTGCATGTCATTGGATGGTAAAGAAGAAGCTTCACCTTGATGAGCATCCGCCAAACCCGCTCTTCCAATCCTCTTCCTTGCCCTATCATTTTCCCTAATTGCTTTGATTTCCTCCAATGTCACTTTCCTCCTCCTTTTTGCTTTACAACAACTGTTGCTCCCCATTAGGCAACAAAAAGATCACCCTTATGATTGTAACAAGCAAATTGTGTCTCCAAAAGTGCAGAAAAATGTTTTTTTCGCTGTCACAGGCAGAAATCATGAGTTTTTCGACAGCAGATGGTCTGTAGGTGCAGATGTCGGGCCCAACAATATTCCTTTTGTCTTTTTTTTTGCATTTACATAACGGATATCTGTTTCTTAAGCCAATTCTTTGGGCAACGGTCACCCAGCAACATTCATATCACTTCTACAAAATGGATATCCATTTTCAAAATGGCCAAAATGGATATCTATTTTGTTTTCCTCAATTTAAGCATGAAACTATATACATAATCTACAGAGTATACAACTATATACTTAAATGAGAATAGGAGATGCATAAAAATACATAAGAAGGAAAAATTAAATGTTAAAATACATATATAAATAAGTAAAGAATAAGAATGCTAAATGTGTAAGAACCATAAGTATGTTTAAGTATTAGAAACATCATGATAAGCATGGAATATGGATACATAAGAGATAGAGATCACAAGCATAGATCATAGGAACATAGGGACATCATGGATATATAGCATAGGGATACATAAGTAAACAAGGAACATGGAAAAATATAGGTTCTAAACATAGAACATAGAGATGTTTAGGAACCAAACAAGGCATAGAGGAAAGCATGGGAGGTAAGGATTGAATATATGAAAGAATAGGAGCTAAACAAGTAACATAGGGTATCATAAATGGTAATCATGGAAGATAGGAACAAGAAGTCATATAGGAAGAGACATGGAAAGAATTGAAAGGAAAAATGTTCACACATGGGTCCAAACAAAGATCAACCAATAAAATTAGAGAGATAACCATAAAAGAGGTCATCCCCATCCCAACAAGTAATATCAAGTTCTTTATCCTCAAGTAAATGTATTTTTTTATAAGAAGTGGTTCTATTAGTGAAAAAACTAGCAACATGTGCAACTATTGAATTATTTTTCTATATCCATTGTGCTTTCTTCTTTTGAGGTGGCTCCATAGAGAGATTTTGCATTTGCTTTGCCACAGTTCATTATTAAGTATCTAGGAAGAAGTAGTTCCTTTGGAATGAAATGTAGGTTTATCATACCTAATGTCCTTTCTAATCTCTTGATTTCTTGGTATGTGATGAATGTGTTCTTAATAAGATCATTGGAAGGCATGCATATATCATGACCTTAATTTGCTTAAACATTGCAGGATGTGCAACTTGAGTCTCAGGCATTTTTCATCATAAGTTCTAGAATGAGAAGGTGCATAAGTAGCTTCTTGATTCTTGTTCATATTTTTATTCTACTACTCTTCAATAACTATCAACTTTAACAACAACAACATGTCTTCATCAACAACTATTTGACTTTGTTAATGGCTACTCAACTTCATTAGCAAGGGAAACTTTGGTAGTAAAGAGCCATTTCTAGAGAAATTGTCAACTTCTACAGTAATGAAAAAATTAGGACATGACCCCGATCGTCTAATTATTTCAAATAGATCCAAATTAACTGCTTAATTTTAGATCAATATGGGTTTGACATCTATCGTCACCTTATCCACATGATCCATGCACCACATGCATGTACATATGTATAAAAGTATAGACAAGGAAGAATAAGCTAAACATTGCACATGTGTACATGCCTTCTCCAATTCAATAAAGTAATTTGTTCAAAGTCTTTAATGCCTTTGAATATATACATTTGGATTCTAGACTCGGGATTCATTTTATTATTCTATAGACTTGTGAATTACCATCTAATTTGAATGTTTACACACTAATCCACCTAGGTATCAACTTAATAAAGCTCCATATAAGCCATTATTTGATTTGAGTAATTTTACTTTGGACACATTTGTGAAGACTCCTAAAGAGCCTCCATATAAAATTGTAAAGATGATATAGCCTCCATATAAGCATAAAGATGATATATAATTTTAGTTTGTTGAAGGCCATGTTTCACTCATTGATGAGGACTCTGCTACACCTAAACTTGAGTCATTTGTTTGGAACTTTGAAGCATGCAAAGAGGCAAGTGAAGTGTAATGCTTAAGTAAACATGAGTCTCAACATGATGTAGTTCAACTTGATGACATGTCTAAATGTGACACATTTTAGTTTGTGTTGCATGAGGACTTCCTTATTCATGCATATCAAATTTCTAATTAGGTATATTTTTCTGAAGTGTATGAGTTTGAGGCTTTCAATTTTTGTATTGACTCACTTGAAGATGCTAGTAGCCATGTGAACATGATTAATATGGGATCCAAGAGTTGTCCTTTTCCTATGCATTTGGAGTCGATTGTTGGCCCTTATGATTGTTTACATCATGTTGGCCTAGCATTTGAATAGTCGCTTCGTGACATGGATGGGAATAGATCATGCTCCTACTACCTATGGCTAAATTATATTGATGACTCTAATGAGTTTGACTATTATCTTTAAGTAGTGTCATGGTCATGTTTGGATGTGCAAGATACTTCATGTTGTAGTTAAAAGGTGGATACATAATCAAGTCAAGATTGGGAATCTCATTCATGAAGGTTATTTTTTACAACTTGGAAGGAGATGTACTTTAGTTTATCTATTGTAGCATGCAAACGAATCTCCCCACAAATCTTGACTTGCAACATGTTCTTGATGTTATTTGCATGACATGCTTAATTTGTCCTCTTATATGCCTTTAGGTCAATTAGCTGTAAGTTTTCATTTTTATGCTTTGTCCTAAGGGTTCTAAGTTGTGTTCCATTTATCCTTGTCTATAAATATTGGTGTGTGTTTGTGTATCACCCCTATGTTTTTGGACTTCCCCTTTTCCATTTTGGTCTACACCCTAGAACTTTTTTGGGTTTTCATAGTGTAAACATGTGATACTCATCCTCAACCAAAGCTTATGTTGGCATTATTTTTTGTCTAACCTTCTGATATGCATATGTGCTCTTCTAACTTGTATGAACCTTAGTGTATATGTTTTTATGCTTCAATTCTCAGTTTAGATGTTCATTGTTATTCTCCATCATTAAGGTTTCATTTTGAGCATAAGCCTCTTATGGTTAGGGTTTAACTTGTACATTTTCTCATTGCATGCAAACCCTTATTCTAAGTGTTCCTTGATGTTTATATATCTCTTTGCATGGCTCTATGTAATATACTTGGACCATTTGTATCATGACACGTGTTATCCTAGTGATGCCAACATTGGTGGGCCTTGATGTTTATTTGTCATGGGTGTATGGTCTCTCATGTGGCTTATGTGGATTCATTATCGGCACTTTGCTTGCCATGTATTTCCTTTGATGGTGATGGGCCCAAGCATTTATTATGTTGGCTTTACAATATGAGGTGTCATTCCAACTTGGTGGTGACTATTCTTCTACAAGATAGTCAGGTATACTTCATGGTAGAGCCTTCATCTCATAAGAACACATAAAACCAAAACCTTTGAACACTTGGTTTTGGGCAACCCATAAACGCCAGAAACAGATATCCGTTTTTAGCTGCCAAAACGGATATCTATTTTTCTTTAGTAACAAAGCAAAATGGATATCCATTTTGGTTGTTGACTTTTCATGGATTCTAACATGTTTTCATGTTTTAGTCTCTTCTTTGAACTTCACCCTTCATGCTAACGACTTTTTTTTAATGCAAAATTGATAAAACAAAACAAAAAGGGTTTATTGAAGAAATTGGCAGCTTTCTAAAAATATAAGATTTGTTTGGTTATCATTTTATTAAATAATTATCAATAATTTTCTATATAGTGTGTGTTTGAAATCCTGATGGATACACTGATTGAAAAACATCCATAACTTTCAAACCGTTACACCTTTTTGAGATCCAAAAGTTGCATCACACTCTATGCTTTTCTGACTACATGTTAAAAAAAATTGAATTCCAATTTTTTTTTATCGAGTTAGGTTGGCTAGAAAATTATTTTTTAGTTTTTAAAAAAAGTCACAGTAAAAAAATCGTAACTAATTATTTTATTGGAAAAAAATTTCAAACAAATATGCATCACATCCGGGCATGAATCTTCTACTTATTTTGAAAGATTCAAAAAAAATATTTTTTTTTGCTCATAGTTAGGTTGGCTGGAATGACACCCACTTTTTATTTTTTTTGAAAAATTTAATAGTTGTTCATTGAAATATTCATTTTTCACAAGTAAATTTAGTTTTTTTTTTTAAATAGTAGCCCATAAACTAGATTCAATTCTCTACAAATTTTGTTCTTACATGTTTTTCAAATTGTGTAGATAATCCATTCAAATTTTTATATGAACTTGATTAAGTCTGATTTTTTGTATTTTCATTGCCACTTAGAGGTATAGTTTGGCCCTTCATGATCCTGCACATACCCATAGTAGCCAAAGATGCTTTGAAAGTTTATGCAATTCCACTTTGTCTATAGACGTGTAATAGTTTGGTATCTTTTTCCCTTAGCTTTTTGATTCATCTTGTCATTATTATGTTTTTGCAAAAGGGGATGGACTATTTTCTCTATTTTATTATAATGAGAATGAGGAGTTTGAGAGTGATGTACTGACCTCCTTAGGTAGTTGTCAAAACCATCTATGTACTTTTCAAAATGTCATCCTATTGGATATTATTACCCATTTGGACATTCTTTTTAGAGTGTAGTAGTGTGGATGGAACCATACCTATAGTAATTCTAAGTGCACCCTGAAAGGCACTGCCTCCCAACACCTTACTCGAGGGAATACACCACAAAAATTTAAACCATCCTTGATTCTTCCTACAATGAGCATTAGATTAAGCTTAGGAAGCTTCTCTACAACTTTTTGACCATAGTACACCATCCTCATTTCTTGCCACCTTTATTAGTGGAAAATCACGTGCACGAAGTCAACAGTGTTGTAAATCGCATAAAGAATCCTCTAAAAAGAAATTCCTTCCCTCTCGGAAGATTAAAATGATCTGTAATAGGAATGAACCTTAGTTGGTTACAATTCTATGATCCTAATTGCCATGGCAGTTATTCATGTGGCAGGGTCGTTGTACTAGTGTCATGGTAGTTTTGTCCTACCATATGTGGCAGTTTCCCAGTATCATGCTAGTTACGCATGTGGCAATAGCTCTGTTTAAAACACAAAAACTCAATAACTTTATGAGGGCGTGGAGAATTCTGTAGAGCATTGTCAATAAGGATGATGTTTATGTTAACCCTTCTCATTTGAGATAGTATTATTGCTCGACGGCGACAAAATGGATTTCCTCCTCTGTCAAATTCACCATTAGGCGCAACACAAAAAAATAATAACGTTGAAGTTAAAAAGACACTATAATTTTTTATGT
Organism: Cunninghamia lanceolata; assembly: GCA_027924645.1. NCBI lineage: Eukaryota > Viridiplantae > Streptophyta > Pinopsida > Cupressales > Cupressaceae > Cunninghamia > Cunninghamia lanceolata. Next base: position 1,990,888 of record BSBN01000022.1, read on the forward strand.
CGCAAGGCATAAGAATTTGTATTATAGGCCGGTACTTGATCCCTCCAAAAAGACACATCCTTTAACTTTTATACAGAATTTTGATCTATTAAAGAGAGTGCGTCTTTGAATGTAGTATTCGATGGCATGGCTTTATTTTATAAAAGCATAAAATCATTTGGTTATATCACATGGCTATTAAAAAATGCATTTTATATATATATATATATATATTAACAAGATTCTTGTCTATTCATTATATTGTGAAATATACTGTGTTTGGTAATTGTAAACCATTTGATGTATAATGAAATTATACTAGCAATCGCCCCTTAGTGTGCAATGGGTACGCCGAAATTGAAAGAGTATTGGTGGATTTCATTTTCACAATCAACCACGGTTGATTTCATTTTGTGAATATTTCATGTTTCTTCATTTTTTCATATAAAATGTATTTATAATAATCAAATAAATATATATGTCAATTAAATTAAATGTTTACATTTATTTAAGGGAGAATGGAATAACATGAGTGAAGAGATTGTTTACGTGGGCTTTGAGTTTTGAATTTGCCTTGTTTAGACAAAGACCAAGAAGTTGAGGAATCCGCTTAATAATTGCTTCTGATGCAAGAAGAGCGTGATATTTCTTTGCAAGAGTTGTGGAAGTTCAATTGCTATATGTTTAAGTGATTGATGAATGTCTTGTATCCCTATGGCCCATGTCATTTTTTGTTTTCTTGAGTGTCATGAATTAATTTGCATAATCTTAATGGATTTCAAGATCCATGTGTTTTTCTTAGTAACTACTTCAAATGTGGGTGTTTCCATGTTTGGTGTGTTGTCTCTATTTGTAGGCATCTCCTTTTTAGATTCTTGTCCATGCACCGCACCTAGATTTAATTACATGCAATTAGTCTCCACCTATGCATATTATTTGAAGCATGTATATTTGTTTATAACGAACCTCATATTTCACATCTTGACACCTACATTTAATAGGCATTCTCTTGCAAATATACCTACATCATGTTTATTGATCATCTAGCCTACCATCATGTATCCTCTCATGGGATGTCACATGATACAAAGATTGATCAAGAGTGGCCACCACTTAAATCATGTATTTAATTACTTTTATAATTTCACACCTTTGCATAGTTTGGAGCTCAAATGGATTAAAATTAAATTTAGACATGCTATAATTTTAGATTGAGAATTCTTAATTGTCTATAAATATTAAATTTGAAGGGAAAAACTTTTGATTTGTTTGAAGTTGTAGATGATATGGGATTGATATCAAGACCTCAAGATTGGTGTGCATTCCATGTCATATGACATAGAATGCAAGCCATTTTTCAAAATCCATCCAAGGAACAACCCTGGTGGAAAACTGACAAATACCTATAGAGAAGGGAAAAATGTATTAAAAAATATCAATGCTCCAAAACTTGTATTTTGTCAAAGAAAAAATATATAAGCATGCTATATTTAAAAAAGGCAGGGGGAGTGCTCTCTCTCTCTCTCTCTCTCCTTGTTTCTTCCTCTATCTATCTTTCTTTCTTTATCCCCACTTCTCTTTCCCTCTCCCTTTACCTCTCTTTTTTCCCCACTCTATCCCCTTCTCCCTCCCTCTCCCATCTCTCTCTTTTATCTTGTTGTAATGAAGCAATATAATTGTGAATTTTTGGAACAGTTGATATAGCAGCAATTCATTCCTACAGAATGCTTGAAAACATTGATCATATGTTGCTAGGATGGCAGTGAAACAAGGGGAGACTTGAACAATAGCTGACATTAAGCATTCTTTTCATTTGTTGGACTTCTGAGATACTAGAAATGTCCATTTTCCTCTCTCTCTCTCTCTCTCTCTCTCTCTCTCTCTCTCTCTCTCTCTATATATATATATATATATATGCCTCTTTATCTCTCTACCTCTCCATTAAAATTAAAATGTTTATGATTTCAGTTAGATTGAACTACAACAGACATATTGACCATCCAACATTCTCCTGCCCAATCATATAACAATGCCAACAATAACGAGCATGTTTGGATTCTTTATATGTTGAATGAAAGACATGTATTAGCTTAAACAATTAAATTCATCCCAAAACTCTATTTGAAACACTAACCTATTTTTACCAATCTCCTCAAAAGCATGTTATTCTCATCATCCATTTTTTGCATCCCAGCTATTCTCCTCCCCTTGAATATGACCTGAGAGTAAGAGTAGTATGCTCCTTTCCATAAAACATAGTTTCTTAAAAGTAACTTATGGTCTCTTCTAGTAGCCGGATACTTAAGATAAAGCCTGGCATGTTTTTTTATTGATTGAAACCATATATAAGTTTTACAGCTCTTTGGCTCCAAGGCCACCACCTTAACATTTGTTTGATGAAAATCTATGAGTTGATTAAAAAGGAGTAAGCTTCTCCTTCCATTTAGGCTTTAGCATATTAGCTAACCCACAGACAAAAAAGGCAAGATCATCCCTTCCTCTAAAAATACCCAACTGCCACAATGCTCTCCAATTCTAAACACATCTTGAACTAAGATCCCCAAATTCCCCACTCAAACTCTTAAAAGATGGACTATTAACAATTGCATGCTACTCATTTAAACTACAATGTCAACTGAATATTTTTTGTTTAAGTACTAGTCAAATATTATTAGTTTCACATGATATTATTAAAAACTCTCTGCTTTTAAAGGGATTATTAATTTGTCTAGGTTTATTATAGACTATTATTACTTGATTTTTTACTCTCCCAAACGTTGTAGGACAAAAGTGTTAAAAAGTATTTTTCAAAAATTTCAAACAAATTTAATTTAAAATAATAATTAGAATAAAGAAGATCAAAGCCGGTCCACTCTCTTCCTAACTTTAATTAACTTATATTTTCCACTTTTATTAACTTAAATAATAATTTTATATGATACAAGTTACTTACATACTAATCCTTCAAGATGTTTGCTCAAAAATATTCTACTCTTATTCTTTTATCTGAGTGTTTAAAATTGGCTAGCATGTCCCAAACAAGCTATTATTTACTGTTTCAACAAAAAACTTCTAAAGGTCTTTCAAATTGCATTATCATAGGAGGTGTCCCAAATGTGCATATAAACTATTATAAATGCCTTACATACTCTCTTTCATCTGTAGGCATCAAAATATCCATTTATATACTTTTTAGGTGATGGTAGTTTGATTGTGTGGCAATTTTTCACTTCTCTTCCCTTCTACATTGGAAACATACAAGATTTTGTTTCAAGAAAGGCCAATATTCTTAGCTAACTTTAATTAACTTATATTTTCCACTTTTATTAACTTAAATAATAATTTTATATGATGCAAGTTACTTACAAACTAATCCTTCAAGATGTTTGCTCGGAAATGTTCTACTCATATTCGTTCATCTGAGGGTTTGAAATTGGCTAGCATGTCCCAAACAAGCTATTATTTGCAATTTCAACATAAAACTCCTAAAGGTCTTTCGAATTTCATTATCATAGGAGGTGTCCCAAATGTGCATCTAAACTATTATAAATTCCTGACATACTCTCTTTCATCTATAGGCATCAAAATCTCCATTTATATACTTTTTAGGTCATGGTAGTTTGATTGTGTGGCAAATTTCCACTTCTCTTCCCTTCTACACTAGACACATACAAGATTTTCTTTCAAGAAAGGCAAATATTCTTAGTTGTAATAAATTTTTATGGTAGTTAGTGGAAACTACTCGAAAAGCATCTAAAAACCATTATTCTCTTTTTGACACTAACACTTAGAAGAAGTAAAATGCTCAATTCTACTATCATGCTCTTTCATTTAAGCAATTAAATTTAACTACTAGGTTTTTATGCTCAAGAATTTGCAATAGAAACTGGTAAGTTTTACTTGTTTGTTATCAGTTAAACACTTGTTATAGGATCATCTGTGAGCATACACTATTTGCAAGTCTTTTATAATAGCTAATTCGTTATCAGTCAAACACTTGTTACAGGACTATGTGTGAACATACACTATTTCTAAGTCTTTTATAAGGCAAAATTAGCTACAATTCAAAATTGGATTATTATCTTGTGATGTGAATTAATGGAGCCCAATCATATAACAATGCCAACAATAGCAACCATGTTTGGATTCTATATATGTTGAGTGAAAGACATGTATTAGCTTAAACAATTAAATTCATCCCAAAACTCTATTCGGAACACTGGCCTATTTTTACCAATCTCCTCAAAAGATGTTATTATCATCATCCCCATAATATTTTTGACATCCCAGCTATTCTTCTCCCCTTGAATATGACCTAAGAGTAAGAGTATTCCGCTCCTTTCCCTAAAATTTAGTTTCTTAAAAGTAACTTATGGTCTCTTCTAGCAACCAGATACTTAACATAAAGCCTGGCATGTTTTGCTTATTGATTGAAATCATACATAACTTTTACAGCTCTTTGGCTCCAAGGCCACCACCTTAACATTTATTTGATGAAAATCTATGAGTTGCATAGATGGAATAAGCTTCTCCTTCCATTTAGGCTCTAGCATATTAGCTAAACCATAGACAAAAAAGGCAAGATCGTCCCTCCCTCTAAAAATACCCAATTGCCACAGTGCTCTCCAACTCTAAACAAATCTTGAACTAAGATCCTCATATTCCCCACTCAAACTCTTAAAAGATGGACTATTAACAATTGCATGCTACTCGTTTAAATTACAATATCAACTGAATATTTTTTCCCTTTTTAATTAGTAGTCAAATATTATTAGTTTCACATGATATTATTAAAGACTCTATTTTTAAAGGGATTATTAATTTGACTAGGTTTATTAAATATTATTATTACTTGATTTTTTACTCTCCCAAACGTTATACGACAAAAGTATTAAAAAGTATTTTTCAAAAATTTCAAACAAATTTAATTTAAAATAATAATTACAATAAAGAAGATCAAAGTTGGTCCACTCTCTTCCTAAATTTAATTAACTTATATTTTCCACTTTTATTAACTTTAATAATAATTTTATATGATGCAAGTTACTTACAGACTAATCCTTCAAGATGTTTGCTCAGAAATATTTTACTCTTATTCTTTCATCTGATGGTTTAAAATTGGTTAGCATGCCCCAAACAAGCTATTATTTGCAGTTTCAACAGAGAACTCCTAAAGGTCTTTCGGATTGCATTATCATAGGAGGTGTCCCAATTGTGCATCTAAACTATTATAAATGCTTGACATACTCTCTTTCATCTATAGGCATCAAAATCTCCATTTATATACTTTTTAGGTCATGATAGTTTGATTGTGTGGCAAATTTATACTTCTCTCTTCCCTTCTACACTGGAAACATACAAGATTTTGTTTCAAGAAAGGCCAATATTCTTAGCTGTAATAAATTATTATGCTAGTTAGTAGAAACTACCCAAAAAGCATCTGAAAACCATTATTCTCTTTGTGACACTAACACCTAGAAGAAGTAAAATGCTCAATTTTACTATCATGCTCTTTCATTTAAGAAATTAAACTCTACTACAAGGTTTTTAAGCTCAAGAATTTGCAATAGAAACTAGTTAGTTTTACTTGTCTATTATCAGTTAAACACTTGTTATAGGACCTTGTGTCAGCATACACTATTTGCAAGTCGTTTATAATAGTTAATTTGTTATCAGTTAAACACTTGTTACATGACTATGTGTGAACATACACTGTTTGTAAGTCTTTTATAAGGCAAAATTAGCTACAATTTGAAATTGGATTGTTATCTTGTGATGTGAATTAATGGAGCCATGTTGTTCTTGTCGGTACTGATGTTTGTGAAGAAAATTACAAGACTTATAATTTTGACTTTAAATATCTATGACATCCAAGTCTTACGAGAATTTATGTAGAAATTCCTTTGAGTGTCTATAGATATATATCATCCCATGTTTGTAATAAAACCAATATTACCATATTGTTAAGAATCGTAAGCCAAGAAAGGTTCATAAAGCAGTCTATACCTTTTTTCCTCCGTGACCTTCAATTGAGATAAATTGATTTTGCAGGTTGATTTCCCTCCCCCCATATGACAATTGAATTCATCACAACAATTTTTAGGTTATTATTAAATACCCATTATTTAATGCTAGTGGATGGATTCTCTAGTAAACACGCATTATTGAATGGTATTATGTAATTTGCAAATGCCCAATCTATTGTCTATTTTTGTTCTCTTTCTTGATGCAAATTTTCGATGCCATAAATCTAAAACTTGATGTGCTAGAAAAAAATAACTGATGCAAATACCTTTACAAAAAAAATTCCTCCATGGTCTTGAATGGATTCCTCAGAAATCTATTCTTTTGTTTTCTGTTCTCGCTCCTCTTCAGCTCACCTCAAATCTTACAATTTTATGCTCGCCTGACTTATTTGCTTTCAACCATTTTCCCTTTCCTTTTCCTTTGAAAAAAGAAAAGAAATCCCAGTGTATCCGACAGGAGACATTTAAACGACATAAGACTGTTTCTTTTACGATTTTTTTTGGCACGAATTTTTTTACAACATTTTTTATAGCGTGAGACATTTCTGACAATTTTGGCACCGAAGCTCCCGCTAAAAGCCTATCGACTAATTACAGTCGAGAAAAAGAATGATAGAAAAAATGTGACGAAAAGCGACGATGGAGAAGGTGACGAAAAATGGGAGAAGGAAAACCGATGAGGGAAATCGAACGGCCAGCGACCGCTCAATCGTCTTGCATGTCTATCTAGAACCCTCCGCCATTGATTTTAGCGCCAGGTCAGTTCACCTTATAGAGGGAACGCCTTTGGTGTGATATAGTTGTTTCAAGACCTGCTACATGTAGAAATTTTCCTTGGATGATAAAATATCACATTTCTAAAGTCTTTTTGAAGTTGAGTTGGTGTTAAATATATAATTTATTTGTAAAATTATTCTTTGTTACCCAAAATTTTAAACTTGAAAATTTTCAAAATTTTCCTCTTCATGCAGTGTCTCCTACCACCAAGTTGGCCTTGTGTACATATGACATCAATTTGCATTGCAACATTTGAGTCCTTGATGAAGGGGGTAAATCATAAAACACACCACAATAGAAATTGCACACAGAAAATAGAACTTTTTTTTTATTTGGACCACTTGTTACATTACAGAAGCTCAAATACAATCAGAGGAATCAACCCTCCATAGGCTGCAACACATTACAGCTTCTTGTCACAAGACTCTAGAATCACCTACCTTCTGTAATCCCAAATCAGCTAGGGTTTTTGTTTTCCCACCTATTCTTGACTCCACACTTGCCCCCTTAACTCTACTACTGCCCAGGGTTCCCAAAAATGGTTATTAATAGCCTTTTTGGCGGCTAACGACCTAATTTCAAAATTTGCATCTCCCTCCAAAAATAGGTAAACTTCCGAGAGCCATAACTTTTGATTCGGGTGTCCGATTGACGAACCGTTTTCTGCGTCGAAAAGCTCGTGGAGTGCTCTATGCGCTAAGAACTTGCTTTGCTAGTTTTGGCCATTTTCGAGCCCATACGGAGCCGTTTAGTGCCTCAAACCTGAGTTTGAATAATTTTCAAGCATTTTTTAGGAAATAGAAACTTTAATATCTTTCAGCTCGCAAATGATATTTGTGTGATTCCTTTGCCAAAGGTCTTATATTTCTGTTATGTAACTTCCTGTAAATTTTCACTTCAATCCGTGCCCAAATGCAAACTTTCTAAAAATAGCAGGTTACTATTTTTAGCAGTTTGGAAAAACTGAAAGTTCTACATCATTATTCAAGTGATTATGGAACCAGAACCACAAATTTTAAAAGAAATGGAAAGAACATCAACAATTTTGAAACACATCTTTTTTTTTGGTGATGCAAGATTGCCCTTACACCATTGGATGCTCCTGCATCAGACACCCAGGGTAATTTGAGAAGTGACCCTGTCACGTCTTAGGTGTTTGTGTGAGGAAAACCCAAATGGTCAACCTCTGCATTAGACAACCAAGAATAATATTCAATAGGTCTTCCTTTCCATTTCACCAGATATTCTTCATATTGCTTGTTCCGAGTATTTCTTCCCACACGACTATCCAAGATCTCTTCTATCTCCTTCGTTGAAGTAGATGCCGGAATACTCCACTGTTCTTCTGTTGTTCCATCCTTTGTGCCACCCTCATGATATTCTGTTAAATCAGCAATGTTGAACATAGGGGAAATATTAACCCCACTCGGCAGCTCTACTTCATATGCATTTCCTGAATCATACTTCTTCAGGATTCTACACGGTCCAAATTTCTTTATTTTCAACTTATTGTATGTTCCAATTGGGAACCTTTCTTTTCTCAAGTGAACCATGACTTCATCTCCTACCCGGTACTCCTTATACCTCCTTTTCTGATCTGCCTTAGCCTTGTACTGAATATTCATCTTATTAATGTGCTTTCTCACCTCTTCATACAAATTCTTCAGATGTTCTACAAAGTCTTTAGCTTCAGCACTTGTCTTTTCTCCTTTGTCTAGCTTCCTTAACTCTGAAGCATTTCTTGGACTATTCCCATATACAATCTGAAATGGTGATTTACCAGTACTCCTATTGATAGAATTGTTGTAAGCAAATTCTGCTTGTGGTAAAATCAAATCCCATCCCTTGGGCTTATCTCCTACTAAGAATCATAGCAAGTTACCCAAACTCCTATTCACAACTTCGGTCTGTCCATTAGTCTATGGGTGGTGTGCAAAACTGAACTTCAAATCTGTCTTCAACTTCTTCCACAATGTCTTCCAGAAATAACCAACAAACTTGGTATCTCGATCTGAAACTATGCTCTTTGGTAGACCGCGTAATCTCACCACCTTTCTGAAAAATAATTCAGCAATATGAACAGCATCATTAGTCTTCTTGCAAGGAATGAAATGTGCCATCTTCAAGAATCTATCCACCACCACAAAAATGGAATCATGTCCTCTCTGTGTCCTTGGTAATCCAAAAACAAAATCCATACTGATATCATCCCATGGCTTCTCTGGTACAGGTAATGGCTAATATAGACCTGTATTTTGACTTGCTCCTTTCACCATCTGACATACTCTACAACTCTGCACAAATTTCCTCACATCCTGCTGCAACTGTGGCCAATAATAATTTTCACCAACAATAGCAATGGTCTTATCTCGACCAAAGTGTCCATCCAATCCTCCACTATGCTTCTCCTTAATCAAGTTCTCTCTCATGGAACTCCTTGGAATGCACAACTGGCTTCCTCCAAACAACATGCCATCTTGAATGATGAAATCCAACCATTTTGTCCTGTCCAAAGTAATAGGTTCCAAACAAGCTTTCCAGGCCTCTGCAAAATCTGGATCTTCAGGATACAAACTTTTGAGCTCATCGAACCCAACAACCTCTATTTTCATTTATGTCAACAAATTTTGCCTTCTGCTCAAGGCATCGGTAACTCTGTTGGACTTCCCACTCCTGTGCTTCAAAACAAAAGTATAGCTCTGCAAAAACTCAACCCATTTTAAATGCCTTTGGTTCAACTTTCCTTGACTATTAAGATACTGCAAAGCCTGATGATTAGTATATAAAACAAACGTTTTTGGCAACAAATAATGTCTCCATTTCTTCAAAGCCTGAACTATTGCATAAAATTTCTGATCATAAACAGAATACTTTTTCTTGGCATCATTAAGCTTCTCACTAAAATAGGCAATGGGCTTACCTTCTTGGCTCAAAACATCTCCTATACCACTACCACTAGCATCACAATCTACCTGAAATACCTTATTGAAATCTGGAAGTGCCAAAACAGGTTGTTCTACAATTTTCTGCTTCAATGTATCAAAGCTCTTGTATGCTCCTTTAGTCCATCTAAACTCTTTTCTATCCCCTCTCATTGTCTTAGTAGGGGTGCACAAATGCTACTGAAATTCCTGATAAACTTTCTGTAAAAACTTGCCAGACCATGAAAAGATCTTACCTCTTTTGCACTCCTTGGTGTAGGCCATTCAATGATAGCCCTTACTTTTTCTGGGTCCATCTTAAGACCTTCCTCTAAGACAACAAATCCCAGGTATACCAACTCCTTTGCAAAACTACATTTCTTCAGATTAATCAGCAACTTCTCCTCCCTCAGCTTCTCTAGAACTTTTCTGATATGCATCAAATGCTCATCCCAAGTCTTACTGAAAATTAAAATATCATCTAAATAAACAATAACAAAACTTCCCAAAAATTCTTTTAATACCTCGTTCATGAGCCGCATGAATGTGCTCGGTGCATTGGTTAGCCGAAATGGCACGACTAACCACTCATACAAACCTTCCTTTGTCTTGAAGGTTGTCTTCCATTCATCTCCTTCTCTGATACGAATCTGGTGATACCCACTCTTCAGGTCAATCTTCGTGAAGTACTTGGCTCCACTCAAACAATCCATGATGTCATCCATTCTTGGCATTGGAAATCTCTACTTGATCGTTATCTTATTGATGGCTCGAGAGTCTATACACATCCTCCATTTCCCATCCTTCTTTGGTGCTAGTACTGCAGGTACCACACATAGACTTAGGCTCTCCCTTATCAGTCCCTTCCTCAACAACTCCTGAACTTGTCTATTCAGCTCTTCATTCTCTGCAGGGGTCATTCTATGGGCTGCCTTATTCAACAAACTAGCTCCTGGTATCAAATCCATTTGATGACTTATTTTCCTTACTGGTGGTAAACCTTCTGGTACATTATCAGAGACAATATCTTGAAATTCTTCCAACATCTCTAAGACTTCGGCTGGTACATCTTCACATTTCTCTTGACTAATCTTAGGAATCAATGCATAGCAATGACGCTCATGCTTCATACCCTCCAAAAAATTTCTACTATCTACCAAGCAAATTCTAGCAGTACTACATACCTTTTCTTCCACCTCCTTCAAGGGTTTCAACTTGTGACGAACTCCATCCTTTGTTAGGGAATATGTGTTTGCACGACCATCATGGACAATGCTCCTATCATACTACCACAGCCTCCCAAACAACATATGACATGCATCCATCGGTATGATATCACACAACACCTCATCATGGTAGTCCCCAATCTTGAACTTCACTAAACACTGCTCATTGACCAAAGCTCTGTGGTCCTTCTGCAACCATGCAATCCGATATGGATGTGGATGCTTTCTTCTTGTCAACTTTAACTTGTCAACCATCTCCTCTGAAACAAGATTGTCAGTACTTCCACTATCAATAATAATATTACAACACTTACTTTCACATTTGCACCTTGTGCGGAACAAACTCTTCCTCTGATTTGGTTCTTTCTCCTCATTCAACAAAGTTCTTCTAACAACTAGGGTTTCTCCCCTTTTAGCATCTTCAGAGCGCTCAAATTGCGCATCTTCTTCGACATGTGCAACTTGTGCATTACCTTCAGGTCTTCTATTTGTCCTTCCTTGATGTTGTGGACACTCGTATGCTCGATGTCCTTCTCCACATTGGAAACAAATTCCTCTGAAACCTCCTCTTCCAGGTCCTTGCCCAGGTCGGCCTCTTCCTCTTCCTCTTTGCTCACCATTGTTCTCGTCACAAGGGCAGTAGGTATTATCTCCTCTCTGATTTCGACCGGTGTCGGCTTCTTCACTTTTCTTTGAATCTTCATTTCGCCCCCCATAGGGTCTTCCACCAGTCCTTCCGCATTGACCTCTTCCCCTTTACTTGCTGTCAAATCTTTTATTCAGCTTCTCCTCCACCTTCAAGGAAAACTGGTATGCATCTTCTATGGTGGTCATTCTGACTAGGGTCAGCTCCTCTTGAATACTCAGCCTCAACCCATTAATGTAACGAGCTACCTTCTCCTTGTTGGGCTCTACATGACCTATCCTAATAGTAATTTTATAAAACTCTTCTATATACTCCTTAATAGACTTGTTATCTTGCTTCAGTCCTTGCAGCTTCTTTAGCAACTCCATCTCATAGTCCACAGGAATGAACTGCTTCTTCAGTTTCTCCACAATTCGATCCCATCTGGTGATCTTTCCTTTTCCTCTTCTATTCCTCTCTAACTGGACCTCCTTCCACCAAATACTGGCATGGCCCTTCAATTTTATTTTTGCAAACTTGACCCGATCTGGGTCTTTCGCATCTTCATACTCAAAATACTCCTCCATGTCATTGATCCAATCAATAAGTTGTTCCAGATTTAAATCTCCAGAATATGTAGAAACTTCGATCCTGGGCCTCTTTCCAATCTTCGAAATAGCCCTCAACAACCTAACTTCTGCAGGATCTCCTCCAGCTTCTTGTTCTTCCTCAGATAGCTCTTCTTCAGCTTCATCTTCACTTTCTTCTCTTATTCTCGGATCAAACCCTCTTCGCAACTCCTCTTGCAATGCATCAATTTGCCTTTTGTTGGTTAACAGATTTGTCCTGGTCTAAAAATATTTTATTTGACTCTACATCCCTTTCCTTCGAGAACAAATAAATTAAATAACAAATGGGTACTCTATCAAGAATAGTTACCCTTTGAATTAGGGTATAGATCCCTTTAAGATTTTCAATGAATTCAACCTACTTTAATTATTCAGATACACTTTTAACCAGAAAGTACTTAAAGGCAAACGAACATCCATACATCATCATGCTATGAATGCGATATGTTTTTCTACAACATCATTTGGTAATAGAATACACAGATTCTATTTTCAATAGTAATCACATATATAAAAACATAATGTTGAACCAATAAATGATACGACACATACAATGAGTTGTCTAATGAAAGAGCAATTACCATATGAAAGAAGATTTCGCACAGAAAACCCAATTTCAAATACTCAAATACACAGATCTAAGTATGCAGTAATTGTTTCTCCTTTTCATTCATAGATGAGAAACGTCTCAGACAAACATCATATATAAAAAAAAATAGCCAAGATTCAACTCCAAAAATTTCTTGTCTCCTTTTTCTGCACTATCCTTCTATATAAGTTTTAACAACTAAAAACATATATATAGTTGTCCTAATTATTCGATCTTTAAAACCAAACCCAGAGTTAAAATAACTCTGACCCATACGGGATTTAGTTTTTTACAAACTCATTAAAGATCAAGTTTTTGAAAATAACTTCAACAGAATAACTGAATAAAGAAATTATGTAAGTAAGATCACGACTGGGGTGACGAATCAGAATCTCCAGATTTGCTGTGTTCGGTTGGGGAGACACGTTGAGCTTTCCACTCCTGAAATGCTGCAACAAATTCCTAGATTTTAGCAAAATTGGGGATGCCAATGTGTTTCACCCTTGCTTTCCAGACGACTTTCTCCCTCCGAATTTTCCCCACTCTCTCTGCGTGCTCTGGGAGTGCATCGACACAAAGATGAAGGAGTGACTCCACCTTTGAAATCTGAGAGAAATCCGAGAGAAATAAGTTGTCATTTTCTTTAACGAAGCTGATCTTTTCCCTAAAGGATTGAATCATAGTATAAATGTTTTCTTCTAGTTCCCCATCATCCTTTATATACTTCACATCAATACATTGTAAATCATGTTGTAATGATTGAGTGAATTCAGTTATTTCCTTAATCATTTTTGTAAGTTCAATTCGCCCCTGTCTGGATACTGAATTCCTCCATTCAATATTTTTCTTACTTACATACAGTATATCCTCATTTAGACCTGTCAAATTCTTTTCTGACAAAAACTTTGCTATCCCATACTTCTGTACTTCATCAATTTGATTCATTACATTCATCCATTTGCCTTCATCTTTTGTCCACGAAGCATTCTATGTCTTCAAGTCTTCAATGGTAGTTGTGGTTTGATCATATATATTTTTCAATTCATGAATGTACTCCATACCTTTCTGGATGATGCCATCTAACCAATCATCAAATACCTTGGCCACCATTTTGTTTTTGTGTATCTGGTCCAATATCTTTTGATTGACCGACAATTTTGGATCGAAAGACAGAGGCAGTTGGGACACAGGTTGCGGGTTTGGGTTATGAATGGCATTGATGTACTCTGCCATTGACCGCAAGGTCTGTTTCAGTACCTTTTTATCTTTCTCATCTTTCCAGGTTCGACTGACTATCCTCTTGGTGGATGCTTCAAGATGGTGCACATCTGCGGCACGTGATGCAGTCCCAAGATCTATTTTTTCAATTGTGAAGCCCTGAACTGTAGGATCTTGAACCTCGTCAGCAGTTGTCGGCCGGGCTATTTCTGCGCTCCAGTTCCTTGTGTTAGGGTCAATATCCACCCTGGATGTTGTTTTCAGCTTCTTAGATTTAGGAGTTTTTCCTAAACATTTACTAACCATGTCCTCTATTGGCAATGAAAATGGGACTATTTTTTTTGTCGCTGATTGAACTTTCAAGCCATTTGGGTGTAGAGGCCGGGACTTCTTTACCAGGGTTTAATTGATCAGAAGGTACATTTGAAATCATCAGTAGGTCAACAGAATCTGAAACAACCTCTGCCTGTTGTTTTGCACTAACCTCCTCTGCCATTGGTGAATCAAACTCTTTATTACCTGTTGCTTCTCCTGAATCCTCTTCAGAATTCAAATCTACAATTATTCTCTCATAAATCTGCTTCCTCTTTCTGCTTTTAGTTCTTGATCTGGTGGCACGAGGGGGTAGAATAGTTGTGAGGGCTTTCTTGAACTCTTTGATGACAGGACCCCTTCCAGTTTTTGGCTTGGAAGTACCTTCAATGTATCTGAAATCACTGTGAAATTGGGCAACAGAAATCTTATACCTCCGCGTTGTTCTCCGTTTGCATCATCTAGTATGTTTATTTGCTAAATTTGGCTTGTTCTCTCTTGATAAAGACAATAACCAAGTCGAATAATTATTAACCGAAACAATACGTGCTAAAAATGCTTGAAAAGACATGAACTCTAACATATGCATTAATGGCAAGCATTCTTCATGCACGACCTTGATGAATATAATTATCCATAACCTCTTGAAAATTAGAACTTTCCACTTCATAATGAGTTTCAGATATACTTTCCTCTAAATTTCCTGCTAATTTTGACTTAGAGAAAACCTCGGGAGAAATGAGATTATCGTCACCAAACCCTTGAACCTTTGAACCATTGAAATGTGGTTCAACACGAAGGTTTAATGACACAAGATGAGTTACACAATCCGACCAACAGTCACATGCTTTTTCAAGAAACTTTGAACTTTGAACCAGTGAACCATTGAACTATTAAACTCCGCTAAGAGGTTCAAGCGGAAGGTTCAACGATACATTAAATTACACAAGGGAACTGAGTGAACACGACTCTTTATGAAGCATTGAGCATTGAACTCTCAAACCGTTGAACCTTTGAGGCATTGAAAAAGGGTTCAAGTTCAACCGGAAGGTTCAAAGACATATTTGAATTACACAAAAGGACCGATAGTTCACTTTGAGAAACATTGAAGTATTGAACCCGTTGAACCATTGAACTCTTGAACTTTCAGAATGGTTCAAGTTCAAAGGTTCAATCCTTTAGTAATTTCACATACAAAAGACAATAGGCGGGTGAACTTTAAGAATAAAGAGCTGACTTAAGAAACAAAGATATGACCAATAAGGGAAAATGGTAAGTCGACTCTTGCTTAGGGAAATTTCACGAAAAATTGAATAAGGGCAACTCAAAAGGTAACACTGGCTCTGACTGGGGACTGCATTTTATGGCAAAATGCAGAGAACTCAGAAACTCTGGTTACGCATGGACTGAAACACAAGGACGGAAGAAAAGGAACAAAGCAAACCAAAACTGGGAAAGGAAAACAACGACACACGATAACAAAGGAAAGGCTATGTACAAAACAAGGGACAACTGTTTTACAGTCGATACAATTTAAGATCCTGTCCATTGTAGGACAAGGGTAGAATAGCTCCATCCAGATATTCCAATTTAAAAGAATTAGAACCTAGTACCTGATGAATCTTGAAGGGTCCTTTCCAAAGTGAATCAAATTTGCCGTGTGCTCCTTTAGGTTCTCTCCTCCTATCCCACAGCAGCACTTCATCTCCCTCCATGAATTTTCTGGGCCTTGTTTTTCAATCAAAAATTTTCTTGACCTTGGCTTGGTGAGCAATAATACAATCAACCAATTCATTCCTTTCCTCTTCAATCTTAGTTAAGTACATAACTCTTTTCTCTAAGGAATCTTGAAAACATTGATCTTCAATTACATTTTCTAATCTGGCTGCAGATAATTCCAGAGGTAATGATAATTGTGCTCCTATCCCATAAACCAGCTCAAAAGGCGCCATTCCTATTGCCCTTTTTGGGGTTACTCTGTCAGCCCAGAGTGCTTCATGCAATCTTCTATGCCAATCTTTGGGGTTATCACTCACCAATTTCCTCATAATGGCTATCAGATTCTTATTACTGGACTCAGCTTGTCCGTTCCCTTGAGGGTAGTAATATGATGAGTGAGAGAGAGATATACTATGCTCATAGCAAAAAGAAGTAAGTTCAACTGAAGCAAAACTGGTAGCGTTATCTGCTACAAGCCTCTGAGGAACACCAAAACGTACCAGTATATTTTCTTTGAGAAAATTACATACCACCTCTGAAGTGGTTCTCTTCACAAGGACTGCTTCGACCTATTTCGTAAAATACTTTGTTGTTGTCAAAATGTGTGTATGTTCGGCACTCGAAGGAGGTGAGAGAGGCCCAATAAAGTCTAATCCCCATTGTTTGAAAGGTTCTTCAATAACGACAGGCCTCAGAGGCAATGCTGCTAGTTGTGGCCTTCCTGAAAACATTTTACATTTTTCACAGTTAGCCACCCATCTGTATGCATCCTTAAACATACCTAGCCAATAATAACAATTTCTAAGGATTTTGAAGGCTGTGACTGAAGAAGAGAAGTGTCCACCGCAGGCTTCATGATGGAAAACTTCCAAAAGCTTGTGTTGTTGCTCCTTATCTACACATCTCAAGAAAGTTCCATCTAATCCTTTCTTATATAAGACATCACCCCAAATTACATATTTCACTGCTTTTAACTTCAAATTTCTTTTCTCCTTCGGGGATAAGTGACTGGGACAATCTCCATAAGTAAGATAGTGTGCTACATCCAGGAACCATGGGTCTTGTAAACCTATCAACAGGACAGTGGGAAGTTCTTCTTCTTCTTCTTCTTCCTTACTTTCAGCAATCAATTTGCACAGACCTTGACCTCTAACCAATTTGGTTGGCCTAACCTCTAAGTCATATTCTTGAATTTTACCAACTCAAGTTGCTCTATTGTTCATCCCAACATCCTGTTGGGTCAAAATACTTTTCACAGCTGAACTAGGAACAAATACAATTGAATGAGAATGAAGTATGTAATATCTGAATTGTTTGACAGCCTTTACTACAGTGAAAGCTTGTTTCTCAGCAAAAGAATATTTAAGTTCATGCTTCTTGAGAGGAACACTCATAAAGGCTATTGGGGCTTCTACATTTAATCCATTTTTCTGTAGCAAGATACCAAACATGGTATGTTCTGAAGCATAATAATAAATAATAAAATCTTTTTTGAAATCAGGGTTTACCAAAGTAGGTGTTTGTGCAATCGCCTCTTTGATATCCTCAAATGCTTTCTTAGCAGCCACATTCCATTTGAAACCCTGTTTTTCACTCATCATCCCCACAATATGCTTTGCAATCTCAACGAAATTAGGAATGAACCTTCTGAGGAAATTAATCTGGCCAAAAAAAGACTTAACTCCAATCCTATTGGAAGGAAGGCTTAACTGTTGTATTGCTCTAACCCTTTCTGGATCAATCTTGATTCCATCCTTTGAAACTAAGTGTCCCAACAACTTACCCTCTGTCACACAGAAAACTAACTTCTTAGGATTAAGAGATATGCCATGACTCCGACACCTTTGCAAAACGGTCTCCAGGTCTTTCAGATGATCCTCTCTTTTTCTAGAGAAAACAGTTAAATCATCAAGATAAATGACAATAATTCTATCTTTTAGATCTCTAAAGGATGAATCCATCGCCCGTTGAAAAGTTGCACCAGCATTAATTAAACCGAAGGGCATACGGTTATAAGCAAAAGTTCCCCGGGGTGTAGTGAAAGCAGTTTTATGTTGATCAGATGCAGCTACACTTATTTGATTGTAACCTGAGAACCCATCTAGTATGGACATCATTTCTGACCCAGCAACTGTTTGTAAAATGTGATCCATCACAGGTAAGGGATAATTATCTTTCAAACTGGCTTGGTTCAGATTCCTGAAATAAACACAGATTCTTATTTCTCCATTCTTTTTACGTACTGGAACAATGTTCGCCACCCAGGTGGAGTGATGAATAGGATAAATAATCCTAGCCTTCAACATTTTGTCAATCTCCTTAAAGATGGCCTCAGCAACCTTTGGGTTATAGTTTCTCAACTTCTGCCTAAATGGGGTTGCATTTGTTTTCAAAGGAATATGATGTTGAAACTATCCACGTTTAAAATCATTCAGGTCATCATAGCACCAAGCAAAGACATCTTTATACTTAATCAACAAATTAATCAATTTCTTTTTCTCCTCTGGTGAACAACACCTACCAATAGAAATCCATTTAGGATCAGTTTCACTCATAATATTTATTTTCTCATAATCCCCAAATTTGTCAGTATTCTGAACAAGTTTGCCTTTGGTATATTCATCTTGTCGAGTGAACAAATGTTCTAGAGAGATCAACCCCTTAGGAATTTTGTTTCCCTTCAACTGAATTACATCATCCTTTGAATTGATCCCTGGATCAGGACTGAATTCTTTACATTCTGCTTCAGAACCCTCAAAATAAGTCCCCAGGAACATTTAAGCATTCTCCAAAAAAATTTTGATCTGCCTATCATTCTCAAAAACTTGCCAATTTTCAGCATTATCTGGGATGTTAGGACAGTAGACCAGCTCTATTCTATATGAATCCCTTCTAAAATCAGGGTGTGGGAGAAGAAGAGAAGCTGACACTGCTAGAGAATCCACCCGTGTGTTCTGGTCTCTAGGAATTGCTTCAATAGAAAAGGCATCAAAATATTCTATCTCATCCCAAACTCTATTCCTGTAATGTCTCAATCTTTCATTTTTAATTGAAAAAATGCCTCTCGCCTGTTTAACAATTAATTCAGCATCTCCTCTTACTTTGAGTATTTTTACACCTTTTTCTTTGGCTTCATTTAATCCAAGCAATAGAGCCTCATACTCTGCAGTGTTATTAGTGTTTTTAAATTCTAGCTTGAAAGAGTAAGAAAAATTTTCACCTTCAGGTGAGATCAAAACAACCCCTGCTCCTGAACCAGCAGTAGCACAACTACCGTCAAATTCCATGATCCATAGATCATCTGAATGAACAGACTTTGGGACAGATTCTTCCTTCATGTCCTCAGAAGAGAGAAAATAATTACCAAATTCACATTCTTCAAATAGAATCTGAGACTTAGGATCATCAAAAGGGTATACAGTAAACTTGCATTTAGGTTTAGGTTCTAGCTTCACTTTCTACTTTCCCACTAGAAATGTAGCTTCTGACCAATCCAATTTAATCTGCCCACCCAAATCTTTGCAAAAAGTCCTGCTCAACAACATCCCATAACTAGCAGGAATATCCGCTACCAAAATAGTTAACTTCACCTTTTTATCAGGATAGGCTGCAAGAGCGACCCGTGCATCTTTAATTTGTCTGAGCAGAGAAATTTGCTTGCCATCCATGGAGTACCACCTACCAAATGTTTTTGTAAGGGATAGGCCTAAGGCTTTGGCTACAGAAGAAGGCATAATATTATCAGAAGCACCTGAGTCTATGATACAATTACTGAGTTTATGGCCATTTATGAATAAAGAAACATAAAAAGGGTTGGGCTTCATATCAGTCGTATAAGAGGTATCATTAGATGAATTGAGAGTCATTTTAGGAGTATGTGTAGGTGACTCAGGTGGAGAAGCAAATAATTGGGCAATGGGAGACTCAGCATTAACATTTAGTTGACTTTCGGGTTCAGTTTGTGTAGGACCACCTTTGACATATTTAACTAACCTATCAAGTTCTTTGGGTTTTAACTTGAGGTATTCAGCAAGAGATATTTGAATCTTTGCAGATTTACAAAATTCTAAAATATCAAAAGAAGTTTCACGATCATTTCTATGTAACAATTTAATTTCTTGGGCTTTTAAATTAGCATCAAAGGTTCTAGTAAGAGGTTCCTTACCTTTAACAGGTACTTCTTGAGCATTAGAAAAATTCTGATTCTTTTGACTTCTAATAAGCACAGCACATGAAGGATCTTCAAGAGTAACCAATATTTCACCTCCTCTTTCTGAATCTGATTCATATTCTAGGAAGTGTATTTCAGAGTCGCCAGGTTCCTCAAAGTTCCTTTCTTCTACAGTAATCTCCCCCAATACATCTTGAGTAGCAGCCATTTGAGCATATCTGAGCATCTTTGGACAAGAATTTCTGTCATGATTAGTAGTCAAATGAAAGGCACACATATTCCTTCTTTCAGGAGGAGCTTCAATAGTTAACCTTGGTTGTGCTGATATAAGTGGCACTGTCCTACTAGTATTTGTCTGTTGATTAAAGTTTCTCCTGCCGATATCTTGATATGGTTGTTGAAATGAAGTACCAACCTTAGGTATCTATCTTTTTAAGGCAATCATATCATTGACCAGTCTTTGAACCACAGGCTCTGTAGAGGATGAGGGATGAGCATTAGGCACTTGAACTTCTTTCTTCCATTTTCCAGTCATAATAAGATCATCCTCTAACCCGACTGCCAAGGTTTGTGCAGCTGCTAAATCTACAATTGCGCCTCTTCTAAGATGAAAACTAATATCAGGAGGCATAGAATTAATAAAGAAACATTTTTGATTCTCAGCAGTTGGCCTTTTAGTAGTTGGAATTTTATGCACAATTCTATTGAATTTGGCTATCAATTCCCTCATAGGCTCATGTATCTCCTTTTTAAGCTGAGTCAATTGAGCAAGAAGGGAATGTTCATCTTCTGCACTTTTGAACCTGTTTTCAAATGCAGTTTTCATATCATTCCAGTTTGTAATTGAGGAGTCTATTAGATGATAGAACCATTGTGTTGCAGTATCAGTTAGAGTTTGCACAAAAAGCCTTATGGCTACATCTTGATGTTGCACACCTAACACACCACATGCTGTAGCAAAGGCACTCAGATGCTCCTCTGGTGATTTTCTTCCATCTCCATTAAATTTAGGTAAGTTTTCCCTTGCATTTTTAGGCAGAGGATTCAGGTTGGCTCCTAAATTTAGAGGTCCTATAGCTACTCCCCAAGGTTGGGCCATTGGTAGAAAGCTTATAGTAGAGGGAATGACAGTACCAGAAAGAGTTAAAGCTTGGCAGACAGGGGATGTAGAGGGTTTAGGAGGGCTAGGAGGTCTACTTCTAGCTCTTCTGCTATGGGTAGGAAAATAAGGAAAATTTAAGCTTTGCAATGTTTGAAAAGTAGGATCCTCTATTCCCTCTCTTCTTAAAGACCTTGTGTATCATCTGGAATCCAGTTTATGATATTGTAACTGGATAAGTAGCTATTAATTTCTATGTTGTTCTTGGTCTCTTCGCACTTCGGGGGCTTGATTTCTTGTTGTGTTCTCTGCCTACCTCCTTTGCCTGAGCAACAGCAATCTCAAATTATCGGCCAATTCTTCTTCTTTCTCTAATACTCTGCTTGCTCTCCTATAATCATCAATATTCTGACGAGTGCACCAAGCAAGGGTATTTAACTGACCAATTATATCTTCCTGCTCGTCTTGAAAGCCAAGATTAGGTTGCAGAACAGGAATTATATTTTCATGTGGAAGCACCATTGTTGCTTCATATTAAGGCGACTAATCTTTTAACAAAGACTTCTCGATCCCCAGTAGAGTCACCAAAAACTGTTGGTTAACAGATTTGTCCTGGTCTAAAAATGTTTTATTTGACTCTACACCCCTTTCCTTCGAGAAAAAATAAATTAAACAACAAATGGGTAAACTATCAAGAATAGTTACCCTCTGAATTAAGGTATAGCTGCTTTTAAGATTTTCAATGAATTCAACCTACTTTAATTATTCAGATACACTTTTAACCAAAAAGTGCTTAAAGGCAAACTAACATCCATACATCATCATGCTATGAATGTGATATGTTTTTCTACAACATCATTTGGTAATAGAATACACAGATTCTATTTTCAATAGTAATCACATATATAAACACATATAATGCTGAACCAATAAATGATAAGACACATACAATGAGTTGTCTAATGAAAGAGCAATTACCATATGAAAGAAGATTTTGCATAGAAAACCCAATTTCAAATACTCAAACACACAGATCTAAGTATGCAGTAATTGTTTCTCCTTTTCATTCACAGATGAAAAACGTCTCAGACAAACATCATATATAAAAAAAAATAGCCTAGATTCAGCTCCAAAAATTTCTTGTCTCTTTTTTTCTTCACTATCCTTCTATATCAGTTTTAACAACTAAAAACATATATATAGTTGTCCTAATTATCCGATCTTTAAAACCAAACCTAGAGTTAAAATAACTCTGACCCATACGGGATTTAGTTTTTTACAAACTCATTAAAGATCAAGTTTTTGAAAATAACTTCAACAGAATAACTGAATAAAGAAATTATGTAAGTAAGATCACGACTGGGGTGACGGATCAGAATCTCCAGATTTGTTGTGTTCGGTTGGGGAGACACGTTGAGCTTTCCACTCTTGAAATGCTGCAACAAATTCCTAGATTTTAGGGAAATTGGGGATGCCAATGTGTTTCACCCTTGCTTTCAAGACGTCTTTCTCCCTCCGAATTTTCCCCACTCTCTCCCCATGCTCTGGGAGTGCGTTGACACAGAGATGAAGGAGTGACTCCACCTTTGAAATCCGAGAGAAATCTTCGGTTAATAAGTTGTCATTTTCTTTAACGAAGCTGATCTTTTCCCTGAAGGATTGAATCACAGTATCAATGTTTTCTTCTGGTTCCCCGTCATCCTTTATATACTTCACATCAATACATTGTAAATCATGCTGTAATGATTGAGTGAATTCAATTATTTCCTTAATCATTTTTGTAAGTTCAATTCGCCCCTGTCTGGATACTGAATTCCTCCATTCGATATTTTTCTTACTTACATACAGTATATCCTCATTTAGACCTGTCAAATTCTTTTCTGACAAAAACTTTGCTATCCCATACTTCTATACTTCGTCAATTTGATTCATTACATTCATCCATTTGCCTTCATCTTTTGTCCACGAAGCATTCTATGTCTTCAAGTCTTCAATGGTAGTTGTGGTTTGATCATATATATTTTTTAGTTCATGAATGTACTCCGTACCTTTCTGGATGATGCCATCTAACTAATCATCAAATACCCTGGCCACCATTTTGTTTATGTGTATCTGGTCTAGTATCTTTTGATTGACCGGTGATTTTGGATCAAAAGACAGAGGCAGTTGGGACACAGGTTGCGGGTTTGGGTTATGAATGGCATCGATGTACTCTGCCATTGACCGCAAGGTCTGTTTCAGCGCCTTTTTATCTTTCTCATCTTTCCAGGTTTGACTGACTATCCTCTTGGTGGATGCTTCAAGATGGATGCTTCAAGATGGTGCACATCTGTGGCACGTGATGCAGTCCCAAGATCTATTTTTTCAATTGTGAAGCCCTGAACTATAGGATCATGAACCTCATCAGCAGTTGTCGGCCGGGCTATTTCTACGCTCCAGTTCCTTGTGTTAGGGTCAATATCCACCCTGGATGTTGTTTTCAGCTTCTTAGATTTAGGAGTTTTTCCTAAACATTTACTAACCATGTCCTCTATTGGCAATGAAAATGGGACTATTTTGCTTTTGTCGCTGATTGAACTTTCAAGCCATTTGGGTGTAGAGGCCGGGACTTCTTTACCAGGGTTTAATTGATCAAAAGGCACATTTGAAATCATCAGTAGGTCAGCAGAATCTGAAACAATCTCTGCCTGTTGTTTTGCACTAACCTCCTCTGCCATTGGTGAATCAGACTCTTTATTACCTGCTGCTTCTCTTGAATCCTCTTCAGAATTCAAATCTACAATTATTCTCTCAGAAATCTGCTTCCTCTTTCTGCTTTTAGTTCTTGATCTGGTGGCACGAGGGGGTCGAATAGTTGTGAGGGCTTTCTTGAACTCTTCGATGACAGGACCCCTTCCAGTTTTTGGCTTGGAAGTACCTTCAATGTATCTGAAATCACTGTGAAATTGGGCAACAGAAATCTTATACCTCCGCGTTGTTCTCCGTTTGCATCATCCAGTATGTTTATTTGCTAAATTTGGCTTGTTCTCTCTTGATAAAGACAATAACCAGGTCGAATAATTATTAACCAAAACAATACATGCTAAAAATGCTTGGAAAGACATGAACTCTGACATTTGCATTAATGGAAAGCATTCTTCACGCACGACCTTGATGTATAATAATTATCCATAACCTCCCAAAAATTAGAACTTTCCGCTTCATAATGAGTTTCGAATATACTTTCCTCTAAATTTCCTGCTAATTTTGACTTAGAGAAAACCTCAGGAGAAATGAGATTATAGTCACCGAACCCCTGAACCTTTGAACCATTGAAATATGGTTCAACACGAAGGTTCAATGACACAAGATGAGTTACACCATCCGACCAACAGTCACACGCTTTTTCAAGAAACTTTAAACTTTGAACTAGTGAACCGTTGAACCAGTGAACTCCGCTAAGAGGTTCAAGCGGAAGGTTCAACGATGCATTAAATTACACAAGGGAACTGAGTGAACACGACTCTTTATGAAGCATTGAGCATTGAACTCTCGAACCGTTGAACCTTTGAACCATTGAAAAAGGGTTCAAGTTCAACCGGAAGGTTCAAAGACATATTTGAATTACACAAAAGGACTGACAATTCTCTTTGAGAAACATTGAAGTATTGAACCCGTTGAACCATTGAACTCTTGAACTTTCAGAATGGTTCAAGTTCAAAGGTTCAATCCTTTAGTAATTTCACATACAAAAGACAATAGGCGGGTGAACTTTAAGAATAAAGAGCCGACTTAAGAAACAAAGATATGACCAATAAGGGAAAATGGTAAGTCAACTCTTGCTTAGGGAAATTTGGCAAAAAATTGAATAAGGGCGACTCAAAAGGTAACACCTTTGTAGGGCTCTAAAACCCTCTTCCGTCAAAGCATTCCTCCCAATACGATTTCTTCGTGGAGGCATCTTGATCTCTGCAACAAACCCACAACCTCAGGTCCTGGTGCAAACTGCCTCATGGTCGGCGATCTGTCTACACACTCAGGAACCCTTGCTTTGATACCACTTGATGAAGGGGGTAAATCATAAAACACACCACAATAGAAATTGTACACAGAAAATAGAACTTTTTTATTGATTTGGACCACTTGTTACATTACAGAAGCTCAAATACAATCAGAGGAATCAACCCTCCACAAGCTGCAACACATTACAGCTTCCTGTCACAAGACTCTAGAATCACCTACCTTCTGTAATCCCAAATCAGCTAGGGTTTATGTTTTTCCGCTTATTCTTGACTCCACACTTGCCCCCTTAACTCTACTACTGCCCAGGGTTCCCAAAAATGGTTATTAATAGCCTTTTTGGCGGCCAACAACCTAATTTCAAATTTTGCATCTCCCTCCAAAAATAGGTTAACTTCTGGGAGCCATAACTTTTGATTCAGGTGTCCAATTGACGAACTGTTTTATGCGTCGAAAAGCTCGCGGAGTGCCCTACGCGCTAAGAACCAGCTCTGCTGGTTCTGGCCATTTTCAAGCCCATACGGGGCCGTTTAGTGCCTCAAACCTGAGTTTGAATAATTTTCAGGCATTTTTTGGGAAACGGAAACTTTAATATCTTTCAGCTCACAAATGATTTTTGTGTGATTCCTTCACCAAAGGTCTTATATTTCTATTATGTAACTTCCTGTAAATTTTTACTGCCCAAATGCAAACTTTGTAAAAATAGCAGGTTACTATTTTTAAAAGTTTGAAAAAACTGAAAGTTCTACATCATTATTCAAGCGATTATGGAACCAGAACCACAAATTTTGAAAAGAAATGGAAAGAACATCAACAATTTTGAAACATGTTTTTTTTGGGGGGGTGATGCAAGATTGTCCTTACACCACTGGATGCTCCTACATCAGTCCTCTTTTTCTTGTAATAATAAAATGCCATTGTCATCCATTGTCCTCTTGAATGTTATAACTTTATATGGAGATGGTCAGTAAAGAGAGGTCTTACATGTTTTAAAAGTTCTTATCCATGTCTTCAAACATTGCAAGCCTGCATTCTCTTACTGGCTATTTACATTTCCTATATGCTCAACTTTTCTTGTGAGGTGGATGAAGGATATTGGAGGAAGTAACGGGCCTTTGACAGATGAAGAGTTGAATGCTATGATTCTTCTTCTATGGAGTAAAAGTTCATGCGATCTTCTTGAAGGCAATTGGGATTGTCACACCTTTAAGGGACGCTATGTATGTAAGTTACTATATGAAATAAGTGACGGGTATCTCGATTCGTGAATTATTTTCTCTTGATGAGGACGTGAAGAATATTGTTCTGAAAGTTGTTGAATAGGTGCAAAAGAAGAAAGATAACAACAAGGGCTCTCAATCTTATTAATCTATACCCTCATCTTCTCAATCTCAATTCAGTTGTTTCTCAGGCCTTTACAATATCCTTGACAAAGGATTGCTTATGTCTTATGTGCTTACACATGGCAGTGATTGCTCACCCTTGAGTACCAAATTTGATATGCATAGTGATCTTGGTATTATAAGGAATTATGGATATCTTCTATGGGAGGTGATAGCTACTGTACCCGATGGTATTGTTTGCCTCTTTGTCAATTATTCATACATGGACAAACTAATTAGCAGCTGGAAATGGGCATTTGGAGGATATTATGCAGCATAAGCTCATTTTTATCGAAACACGAGATCTTTTATAAACAATGTTGACATTGGATAATCACTGAGGAGCTTGTTCTGGCCTATGGAAAAGCGAGAGGGAAGCGCATATGTGGGTTTTTGTAAGATGAAGTCATGAATCATGCGGTTTGAATCTTGTAAGATGAAGGCATCTTCTTCCAAGAGCATTGTCACTTAGTCTACAAATGGTTTGATTTTCTCTACTGATAAATTTGTGTCTTCAAGGAGTTCGGTTTCCTTCATTCATAGGAGCGTATAAGCACAATATGCTGGTCATAGGCGGTAGAAGAACAGATGAAGGTGAAATGATTGACAAAATGACTAAAAGGAGATGAGACATTAAATGCCAAGAATTAGGTTTGGTGTCCCGTTAAGTTGCTTACAAATATGAAGAGGTTGGGCCTCTTATGATCAAAGATGTACTGACTCATATAAATATTATCAAATGCTTGCGGCGGCCAATAGAGCAGACCATTCCACAATAGTGGATCAAATTAAACTATGAATAATATGGAAGCCACGGTCAGTTTTGAAATGTTTACATGATGAAAACTCCAACACTGAAGGAAAGAAGAATACAAGAGTTGTTTGAGGTAAATACAGTTGGCAGCTAAAAAGTCAAATTCAACTTTGCCAGTGCACTCTCACCTTGCACCGAGTTATGCGAAGTATGGATAGATCTTGCAAGCTCTTCGCAGAGAATGCATGAGGTCTTGGTGAAAAGGCTTTAAAGTTCCCAGAATTGTCATTACCAAATGTAACGCCAAATATGCAAAGCTGGCAGTGATAACACCAAATCCCCGATCTTTGCCATCACAAAATGTGGAAGCATGGACAACGCACATGATGATTGATAGACTCTTCACAATATGGAGTTGTTGAAAAGGCGTGCAAGCTGTTGCAATGAACGCGGGATATGTTCAAAAATGGATCTGCTGAAAAGGCATTAGAAACTTTCCTGTGGATGCAATTGGCATTTGTAAAGCCAATTCCACATCCCTTTGTCAGCGTCCTCCTGCCCACGCCAAGTGCAATGTCAACTTCCGCAGCCTGGTGCAATCAACGATTGTAACGCCATATTCCCATAGGTCCGCAGTATCTTCTTTTCCGGGCTTAAAATAGAAATTGAAATAAAGATGGCAATTTCTGTCAGATATTTTAGTTGGCAGCAGTCTGGTAAGTGTGCATGTGAATGTGAAAGCACGACAAGCCACAACCCAATTAATGAAGATAGAAATGTCTTCTAGCAAAATGCGATGATAGAAGGATATGCACAAGGTGTATTATTGAAAAAGTCTTAAAAACTTTCAAGCTAATACAAATGGTGGGTATAACACCAAACTCCACGGTTTTTGCCAGCGGACCCCCGCATGGAGACAACACGTTACAAAGCGATGGAGAGAAGTTATAGCAAGAGGCTCAAAATAACTATAAGTGACACATTCAATGTATGAAATGAAAGCTATGACATGACTAAGATGATTGTGGATATGTGCAAATGAATCTAATGGGTCTTAGAAATTTTGGAGCACTACAAAATTCAATTCACCGAAAAAGCCGAAGACTTCCGAGCAGATGTGATTTGGCAGACGTAAATTCAAATTCTACAATCTTTGTTGGCACCACCCACGTGACAACACCAATCTGGGTGTACACGCAAACGTAGGAGTGTAGAGAAGTTTGCGGTTTGGTTTTAGAAGGAAATATCATTCCTTTACATGTAATCATCAGAAGATATGCACTAAATGGATTTATTGAAAAGGCTCGAAGTTCTCAAGCAAATACAACTGTTAGTCTTTCGCCACCTTCGCGAGCATTCCTTAACGTAACGCCAACTCCCTCAGTTTTCACCAATATTCTCTTTGGTTGTATCAAAATAGAAGTTTCTAAGCTAAAGTTATAATGTTCTGTCCGGCATTATCGTTGGAAGGCATGCATGCAAAACGCAGAAGCATATGAGGCCGCAGTCTGGATATGCACAGGATTGATTTGTTGGGCGGGCCACAGTATGGTAAAAGATGAATGTTATTTTATGAAGTGCAAATTAGATTGCCATGTAACACCATGCCTCGCGATCTTCACAATATTTCTAGCGGTGCTCAAGCCTAAGTATGAAATGAAGAATCCTAACAGATATTGTATTTAGAAACGACTCTGATGTCGGGATGTGCTCAAATAGGATTTGTTGGGAAAACGTAACAATGTTATCTTTTGCAATCATTTGTCAACATTTTCTGACCCACGCAGAGGCCGAGAGTTTTCGAGCATGAAGATGAGAGCTCTGGATCAAGCTATGGATGTCTATCAAAAGACAAAGGAGGAAGGATTTTTGTCAAACATTTTAGTTGGAAATGTTCCTGTAGACACGAATGCAAAATGTGGACTACCAGCAAGCTTTAGAAATTGCATGATGTATCTCATAATAGCGATGATATTGATAATGGATTTTTTTAAACCCTGACATTGGAGAGGCAACAATGAGTTGTGTTGTTGCGATTGTCAATAACATTCTTCACCGTTTGCTAAGTTTTTGGCCTTGACATGGGAACATCTAGGCGAGGAGTCTGAATCTCTTCTGGAGGGATTGTTGAAGCATGGAAGATTAGAGCGCACTGGTATAAGGATGTGTTTCCACCATCAGGAATTTCCAAAGAGATACAGGGTGAATCAGATAGGGTGCTATCCATTCCACATCAGAGACCGGGTAGAAGGAGTTCAGCTGTTACACATGAATGTTATGAGATGGGAACAGTGCTACCTGGAAAAGGAATCTAGCTCACTTCCTCAGTATATCGAACTATTCCTCAAATTACATATAAAGTTGTATCTCTGCTGTCTCTAAGATCATGAGCACATGTCGGTGCAGTATGTGATCCCAATTGAAGAAGGTTGATCAAGTTCTATTGGATAGAGCTTTGCCCTTTGGGATATTTAGAGAGCTTCGAAGGTCCAAAACTATGGAGTCGACTGATGAATATAAGCCAACTCAAAGAGGTTCAGATGGCGATGGTATGGAATGTGTATAAACAAGACTATGAATGTTTGTATGTAATGGCTAGATCTTTTAATCGAGACAGATGGAAAAAATGGAATGCTAAGAGTCATCGATAACTCTTCATGTTCTATAATATTTTGGTGATTTTAGTAATTGGATGGAGGGAATGACTTTTGGTTTTCCATGGGGAGAATGGCCTTTGATCTTCCAGTCGAGGGGGTCTATAAAACAGATGGGTTATTTATTGTAAAGAATCTTTTTGTTGTTCAACCAGGAGCTCATGTGAGAGCTGTAGGGAGGTAGTAATTAGATGTTTGTTATTATCTTTTGGTCACCTGTGTAATTAGAGTTTTGTAGAAGGGGTTCTAGAGACTTTGAGCTCTAGTTTTGCTTTTGATATTAATGACGGATCGTGTTCTTATGTCCATGACTCCCTCATAGATGTTGTTTGTTCCTATGTTGATTTAGTTTCTCTATTCATTTCAATTTCTTCTGCAACTTGATATGCAGGTGTTTTGGAGGACTTTGTGCTTCCTCTATTGATCATTCTCTCTCTCTTTGAAGACTTTGTACTTCTATCTTTATGTTCAGTTTGTCTTTTCTCTTGGGGATTTGTTATGTGTTTCTTATGTTCATAGGTGGATTCCTTTTCATTATCACTCTCCCTTTCTCTCTCCTTTTTGTACTTTCTTGTTAAAAGTACCTAAAATACAAAAACTCCCATCATATGAGGGTGCTGCCCCTCTCAAACGCAGAGGAGAATTGTTGCATTCACAACAATTTCTCCATTTGTTAGCATCTTTTGTTGGTGCCTTGTTGGGCAAATCAAGGTGTTTTTGCAGTGACAAAAATTGTATGCTAACATTCTTAAAAGTTGATGTTAAAATATATCTTGAAAAAATATTATCTAAATGTTAGTGTTAAAGTTAGGTTGGTACTAAAATATATAGCACATTTGAATGATGTTGGTCTTGTATGATGGGTTGGAGCAGGGCTTAAATTTGACAGTATCTAGGCATTTTAGCTGTAAAATACAACTGAAGTTTTGAAAAGACTGTATCATATGAAAGGAGAGATTTTGGACAAACTGTCAAAAATTATATAGGATTATGATTTTATATATATATATATATATATATATATATATATATATATATATATATATATATATATATATATATATATATATATATTTGATTTTTATATAATTTACTTATACTAAAGTATGTCATGGTACTTTAAAGGCGCCATTGAATAGATAGTTGTCATAAAAAAATTGCTTGACAAGCAAGGTTGACAGTCAAATTTAAGCCCTGGGTTGGAACTAAAATATAACACAATTGGGGATATGAATAGTGTTATTGTTGGATTTGTGACAACACTATAAAGAAGAAATCTTATCTTAAAAATCTACTTTTTTTTTTTATTTAACGATGACGATTATGTTGAAGATATTATATATCTTTGCAACCTTGAAAGGCAAATTCATTGGAATGGTAGTTGCGTGAAGATTGTAATTTTTCTCTAAGCAAAAAGAATATCGATACTTTGCCCCGTGGATGTTTCTCTGGCATATTGCTTGGGCTTTACCACGTAAATCCTCTTGTTTTTTTTTATGTGATCGCTTATTTTGTTAGTTTGTTATTATGTTGTTATCTCTAATTTCTTCGTAACTAAATTGTGTTACAATATTATATGGTTTTGGAGCTTAAAGTTTATCATTAAAATTGAAAGTTTTCAACAAGTGGTAACAAAGCTTTTATTTTTGCAGCGACTGTGTTGGGATTTGGTGTTTTGTTTTGCAGCATCAAATGGCAAAGGTTTTGAATGCAAAGTTCAAGGTGGAGAAGTTCAATGGGAAGAATAACTTTGAGTTGTGGATGCTCAAGATGAGTGCTTTGTTGGTGCAACAAGGACTACAAAAAGCGTTGGTAGGCAAGTCAAAGAAACCTATGAATATGAATGAGGAGGACTAGGAAGATCTGGATACAAGAGCTCTTAGCACAATTAGGTTGTGTTTGGCAGATGATGTTCTTTTCAATATTGTTGGAGAGAAAATAGCAGCAGGCTTATGGAGCAGAATGGAGTCTTTATATGACAAAATCCTTGACAAACCGGATCTACTTGAAGAGACAATTGTATAGTTTGCGAATGAAGGAAGGTACTAAAATTATTGATCATTTAAATGTTTTCAATACTCTTATGTGCCAATTAACTAGTATGAATGTAAAAATCAAAGATGAAGACAAGGCAGTCACATTATTGTGTTCATTGTCTGAATCCTAAAATCACTTAGTCACTTCCATTAGCTTTAGCACAACTGACACCCTTGAATTTGATTTTATTGTGGGAGATTTGTTGTCTAAGGAGGTGCAGAGGAAATCTACTATAGAAACCTCCACACCAGAAACAATGGTGGCTAGGGGTCGATCCACAAAAAAGGGGCAGAATCTGAGAGGTACATCAAGATATAACTCAAAAGGCAAAAAGAGTAAGGGTAAACGTTGGTATTGCAACAAATCAAGGCATCTCAAGCAAGATTGTTGGAAGAGGAAAGAAAACAAGGATGACTCCAAAAAGGAAGCAAATCTGGTTGAGACAAGTTCAAGTATGTTTGATGAAGTACTATATGTTTTTAATATCTCACAATATCATGAGAAATAGTTATTAGATTCTGGTGCTTTGCAACACGTGTCCACATAGGAGTTGGTTTTCTTCTTACCAAACTATTGATGGTGGTGTTGTTCTTATGGGAAACAATGTTTCTTGTCAGAATGTTGGGATTGGGAGAATTAAGATTAAAATGTTTGATGGTATTGTAAGGATGTTGATAGAGGTAAGACATGTACCAGAGCTCAAAAAGAATTTAATTTCCTTGGGAGTTTTCGATTCAATAGGTTATAAATTTACATGTCAAGGTGGAGCACTAAAAGTGTCCAAGGGCATTATAGTGGTAATGAAGGCTATAAAGATTAGGAACCTTTACAAGTTACATGGAAGTACTGAAATAAGTGAAGCAACAGTGGTATCAAAATGTAAATGAATCTTCTCATTTATGGCATCAGCAAATGGGCCATATGAGCGAGAAAGGTATAAAGGTAATGGTAAACCATAAGTTACTTCTAGATTTAAAATCTCTAAATTTGAATTTTTGCAAGTATTATGTTTTTGGGAAGTATTGTAGACAGAAGTTTAAAATAGGTAGTCAAAGAAGTAAGAGTATCCTAGAGTATATTCATTTAGATGTTTGGGGACCATCCCCTACACTTTCATTTGGAGGATCATCATATTTTGTGACATTTATAAATGATTACTCTAGAAAGGTGTAGGTCTATATTCTTAAAAGGAAAGCTGATGTGTTTAGTGCATTTAAAGCAGTTTAGAGTTTTGGTTGAAAAGAGTACTAGCAGGTCAATCAAGTGTTTAAGAACAAATAATAGGGGCGAGTTCACATCTTTGAAATTTGAAAATTATTGCAAGAAAGCTAGGATCAAAAGGCATAAAACCACATTTTATACTCCTCAGAAAAATGGTGTTGCTAAATGCATGAACGTGACTCTTCTAGAGAGAGCAAGGAGCATGCTCAGTAATGCCAAGTTGGAGCAAGAGTTGTGGGTAGAGTAGTCAATACAACATGCTATGTGGTAAATCGGTCACCATCAATTGCAATAGATTGTAAGACTCTTGAAGAGGTATGGACAGGTCATTCTTGTGATTACTCAAATCTAAAAAAATTTGGTTGTGATGCTTATGCTCTTATTTCTAAAGATCAGTGTTCTAAGTAGGACCTTAAATCAAAGAAGTATACCTTTGTTGGTTATGGTCATGGAGTTAAGGGATATAGATTGTGGGATCCTATTGCTCACAAAATCATCATTAGCAGAGATGTAGTATTTGCTTAATCTCCTCTTATAAAATCAAACATAGTAGAAGTTGAAATGAAACAGGAACAAGTACCACAATACTAGAAAATTCAATTAGAAACTGGGTCATCTATAGAAAAAAGGAGCAAGAAGAAGCTTCTAAATATGCAGATGAAGATGTAGAAAATAAACAAGAAAATGTAGAAATGCCACAACCAACTCTAAGGAGATCTAGATGGGTCGGAAATCCTCCCAAGACGTATGATGATTATAGTTTATCTATTGCTTTGATTTCTAATGATGGGGAACCTAGTTGTTATTAGGAAGCGATGGATGATATTGAAAGTGCTAAATGGAAGATAGAAATGAAAGAAAAAATGGATGCCTTGGAGAAGAAGACAACATGGGACTTGGTAGAACTCCCAAAGGGTAGAAAAATTGTTGGTTGCAAATGGGTCTACAAATTGAAGAAAGGTGTTGATAATAAATTTGAAAAGTACAAAGCAAGAGTGGTAGCAAAAGGATGTGCTCAAAAGGAAGGTATTGATTTCCATAAAAAAAATTCTGGTTGTTGAGCTTGTCTTTATTCGAGTAGTATTTGCACTAGTTTCTTTACTTGATCTACAGTTAGAGCAGCCAGATGTTAAAACAACATTTTTACATGGAGATTTGGAAGAAGATATATATGGAACAGACAAAAGGGTTTGTTTAGGATTGCAAAAGAAGATTTATTTGCAAAGTCAGGAAGTCAGTGTATGGCCTAAAGCAATCACCCAAGCAATGGTACAAGAAGTTTGATTCCTTCATGGTGAGCCAGAATTTTACAAGGAGTGAGTATGACCATTGTGTTTGCTTCAAAAGATTTGAAAATGGTTTATTCATTATCTTGGTGTTATATGTTTATGATATGCTTGTAGCAAGCAAAAGCATGATAGCAATTAGCAGGTTCAAAGCTCAGTTGGCTAGGATGTTTGATATGAAGGATCCAGGAGCAACAAAACAAATTTTGGGCATGGAGATATGTGTAGAGACAAGAAAAATGGTAAGCTTTGGTTATCATAACAGAAGTATGTGGAGAAAGATCCTCATGAGATTCAGTATGAAGAATGTGAAACCGGTAAATATCCCTTTGGCTTCTCATTTTCAACATTCTTCAAGTTTATGTCCTAGTAATAAAGAAGAAAAGGATTATATATCTGATGTACCATATGCTAGTGCAGTAGGAAGTTTAATGTATGTGATGGCATGTATAAGACCAAATATTTCACCTGAAATTAGTGTTGTTAGTAGATACATGGCAAATTTAGGTAAAGAGCATTGGGTAGCAATGAAATGGGTGCTTCGCTATCTCAGAGGTGCAAGTGATTATTGTATTACCTATAATGGTTACAATGATTTGTTTGTGAATATGTTGATTCAAATTTTGCACCTGTGATTTGGACAAAAGGAGATCTACTTCAAGTTATGTCTTTACTCTTGTAAGAGGACTCGTTTGTTAGATGTCAAAGCTTCAAGGAATAGTTGCGTTTTCCACTAATAAGGCAGAATATATGGTTCTCACATGCATGCAAAGAGGCAATTTGGTTAAAGGGTCTTTTGAGTGAGTTTGGAAAAATGTAGAATAAGGTGAATATATTTTGTGATAGTTAGAGTGTTATTCATTTGGCCAAAAATTCATCTTATCACAATAGGACCAAGCTTATTGCATTTAAATACCATTTTGTAAGACATGCTATTGATGGAGGTGGAGTAGCTCTTGAGAAAGTCCATACACAAGAAAATTGCATAGACATGTTTACAAAACTAGTACTATTAGAGACGCTGAGGTGGTGTTTGGCTTCTCTTAGCTTGCAGAAAAGGTGATGAATGTGCATGAACAAAGTATCAAGTAAATTGTTGTCCAAGTGGAGATTGTTGAATTTGTGACAACAATATAAAGCAAGAATCTTATCTTAAAAATCTACTTTTTGATGTGATTGCTTATTCTATTAGTTTGTTATTCTATTGTTATCTCTATTTTCTTTGTAATTAATTTGTGTTGCAATATTATATGGTCCCTGGAGCTTAAAGTTTATCATTAAATCAGAGGTTTTTCAATAGTTATGTCATGATTTTTACAGTATTTGATAAAATTATCTTTGAAAAATTGGTGCTAAATTTTAGGCAATTATTGAAACATTGATAAAATAACTCTTAAAATCGGTGTTAAAGTTGGACAAAATGACTCAATTTTATTGAAAGACCAAATTCTTGTTCAAATTCTAAAACATAAAAAAAACTATTAGATTCTTGAAAAGTCTTCTTCTTTCCTCTTTTCTCATGTTCACTAGATGTATTGAGCAATGGTATTATTAATAAAAATGATTGGCACAGCCTAATTGGCTTTGCTACCTTGGGTGTGCAAGCAGTTCACAAGCAAGTTCATTGGTTACATGCCACTTTGTTGTAGATTATAGAAATATGCCAATTAGACAAATGATCAATGCAGCCTATCTAGCTCTGATACCAAATTAGAAATTAGGATCTGAGGTTACTAATCATCACAAATAAAATATAAGATAAATGAAATAAGAATTACAAGATGCACAGATTCAACACATTACACAATATATACATGGGAAAAACCCTTTCGGGTAAAAAACCTCATAAAGCATCATTCTATTATAAAACACTTACAAATTTGTCCATAAAATTATAGACAGAATTTGGGGATACCACTTCTCACTTCCACATGGCCAATAATACCTCCTGTGTATAGTGATAGAATTCACTATAAATCTCCAAATTGAATTACCTCTCAATGAGAGAGAAGCTCCTTAAATATAGGAGGGGTGGCAAAATACCATATATATATTATAAGGGTATGACCCCTAATAACATTATGTTCTAACAGACGGTGACTGATAAGTGACAACTGTGGGCACCTCTACTTTATCATTAAAAGTGATGCTGGTCCTACAAAGACTTAATTGAAATTAGTAGAAACCTTTTATCTAGATTTGAAAAGGTTGCTATTTGTCACATTTTTAGGGAGGGCAATGGGTCGGCGGACGCTCTTGCCAACCTAGGCACCAATGCTAATAACATGGTCCGCTGGAACGAAGGAAAAAACCTTTCGGATCACATAAACTCCATCATCAAAACTGAAGGAACTAAACCCACATTTGGTAATGAACACCTCTGCCAATGAGAGGACTTCTCACATGGGGGAGGGAATTCACTGGAGAGTTGTTAATTATGCTAAGTTATGCTTCGGCTTTCACGATAACCTTTCATGTTCTGAATGGTCGCCTTTCTTCCTTACCGCAGCTGGTTACCTTGTTGTGTCTGTGCATTCCGCCATGGGAGGGGATTTGTTGCAGATTGAGCCGAGCAGCTACAAGAACTTCAAAAATGATACCGAGCTCTGGGGGAGTCTAGAGATGGGACTCTTCACCCCTTACATAAAGGCCATGAATGGTTTTGATACCCTTCTTTCTAGTGAATTTGCAGTCTCATGAAAAGCTGGCGTCGTTTATGGCAGGGGAATTTCTTTCAAGGTGATGGAGGAACTTATTGCTGAAGTTACTAGGCTGAAGATGGAAGGTATCCACCTTTCCAAAAAAGTCAAAGGCAACTACCAGGAGGATATGCAAAGATTTCTTCAGGAGGGAGAAAAGGCCAATAGGTTGCAGAATGGTTATTGTCGAGATGATTTTCCGAGGGTGTGTTAAAGAGTAGCAGAGGTTTTGATGAGGTATGTAACTCTCAAAGGCCGCTTCAAACGCTTTCATGCTTATCTTTTTCCGTTAATCATTTTTGCCTTAATGATTCTCTTAATTTCCCGTATTGGCTCTTCACCTCGTTGGAGGAGTCAATCCAGAAGGTACCAATTGGAGAGAAAACCCTCCCACTCTATCAAGGGCTTATATATGCTATTTACAAATTGGAACTGGCCCTCACTCCAGCCCTGGCCTTTAAACCTAGGATTTATAATCCCTCCCTTGTCGAGCACATCCCTGCCAAACCCTCACCCTCGACTGAGTCTACCCCTGCTAAGGACATTGTTCAGACTCCCACCCAGCCCCCTATTGGCAAGAAATAGCATAAGGTGGCCTTTCGAAACCCCCTCGAGGATACCACGGAGCAGGGTGAGTTGACCCCTAATTCCAATGTTTCTGCTGACAAAGGCAAATAGAAGGTCCAATTGGATTCCCCTGTTCAAGGTGCCAAAGACAAAGGAAAACAAAAGGTCCTAGAGGATTCCCCTGCCCAGGGTGATTTGTTCCACACTAATATTATGGCCAAAGACAAAGGTAAAAGGAAAGTCATGGAGGTTCCAGCCCAGTTGAGTCCCAATCCCCATGATCATTCCACCCCTCCCATTATCAACCAAACTACTAAAAGGAAAGTCATGGAGGTTCCAGCCCAGTTGAGTCCCAATCCCCACGATCATTCCACCCCTCCCATTATCAACCAAACTACTCCTACCCCCAATAGCCCCCCTACTAGGGACAAAACCCCCAGCACTGATAATGTCAATTGCAAGTCTTGTCATCAACTTGAGGATAAGGTGGCAACCATGTATCAAGCTTTAGATCTACAAAACCAAGTCTTGAAATGGCAGCTTGCCAAAATGCACCATGTTAAGAGGAAGATTCAGCATCTCGAGGTTATCACCCAGATGGAAACCTCGAAGTGGCACAAGGAGAAGGATAATGAGTTGTGGCAGGAGGTGGAAAATCTTGCCAAAATGTTTGATTGGTGAGAGCACATGGAAGCTGAGATAAAAATGATTAAAAAAAGCCAAGAGACCATAATGAAGAACATGGAGGAAATTGTAGCTTTCAACAAGGAAACAGTCAAGAACTCGGCTACCACTTTGTATGTGTTCCAGGCTGAAATGGAGAAGAGGAAGGCTGCTAGAGAGGGTAATTCTGGAACTACTCCTACGGGCACTAACATTCAACAGCTGATCACTATGGGGTCTGCCAACAGGACTAGGGCCAAAAGCAAGAACAACAAAGGAAAGGAGGTTTGCATGGACACCTCAGATGGTCAAGTCAACAAGGAGCAAGAGAATTCCTTCGACGACAAGCTGGAGTTCCTCAACAGGGAGTGGCAAGCCATCAGTGGCCTCAAGTTTCTATCCAATCAGTAGGGTTTTTGTTGCTGGTCCATGGTTGGTCTTTTCATTAGCTGTTGTTTCTGTGTCAAATTATTAAGCTTTGGGTTCTATTTTCTCTGTGTTGTGTTTTACATCTTGTAAGACTCTGACTGCTAGCCTTTTGGGTTTTTTTGTATGGGTTCAGACCCTTCCCAATTATCTTAATCAAAACCATTGTGAGCCAATCTAGCACACGTTTGTGTTGATTTGTGTTTGGTTATTGTATTTAAAGACATTCATTCACTCACTTGAGATCATCTAGGAATAATCAAAGACACTCTAGGAACCATCATAGAGCATTTATGAGGGCATCATAGCAACATTATCAAGGCATTACATCAACATGCATCATCCTAGGTCCATTGCACGCTTACTTATTGTCCTCAATCCTTGTTCAATAACTCCAACTACGAGTTTGGCTGAGGAGAACATGACCCTTGCAATTTAACAAATTCCCAAAGATGTTTCTTAAAACCACCAATCCTTACTCATTCAAATATCAAAAAATCGAGGCAAGCAAGTTTTGACAATTTATTTCTTGTCATTTTAATCTTGTAACTTATAGTTTAGATCCACGTATCAAGTTCAAGTCCACACTTGAGGAGATTAAGTTTGGACAAGAGCAAAATACAATTAGCTTGAAGATACAAAGACACCTATTTAATAAATTATAAAATCCAACTCTATGGTAAATCAATTCCTAACATCTTTAGCACCACTTTTCCACCTCAAAATCCAACTAATCATTACAATTTAATTTATTCATTTTCCACATTAATTTAACATTTTTTTTATCATTTTCCAATCCTAATTCATTATCCTAGGTCAAATAATCCAACTAATCATTACAATTTAATTTATTCATTTTCCACATTAATTTAACATTTTTTTATCATTTTCCAATCCTAATTCATTATCCTAGGTCAAATAATTGTCCTAAAATATTTATGTAAACGTTACTTCTATTTCTTTAGAAACATATTGTTATCATGTTGTAATAGATTTTAAAAGTTCTATTATGTTATAAAATTAAAAATAAATTTAAATTGTGTTTTATTATTTCCTTTATAATTTATACAAATAAACAAATCTACTTCTAGAAGATTTAACGGCATAAAACAATGACCCGCCACAACAAAAACAATATATGATTTGAAATAGTTTTGAGAACCTCTCGAAAGTCGAAGTGGAATCCCCTACTTGGTGATTTTTTACATTTTAGCAAGCTCCAAAAAGATGAATTCGTCGTGTTGAGTACCAGATGAGAAATTCGATCTTACATGCATCATTCCTTTGCTTTCAACGTCATATCTTCTTCTTTATTTTGTTTAGCAATATATACACAAGGAAAGTGATGAGCTTCCACTCTACAAGAGAACTAAATCGCATGGTTGTAATTACAAGTTGAGTCTCCAACCAGCAAGGTCTTGAGGCTGGAGAGTGCCAACTAAAAGCCAATTGACTAAGGCCTGGTTGAAGTTTAAGTTTGTTTACTCCTAATACTTCACCAATTGAAGTTTGATTTCCTCTAATACTTCATTTTGAGGGTCATAAAACAGAAGGGCTCGGTTATAAAGTATGTTGACGTTTCTCTCTTCATAACATCAAAATGTGCTCCGTTCTACTAAATTAGATTCTCAGTATTAATATCAATGTAAAATGCAGAGAGCAGGTAAATAAAGTCCATTTTTGTTATTGTCATCAAGAAAAGATTCCCAGCCTGTTTCAGCTTTTCATTGAGGAAAGTTTGGTACTGTGAAAAAAAAACATTCAGCAAGAAAAAGGCAGACAACAAACATCTGTACGATCCTATTGCATGCTATCAAAGAACGTGTGACCTACAATTAAATTGTGATCAGAATCTGCATTCATCATTTACATATTATACATTCATACAGTTAGGTGTGTAACAATAAGGCTTCCTATGTGATTATATGAAAAATCAAAAACCTGGTATTAGAATATCAACAAAAACCCTTGTACCAGCTAATAGTTGTCCATAAAACGGGTCATAGTTCAATAAAAAGATTGGATGTATCTACAATCAGTCAAAGAGAGTCATTTCAGGACTTTCCTTCACAAGGAGATAGGTGTTCATCAATTTCATGGGTTCATATGCTTGTGTCTAGGTCAGTTGGCAGTTTGGGATCATCTAGAGCATCTTAAGGTTCCTGGAGGACAGGCGTGCAGGCAGCAGAAAGAAGTGGTTTTTGAGTTATGATGTTTTCATCAGTTTCCACAAGCAGCAAATTCGCCTCAACAGTGCAGATTTCAAATTCACCCCGTGCTGAAGGCAGCAATTTCGAAATTGCCTACTGGCGAAAGCAGGGACAGAGCATAGAATGTGAAGAGCAGGAAAGACTCAGTTCAACTTCCAAATGTGGAAAATCCGAAAAACACATTTTGGTGCCTCTCGAGACTCTGGAGGTCTATAATACACTATTGTACATCATATACAAGGGTTAGCTCTTTAGTTATCCTCTTGGTAATGTTCATTTTGCAGGTTTGTCACTTGTGGAGCGGGGGCTTGGAGATGGTAAACTTCATTGTAGGGTTTTGCATGCTGTTGTAACATGTTGAAGGCTTGTGTTGACATGTCGTCAACTTACTACAATGTATTTGACTGGTGCATAGTGGATTGAGGAGCTTCTAGCTCACTCTAGCTGAAGATTTTCCAATTTAGGGTTTCTCCCAGATAACCTCTTGTGTTTGCAGTCACTGTTTCCATATGTATCATGTTTATGCTTTCAAAGCATTCTATGATTTTTTGTCTGAAGCGATTTAGGATATGAGTCGTGCATGAATTTTACTTGCTGTGATTTTTGGATTTCAAGGTTGAATAATTAGCAAATCTAAAGATGGGTTAAGCTACACAAATTATGTACTGTTGCCAAGTATGCATGAGAATCCACCCCCAGAAAATAGATAAGTCGGATGTTACCAACACAAAGCATAGCCTATATTTATGCGTATCTTATGATAAAAGAAAATGGGATCACTAAGTAAAAACAAAAGTATAGCAGAACAAACAACCGAT
This sequence comes from Cunninghamia lanceolata, assembly GCA_027924645.1. NCBI lineage: Eukaryota > Viridiplantae > Streptophyta > Pinopsida > Cupressales > Cupressaceae > Cunninghamia > Cunninghamia lanceolata. The sequence goes on from BSBN01000022.1 coordinate 2,032,895, forward strand.
TGGGGAACTGAGACTGAAAGTCACACTCCTTCAAAGGTTTCATTCACAGTCAAAGGCGTTTCCTTAGTTGCTAGACATAATTTTGCAATAAGGAAATGTCGTGTATAAAAATAACAGAATTATGCAATAAGGAAAAACCATATGTATAAGAATAAGGTAAATACTAAATAGCACCTTGATAGATTCAAAGTTGGGTAGCAGATGTAACCCAGAAAAACTAAAGATGTCATGTTTAGCTTGCTTCTGCATTTGTTGCTTTTATACATTCAAGAATTTGTGGTTTTTATACTAAAAGCCCTCTCACAAACGCATTATGTCATTCCCAAAACTTGATAAGTCAGCCTTACTGTTTTCCAACAATGCCTGCAAAAACAAAATGAATAATATGAAACTAAAGAATCAGTATATGGTCATGCCCGCTCCATTTGTTCTATGTTGGTATCCCTCATATGATGACACTAATTCTAGTGAGAGAGAGTATGAATGTGAAGACGATACAAGCAGACCAGAGCGATAAAGCATATTGAAAACAGTAGATATTTTCATTGAAACTTATCTAAACAACCAGCAACCAATAAATTAAAAAACAGAACTTAAAGCCATATCATTTTTCAGTAAATTGATATCAACCTCCACGTTGCAAGTAAAGTTGGTGAAACTGGACATAATGGCAATGCTTTATTTTCAGAAATGGATATCATTCTTCTTGCCAAATGTAATGAAGATGGCATATACAATGACACATTTCACATGAACTCATTCCACCATCTGAAGAGAAGGCAACCAGAAAGATAAAAATGGCATTCACTGACCACCCCTTTTTCATAGCTTTATCCTATTTTACCAAAGGCAAAGCAATCCAAGGTAATGGACATGGTAACTGCAAGATGATCTTATTGTCTGTGAAACAATGTCAATTACCGTCGAAGAAAAAGAAATTACCAGTTCCAAAATAGGTTGCAACCATATCAGATAATGCATCTTTTGGCACATCTACAACAAAAGAGAGGCAGCTGCCAGTTTTAAAAGATCAGAGTGTCTCCCATAAATAGATCCAGGACCCAAAATCAAAAAAAATTGGTAGAAATGTAGTTAGAATGTAAGAAGAAACTCAAATTCCTGAAATCCTTGAAGCCGCAGAAAATCTGGTTCAAATTTCTTCATGCTTCATCGTGCTCTACTTGGCTGATTCCTACATGTGTGCTTTCACCAAGATGTTTAAAGGCTAGACTACTAAGACTCTTCACCAGATTTACCAAAAGATTTGTCAAAGTTAGCCTATATGTGTATTTTTTATAATTATTGTTTCTTCAAGCACACTGATAGAGACAGTTTTTCCAAGAAAGACCTTACTTATAACTAATGGTATTGCCTATCTTAATTGCAGTATAAATCTCTTGCTGTAAGATAACAATCGTCCTTATTTGAGTCAAAATAACACTTTCTCCTCTTCCTAATGATGGATCACAAAGTGTAATCCGAAACATTGATACTAAAAATTATACACAATTTTTTACCAGAAGCATTAAATTGAAGAATACCCTTTTTCCACAAAAATTATGGAATGCTGAAGTTGATAACCTGGGAAAATATAAAAATAATCTCAACAAGCTAAAAAGGAGGGAGCTGATTACGTTCCCTCAAATGTGAATTAGAGATGTTACAAGGTCCTAGGTGAACTGGAGCCTATAGCTGTGGAGAGTCCTTTAATGTCATTATCACAATCCTCGTTCATTTTTAAGGTCAAGATCATAAGCAAACATAATTGTAGCAAAGCATTCATGAGACTCTATGTGTGGTGAACACTCAACATAATTACCCGTTTGAAGGCAGTTGAGTCACATATTTGAGTAATTCCACACTCGAGGTGCTTGCTTCAAACCATACAATGCCTCCTTAAACTTGACACACTAGGTATTACTTTCATGGTTGTTCAAAACCCTGTGGTATCCAAACATTGATCAAGGACACACTCTTGGCATCCATTTAATAAATTTGGCAACCAACTTTTGTTGTCAACACCGACATTAACTTGATTGTATCCATCTTTAAACTTGTGTGGAAGTTTCAGTATATACTTATGAATCTCAGTCTCAAATGCAAAATTCATCTTCTGCCCAAAATACATCTTCAATGCTAAAATCTCCCTTTGATGCTAGCTCCAATGTCAATATCAACTTGCACACCAAACTCAGCATTAATGCTGAATCCGGATCAATCCCGACAGTTCCAATGCCAAGATTCAAGCATGGTGCCAAAGGCAATGCCAATCCTAAACATCAATGACCTAATTTGAACTAGCCTTTCAGCGCCAAACCTCCTCAATGTCATACTTTAGATAGCATTACAATGCAACACCTCTGTTATGCTATGGTCAATTCCCAATTTAATTCTTGTAACAAATAGAAGTTAAAATGCTCAACTCCCAATCTATACGAGTTTCTTGATCTTATTTTCATTTGAGAGGTTTTTTATAACTTATTTAAAATAATGAAAAATAAGTCATTTTGGTGCAATCAAAATTCAAAAATCAGAACAAAGTTTACAAACCTAAAACAAATTGCGGTGTTTGGTATACATAGTACCTCTAGTTCATGTTTATGGGTTAAGTTGTCACACTTGAACTACTACACCCAACACCTAACATAACTGCAACAACGACATCTGAGGCATCAACCCTATAAATCGCCTGGGACAAAATAAGGACACAAAAAAATTCATATTCCCATTTCCCTCCATTACCCATTCATCTCTATCATTAGACAAACTTTGATAGTAAGAAATTCCAAGTATATAGGGAAGTTACAACTATGTACAAGGATATATTTCTAAGCAGGTATCATTGATAGGGCAAATCCTTTTCCCGTGTTGCCAAAGTGCCACATACCACTCTGTTCTCACATGCTTTGAAGTCCCTTTCACGTACCGACAGGTATATTGAAAGGACGAGCTTCTTTCACATATTGATCAGTATATAGTAAGGGCGAGTATATCGAGAGGTCTGGTATATTGGTCTGGTGATATATAGAAAAGGAAACTTATTGGAGTGATAAGGAATCAATCCATCTCACATTGACAACAAAATGGATTCAATCACATCAATAGTTGGTACAACACTAACCAGGAAAGCCACCTGGTTAGAATGGTCAATGCAAGTTAAGAATACTCTCAAAATGATTTATGGTTTGGCATTTGTAATGGAGACATACAACCAGATGAACCAACATTAAAGGCAGAAATACCAATCTAGAGGCATAAAAATTCCAAGGCAATGGTTTTGATAAGGGCCTCAGTTGATGGAGAAGTCTTTGGTCACATACAAGGGTGCAACACACCATGGGAGGCACTAAACAAGTTAAACGATTTGAATGATTCTCATTTCAAATCGGAATTCATACAATTACAATTTAAGTTGTTCAAACTTGAGTTGAAGAATGGTGATGTTATAAGTTTGGCTTCAGAAATTTGAGCAATCAAGCATGATGTTGAAGTTGTTGGTGGTAAAATTGATGTATGTATGACTACCTTCATAAAAGTTCTTCTTCCCACATATTCAACCTGTTTGAAGTCATTGGTAGCAAGCAATCAACTAAAGTCGATCACTTTTGATCACTTGGTTGAAAAGATGGCTGAAAGAGAAAAGGTTTTTGGAAGAAAATTTGAGACCACGGAAGAGAAAATTTGCCATACTCATCAAAAAGGCATTCCTTCTAATAAAGTTTCATCTTCCAAGAGTAAAATAAATGATAGAGGAAAAGGAGAAAATAGAGGATAAGGAGGCAGAACTACCAAAAACAATGTTCAACACCATGAGAAACAAAATAACAGACAAAACTTGTTTTGCAAACAATGTGGTAGAAAAGGGGGTCATGAGGCTCACGAATGCAAAACATCATGGGATAAGATTAAGGCCTATCAAAAACAAAAGGAAGCAAATAAAGGAAAGAAGAAAATGTCAAAATCAGACTCAACTCAATTTGCAAGTGAATGTGTGATTTCTGTATCAGATGATGTCAACTATGCTTCAGTGATTTCAACCTAGTATGATGCTTGGGTCTTAGATACTAGTGCCATTCCACATATGATTTTCTGAAGGGACTTCTTTGAGGAGTTCCACGAAGAAAGATGCAGTCCTATATATTTGGAAAACAAAAGAAATTTGCAACCTAAAGGAAAAGGGGCAATTCGACTCAAGTCACCAAGACTCCAAATTTCATTCTCCACAATATCTTATACATTCCTCAATTGAAATGAAAATTGTTGCCCCTAGTGCTCATTTGACAACAAGGCCACTCCATTTTGTTGGATGATGGAGAAGTAATAATCAAAAAAAAATGTGATAATACAGTTGTCTTGACTGCATTTGAGGAAGGAAAGTTGTTGAAACTCAAAGGCGAGCCTTCAGTTTCAAGAAACTTTGATGATCTCGTTGAAGGAGGAATGGTAATAAGTCTCTTGTGGCATGCAAGATTTGGGCATACCAACTATGACAACATTCAAACAATACGAAAGAATGGTGTTGAATGTTTGCCATCTCTACCCAAAACAATTGAAAAATGTGAAGTATGCATCTTTGCTAAACAAGAAAGAGGGCCATTTCAAAAATCAAAGTGGAGAGCTGAAAGGAAACTGTAATTGATCCACTCTGATTTGTGTGGTCCACTAACAGTCTCTTATGCTAGTGGAAATAATTACTTCACAGTTCACACCAAGGAAGCAAAAATCGTTTAGAGATAAAATCGGCAAACCAAAAGTATAAAACTTTTTCAAAAAATCGTGAAAAAATCGGAAAAAGATCGGATTTCCAAAAAATGTACAAAAATGCAAAATATATATATATATAATTAATTATATAAATATTATAAATTTATAATAGAATTATAAATATTAATAATATAAAAATTATATTATAAATATTATTATATTTATATATTATATTAATAATTATATTTTATAATATTAAGAATTAATATATTCTAATATATTATAATAGAATAACAAGTATTAATACTAGCACTTGCACCCATAGGAGGCTCAAGGAATAGGCCGATAAGGACGAGTTTAAAAAATTTTCCGACGTGAGACAATTCCGAGCACTATAATGCTCACATATAAAAGCCTATCGGCTAAATATATTATATATTAATAATATTATATTAGAATATTTTAATTTTTAATATTATAAAATATAACTATTAATAATATAATATATAAATATAATAATATTTATAGTATATTATTATATTATTAATATTTATACCAAGGAAGCAAAAATCGTTTGGAGATAAAATCACGAAAATCGGATTTGCAAAAAACGTAAAAATAGCTTTAAAAAAGTTAAAAAGAGAGGAAAACCTGTTGTTTTTTAAATTTTCAAGGGTTGGTTCTTTCTGTATGTATATATAAAATAGATTAATGACAGAAATATTATATTATAAATATTAATAATATATTATATAAATAATATTATTATTAAGGATTGATGGCGTTCGCGTGTTCTGCAAGCCGAGTTAGGGCGACCGTGCCCTAGCTCGTTCTCTGTGTGTTGCTCGCTTCTACGTTGTGGGAGGTTTTTTTGAAGCTTTCGGGGTGGTGGTGGTGGGTTTTTTTCTTTTCTGGAGGCCTTCATGTTGCCGTTTGGGTGGCTTGTGGGTGGAAGGGTTTTGATCCTTCCCTTGGGGTCTTGTCTTTTTCCATTTCTTGCAAACGTGTCCTGGGGGGCTGCATGCCTGCTGGGGATCTTGTTTTTTGCTATGCAGGGTGGGGAAACATTTGGGGCTAGCCCCAAATTGGATTTCCGATCAGCAGTTGGTTCGAAGCCTTCGGCGCATGGAGTGAATGTTTTTGATAATACGCTGTTTTCTTCAGAGATGGAGATGAATGATCTAGGATCGGTTAGTGGTTCCCGAATAACGAAGATTAATGGGTGTTTGGAAAGATGCAAAGAGCGACCGAAGTTGATTATCCCGATGGAAATGCTTGCAGATGATATTGAATACTATTCAAGGCACTCTTTTTATTGCAAGTTCATGGGTTTGAGAGTCTCGTTGCAATTTTTGGAAACCTGGGCTCAACGGACTTGGATGCCGGAGGGGGAGATGGAGATTAGGCTCCTTGCGAACAACTTTTTTATGGTCTCTTTTGATTGCATGGCAGATCGGAATAAGGTCTTCGAGGGTGGCCCCTATTTTTATAACCAGGTGGGTTTGTTTATCAAGCCATGGCATGCTAGCTTCAACCCGACTGAGGCATTACCAAGTCGGATCCCAGTTTGGGTTCGGTTGTCGTGGTTTCCAGTTGAGTGTTGGCGGGATGACGTGTTGCATTTGGTGGCTTCAATGCTCGGTAAACCTGTTGGGTCTTCACAACAGACGCAGTATAAAAAGGTAATGACTTTTGCTCGTATCTGTGTAGAAATTGATTTAAGCAAGCCACTGCCAGATTCTATTGAAGTGAGTGTTGGATCATATACTTGGGTGCAACAACTAGATTACGAAACCCTACCTTTTCGGCGTCATCTTTGTCATGAATATGGTCACTTGCAGCGTAAGTGCCCTAGGGCTAAGCCTGTGGTGCCCCAACCTTCTCAGCCTTCTCATAATCCACCTAGGGCTGATAATGGTAAGGAGCCTATTCCGAGTGATGGTAATGGAGATGATGGCTATGTCCCTGTCAAGGCTCGCAATAGGAATCGGGGCCAAAAGCGGACCTTGAGGGAGAGGCAGGTTGATGAAACTTTTAATAGGTTTGAGGTGTTGGATGATCTCAGCCAGGGGGAAGTGAATCCAGGGTTGCTAAACTTGGATCAAGGAACTTTGGGCACAGGACAGGATGGGCCACCGTTGCAGGCCATGCAGGTTGTGCAAGAGATTGGGGGTGGGCAAATGGATACGGATCAACAATTGATTGTCCAGACTGAACAAGAATCTTCTATTGGAGCTTCGAAGAGTGGTGGAGTGTAATAAACAACCCCAAAATTTTTTCCAAAATTTAGCACAATGATAAACAGTGTTAGCACAACTAGACTCTTCCGCACTTCTGATCACCAAGATCCCAATTCGGGCAAGGTGAGAGCATAATGTGCTTTAGATTACAAATTAAAATATTGTGCAACAAGTAAACATTCATCTGCATATGCAGGCATCCACAAGTTGTGGGAATTCACCACTTTAAGTGGGTATGAGAACAAAAAAGGAAAATTACAATGCCATCCACTTATTCAGTGGGAATACTCCACTTATGCAGTGGGTAGAAACAATAAAGAAAAGTTCATTTATCCACACTGGCGGTAAAACCATCCAGGGGTTACAATATGTTTAATTGATCTTTCCTCCACACTGGCGGTAAACCATCCAGGGGTTATTATATGAATTGCATTAAGAGAAATGACAATGAAACTTAATACAATAATATGCAATTAACATAGGATTAGAATTTGCTGAAGAGACCCCTGTAGATTATTGAAGAAAGGATCATACCCTACACTTTTCACTTGACAAATGAGTCTTCAATTGACTGGTCAAGACTGATAATCTGATACTTATTGGCTGTTCACTGTCTTACAATTCTGCTGACTGTCTTTACTGAATGGCTGCCATGAATGAAGCTGAAATACTATAAACTCATACACACATAAATCAACAATCAACTGCCCTCAAAACTGATCTAAACACCATACATATTTTTTTCTGAGCACTTTACAAACACAGAATGGAAAATACAGTCCACTACCCCTTTTGCATTCATGTCCAGGGCCGTACGGCCTAGGAAGGTACGGCTGCATACAAGAATCAGACAACCGCTAGAAAGTGACTGCAATAACACTTAAAATGGTCGCCCAACCCATACAACTTCATTCCAAATGCATTTACTATCATAAACTTCTCAAACAATTTTCTGAGAGGAATCAACCACCAACAGCATTGTACGGCAGTCTAGTACGGACATGCACATAACTCTCTCAAAACACCTTCAAAAAATCCCATATTATTCTCAAAGGAGACGCCTAGGATAGGCAAAGACATCAGTAACAGTTTAAGATCAAATAGCATCAACAATAATTACTAGTGTGAATCGACCTCCATTTGCATAGTACGGCCTCAGGAAGTACGGCCAGACAGAAAGACACCCAAACATCACAAAATATCACTCAAAACCAACACCAAAATTCATCTAAAACACACTACATTACTTTTAAACTGATTTCACAACAAAACTTCACAAGATCTCTCAAATCCATTAAGCTCCATGTGATTTCCTGAGTGAAAATCACCAATACCAGCTAGGGTGGATATCACACCACCGAAACTGATCATCCTCAAGTGGGTTTTCGTCCACAAGAAGGAACAATTGATCTCTGGTTCAATCCCAGCAGCATAACATTACAAAAAATCTAAGCATACCTCCAAATGAGCTCACATCTTCTTTTTATAAGCACCTGGGAGTTACAAAACCAATCTTTCTTGAAATTAGAGCTTTTTTGCACTTCCCTTAGAAATAATTTCTAATATCAAGTTATGTGCACACTTAAGTGACTAGGGAATTAAAAATTATAACATTTCCCTTTTTCCCTTCAAGTCATAACATTAAGTCACTTTTTTTAAAAAATAACCCACCCGTCTTTAGTGCACCAATAAAACTTAGTTTAATTATCAAATTAATCAACCTTATAACTCCAATTTGATAATTAAACCAAAAATGATCCCAAACCATTCCCTAGCCCATCGGGATCATGAGATAGGCTAATGGTCCCAGTCTGACTAGGCTTGGAAAGGGGACATTACATGGAGGTGGTTCCCCATTGCCCCTGAAAGGCGGCAAGAATGTGGGGAAGAGCTCTTTGGCCTCCTCTCTTTTGGGTATTCAACAAATTGAACTGAAGAAAGGGGTTGGTGACAGGACTTCCAAGCTGGGAAGGAAGAAGGATATGGAGAAGATTAAATTAACTAGGGAAACTTTGGTGGAGTCAGGGTCAGTCAAGACTCTGGATTCACATTTTTCATGCCCCCAGAAATGATTGTTCTCTCATGGAATGTAAGGGGCTTGAACAGTGGCCCTCGACAAAAAGCTGCTCGTGATTTGGTTAGGAATCATTCTCCGGATGTTCTTTTTCTTCAGGAGACTAAATTATCTGTAGATAATATGATGGCCATGGCTCCAAAGTTGTGGAAATATGGTGAATGCCAGTGTATGGGGGCTCTTGGTGCTTCTGGGGGGGTGGCTTGCTTTTGGAACCCTCAGAAGATTTTCCCTCTCTGGTGGATGTCCTCTAGATCCTCTATATCCCTAGTCGCCTCTTGGTATGAGACTGGTGAGTGTATTCTCCTCTCTAATGTGTATGCTCCTGTTGAGTTTCCGTGTAAACAACTTCTTTGGTCCCATCTTCGTTTTGTTCGTAGCTTAGCTCCTTACCATCCGTGGGTTATGGCTGGCGATTTTAATGCTATTGTGGAGTTGTCTGAGAAAAGAGGTGGTATTCCTAGGTTGGAGCCTTCTGCTCTGTTATTCAGCGATAGCATTTCTGAATTAAATCTTATTGATGTTCTGCCAAGTAATGGTCGCTTCACTTGGAATAATAGGAGGATTGGTGAGAGTTGTGTTGCTGAGAGGCTTGATCGTTTCTTGGTTTCCTGTTATTGGGTTGGAGACTTATGGTCCACTCGATCTGAAATTTTTGATTGGAGAGGTTCTGATCATTGGCCTATTAAGCTTAGTATTATCTCTGCTCGGGGGCCTCGTTCTCCCTCATTCAAGTTCCAGATTATGTGGTTACGGGATCCTACTCTTCATGAAAATGTGGCTGAGTGGTGGCGGATTGGTAGACCAACTTTTGGTACGGCAATGTACACATTCTCCAAGCTTCTTCAGTTTGTCAAATATCAGCTTAAAAGGTGGAATCGGCGATGTTTTGGTAATATCTTTCATGCTAAGGTCGCTGCCCAGGAGGAGTTGAATAATATTACACGGTTGATTCGTGAGAATGGGGCCTCTGAGGATCTTCTAAGGGAGGAGGCTAAGACTTTGAAAGTGGTTGAGGAATTTGAATTGCGGGAAGAAATCTATTGGAAGCAAAAGGCCCGGGTTGAATGGTTACAGGAAGGTGATAAAAACACCGCCTTCTTCTTCAATTCTGTGAAGGACAGGAGGCATGGTAATTCCATTCCTTTTCTGGTGAATGATAGGGGTGAACGTCTTGCCTCGTTTCATGAAATCTCTGCTGAGGCATCTCAGTATTTGCTACTTTATTTAGGGAGGATTCACGAGGGGGCTCTGTTGAGGAAGCACAGGTTCTTTCTTGTATTCCTCAGTTGGTCTCCAGGGAGGCGAATGAGTATCTGATGAAAGATATCTCTCTTGATGAGCTGGAGGGGATTGTGTTTCAGATGAAGAAGGGTAAAGCTCCTGGTCCCGATGGCTTCCCGATTGAATTTTTTCAGGAATTCTAGGATATCATAAAGATGGATCTTCTGGCGGTTGTCCTTGAGTCCCAGAGGAATAAGCAGATGCTTCGTGCTCTGAATTCCACCTTCCTTGCTCTCATACCCAAGTGTGAAGGGGCTGATAGGTTATCTCAGTTCCGACCTATCTCTCTTTGCAATGTGGCTTACAAAATCATTTCTAAGTTATTGGCTGAGAGATTGAAGAAGTGGCTTAAAGTGCTGATTTCAAAGGAACAGAGTGGATTTGTGGCGGGTCGACAGATTCTTGACGGGGTTGTCATTGCTATGGAGACCATCCACTCCATGGACAACTCCCACGAGAAGGCTATGTTCATTAAGCTGGATATGGCTAAGGCTTATGACAGGGTTAGATGGTCTTTTTTGCAGAAGATCCTTGTTTCTTTTGGTTTTGGTGAGGAGTGGATCCAATGGGTCATGAGCTATGTCACGTCTGTTTCCTTCTCAGTTTTGATAAATGGAGATCATTCTGAACTTTTTGGTGCCTCTAGGGGCTTGCGCCAAGGGGATCCTCTTTCTCCGTATCTGTTTCTGCTTCTTGTGGAAGGTTTTGGACGTTTGTTGAAAAGAAGGGTGGAGCTTGGCACCATTCAGGGTTGGCGATGGGGTGGAGACTTGCCTCCGCAATCTCATTTACAGTTTGTTGATGATACTGCCCTGATGGGGATGGCTACTGTTAGGGAAGCTACTAACTTGAGACAGGTGTTGGACATATATCTTGTTGCTTCAGGACAATTGATTAATGAGGAGAAGTCATCCATATTCTTCTTCAATACGCCGACCCCCATTCAGAGAAGAATTGCTAATATCTTGAGGTTTCAGATAGGGGTTCTCCCTTTGACGTATCTGGCTTTCCCAATTTCTATTCGCCATCTTCCCAAGGGTTCTTGGCAGAATATTATTGATAAGCTCTGTGCAAAAGTTAATCATTGGACCCACAGATGGTTGTCTTTTGCGGGGCGGGTTCAGCTTCTTAAGTCGGTGGTGCAAGCTCTTCCTACCTACCGATGTATGCTTCAGGTGGCTCCGATGGGTTTTCTGAGGGAGTTGGATTCTCTTGCAAGGCAGTTCTTATGGGCGGGAAGTTTGTCATCCTCCAAGTGGAGCCTGGTCAGGTGGGAGGTTGTGTGCAGCCCAAAGTAATTTGGTGGTCTTGGTCTTCGACAATCTGCGTTATCCGGAGTGGCTGTGGCTGCTAAGCTCTTTTGGAGATGGTGTGTGGAACAAGATCAACCGTGGGCCAGGATATTATCTCATAAGTATTTCCCGGGGATTCCACGGCAGGACCTCCCTCGTTACCCTCTTGAGGGGAAAGGTTTAGTGATTTGGAATACTCTTCAGAAGGGTGCAAAGCTTATCAAGGAAGGTTTATTTTGGATTTGTAGACGGGGAACTGAAGCTCTCTTCTGGTCGGATTCTTGGGATGGATTCCCTCCACTTACTTCTCAATTCCCCAACCTTCTTCATTTGTGCCAAAGATTTCTCGAGGCTCGCTGGGCTAGGGTGAGTGACTTCAAGTCTGTTGCTTCTTTTGGTCAATTGGAGGTAGCTCATTGGAAGGATCCCGCAGTGTGGCCAGATTTGGGACTTACGGAAGATAGTGCTGAGCTTCACAAGATTCTTCATAGTAGGAGTTGTAGTTCTCTTCTGGAAGAGGATATTCTCGCTTGGACCCATAATCCTAAGGGGGTTTACTCTGTTGCTTCTGGTTATCAGGTGTTATTGGCTCAGAAGCTAACTGGGGTAGAGGTTCATTGGTGGAAAAGGGTGTGGAATAAACTCTCGTGGCCTAAATGCAACTGCTTTGTTTGGACTTTGGCTTGGAATAGGTGTTTGACCTAGGATAACATTCGTAAACAGGGATTTCAAGGACCTTCAATTTGTGTTTTGTGTGGGGGAGCTGAAGAGGATTCTTCGCATTTGTTCTTCCGGTGCCCCTTTGTTGTGCAGCTTTGGGATTGGTGGTGGAAGGTATGGAAGCTTCCTTGTATTCATGTGTGCTCTTTGGTTGAATTCTGGGATAGTATGGGAAGACCTTCTATGGCTTCCTTTTTGCAGGAAGTTTGGTTTGTGGGTCCTACCTTTCTGCTTTGGCAGATTTGGCTGGAGCGGAACCGCCGAATTTTTCATGATCAGAAGTTGGTGGGTCGGCGAGTTTGGCTGCGTATGCTAGGAATGGTGCAGGAGTCAGTTTCAGCTAAATGTGATGTGGTTTTCCCCTTGGAGAGAGGTGATGATGAGTTGGTGGCCAGACTGGGTCTTCAAGAAATTCATTCTTCTTTTGTCAGTTCCAAGAACTGTAGGCATGGGAAAAAGAGGGTTCATCGGGTTGGAAGGTGGTTACCTCCTCCCAATGGATTTTTAAAGATCAATACTGACGGTTCTTCTAGGGGCAATCCTGGGCCTGCTGGAATTGGTGGAGTTGGTAGGGACTCAACTGGGTCGGTGATTTTTCTGTTCTCTATACATGAGGGGGTGAAGACTGTTAACTTCATGGAGGGTCTGGCAATTCTGCATGCTATTGAGAGGGCCCTTGCTTTGGGATGGAGAAAAGTTATATGTGAAGCTGATTCACAGATTTTGATTAATCTCTTGAATGAGCGAAAGATATCTGATATTAATTGGCAGTTGGCTTCGGTGGTTCAGCGGATTCTTCAGGTTAGTTCTCGGATGGAGGAAGCATCCTTTGTTCACATCCCGAGGGAGTGGAATCGAGCTGTCGACTGCTTGGCCAAATGGGCCTCTGAGCATGATAGTGGTTGGAAGGTTGAGGATTGGGATCAGGTTAACCCTGAGCTGCATCTGGATTTAGACCGGTTCTTGGAGGAGGATAGGAGGATACATGGGGATAGTTGATGTTGTTTATGCTGTGGGGTTTTCGCCTTGTTTTCTGGGGCTGGGTCCCTTGGTTATTATTGTAATGCTCTTTTCTGATTTCTAATAAAGTTTTTACCCCTTTGTTCTAAAAAAAAAAATATTATTATTAAAATATATTAATAATATAAATAATATATTATTTAATCTTTATATTAATTTTTGATTGATAATCTTTATATTATTAATAATATTAATATTATAAATATTATATTATTAATATATAATATTATTATATTAATTATAAAATTTATCAATAAATTAATTATAAAAATTATCAATAAATTAATTATAAAATTTAATAAACATAAATTTTATTATAAAGTCTTAAAAAAAAAAAAATTGTCATTAACTCATTAAAATCTAATAAAAAACCTAAACACTAATTAAATTAAATATTAATAATTTTAAATTAATTATAAAATTTATTATAAAACCTTTTAAAAATTAAATTTGTCAATAACTCATATTAAAATCTAATAAAAACTAAGCCATAATTAAAATTAAATATTAATAATTTTAAATTAATTATAAAATTTAATAAAAACATAAAATTTATTATAAAACCTTTTAAAAAATTAAATTCATCAATAACTCATTAAAATCTAATAAAAACATAAGCAATAATTAAATTAAATATTAATAATTTAAATTAATTATAAAATTTATAAACATAAAGCGCGGCTAGGTAAATTAAATATTAATAATTTTAAATTAATTATAAAATTTATAAACATAAAAGTGCGACTAGTTTTGTTTAATGCAAATTTAACATTATATTAATAATAATTTTAATTTTAAATTAATTAGCCGATAGGCTTTTATATGTGAGCATTATAGTGCTCGCAGTTGTCTCAAGCGTAAAAAAAATTCACGCCGAAAAATTCTATTGCTCGCAAAATTGTCTCACACCGTAAAAAATTTCATGTAGGACAATTTTCTAAATTTGTCGGTTGTTCCTATTGAACCTCCTATCAATTTATAAATTCGTCGGTTGTTCCTATCAAAATTCGTCGGTGCAGGTGCTAGTTATAAATTTTATAAACATAATATGCAGCCGTCCAGCAAGTCAAAAAACAACTCGCGTATACAGAAACCCTAAAACCCCGATTTTTTCCATCCGCGATTTAAATAGGTGTTTAAATCGGGAAACTTCCCGATTCGCGATTTTTATTAAAAATCGCGATTTAAATCCGATTTTTGCTTCTATGGTTCACACTATTCATTGATGACTATAGCAAAATGACCTAGATCTATTTTTTGAAGCAGAAATCAAAAGCTTTTGAAACTTTTCAAAATTTTGCACAATGGTTGAAAATAAAGCACAATCTCATACTGACACATTGAAGACTGTTGACGGTGGTGAATTCACGTCAAAGGTGTTTGAAAACTATCTCAAGAAAAATGGGATCAAGCATCATCTCACAGTCCCACACACTCCTCAACAAAATGGAGTAGTTGAGACCCAAAAGAATGAACAAAATTGTGATGAATATAGTTCAGGTAATGTTGCATTTCAAAGGAGTAAATTACATTTCTGGGCACAAGCAAAAGTGCATACAAACCCAGCCACGCGAGCAAAAGTCCCTAAAGGAGATTCAAGATAAGCTAACAAACCTTACCTTGGGAAGGCATTCAAAAGAAGAAATCAATATTGCTTTTGATTCAGAACCAACTTCCTTCAACAAGCTAAAAAGATTGATACGTGGAGAAAAGCAATGAAAATTGAATATGATACTTTGGTCAACAATGGCACTTGGGAGTTGGTTGATCCTCCACTCAATTGTAAACCCATTGGCAAGTGGATCTTTTGAAACAACTACAAAGCATATGGCTCACTTGACAAACATAACACAAGGCCTGTTGCAAAAGAATATGCTCAAAATGAAGGGATAGACTATGAGGAGACCTTTGCATCAACAGCAAAGTGGACCACCACTCGAGTTTTGTTGGCTTTGGCAGAACAAAACAGATGGAAAGTTCATTAGATGAAACTGAAAACTGCTTTTCTAAACGGTGATCTCAAAGAAACAATTTACATGACTAAGCTAAAAGGTTTTACAGTTGAAGGTCAAGAACAAAAAGCATTCAAGTTGGTAAAATGATTGTATGGTTTGAAACAAGCCCAAAGAGCTTGTTGTATATGTGGATGATCTGTGGATGATCTGCTCATAAGTCATCCACAGATGTGGATGATTGTATATCTAGTTGTATATGTGGATGATCTGCTCATAACAGGAAATAATGAAAGGTACATAAGTCAAAGCAAAATTGATGAAAGGTTTTGAAATGATAGATTTGGGTCATCTTCATTACTATTTGGGTATTGAAGTGATTCAAAATCCAAGTATATTTTCATTACACAACAGAAATATATTAGTGAAATTCTGAGTAAATTTGGAATAAGAGAATATAAACCACAGAGCACACCCATGGAACAAATATGAAGTTGAAATCGGATGATTTGCCAAGTTTGAAGACACAACTAAGTACAAACAGCTCATTGGAAGTCCAAACTATGTAACCACAACTAGACTAGACATTTCTTTTGTTGTTGGTGTTCTCTCTAGATTCATGCAACAACCAAGAGAAAGTCACTGGGTAGCAACAAAAATT
This sequence comes from Cunninghamia lanceolata, assembly GCA_027924645.1. Lineage (NCBI taxonomy): Eukaryota > Viridiplantae > Streptophyta > Pinopsida > Cupressales > Cupressaceae > Cunninghamia > Cunninghamia lanceolata. Next base: position 2,048,842 of record BSBN01000022.1, read on the forward strand.
TCTTTGATATCTAAGGGAACTCAAAATTTTGGGTTAAAATACTCCAATGCAGCAGATTTCAAACTAGATGGATATTTAAATTCAGACTATGTTTGAAGATGGGAAATCTACTTTAGGTTTCCTATTGAATTTAGGATCAGCAGTCATCACTTGGAAGTCAAAGAAGCAGTCGATGCCAGCTGTTTCTTCAACAGAAATAGAATATTTGGTAGCTTCAAAGGCAACCAAGGAAATATTGTGGCTCAAAAGGATTCTTGAGGATTTGCAAGAAAAACGGGTTTCATCTGCATCACTCATGGTCAACAACACTTCTAAAATCAAAAAGGCCAGAAATTTAGTATTTCACAACTGAACCAAACACATCAACACCAAATTTCATTTAATTCGACATTATATGAAAGATGGCAATGTCAAATTGATATTGTCCAATTGCAAAACAACCAGCGGATATCCTAACAAAAGCACTTGGAAGAGAGAAACTTGAAAATTCAAAGGAATACTTGATCTCACTATAACCCCCATGAATTAAGGGGGGATGTAATATTATGTACATAATCCTAGGTTATAGTATAATAATATTCTATTTTCTTGTAGAATCTAGACGGTCATCCTGAAAATGAACTAAACAATCATCTAGGGATGAATGGAATGGTCACACATTGTTGATAAATGTGTACATTGCTTCTCATTTGAACGAATACAATTTTGGGTTTGCATCTCCATTTCCATTTCATTTTCGCAATCCATGTCCTGCCCTGACAATTTCTATACTCTTTAACAAAGGAGGGGGAGGAACTCAATCAACAATAGAGATTAAGGGACTCCCCCACTCAACCAACAGGACAGAACTCCCTTGATGAAAGAGGGGGAGGGGTGAGCAATAACTAACTTCTCAAGCAAAGCAAATCAGTTAGCCAGGTGGACTATGGCAATTGGAATGCACTACAATAAGTTAGAATTCAACCTTTAACTACACAAGGCAATCTCCTATTTTAATGGTTTTACTATATAAACTTGTGTTATGAATGCCTAATAAGCTTAGTCATTGAATGCTTATAGGAAGGATGATTTTTCCTTCAAATTGGAACAGTCCTGTCAGAAACATTCTCTGCCTTTGAAAGTGAGGTCATTACCTCTCATAGGAGATAACCTTATTACTATGACAATAATAAGAAGATGATATAGCATAAGCAATTATACTTACCTGATCAAACCTTTTAACGAGATGTTTTTAGCCTAGTTCCATGGGGAAGCGTCCCCCCCTGAAATACAGCCGTCCCCGAAGTCTCCCCGTTTCCGGGACGGGGAGACTTCAAGGAAACGTCCCCCACCGTCCCCCGCCATCCCCCCACCGTCCCCCCGTTTCGCCGCCACATTTCTTTTAGGCATTCTGTCAAACAGTTCACGTGCCTTGTCTATGCTTCCACATTTTGCATACATGTCTAACAGGGCAGTTGCAGCTACAACATCTGACAAAATTCCTCTATCCTTTATGTTTTGATGGATGTCCATACCCTATTCCAAAGCTCCCATTTTGACACAGGCAGGGAGGATGCTGGCAAAGGTTGTGGAATTTGGCTTTACACCAGCCAATTGCATTTGCTTTAAAATTTGAATTTCTAAAGCCTTTTCAACAAATCCATTTTGTGCGTATCCTGCAATCATTGCAGTCCATGAGACCACATTTCTTTGAGGCATTCTGTCAAACAGTTCACATGCCTTGTCTATGCTTCCACATTTTGCATACATGTCTAACAGGGCAGTTGTAACTACAACATCTGACAAAATTCCTCTATCCTTTATGTTTTGATGGATGTCCTTACCCTATTCCAAAGCTCCCATTTTGACACAGGCAGGGAGGATGCTGGCAAAGGTTGTATTTCAGCGCAATATGTTTAAACTCTAACTTTACTTATTAAGTTATTCCTTAGGCTTCTACAGTTATACATTTTTTTATAACTAATTTTTCAAGTACTATATGTATTTCAGCGCACCATTCCCCCGCCGCCCCCCCGCTGTTCCCCGCCGCACCCAAAATTAGACTCCCCGTCCCCGAAACGCATCCCCCGCCGTCCCCCGTCCCCGTCCCCGAAAATCCGTGGAACTATGGTTTTTAGTAAATAATGGAAATTGAAGAGAAAACCTTGAGCAGCCTTTTCAACAATGACAAACAAATAGTAAGAGAAGTAATCAACAATCCTACTTCGGAGACGGTTCCCATTGATACTGTTTGTATTAGGCATTCCGCATCTATCGATCAGGCACTAATCTGGGGGGCTAGCAGGCACACTTTTATTATCATTGCCACAGATTATTTTATAAAATGGGCTAAGGATACCCCTTTGAAGTCACCACAGCCTCCAATATACACAATTTCTCAATGGAGAATACCATATCCAGATTCGGGCTATTTGTCGCCATTGTGACCAACAATGGCACTTCTTTTAAAAATCAAGAAGTGGAAAAGTTTCTTGAGAAGTTCAGACCCAATAATGCTTCTATTCCCCATATTATCCAAAAAGCAATGGTCAAATTGAGGCTACTAATAAAACATTGAGTAAATCTTATGAAAGACTGTCGACAAACATGATACCAACTAGCATACAAAATTAATACCCACCTTGTGAGCATATCGTATGAGTATTTGTACGCCCACAAGTCATACTCCATATCATTAATTTGTGGTGTTAGAGGCTACAATGCCTCTTGAGTTGGAGATTCTATCATTGCAAGTTTCCTTGGAAAGCATTATTGATGCCGACACCTATCGTGATCAACGTTTACAAGAGTTTGAATTACTCAATGAAAGGCGTGTGAATGCAATGGAAAATCTCAAAATATATCATAGACAACTCAAACATGCATACAACAAACGATTAATTCCTAGAGTTTGACGTTGGCAATCTAGTCTTAAAAGCGAAAGAAAAATTTCAAGGAAATTTTCAGCCTACTTGGTTGGGGCCATAAATAGTCATTCAAAATTATGGATTTGACACTTATCGGTTATCCACCATAGATGGGATAGTACTTCCAAATCTGGCTAACAGCATACATCTTAAGTGCTATTATCCATAGTTCTTAGTGCTCCACTGGACCACCAACATCAAAAGAAAATTCAAAGTAAATTTAATTGTTTGTTGGGTTTAACACACTCAATAAAATATTTGGCAACATTCATTTCTACATCATGCCCTTGTTTTGTGACAATTGCACCTATACATGGAATTTGACAATGCTATCATTCTCTACATTAGCATAACACATGTGATTAGTCACTATGATTGGCCTCTTCACATGTGTAAGGACTATATGAAGTTAAACTTTGATGGAGCGGCTAAAGAAAATCCAGGTCCAGCAGGGACAGGAGAGGTAATAAGACCGGATGATGGTGGTTTTGTAAAAGGGGTCCTTCCTTGGCAACACAATGAACAATGTGGCAGAGGCAAAAGCTTTGTTGGAAGGGTAGAAGATGGTATATTCGTTAAAGTGTTCTATGTTAGAGGTTGAAGGTGATTCTTAGGAAATTATCAATGGCTGCCTTCATGGCTCAATAAAGGATTGGATTCTTCTCAATATAATAGATGAGATCAAAATAGTTGTAGCAAGATTTGAAAAAGTGGTACTCAAGCACTGTTTGAGAGAAGGGAACAAACTTGAAGATGTTTTAGCAAATTGTGGGGTTATGCAGAACTTGTTTGCATCTAAAATAGGCATAGAAATGAAGGATTGGCCCATAGAGGGCTTGATTTTAAGTGAACAACTAATTTGTCCTGAATACATGAGAGCTCTTAGGTCATTTGTTCAACAACTAATACATGAGAGCGCTTAGGTCACCTGCATACGGAAGGAAGAAGTATGTGTGCAAACAAATTACAAAATGCCAATATCATAATGGTAAAGCGAGGGAAATAATGGAGAAGCAAGGGATATTATGGATTATAGCAGCTATGCTATATGTAGTTTTTTTTCAAACAGGGTTTAAAGGGGATGAATATATTCCTTTTAAATTGCAAGAATAGAAGTATTATTTGCAGAAGCATGTGATGGAGGAAGAGGAATGGAGCAGTAGCAGAGTGTTTCACAAAGAGGGGCAGGTCATAACAGAAGAAGATTTACTTTATTTCTTCTGTACATTCTGTACAAAGATGAACAATTTCTTGTTTTTGTGAAGGAAGTGATAGGTCGAGAGGGATTACAGTCAGCAGGGTATAACAAAATGGGTCATGTGTTGGAAGTGTCTGAATGGAATTTGAGGCAAAAAGTAGGTGTTGCGGTTACAGTGAAATGGGTTCTGCACACTCTTGCTCCATATGCACCTATGTAGATCTCTGGAAGCAGCCGGAGAGGGGAGGTGATCTAGCAGCCAGGGGTTGCAATTTCTCAGTGGTCAGGTGGCAGAGAAGGTGAGTTTAGGTATATGGCAGATAAAGTAGAAAATTTGGAGGTTTTTTTGCAGAGATTTTACTTTGGTTTTTGATAATTTTAGGGTCACATTAAGGGATGACCAGATTGGGCTGGCGAGTGACTTTACCATTTCCAATCTCTCAAAGGATGGGGTGGTAAGGGCACAATTGAAACCATCATTGGCTCCAGGGGTGGCTGTATCAACCAGTAACATCGGGGCATATGCTGCTCCATTTTTATGAATGAATTATAGTATGTTATGTTATATGAATGGTATGAAATTTTATAAACTGTTGCAGATGCAGTTAAGGCTGTTTAAGTAAATTTGAGGGCACAGGCCCCAATAGAACCTGTACTTAATCTATCAAAAAAACAATTAAGTCATCTAGAGACACTTTATGTATGAGACCTTGTATGCTTATGACACAAACAAACTTGACGGATACAAACTTAAAATTGATCGTTGATGACAAGTGACATGGAGTTTAAACATTAAGAGTTGAGATAGCTGTTAGCACTTATAACATTTAAACTATGATTACCCAGAGCATATGGTCAAATGTTAAGAGGATTTATTATGGTAAATAAAAACTGTGGTTAAAAAATTCCGGTCATTACACTTGACACCTCTTGAATCATATTCTAGCCCTATTAACACAAAACTAGCCTTCCCTAATCTATTTCATGCATTTATTGAGCATGAGCATTGGCATATCTTCTCAGTCAAATAGTAACATAATCTTTAGACATTGCAACAACCAACCTCATGCTGGACATATTAGAGTTCCAAAACACCTAAGCTGCAAAACATAAAGAAATCAGAATTCTTGTGGATTCATTTGTTCTGGGAAGTGAAACTAGTTAGGATAAGAAAAGGCATAAGACCTTGTATAAATTTATGCAGATTTTCACCTTCCCTTTCATGCAAATGAAGCAACACAAAGGTGCCTTCAATTTGAATATGGAAGGAGATAATGGATTTCTCTAGGTCGGTGATGGCTAGCAAGCCACTAAGACCTTATCATATAAAGAGATATTTAAAGAGGATGACCAAGCACTTATAAGAGGTCCTTCAGATGCTTCCACTTCTGCATTCAGTTCTGATTCAGGGATGCTTTTAATAGCAACTTCTATCATTTGCTTCAACCCATTTACAAGATCTTCTATTGGATTATTTTGCGGGTGGAGACTGTGATGACTATTAAACTTTGGAGCTTTCTGCAATTCAATTTTTGTAATTTTCAATGTCTTGACCAGAATTACATTTTTATTATTCAGCTGTAGTGGATTTACCATTGTGACTTATTAATCAAATTCAATGAACCATGAGTTTATCGCTCACTCTCTAAACAATTTGTGAATTTCCATCATATAGATTGACAATTCCCACTTTGCCTGTACAGTGAAATCCCACCTCCTCAAAATCAAGAAACCTACCAGGCATACATGCGCATGACCCCACACTCATGTACTAGTATTGTCGATGCAGCCAAATTGGGCATGAATCTCAACAACCACAGGGCCACAGCCTCAAAATGTCAACATTCATTGGAAACTTCAAGGAAAGCTTGCAATCTTCTGCAGAAGATGGCCAAGAATTCTAATAAGGTGTCTCTTTAAATCATTAAAATCCAACTGGACAGAAATTTCAACATTATGAATATTTCTAGCAGACGGCTGCAAAAAAGTTGATGAAGATATTCAGTAAAATTCAGCATAATACCAGGATATTTTACACAGATGTAAAATCTACACCAAATCAAAATATTTCAGAGAATTGGTGCAATTTGTCCTTGAGAACCCACAATTGAACTGGTGGTTATTCAAGAAGGGTATGACCTGCAGGGAATTGACTCAATAATGACTACACTTAAGCATCAAAAATTTGGAAGGAGACTAAAAATTGAAGTTTTTGCAGATTTATTCTTCACTTACTCTAAGGGCACTCAATAGGGATGTTATGGAAAAAGTGTTCAAATCTGTTCAACAAAACTTTTCATCTGAGCTCTCGTAAGAGCATAATAATTAGTTATGATTAGTGGGTGATGCTGCCTGGTGTAAAGTTTTGTGTTTAATGAGTAGGACTATTTTGAAACTTGCCTTGGAGAAACTGGTTACAACATCTCAAAGCCTAGGACAAAGAGAATGATATCTAGAGATCAAGGATTTAGAGCAGAGGACCTTCAATTGATGTGCCGGGAGTTTGTGCAAGCATTACAGAAAGCTTCTCCTGCAACAGAACATAGGGTAAGTTTATGTGCCAACGCAATCCTAATATGCTTCTGTCCTTGTTGATAAACTGATTTGGGATTTGTATATAGATATAGGGGCTGGAAGGGAAATTTCATATATTTTCCTTCCTATAGAAGAATTTGTACAACTGCTCACTTATGGATCAAGTGTTGCAGCTGGAATTTGAGTAAGATATAAGAGTGACAAAAAAATTGTAATCAAGCCATTCATCCTATCACCTTAGCAAGTTTTTCAAGGTAATCAAAGCCTTTCTTCTCAGAACAGCGCAATCCTGTATACCAAATCGTCTACTACATAGAGCTTTGATAAAGAAAGAGAGAATGGCATTGAAAACATATCTTGCACAAGATTTACACCAAAAGAAGAAAAAATGTTTCCTGATCAGCTATATCTGTGGAAAAATCTTGAATGTGTACACTGAGGACTTGCATGTTTTCTGACAGAAATATATACAGGATGCACAAAACAGAAAAGAGCATCTCCAAATACATACAGGGATGCACAACATGGGATACAGCGTTTCCATTTAAATCTTGATTATTTAGACTTGATATGTCTGCAATTTGCAGTAAGATCAAAGTTAGCATTGAACAAATTCCTGAAGAAAAGTTTAAAGCACTCAATGGTCGATATTTCTTTACCATTGACTAACTTGTTTATTAAGCATCGGCTCCTCTATTTCTCTGAAAATCAACTGTTAGATTGTCTCCTAAGATTACGTTAACATGTCTTATTGGTGAAATTGTCTGGAGGCTTTCTATATTGGTGAGAGCAGTTGTGATATTTTTCTGTGTAGCTACCAATTCCCAATCTTAATGCAAACAGTACAGTTAATCTGCTTTTGCCGGCAAGCTATATATATGGCTGATCTATGGCTTAGACAGAGAGAATGGCAAACATTTTGTTGATCCAGATGTTACTCCACATAATGGAGAGACAGGGGGGTGTGACTTGATGGATAAAGGATGAGAATTTATTGTAAAGGTATATTCCTATTTAAAGTCTTATTCGACCACAATTCAGCTTTGCACATTCCAATCCATGAATTTTCAGTTAATTTCCCCTCAAACAACTGTGAGGAAAACACCTACGAGTTCAGATTGCTGGGCGTGAGATCAGGCGAACGTCCATTCGGGTAGGGCAAACCCTTTTGCCAGGTGCACATTGCTAAGACTATGGGACCTTTACTTTCGTAGGGCTGGCGTGATTCCTTATAAGACTTGGAGGGCTCCCCGGGACGGCAAGATCAACTGGAGTGACCGTTGCATAACAACCCACAAGTGATTGTGAACTGCTGTGGCAGCTCAGCGAGCATCTCCAAAGGCCAATGTATTAATCTGGCCCAATGAAGAATTGGGTGCTTTTGTGCCCTAAGCCTCACCCCTTCAAACTCAAAAAATCATTTGATTCATTTTCTATTCCTTAAGCTTCCTTCCAGCTTCTGTATTTTGTGCCATTATTGGGGTAATTGGGTTTGTATCAGGTTTGGAGTTATCATGCATCCTAGACTCCTCTACATCCTCTTACAGCCATCAATTCCTATTGGAATCCAGAATTGCAGACATCTAAAATTGCAACTAAGGAAGGCTTGAACGAGATAAAAGAAAAATACCTGGCAGTTGAGCAAGAAGGGCGTGGAGGGAGGAGGAAAAAGAGGAGGCATGGACCTGAGTCTCGGCCTCATTCAGCAACTGCTGTTTCAGATTGTCAAACTTGTTACGGAGGGCGAGCTGTTCCTCTTGCAATGCCGCCTTTTCTTCGAGGAGCCCGTTGATTCGATAGTTCTGGCCCGTGGTCTTCATGCTCAGCAGCAAAATGCCTCCCATGAGAGCCAAATGAATGAAACTGTGCTTCCGTCGCTGTGCATGTTTTAAGAAGCCTGTTCTCTCCGTCTTCGTCGGCGGGGAAGGGGAAGTCTCCATCTCTTGTGCTCTAAGAATGAACTACTCAAATGCTGCTCATATCAACACATTTCCAAATATTTTTGAAATAAGTGCCGGTACAACCAGTCCCTGTTATTGTAATATAATTGAAGTATAGTTAATACTAATCAGTTATTTTAAAAAAAAAAAAGAGTAATCTTAAGTCATTGATTTTGTTAAGCAATATAAATTTTGTGGTTGACAAATTTGAATTTCAGAAAGAAAAATGTTGATATTGGAAGAAAAATTTAATATGGGTTTCATAATAGTCTTAATATTTTTGTTTTGGAGCCTTGTATGATGTCTATGAATAAAGTAGTCAATTCAATCAAAAAATCGATCATTGGAATCCAAGAGTATTTGAGAGAAAATCCAAATTTAAGATTTGGATACAGATCAAATCTTAAGTAGATGCAATAAATTTGATCTATTCATGTTGCTTAAGAAAGGATTTTGCCCTGCAACATAGTCTTAGACCAGGTTGCAACATGCAATGTGGTTTGTTATCTATGCAACCTTCTATAATGGGGTTGCTTATGTCTTCCATACAAATCCAACTTAAAAATGAAAAGACACAATGTAACTTTGACCTTAATTAAACATGAGTTATATATGGCACATGAAATGTTAGGATTCATTGAACCTATGTGTGTTGGGGTCTGTTACACTCTCTAAGAACAATGGGATGTTTTGGCAAAAAACTGAAGATATTTAGTATTATTTTGTTATTATTTGTTTCCATTTTAATTAAATATTATTTTCCATCCCTTTAACATTAACGATATTTTATATTTCAATGAATATTAATTTATTTTAAAACAACAAATAAAGTTTGCTTCAATGCAAATGTCTCTCATATAGTTTTTTTATTTTTCAGCGATTATTAATATATTTTTTCTTGAGCATTGTGATTCAAGATCAATGTGTGTAGGGAAAGATGAATGCTAGAAGTCACTTGCATAGCTTTCTAAGAATTCTTGAAAGATTGGTAATGATAGATATCGTACAATTTAATATAATCATATTAGATACAATCAAGAATGCAAGAGAACAAATTAAATATTTTAATGTAATCACTTGTTTTTTATTGTGGTAAACAGTAAGAGGGTGTTGATCCCTTTACAAAACAGCCCAAAGGGCAACCAAAACAACCAAAACAGGCCCAAAACCGGCTAGAACCACTACATAGATAGCACACTGATAAAACATTAACAGTAGCAGAGGATACAAAACATAATAAAAAACCAACAACAAAAGAACACAAAAAGGAGAAAATTAATTAAATAGTTGCTCCCATTCATTAGTGAGGAAGTTGTACATTTCCTCATAGTTCTTCACACTATCCACTCTAGTCCCTTTCTTTCCTAGCTCATAATCTTGCAGAACAACCAGGGTTGTAGTCAAGCGGTGCATTATCTTCATGGTGAAGCGAGACAAGGTTATGAACTTCTTCTCCAACTCATCCAACTTATTTTGAATACCAGCAACCTCGATGGTAGTCTGGGCACAAGTAGCACAATCCTTCTTAACATCAAACTGAGAATCGATAGGGTGATCATCAGCTTCAGGATTCAAATCAGGGGCATTCATTTCAGCAAATAGGCTAGGAATCTCCCCACTTGTTTAGAATTATTAGAGGAATCTTCAATGTTCACCTTCTCCTCTTCCCCCTCACTTTCCTTGACTTCCTCACCACGCTGAGAGTCACTAGTCTTAATGGTCTCCTACAGAATAGTGGTAGGCATGCTAGCAAGCGTACTAGACCTTATGATGCTAGGCCTCCAAATCCTCATTTCCCCATAATTACCTAGGTCCCCTCTCTCCTTATAACCAAAAACCCTTTTCTCGACCTAACTAGAATCCTTATCAACCCCAAGATTCTCTACCTCAACTTGACCCCTTTCAGTGGGGTTTTTCTCCTTCTGATTAAAAATCCTGACATCAACAAACCTACACTCCCCAATCTCATACTGCACATTCCCTTTAGCTTTTTTGTTTTTTGTGTTCAAGGCCTCCTCCAAGTTTCTTTTAGTGGAAGGTTTGGGGTCATCCTCCTTTAGGGGCTCTTCTTGAGGGCACAGAGACTATCCGCTATCTCTCTCTGGGATTTGGACTTGGAGCCACCGGACTTAGAGATTTTAGAAACATTGGACTTATGAGTTTTGGGGGTTGACATCTTCAAAGGGGGCTTGGGTTTGAACCCCAAAACTAAGGGATAAGTAACATTATTCATCTCCATTAAGGAGTCCAACAGAGTACTTTCCCTCTCAACATCACGAATCTTAACCTTACCTTTGGAGGAAGAAAGAGACACAATAGGGGGACTTTCAATAAGACTGGCTTTAATAGACTTCGGGGGACACAAGGCTAGGTGGAAGTGAAACAACCTCAAAATTAACCCTTGGTGCAACAAAACAGGGGGTTAGTAGGGTTGTTAGTATGACCCTCTTTGGCTTCTTTGATAGAAGCTTCAACCGAAGAGAGTGGGTAGAATGGAAAGTTGAGTAGCACATTGTGCCTAAAGTGATTGAGCAGTGCAAAATGATAATGATAATAGCATATGTAGTGGTCTTCCAATGTAAAATATTTCATTATCATGTAACATACCTTATCTCACGGGGGTGGAAGTTTCTCCCTTTCAAAGCCACCGTGCATCTTCACCAACTCCTCACCCTCCTTGAAGAAGATGTTAAATCTATCAGTATCAAGAACCTTGCTCTACTTTTTGAGCTTCTTCCCGTGAAAAGACATTCCCATGGCCTAGTCAAGGACATCTTTAGACACCTTAAAGCCAACCCCTCCTAATTGCACTCGTCTACTATCCCAGGAGTCTACAAATTGAATGGATAAATTTTGGTCATACCCATTAAGACACCAGAGGACCAAAGCCACTCCCCGCTCACTACAAATATGCCAAAGGGTCTTGTCTTTTTTGAATTCGTCACAGGAAACAGGTTTGGTACGAAGCCTATCACCTCTCATGGTGTCAGAAAAAGTCAACAATCTAGATAGGGAACAAGGATAATGAGGGTTTCGTCAATTCTACTTATAGCACATCTACAATGGTGGCTAAATCCCCAAAAACCCCTCAAAAGCTTAAGATGGAGACTAGAACTTTCTAAGATGGTAACCTCGAGGGTGGCGTGGTAATGATCATAATTCAAATAGCATGAGTGAAATGATTGTACAAAACCTAGTTGTCACTATAATTTAGAATCATCATTGAGCAACCAAAATACATCAGCCATCTTATTTGCCTTTCACTGCCCACATGACCATTATGCTAACACTTCAAATCGACCTCCATCTCAGGGTTAGTCTTCCTGCCACCATGCTTAGTCATCTCCTCAACCTCTGTGTCATTCAAAAGTGTTGTTGAGCGGACAAAGAAACTATACCAACTCGGATGCCTGTCATCGCCCACGTGATCGTCATGATGACACATCAAATCAACTCCCATTGTGGAGTTAGTCATCTTGTCACCACACTGACTCATCTCCTTAGCCTCCAGATTAGAAATCATTCTCTTGCCACCTTGGCTCAAAAGGGGAGCGTGGGCAAATTTGAAATCAAATTCAACCCCATGGTAGAAAATATTCTTAAGTCAAAGACTAAGCTTCATTAGATATGGGGGTTTTGTATCTCCTTTTGAACCTGAGATCTTTAATATGTCTAGGGAGATTCCCTAGGTGTCTCTAGCATTTCCACTTATTAAAGTGTATACCAATGTTGGCTAAGGCATCAGCCACACCATTGGCTTAACAATAAATGTGAGCTAAACCATATCTATTGAAACCATGAACCAAGCCCTTAATGTCATCAATGATATCAACCACATGCCAACCAGGATGAGCATTACCCTTAGCAAAGTCAATGATAAGTTTAGAATCCCCCTCCACCTGTAAGTTATTGTAATCACTTGTTATAAACAAAAAACTAGAGCTAATTAATGGTGGTTCAAATGAATACCTTAACATTGAAACACATTTGAAAATCAATTTACGTATCTATAAACTCACTAGCAAAGTACATTAAAAGAATTGATCTAATTAAAAATCTATATTCCTCTATAAATGATACAAGGTGGATGTTATGAGATGTGAGTTTGAGCATTACATAGAGCTTGGAGTGGGTGAAGGCGCTAAAGACTATCTTAATGTTGCTGACAATAGGGACATTAAAAGCATATTAACATTAGTAGTGCTTAGAATATGAGAGTGGATTGTTTAAGAGTGTTAAATGTGTGTGTTATTATGTGTCGCTTTAGTATCAAATGTTCAATATTATTATGAGACTATTGTGGCATTTATGTGATTTAAAACATTAGTACAAGTACCATTGATCATTGGTTATTCATTATACAACTCAATTTTATTTCAATGCTAATAATAATGACTTTATTTCATTGTGATAGCAAATGGCAATTTTGTGATGGTAATTGTGTAATAAATGCAAAAATTCATGCATAATTTTTTCCAAAAACTTTCTAATCAACTGTCATGGACAATGGAAATATCATGGTTCTAATTTTGTATCATTCAATTTACTAGAATACCCTCAACTAATTAAGGGACATAATAGTGATCAAGATTACTTATAGATTTTAACTATGTAAACATTTTTTAGTTCATTGAGTTCAATATCTAGTGTCATTTTATTACAAGACAACAAAGCCAAAACTTGTTGTTTCAAAGATTACTCTTGTATGTGTCTCTAGGATGTGTTGGTTATGTAACATTTGATGATTGTGCTCCTCTTAACATTTTATAGGCTTTGGATTTTATGACAAGATCCTCAGTCAATTATTGTAGTCTTCCTTAGGTGGAGGTTTTTAGTTTTCTTGGCATAGAATAAGAATCTTTTTTTGTTGTAATTGTAAACCCCCACCAAAAGATCAAACTTGAGTCTTAGGTGAGGCAATAATTTTTTACAAATTTACTAAATATTGACTTCTCTAAATATAGTAACAATTTTTAAAATGTAACCCTAAAAAGAGAATGTAGTAATTTAATTTCTATAGTGTTAGTGAAGAAAATATACATGGACTAAACAAGGCCATGCCTAGATTTGCATCTAACAAGATTGCTCTTGATCCTTGCATGATCTTTGCCATTGCATAGCCATCTAAAAACACCAAGAGACTTCAAGTAAGCCATCAGGCAAATCAAATAAATACTAGGATTGGAAATTCACTTTGTGATTTATTAAAACTATGTGGTAGTAAACCTAAATGAGACTAGTGCTTAGATGAAGCCTATGAGACTAGAATAAGAGTTGGGATTGTGAGTGAGTTTCCTCCATGTCGTGATAAGAATTATCCTAGTCATGATGCTTGTTGGGGGCATCTATTTGGGATTTTTGTGATGGCTTTTTGGATGGAGCTTTGCAGTGGGACTAGATCCAAATTTGGAGAGGCTCAGCCAATCCTTGTCTAATGGAGTGGATAATTCTTGTCCTTGGTTGCAAGAGCTAAAATCTTGGCAAGCATAGTCTTCATGTGGCTATTGTCTCTTTACAACACCAGAACAACACGAAAGCCCATTTTGTTAACAATCTTGGCACAAAGTCAATCAACCTGCACATAGTATCACCCACTCATATTAACAATACCTAAACCCATTAGATAAATGTAGGGTCATAACTCCTTTAATAAAAAGATTGAAATGCACAAACTTTTTAAGCTTCCCAAACATAATTATGCAACTAGAAGATTAAGTAATACACAAAACACTATGGATTGTGGAAGCAACTACTCTTTAAATATTAGAAGCATGTAAATGAAATATGTATTATTTTTTCCAATGATGCTTCTATGCTATGTTGGCCTTTCACGCTATACTTAGAAATTCTATACTTTGTGTCTTAAAATTAAAAGTCATTTTTAACCTTAGTTAGAAACCCTAATTTAGTACAAAAAGCAACAACAGTGACATGTTTTGATTCATTATCAAAGCATAAGCCTATTTATATGAATGGATTAATGGAAATATTAAGTGCCAAGTCAAAAAACTAGATGCACAATGCCATCGGTGACTCTATAATGAAACAATGTTTATCTAACAAAGGATTTCATAAGAATTTAATTGATTTTCTTGATATGAACCAACTAATTTTTCTAGAGGATGACAACAAAAATCCACATAGTAAACCTATCAAGACTAACATACCAGTAGTATTGATGGGATTTAAAATCTATCGCTACCCCCATATCATGTGTTTATATCACTAGAAAGAGGAGGAGAAGAGGATCCAAGTTTAGGTTGGGTAGGATTAGTGATAAATATATAGTGACAATTTAATTTGATGAGATTATAAGTAGGAAGTGTTGGCACCACACCCAAACTTTGTATTTCATGCTTGCAAGTGTTGCCTAAGGTCCTTGTTTTTTGCCCATTATAGATTACCAATTTGAGAACTCATAAATGAGCCACCTTGGTTAAGTCATGTTCAATGTTGTGCTTTACACCCATCTAAATCTATGTGTTTTACTCATTTGTTGAAAATTTCACATTTTGGGGGGCTTTTTCTCAATTTACATATTTTGGCAAAACCTTGGAGTTTTCGTGCAACTTTATAACTCTTGTAAATTACTTCCTGACCTCCACTTTGCATCCCCATCCTTGCTTTCAAAACTTTGGACACCGCATGCAACTTTCTAACTATTGCAAATTGCTTCCTAACTTCTACTTTCTACCCCCTTCCTTGCTTGTAGAACTTCAAACCCCGCATGTAACTTTGTAACTCTTGCAAATTTCTTCTCAACCTCTACTTTTTGCCCCCTTCCTTTCTTATGGAACTTTGAACCCCACGTGCAACTTTATAACTCTTACAAACTACTTCCCAACCTTTACTTTCAACCCCCTTCCTTGCTTGTGGAACTTCATACCCCATGTGCAACTTTTTGACTCTTGAAAATTGCCTCCCAACATCTACTTTTCACCCCCTTTCCTTCATTGTAGAACTTCAGAACGCTTGTGCAACTTTACAATTCTTGTAAATTGCTTTCCAAGTTCTACTTTCTGATAGCTAGTCTTGGCATACTTTTCGACCATTCTTGCAAATTGCATCCTTGCTTCTTAGATCCATCATTCTACCATGCATATGCCCCATTTATTTTTAGCCCTTCCCTATAATTACACATTGCATGGCAAGTTTTGATCCCTTCCAATTTACATTATAGAATTCTCATCCTTCTATGTAATTTGCAAACCCTAATTGCAAGTCTACCTCAGATTTTTTATGTTTGAATAGGGTTTCTCATCTACTCCCTTGCATGTCCTAACATGTCATTAATGCACTCAAATTAGTGCAATGGAGATCTTAAAATGTCCAAATCAAGCACAGGTATGTTGGACCCCTCAAGGATGTGGATTCAAGTGCAAGGCCATGTGTTACTGACGAAATGGGCATTGGACAAATTGAATGTGATTATGGAATGCCCTCGCTTGCATGCTTACAAATTGGTACATGTGACTTGTTTGAGTGTTGGAAGGATGTTTTGTCTACCCCAAGGTACCTATCAATAGATCTAAGGGAGATTTCTTATGCCGATGATTATCCTAGTAAGTGGCATGTATTGATTGCAAGCAACCTTCGTGGCCTCACCCAAGGAATTAAATATAATGTAAATAAAACGTTATATATACAAAGATGTAATATGCTTAAGGGGTTGGTTTTTGAGATAAATTTATGACTATATATGTCTTAGGTTATTATAGGGCATCAATTCATGCAAGTCAAGTTTATAAGGGAAGGGATCATGTTTTGTAAATCAGAAGTTGTGTTTGTAATTGAATGTCTCCATGGCAGATTATAGCAACTCGGGGGGATCTTTGAACCTTGTTGTGGGTTCCCTCTTGCCACACTTACTAGTATGATTATAATAGGAGTTAGATGAATGCATGATAGTGTTCTAATGCATTGCAAACCTTTTGTAATGGTCTTCTCTTGTTTCATATAGGTTGTTGTAACTTTGAGATGAATTGTTAAGCATGTTTAGTTGCAAAAGGCTCTTATCTCTAATTTGTGTGTATATGTAAGTCTAGTTCCATTTATGGTTTATATGTTTGTTCTTTTATTCCTAGTAGGCTATGAATTTGTTGCTCATTGGAATAGGCATCGATCTAGAAGGTGAATGACCAAACATATCCCCCATCACACTATCTCTTTTTCCCATTAACTTAGGGCTAGAGTTAGGTCTCACCATGTTTGTATGATCTAGTAACATAATTCATAATTATCTCATGTTGTCCTAAAACTAATAAATCCTTTATGGATCACAAAAGTATGATGTCTTTCTTGCATGTGTGTATGTGACACTAAGTGGATTCACTTATTGGGGAATATTATTGCTATTATCTTTGGGTGCATGTGCGAGATATTTCTCATTTGCTCATCTGGAGGTCTCAATGGTCCAGTTGTAACCAACTTTGACAAGAACTTAGTGACATATTTTGGAGTTCATAGCGCATCGGGTATGGTTGTTAGGACCTTGAGTTTAACCCTTCATTTTTCTTTAATTGTCATATCTTAAAGACTTAAAGGAACACCCTCCTTATCCTAGCAATGCCTAAACCAAAAGAAATTACCCAATTCTTATTACTTGGAAAATTGTTGTCCCTACCCAATCATAAGTTGCAAGATGTCCACCTTAAATTGGCATCACTAGCACTTTGATACAGTTTATCTTTAGGGAATTGGGGTTTCATAACTTTTAGAGCCAACAAATGGCATCGTTGTTGGGGACTTTGACCTTAGAGATGTTCTTTCTTGGGCTAATATAAATTCAAGCCTTTTGTGGTGAGGAGACCTAGATGATTTTCTACCTTGGTGCTTCTTTCTAGATCAAGGAGCTCATATTTCATAGAGGTGGTGAATCTTCTATCTACGACTCAAGTTTGTGCTACTACAATTTAGCCTACTAAAATATTTTCATGCCACATTCCAAGGGTGCAACAACAAAGTTCGCGTACATGAGATTTTTCTTCTCCCTTGAGATAAGAAGGGCATGTTTGTATGAATGTTGTGTGCAATTTTAACATATCATGGATAATTGGGAGGCCTATAAATCCTAAGGCCAGGTGGGAGCAATGTAGATTTTTTGGGCTTCTAAGAGGCCCGGTTTCAATTATCGTTGTTGCAACTAACAAGGACGCTAGGCGGGCACTCAAACTGGTACTTTTGCTTAGGCAATATTACTAGTCAACTGATAGCTCTGCTACCGGATATGGATCAACTGAATCTGATTCTTCAATGGAAAACATGGAATCTAAACGGAGATTCCAGAGAAAACCTCATCTGAATGGAGATTACGAGAAAACCTCATATGAATGGAGATTACGGGAAACCACTCTTCTGAACGAAGTGAAGATGAGGGGAAAACAGTAATCTTTTAGGCATATTACGGCTTGGTCAACTGAGTAATTGGCATTATCAATTGCTTCTGCTGAGTAAACGGGCTCTGCTCCGGCTACTTATATCTCTCTACTCTAGCTGGGCGTGCCTCTGCCAGATATAGTTGCCTATGCCTCTAGCGCTTCTCCAACTGGATCAATTGGTTCTGAAATGAGTGCTTAAACTGGCTCTGGTTCTGAATCTAGGCCCCTTTGAGGCCCCCCTCTATATAGATTGTGGGTGGGAGGGAGGCAACTTTTCACTATGTTAGCGCCCCCCTCCCACAATTAATCTACTGAAGCGAGGGGGGCCCGTAACTTTGCCACCCACCCCTCATCTTTACTTCGTGAAGAAGAGTGTTTTACATACTCTGAACTCCGTGAAGATTACAGGTATAACTGGAATCTCCTAATAGATGTAGGGCTCACCTTATGATTTTGAAGCATTCACTTTCAACCCTAACCTATGCAAGGAGGTTGTTGGGATGAACACAATATGCATGACAATTGGTTAGAGTTTGGCTCTTCTCTTTGTTGCCTTGGGTTACTTGGAAATTATGGTATACAATACAGGCAGTCTCGTATTCATGTAGCACTGGAAATCCACTTTTGCATGGGCAAGTAATGTGTTTCATATTACAACTAGGAATCAAGTACACTTTTTAGGTCAATGAATGACAATCCTTTCACCAAGATTATTTTTATAAAGGAAGTACTTTCCAATTTATTTATGGATCGGGGCCATAGAGTTCATTTGCAAGGTTTGACCTGCATCCTTTACCTACTATTATATGAATCCATACAAAAGTTCCTTCATCACCTATGCCCTAATGTTTATTGGTTTTAAGCCCTATTTTTGTTTTTTGCATTCCTTGTTGTGTTGTCTTGATGTCTCTTATACATGTGTGTGTGTTTTTCTCCCCCTCTCCCTTCTTCCACTTTCTTATTTTGGCACCTCACTCCAATTTTACATTTCATGATTACAAGTGTTGCCCCAAGTCCTTGTTTTGGCTCATCATAGATTATCAATCCAATAACTCATAAATGAACAACCTTGGTCAAGTCATGTTTAATTTTGTGCTTTACACCCATCTAAATCTTTATGTTGTGCTCATCTATTAAAAATTCCAAGTTTTGGGGAGCTTTTTCTTAGTTTACATATTCTAGCAAAACTTCAAAGTTTCCATGCAACTTTTCAACTCTTGCAAATTGATTTTTGATCTTCATTTTTTGCCCCCTTCCTTGCTTGCAAACTTTGGATCCCGCATGCAACTTTACAAATCTTGCAAATTACTTCCTAACCTCCACTTTATGCCCCCTTCCTTGCTTGTAGAACTTCAAACCCCACGTGCAACTTTGCAACTCTTGCAAATTGCTTCCTAACCTCTGCTTTCCACCCCCTTCCTTTCTTACAAAAATTTGGACCCCATGTGCAACTTTGCAACTCTTACAAATTGCTTCCCAACCTCCACCTTCTACCCCCTTTCTTGCTTGTAGAACTTTGGACCCCATGTGCAACTATTGCAAATTGCAAGTCCTGACCTCCACTTTATGCTCCCTTCCTTACTTGCACAATGTCAGACCCTTCGTGCAATTTTGTAATTCTTGTAAATTATTTCCCAACCTCCACTTTTCACCCCCTTCCTTACTTTTGAGACTTTGGACCTTGTGTGAAGCCTTGCAAATTTTCCAAATTGCTTCCCAAGTTTCACTTCCCAATAGCTAGTCTTGGTGGACTTTTTACCCATTCTTGCAAATTGTATCCTTGCTTCTCAACTCAAGTATTCTACCATGCATATACCCTATGGACTTTTGGCCTTACCCTACAATTGCACATTACATTCCAAGTTTTGACCCCAACCAATTTACATTGTGTAATTCCTAGCTTTTTGTGCAATTTGCAAACCCTAACTACAAGTCCACATCGGAGTTCCACCATTTGAACAATATTTCTCATCTACAACCTTGCATATCCTAACATGTCATTAATGCCCTCAAACGAGTGTGATAGAGATCTAAAAATGTCTAAATCAATCCTAGTCACTATTGGACCCCTTTATGGATGTGGTATTCAGGTGTAAGGCCCTGTGTTGCTGACAAAAGGGGCATGGGTGACTTGAAGATGATTATGGAATGGTCTCACTTGTAGGCTTACAAATTGGTACTTGGTGACTTGTTTGAGCATGGAAAGGATGTTTTCTCTAACCTAGGGTACCTATCAATAGATCCAAAGGAGATTTCCTATGTAGATGGTTATACTAGCAAGTCCCATTAATTGATTACAAGTAACCCCTACGACCTACCCAAGGAACTAGATGTAATGTTTTTTCCCTAAACTTGATCTTGTCCTTATACAATTCTATTTTGGTTTGTCTTGGTCTTTCTCCTTGTCCTTGTAATGTGTTCTCAAGTCCAAGTCTTTTCGCTCTTCTTTTTATCGACAAATTCCTCTTTTCACGAACTCAAGGTTTTAGTTCTTTCTTTTCTAAAACCCCTTTGTTGTCCACATTTTAAGATTTTCTCGAACTTGACTTATCTTCCTTTGTTATCGGAGAAATTCTCAATCAGCGAACTTTATCAAAAAATTCTCAAGTCCGTGAACTCTATTGGCAAAACTTTGAGTTCGCAAACTTCTACTTTTCATGACAACCTCCTCTTACAAAGAATCTTGTCACTTATTTGTTGCTTTTTCCTTCTATCAACTTCCTTACCATTCGTGAACTTTAAGCCTGTGAGTCTTTTTTATTCTTTAGTTCCTGAGTTGTGAGTTTTACTGAATAGCCGATTTCTTGATAATCCGATGGTCGTATATAGCTCAAGTCAAGTGCCCTTTGCTGATAAAAAAAGAAATGTTGTTTGTCACAGCTTTGCTCAAAAGTTCATGGAAAGTACATTTCACCAATCATTGTTATAATTTCTGAGCTTTGTGGAGTTTATCGGATAATCACCCTGTTTGTGAAATCTTGAAATCACTGATAAAGCGATAAACATATACAATCAGGAAGTTATGAAGTTCGTGAAGTTAACTTTTTGCCAACTAAGTAAACACAACATTCGAAGACTCAGTTCGCAAAAATGGAAAGTTTCCCGACAGTAAGGATCAACAACGGCCAAATTTTTTGATAAAAGGGAAGTGATCCCTTAAAGTTTAAACTCTTAATAAAGTGTTTTGGCATGATGAGTCAATGCAACATTTATTATAAGGGGAGCATTTAATGTTATAACCATACCCCATTTTGTTCACCTTATAAAGTAAGCTTCTCTTTTTTCACAATTGTTATCAAGAACGTGATATTGGGAGCCAAACTAAAATCTGTCTAGTCATCTCCTTCTCGTAGGCGTCGCACCCAAGGTAAGTGCACTACCTGTTTCTCCTTTCAAATTAAAAATTCACTATTATCTAGCTATGTGGGGGTGAACATTGTCGTTGTCCTTACCATTCATGACTTGTGAAACCTTGTTTCTTCCGACTGTTAACCATAGCTCCCTTTTGCCTAACCCAAAATCCCTGATCATTACCATAGTCAATGGTGTCACGCATTGGTTACTCGGGTCTGTCAAAATGAAGTACAAATACCAAGGGTTAGAAATTTCTTTCATTATTGAGAATGAGTTAGCGAGGATAAAAGATACCGACTTGGGGCATCTCGACCTCAAGGAATTTTGGGCCAAAATGAATGCCAACCCGAGAACATCTATTGCTCAAAAGACCTTTGATAGTGGATTAGCACATGCGGGTGGCTTTCCCCCAATAGTTAAATGCGTAGACTTGATTATGGCTTCCATTCAGAACTATCATGTTGAAAGTCAAGAAATCAGGATAGTGAGTGGCAATAGGATTTTGTAGATAAATGTTGACACCATTAATGATAGGTTAGGCTTACCAGTGCATGAAGAATATGCTAAGATATCACAAGAAACCAGTTGGAACTTCTTCATAGATGGAAATAAGATGTGTAAAGACTCCATAGCTACCATATGGATAAAGAAGGAGAAGAAGGGTGGATCCCAGTTGCCCAAAAATCTAGTCAAAGCCCTGTTTAAAGATCACATTTTAGATATCATCACCTTGCTGCATAGAGTTATGGGTAGTGAAGACTGTAATGACTTTCCTAATTGGATGTGTTAGTTCATCTTAGTTATTTGCACTGGGAAACAATATATTGACTGGTCCCAAATCATTAGTGGTCATTTGCATGACCAATTGGTCAACTTCCACAAGGGCAATAAATTCCACATGTGCTCTTATTTGATTTATTTGTTAGCCACAACCTAATAGGTTTGGCCAGGATTATGCTGGTCCCATGACCCAAGATACATAGGTCGATGATTATTTCCTTCAATTGTAGGAGGAGAATGGTATTAAAGTTTACAGAAGGGTGAATAATGCCTTTCTAATGCTGATGGTAAAGAAAACTTTGGAAAATCCTAAGATTAGAATTTCAAATGAAGCAGCCAATTGGGTAATGAGGTTTGGAAGTTACTTCATCTAGTATGACAAGTTTACATACATTAGGATAGGTGGCTTTGAGTTCCCTCTCCTGAAGTTACCTAGATATGCATCTGATTATTTGGTATTTTTGGAAGTATGTAGATAGGCATACTTAGCTGGTAAAAGGTACTATGACTCTAAGAAGAAGGGTTATCCATTTCCACTAAAATTAACCCACTATACATGCACAAAGCCATAGAATGCTAAAAATGTGGATAGGATCCTAGCTCAATTCCATTTGCCATCTTGTGGCTCTAGGAGCTTCTTTGATAGTAAAGATTTTGTGAAAAAAGAATCTCTATCTTCCCATGCTAAGAGAGCACATACCTAACTTGGAGGGATTTGAGGTAGATTGTGTTGATGAGTTTGAATTAAGAAGGAGAGATTGGTCAAGGTTAACCTTGGACCAGATGAAAATTTATCAACTTGGATGGAATCTCCCCAACCTGGTAGATGATTACACTGATTTGGTTGACCCCGCCTTTGCTATTGAAAATACCAAACCCTGTCTGATGTTGATTGGGCTATAGATGAAATGACAGATATTAAGACTAAATCTTATTTTGTATTGCATAGAAGTCAACTATAGTTAATATCTAAGGTGGATGGTGGTGGTGCAGGTTCTCCTTCTCATAAAGAGCAAATTATGGAAGAGCAACAAGTGTCCACAGGTGCTTCTGACCCTAGTCCTCCTGCTACTATTCAAGCTACCAATTTGCAATCTCCAGTTACAAATTAGGGTGAGGGAGAAAGGCCTCAAAGAAAGTAGATTCAAAGGACTTTGGTGAGAACAATATTCAGACTCCCAAAAAGAAGCTAAAAACTAAAACATGTCTGAACCCCTAGGCTAATAAACTGCCAAAGCAAAGGCATGAGTTGCGAGATGAAGAGGATGGAGGGACAACACCCCCTTCACAATAGGATACAACCCCTCCTCCCAGTTTTTAGGATGGAGTATTTCAAACCCCTCCTTCTCCTCAACAGCAACAAGGAATAGATAATACTCCTAAGATAGATAAGGTTTCTCAAACTGCTTTAGGAGATTGTTCAGTGATGGCAACCCCTTCTTGGCTGAAAGCAAAGGTTGCAAATAAGAGAAGATATTCTTAGATCATTGATACAAAGTTTGATGCAGTGCCCAGGCTGTTAAAATTAGAATCTACTTTTAAGAAAGCCAAGAGAAAGTCCAGGCTTATGGTAGAATCTACTTTTAAGAAAGCCAAGAGAAAGTCCAGGCTTATGGTAGATCTTGTTTCAAAGCATCAATATGTAGAGATTATTGAACCCATGGTAGAAAAAGAAATTAAAGATGTGTCTATAGATGACTTTCATGTCAGTATAGTGGATTTGGAGCCACCTTATGTGCAAGGAGACATCCACAATGCCAAGCTTTCAATGGAGATTTTGGCTACCCGGTTAGAGGAAAGGGAAAAGGAGAATGAGGTATTGGAGGACTAGGTAAACATTCTAACCTCATATATTAAATCCATTGTTGATATTACTTCCCAACCTATAGATGCTACTACTGGCATTCCTAAAGGTGTGAGCACTGAAGTCTTTGATCAGATCAATAAATATAATTTTTTGGGAAAGGCAGTAGAGGAATGGGTAGAGAAATTGATAGTTGATGGGCTCCTTTTCATTCATGATGCTTTTCTTTTGTATACCAAGATTTCCAATAAGCAAACTGAAATTCTAAATGACTTGAAAGCAATCAAGAAAGAGGAAGCTATGTTGAATGTAGCCAAAAATGGTCTGACAGCCATGGTGAAGCTGGATTCTAGTGTTTTGGTTGCAGAGAAGGTTATTGATAAACCTGAGGAAAACGAATCAGTTAAATGGTTAACTATTGTAGAACGGAAGTTAAGCATGGTGACACAATGCTTGAGTGACTTGAAAAATCTTGCCAAAAGCAATAGGTCTTATTTGCTCAACCTCAGGAGTGACTGTGTTTCTTTGGGGGTGGATATCTTTGATGAAACTGAATCCAACCTATTAGATGTTGTTATCAAACAAACTTTCAAGGACCTGTTGACTGAGGAATTGAAGATGTAAATGGTAACTCTATGGAGAATTTAAATAATGTAGCCACCTATTTAATGAACTTCAAGAAAGATGTGTTGGAAATGCAAAGGAAATATGAAGAAGCCAGTAGTATGCTACAGACGTGGAGAACAAGATTGATGATTACTAGCATCCCCAATGCTAAAGGTATCATCTCAATCTTAAACAAATTCAAAGTCCTTCAAGCTAAACTAGATACCACTTAGAGAGTAGGGAATGAAACAGGGAAAACTGGCACAGGTGAACAGGTTGGACTTGATGCACTAGACGAAGAAGATAAAGAAGTGTCCTCATAGCAGTTTCTTTGGAATTTCATACTTTGTCATGTTCCAGGACTTATATTATTCGAGACTATTTCTCGTTTGGCTTTTCAAGAAACTTTATTATTTTAATTGTTAGTTGTATAAGACAGTTATAGGGGAAAAAGTTGGTTCCCACTCTTTTACCATATAATGTATGACTAAAAGAGGGTCTGGATCTTTTGGTGAAATTTTCTTTTCATGACTAGATCATTAGACATTAGATTTGAATCTTAAGAAGTAAGGGGAATATTTTACGCAGCATATGTGATGTCATTTTAGGGGAACAGATTATTTTGTTCTAATGGATTTCATTAATACAGGGGAAAAGTTGACAGTGTGTCCATTATTTCTCTGTGTATGGCCATTTATTCTTCATATGTTGGATGTATGGTGTGGTGAAGTTATGATATATATGTATTGCTCTGTGTAAAATATTGATAACATGCTTTCTTAGTAATTGCAAGTACCTTTCTTTCGTATGTCAAAACTCGGTGCTGTATATGGTGATCCAGTTATTGTGTTTTGAATATTGTTATTCTTCCATTCATGTGTATGGGAGGAAAATTGGTCGATTCCAATCATTGTAATTTAGTTTCTTGCCTACAATACATTAAGTATTGTGGTTCTATTATAGCTTCATATTTCAAAAAAACCTCCTTTCCTACTTTCAGGTTCAAAGCATAGCCCATTTTTAATTACTTATCATATAAAGGAAGTTGCTCCTTTTTAAAGAATGCAGAGTACAATTGTAAAATTTAGTTGCAAATTGTTCAACTGTTAGTACATTTTCCACCCCAAGTTGGGCAAAATATAGAGATATTTTGGGTGACAAATCTGTTCACTAACAAATGTAAATGAAATATTATATATACAAAGATATAATATGCTCAAGGCTTTGGTCTTTGAGCTAACGTTTTTTACCGTATGTGTCTCATGTTATTTTAGGGCATCAATTCATGTAAGTCAAGTTTGTAAGGGAAAATAACATTCTTTATAAATCATAGAGAGGGTACCAACTCGAGGGGATCTTTGAACCTAATCGCGGGTTCCCTCTTGCCACACTTGCTACCATGATTATAATAGGAGTTAGATGAATATGTGAAAATGTTCTAATGCATTGCAAACCTTTTGTAATAGTCTTCTCTTGTTTCATATAGTTTGTTATAGCTTTGAGATGGATTGTTAAGCATGATTAGTTACATAAAGATCTTATCTCTAATTTGTGTGTACATGAGGCTAGTTCCATTTATGGTTTGTAGGCGTGTCCTTTTATTCCTTGTAGGATGTGACTCTATTGCTCATTGGAGTAGGCAACGATCTAGAAGGTGAATGACTAAACATATCCCCCATAATAGTATCTCTTGTTCTCATTAACTTAGAGGTAGAGTTAGGTCCCACCATGTTTTATGATCCAATAAGAATAGTATATCTCATGTTGTCCTAAAACTAATCAATCCTTTATGGATCACACAAGTATGTTTACTTTATTACATGTGTGTATGTGACACTAAGTGGATTCACTTACTAGGGATTAGTACTATTGTTATATTTGGGTGCATTTGTGAGATAATTCTCATATACTCATTTGGAGATCTTAGTGGTCTAGTTGCAGCTAGCACTACATGAACTTTGTGACTTATTTTAGAGTTCATAGTGCATCAGATATGGTTGTTAGGACCTTGAGTTTAACCCTTCATTTTTCTTTAGTTGCCATATCTTAAAAACCTCAATGAACACCCCTTGGCCTAGTAGGGCCTAAAGTAGGATTTTCCCATCATTATTACTTGACCAATTATTGTCCCTACCCAATCATAAGTTGCGAGTTGGCCACCTTAAGTTGGCATCCCTAACACTTTGGTATAGTTTGTCTTTAGGGAATTAGGGTTTCACAAATTTGAGAGCCAATGAAAAGATTACCATTCATAGCCATGTAAATCTTCATTGGCAGTTGAGCATGCAACAAAATAAGGGTGTTCTTGGTCTGCTCCTAAATGTTACCAACAAACAAAAAATTGAGAGAATGAGAGAGCACACACATGTTTTCCTCATTCTCATTTACTACTACCATGTTTTTTTCTCTATTTATCCTCTATTTCATTTTTTTCCTCAAATAATAGCTTATCATTGATCTTCCAATTCAACTCTTTCTTGTATTATGATAGTTGAATAACAATATAGAAACTTCTCTATGAGCACGCAATGCAACCCACTGACTTAAAAGATTTTTTGAAAATTCTAAAACAACTCATAGAAAGATCAAAACCATTTGTTGGTAAACATCAATAAGCGAATGATTTAAAAATTATATTTAATATTATTTCCTCATACAAGGATTGTCATGCAACGGTAAAATTGAATAGTTTTCAATGACTTGCATGCCTGTCTTGTCTGCAATTACTCTAATTTCTTTTGGTCTATAAGCGATAGTGACACATATAGATCTATCTAAAAGATGCAATAAATGCAACAATTTTTGCACTTTACATGTTTGTTGAATTCTCGACTTCACCACACTAATGTCATTTCAATCAGTTAAGGATTATTAATAAAGTTGAAATTTAGGACACCAAATTTATTTCAAAGATTTAAACTTTAATAAAATAGAATTAATGGAAAAATATGGCAATTTCATTAGTTTTTGCAAGAAAATAATTAAAATTCAATGAAAATAGATGCAAGAGAAGACATAAAATTGTCATTTCATTCATCATAGGCCAATACAATATGAGAGAAGTAAATATTATTGCTATTTTTCACAATATTGATATTAGAAAATATTGTTAAAACTTTAGAGAAAGAAAAATGCAATCACCTCATTGGCTTATTGACTTTAATTCCAAGTTGGATCAATTGCTATAGAATCCCTACCATGGTAGGGACTAATAAGGGATTTATCAATTTGCTCAAGTTAGCTACCAATGGGTTGAGGGATGTATGGGTTATAGTTGAACTTGTTTGTAATCTAAAATATATTATTGTGATGATAAAATTTGCATACCGGACTTCAATTCCCACTTAGTTTTGGGGCCATTTTAATGGCATGGCTTAATATATCAATAAAATGGGATACTTTTGTATAAAGTTGGGTTCATTTTTTTGTTAGGAAAGGTGTCTCAACCTTGCATCCTAATGTTAAGAACAAAAATATTCACAAATTTTAGGCTATAAGTAGAAAAATGTAATTTTTAAGGCTCTAGAGGCCATTTTTAACCTTGAAAAAATATTGAAATGGGGCTTAACTAGAACAAGGGATTTGAAATGGCGTGGATCTCTTTGAGCTCTACAATTTTAAAAAACAGGTTGGATCATCTTCCTAAATCAAAAGTTATGGCCTCCAAAAGTTGGGCCTCTCACATAAGAAATGTAAGAGCTTCAATGACACATAAGAGGGTTGTAAGAGGGAGTTACACTTGTTGAACAACTTATGACACATGCTATGACATGTCATAATCTATATTTGAATAGAGATAATCAAGCCAAAATGGAGCATCCAAGTTGGTTAGTGGATTATGAAAAGCCCATGGCAGGTGGAAGGAATATGTTATTTTAGCCTATGGACTAATCTTGGGATATGGGTATTGGATTTTTAACTAGGAATTTTAGCACCACAGTTTGGGTGGTTTAAGCTCATGGTTTCCTTATTACCACCTAATGGTTTCATGTATTACTTCTCCTATTTATTGGAGGCTTGAGATGGAGGTTTCATAATGAGTTTTGTAAGTATTGTTATGCTACTAGAATCATGCCTAATCTCTTGTTGGTGATACTCTTGTAAAGGCTTAGACTATGACAGTGTATTGTAACCATTGATTACTAAATAATACATTGAGTTTCTC
Source organism: Cunninghamia lanceolata (assembly GCA_027924645.1). NCBI lineage: Eukaryota > Viridiplantae > Streptophyta > Pinopsida > Cupressales > Cupressaceae > Cunninghamia > Cunninghamia lanceolata. The sequence continues at coordinate 2,077,507 of BSBN01000022.1, forward strand.
TAGACTGTGTGGTTCTTCTCTTGAAAGGGTTTTCCCCACATAAATCACTATGCCATAGTATATTTCTTATGTGTTTAATTCCTTGTAACTATATGATTATTTTAATTTTTGTGCATACCTCCTCTCCTAGATTAGTGTAGGAAGTATATTCCATGTGCCTCTGATTCCTTTAATTTGGTATTAGAGCCTAATCACCTTAGACTCTAGGTGTTATGGACAAGGTTTTTTGTACTAATCTTGTATTGAGATGAAGCTTGCATAAAATAAGATCTTGTTGCAAGAAAAATGGAAAACATATTGAGGATATCTATATGGAGAAGTTCATGGGCACTAACTTTGAGCTTTGGAAGCTCAAGATGGAGGATATGCTCATAAATAAATATCTATGGACTATAGTATCTAGATCCAAACCATCTATAATAAAACAAGAAGATTCATACATATTGGATAAAAGAGTGAAGGGCCTCCTTAGGCTATGAATGGTAGAGTCCATGTTAAATTTACATGAAGAAGCGACTACAACTACTCTTTGCAAGTAGTCGAGAGAGATTACTAGGCTAAATCTTTGGTAAAAAAACTTTTATTGAGAAAGAAGTTATATAGCCTCACAATGGAGGATGGTCATTCTATGGTCGAGCACCTAAATGCATTTAATATTCAATTGTGACTCGGTTGCACTCCACTGGAGTAAAGATAGAGGAGGATCATTGCATGATACTACTATGTTATTTTCTAGACTCATGGGATCACTTGGCGATTCCAAGCAGGATTACTACCTCTAAACTCAAGATGGACGAGGTAGTTACATTATTACTTTTGGAGGAGATGTGGAGATTTTTTTTGAATTGAACAAGGAGGTCCTAGTTGTTTGTGGAAGAACAAAAAATAAAGGCAAGAAGAAAGACAAGTCTAGATCCAAATCATGTGGGAGATCCAAATCTCTTGGAAAGACCAAGACTATGTGTTTTAATTACAATAAACCTAGGCATTTTAGAAAAGACTACAACAAGGATAAAAAGAAAAAGAAAAATGATTTAGATGATGAGTCTGAAAAGTCTTGGGATGATGGTGATTCTTTTTTTGTAGCCTTTGCAACACATGCATCAAAAGTTGCATGGGTGATAAACTCTGGAGCTTCCTTCCTCATGACCTCACACCAGCATTAGTTTTCAAAGTATGAAGAATATGATGGCAGGAAGGTGTACCTTAGAGATGACTGTCACCTAAAGATTGTTAGTCATGGAATAATTTTGATCTGATTGCCTAATGTATGTGTGAAGGGGATCAATAGAGTTCTATACATCCTTGGTTTGACATGAAACCTACTTTCAATTAGCAAACTAAATGATGCAAGCATGTAAGTTATTTTCTCTAGTGGAGGGTGTAAGATGGTGCAAGGAGCTATGGTGCTTGCTAAGGGTGTTTGTGTGAGCACTTTGTTTCAGCTAGATGTATGCACCATCTAGTGCAATAATTATTCTAATCTTGCAGTGAAAAGATCTATGAATATACACCTTCACCATTAGAACTAGCAACAAAGAGGAGTGTCGTGTCTACTCTTGATGGCTATGCCTTTTGGTTACCTAAGCAAGCTCTTGCTTTTGAGAGCAAGTTACTTATAGAGAAAATAATGCTACGGCACTAGAGAATGAGTCATATAAGTGAGAAGGGTCTAAGGACCTTGAAAAATAGAAATCTTGTAGAGGGTTTAAATGGTTGTTCCCTTGAGTTTATTTTTTGTGAGCAATGCATATATGGTAAAGAAAATCATGTTTAGTTTTACTCCAGTTCTCACAAAGCTTCTAGGGTGTTGGAACTAATTCATTCCGATGTATTTAGTCTTGTAAATGTTCATTATATTTCAAAATCTTTGTATTATGTATTTTTCATAGATGACTATTCTAGAAGGGCATGGGTGCATTTCCTTAGAACTAAATCTGAAATCTTTTGTTGCTTTAGAGAGTTTAAGGCTCTTGTAGAAAATTAGATAGGTAGAAGATCAAGGTTTTCAAAACTGACAATGTTGATGAGTTTTGTTCAACAAATTTTGAAAAATTCTATAAGGAGTGTGAGATAGAGAGACATAAGACAATTCCATATACCCCCTAGCAGAATGAAGTTGTAAAGAGAATGAATAGGATGTTGATGGAGAGGGCTAGGAGTATGCTTAGTGGGATTGACATGGAGTATAAGTTTTGGGTAGAAGTAGTTGCTATGGTTTGTTACTTGGCTAATAGGTCTCCTACATCAACTCTTATCCATAAGACTCATGTGGAAGCTTGGATGGGCAAAAATTCCTCATTGTAGCATCACTTTTGGTTGCAAGGCATATGCTTAGGTGCCTAAGGAGAAGCAGTCAAAGTTGGATAAAAAGGTAGTTAAATTTATCTTCATTAGCTATGGTGTTGGTGTGAAAGGGTACAATCTTTAGGACCTTGTGGTTGAGAGAGTTCTATACAATAGAAGTGCTATATTCAAGGAGTTTAAGTTTTCTTTTAAAGTTTTGCAACCAAAAGAGGATGACAAGAAACATATGGTTCAACTACCTCCAAAGACCAAGAAAACTGAACCAACATCTCATGAAGAACCTAAAGAGGAGGAGAGCTTAGATAGTTTAGATGACTTTAAAGAGGAGGTAGAACCTCCATCTCAGCTCTTGAGGAGGTCCACTTAGTAGAGACAACAACCAAACAAGTATACTCCTAACTGGAGATGTATTTTTGCTTTGATTACTAATAGTGATGAGCCTAGAACTATGAAGGAGGTGATGAATATGGGTGATTTTGAGTCCTGGAGAGTGACTATAGATGAGGAGATTATTGCATTGAAGAAGAATGACACATGTGACTTGGTACCATTGCTAGAAGAAAGGGAGCCTATTGGATGTAAATGGGTGTTCAAGAAGAATATCAATTTAGATGTAGTGTTGAAAAGTACAAGATGAGTTTGGTTGCAAAAGGATATTCCCAAGTTGAGGGGATAGGCTTTGGTGATATTTTTTCCATAGTTGCTAAGCTAACATCTATTAAGTTCTTGCTATTTGTAGCACCACTTTTTAATTTAGAGATAGAACAAATGGATGTGAAGATAGAATTTCTACATCATGACCTTGAGGATGAGATCTACATGAAACAACCAAAGCACTTTGTTGTTAAAGGAAAGAAGTCTTTGGTTTGCAGATTGAAAAATCTTTGTATGGTCTCAAATAGTCTCCTAGAATGTGATACCAGAAATTTGATTCATTTGTGTTGGGCTTGGAATTTCTGAGATTCATAATCAAATCACTATGTTTATTATATAAAATGGATGGTGATTGATTCCTTGTTATCACATTGCATGTAGATGATATGTTATTTTTTGGTAATAGTATGGATGTGATTTGTGATTTGAGGTCTCAACTTTTAGCATAGTTCAAGACATGAAGGACTTGGAGGCTGCCAAGTATATCTTGGTATGGAGATTATAAGAGACATAGCGAACAAAAAGCTTTGGTTGGGATAGAGTATGTGAGCTCTATACTATAGTGTTTCAACATGCCAGATTGTAGACCATTGAGTGTTCCTATTTCTGTTGAAACTAAGATTTCAATGGAGCAATGTCCTATGACACTGAAAGAGATGGAGGATATGTCTTGTGTTACTTATTCTATTGTATTTGGGACTCTTTGATGCGCATTTTGGTTTGTACTAGACCAAACAGTACCCAAGTAATGGGAGTCTAGAGACACTTTATGGTTAATCAATCATTGAGATGCAATTAAGATGGTGTTCAAATATTTACAAGGTACCTCTTGGTACTTTTTTTGTTATCATAGTGTTTCTACAAGGGACCAACACTCAGTGGATATTCATAGATTTGTAGATTCATATTAGGTAAGAGATGTCGATAGTAGAAGATCCACTAATGGATATGTGTTTAGTTTATTGGCAGTGCTATTAGTTGGATGAGTAAGTGACATAGTATTATTGCTTTGTCTGCTACAAAGGCTAAGCGCATGACAACTACTCACGTTTGTAGGGAGTCCATCTGGCTTAAGAGATTTTGTTTAGACATGGGGCTAAGTTAGGGAGCCATTAGAGTTTTTTGTGATTATTAAAGTGCCATATGTCTAGAAAAGAACCCAACCTTTCATGCAAGGATGAAGAACATACATGTCTAGTACTATTTTGTTCATCACATGGTACAATATGAGAGGGTAATGATTGAAAGATTTAACACTTTAAAGAATGTTTTAGATGCATTAATAAAGTGATTCAACATAGAAAAGTTCAAGTGGTGCAGTGAGTCTATGTGCCTCTTGACCCCTACTAGATAGTTGATAGTGTTGATATTCCCTTTTCTCTTGCATGTGTTCAATAAGTGGTAGAATCTTAGGAAATGTGTTTCAACCTTTCATCCTAATGTTAAGAACAAAAAAATGTAATTTTTGGATTATAGAACATAGAAATGTATTTTTTAGGGCTCTAGAGGTCGTTTTTGGCCCTAACATTTTTTTGAAATGGGCATTAACTAGAGCAATCTAGTTATGATGACATGGACCTCTTCAAGTTCTATAATATTTTTTTTTAAAATGGACTCAATCAGCTTCTCGAATCAAAAGTTATGGCCTCTGGAAGTTGGGCCTCCCACATTGGAAATGTAAGAGCATCTATGACACATACAAGAGTTGTAAGAGGGAGTTACACTTTTTGACCAACTTATGATGCATGTTATGACACATAATAAGACATCTTTAATTGGAGATAATGGAGCTAAAATAGAGTGCCCAAGTTGGTGGGTGGATTATGACAAGCTTATGGTAGGTGGAAGGAATATGTTATTTTTAGCTTGTGGACTCATATTGGGATTTGGGTGTCACATTTTGGGTGGTTTAGCTCATGGTTTCCTAATTACCATTTAATGGTTTTACATATTACTTCTCCTATTTATTGGGTGCTTGAGATGGAGGTTTCATAGTGAGTTTTGTAGGTACTATTATGCTACTAGAATTGCTCCAGATCTCTTATTGGTGGTACTCTTGTAAATGCTTAGACTCTAGAAGTGTATTGTAACTATTGATTTTTTAATAATACATTGATTTTATTTGGAACGTGGGGTTTTTCTCCTGAAAGGCTTTTCTCCACTTAAATCACTATGTTATGGTATATTGTTTTTGTGCTTATTTCCTTGTAAATGTATTATTAATTTAATTTTTTTGAACATACCTCCTCTCTAGCTTAGTGTAGGAAGTGTATTTCACACCTTTTCTTATTTTCATTTTTGAACCATCAGCCCTCTCTACTTACACATTATCATACATTTGACAAGTTATTTTATTTGTATCCCACATATTTCTATACATTAGCCATTTATTACACATAGCCTTGCACTTACTCCCATACATTCATTATCCATTCCCATATTCACATTTACTTTTCTCAAGTTAATTCTAGGTGTGTAGGATCAATCCCATGCCACACGAAATTGACCCAAAATTCAAAAATTCAATTTTTAATCTTTGTTGACTTTCTCCTATTCCACTAATTATTATGAGTCAACTTTGTACACATTTTTACCACTATTTTATGTATCTTGGTATTTAAAGGAATTCAATGTGTATTCATTTATCATCAATTATTCATTGAAAATCCTACGCATTGCAAGGAGCATCATTCTAGAAACATTTCATTTTGGAGCACTAAAAGGAATCTAATTTTGCATCCAATCATTTTTGGACATTTACATGACTAAAGAGTGATGTCTTCAATCAATTTCATGACCATGAAATTAGTCCAATCAAGGGGGTCCACCTATGATAACTTGGCCCTTGTGATTTGGCAATTTTCTCGAGATATTTTCAAATACCACCAATCTTTAACAACCAGTGAAGATTAGACTTCGAGGTTAATCATTTAATAAATACACACATTCAATCATATTAGGTCCATGGGTTACATTGTAGATATGTGTTGCATGAAACTAGCACAAAGTTGTGAGATTGACCTACAATGAGCCACTCTTACATATAATCTCAAGCAATTTAGATATCAAAGGCACTTATTTTTTAGTACCTAATGACTCAAATCTATGTTTTGTTAAAATTATTCTCCATATTATGCTTAGAGCTAAGTACCTTAATTTCCTTACATTTAATTTCCTAAAATAACATTATTCTACATGCTTTTATCATTCCCAACTAGCATTGATTTAATCCTGGTTAACTTGTGTCTAACTATGTGCATTTATTTAATTAGCCTAGATTAAAACTTTAGGGAAAGATATTTTCTTTTACAATTATTACCTTGGGATAAGATTGCAACTATGATTTTGTCTCCTAGATAGGATTGCTACTGCAATCACATCCCCAACTTTCAAAATTTAAATTCCCACATCCCAAGGCTAATATTTTTGAGATATGACCATTAGTTGTTAGCATAGACACCAAAAATTCAAAATTATGTATCTAGGGTTATGTATTTAAAGACATCATCCTAAAACATGTGCACATCATCAAATGACTAAACAATCATGAAATAGAAATAAAAAAGCATCAAAACCATTTCTCCTTTTTGCAAGTACATTAGACATCGGTCATCCTCTATTAGGCTCAACTATTTGCCTCTCAATAATCAACAAGCAACATTCATTGTGAAATCACACTCTGAGTACACTCTCTAACACACTCATTTTCTTGCATTGGGATTTAGCATCAATTAGCTCAACAATATTTTTTGTCACCTTACATTGATATCTATTGTCATCTTTTATACTTTTATTGTTAACTTAGTTAAAAGGCCTGATAAAGGTATAAGGTAGTCTTGAACTTCAACCATTGGATAGGATGCCCCACGATCCTTAGTACCACCATTATTTTATTGACCTCATATATCATTAGGAGAACATTTGTTGCAAGTACTAAAGACCTAATTATATGTTGGATATAGTCACATAAATTGAGTCAAGATTACACCTTTGGATGGGATTGCAACTACAATTTCATCCCAAACACTTAGACTCTCAAGATTCAATCATCTCAAGTCTTTGATTAGTAATTTAATTTTAGATTCTCAATTGTAGCTCTTTATCACAATGTGACATCAAGTAAACTTCACTTTCCATCAATTTTAAGGGTACACCACCCTAATCCCTCACATTTATATTTCAACACATGTTAAGTTTAAGTTTATATTAGCTTACTTCAATCAATTTATTATACTTGACTCCTATATCTAGTGTTCACTTATGTTTAATTAATTTGTTCATTTAATAATTCTAGATATTTTGTAGAGGTTGTTTATGCTCCTCTACATTTTGGTGAGCATGTAACTTCCACCCCTAGATTTTAGGGTTAGATATTTTGATTTTTTAAAGTTTAATATCTATTTGCTTTGAATTTTCTCATTATTTTTTAGATTTGATTTCTAATTGCACACTTAGCGCTTCACTATGAGTTTATCCTTAGTTGATTGTCACCTTTAAGATCAAAGATTTAGTTATGTATTAAAATCTACCCGTATCCTTTGCCTATGTCCATTCATGTATCAAGGATCTTAATAAATTTTCATAGTTTTTTACCTCTTACCAGTTGATCCTTGAGGACATCATCTCCTTTTACCATATGGATGGTGCTCCATGCTCCATAGATTTGTTGTTTCATAAAGTATTTGAATTCTCATCTTTCATAGAGCTTGTCAACACTTTCACCTCTATGTTAGAGGATATTGCTTAACATTCATGAGCTCCATGTTGATTTTACTCCTTTCATGACTAATGATGGTGATTTTCCAATGAATTTTTTTCTTACTTCTTATGATATACCTACTAAGGTGGTATATAATTCTTCTTTATATGATGTTTCTTTTTTATTTTTTCCTTTACATGATGTTACTTTGCCTCATAATGATGAATCCATTGATGCCAATGATATTTCTTTATGTGTAGATAGATTAACTCATTTTTCTAATGTACAAATGTTTTATGAACCAATACTACATACATCTAATGCCTTAGCCCTAATTTCTATTGATGCATCTAGAGTTTATGATTCATGTGTGAGGTTATTAAACTTAATGATGATGATGCTTATTCCTTGTATTTTTCATGATTTATCTAATAAAGGCATTTAATACACATGATTATTTGATGATCATTCTTTATTTTTATTGTCCCATGGTGTTGTTGATGACACAAATGTTTCAAATATTTCAATCTCTCATGATGTTTTGGATCTAATTCTTTACATCACATGTATCATTTGGGATATAATTAATAATGGTCTTACAAGAGATACAAGTGCATAGTTACATGTTGAATATTTCTTCTTCTTATATATATTCACATGTATGATGATGCTTTTCTAAAGTATGCATCTAGAGAAACATTAATTGATTAGGCTTTACTATGGTTGATGTGTCCCATTCTTCTTATAGTGCATTCACTGCGCTTGCATGTGTTTTTTATTAAATACTTTGATAATCACCTTAGAGTATGCTTATATAGTGACATAACCCTCCACCTCTAGAGGCCATTCATTAGGGAGTCTTAAGGGTACACCTATGTTTTTGCATGATACATTATCTTTAGATTTTTGTAGTGAATCTCTTAATGAACACCATGCCTATCTCTTGGGGACCATACTAAACATGATTATCATTTCATCCCTTGTACATATCCCTTTATCCCACAGGAGACTACACATCATGTCAATGCTCTCACTACCTCCCATGACAAAGCTATCTAAGGGAACCCAAAGAATTTTTAAATGTTTATTAGATTGCTGGTTCCTCCTCACATAGTGCTACAACTTCTACACAAAACTTATCACTTTTCCTCCCATCAAGAAAGTTGATAGATCCAAGTATATTCCAAAAGAATTTTCTTATAATGCCTTTTTTTATTATCAAAAGATATATGGACACACTAAGAGTAGGTGTAGTGAATTAAAGCACAAAATTCATGAGCTTCTTGACAAAAAGGTGATCCAAGTTTAGGACATTGATGATAAAATAAATCAACTTATAACATCTCAACATGATAAAGTAGAAATGAATAAAGAGTATACTTCTAAGATTAGTCTGACCTAAACACATTGATTTTGATTAAAATTCCAAGGAAGAATTTAGCGCATCACATGTCAACATTACACATGTAGATAACAAATAACAAGATAATTAAGGAATAGTATACGTATCTTATTCATTGCTATCTAATTGTTATATATTATTTCCTAGGGTTTGTGTTGTATTATGTGATATCACTTTTGCCCACTCTTCTCTACCCTCTAGGGATTTATCACATATTTGAAAATAAGCAGAGGTGCATAATATACTTCCTACACTAATATATGAGAGGAGGTATGTACAAAACTTAAAATACTCATGTAGTTACAAGTTAATAAACAGAAAAGGAATAAACCATAACACCATGGTTTATATGGGAAAACCCTTTTAGGAAAAAAACCCCACACTCCAAAGTAACTCAAAGTATTATTTAGTAATCAATGGTTGCAATACACCTGTAGAGTCTAAGCATTTACAAGAGCATACCAACAAGACATCTAGACTAATTTTAGTAGTGTAATAGTGCTGGCAAAAATCACTATTTGAACCTCCATCTCAAACACCCAATAAATAGGAGAAGCAATACATGAAACCATAAAATGCTAGCTAATTAAGAAACCATGAGCTAAAACAACCCAAAAATGTGGTGCCCAAATTCCTAGTTAAAATTCCAACACCTAAAACCCAAGATGAGTCCATAGGCTAAAAATAGCATATTCCTTCCACTTGCCATAAGTTCATCATAATCCACTCACCAAATTTGGTGATCCATTATATTTGTTTAAAGATGCCTTTTGATGTGTCATAATACACATCATAAGTTGGTCAACAAGTGTAACTCCCTCTTACAACTCATAAATGTTCTTAAATTTTTAATGTGTGAGGCCCAACTTTTGGAGGCCATAACTTTTGATTAGGGAAGCCAATTGAGCCTATTTTGTTTAAATTGTATAGATCAAAGAGATCTACATCCTAAGCATCAGAGAATTGATGTTGGCTTATCCAAAAAAACTTAGTGCCAAAAACAACCTTTATAGCCTAGAAATAGAGTTTTTTGTTCTATAGCCTAAAAATTACTTTTTTGTATTCTTAACATTATGATGCAAGGTCTAAACACTTTTCCTAACATTCACCTTCTTGTTGAAAACCTTGCAAGAGCAAAGGGATTACCAACACTATCAACTAATTACTAGAGGCTGAGAGGCCCATAGACTCACAATACCACCTAAACGTTTATGTGCTCACTAACTTCATCAATGCACCTGCAACATTTTCCAAAGTGTTAAATTTCTCTAGAATCACACTCTCATCCTCTACAATGTCACAAACAAAATGGTACTAGACATCAATGTGCTTAGTCCTCGCATGAAAGGTCAGGCTCTTTTTTAGACATATGGTACTTTGATTGTCACATAGAACATTGATAGTTCCCTAACTCAACCCCACATCTGAGCACAATATCTTAATCTAGATGGGTTCTTTACAAGCATGAGTAGATTCTATATACTCACCTTCTATAGTGGACAAAGTGACCATAACCTACCACTTGCTCATCCAATTGATAACACCACAAAATAAATTGCAAATGTAACCCTTGGTGGATCTCCTATTGTTGTTATCATCTGCCCAATCGGAATCCATAAATCCATGAATATCTACTAAGTGTTGGTTCCCTATAGAATCACCATGGTAACAAATAGAGTACTTGGAGGTACCCTAGACCTTCTTAACTACATTCCAATGAACTCGTCTAGGATTAGCCATGAAATGACTAAGGAGTCCTATTGCTTGGGCACTGTCTAGTCTAGTTTAGACCCCAACATACATCAATCTCTTAACAACACTAGCATAAAGGACCTGAGACATGTCCTCCATCTCACTAGGTGAAGTGAGGAACTACTCTATAGATAATTTAGTTCACATACAATGATATATAAGCTACCATGTTGAATCTCTACAACACCGAGTTCACATAATTGCTTTGGCCTAACCAAAACTTTTTTTCACTCTATCTTTTTTGATCTTTGTACTCAAAATATATCTGGTAGCCCCTAAGTCCTTCATCTCAAACTATGTTGAAAGTTGAGACTTCAAGTCACAAATCACATCCTTACTATTACCAAAAACAACATATCACCAAAATACAATGCAATAAAAAGGAATCAATCACCATCCAACTTATAATAGATGCAATGATTTGGATCTAAAAAACCCCAAACCCAACACAAAGTCAATCAAACTTCTAGTACCACATTCTACGAGACAAATACAAAGACTTTTCAACTTACAAACCAAAGATTCTTTACCTTCTTCCACATAGTGCTTTGGTCGTGTCATCTAGATATCTTCCTCTAGATCACTATGAAAGAAAGTTGTCTTCACATCTATTTTCTCAATCTCAAGTCCAAAGGTTGCTGCAATAGATAATAAGAACCGAATGGATGTCAAATTAGTAGCTGGAGAAAAATTTCACCATAATCAATTCCATCAACCTAGGTATATCCATTCATAACTAGTCTATCTTTATACTTCTCAACATTGCCATCAGAACCAATCTTCCTTTTAAACACCCATTTACAACCAATGAGTTTTTGATCATCAGGTAAAGGTACTAAGTCTCATGTGTGATTTTTTTTAATGTAGTCATCTCCTCATCCATAAATTCTCTCAAAGACTTAGAATCATCCATACCCAATGCATCCTTCATAGTTCTAGGCTCATCTATGTTAGAAATCAAAGCAAAAATACACCTCCAATCAAGAGGGTTATAATTGCTTGGTTGTTGTCTCTGCCAAGTGGACCTCCTCAAGAGCTGAAGTGGAGGTTCTACATCCTCTTCAAAAATATCTAAAGTATTTGATCTCTCCTCCTCTTTAGGTCCTTCATGAGCTTTTGGTTCAATCTTCTTAGTCTTTGGAGTTAGTTGAACCACATCTTTCTTCCCAAATTCTTTTGGTTGCAACACTATAGAAGGCTTAATCTCTCTAGAATAACAATTATATTATACATAACTCTCTTGGCATAGGATCCTCAATCTTGTACCCTTTTAGATCAATACCATAGCTAATGAAGATATACTTAACTACTTTGTTCTCTAATTTTAATCACCTCTCCTTAGGCACATGAGCATATGCCTCACAAATAGAAACATGAAGATTCTATAATGAGGGATTTTTGCCTAACTAAACCTCCATAGGAGTCTTATCCATGAGACCTAATGTAGGAGACTTGTTAATTAAGTAACAAGTTGTAGCAACTACTTTTACCCAAAAATTTTGTCCTAAGCCAACTCCACTAAGCATACTCCTAGCCCTCTCCATCAACATCTTGTTCATTCTCTTTGAAACTCAATTTTTCTAAGAGGTATATGGAGTTGTCTTATGTCTCTTTATCCCATGCTCCTTACAGAATTTATCAAAATTTACTAAACAAAACTCACTATCATTGTTAGTTCTCAAAACCTTAATTATTCTACTAGTCTGATTTTCTACAAGAGACTTAAACTCTCTAAAATGATTGAAGATTTTAGATTTACTTCTAAGTAAATACACCCATGTCCTTCTAGAGTAGTCAAGTATGAAAGATACATAATACAAATATTTTGAAATTGAAGGAACATTTACGGGACCAAAAACATCAAAATGAATTAGATCCAATACCCTAGAGGATTTATGAAAACTTGAGTAAAACCAAATGTGATTTTATTTTCCATATATGCAATACTCATAGAAATCATCAAGAGCGTAATAATTTAAACCATCTACAATATTTTTATATTTTAAGGTCCTTAGACCCTTCTCAACTATGTGGTCCATTCTCTAGTATCTTCTCTACAAGTAACTTGGTCTCCAAAGCAAGAGCACCCCTAGGTATGTAGAAAACATGATCATTAGAAGTAGATGCAACACTCCTCTTTTCTACTAGTTTTCATGGTGAGCATGTAGAATCTAGATATCTCTTCACTAAAATAACAGATGAACTATTACATTGAATTGTACATGCATCCAATTGAAATAGGGTGCCCACATAAACATCCTTAGCGAGCACCATATCTCCTCACACCATCTTACACTCTCCACTAGACAAAACAACCTACACACCTACATCATTAAAATTACTAACTAAAAGTAGGTTTCATGCCAAACTAGGGATATGTAGTACACCATTGATCCCCTTGACACGTCTATCAGGGAATTATATCAAGACTTTTCTATGGCCAATAATCTTCAAGTGAAAGTCATCTCCAAGTTACACCTTCCCATCATCATATTCTTCATACTTTGAAAACCAACCTTGATGTTAGGTCATGTGGAAAGAAGCACCAAAATCTATCGACCACAACCTTTTAATGCATGTGTCTCCAAGGCCAAAACAAAGGCATCACCATCATCCTAAGAGGACTTTTTAGACTCATTGTCATAATCATTCTTCTTCCTATTTTTCTTCCCCTTTGTAGTCTCTTCTAAAATGCCCAGGCTTTGCATAATTACAACATCTTGCCTTGGCCTTACCAAGAGATTTGGATCTAGACTTGTCTCACTTCTTGTCCTTCTTCTTGCCTTTCTCTTTCTATCTTCAATGAACAAATAGGAGCTACTTAGCAGATTCATAAGATTTTGTCCAATGACCATAATAAGGTGGTCCCATGAATTAGTGCAAAGAACATAACAAACTCATGCAACTATCCTCCTCATCCATGTTCACTTCAATGGAGTGTAAGTGGGTAACAATCATGTTAAAAGCATTCAAGTGCTCAACCACATAACCACCATCCTTCATCTTGAGGATATTAAACTTCGAAAAAGTTTATTTACTAGGGATTTATTCTGATAAATCTCACCCAACTTCTTCCAAAGAGACACAACATTAGGTTCTTCATGTACATTTAAAAATATGAAGTCTACCAAATCGAGCCTAATGTGACCCTTTACTTTTATATCCATTTTGTCATCTCCTTCTTATGACATAGAAACAAGTTTGGATCTAAATACTATAGCCCATAATTTTGTATCCATGAGAATATCCTCCATATTGAGCTTACAAAGCTCAAAGTTTGTGCCTAAGAACTTCTCCAGTTCTATTCTTGATGTGCTTGCCATTTTTCTTGCAACAAGATATTTTATGCAAGCTCCTACTCAATCTAAGATTAGTGCAAAAAATCCTTGTCCCTAACACCTAGAATTTGAGGTGATCGGGATCTAATACTAAATGAAAGGAAGCAGAGGTGCATAATACGATTCCTACACTAATCTATGATAGGAGGTATGTGCAAAAATTAAACTAATCATATAGTACAAGGAAATAAACACAAAAGAAATATACCATAACATAGTGATTTATGTGGGCAAAACCCTTTTGGGAGAAACAACCCACACTCCAAAGAAACTCAATGTATTTATTTAGTAATCAATGGTTACAATACACTTGCATATTCTAAGCCTTTATAGGAGTATCACTAATAGAGATTTGGAGTTACTCTAGTAACATAACAATACCTACAAAACTCACTATAATTTCCAAACCTCCATCTCAAGAACCCAATAAGTAGGATAAGAAATACATGAAACCATCAAATGGTAATTAAGAAACCATGAGCTTAGACTACCCAAAAATGTGGTTCCCAAATCCCTAGTTAAAAATCCAACATCCAATTCTGAGATGAGTCCATGAGCTAAAAATATCATATTCCTTTCACTTGCCATAAGTTTGTCATAATCCACTTACCAACTTGTGCACTCCATTTTGGATCCATTATATCCATTAAAATATGCCTTATGACATTTCATAACATACAACATAAGTTGGTCAACAAGTGTAACTCCCTCTTACAACTTGTAGATGTTCTTACATTTCCAATGTGGGATGCGCAACTTTCAAAGGCCATAACTTTTAATCTGGGAAGCTGATTGAGCCCATTTTCTTAGATTGTAGAGCTCAAAGAGGTATATGTATTGAGCATCTAGGAACCAATTCCAAATTATCCAAAAAAATTAGGGCAAGGAACAACATCTAAGCCCCCAAATTGAGTTTTTTTGTTCTATAGCCTGAAAATTGCTTTTTTTGTATTCTTAAAATTAGGATTCAAGGTTGAGACACCTTTCTTAACAATATTTTATTTTTGACTAATATTCTAATTTATAGTAGATTGTACATTATTCCTTTATCATTTGTCTTCTCCTATTAGGGTTTTAGGATTTTACTGCATAATTTTGTGAATCATACATGACCCATGCTTGAATAGATGCCTATTAATCAAGAGTGCTTCTAGTTATAATTGTATGATAGTTTTTGCATACTATCATAGTTATAGCCAAAAGCACTCTAGAATATCATGGACTATGGAAAAATTATGTCTCATGTCTCTTATAATCCCTATTGCTATATTTTTAAACCATGGATTCCCATGGTCCTTTATCCTTGGCTTCTATTCATGATTTTATCACTGATTTCAACATATTTTTGCACTTTGTGACATGTGATCCATTTTTTTCATTCACTTATGATATTTTATCACACAAATGGGATCAAATTATCCATGGAAGCATTGTATTAGCACACTTGTACCTTCTCTTCCTTTAGATATTCAGTTATTGCTTTTCCTTCCCTATTGGATACCCTTACTACACTCATCCATGATTATCATATGTTGTGTTCCTCTTATATGGATAGTAATAGTCATGTTCTTGATATTAATAATGTTATAACTTTAAGCACCTTCCTTAACATGATTTGATTCATGATACATTTGTGGAGCATACTCATATATGAAAGGAAGCTAGGTGTGCGGAAATTGCTTCCTACACTAATCTAATGAGGAGAGGGCTATGCAAATTCAATTTAATCCTTACAATTACAGAAACATTAAATATCTAACAGAAATATTGTAGCAATACGCATTAACTAGAAAGAAGACAGAAGAAAAGAGACAAAGATATAACGTGGGGAAAACCTTTATCAGGTGAAAAACCCCACACTCAGAAACCTACACAATGTATTATCAAAACTAAATGTTCATTACAATACACTTGCAATGCAAGCTTCAATAGTCTTCAACACTCATGTCTAAAGTCAATCTGGCAGCATAACAGTACCTGTCAATCCTGTAATACATCTCCTCCTCCAAGCACTTATTTATATAGAATATACAAGGCAAAACTAGTCCTATCTTGGAATGGGCGTCCAACTTGGCCTCATGGCCCAAAACCCATGCCTAAGGACACTTGGTCAACATTGTAGAATGTATCTAACACTTGTCCACAACTCCCATCCCAAAGAGGTTGCCTATTTCTAAAATGGGCTATGACAGATGCTCTTACGACTCTTACGACCGTCATAGAATCTGTCATAGCAGTTACAACTTACAGCTGTAAGAGAATTTGTCATACATAGGCTATAAATAGTATATTCTCTTACAACATGTCATAGTTCACCTTGGGGCACCCAAAAATGCCTTTTCCAAAGATGCTTCATGACACATGACTTCACCTGTCTTACAAGCTTCTATTTCTGACTCTTAAATGTCATAACTTCGTCATAGGAATCCGTCATAACTGTTTCAGTCAAACATTCCCTTACACAACATCTAAGATGCCGACAGATGGCAAAAAACTCCTACCACAAAGTGGGATGCCTATCTCCTCATGTGAGGAAAAAATTACAAGTTGTCATTTTCCATGTAGGATAACACATCACCATGCCACATCCCACAAAATGACAATATGGAATTTACAATTAATTTACAACATAGGCATTGAATTAATAAATACAAACATAAATAATGCAAGGAATTACCAAGGTTGAGACACCTTAATTCCCAACATTCTCCCACTTGTTGAACACCTTGTAAGAGCCAATAGAATAACAGGATTTAACTGCTATAGGCCAAGAGGCCCATAGACTCCGAATACCATCTGAACTTCTCTGTGCTCACTGGCTTCGTCAATGCATCTACAACATTCTTCAAAGTATCTACCTTTTGCAAATTTACCTTCCCATCATCTGCCATGTCGAACATGAAGTGAAACTGAACATCAATATGCTTTGTTCTGGCATGAAAAGTTGGATTCTTCACAAGGCAAATCGCACTCTGACTGTCACAACTGATCGTAATCTGACCTGCATCAACACCAATATCTGAACACAATCTCTTAAGCCAAATGGATTCCTTACAAGAATGAGTTGCTGCCATATACTCAGCCTCTATCATGGATAAAGCAACCACTAGTTGTCGCTTATTCATCCAACTAATAGCACCACCAAATAGTGTAAACACATAAGCACTGGTGGATTTGCTGCTGTCAATGTCACCTGCCCAATCTGAATCCACAAATCCATGAATATCAATAGAATGTAGAGGTCCTGTAACATTACCATGATAGTATATGGAATACTTAGAAGTACCCCTCAAATATCTGAACACTCGCTTAACTACATCCCAATGTACCCGTCCAGGATTAGCCATAATTTGACTAAGGACTCCCACTACTTGGGCAATTTCTGGCCTTGTGTAGACCATAACATACATCAAACTGCCAACAACACTGGCATAAGTACTCTGCTCATGTCCTCCACCTCACTAGGAGATTTTGGACAATCCTCAACAAACAACTTTATCCCCAAAGAAACAGGAACACACAATGGTCTACAATCTGCCATGTTGAACCTATCCAACATGGTCTTCACATACTTACTCTGGCTTAACCAAAGTTTTCTGTTAGCTCTGTCTCTTCTGATTTCCATTCCTAGAATGTACCTGGCTGCCCCTAAATCTTTCATTTCAAATTGTGCTGACAACTAAGATTTAAAATCAAAAATCATATTCTTACCCTTCCCAATGAGCAACATATCATCAACATACAATGCAACAATGAGAATACGATCACCATCAAACTTATAATACACACAGTGATCTAATTTCGATCTCACAAATCCAATTGACAACACAAAGGCATCAAACTTCAAGTACCACCTCCTAGGAGACTGCTTCAAACCATACAAAGACTTCTTTAACTTGCAAACCAAATTTTCTTTACCTTTCACCATGTAATGCTCTGGCTGTGACATGTAGATTTCTTCCTCCAAATCACCATGAAGGAAAGTTGTCTTCACATCCATTTGTTCTACCTCTAAGTCATAAGCTGCTACAAGAGATAACAGGAATCGAATGGATGTCAGCTTTACAACAGGAGAGAAGATCTCACCATAATCTATACCCTCCACTTGTGAATACCCCATTCGCAACCAATCTGGCCTTATACTTCTCAACACTGCCATCTACACCAAATTTCTTCTTGAACACCCATTTGCATCCAACAGGTTTCCATCCAGGAGGCAAAGGCACCAAGTCCCAAGTCTGATTCTTTTCCAAAGAAGCCATTTCATCCTCCATGGCCTCCTTCCAGGAACCTACATCTTTCATATCCATAGCCTCTGATACAATTCTAGGTTCATCACTGTTAGTAAGCAAAGCAAAAGCACAACTAGAATCAAGCAATGTAAAACCAAACCTCTCAGGTTTCTTTCTGATTCATATGGACCTCCTCAAGAGCTGAGGTTGAGGTTCAACTTCTTCATCTGAGCTTTCAGAGCTGCTAGAGCTCTCCTCATTGTCAAGTCCAACATTGTCTTTCTGTTCAATCTTCTCAGGGGTAGCAAGAAATTGAACAACATCCTCTTTCTTTTCTTTTTCTTCTGGCTGTAAAACAATGGAAGAAGGTGTTAGCTCTCTAAAGATGACACTCCTGCTATACAACACTTTTTCAGCCACAGGGTCCCAAAGCTTGTATCCTTTCACACCAACACCATAGCCAATGAAGATACACTTAACAACCTTGTTCTCCAGTTTTGACTGCTTCTCCCTAGGCACATGTGCATATGCCTCACAACCAAAAACACGAAGATGTCTTATTGAAGGATTTCTACTAGACCACACCTCCATGGGTGTCTTTCCAACAAGAGCTAATGTAGGAGATATATTTACAAGATAGCAAGTAGTGGCAACAGCTTTAGCCCAAAACTTTTGTTCTAGGCCAACTCCACTAAGCATACTCCTAGCCTTCTCCATCAATGTCATGTTCATCCTCTCTGCAACTTTATTTTGCTGCGGGGTGTATGGAGTTGTCTTATGTCTTTCAATCCCAAGTTCCTTGTAATATTTATCAAATTCTGTATAACAAAACTCACCACCATTGTCAGTTCTCAAAGATTTAATCTTTTTACCAGTCTGATTTTCAACAAAGGCCTTAAACTCCTTAAACTTACTATAGACTTTAGATTTTCTTTTGAGAAAATAAATCCATGTCCTTCTACTGTAGTCATCTATGAAAGATACAAAATATAAAGATTTTGATAATGAAGGAATATTAACAGGACCAAATACATCAGAATGAACAAGGTCCAACACACCAGAAGACTTATGAGAACTTGAATAAAACTAAACATGGTTTTATTTTCCATATATGCAATGTTCGCAAAAGTCAAACTCAAGATTACAATCATCTAACCCCTTAATGAGGTTCTTATTTTTGAGGGTACACAAACCCTTCTCACCAATGTGGCCAAATCTCTTATGCCATAACATTGTCTTTTCAGCAGGAAGCTTAACTTCCAAGGCATGAATACAACCATCAGGACTAGATACAATAGATTTCTTCACTACTTGTTCAGATGGTGGGGATGAAGTGACTACTACCCTCTTCCTTGAGTCAGAAGAACTATTGCATTGTGAAATGCATGCCTCTAGCTGAAACAAAGTACCTCTCTTAGTACCCTTAGCAAGCACCATAGCTCCTCTAGTCATCTTGCATCCTTCTTTCAAAAAGACAACCTACACACCTACATCATTCAACATACTTACAGAAAGCAGGTTTCGTGCTAAGCCTGGGATATGCATAACCCCAGAGATCCCCTTAATTGGTCTGTCAGGGAATCGGATAGAGACTCTTCCATGACCAACAATCTTCAGATGAGAGTCATCACCCAGGTACACCTTTCCACCATCAAACTCCTCATACTTAGTAAACTAGTCTCGATGCAAGGTCATGTGGAATGATGCATCAGAATCACTCAACCACACATCATCAAATGCATGGGTTGCCAGGGCTACGATGAAGGCATCACCATCATCTTGTGACTTGTCAGAATCTGAATCTGGGTTCTTCTTCTTCTTTTTCTTTTCCTCTTTGCATTCCTTTCAGAAATGCCCAGTTTTGCCACAGTTCCAAAAGAGAGCCTTGGACTTTCCAGGAGACTTGGATCTCCCACCGGATTTGGATCTACCCTTCTCAGCTTTATTGTCCTTCTTACCTTTCTCCTTGGGTCTTCCACGAACCGCAAGAGCCTCTTTAGTTGCCTCGAAAGACTTTCTCCGCATCTCTTCGGATAACAATGAAGATACCACTTCATCCATTTTGAAAGTGGATGTGGTGCTCCCAACAACCATGACAAGATGATCGCATGAATCCGATAGAGAACAAAGCAGGGTCATAGACTGATCCTCTTCCTCCATCTTCACACCAATGGATGTTAATTGTGCAACCAACATGTTAAAACCATTTAGGTGATCTGCAACAGATCCTCCATCCTCCATTCAAAGAGAGTACAACTTCTTTCTCAGAAAAAGTTTGTTAACTAGGGATTTGGCTTGTACACATCTCCCAACTTTTTCCAAAGCAAGTTTGCAGTTTTCTCCTCATGGACATTTAACAGGATAGAATCAGCAAGACTAAGTCTTATGAGACCCTTAGCCTTCCAATCCTTGAGATCCCAATCATCTTGTGACATTGCAGCTGGTTTTCTTCCACTGATAGTTTTCCAGAGATCTCGATCAACAAGCATGTCTTCAATCTTGAGCTTCCACAACTCAAAATTAGTGCCATTGAATTTCTCCACTTCTATCCTTCTGGATGTGCTTGCCATCTCCTTGCTGCAATAAGATTCAAAATACTCTACATAGAATCCCACTCAACTTAAGATCAGCTCAAAAAATCCCTACCCAACAACTAGGACCAAAGGTGATCAAGCTCTGATACCAATTGAAAGGAAGCTAGGTGTGCGGAAATCGCTTCCTACACTAATCTAATGAGGAGAAGGCTATGAAAATTCAATTTAATCCTTACAATTATAGCAACATTAAACATCTAACAGAGATATTGTAGCAATACACATGAACCAGAAAGAAGACAAAAGAAGAGAGACAAAGATATAACGTGGGGAAAACTCTTATCGGGTGAAAAATCCCACACTTAGAAACCTGCACAATGTATTATCAAAACTGAATGTTGTTTACAATACACTTGCAATGCAAGCTTCAATAGTCTTCGACACTCATGTCTGGAGTCAATCCAGTAGCATAACAGTACTTGTCAATCCTATAATACATCTCCTCCTCCAAGCACCTGTTTATATAGAAAATACAAGGTAAAATTGGTCCTATCTTGGAATGGGCGTCCAACTTGGCCTCATGGCCCAAAACCCACGCCTAAGGACACTTGGTCAACATTATAGAATGTATCTAACACTTATCCATAGCTCCCATCCCAAAGAGGTCGCCTATTTCCAAAATGGGCTATGACAGATGCTCTTACGACTCTTACGACCATCATAGAATCTGTCATAGCAGTTACAACGTATAGTTGTAAGAGAATCTATCATAAACAGGCTATAAATAGCATATTCTCTTACAACATGTCATAGTCCACCTTGGGGCGCCCAAAGATGCCTTTTTCAAAGATGCTTCATGACACATGTCTTCACTTGTCTTACAAGCTTCTATTTCTGACTCTTACATGTCATAACTTCATCATAGGAATCCGTCATAACCATTTCGGTCAAACATTCCCTTACACAACATCCAAGATGTCGACACATGGCAAAATACTCCTACCACAAATTGGGATGCCTATCTCCTCATGTGAGGACAAAATTACAAGTTGTCATCTTCCATGTAGGATAACACATCACCGTGCCACATCCCACAAAATGACAATATGGAATTTACAATTAATTTACAACATAGGCATTGAATTAATAAATACAAACATAAATAATGCAAGGAATTACCAAGGTTGAGACACCTTAATTCCCAACAATATACTTACATTTACCATGGCTATGAATGATACATTGTGTGATAGAGTTACTTCTCCTACACACTCATGACATTGTTGATCCTTATGGTGATGTTCTTTTATACATGTCATGATGATTCCAATGTTCATATGGATTATTACTGCCCATGCTTTACATCTCGTACTAATCCTAGTTTTATTCCTACTTTTCATGCCTTAGTTATACCATTTAATCATTCTATAGTTCAACATACAAACATGGGGTATAATTTGCAAATATTCATTTCAATAATACCCACACTAAAATGTCTCTTTAGGATTTTATGTGTTCCTTATAAATACATAGAAACATATTGAAAAAGTTCTTAACACACAATTGTTCCATCCAATATCACTCCCAAAGAGTTAACCTCAATATTACAACTTATACTTTAAGAGAAAACCCAAATCTCATTTACAGTCCATGACTTACTATCTCCGCACATGATTAAGGACTCCAAACCATTGTGAATTATGGTTAGGTATGAGGATAGTAGAGTTATATGAGTATCGGTCGACAATGGATCTAGTTTGAACATTTGTAATAAAAATTTATTAGACATGATCCAAGTTAACTACAATAACCTCCCTAAATATGAGGTAATCCTTAGAGGGCTTGACAATGTGATATAAGAATCCCTTAGTTATATTACTTTTCCTATCACGTTAGGACCTATTATACCTTGTATACACACCCCATCTTTTTTCTTGGCAAACAGGGACCACCTTTTGTGTTTTTTTTTCTTTTGATCCTATTTGTCTTGTTTGTGTTCCCTATATGCTTTTATCTGTGTGTCTTGGATCCATTTAGAATTTTTATTTTGTTTTAGGGTCTTTTCCCCTTCTTTTCTTACCTTTTCAAGTTTTTAGGGTTTTCTTGGACTTTGGAATAAGTCCTAGACTCCTTTGAAACACCGCTCTTGCTTATTTTACCAGAAGTTCTGACTTCTGGGGTTTTCCTGGACATTGGAACTTAGTTCCAAGTTCCTACATTTTCCTGCTTCTCGTGGGCAATGTTTTATCTTTTCTTTTTGGAATTTCATAAGTCTAGGGGATTTCAGAACCTGTGGACTTAATTTCAATATCCAGAGTCCTCTCGATTTTCTAATTCCTGCTTGACCTAGGAATAATTAATGATGCACAAATGGGGTAATGGAGACTTATATATTCAATTTTCCCACCCCCATTCTCCACTTCTCATTCTAATTTTCATTTTCTTGAGCTCTCAGCAATCACAAAAAGCAATATTGTGCTCTTAGCTTAGATTTGGATAAGATTTTAGTGCTTGTTGGGTAGATTCAAGTCCCAAGGTTTGTGAGGATTGTGGAACCTAGTTTTCTCCTTCGTCATTTAACCTCCTTTGATGCTTTCCAAGTTGGTTTTCCTTTCCTTTTTGTGCATTTTGTTGTCCTTTGATCATTTTTGTTTTAGTTTTTTTTTTGTTTTTGGAGTTTTAGTGTTGTTTTTTCTTTGTTTCTTCGTGACTTTATCAAGTTTATCATTTTTGGTTTTCTTCCTTTCACTTTTCCCTTTCATTTTGAGGTTTTCCTAGGGATAAAACTGGAATTGTGATCCTTAGGTTTTGTTTAGATTTAGTCATGGGCAGGATCCAATTTGAATTTATTGCCTTCGTATAATTTACTTATAGATTTGAACCATATAATGGTTCCTTATCGTCGATTTCTTTTAGTCCCCATAAACTCATGCACTAATTTTTGTCTTGTAGTGTTTATCTAAAATTTTAACTATTTTGGGATCTAAACTTTCTTTGGAACCTTGAACTTTAGGTAACAAATCCTTAGGTTCCTCCATTCTCCCGTTACCTGAAAACCTGCATAGAATGTAAAATCCTTTAATATTTTAGGATTCAAGGCTTTCTTTGCACCTCAGGAACAAGTCCTTAATCCTTATATCTTCCTGCCACCTTTATCCTTGCAAAAAGCAAAAAGTATATCTTAAAAATTTAGGTTTCTAGGTTTTTTTTGGAACTTTGGACTTGGTTCTAGGTCCAAATCTCCCCGGCTTCTTGAAATCCCATAAAGTATTTCCTTGGAACTCAAAAACATTATCCATGTATCCTAGATCCTTTTGTTGTCCTAATTCCTGCATGTATATTAAAACAAACCTTATCTTAGCTTTCAAATTCCTAAGTTTTCCAAGAACCTTTTCACCTAGGTTCTTGAGTTCCAGATCTTTTTGACACCCCATATCCCACAACATGGTCCCAACGTTCCAGTTTTCTTTGCTTCACCAATTCTTCAGGTTCACAGGTTTTCCTTGTACCTTTGGACAAAGTTCCAAGTTCCTAAGACCTCTCAGATCCTAATATCCCACAAAGAGTGGATTGTGCTTCAATAAGACTAGAGTTCTAGAGTTTTCTTAGAACTCAAAGCTTGTATTCTTATGTTCCAAGTTCTAACATTCCCCTGGAACTTGAAAACTTGTAACTCTTCAAAATACTTAGAATTTTATGAATTTAATAAATTTAATATTAGAAAATATGCAGTGCAAAATTAAAATAATAGTGAAATAGCAATAAAACACACAAAAAAACAACACAAATTTACATGAAAAAACCTGGTAATATACCAGGAAAAAAACCTGAGGAAAAGATCTCTCAAATTTATTCTCAAAAGAAAATTTGTTGTTACAAAAACTTTTTCTCATGCCTTCACATTCAAGCTCGACTAACTTAAATAACATTCCATGAAAAAATACATGCAAATAACAAATCCTTTCTGAAGAAAGATTTCCGTGCATAAAATCACAAGTGGAACTTCCACATGCAATTTTGCATGGTGCACACATGTCATATGCCCCCTACCCTTTGGTTGAACTTTCTTGGCCTTCGACCTTGCTTGACGGGTACATTGATTAGACTACCATGATACTCGTCAACTACTTGTCAGTGCTAGAATATAATAAATTGACTTCACATGTCAACAATCTCCCACTTGAAGTCAAGTTTTTGCCTTGCGAATAACTCCTATTGAAAGACTAATGCCAATGCCACTTATCATCAAGTGATGTGCATGCAAAGAGAAGTTCTGCACAATATGAACTTCTCTCTACTAGTAGGATTTGTCAAAATATTTGCTAGATTTATATCAATGTGTATCTTGGCCAAAGAGACCTATCCTCCTTCCACCACCTCATGTACAAAGTGATTGTACATCAATATGTTTGGGTTTGGCATGATAAGATGAATTATGTTCTAAGTGTAAAGCACTCTAGCTGTCACAATGCAACACCATGTTATCTTTCTTTACTTGTAATTCACCCAAAAGTCTATGAATTCAAATTACGTCCTTGCTTGCCTGTGTCGTTGCCATATATTTAGCTTTAGTAGTAGACAAAGCCACCACTATCTGTAACTTTGAGACCCAGCTAAAAACACCTCCTACTAAAGAGAAAACATAACTTGTAGTAGATTTTCTCTTATCTCTGTCTCCACCAAAATCCACATCCACATACCCATTAACCTGAAGACTACTCACACTATAATAGATAGCAACATCAAAAGTGCCCCTCAAATGCCTGAGAATCCACTTCACAACCGTCCAATGATCACAACCTAGATTCACCATGAAACAAATGACTACTACCACTGTTTGTGAAATGTCTAGTCTAGTGCACACCATGGTGAACATAAGACTACCAACTATTGATGAGTACGGTACACAAGAATTCTCTATCTTCTTTGCTTTTGTGCTAGGGCATAGTTCTAAAGATAATTTAATATGAACATGAAATGGAGTACTAATTGGTTGTGCATTTTGCATATTGAGGCACTGCAAAATCTTTTCTACATAAGTCTTATGTGACAACCAAATCTTCCTGTTATTTTCTGTTAGAGTTGGCTATGATTGGAGCCACCCAAGATCTAGGACTTCAAGAAAGCACAAAAGAGATCAAATGAAGAATAATTCTAATCTATCAATGAATTCAAAAGATTGTTACAATGTACATGATATGCCTTGCTTATAAAGACAAGGATGAAATGTAGGATGTTGAGTCATGTGACAAGTGTCTTAATCCTATGACATGTGACAATTATAGGATAAGATGACAGCTATCAACAACTAGCAACAACTAGACACGACTAGAAACATCTAGTAGACTCACTAAGTCAACTTAACATGTGAATTGTGTGAATATAAATTAACTAATAAATAGTTAAATAATATGAATTATTCACACAAGGGGAAATTAACTAGGAATTACTAAACTAGTTAGGAAAAACCCCTATTCACACCAACACCCCCCTTAAGTGTAACTTAGGGAGTAGCTGACTAAAGCAAGATGTAATGATGGGTCCCGGCTACTAGGCCATGTTAGGTACCCATGTACAAAAAATCTCAAGTGGAGAAAATGAGAAAACCTCATGGGATAAAACTCCTCTCCAAAAGTGAGAATGAATAAAACAAATGAACGTGAAAGAAGTGATAGTAGGAGGAATCATCATGACCCCCCAAGGACTACTTCTATCACATATGTACAATCAAATACCCCCCATAGGAGAGCAAGAGAGAGACTATAGGTCCCTCCCCCCAACGAAGTAGCTTATGTGTTGATGATGAATTCCTTAAGATGAACATTGGAAAGTGTTCTGTACTTGCAAACAACATTTCTCCCCTTAGGAAGACATAGGTCCAAAGGCTGATGTAGAAGAAACTCCATCTCCAAGAAGAGATATGAGGGAAGAAGTCTCATTATGGATGCCTCTAAAAACTATTGAAATGTCTACATGTCAGAATCAAAGGATGGAACAATGTAATGAGATGTGAACAATCCAAAAATGTGGGTAGACTCATGAAGAACAACCTCCAAAGATGAAGTAGATGGGATGACATTTGTGCTATAATTGTCATCAAAGAGGAGAGATATCCCCTCAAGTGTGTCCTCCAAATCTGCAATACTCACAAAACAAGTCTGATATACTTGCCAAGAAAGTATCCCACAAAGCTATATCTAAAAGAACTGAATGATCCTTCTCAATTGAAGTAGAAGAAACCATGTCAATGTCGATCTCTGAAGTAGGAGGTTGAGGAGATGGAAGCTCAACACTAGTCTCATGAACCAAAGTAGATGAAATAACACCAAGGTTTAGGTGACCAAACTTCTCCTCGAAAACATGATTCACACTTGATGCATGAGTGTGAATATCAGTCAATGGATCCACATCATCACCAAGAGAAAAATGGGAGAATGAATACAAGTGAGATGCATGATCAACCATCCAAACAACAATGATATCTCTACTCTCCAAGTCTCATATGATCACTGAATCAGGAGTGAACTCAACTGTCTTGCTTACACCACAATGAGTAATCTAGTAGATGGAAAGCAGATTGGTTGACAAGGAAGGTACACACAACACATTATTGAAAGTACCCTCACCAATATCAATAGTCCCTTTTCTAGTTGCATGCATGTATGTGTTGTTACGCATCAAAATAGGTGGCAAAGTACATGACTCAAATGAAGAAACGTCCCTTGTGAAGATGCCATATGATGAGAAGCTCCAGAATCAAGAAGTCATCTCTCTGACTGAAGACTTGTAGAAGCAATTAGTGTATGTCCTTTTCCTTTGTTTGCCCCATTAGTAATGCATGTTGTCCCTATTTGTGTAGATGATGATGGTGTCAAAGAGATGTACTAGGTGACATGGATGATGGCAATTGATGTTGTGCTTTTGAATAATGTAAGTCAACTCATCAATTTTCTTCTCACAACACTTATGCTGATCATGTCCTGGTTTCTTGCAATATGCACACTTTGGTCTCTCCTTCTTAGAAGATTCCTCTTTGGGAGAGGATGAGGACTTAGGTGAATTATTTGACTCTTTTGCTTGCTCATTGTTCTTGAAATCTTTATTTTTCTATTTCTTGCCTTTGCTAGTTGAAGCCTTTTGATCCTTTGTACCTTGATTAACAAGAAGAGCTTGAGGTTTAGGAGACTTCAATGTGCCCATGTGCACTAACTTAGCTTGCTCCCATGTGAATGATGTGGCAAACTCATCAAGTGAAGGCATTGTGAAAGCTTTCTCAAGTGCATCCATAGTAGCATAAAAGGTAGAAACAAAGACTAAATAGTCAGGACTAAGCTTGGAAAGGATTGAAAGAATCAATTGAGTGTCCTCTTTCTCAATTCCACATTGTTTGAGCTGCAATATACGTGACTTTAGCTTTGTGAAGAAGTCTTGGATGCTTGCAAAGTCGGTTGGATTCAAACCAATTAATTCATTCTCCAATTTGAAACCTCTCATAATATCTTGCTTACCAAAGAGATTTTCTAAGGTAGTCCACACTTGAGAGAGACAGAGAGAGAGGTTAGGGGTTATGGTTTATGAGTTTAGGGTTGCTCAAGTTTAGGGTTTATGAGTTTAGGGTTTAGGGTTCAGAGAGAGATAGAGGGGACCAATAGAGATTGGGAGAGATAGAGGAGACAAAGGGGAGAGATAGGGAGATAGAGAGTGATGGATATGTCCAAAGACAGACAGAGAGAGAGAGAGAGAGAGAGAGAGAGAGAGAGAGAGAGAGAGAGAGGTTTAGGGTTGCTTGGGTTTAGGGTTTAGGGGTTAGGGTTTAGGGGCATTATTTAGGGTTTAGGGTTTATGGTTTAGGGGTTAGGGGTTAAGGTTTAGAGGTTTAGGTTAGGGTTTAGAGAGAGAGAGGACTGATAAGGAGATATATAGGAGACTAAGGGGAGAGATAGGGAGATAGAGAGTGAGGGACATGGCCAGAGACATAGGGAGAGAGATTGAGAGCTAGAGGGATGATAGAGACAGGGAGATAGGGGAGAGATAGACGTTTAGGGTTGCTTGGGTTTAGGGTTTAGGGTTTAAGGGTTTGGGTTTAGGGTTTAGGGATTTAGGGTTGATCTGATTTAGGGTTTAGGGGTTAGGGGCTAAGGTTTAGGGGAATTATTTAGGGTTTAGGGTTTAGGGGTTAAGGTCTAGAGGTTTAGGGTTTAGGGTTTAGAGAGGGAGAGATAGGGAGATAGAGGTTTAAGGTTTAGGGTTTAGGGGTTAGAGCACCAGTAGAAAAATAGAAAAAAATGACTAAAAAAATACCAAAAATTGGTCATGTGATCAGTAGTTTGGTCACGTGACCATTGGTAGTCTATTGCCGGTCATTTATCTTGTGACCAAATTTATGACCAAAAAAATTTTAGTCATTAATTTGGTAGTATATTTAGTCATAATTTTGGTAGTATATTTAGTCATAAACTTGGTAGTATATTTAGTCATCAATTTGGTAGTACATTTAGTCACGTGACCATTGGTAGTTTATTGCCAGTCATTTATCTCGCGACCAAATTTATGACTAAACAGATTTTAGTCATTAATTTGGTAGTATATTTAGTCAACAATTTCGTAGTATATTTGGTAATTTGGTAGTATATTTAGTCATCAATTTCGTAGTACGTATATTTAGTCATTGTAATCATTTAGTCATTGATTGTTGTTAACTAGTAATTTATTTAGTCATGGTAGTCATTTTTAATTACTAGTTTCCATTAATTGGTAGTAAATTTAGTCATGATATAAATAATTTATTAAATATCATGAATTTTATAATGCAGAAAAAATATATTATTAAATTTGAATTTAAAAAATTAAGGAAATAAATTTGGAAAACTATATATTTATGATCCTGCTAAGTAAAGATTGATAAATTTGAGCCAACATTTTCTATTTGAGAATCGACCAATAAGAAAATGAAACAAGACAAAGTAAAGTGGCAATAATTTTTTTTATTGGAACAATGCAGGAAAAGAATTACAAAGAATATAAAAGCAGCACAAGGCTGCCATAAGTACTAGAAAAAACTAGTTCATGAGCTCTGTCATGTACAACAAACTACAAGGACTAGCTAAAGAAAAACCTAGTTTAGCAGCCACATTAGATACAATAGAAAAATAATGGAAAGGTAGGTTGGACCGATGAAGCGCTTCACATCTTTTGACACTTAGAAAAGAGATGTTGCCACTGAGAATTCCATGAGACATCATTTCTTTTGGCATTCTGTTAACCAATTTAGGTGCTTTGACTGCAGCCTTGGTGCATTCCATATTCTCCTTCACACAAGCCATTGAGTTGTTACTTGTGTATTCAAACAACCCTGAACCACTGTGAACAATATCTGAATAACAACTTGAGAATGCTACTTAAAGGCCCCTAGAGCAGTGACCTTACAGCAACAAGAAAACACACCATTCCCTATAACCTTCCATAACATGGTCCCAAACAGCTGAAGCAAAAGCGACACTTGAAACAGTGAAATCCAGCCAGTCAACAACATGCTAAAGATGACAACATGGAAATATTTTTGGTTTCATACAATTGCAGTAAAATATGAATTTATTTAAAACAATGTTTTCATGATATTTTCTTGATTACCTCAAGAAATCATAAAATAGATCATTACACAAAATCTCTACTCTTGGAATCAATCTCTTCCCTTTCTCACATGGCAATACTGCACTTGCCTGTCTAGACTATTAAATTTTAGAAAACAAGCTAAACAATAGACATTCAAATGACCTCTTGCATAGATAGGATATGAAGTTCACTACTGTCTTATTATAGCTAGAGGTGTAGCACATACACCACATAGAAAAACATATAGAAGAAGCTTATGATGCAGAAGCTACTGTTCTGGTATCAACAAAGTTCACCATTTGTTATCCTGATTGTGTTGTTTGTAATGTTGCAGGGTGCATTTTCCCATTTTCATCAGAAGGTTTTGCTCCAATCCAAAGTTCCATTACACAATGCATCATTAGTAGTAGCTCAAGGAATTTTTAACAGCTTTTTCAATTTCACCACAAGTTTTCAATCATCATTGGACAAATCATCCTAAAAAAATAAGAAGAATATTCCATTTTAGACATTAAAAAGTTGTTTTATCAGCTAAAAATGAAAAGCACAAATGTTTAATTACTATAAAATGCATAATAGTAAATACACTGTAAAATTACGTAATGTGGATATCAAATAGCCTTACCCTGTAGTTTTCTTTCAATATATCTATGGATCTTTTGGTGAGATGACTCACAAATTCATCCTCCATTTCAAAATGCCTACCAAACATTTTCTATGCTTCATCAGTGTTGCTCCCAACAATCTGTAAAGTTTGTATGATAATTCATTAACAAAAACATTTCAAAAAATAGCATCCAAAATCATATAAAACTATTAACAACAAAGACAGCTTCTCAAAATACCTTCATGGCCACTTTTTCAACCTTCTTAGCCATTTCAATAGATTTATTATTGATCTCAATTGAGGCTATTTTGCCAATATCTATGAAATCTTTTGTGGGAACACATAATGGCGTGTCAATCTGTAGATGCAATCACCACATATGGATTTATACAAACAAAAAATGATACAACAATCTTTTACATGCATAAGTCATAACACCGAAAAGACTAGGTTTAGCTACTGACCCTTGCAATGCCTTCAAGAATATCAACACCAACAATTATAGGATCCTTCTTGTTAAAAATACATTTTGGCAAAATGCTCAATACACAAGGGAAAACAACATCTTCTGCAACCTCCTTTTTCCTTTCTTCCTTAAGATTGTCCATATATGCTTTAAACTAGTCAAATAGATGATAAATAATGTCTGCTGCAAATATCTTGACACCAACTTCATCTGCAAGCTCCCGAGCTTCAGGAGTAATTTTGATATCAAATGCCAAAATTGTAGCATACTCTTTCTTCTTTTTCTCAAGCATTACACTCGCACGCATGACATCTTTTTTATGCACAGGCCCAATACCAATTGCACTAACTGGGATGCTTACAACTGGGGTCTTCAAGAACTCAAGTAAAGCCTCCAAAGATCCAAGAGTTGAAGCTTAAACATAAACTCCTTCCCCACTCTTGTCAATTTGAGACATTACATTATTGATATCTTACATTGCTTCTTCCTTAATATCCTCTAAATCATCATCAGGTCCAACAACATATAACTAATTTCCTACTATGGCATGCTCAAGACCCTGAAATCAAGAAATTGCAGCTAAATTTTATTGTCCACATATATTTGATAAATTTATGCTCATATACATAAAATTATTAGCCTGAAATTTGATACTTGAGTGGTTATCTTGATTCCATGTGCAGCCTTCAACTCCTTATGATGTTGATAAGATCCCTGAAACCAAAAAAACATCTTAAGCTATGGAATATATTATATTATTTTAACAATATGATCAATGTGACATGGTTTGAGTAATCTAAATTTGAAGTGTAGATTATTGTATTCTAGCATAGTAGATCACAAATACCACCCATTCTCCTTTACTATAAAAGAGCATTTCAATTTTTTTAACGCCACATATACTCCATTAAATAATATGGCACCATAAGGCTTCCAAGAATACATACCACTATGTAGGTTACCACAATGGACCACTCATAAGGAACATTGTAAATTAGGATCAAAGTCACCTAGATCTTGAAACCAAAAGGCAATCCCTTGGATTTTACACCATATATATCAATTTTATCCATCGTCTGTCTTGATGTTTCAAAAGGTAACTCCTGGTGCCTGTAATTTCTCATACTGTCTGACCATTCAACATTTAAAAATTATTTTCTATTTTGAACAATTTCCATATCCAAGGTTGACTTGATGATGTTGTAGTATGGTAAGCTTTTACCAAAGTTCCAAAGCAAGTTTTGGGATATAACATTTATTATTTGTTAAGTTACCTAATTGGTAGAAAAATAGGGCATTTCCAGGTACTATTTGTCCCAGAATCAGATTTGGAATCGAATCGCCTATGGAATTGGGCATGGTTGGGATTTTTTGGGCCTGAAACAGTGTGGAATCATTGAGGTACGAACCCCGGTGACTCCAGGATAGATGTGGCATTTTGAAGAAGTTTCTATGATGATTCTAGAGGCAGGTAATGTTTTCAATGCACTTTTTAAAAAAAATTACA
This sequence comes from Cunninghamia lanceolata, assembly GCA_027924645.1. Lineage (NCBI taxonomy): Eukaryota > Viridiplantae > Streptophyta > Pinopsida > Cupressales > Cupressaceae > Cunninghamia > Cunninghamia lanceolata. The sequence continues at coordinate 2,110,617 of BSBN01000022.1, forward strand.
TATATGAACAAGCTACAACATGCTAGAATTAAAAGATTGATTTAACATCATGATAAAGAAAGGTAATCTGCAATAAAAAATATAATGCAAATATATATATATACACACACACACATATCAAGTTATAAGATATGAAAACTATCTAAGAGTATATATATAAATATAATAAAAAATGTCATAGTTGTCTAAGAGTTTCCAACTCTTTCAAATACACCATGAAAATTAAGATCCCTAAACAACACATTCAAAATACTGCATAAAGCAGTGGGCCAAGATGTCTAACAACAAGTACATGATAAAACATCAACTATGCCATTTTTTTGCAAATATTTTAGTGACCACCGTTTGAAGGTTCCTTCTTTCTCTTTCAGATGGACAACTCCGTCTATTTTGTCTTCATAAGCAAGTTCTCTGTTACTTGTGACCTTTAAAATATTTACATTTGCATCTCCTGTTCCTTTCAAGTTGACTCCATGTACAATAGATAGTGAGTGAATCCGCCCAATGCCCACAGCAACACCATCACACGGATCCAACACCCTAACTTTATCCCCTTCTTGGAGTTTATCAGTACATATTTGCAAAAACACAAAAAATACACATTATATTGAAATACATAATAATTATTATATAGGTAAGGACTACCCTTATTTACATAATAAAACAGCCATTACTTATGTTGGAACAAAATTTTAAAACCCTAAAATTTTGTTAATTCCTGCCATTATTCCAAATAAACTATTCTAATGTCTCACCTATTAGGACCTCTCAAAAATTTTGCACATTTCCATCCTACTTGATCTTTTCACTTGTATATGACCATTTCTTAATAGACATTCATGCCAAAATTTTATGCCATTTATTTCCTAGGGTCACATAATATGGTCATTTTGAGGAGTATGCAGTTATTCTTAATCATTTCTATGTTTTTGCAGTTTACCACAATCTCGCAGGTCATCCTCATTGTCTTGGCGGTAGTGTGGGAACTAGAGCAACAAGAATCATGTATACCGCACTCCCACTGGAAACATACAAGTTGTTCGCGGCATGGTGGTAGGAAGGGCTCAGTCAACCATGTTACCACAATCTCACAGGTCATCCTCATTGTCTTGGCGGTAGTGCGGGAACTAGAGAAACAAGAATTGTGTATACCGCACTCTCGCTGGAAACATACAAGTTGTTCGCAGCATGGTGGTAGGAAGGGCTCGGTCAACAATGTATACCGCAATCCCTTAGAGGTCTCACCACTTGGTTGCAGCTTGGCGGTAGTAAGTGTCCAAGTTATTGGGCTCCCACGATGGCTTTCGAAGAACGTTTGCGGCAAGGCGATAAGCAATAAAAGTTGGCAACATAATCTCACCGCGGTAATGACAACAGGCACTTGCGGGTTGACGGTAATGGAAGAAAATGGAATAAAGGGGCTATAAGCCCCACAATCCCGCTTTGTTTGAGCATAAGGGCTAAGGGTTGGCAGTAATCAAGAAAAGTGAACAAAAGGCATTGAAGCTTACTGCCATCCCATGACTAGTTTAAACAAGCTCTGTGGTAGTGCGGTAATGATAATAAATGAAGGCATTGAAGCTTATCCCCATCCTGTGACCGGTTTAAACAAGCTCTGTGGTAGTGCGGTAATGATAGTAAATGAAGGCATTGAAGCTTATCGTCATCCTGTGACTGGTTTAAACAAGCTCCGTGGTAGTGGAATAATGATAATAAATGAAGGCATTGAAGCTTATCACCATCCCATGACCGGTTTAATCAAGCTCCATAGTAGTGTGATAATGATAATAAATGAAGGCATTGAAGCTTATCGCCATCCTGTGACCAGTTTAAACAAGCTCCACGGTAGTGTGGTAATGACAATAAATTAGTAAACATACTCAGTGCGGGTGTGCGATTACTGAGAAAATTGAAAGATCTTGTCATTTCATCTAATCGTTGGATCAAATTTGATCAAGGGCTTATATTTGAAATGAATTGAATGTGGAGATTTTATAATTTCCTGGCACAAGTCAAAAATAATGGTTGAATGTTGAACATTGTGGCTTGATAAAATCTAAAAGTCTCTCAGCATTTGCTTAGTTCAGAGATTGCAGGTTGGCTCGGAGAAGGTGCCCAGTTCAGTCTGTTCTTAGCAAGCTTCAAATTATTCAAGTAAGTCCATCTCTACATTCTCTGCAAGAAAGTTTAAAGAATCTTTTCTCTATTTCAATTCTCTATGCATTTGCTTGAATTTTGAAACCCTAGTTTGTATAATGGCACCCAAGAAGTCTAAATCCACAAGTAAGACTAGTAAGCCTGATCCTGCCCCTAAGAAAAGATCACTGCATCAATCTTTGCTAGATGTTTTACCCAATTCAATTGACAAAGGTCGAAAGAAAGTATTTAGAGATGTTGCTGAGGGTTGTAGGGATGCCTTAATTCCCATTTCTGGCTGGAAACTATTTTGGTACTCCTGTCAGAAGAAGGATGCTCAGGGACCGGTGGACAATCCATGGAAGCTAGATTTGGCCAAGCTAATTATTTCAAATGTATTCATGGATGTGAAACTGATTCATACTCTGGCACTGCACTATCACCCGACTACTAAAATAGTAAGGTTGCCAAATGGATCTTCTCTATTGAGAATTGACAGAAGTGCTATAATTGACTGTTTTATGTTGAGCAAACAAGCTCTCACCGAAATTGACCTACAAAACATTGAACAAGAATACAAAAGTTTGAGAAGAACACTCAGAAGTGATGAGCTACCGATATTTATGAGAAGAGGTGCAAACAACAGGATGGTTGATATTCCTTCCAATGCAGTTGAACCATTCCCTGTGGAAGATTTTGTAGTCTATTTCAAATGGACCTATTATGCATTGTGCCAAGTACTGGGAATTGATGCTAATCAGAGGATGTAGTTAGTTTGATGATGATGGCTATGAAGATACAAAATTTAGAGGTGAACATTGAGTATGATTTTGCCTCATATCTTGAAAAGAAAATACATGATGGATTCATCAGTGTGAAGGAAGATAAGAAACCCATGAACTTCAAGTTTTATTCTTTGGTTTGCCATCTGATCCTATATCAAAATAGGAGTAAATGGTCAAGTAAAATGCACATCAACATGATTGACAAGACAAGGCAAAGAATGCCTACTCAATGTTGGTGTTACATGTGGGATTCTCATTGCCAGAATGGTAGCTATAATGTATTTCATAACAAATTTTCTGTGAGAATAATGAATTCTTTTGGTATTGGGATCCCCAAATTGTCACCAAAAATGAGGGTAATTCTGAGACCTCTTGCACATAAACCAGAGCAAGGTCATACTTTCAATTATACTAATTGGTTCTTCCTAGCAGAGCACACAATAATCAGGGTATATGATTGCCCCCAACCACCTTAGAAATTGCCAAAGTTTGTTTCTGACAAAATTGCATTCTTGGAATTCATGTGTAAAATGATGTGGAGGGAAAAGGAAGTGATGAAAAAGGTGAAGAAAGGCACCTTTTTGCCTGATATCACTATCTTTGGAGATTGGTCAATTGGTTCAGACACTCTTGAGGAGCTACAGGCCTGTTTGAAGGCAAAGTACTCTTTGGAATCTTGTGTTGAAAGAGTTTGTGACCCTGAAGGTCATATGAACTTGGTGAGACAAGTGATCTTGACTAAGATGGGCATCTCCCATAAAAAAATTTATGATGAGGATGTGATAAGGAACCTAGTTACTTTTAATGAAGTGTGTGACAGGAAGAGGAAATGGGAGATCCCCAAGAAAATTGAAGATGACAAAAAGGAAAAGAATCAAATTTTTGAAGGATTTTTTGCTGAAGAGAAAGATCCTCTAAGGAGGATTCATACAATGATTGAAAATTTTGAAAGTATTTATGCTAAATCTGAAGTATAGCCTACCAAGGCTACCAAACTTCCAGTGAAGAGGACTGCAGGAATTGAGATTCATGAGCCTGCCCCTAATGTCATATCAGTTCAAGATCCACAGATCCCTGAATCACCACCACATAAAAGGAAGAGAACTGAAGGCATGTCTCCTCTAGTCCCATATGAGATGTCTGAGGGTGTGGGGGATACTGATGAAGTTGCCAATATTTTGACACATTTGCATGATGGAGAGGAAGTTAATCAACCATTGGTTGGTCAAGAAACTGATACACACAAGCCTGAGGCTAGGATGGAAGAACAAGCCCAAATTGATCCAGAGCTACAGGAAGATAAAAGGGTGGTGGCATCATTGAGATTTATTCAAAATGATGATTTCATCAAGACTCCATAGTTTCGAGATTTCTGTTTAAAAATGAAGATGAAAGAATTTGATGAAAAAGTGGAAATCAATAAGATGGGTGCTAATGAGTCTCAGTATGATCAAATAACCACCTGAACAATCCAAGAACTAAAAGTTGATGAAATCAATGTCTCCTGAGGAAGCAAGACAAATGGTCTTGAAGAGTAACATGTTGATCATCCCAAGTCTTGAATTGAAAAAGGTATTCTTGCTTGACCAAGTTAGGAGTCAAGATGACCCTAATCTTGTGTCTAAATTTGATTATGAGGAGGGAATGAGTGGATTTAGTTTCAACCCAAAGACAGAGACTCTTGCCATATGGACAAAACAAAAGAACACTAGTAAACCAAGGTTGCTAGATGTTGTTTAGGAAATGAGGGGATCTGATGTGGTGAAAACCTTACGAGATACTTCAGGAACTGAGGCCTCTACTCTTATAGTTGATTCAGCCATGTTCACCCATGTAGTTGTAAAAAGTTGGAAAAAAATTACAGGATTATGAGAAAACACAAGACATGAATGATGAAGTGAATAGGTTGTTCATTGAAAATAGGCAATTGAAAAAGTAACTGCAAGATGTGGGTTCTTCCCAGAGTCTGTCAATAGTTCCATATCAACCTTCTGTGCCACCAACAACTGGTGATGTCACAGTGACAATGCAAGAGTTTAATGCTTTGAGAACAAAATTTGAAAAAGAAGTTGAGGACCTCAAGAAGCAAAATGAGGAAACAAAAAATGAGAGAAGGATCAAGGTCCTTGAAGTCTTTGAGAAAATTCTGGAATAAAGGATAAATCTGGTTGTGGATAAACTTGGGGATGTGCATGATTGCTACTCCATGTTATCTTAGGCCATTAAACAATCGCAAGCAAACTTTTCTGTTTTGGAGCCACTATACAAGAAATGGCAGCCTTCCTTGCATAATTTAGGCCTGCTTTGCAGGATACTTCAAAGAAATCTTGATGCTCCTGCTGACTTGAAGCCCACAAAGTAGACAGTGACTATGATCATTGAAGAGCATCAATATGCTAGTAGTGAAGACAAAAGGATGCAGGCCAGACTTGAATCTTTTTCTACTTTCAAGCATCAATTTATCCCCCTATTCTGACAGAGGAAAACAAACAAGTTAAAGGCCTTGATACTTGGAAGGTAGAATTCAGAACAACAGTGTCTATGGTTATAGAATTTTTGAAAAAGGAGAAGGATATAGATATTTTGAGCTTTAACGTGATTTTGGATAGGGTCATAGCCTTAGATGCAAGATATGGAAAATTTGTAATTGATGTTAAGGCTATGTTGGATAAAAGATGGAAGGACCATCAGACCAATCTACTCTGAATTCAGGAATTCAAATGGCCCAGTGACCTTACATTTGATATGTGGGAGTAGACATACTTGAAAGGTTGATGCACAGCTACAGGTTCAGGTGCAGAAGGAGCAACGAGCAGTTTTGCTGGCGTCAACATGGAGAACAAGGATAAAATTTTGACACTTTTTTGCGATAATAGACAGGGGCACAACACAGTTAACATATACTGCAACATGGAGATGAGTACCTTGCCAGGCTTGAGGTCACGGGTGCTCTATGATGATTAACAGATTCAGATCTTGGTTAACTTGCTTATGCCATTAATTTCTCTTTATTAAACATGTTTAGTTACAAGAGGCCTGAAGCTTGTTGCTTCCCATATTTATAAGGGAAACCAAGGCCTAGACAATCATCATCTTTATGCAAGACAATTTATATATTCCAATATTATCTATCCAATCGTATTTTAGATTCAAGACATTACACTTCTATGATAATTTAATATTATAATGGACAAGGATGGTTAACTTTGTGGATATGTATGGTGTTTTGATTTTCTGTTAATATTCAAGTTCATAAGTTGTTTGATTGTCTCCATATTGGCTATTTCCAATTATTCAAATCAATAGATTTATCAAGGCACATTTGTTGTCAATGTGTGGATGCTTTTAATTGGTTTCTATTAGAAGTTGATGTAATTCCCTTTAAGTGACTTACATTTATTGGTCTCTGTAGAGTTAAATCCTTTAAAGTAAATCATACTAGTGGGTTTTCCTTCAAATAGAATTAAAACAACTTACTTGAATAGTACTTACTTGCATGTGTGTGTTAAAACAACAAGACAAAAATAATAAATAGCACTCACCTCAATTCCAGCACCACTACTACTACTCCGAATATCATGCAAATTCTCATCAAGATGTTCAACATAATCACTATCATCATTGTCCTCAAGTTGTGCAGCTTTGTAGAGAGCTCTATTGACAGGGCCTTTTTCTTTTCGTTTTGCTCTCATATAATTTCTCTGCAATATTATATGGGCATAGTTTATATGAGGATTCTTATAGTCATGAGCATAAGATTTTCAACAAGAAGGCACAGTCCTAGTCCTTCATATGATAAGGAAGACAATAAAAGTTGTAAGATGGCAGTCCATATCTCTGTCTTAGGACAATCCATAGCATGAAAGGTATAGGAGAAGATAAAGAGATACAACAGCTAGTAGGGTTTCACCAAACAAAGAGAAGAAATAAAGGCATTGTCAAAACCATTAGATAGTGACCAAGAACCCTTGGAATGACAACAACAAAGCAGATATGACAGCCTTGACTTTAGGATCGGTGATTAAGAGCTTTACTAAGACATACTCAAAGTGACTGTCTAGAATGATAGAGTTAAATGTCATAATGCAACATAGGAGCATGTCATAAACATGACAAGGACAACAATAATGAAGTGAATACTCAAGCAAAATGGTTTGACGTAGAACCTGGTAAATTGCAGTATTGCATGTTTCTTTTGGGTCTGTAAGTAGAACAATGAGACAATTCATGATAACGCATTTATGTAAAGCATCAATGCTAAGGTTATAATGGCTAGAATTGCAGTATTGCACATTGAGGGTAGGTTCATTCTTTGTTTACAGTATCCAAGAGCTATGATAACTATTGAAGTATCCAAAAAATGCAATCACAAGGAAGTATAATAAAAACATGGTACAAGTTTACCCAATAACAAGCACACAAAATGAAAGGATAGTGTAATAGAGCCTCTTACCTCATCTACATCCATAATATTATGCTCATTCCATGCATAAACTATAGGCTTAACGGAGGAAGACAACTGCAACAATTTCTCAGTGAGACTGTGTAAGCAACTCATTATATGTTGGTACCCTTCATTTGAGTTGACATGATCTACAGAGGCTCTTACTGGGCATCTAACAGATGGCTCTGAAACCTTTGTTGATGAACTAGATTTCCAATTCATACTATCGTTAGATTTACTAAGATCTAGTGCTGCCCTATAATCAAACATATCTTCCACACCTGCTTCTCTATTACTATTTTCCACCTAAAATACAATGTCAATATCAACATATAGTTAGTTCAATAAAAAATTGAAATAAATAACCAACGTAAATTGAACCAAAAAGCCATACCCTTACTCCAAGTTTGTCCATTTTGGCCTGCAACCTGCCTCAGCCAAATGTATATCCAGCTGCCACATTATCTCTTGCCCTCTTTCCTTTATAACTCTTTGTCAAATATTCTTTAGGACACATATTTTATTTCAATGCCTCCCACTGTTTGGGAGATAGAGGGGATTCTAACCTCTCTTTTCCCTCCAAGATTATTTTTCTACAATTGTATCTATAATTGTTCATCAAAAGTCTCATCTTTTGCTTGTAATATCTTCTAGAGATTTGTCCACCAGTAGTCTCAAAAGCATTTTTCATTTTTTGTATAACATTTTCCACACTTCATGGATCTTGCTCTGCAAAATTTGATTTGCAAATATCCAAATGGGCCCTACATCTCACACCCAACTCAGAGGCTCACCTTGCAGCATTTTTCCCAATGGGCTCACCATCTCTCAATACCTCAACCAAGAATGGATTCTTGCCTTCTAATCTTCTTTGTTTTGCATTCCTCTCTGTAGATCTGTATAAATCTTGACTCAATCTTTTTCTTTTGAAAAAAGTAGGTGCATCTTCTATTAAACAACTAGCAATATTTTTGGATGATCCACTAGTTCCATCAAAAGTTGTAGCAGGCACATCAGATACAAGTGATCTCTCTTCATGACTTTCATTAACCAGAACTTCATTGTCCTTGGCCACATCAAGCATGTCATGAGTAGGTAGATTAGTACTGGTCTCTGTAGATTTCACTTCAAACACATCCTTTAATCTTGAATAAATCATCTGCAGCTCACTTACTGTTCCTTTCCTCTCATTGTTTTCAATAATATCTCTTAAACTCTGTACTAAGAGATCATCACAATGTTGCACATCACCATGTGCTATATCAGGCTGCACATCACCATGTGCTATATCAAGTTGCACATCACTATGTGTTATATCGGGCTGCACATCATCACAACTATTCTTTTCACCAATTGCATTCGTACTTGAATTCCAAATGCGTTGGCTTCTACGAGTTGGCAACACTGTATCTTTACTTTCCTTTTGTTTTCTCTCTACATTTTCTATGCACTCTTTTTCTTTTCTATAAAACAAAAAAATATCATATTATGTCTTATATACATAAACCTCTTGCCTATAAAATTTCATAAACACAATTAAACAAATAATATACTACTTAGTGGATTTACAACTTGCATGTTTGTCAAACCAAGATGTGATAAATATTCACCATTCTTTGCCACATGTTCTTTATGAAAGCGCTCATAATCTGTTAGTGGAACTTCAGCAACATGATCACTATCATCTAAATTGTGCCTTATAGTCTTTTTCCTCATTTCTTGAAGTACAAATAAACAATAATATATAAATCAGCAACTTGAATTAGTAGAACAAGAGTGGAATATAAACAAAGCCATTATTTTTAGTCAACTAGAGCATATAAACAAATGCAGTCATAGTATATAAGGATTTCATTTCCATTTGAATGATATAGTATATAAGGACAGTCCCCATATGAAATACATTCACAGAGCATATAAGATGCAGTCTTAGAAATTAGAGGAGACAGTCTATGACAAGTGACATGACATAGGATGATAGCATATAAGATGCATTATATGGAGGAGCAAAAATTCAGTAAGTAAATGTGGCACACAGATTGAAACCCAAAGGAAACTCTATTTGTTTATCCTTCTATTTGAGAAGAAACTAATTGCCTTTCTGATAGTGTGAGTCGTCATTATTTCTACTTATAAAATCCTCATTATTTCTACTTATATAATTCTGCAGAAATTTTGAACACACAAATGTAAGTAAAAAAAATAGTCAATATGTGTTTTAAAAATGAGTAATTTATTTTTGGAATAAATATAGCTAGTTATATGCATGACCTGCAACAAGACAAGAACTAGAAAAACAACAAAAAGTAGAGCTCAACACAAGAGATTACCCTGAAAAACACAAAGTGGAAGAAATTCCTGTACACTAATGCCCTTTCTTATCTTGTTGCTTCTCTACTACATTTTACAAGCTCACTATTTTCTTGATGCCTTCACTAATCACTTGCATTGCCAGCAAGATCAGAATCCTGATCGCTCATGTCTGCATTTGCTTGATTTTCTTCCTCATCCTCATCTATGTCATGCAATACATTCTCTCTCCCAATCTCTTAATTGGTAATTAAAATATCTTCTCCAAACACTCCATCATCATCTTCATCCACTACTTTGAATGTTTCTTGTAAATTAACATATTGCCCATCAGGCATTATATCAACAGCTTCCATGAATTTTTGTTTCGAACGAGACTCTGTTTGAATGACATACGACCATCCTGGGCTTCTTACATCATCAATTAGAAATGATTGATTAATTTGAAAAGGGAAAACATAGGGCTCATCCCTCTCTGATAAAAATTGTCCTGTATTTGTACGTATAAATCCATACTCATCAACATGTACCACGGATGGTCGGATCCACTTACATTTTAATAATATAGGACTATTTTCACCAAAATCCACTTGAAAAATTTCTTGGATGAATCCAGCATAGAATTTCTTCTCAGTTTCATGAAGAAATTCAGCACTTACAACACAATCACAATTTGTCTTTCCTTTGTCTTTTTCCTCCACTCTTAAATGGCTACCATAGGCCCACATTCCACTAAAACACATAACCCATAAATGTGGAGGTTGTGAAAGCTCACTTTCCTCCGTTGTTATATCTTGACCTCCTTCTTTTGCATCACTAACTGCATTAGCAATCCATTCTTCAAATTTTGGAAAAGAATTACCTCCAACCAAATCATGACGTTTGTGCTTTTGAGGTCGATGTTGCATCCAACTTTGATTCTCTTCTTCATATTTTCTACATAGAATATTAATGTGCAAATAGTAAGATTAACAATATAAATGTGTAAATGCAATTGAGTAAGATTATTAATATAAATGTGTAAATTTTTTTAACCTGTGCCACTTATCAAACAAAGATGTGTTTTAAAGAATAAAGGCATGTATCACACTTCTTTCTTGTTGTGATAGCTTGAAGTGACATCCATTACCTTCTAATACTTCACCTGCAACTCTCTCATCTTCATCATCATCCCATACACATTGATTGACATTTTTAAAATCCTTCATATATTCTGTGCAAAATCCAATGGCCTCTTGCATTGAATATCCCTCAGACATGCTGGCTTTTGGTTTTTCCCTAGTACAAACAATTTTTTTCAAAACCTTCATATATCATTCTATAGGATACATCCATCTCATTCTTACTGGACAACAATGCTCTAGTTCATATTTTAGATGTATCAAAAGATGCATAGAAATGTTAAAGATTGTTGCTGGAAATTCTCGTTCCAATAGACAAAGGACTTCAACAACCTCCTCCCTCAAACTATCAAAGTTTGAAGGATCTAATACATGTGAACTCATTCTCTTTAATATTAGGCCCAACCTTATAATTGCCAATCTTGGCCCCTTTGCCAAACCTGATATATTTACCACAATAGGTAAAATATTTTCGATTATAACATGATAGTCATGGGTCTTTAGGCCTCTTAAGCTATTAATGTCAGTTTGGCTTTTGATAGTACTACTTACATATCCAGTGGGAAAGCGAGTCTGAGACATCAATTGTAATAATTGTCCAAGTTGTTCCTTTGTCCAAACATAAGGAGCACTAGGTTTTCTATATTTTGCATCATCATATTTTTCAACCTAAAGATTTTGATGAATCTTTAGTTCTTAAAAGTCTTCACATGATGAAATAGTATCAAAAGCACCAAAAAGATTTTCTATAATAGCATAGGCTATATTTTTCTCAGTATACATAAAGTCAACAGTATGCCTAATGGCTATATCCTTAAATTATGGCAACTTATAGAATATGCACAACTATTTTACACCACTTTCATTACATGGATCATATCTACTACCAGTAATCCCACCATTTTCAATAAATGACATTCATTTTTGTCCATTCTCAATAATGTAATCACCTATTATTAGCAAAGGTGCTTCACGATTCTCTTCTTGACCATTGAAATGTGTTTTTTATTGACAATATGGATGACCCACTTTAAGGTAAGCACGATGTCCACAATAAATACACTTACGTAAGCTTCTTGAGTGCCTTGCAAAATCCTTAAAGTTGCAAGTAGGACAGCCATGGTATCCATGAACAGTGAGACCAGATAATGTATCATATGCAGAAAGCTCATGAATCGTAACCAATAAGGAAGCTCATAAAGTGAATTTGATTGAATGACCATCACTTAAAGATTGAATTGCTTCAATTCCTTTCCACAATTCCATTAGCTCATCATATAATGGCTCTAGATAGGCATCTATTGTATCTGAAGTCACACTTTTCTTTCCTGGTATAATAAATGATAGCATTAAGAAAAATGGTTTAGTTGCTAACCATGGAGGCAAGTTATAATTTATTAAAAACACTGGCCAAGTTGACCATTTAGTACTTTGATCTGAGAATGGGTTCACCCCATCTAGAGCCAAACCCAACCTTATATTACGAGGATCTTGAGAAAAATCAGGCCATCTGTTATTAAATTCCATCCACATCTTAGAATCAGGCACATGTCGTTGTTTTCCATCAATGCTCTTATTTTGGGCATGCCATTGCATAAGTTTAGCAATGTCTCTGCACCGATACATTCAGAGTAATCATAGGATTATCAAAAAGTGGTGAAGAACCTTTCTAGGAACCACAACTGATTTCAACCCTTGTCTATACCTTGCTTCATGACATTTTGGACATTCACTCTCACTTGCAAGATTTTTGTGAAATAATACACAACCATTAACACATGTGTGGATGTTTTCATACCCCAAGCTGAGCTTACTAATCTACTTTTTACATTGACTTCATTTTGTTGGCAATGTGGAGTCAGCTAGTAACAACGAACTTAATAATGCCAATAACTGATCTACACTCTCATTTGTCCAACCATGCACCACTTGCAAGTTAAAAATTTGAAGGATTGTTGTCAAATGATTTAACTTGCAATTAGCATACACAGGCTTTAAAGCATCCTCCATTGACTTGGCCCAATCATCGTTTAGACCTTCATTCAACATTATTTCAACTTCAAACCCTTCGTCTAACATTTCTGCCTCCTCATCTATGTTCAGTGCCATTTCATCTATGTTTGTTGCCTCTTCATCTCTCACAGTCTACAATTCTATCATATCTTCATAATAATTGTAAGCCCAAAGGCTTATACCACTATGCCCATATCTTATCATATGTCGATAAATCACATTTCTTTTTCTCACCCTTCCACCAAGACAGTCATTACATGGACATGGATATTTTTCCATTTCCCTCTCTTTGGCTACTCTCTCATCATATGCATGATATTGATCCATAGTCAACCTTCGATCCATTTGTAATATTGTGCATTCCAGTATTAATTTAGTATAATAAGCTATCCTATGCCTAGAAGGCCTTTAAATATAAAATCTTAAAAGGTAACCTTCAATCATGCATATGGTCAAGCCAGGATAACCTTTCCTTTAGTTTGGGCTAGTCATCATGCAGGGAGATCATGCAGAGTAGAGCTGTAGTTTTATTTGAGTTCAAGGATCAGTTAAGGATTAACTTCAAAAATACTGAAGATAACATTTTCTTTTGAGTTTTCAAGCTTCAATCATGAAAATATCTCCTGGGGGGCGCCCACAAGCAGTGTCCCCAAATATCATGAAAATATCAGTTCACTTTTGGCAATGAGGGTTTTGAATTACCTTTGAATTTGCTGCAAAGTGCGTCCCCAAATTTGACTTTGCTATAGAGGGCCTCGCTGACTTCAAATTCATGACAGCAAACTCCAAATTCCTTGCCCGCCTTTTCAAAAGTCTCCAAGTCCTCTCCAAACAAGCTTTATCACCCATGCAAGTAGCTGCTACACTTATATGCACCTAAAACATTTTTTCAGGTACATGCATCAGATAAAGTAAGTGCTTCGATACATGTCCATGAGAATAATAAACATCAACAACAATTCAATTTCATTCCCATGCTGACAATTATACATTTTACAAGTTGTCTAACTTAGAAATATAGACAAGCTATGTAAACCAATAGATAAATAGCATTTAGAATAAATACTAAACAATTTATCAAGATTACACTTTAAAACCCCAATTAAATAACTATTGTGATGAAGTATTCATAGCAGCAAATCACTTGCCAAAATCATATGCAAAGTCACCAAATAAAGGACTCAAGATGTCAACCATTTCAAATGACAATCATGACAATAGGAAAAATAGCATAGAGAATACAATCATGCCTTTGATTGCAAAGGAGGGGGGTAGATATTACAGTCTATAGCAGCATTGAAAAGATGAAAATACAAAATCCATGAAGCCAAACACTTTTGTCAAAATACAAACCCTTACCTAATTAGTTAACTAATCCTTGAAGGTTTTATCAGGCAAAGATAGTCATTATATAGATGCTAAAACAGTGACACAAGTGCCTTTGAAAGTGATGACAGTCATGTCATCAAACTGATAGTGAAATTAGTCATCAAAAAGAGTAATGCACAACACCACAGAAGAAAAGAGATCACTATCCATTCAAAGAGATGCCCTAATCATAGTCACCAAAGTGGGCTACAACAGCAGAGAAAAGATAGTGGAATATTGACAGTCTTTTTGCATCCAATTGTCAATTATGTGAAAACTATGTCATTTATCAATAACAAACATAACAAAGAGGATTTTTTACAGTAAAAAGTCTATGAATAGAATCTTCAAGTTTATCAAAATCAAGCTAATAAGCTATATGATAGTCATAGCAACAGATGGACAAAGGGAATGTGACTGTGACATATTTTTGCATACAAAGGACAATCATCATCAATGATATCTTTGTATTAAGGAATTTGTAGGCAAGTTTGTGATAGGACAACAAAGATCAGTTCATGTATGAAGCAATGAACAAGGTTTTCATGACAAAGGTTACTGTCAAGATAGTAGTAAGAGACAATAAAGACAGTGAAGAGCAGATTTAAGGAATGAAACAAATCATGGAATAGTCTTGCATTCTCAACAACAAGATTTCATTCTCTATTTTGTGACAGCCATTTTGAAAATACAATCATCTTTCAAAGGTTGAATCACACACATAGGGGCAGTGTCTAAGTCACAGATCGAAGACCATCAAATTCCTTCATGCCAAGGTATTCTAAGTATAAATTATGAATGGAAAAAGTAGAACTTTATCAATAAAGAACCATGAGACCTCTTCATACAATCATTGAAAGAGATAGAACAGTCACTAATGATAGAGCACCAAGTTTTCAAAGATACAAAACTTTAGAGCAGGCTAAGAGAAGAATAGAGGTACATGGAAAACCCTACCTTTGCTTCATAAAACCATTTGTTATCTGTTGTCTATCTGCTCCTTTGATAGTTGTCATCTATAGCTGGAAATCCCAAATTCCCTCCTTTCTTCATTCACACGATGATCTCAAAACTATTTTCAAACTCAAAGAAATGCGGCCATGAACAATCTTCTCCTGTTCGACTACTCATACCCTATTATTGGCGGCCATGAACAATCTTCTCCTATTTGACTACTCATACCCTATTCTTGGTGGCCATTAATAATCTTCTCCTATCTGAGTACTCTGCATACCCTATTCTTAGTGGACATGAACAATCTTCTCTTGCTAAACGCACAATCTTTGCTTCTTCAGAGGTTTCACCTTTTGTTCAAAATTCATAAACATACAATCCCTCCATTATTTCCCTCCAAAACTAAAGTGAAAGAAAAAAGAATAGAGGAATTTATTTAGTCCTTTATTTAGTCAATTTTATTTGTAGTTGTGTTTTTTTGCCCGATGACCAAATTAGTCATTTATTTGGTCATTTATTTAGTCATTTCAATCGGTGACCAAATTAGTCATGTATTTAGTCATTTATAGCTGTGTTGCAAAAAAATTTAGTCACGTGATTAAAAGTTTGGTCAGGTGGCTAAAAGTTTTAGTCACCTGGTCATTTATTTGCCATATTTCTACTAGTGGAGGTTAGGGTTTAGGGGCATTATTTAGGGTTTAGGGGTTTAGAGAGAGAGAGGGAGATAGAGAGATAGTGAGATAGAGAGTGGGGGACATGGCTAGAGACATAGGGAGAGAGATTAGGAGGTATAGGGATGATAGAGATATAGAGATAGAGGTTTAGGGTTCCTTGGGTTTAGGGGTTTAGGGTTGCTCAAATTTAGGGTTTAAGGGCATTATTTAGGGTTTAAGGGTTTAGGGTTGCATGTCAAAATCTCTCTCTCTCTCTCTCTCTCTCTCTCTCTCTCTCTCTCTCTCTCTCTCTCTCTCTCCTTTCAACTTAGCCGGTAGCTTGCAACCCAAAATGACTGAGACACTTGGCACATGAAATGAGACCCCCCTAGCATTTACCCACCCACCCTGATGTTTTGTCATAGTTAGTTCAGCCCCATGACTAGTAGAATGAAAACTATGGCTCCTGGAAAGGTTGTGCTGTATGAAACTAAAACATTTTGCAAGAATGCATTTGATTTTGACACAGTCAAATGGATTGGAGTTGACAAAAATGAGAGAGGTTATTGTGGATGGACCCCACATGTCATTGTAGGTCCAAACGAAACATTCCAACTTGCTATGAATTTTGAGAACTACTCCATCAAAGTTTGGCAGTTTTTTGCTCTTAGGATCTTAAGTGACTTTGCCGATAGCCTGCTGACCTGAACAACTGGCGCACTTGGCACATGAAATGAGACTTCACCTAGATTTTACCCACCCACCTTGATGCATTGGCATAGTCAGTTCAACCCCACGAGCTGTGGAATACAAAATCTCACTTCTAGCACCTTTTAACTTTGCTGGTAGCTTGCAACCCAGAATGATTGAGACACTTGGTACATGAAATGAGACCTCCCCTAGCATTTACCCACCCACCTTTATGTGTTGGTGTAGTCAGTTTGGACCCATGAGCTATGGAATGCAAAATTTCACTCCTAGCACCTTTCGACTTAGCTGATAGCTTGCAGCCCGGAACGACTGAGACACTTGACCCATGAAATGAGACCTCCCCTAGCATTTACCCTCCCACCCTAACGTTTTGGTGCAATTTATTTGGCCCCACAAATTTTGGAATGCAAAATCCCACTCCTAGCACCTTTCCATTGCATGAAACTGAAGCATTTTGTAAGAATGCTATTGATTTTGGCATGGTCAAATAGATTGGAGTTGACAAAAATCAAGAGAGGTTATTGTGGAAAGACCCCATGTGCACCTATAGGTCTAAACAAAACATTCCTAACTACTACAAATTATGAGAACTGCTCCGTCAAAATTTGGCAATTTTTTGCTCTTAGGGATCTTAAATGACTTTGTTGGTAGCCTGTTGCCCCGAACACTGGGACACTTGGCGCATGAAAGGAGACCTCCCTTAGTATTTACCCACCCACCCTAATGCACTGGTGTAGTTGGTTCAGCCCCACGAGCTGTGGAACGCAAAATGTCACTCCTAGCACCTTTCCACTGCATGAAACTGAAGCATTTTGCAAGAATGCATTTGATTTCGGCACAATCAAACGGATTGGAGTTGACCAAAATTGAGAGAGGTTATTGTGGAAAGACCACACTTGCCCTTGTAAGTTTGAACGGAACATTCCCAGTTGCCACAAATTCTGAGAACTACTCCGTCAAAGTTTGGCAGTTTTTTGCTCTTAGGGATCTTAAGTGACTTTGTCGGTAGCCTACTGCCCCAAACGACTAGGACACTTGGTGCATGAAAAGATACCTCCCCTAGCATTTACCCACCCACCCCAATGTGTTGGTATAGTCGGTTCAACCCCATGATCTGTGGAATGCAAAATGTCGCTCCTTGCAACTTTCCACTACATGAAATTGAAGCATTTTGGAACAATGTGTTCCTTGCCACCATAGGCAAATGAAATTGATTTAAAAAAATTGAGGTAGGTACGATCTTAAGTGGCTTTGATTGTTGACTGATCTATAATATGATGTGACAACTCCGAATGAATGAGTGTTGTAAATCGATGATGATGAGATGCCTTCCCAATGCCCACTGATTTCTCTTTATATCTTTGATTGGTTGTTTCTTATCAATGGTCGCCTCCCTTCATGGGATCTCTAAATCTAAAGGGTGCCACCCTTTGTTATCATTAAAACAACCTCTTAACATGACTGTGCCACCTTTATTATCTTGGATTGTTGTTGGTTTAAGTTCATATAATCACTGCCCTTTGGATTCTTAATCGTTCTCTTTGCAAGTAATATTAAGTATTGTTTATCATTGATGTCCTTATGTGAATGACTTCTCTCCCAATCGGTACTTAGTAGTTATCATTATTCATATTTGTTGACATATATATATATATATATATATATATATATATATATATATATAAAGTTGGAGTTGGCCATATGAAGGAAGCATGTTCTTGCAATCTTTTGGTGTTTGAAACATGATCAGTAGGAGTAATTTGAATTCTCTATTAAATCTTATCATCTATATTAAGGAGGGAACATCACAGTCCTCCCCACTCAAGGATTGCTTGTCCTCAAGCAATTTGCAAGTTTGGATGTTTATTAATTTTAACTCCTTTTGATATATTATTAACCCTCAAGTTTGAGAAGAGTCATGTTCAGGTCAATGCCTTAAGGGGTGATTGATTATATGATGTAATGGAGAGAAAATATGTGATCAAGAAGATTTGGTAAACCTTTTTTTGGTTTTGAATAGCAATGTGATTGAGGTAATACAAGTGTTATAGATGAATGTGTAGTTAATCAAGTGAATGCAGAAAGGAAAACCTCTTCAATGTTTTAAAGAAGAATTTGGGAGCATTGAGAACCCAAGATTGGAAAAATATGAAAGATGAATCTAATGATGATGTAGTGAGGGTATATTCAGACCTCAAGAAGACTATAATTATTAAGTTGTAGATGTGTAGAATAATCACTAAATGATGATAAGATAACATGGGGAATGATCTTGGGATTTGTGGGTTATGGGCCCACAATATAACTTAGCATAGGCTTATGTACAACTTTGTCGTAGCTTAATGGTAAAGATTTTATTTAAGTTACTATAATCAAGAAAGAACTTAGAAGGAGATTCTTGGAAGAACTCATCTAATATAGAAATGAATTTGGTTCATAAATTTACTAGATAAATTTTGTAAGTTACAAGGTTGATTCGTGTATCGTCATTGTTTCTATGAGTGTGGGATAGATCATGTGTTATGGATTTAGTTAAGCACGATGTTTTGGTCCAAAAGGGATAGAACAAATATGTCCATGTCTCAAGCTTCAATCTTACGAGATGATCTATATTTGAATAAGCTCTGCAAAGTCTGAATTTCTACTAGAGTGATGTGTGTCATCAACCTTTTGATGCCTTATACATGGCTTTCATGTTTTCTTCATTTCACAAGTACACATACAAATCCAAATGAAAATTCTCATGCAATGTAAATAATCTTCTGGATAGCAACAATTATATTCCCCTAGAACAACAATCTAACTTTTGTAGAACCAAGATGTTTGTTGGCTATAGAAGTGGTTGCATATATAAAGCCTTAATGTGTTGACAGGCAAGTTAGTCTAAATTTGTGAAGGACAAGGTGCACAGTAATTTTCAAGAAGGATATACCTCTTCTTGTGAAAACCAGGCTTACTAGTCTGAGCTAGGGTGTTAAGTCTCTGTGAACTTGGGGCACATGCCAAGATGCCATCTTTTCTTTTAGGGTATAATTTCCCTTTAACCATGTTGCTAAGCTGAAGAAATACTCTTTTTCTCAGGTGCAATATAGTATACCTTTCTTCAAAAAATATATTGATGGCATCATGATTATACAGACAACTCAGCCTCAATGGTATTTTTCAAATATTAGAAATTTATAAACCATCTGTATCTTAGGCCCTAGTGTTAGGAGAATTATAGATAGGTCATAGTCAAATTAAGGCTCATGTTCAAGGTAAATGTTGTATTTCAAAGATCTGCACATATCAACTAGAGTAGTTGGTTGATGAAAATCCAATCATTGGTTTGAATAAGATGATATGATTATTGTTGGAGATAAAGTGCTGATTTCCTTACTCAAGCACATCTGCGTTGTGATTCTATGAGAAAATTAATATATGTGTATCTGTAACAAAACCTAACTTGCTTTATGTTCAGATTTATATTTTAAAGGCACCTAATTTTAATTTGTAGGCACCATGTTGCCACACATCAACAGAAATATGTGAGGGTGTTTAACAACGACAAATGTGTTTTCCTGAATTCAAAAGTGCCAGTTATAAGTTGTTCATCAACAAATACTATTAATGATTAATTCACATCATTTTCCCTTTTTGACCATTTAACAAATCACATGAATCATTGAGCAAGCAAGCCTTCTATTTACTTTTCTAATTTACCACATTTAAGCAATCAAGAAAAATAGAAGTGGTCCAATATATTCCTTTAGCATTTGAAACTTTTATGCATTCAATTTAAAATAAGGGAGAGTAGCTTAAGTCTCTTGAAGATGGCTCAGATTGGTTTTGCGAAATGAAATGGAAGGTTTGGTTTTACCTCCCAATTGTAGAGAGTGACGTTGGTGCATCACTCCTAAACTAAGTGGGGTGACAATGTGGTGGAAGAAGCAATTTATAACCAAGCAGACCAAGTATTTCAAAAAGAAAGCAAGATTCTCACACTACTCTTTAAGAAAAAGAAAAGACCAAGGCATAGGGAGCTAAGAGAAAGTAAATTGTGAAAGAGAAGTCCATGAAGGCTTCCAGAAGATAATAACTATTGAATTAAATCATGAATTAGTCGTTCTAGGAGATTTCCTCCTGTGGAGTTCCCTCAAGGTCGATTGTTGTGGTAATTTTCTATGATCTATGTTCTCTAATTGGTTATATACTCTTCCTTTTCACATTATTTGTACTTAACTTTAGACAAGAATATATAGGGATTGTTTTTTACATTTTGTAACAGAACAACTTTATCAATCAGAATATTTTAAAGTTGAATAAGATATGTGTTGATGAGTTATGGGGTGGAGTCTATACACTAATTACAAATCAGAGTTGTAAGAGCAAGTTTTCTTGGATTTTGTAGTTGTTTGTTCCATTATCATTTTTATAGATTTATAATGATTATTAGATCAACTAGTGTGTGATTGAGATAATACACGTATCATGGGTGAGGATGTAGTTCCAAGATGAAGCAATATTGATGAAAGCATGAATGATGAAGTCTTCTTAAAAATTCAGAGAGATGAATTTGTAGAGAAGGTAATTCAAGTAAGACTTTGATTATTTCACAAGTCGTAGAAGTGTATAATAAATGATGATGTGATAGCATGGAGACAATCATTGATGGATAAGATTATTATAGGAGAGAAGATCCATGTCGAGAGTGTACGTGAGACACAAAATATACGCATAAGACATAATATACAGAGTACATAAATACACATGAGTCGTGTAAGTCAACTATCATTCACAGGATGGTAGGATGACTACTCTGATACCACTTGTAATGTCCCCTTCCTAAATGTGCACTAGAATTATGATTGCGACAACTTAGGGTTAGGGTTACCACCTTTTAATATAAATATCTCTTTGAATAATGTAATCATGAATTGGAATCATGCACTCAAAAACACTAACAACACATAACAATACATATATTCTTTCATAATCATTAGGGGTTAGCACATCATGATCATAATCAATAATAATGAATAAGTACATATATCCAAATGTATTTCTTCACACTTATACTTTAACCATGTTTATGCCTCATGATATACTTTGGGAATGGTGACGTCAAGCCTGGTCGTTAATCTAGCCCAATAATCTACCCTAGTGGAGGAGGGGAAACATTACATTTAGGGTGCCGAATAATCATTCTCCACTGCCGTAGGCCCAAGGGTTCCATGAACGCCCGTCAATACCACCACTTGGCCCAAAGGTGTCACGAACACCCGTTGATACCACCATTTGGGATTCACCTACCGTGTGAGCCATTTAAATAATAATAATAATAACAAACCATACGTCCCTAAAAACCCAAACGTCCTCATAGGGGCAAAGGTGAAAGATTAAAATGTGGCAAGTTGCGCTTATCCCTTGTATATCATGAGTTAGGTAAGTATAACTATTTAAGGATAATCATATGAGTTAGAGAGATCATACCAATATGAGATTCGTCTCCTTGGATGATTTGAGATGCTCAAGTGATCCAATGGATCACTAAGATAATGATTCCTTATGCAAGCATGTTCCCTTAATAGGAACTAAATTGATTTATAGTATTCCACCATTATTGGATGGGTATGAATATGTATATATATGATGGCAGCCTCTTAATGGATTCGTTGCACTTTAAAAATGATTAGCGGTATCTATAAATACCTCAGATCGATATGCTATAGTTTGAATGCTTCTTGTCTTATTTGATATGCCTTGAAATATATATTTATGTTGATTATTGATTGTTGACTGATCTATAATATGTTGTGACTACTCCGAATGAATGAGTGTTGTAAATCGATGATGATGAGATGCCTTCCCAATGCCCACCGATTTCTCTTTATATCTTTGATCGGTTGTTTCTTATCAATAGTCACCTCCCTTCACGGAATCACTGACTCTAAAGGGTGCCACCCATTGTTATCATTAACACAGCCTCTTCACATGATCACGCCACCTTTATTATCTTGGATCATTATTTGTTTAAGTTCATATAATCTCTGCCCTTTGGATTCTTAATCGTTCCCTTTGCAAGTAATATTAAGTATTGTTTATCATTGATTTCCTTATGTGAATGACTTCTCTCCCAATCAATACTTAGTAGTTATCATTATTCATATTTGTTGACATATATGTATAAAGGTGGAGTCAGCCATATGAAGGAAGCATGTTCTTGCAATCTTTTGGTGTTTGAAACATTATCGGCTAGGAGTAATTTGAATCCTCTATTCAATGTTATCATCTATATTAAGTAGGGAACATCACATTATCTATGATTATGATATCAAATCTAGTAGTTTCTATATCAAATCTAGTAGTTTCTATATCAAATCTAGTAGTTTCAATATCATGATTGTTATGAGATGTATACAAAAAGAAGAGTACAACAAATATGTTAACTAACATTTAGCATCAATCTAATAATTTAGCATAAACACATTATATTTCCTTAGATGATTCAAACTATGAATTGTTAGATTCATCTAAAAAAAACTTATAAAGGCCTAAATGATAAATACTATGATTGGATGAACCTTTCCTTGTACCCACCATTCTCTTAACAAAAATTGTTTATTTTATGTTTCATATTCCATATTTTTCTTAACATAAAAGTGCAAAATTTATCTAATAATTTATATAGAAAAACTAAGTACATGAAAACCATATCATAAGTTGTTACAAATAGGTTCACAATATATTTATTTGTTAGGCAAATAAAAGTTAGCTTCAATATTCATAATTCAACTATTGTTTCTTGGATTCAATTGTCTAGGAAACAATTCATATTGACTTTCCAGAAAATTCTTTTGAGAATAAAGTTTGTCTTTGCACCCCAATATGAACAATATTGGTTGATAAAAACTTATAATACTAAGGGATCAAAATTCAAACACATTGCATACCTTACCTAATGTGTTGCAAATTCAATTCAAGTTACAAGTATACTTCCCAAAAAGAAATCCACAAAATTCTTAAGATTTACAATTTACTCATGAATATTATATTCTTCGCCAAGCTTGTAATTCTAACTATTCTTATAATTCAAAGCATAAAGGATATGGGAATTTTTTCAGATGTTGTAGTTGCAACTGCCCTAGTAGACATGTATGCAAAGTGTCGAAGCATAGACAAGGCATGTAAATTGTTTGACAAAACACCTCAAAGAGATGCCATCTCATGGAATGCAATAATTGCAAGATATGCACAAAATGGATTTGTTGATAAGGATTTAGAAACTTTCAAGCAAATGCGATTGGAAGGTGTAAATCCAAATTCCACAACCTTAACCAACATCCTCCCTACCTATGCCAAAATGAAATCTTTGGAACACGGTATGGACATCCATCAAAGCATAAAGGATATGAGAATTTTGTCAAATCTATTGTAGTTGCAACTACCCTAGTAGACATGTATGCAAAGTGTGGAAGCATAGACAAGGCACGTGAACTGTTTGATAGAATACCTCAAAGAGTGTCATCTCATGGAATGCAATAATTGCAAGATATGCACAAAATGGATTTGTTAATAAGGCTTTAGAAACTTTCAAGCAAATGCAATTAAGAGATGTAAAGCCGCATTCCACAACCTTAGCCAACATTCTCCCTTCATATGCCAAAATGGGATCCTTGGAACATGGTATGGACATCCATCAAAGCATAAAGGATATGGAAATTTTGTCAAATCTTGTAGTTGCAACTATCCTAGTAGACATGTATGCAAAGTGTGGAAGCATAGACAAGGTACGTGAATTGTTTGACATGATGTCTCAATGAAATGCCATCTCATGGAATGCAATGATTGCAAGATATGCAAAAAATGGATTTTTTTGATAAGGCTTTATAAACTTTCAAGCAAATACAATTGGTGGGTGTAAAGCCAAATTCCACAACCTTAGCCAGTATCTTCCTTGCCTATGCCAAAATGGGATCTTTGGAACACAGTATGGACATCCATCAAAGCATAAAAGATATGGAAATTTTGTTAGATGTTGTAGTTGCAATTGCCCTTAGAGACATGTATGCAAAGTGTGGAAGCATAGACCAGGCATGTGAATTATTTGACATGATGCCTCAAAGAAATGAACAGTCTCATGGAATGCAATGATTGCAAGATATGCACAAAATGGATTATTTGAAAACAATTTATAAACTTTCAAGAAAATGTGATTGGCACATGTAAAACCAAATTCCTATAACACTAATTGATCATCATATTAAATATTTAATGTAAACTTTCATATACATAATGTCATGAACATAACATCTAGTCTATATATAAAGCCATATTGGCATGTCCAAACAAAGCCATACAGGCATATACAAAAATACACATCGGTAACACACAAAAGTTTGTATACAAAGCCGTCTAGGCATACAAAAAATGTCCCAAAATCTAGTTTCCTATAAACCGCTATCAAATAATCGGCGGCCCTTGCTTGACCATGAAGATGAAGAGCCAAACAATGACTCATCCTCTCTCTCCAGTCAAGTAGACCTCCTCAACAGAGATTTTTGCAGCTCCACCTATTACTACAATCAAACAATATGCACATTAATATAGAAAACATGAAATATATGACATCACATATGTAATCGATCACTTATCGCTAGATGATGATCCCTCTCGATCATGTTTTCTCTCTCTTTGTTCATAGCCAGAAGGGTTAGAGTTGTAACCTCCTGTGAGAAGCATCAAGAAGCAAAATTGACTAAACATAAATATCATTTATGTGCATCAAATAACATGAGATAAAACAAGAAATACAAAATGTCATTTACAAGTTACTGGCTCATACCTCGGTCAAAGGATTTGAAGACAACACAGTTGCAGCAATGCCTGCCTCTGCTGACTGACGAAGATGAGGAGGAGTCTCCATATTCAACATTTGAAAATATAATTCAAGGTTATTTGACCAAAATGGATAACATTATTGAAATGCATAATGATTACAAATGATTAAATTTACCTCCGTAAAAGTGGTTCTATGTCTAGGGGACCAAGGAAATCGTGGAGGTGCTGGTGAAGCTCCCTGTTGAAATTATCAAATTGTCACTAAATATTATTACCATTGATATATGTATTGTATTTATGATCATGTGATAAATTACATACCGGCTGACTCAAACTCCTCTCATAATCTGCCACTAGATGGCTAACAGAGGCAGGATGAAGACTCTGACCCTAGAATTGCATTGTGCAAACAATTACATACATTAATTTTGACTTATAATATAGATAGTCATATAAAATTAATTACAAATTTTAAATACAATTATATTAAATCAAGATGAACCTTGTAAAAAATTACTTGGGAGTCAATACCAAACGTATGATGTAAGACATCATCTGTGAGAACAAGATCATCCAATATGGATGTGTCCATCACTGACTGTTGCCCCTACGTTGCAACATCCTGCCGAGAGTCCTATGTTCCATAATCGCAGAAGTTACCACATGAACTACAAAGATGTGGGGACAAATGACACCTATTTCTCTCACCCTCATCAGCCTAGGTGAGATCATCATCGTGTTGTGGTAGAGACTGTGTGAGAGCACTCAATGAATGTAGTGTCTCCTCCTCAACACTTTCCTTCAGAGTCGAAGGGAATGACACATATGTTGGCCTCATCAAGGGTCTAGGTACACAGTTTTGGTCTCGTGCCCCCTCTCTATCTTGGGCAGAGCCACCACCTCTGCCCTGGAACTCTCAAATTTCAAAATAATTAGGAATATTCTTGAGGACAAACTCACAATAAAGTTTCCTCAAGAAATATCATGGTACCTCATTGTTGTTGCATGGACACTCGTCAAACACCATGTACCATCTATCCCAAAAGTTTTGGGACATATCTTTGTTCCTACACCAATGAATTAAGAAGAATTTACAAGTCTCTTCTAATGTTTGGCCAGTTTTAGGATTCATAAATTGTGAACATAATGCAAATTTTGTAATTTTTAGGTCCTTCACTTGTTCGTAAGATAATTTGTCAGCATAGTATTGCCAACACCTCTCCCTATAGTCATGAAATTCGGTGATTTGGGTTGTCACCAATTTAGTGTGAGAAACAATCACCTCTAATGACTTGGGAAGCACTCTCCTATGATCGGTGCTTACACTTGGACTATTTAACGTTTCAATTAGGGTTTGAAGATGTTTTTTATTTTCTTCTATTTGCCTGAAACAGTTTTCTTGTGTATCTTTTTCATGGTGAGGACGTGAAGGTGGGGGTTTTGAGGCTTTTTAGGGTTTTCGTGGTTGTTTTGACCCTCCTCTGCTGGATTTGTGTTTTGTGCTGCCTCATTGACTGTAAATTCAATATAAAAAACCAGTCAAACATTGCAAAAATAAAAATTTCTTTTCAAACTCACAAAAAACAATCAAACCCCATCTTCTTCGGCTGCTGTACCCTCTACATTTCCTTCACGATGTCTTCGGGAGCGGGATTGGTGAGGTGGCATGGTGAAAATGGCAATTACACTTCTCCCTTGCTTGATTTCTCCTTCTTCCAACGCTCTCGCGCTCTTGTGACTATTTTTACTCACATAAATCAAGAATGGCCGTGGGTTTTTTGTTGTTTTGGCTTTTTTTTACTTTTTATAACCTAAAATGTGAGCGCGTTATAACGCGCTTGTGTTTCATCTTGCATGAGACCAAAAAGTCTTGTGGCAACTTTTTGGTCCCGCACTCTTTGCACTTACCCCAATATCAAGGTTAGCATTAGCAGATTTAATTTTAACAATTTTCTTAGGCACCATAGAAGGAGATCCCATACCAATTTAGTGTTTTGGTTTGTGACCGATTTAGTGTGATAAACAATCACCTCGAATGACTTGGCAAGCACTCTCCTGCAATCGATGCTTGCACTTGGACTATTTAACATTTCAATTAGGGTTTGAAGATGTTTTTTATTTTCTTCTATTTGCCTTAAATAGCTTTCCTATGTATCTCTTTCGTGGTGAGGATGTGAATGTGAGGGTTTTGAGGGTTTTTAGGGTTTTTAGGGTTTTCGCGGTTGTTTTGACCCTCCTCTGTTGGATTTGTGTTTTATGCTACCTCATTGACTATAAATTCAATATAAAAAACCAATCAAACATTGCAAAAGTAAAAATTTATTTTCAAACTCACAAGAAACAATCAAACCCTACCTTCTTCGGCTGCTACACCCTCTACATTTCCTTCACAACATCTTCAGGAGCGTGATTGGCGAGGTGGCATGGTGAAAACGTTGATTACACTTCTCCCTTGCTTGAATTCTCCTTCTTCCAACGTGCTCACGCTCTTGTGACTGTTTTTCCTTGCAAAAATGAAGAAGGGCCACATGTTTTTTGTTGTTTTGGCTTTTTTTTTTACTTTTTATAACCTAAAATGCAAGCACATTATAATGCGCTCGTGTTTCATCTTACATGGGACCAAAAAGTCATGTGGCAACTTTTTGGTCCCACATCTCTTTGCACTTACCCCAATATCAAGGTTAGCAATAGCAGGTTTAATTCTAACAATTTTCTTAGGCACCTTACAAGGAGATCCCATACCAATTTCATTCTCCTTTAGAGACAATACAATTTTTTTAAGGTTAGCCACATTTTTCCTTTTACCCTTATTAACCTTAGTCTTTTGAGAAAGCACACTTAGCACAAGACTGACATTATCAATATCTACATCACCAGTAGTGGGGGAATGTGAGGGACTAGAAACAACACCGACAAAGGAAATTTTATTCTTACCCTTATCACTAGGATTAGGAACTTGTGACCTATCAAGAGAGGCATCAGAAGGAATATGATTCAAATTGCTCTTCTTTTTACTTTTACCGCTAGGGTTAGGGTAAGACCTCTTAGTAGGGGTTTTCAATGAGGAAGAGGCATCATTAGCAGTGGGAAGGATGGCAAGTGTTAAACTAAAGTTATATTGATAAAGACAATAGATTAAGCTCCAATGAAGCAAAGGGGAAGCCCTATTGTTAATACAACATTCCAAGGATGACAGTAGAAAAAAGGAAAACTTATCGAGTTATTATGCTTAGGACAATCCAATAAAGGGAAGTGGTAGCCATGAACGGTAGAAAATCTACCTTCCAATGTAAAGTACTTGATCCAACTTACAGTAGGCCAAGGTGAAGGTAGGGATGCCCTCTCGTACCCATTCTGATGATGAACCAAGGACTCACCTTCCTTGAGGAAGGAGTATATTAATTCCTTCTCCTTACTCCTCCCTAGACATGGCACCTTTATACCTTTGCAACTTAGACCTGTAGCCTGGCTAATCATACTCTCAATAATTGTGAACTGAATTCCTCCAATGGAAACTTGTTGCTTATCCCAAGAGTTGACAAACTGAGTAGTAAGGACCTCATCATATCCCTGCATAGCATGGAAATAGGGAGAGATGCCTCCTTGCTCAAAAATGTTCTAAATTTGGTCATTTTTCTTTAGGTTAGTGCAAGAAGAGGGATAAACTCTTAATCGCTTTCCTCCCATTTTTCTCTTACCACAATTCACACTGTAAACTTGAATGCAGACAATGAGAAATAACATAGAGGTTAAATCTCTATCAAAAATAATAAGCCCATCATACAAATACTATACTTCCAACTAGAATTCATGATGGAATTAATCCTTCGGTCGTCAGCAACAAATCCATCATTATTCCCCACAAGTTCAGCCAGAGTCCTTACACGAATGACTTGAGGACTACATTCATTTTGATGATTATCTCACACATGTCTTCATTTAGACACTAACTCCTTATTAAATATGAAACCATAGTGAACATCCAAATTGAACATTAAGATACCAACATAATAGTTGGTCATGTTCAAAAAATTATTGCACCTATTAATTGATCTCGTCATAAAGTATAATAACCATAGGGGTCGGAAGATCTTTGCCATCTGTCCAATGTGTCCAATTATCAACCTCTAGCACAATGTTAGCCAAACTATCGACAACTTTATTTTCATCATGGTAAATATAGTGGATAGTATAGTTTTAATTTTTTTTAAAGAAATCCTAACTTCCTCAATATAATCCCTTATTTTCCAAGATGGAGGTTCATCATTCTTAATTAAATCTATAATAATTTTAGAGTCCCCCTCTATTTCAATTTGTTGAATACCTTAATGTAAGACTCTTTTGATCCCCCACCATATAACTATCGCCTCTACTTCGTTATTGGTTTTAAAACCAATACACTTAGCATATCTTTCAATCATGATACCTTTATCATTCCTAATGATACCACCAAAAGCTGCTATACCAGGATTACCTTTTGAGCATCCGTCAAAGTTTAGCTTCATCCAGCCCTCTTGGGGGAATTTCCACTTTGTGTGTTCTGCATTAAATCTTTTTGAATATCAGCATTAAACAAGTCCTTAGTAATACCCCAGTTCTTACTTATTCTAACATCATGAGTTGTGGGTAATTTTTTAGGTTTATCAATATTTGCAATATTCACATTCTCCTTGATGGCATTACAAACAAGTTGAGAAACATTCATGGAGTCCCTACTTGTATCACAAAAAATTCTATTATTCCTTTATTTCCAAAGACCTCGGGTAACATGAAGGGGGGTTTGGTTCCACAACTCTATTATAATTGGATGCTTAAAGGGAGGATTACCATTCCAACAATTCACAAAAGTTCAAAGATCTTCAGCATAATCCACTAGATCTCGAATTTAGTAAAAATCACCTCCCTAACTTCCCTGGCAAAACTACGATGAAAAAACAAATGGTTAATTGCTTCTTCATGAGCACAACACATTGGGCATCTATTCAGAAAATTGAAACCATGTTTGAGAAGATTATCTTGAGTAAGGATCCTATTATGATTAGCAACCCACCAGGAAAAAATATTTTTCAGAATAAGTCTATGATTCTACATAATCCTCCAATCAGAATCATAATCAGGATGATTAGTAGCCATAATATAACCAAAAACCAAAGTATAACTCTTGGAGGAGTGGGAAGCCCATACGACTTCATCTTCCCTAGTGGGATGGAAGAAGTTGAAAATACTAGGATAGAATTGGAAATCAACAATAGTATCTTGCATATCATTCCTTTGAGCAAAAATATCTTAAAAAGTCTTCCACTTTGTAATGTGACCTTCATAGTCAACATAGCCTTCTAAAACAATCCCAAATAGTCTAGAAAAAAGTTGCATCAACCTAGAGAATTATTGGTGTGAGGAGAGGGGGGTAGCATCCAACCAAGTATCCTCCTCGAATTTTATTTTTTTTACCATTACCCACTCTCCATCTTATACCTTTTTTGATAATACCTCTAATTTTCATCAAGCTATTCTAGATAACAGAGCCTTGGGGAAGATTGGAGTCATTTAGAAAACAAATAAGGTCTCTATCATGGAGGTACTTGGCCTTTATGATTGAAGGCCAATCCTTATCATCATTCATTAAGTTCCATCCAATCTTTTCTAGAAGGGCTTTATTAAAAATTTGGATGCTTCTGATACCTAGCCCCCAATTTCTTTTATTTATGCATATAGTTTCCCAACTAACCAGTGCCAACCTCTTCTTTTCCTCCATCTCAGTCTAAAGAAACTTCTTTTGGATTTGCTCAATTCTATCAAACATATTTCTGGGAAACTTTTACATTTGTTGCGATAGAAGACTAATAAAAAATAACAATAAACTAGCAAATGTGGCTCCATGGATGAATCTCTCACCCCTTAAAATTATCTGCTAAATATGGAGACATTTGTACCATGGAGAGAATAATTACATCCAAGCACCTTCTTTAGACTTACAAACACTGAGTTACACCACACTTTAAATTTGATATCCATAGTTTGACACCAAAGAATATTCAGGCCATAGGACAATACATAAATTTGACAAAAAGATCCCTTTTTTGCAAAGAAAACTTGCATTTATATCACATATTTTTGCCCTAATTTCTCAAAAGATGACACTTATTCCTTTCTCATCGTTGCATATGCTCTATACCAAGAAGATTCATCAAATATGTTACTCACAAGTCATTCTATTCATTTTTTTAATAACAGAAAATATTTTGCTTTTGAGCTCCACAATGAATGAAAGAACAAAAATATTGTGTCCAATGTTTGGCTCTGGAAGTAAAGTTTTTAACTTTCCAACATATGACCAATATTCACTTCTTAGCACAAATAAAAATATATTGTCACCAAAATATTTGGTTCAAAAATTAGCTCAGTACATACAAAATAATGTTATTTTCCCCAACCAAGTAAAATTTTAGCACTTCTACTTAAGTCTTGAATTCTAATGCTTCAACAAGGTAGCCAATGTTTACACTAGGACATAGAATATCCTACTTCTCCACCCTAATGTTTAGTTGAAAACAACTCCCAAGGACTTTGAAAGTATGCATCAACCCACACATGGAAAAATCAAATGATAATATCCTACTGCATGGGCCCACCACCGTGCCAACCTTACCCACGTATCACTAAAAAAATAAATGATCCAAAATGACCTCAGAACTTCTATAGATTAAAAGAAGTGCTTGATTATAATCTATAGATCCATAGATGAATCATATGGAACTTTAAAATTTCAAGCTTGTTTTATGGACTACAAACAAATCATTATGTTGAAAATTTTCTTTCAAAGGCTTCTAAGAGAAGAGGGTATGTACACACAACATTGATGTTTGTTCTCTCGATTTGAGAGAAGAAGATATGTACACACAAGCTAGAAAAACGAGTGTTTAGTGCTTCAATTGTAGTTGACCTCTTGGTTGGATCCCATTTACAAAGTGAAGCCATTAGACCAATAGCATGTAAAGTTTTTGTAGCCTATGAAAATATTATCTATTGCTATTATTGTGAACACCATGAACAAGTTTTACCATCCTAATTTAATATTGTTGACATACACAAACCATTTAAGACACATCAAATGGTGATGACATAAACGCGATTTTAAAAAAATCATTTTCTCTCAATTATAACAAGCAAACCCTTAGAATTTGAAGATAATGTAAACTAATGGTTTGTGAGATTCCTTATGTACATTCTATTTTTAATTTTAAAAAAATTAAAAATAGTTTATCTTATTATTTAAATATTTGTCCATAAAGTGTTTCTTATACTTTATCATATTTTATAATGAATAATATTTCCTTGTAATGCATAACTTCAGCTAGAAATACAATATTTTCATAATTTCTTAAATATGAATCATTAACATTGACATATAGGACACATATTTTTTTGTAATTTTTTTTACATATCTTATTTATTATTAATTTTTTTATTGAGAATAATTGTAATACCCAAATGAAAGGACATAAATACAAGGATAGTCTTTTTTCTACTTTTTTCCATGTGTCTCAAACAAAGTTCTTTATTTTTTGTAATGAACCTATGTTGATTAGAAATTGAAAATAAATTTAATAATAAATAAAATATACTAAAATATATATTTTTAGAAAGCTTACTTTGAAAGCTACCTTCTCGAAAAAATTGTACAATGATGACTTCTTATATTAAAAAAAATGATGGCTTCTTTTAATTATGAAAAATGTGATACAAATTGATAGTTCATGTCCAACGAAATCCTTTCAAGTGGCTTGGAGGGAAAAGGGTACCACACAAAATGCTTAAAGGACACACATTTACATGTTGAGAATATCATCTACAATAAATTTAATCTATTATTCTGGTTTCCCAAAATTAAGGAATACTATTTTACATAAATTGTTAAATCAGCAAATAACCCAATGAAACATGCTTTTATGCTTCCATAACTAATCCCTAATTTCTAGGGAATTGCCGTTTTGAATCACAATTATGAATGGTTTCATAAATTCATTTCAAAAATTATAATTTGCAAGCTCCTTGCGTTCTAAAAATTTCATGGCGAGTGTCGTAGTGAATCCATCACAAAAATAACAACAAAGAGATTTTCTAAGCATCCCACAGTGACAAAAGAAACTCGAAAGCACATTCCAAATACGAGACCAAACCAACCAACCTGATACGGTTCATATTACTACATTGCGCAATTTCCACAATCTTGGTGAGGCTAAAAACTTGAGGATCAAAAGGATAGTGCAACTCTTCTATTGAGACCTTTTAGAGAGCCTTAACAAAGGCAAACTATCGTCTCATTGTTCAACCTCTTCCTATGAATGAGTATGCAGTTATCTCAAAACTACCAACTTGCCCAAGCATGTTCAAGCTGGAAACTAAACTACTATCTGCTTTGGACTTACCATTCTCGAAGCATGCTCGCCAACACCAACACTATATGAACCTCGTCGGGCAGTTGTACTTGTTGCTACATGTTGGAGCTGGCCTAATTACTTGATCAAATTCCATTCCTTCAAAATAAAAAAAAATCTGCATGTGTGCATGACTCTCAGAGTAAGACCTTCCCTTTCTCCTAAACAATCCCCAATCATAGTCTGATTCAAGCCAGAAGCTTTTTTTTAAATGTTGCTATCTCCTCAAGTGTGTACCCAATCTGATTGCATCGACAAGGAATCAAATACCCTTACCAAGCTTTCTATTGAAAAGCAAAATCCCTTCCTAGAGTTATAGTCTGTAAGCACGACGGTGCTCAAATGTGGTAGCTTCTAACATATCTTTATCGGTTTACCCATGCAACTGCATTTCATTCATTACACCCTCACTAATTCCATTTGTTGGAGTTGTATTTTTAGTATTTGGATTTTGATCATCTGTTACAGAAGTTCTTGGCAACTGAGACTTTTGCATGTGCAACTGCCTCTTCTCAAAACACACGTAGATCTATGGACTCCTACCAAGTATTTGTTAGATTCCAGGTTAAATGGGCTATTCTTAAATATCATCCACTTCAATAGTCAAAGGTCAATTTTGGCCAATAAAAATAGAACAAATATTTAACACTTTTTATTGTGAATGAGGTGTAAAATTGCTATTGATTGTTTGACCATTAAAATGGATGATATTTAAATAGAGTGGTTTAAATATAACATCCTGTTTTGGAGACGGTGTAATGGCAGTTACTAACTTCACACGTTAGCAGTTTTCAAGACTCTATTGACCATCCTTTCAAAATATTTGGAGATTCAACATCACAGTCATAATTAACAAAAATGTCAACCAAACTTGGTGAGTCTGTGCAAAGTTGATCCAAGAAATGAAGAGTTGTCATCTTATGTAGAAAGTTTGGCTAAGCAAAATTTTCAAGGACACGAAGCATTAGAATTGGAAAAAGACTCCCATCTCAGCCTTCAGTCCAGCTTTGAGTCTTGATACCAAACTCATAAAGATGGTGCAGTTAAGCTAAAAAAAATGTTTCCGTGACAACGTGGTGTTTTTTTACACCAAGAAACCTTTAGGAAATAATAGTCAATTAATAATTTTTTTCTCATGCAGTTAGGTGAAATGAAAAGTTTAAAGAGGAGTCATCATAGACAAGGCCTTATCGAAAGATCTATGCATTAAGAACAAGCCCTTTATCCATCTATAGATTTATAGATCTCAATCACACCTTGCCACGTGCCACGACCTCCATTTGAGGAATCTGAATATGGTCATATTTAAAAGAACACAGTCAAAGTATGAGCAGGTTCCTCCCAAATAACATGGAATGACATAGATCCCCTTTCAAACACTAAAGAAAAAATAGTCAATTTATTAAATCCGTCCTCATCGGTTAAGTGAAATGGCAATTTCAAAGTGGAAAAAACCCACCACAAACTACACGTCACCATTTAGTTCACTTCTATAGATCTAAATTTCCATGTGGACACTATTCTTCCATCTTTAGATTTATCGAAGATAATGATAGCATGCCAAGTGTCCGCTTAAAAACCATACACTACCTCTATCCTTACAGTTGCTTTGTTGGATTAATTAGGATAGAAACCTAGGACCTCCTATTTGCTGTTGGGGTGCTCTACCACTGAGTTATCGGCCCCTTTGTGACCAGTCCATCTTCGATTTAGGTGTGACTCATTTTCCAACACCCCCCTTGAGCCAGGGTCCTAGCCTGGCTCTAATACCATGTTGAACCAAGACTTGAACCTAGGACCTCTCATTTGTTATCTAAGTGCTCTACTACTAAACTATTGACCTCCTTTGTAACTGATCCATCTTCAATTCAGATATAGCTCATTTTCCAACATACTTAATAATGTTCATTCACCAAAAGACTATAATATGATCATAAAATGAATCACAAGGTCATTCAAAAAAAAATGGAGTGACGTTATTATTCCTTGGAGAAAGATATTCGAGACCCTTTTCAAATGTTATAAGACCAATGTTACCTTAAGGTATGCCATGTTATTTGTAAAAACGGACCCACCACTAATCTTTATTCTTCATTTCCATGAGTGAATATGAGGGGTTGAACTTCACACATTAAAATTTAAATTTTCCCCTTAAAAATACGATAAAGTTCTTTAACCATTAGAAAATGTAAACAATTTGTGCTTAAGTATCCCTTCAAAATATTAAGGAAACCTTTCCAACATGTCACCCAACACATTTAATCATATTGGTTAACTTAGCTCTCCCTTGAACAATTGCATAGTGCAAACACATCCCACCTCACTATGTGTCTACATCTCTCTCCTCTACTTGCCTAACCCAAAATAAGGTTTCCCCCTCTACCTAAAAGTTATGTATACGAAGATTACGATTAGGTTTTGGTTGGGGAAATGGAGGGTGGTGATGTTTTGGGAATCAATTGTAATGATTCACTAGGGCTCAATCCACTTGAGTAGATATAAATGTTTTATATGAAAAGGGGATGTATAGTGAATGGTTAGAATTATTTTAATCCTAGGTTGGATTTTGGGTCCTCGTGGGAATGGAATATCTTCCCTTCTCATAGAATATCTTACCTTGGAAGTGTATAGGTAGTTTAATTAATTCATTTTAAGAGGGATTTTATTCTAGTAGACTCGATCACCATAGTGATGCACATCTTGCCTACGGAATGTGACGTTAACCATGGAGATGATTTTATGCCAGCATAGGGTGTTAATTAAATTAATAGGGTTAGCAAATTAGTTAAAATGCACAAGCATTAACTCAGTTTCAATTGGGGATGAACAAGTCTTTCGTCATAAGATTTCCTAGAGGCGTTGGACAATAGTCCCCACAAGTAGGTCCCCTAGCAGCTTATGTATTTCATTGTCATATTTGTCGACGAATGTTAAAGTTGAACTTGATTAAATCTCTAAAAGTTACACCTATTTTGAGACTTCTATTTGGATTATTGTGGATGGTATTGCACATTTCATCAACATACCCACTCTCAACATCTTATTATTAGTATGTTGATTATGTTAATAAACATTTTAAACATTCACATGTTAATGACTCCCTCTATCAATCGTTTATCATGTTCATTATCATCATGTTAATGACTCCCTTTGTCAATCCTTTTATCATTGGTCCAGATCTATTTGTTAGCTCATAACTCTTGCAATTTGTTAAAAAAGGCTTCACACTACATTTTGTAGTTCGGTTGGTCACTTCTGGCAGCATGCTCCATAGTCATTCCTAAAAACATTCTTGAGCATTTCAATTAAGGGTTCACAATGAATGCCATTTGACTAGAATCTTAAGATTCTGACCACAAGATCTATGGTTTTTAGATAAACACATTGTGTGCATACACAACTTTAAGGTAATACCTTCACATCTCACAAGACAAGGTTGTCCTCCAATCAAGCCATGAATCATTGTACAACTCAATACAAAATATAACTCAAACAACATTGAAGATCACCATCACATCTATAAGGAAAGATGAATCATAACTAGGTTTTGAAGAATCATATCTTAAGTGTTCCACTAAACAGAAGTAATGTTGCTTCCATTTAACAATATCAAATTGATTTCAAACTGCATAGCCATCACAAAAAAGATGAAACTCAATACTACTTCCATTATAAGATTCACCCTAGTGGTAAATACTAATCCAAACCATCATTTCTTGTATTGCAGACTTACACAACTGAAATGAGAATCCTTAATGCTAAAGCAAATTGTAGAAACCACAAATCTGGAATCGTGAGGAATCCATTGAAAACATAAAAGCAATCCATGCCATAAGAGATTGAAGTGGGAGATCCAACGTGAGGAATACATATAAAACATAAAAGAGATACAGGCCATAAGAAATTCAAGCAGAAGCTTCAACAGTATCACTAAAAGTAATGTTGAGAACCAAACCTGGTGATCAATGATAACACCGAGTTCAATTCCATACCATGTGGTAGTGCAAGACCATCTTATGTGTTCTGTGGTACTAACAAACTCCATTTTATGGCATATGATACCACCAAGATCAATATTCTACCTCCACCATAGACCACACGAACAATTTCAATGGTACGGGACATCAACAGTGGTGGTATTATCTTGGCAGTACCTATTGTTCCCTTCCATTTTGGGACAGACCCAAATTCAACCGTTGCATTTCGATAGGCTCAACCATGACCAATAGATAATGAAAGCCACTAATGGAAGTGCAACTGTTTCAAATTCCATAGTGATTCTTTTCTTCAGCAGTATTGTATATTTAGATGTGCATATGTAGGTAGTTAGAAAGTAAGAAGAGAGGAAGAAAGATAGCCATTCATGTTTACTTCAGCATACAATACATCTGAATTGTAGCAATTAAGAGAGTTGTCCACCAGGTATCTCCAGGGATCCAGTTCAATAAGACCACTTCTTTAATTAATTTAGAAGACATCTCTAAAATATCAAAGGTGACCGGTGATTACTCAAGTATATTATACTTCTTAAAACCCTAGAACGAATAGAATCCAAACCCGATGGACATTGTAGGTGGTATGGTTAAATCTTGCCTCGGATTGATGTGCATTAAAAGGAAAAATGGAAATCCCCAAGGTTGAACTTCTATATTGGATCCACTCCTTGTTGCAAATCTTCTCCTTTGCTGCCCTAGCAGGCACTTCAAGAAAATAGTGTCATATATGAAATACAACAAAACTAGGAAATAAATATGCTTAAGTGAAAAAACCATGCTCAAAGAGAAATGAATCTGTGCAATTATGAAACTGTTGAAATATTTCATATCATCAAACTTGCTTGATTATTAATATTTGGCCATCCAGACTTCAGAACCATTTGATTTCCCCTTAAGCTTCAACTTACAGACTTGTGTTACTCACCAAAGAATAACAACCTCGCTGATTTTACTACCTTTACAACTGGTGTCACTAAATGTGTCGCAGATATTTTGTGGCTAACTAAATTGAAGAAGTAAATGTATATAATAACTAGTCCTAATAATGCACAAACATCAATATCTTACTCATCCTCTAGATAAACTTCACTTCGAATTTCAAAAACAGCATTTTACAATATATAATTTATAATTACAAAAGCCAAACCATTTGACTCCAGGTTTCATGTGCCTATCCTCTTGGCTCCACATTCTGAACAGAACTTAGAGCTCTCTCTTAAATATGGTGAACCACACTGATCACAATATTTTGCAGGTCCTGTTGGCTGGGGAACACAAATGCGAGTGTCAGAAAAGACCATACATAGCTTAAAACTAGAATGGATTCTGACAAACAAACATCTATATCTTACAATTGCTCCAACGAGTCATACAAGGCTAGACATGTTTAGGAAACAAAAATATAGATTTTAGTACACATTAAAAAGGAATAATTCTGTCTCAGTTCACATATCAATTACAGTTGATCATTGTATTTTATTCATTAATTCATACTTTTAAAACAATGAGCATATAGCATGAGACTGCCTATTTTGGTTTCCTTCTTCAAGGAAAAAAAAATAGAATGAGAAAAAACATATATTTATCAGTTGCATCCACATAAAAACAGTAAATTATGACTGCGTCTCAAAGATAGCAGCAAAAATCTTTTGGGGAAAATATCGGCAAACCAAAAGTATAAGATTTTTTCAAAAAATCAGAAAAAAAAGGGAAAAAATTGGATTATAAAAAAATTAAAAAAATATTAATATTAATACTTATAATATTAAAATATTCATAATATATATATATATATAAGTTACCAGGTTCTACACTATTGTCCCCCGTGCCCTTATGGGTTTGGTATGGAGCTGGGTACGGGTACGGGGACGGGACGCCCTGGGGTTCGCCCAGGGTCCACTCGGGCCAAACCTGGGAGTATCTGCGTTAAAGTGAACCTAAAAAATGTGAGGCGATGGGAGTATCTGGTTTCAACAATTGCCGCTTCATCGGGCTTTCAAGATAGTCGCCCGCCGCTGCCTATGAATCCGCCTGAGAGTTCATCGTTTTGCACACGCTGGGTTGCCAGGAGATCAACACTACTAAGTAATCGGTTTGAATCTGCCTGAGAGTTCATCGGACGCTGGGTTTAAATTTTGATTATATGAATTATTGACTATTAAATTTTCTTTGATAATTTTATAGTTATAACTATATATATAAATTATAAATTATAATTATATAATAAATTTATAATTTTATTATTTCTATATAAATTAATTTATATAATATTATATATATATAGTCATACCCAGGCCAAAAAAAAATTTGCCATATCCGCAAACCCGAACCCGAACCCGTACCAGGATCGGCAAATTAGATTAATATATATAATATTAAAATAAATCATAATATAAATATATATATTAATATTAATATATATATATATAATTTGCAAAATATATTAAAAATATATAAATATTTATAATTTACAAATTTAAAAAATTAGAATTTGTTTTAAATACTTCAATTTTTTCTTTCAAACGAATTAAAATATTCTTTCATTCCAATTCTCTAGTGCTGGGAGCTGCCCTCGAAGAGGGATGAAATCACTCTTCTTCTCTCTAATGGCGGTGCATGTAGACTCTATCCCGGACCCTAGAGCTAGAGTGAGAACGCGCTATCAAACGATGGATCACAGCGAAGGAAATATATAAACCTGTCCCTGAAACCGAGTCACCATTGCTGGGGGTGATAGAAATATAAACACCCTGCCGCACACAAACCCTAGCGCATAGATAATATATCCTGTGCAAAAAAGACTGTTGAAATGCATCGAAAAAGGCATTGCAATTGTGCCTAAACCCCACCCTGCAGAAGGAAATCGTGTTTAATCAGAAACAAATCGGGTTTAAATTAGTCAAAATCGCAAGTTAAATACATGGAAAATTGTTAGACTGATTTTAACTCGAGTCATGATTTAAACCAGTGAAAAAATCAAGAAAGGGCCTGATTTGCGATTTTTTGAAAAAATCGTGCTTAAATCACGGTTTTTGCTTCTGTCTCAAACAAATTACTCAATCTCCCACTTCCAGTTGTAAATTGAGAATACTCAGGTAGATTCCAGTCATAGTAAAGCTTATACTACTCATCACTTTCATAAATGACAGAACACTCGATTTCCCTTTTTCTAAAAAGAAAATTTGGGAAACAATTCGAGATAATCAACTATGAACATTCCTAACAAGCATTCCTAATCAGAAGAAACTTGAATGTGAAAAATGTTTCTGGATATCCCAACATAGATTACATATACTTCTTATCAACATGGAGTTTGGTGTCTTGTTTTCCTAACCATAAATGTTACTTGAATTCTAACACAGCATTTCTACTTTTTGTCCCATCTATTTCTGTACAACCCTCCCATGAAGCAGCTTCACACCTGTCAACTTCTTCAACAACACAACTTCCTCTAAAGCTCTTCCTTCCCTTCTTAACCAGGAGCATGTGAGAAAGTTCTAATGGATAATTCTTTTCTTAATCTTTATTGTAAAGTACTAAAGAAAGCAGAAGCATGATAATTCCATGGTGAATATAACTTGTGGGATTGCAGGATAGGTTCAACAAACCATCCTAATCAGAAAACTTACCATATTTCCCAACTTACAAAACAACCCATGCAAATCTAGGATCACATTCAAAGCACAGTTATAAAGAATTTTTAGGTATCGATAAGATCACTAGTTAAAGTCACAACAAATAAAAACATATGTTACCAGAAACAGCACGTTTCGCCCCTGGTATGGGATCGGACGAGTACGGGTACAGGACTAGGTGCAGGAGCGAGGATAGGACGGACACAGTATGTCCTTGCCGCCCCGGGTACCCTCTATGGGTATGTCTGGGTGTAATGTCCCCTTTCCATCCGTAATCAGTCTAGAGACCATTAGCCTATTTCCTAATGTTTCCCATAGGCTAATTGGACGTTAGAAGGGAAAATGTCTTTTTAAATAATTATTTTAAGTTGTCTATGGTTCTAACTTTATGTTTTTAAGTTGACAACTTGATGTTATTTAAAAAGTTACTTTTCAGGCCCCAAAGTTGGCGCGAGGCATGAGGGTAGACTAAAGTCAAAGGTGGCGTCCCAATTGAGATTTATTTTATATTTCTCGAAGACCAAAAAGCAATATTTTATAATTTATTCTTGGACGCCCTATTTTGTGCCTATAAATAAGGTTTTGAAGCTCATTTGGAGGTTTATGCTTTTGATATGATATTTGCTTCTTCTCTGAGTGAGAGCCTATGAGCTTGGTTCTTCTTGGGGTTGGAAACCCTCATCGTATCATTGGTTTCGCCAACCCTCATCGTATCACTAGTTTCGATAGTGAAAGATCTACCCTAGCTGGTCAAGTGTGATTTTATTCTGAAATCACCTGTGTGCTTCAATACAGTTTGTTTGCTGCGATTTGGAAATGAAGAATTTTGATGTTTTTTGATTTGCAATTTTGTTGTGAAAGATTGATGCCTTGAATGAAGGATTTTGCAAAGACTTATTGTTGATTGTGCTATTCAAATGGAGACTGTACATTTCTGTAGTTGCGCCTATGCTACGGGGGTGTGAGTTTTGGTATTTATTTTGGTGTTGGTTTATGCATTATCTAATGGTGATTTGAAGAGTTTATCTGCTGTTCCAAGCTGCCTAAACAGGCCGTACAGGTCTGAGTGAAGATATTGATAGGGAGGCTGTACCACATCACTTGCAAGATGTACTATCCAGAGGAAGGCGTCTTTCTTGGAGGCTGAATCGCTTACCTTCCTGAGGTGTTTGGAGGCTCTTTGGTGGCGCCTTGACACACACTACTCTGGCCGCCTTGTTTGAAGTGGGTTTGTGAGTTTAAGGGGGTTTTTGGCTGGCCATATAAGTGAGCATGGGGTTTGCAGACAAGCTATAGCAATCCATTTTTAGTAGTCTGACTCTGAAGTGCAGAGTTACAGAGTGATTTTAGTGGTTTTAATCAGCTTAGAGTGGCCTTCATTCACAAACAAAGGTATATCCAGTGGGTTTCTATATCCATCATTGTGAACAATTTTCTATGGTATTTTCTGAAGAATAATGTTCTGATTCTGTATGTTACAGCAGACTGAAATTAAAATCAGAATATTGTCATCCCAATTTGAAGTGTTTAATATGCTCTAGATTTGCATAGAAAGTGTTTAAATCTCTATGTTTGTAACCCCGGAAGGTAGTACCACTGGTGGAATCATGCTTGTGCATTCATAATGTAATATTGGTCGGTTTACCGCCAATACTTTATAGCATACATGATAGCCCATTTGGCATGCTCACTCTGCCAGTGGCTTTGCATCCATCACACGTCCGCTAAATAAGCGTCAATAGGTCGGCTTGCCGCCTTGTGTGATCTCATTCTGTAATGCATCATGCACTCCGCTGAACAAGCGTAGATGTGATCGCCTCGGCCGCCTAGTGCATGCATATCTGTGACTTTGCATATAACAGACTCCGCTGAATAAGCATGGCATGTGATCGTCGTGGATGCCTGGTGTGTTTGTGAACATCTTGCATTGCATTCTCATTTAGTAGCAGTTGATTAGAGAAGTGTGATCCTGTGCACCATATGCTCTCACCTTCCCCATTCCAAGATCTGGGTGATCAGAAAGTGTATTGGAGATTGCTTATGCTTTGATTTAAGTTGATATTATTTGGAAAAAACTAAGGTAGTTATTACACTGGGCCGTACCCATAGGGTGCTCAAGGCAGCATGGGTGTACCTTGTCCAACCCTTGACATGCCTGGGCACTCCCAGCTGCGCCCAAACCACCTTTTCTCAAAAATCTTCAAATGTACAATGAGTCTTCTGATATTAGTTCACAAGCATTCCTATCTTGAGTCTTTCAAGGTTTTTTCTCAATGCGCTTTTTAGAGAATAATTAAATGGAGAGTAGAAAATAATAATTTGCTTTGAGGCGCACAACTAATTGAAATGTATGCGGATTTTGAATGATATTTGTGGAGCAAACCCCTTGTTAGTTTTCTGCATCATTAGAAAACAAAAATCTTTCAAACCTATGGTGACATTTCACCAATTTGAAAAAAACCAAGGTCATTAGAATCAGCTCGATAATGCGAAGGCTGCTGTTTGATCAGATTTCGAAGCTTGGCATTTTGTTGTGAAGATTCTACATATTGAATCTGAGCTACAAATGCATTCGTCTTCTTAGAGTTTTGTTATTTATGGGATGAAAATTCAGTTCAATATTTAACAGCCATAAATTTGTTGTACATTTTTTTATCACCTTTTTTTTAGTATATTAATGTAATAAAGTGTAATTAATTAGCTGGTAGTTAGGTGTAGTCTTTATTTCAGGTAGTTGCACTAGGTTGTACCATTAAGATGGTAGTTGTAATAGTAACTTTTATATCTTTATAAAATGTTGCTTCCACTCATTGTGAAGCAAACCTTCTAGCAATTTCTCTCACCTCTTCTTTGCAGCTTTACTAACATTGGTATCAGAGCCAACTAGTTTTTAGGATTAGGGTTTGATCACGCAAAGGAGGTCGGGAA
Source organism: Cunninghamia lanceolata (assembly GCA_027924645.1). Taxonomy (NCBI): domain Eukaryota; kingdom Viridiplantae; phylum Streptophyta; class Pinopsida; order Cupressales; family Cupressaceae; genus Cunninghamia; species Cunninghamia lanceolata. The sequence goes on from BSBN01000022.1 coordinate 2,154,928, forward strand.
GAGATCATGGCCATGGATCAAGATCACGGGATTGCTAAAAAATGCAAGCAAATCATCAAGGATTGTGAAGGGCTGCCTAGGGCATGATCAAAGTGTGCACTTTCATTTCAAATTTATGCCTAGGGTTTCAAGGAAAAATTGCACAACAAAATCAGAATTTTTGCAGCTCATTTGTTAATGAAAATCGTGCCTATTTTTCAGTCTAAATTCATGCCTATTTCCTTGCAAAATCACACATTATATATCTGCTAAAAATCCCACTCATTTTCAGCAAAAAAATATCATGGGTTTTTACCCTTCAAAAAAAAATTGCAGGTCAGTGTTTTAATCAAAATTGCGATTTTTTTCTGCCGGTTTTCGCGCCCATTTCTGGTGAAATCGTATCACTGATTTTTCTACTAAATTTGCACTACCATTTCTGCTAAATTTGCAAGGGTTTTATTCTAGTTTTTCTTGAATTTTTTCAAGGGTTTGTGGTGCCATTTGTCTACAAATTCACGGCACGCGAATTTGGCCTATGGCCTAGGGTTTGTAACTTTTTTTTGTGACCAGCAAGGTTCCAGCTAGGGTTTTGTCGCAGGCAGGTCAAACCCGCAACCTAGGGTTTGTAGAAGCAAGTTTATAAAAAGAAACAACAAACCAGATGCAAGTTTCTTTCCGGGTATTTATTTTTTAATTCCCTCAATTATTTCAGAAAATATTTTTTTGTAAAATTTTTCCAAGTTTGAGGGGGGTTTTTTTAATCCGGGGTGCCTAAATTTGCGGAGTTTGAAATTTCCGGAAAGAATATTTTTTGGGTCAGATTTCAAAGGGTTATTCAACTTTCAATTAAATATTTTCTGGGATAATGGCAAATATTCAAAATTTGGTGTTATCGAAGGCATAGAAGCTCACTGGGAAGAATTATAACATCTGGAGTCACAAAATATTCACAATTGTTGAGTATAGGATGTGTGACAGTATTATCCTTGAGACTGAAACCAAGCATGCAACCAACCCAGATGACTTTAACAAGTGTCACAGGGAAACCCTGCTGCTACTCAAGTTGTCAGTGTTTGATGACTTAATCCCTAAAGTCCGGAATGCCACATTTGCATCTACATTGTGGCATCACCTCAAAAAAAAAGTATCAAGCCTCTGAGAACAGTCGAGTTTTGTATTTGAACTTGTTATTTTCTACAAAACTGCATGAGGGTGGGTCATTGTTAGACCATCTCCTAAGAATCAAGGACCTTAGTGATCAGCTTACCGTCCTTAATAAACCAATGGACAACGAGGACATGGTTGCTCTGACCATTAATAGCTTGCTGCACTCCTATGAGACCTTCGTGGAATCCCTGAATCTACTGGCTAAAAGTCAAACTTTGACTTTTGATAAGGTGAGTCAGTATCTACTGCAGAAGGAGCGAAGACAAGAGCAAATAGGGGAATCTACATCCAGAACCACAAAAAGTGTTTTTGCTGCTCGGTATACGAGCAAACCTCATAACTCATTTGGCAACAAACCTCAGAATTCTTTTGGCAACAAACCTCAGAATTCTTTTGGCAACACTTCTTCCACTCTGTCCAAGAAAAAGGTCAAATGTTTTTATTGTAATAAATATGGACATGTTAAAAAGGAATGCAGGAAAAGGCTATACAATCTATCCCAAAAGAAGCATGGTGAAGCTAATTTGGTTGTTGTTGACGAAGAGCATGGTTCAGATGATGAGTTTGCACCATAGTTACAAGACTTGGCAAGTCCCGAGGCAAGCAGGTCAAAACGAGTCCCAGGGACTCGTGACCCGAGTACTCGCCAAAACCAGCGAGTCCTGCTAAGAAGACGCAGCCAAGTCAATGAAAATCAAGGAAAAAAAAGAAGAAAAGATGGAAAATGGTTAAACGTAAAAGCGTGAAAGTCAAGCATTTTTTGAAGGGTTTGGAGGACTTTTGAAGTATTTAAAAGCAATAAAATTATGAAAAATGGCATGCGTCATGAAGGTCTGTGTGGTCTCAAAGGCTTTAATTTGGCCTTGGTGGCAGGGGCTCCACCACCTAATCATTATCTACTATAATTAATAGTTGTCCACATGAACCACTATAACTAACTTAAGGGATGTGGGCTACATGTCAGCATCTCCATCAACCTATATACATTATAATATCATCTCCCTAGGTACATAACAATGCTTGGCTACATAAATGTTTCACATTTAAGAGCCTACCTTGAAATTATATCATGCCTATATTCAACCCATCATTCAATGGAGATGTGATTGTAAACACCTTTTAGACACGACTAGATATATAGTATATCCCAAATGATTTGTAAAGAGGCTTAGGGGACTTGCTCCTATTGATGATGAAGAGTCAAAAATGGGCTTCACGAAGACCCTCAAGAAAATATATGATGCAAAGAATGCTAAAATAATCAAGGATTAAATAACCCAATTTGTTGAACTTGAAGTCTTAGACTTCGACTAGGATAGATAGACTCACTATGGCACATGAAAAGCAAGTAAACTAGTGGCAGTTATATGGACCTCTGTCACTATTATGGGCACTTGCCATTTGCCTCCTTTCACAAGTTTCTATTTTCTTTGTTGTCAAGAATAACCAGTCTACATATAGATTTATTTACTTATTTGCAGTGTTCCCCGGGGATGAGGTTTCTCTCGTTTCCTAAGAGGGCGACATTCTAGGGACAAGGGCAGAACGTCCCCCCCAACCCACATTTCTTTATTTTTTTGAATTTTTTGGGAACGTCCCTTAGAGAGAAACCCCAAGGGTATGCAAGGGTGTCCCCAATGTCCCTATGACATACTAACATCTCTTGTGAACAGATAGTTTTAAACATGCCCAAAAAAAATAGCTCACTTTTTTGAATTTTGTAAAAACCTTAAATAGTTGTGGGGGCCCCACAAAACCTCCCAACATAAAAAATAGATTATTTACCTCTATTTGTCCTAGTCAACTATCATTTCATTGTTTCTATTTGCATTTTTAGTTTTTGGTTCCTTACAAAGAAGAAGAGAGCTCAACAAACTAAAAGTTGAAGAGAGGTAAAGGAAAACGAAGGACAAAGAAGGAAGTAGGGAGAGAAAAAGGAGGAAGAAGGTATGTAACATATCCGTGTGTTTTTATGGTTTTTCTTTCATGTTTTGTTTTGTTTTGAAAGTTGAAATACTTGGAAATACTTCCAAGTTTGTTTGTTTTTCCAAACCTTTGACCCTATTGTTACAAACTTACATACATTATGTTAAAGTTTTTCAAAGCTCCAAACCTTACAAACTTGCAAATTTTAACTTGTTCAAACTTGCAAACCTGTTGTTTTATTAACTGTATTACTTTTGACATACAAACACTATTGTTTCTTATTGTTTTTTGCAAGCAAAAACTGCTATTTTTTAAAGCTAAGATGTATTTAAAAGTCTGTTGTTTTTTATATTCATATTGTTGCTTTTTGTTGTAAGCATTTTTAGGGTCAAGATGGATCCATTCAATGCCAATGATGATTTTGATTTGAGTAATGAAATTGAGGGGGAATCAGTTGAGGGCAGCCAAACCCTAGCCACAAGCAAAAACAGTTCAATTCAGAGTGCATTGCAATCAGATTGCCCTTTTGAGTCGTTGGTACCATATGCCAAAGGCCCATTTAACAAGAAAACTCCTCACACAAACAAAGTAGCTAATTCAAGTTGAAGTCGGCATTGGAAATGCAACATACTAGAACAACAGCATTACAAGGGTTATGCACACTTTTTACATACCCTCGTAAAGGAGTTGGGCTTTGCGGCAAACTCACACTTGAGAAGAGGACTGAGATGATCAAATCATTTCAAGGGAACATCACTACACTAGCACTTTTTATACAATACAAGGTTCTGGTCGACCACCATCATTTCTATCGTTTGAGGTGTGCCCATCAGAATCAAGGGGGAAACAAAAAGCTTCATGTTCATCATCACTAAATCCAATCACAAATATGTTCAATGTGCAAGCAAGGGAGGTTGCAGACAAGGCTGTTGCCAATTTCTATTTTGCTAATGTCATTCATTTCAATGTTGCTCAAGCTCCTTTGTACAAGAAGCTTATCGAATAGGTAAGTAGAGTTGGTCCTAGTTATGTAGGTTCTAGTGAGACTAGATTGAGAACCACTCTCTTGGAAAAATGTTATCCCAAGTTAACCTCTTGATGGAGAGGAAGGCCAAATAAATAACACATGGTTGCAGCATAATCATGGATGGGTAGACAGGTATTACACATCATCCACTTGTCAACATTATAGTTTCATGCATTGAAGGACCTTATTTATTGAGAGCAATTGTTTGCTCATTAAAACGCAAAGATGTTGGGTTTCAATTTCAAATCAGAATCCTGACAGCAGCTATTTAGGAGGTCAATTATGTGATTATAGATGCAACATATGTTTGTAGGGTAGCAGGTAGATTGATTCAATCTACATGCAAGCACATCTATTGGACCCTTTGTTGTGTCCATGATATGCACAATACACTCAAACACATTGGAAAGATAGAGTGGGTGAAATAGGTGGTGGTGGATACAAGGGAGGTGTAAATGTTCACTTACAGCCACCACACCTCATTGACATTGTTTCAGACCTTTGTGAGGAAGGAATTCCTCAAACCAATTGAGACTTTGTTTGTTTCCTATTTCATTCTACTAGAGAGCTATGTCACCGGATTCGCTGATTTTCAGCCATGAGGTTTGAAAATCGGCGGATTTATAAACGTCCAAAAATATTCGTTCAAATATGGCAGAAATTCGTACAGCTTTAAAATATATTTCTATAAAGATTTTTTTAGGTTCTCTCTTGACTCCCTGCTAGTTCATGACTCCTGATGGTTTTGTTGGTAGTGGTTCGTGACTCCCGAATCTGAATAAGTTCACCAAATTCATGTCTCACGCTGATAGGAACAAGTTCACGTTCACACCGGAATATTCACGTTCACCGAATCTGAACAAGTTCACCAAATTGATGGTTTTGCTGGAAGTGGTGCTCATAGGAATTGACGAGTTCAAGAAATTTTCCGGCGTGAATTTTTTTTTTACAGCACGAGGCAATTTTCTGAGCACCATAATGCTCACATATAAAAGCCTATCGGCTAAATATATAATATCTTTATTACTCATATAATATATAAAAAGCCTTTTATTACTTATATAATATATGTCCACTCCTTAAAGTTTTATAATATATTATATAACTTATAAGTAATGAATATATTATAAGTATAGATATATTGCCTTACATAATATATTTAATATTTATTAAATATATAATAAATAATGGGTATAGATAGTGGCTTATATAAAGAGGAATTTATTACTTATATAATATATATTTTTTTAAATCAAATTTACGTAAGGCGAATTTAATCACGAATTTTTTTCCCAAAATTTTCCTTGCCGAATTTATTTCGAATTTCATCCTTGCCGAATTCGAATTCGAACCTGGTGACTTAGCTAGAGAGGATACTTGAGTTGCAAGATCTATTGCAACTTATGATTATGACACACAATTGGAACAAGTGAAAGGATTCAAAGACAAAGCAAGGGAAGAGGGTGAAGGAAACTCTATTCAATGATACTTTTTGGTTGAATGTGAAATACATCGCATCTTTTATACAACCTATTTTCATCGTCATTAGATTTGGGGATTTGATAGTTCTAGTCTTGGGGAGATCTACAAGTGCATTGATAGCATGCGTAACCAAATGAATGCTTCCATTCATGAGAGAGACCCCACCCTACAATTATACACTAAGCATATTCACCCCATCATCCAAAAAAGGTGGGCGAAGTTGAACACCCCTCTACACATGACTACATATGCTTTGAATCCAAAATGGTATGTGGAAAGACCTCATAGAATTCTTCCCATTGACAACCACAAAGTGAGGAATGGCCTCATTAAGGCCTTCAAAAAAATGTATACTTTAGAGGAAGATTCACTAATTAGAGTTGAGTGGATTAAGTTTATAAAACTAGATGGCTACAAGACTTCAGCAATTATTGATATGCACACTTTGGCACAAGCTAAGCTAGTAAGTTGATGGCAAACATATGGACCTACAGAACCATTGCACACACTTGCCATTCATCTTCTCTCATGGGTTTCTAATTCCTTTGCTGCTAAAAGGAACTGGTTCACGTAAAAGCTTTATCCACTCTCTAAAGAGGAATTGAGTTACCTCTGAGAGAACGGAAAATGTTGTTGCAGTGCATAGTGTCTTGCATCTCATTGATTGCAAGACACCTATGCATAGGCAAAGCTTAGCAACACAATGGGATGTAAAGCCTGAGGAGACACGACAAGTTGATGAGGAGCAGGATGTGTAGACAATTGGATGGCATGGGAAGAACATTGCAAGATAAGGATATAGTTGCTTCCAACAATTCTAGTGATGAGAAGGAGTTTCCGAGATATCGAGTTGATGATGATAACTCTGATTTTTGAGCTTGTTGCCCAAACAAAAACAGTTATGGATATCTTTTTTGGCAATCTGATTTTTCCATTTTCATGCTTGTCATTTGTAGACTGAGAGACTCTAGTTGGTACTTTTGAACTTTCAGCTCATTTGTAATGTATTCAGATTTTCAGCTACCATGATCATTGATATTCAAATCATTACATTTTGCTGTATGATTCAACAATTTAAATTGGCAATCCAGTTGACGTATGAGTTTCCTAGATGTCCAATTGATGATAATTACTAATTTTTGAGCTTGTTGCTCAAACAAAAACAGTTATGGATATCTTTTTTGGTAATCCGATGCTTGTCATTTGTAGACTCTAGTTGGTACTTTTAAACTTTAAGCTCATTTGTAATGGATTCCGATTTTCAGCTTGATACAATTTAAATTGCCAATTTAGCATTGGTCAGTTGTTATAGCTTATAGTTTATCATTTATGATGGATCAATTGTTGTATTATGTTCTCAATTCTGTATTTAATATTTATTATTTAATTTTGTAAATTTTGTGTAAATTATGGTATATCTACCAAATATTTGGAAAAAATTGTCGTCCCTGCATACCCACATCCTCCCATCCTGGAAACTCAGAAAAGCTGCTTTATTAAGAGGTAAAGGCTTCCTCTTAGGAGAGCAGAGAAGCTTGATGTTATATATAGTGCCTTGTGTCTCACCGATTCCAAGATAGGTGCGTACAAGGAAAGTCCAGTAGCACAGTAGGATATAGAGCCCAATGAGCCAAGGTAGGTTGATGCGTACCAGGTTGTGCAACCACAAATGGTTGGAATCTTGTTGTAGGAGCCAAATAAGTCTAGCACTTCTAGTGCAGAGGAGCAATAATGGGATCTCCATCTGATGATGTCTCTGACTATTGAACTTGCTGCTCAAGGCAACTAAGCATTATCATTTTGCAGTTTGATTTCTTGTTTCAACATTCAATTTTTAATTCCACACGTGTAATTGATGATGGATGATCTAAAAGTTGAAAACATAATATTGGTATTTCAATTTCCATATTGAATTTTCAGACCTTTGTAATCATTGATGATCAATGTCAGAATGTCAATGTCAGATCATAGATATTTACTTAAAAGTTTCAGCTTCTTCCATTTATTTATAATATACATTTTCCTTTCATTTAAGTTATTTTATTGTTTTTTTTTTTTTGTAATTTAATTTTCAACATTATATATTTTTAGTAGCCAGCTGCCCCGTCCCCACCCGCTGTCTGCAAATTCTAGGAAATTTTATAAAGACCCCAGAAATGCATCCCAGCATCTCAATAACTCAGAGAAACAACAGAAAAAACTTACTAATTTGAGATTTTAAAAGATCTAAGTTCTTGATTGCAAGACTTTACGACAATAAGTCTGCATACCTCGTAGTTATTTGCAACACATAGAATTTACCAACTTATTAAATAGAGGTCAAGCAATTTTAATACTCAAAAAGGCAAACAACAGAAAACACAATAAATTGGAAAAAGGAACCAAAGCTTACCAATAAAGAATAGACAATAGTATATCAAAAAGGTACTTACCAAAACAAGCATCTTATTTCCAACATTCAAACCAGGTGATGGTTGCATGCTGCGAGACATATGCTGAGGTGCCAACGAAGCGTGTTGCACATGGGGCATGTCATCCAAGTGCGAAGTATGGGTGCAATGTTGCGCATGAGAAGGATGGGACAAGTGAGCTGTCTGCTGGGTCTGAAGGGATTGGTGTTGAGATTGATGTAGCTGCTGGTGTTGAACTTGATGTGGTATACACTGCAACGGCTGGGGCTGGTGCTGCATCTGATGTTGAGGCTGTTATATACAATAAGGCGGTAATTAACTAGTATAACTACAACTTATGACAGCGGAATCAAATTCTAAGCTACAACTTCTAACCACACTCAGTGACATAGAAGAAAGCAAATGATACATACAGGTGACCGAGATGTGAGATTCAGAACATCATTTGTGTACTGCAAGAACTCAAGTATCCTGAAGTCAGTACTTAGCAAATACATGCCATTGACAAAGAAGACTAAGAAGCAAATGGAAATAAAAGTAGATTTTATTTAATCTCAAAGCAATGAAAACACAAGCTTACAGATGAACGAAGACCAGAGCCACCAAGTGTCGAGGAATTTTCTGAATTGGGAAATGCCTGGAGTTAGAGCAGGACAACATCCATGAGAAACAATTCTTCAGTGCCTTTACACCTCCTTGGATTTTCACACCTCCAAGAAAGTAGATATGAGAAATATAATGCAAGAGCTCAAACATTTGCCATACACAACTTAGGGATACACTTACAGTCAACCCAGATACAGAAAGAGAATTCTGAGTGCGCCTATATTTATGCCTGGCTGAGTAAAACTTGTAATCTCTTTCACAAATAGTTGCTTCATGCCTTCCTGTCAAACGTTTGTACCTGAAGCAAATTGATTTTTCCATATAAGAATAGCAAGCATTCCCCCCACACAAGGAAGCTCCTTTTCAAGACAAATCACCAATTTCTATTTACAGTCAAAATAATCTGTATCAATAATAACATACAAGATGGTGCAAGACAAAGCATATGAATTACATGTATCTATTTCTAAAATAAAGTAGGTACTGTATGTGGAATGGATATATATTATTATTTTAGATGCACCAGTTAATTGGTAGATGCAGATCTTATACTTTACTGCAAAGGAAGCATGTCCAGATATGTAAAAATACGCTATATACATGAATGCAGCCATATTGACTGAGACCAAAAGACAAACATTTTCCACAAAACAGTGATACATGATATAATTCCTATGTGAATTACTAAATCAGGATGTAATTTTATAACTTGTTTGTCAAGGAAAATGAAATGTTTTAACCTATAGATCATATAGACCTATAAAAGATTACTGTGGAGACAACAACTTGCGAGCTAAACCATCAGAACTTTGTTTAGAGAAGATAACTGCATATTCAGCATTTAGACCTGTCTCGTAGACAACACACTCAAACTAGTTCAAATGTGTTATGAACATAAGCAAATCATAGAAATAATGGTGTTTAAAATTACTCAGAGTGCATTAGACAACAATGATGATTCAAAGGAGAGAAAACACCATGTTAGAACCATAAATTGCAAGATTGTATTATGTTAAAGTTCATTAAGGAATATGAGAGGTCAGATGTGTTACAAGATGTCTATCTATTGCTATCCATTTATCCTTCATTATCTTATGAAAGAATAACCATAGTACATTAATATGCAAGGGTGGAAAACAACAGGGCATCATTTCCACTTTTTGTTGTTTTTTGAAAACACTACAAAACAAGGTTGACATTGTTGGAGTTGTACAACACGATTAGAGAGGATTTACGACATTGCAATATGTCCACATGTTCTAGGACCTAAAGCTGATGGGGAAGACAACATATAGCATGAAGTAAAGCAATTGCACCACGAGTCAGTCACAATCAAAGATCCTCATGGATCAATTACCCTTCCATGAAAAGCAGTGATCCCCATTGTGTTAAGTTGTAGAAGATGATGCTGAAACATATTTCCAGCTTGAAGTTATATGAGCCATTTTCCCTAAGAAGGTACTTGCCCCACTTTGAAGATCTAATCAAGAGGTATCTCCTGATGCCTGGTGTGTTTGACTTTGGCATCAATTACTTGATTCACATCTACCAGAGTGTTGCAATCAACATTAATTTCTGCTAATTGGAGTTCATCTGCAACATCTCATATTTCCAACATAGATGGGTAGTAAGGGTGAAATAGTTATATATTGAATACTTAATGCAGACAAAGATAAGCTAGAAGTTTCAACTCCAAACCATTATCTCCAACCTACTTAGTGAGAGTGTCCATACCGAAAAGGTTGGATCTTGCAACAAAGTTTTGTGAGTCTTTCCTTCTTTAACTGAATCCATAATCTATCACCAACCTGAAAATTATGTGGTGTTTAATGTTTGAACATTGCACTACTTATATTTTGCATCAGATTTTTGCAAAATAGAATGAACCTATTGCTGAATATGAACAATGAACTTGGTCACTTTGTCAACTTCCTTTTGAGTTGAAGAAATTGCTACTATAGTACGCAGCATAGGATAAGCTACATCAATGGGTGCCAAAGGTTGGAAACCCAATAAGACCTGGAAAGGGTTGTATTGAGTCGATTTGTGAATAGCTCTGTTGTAGGAGTGTAGCTATGTTGAATGAAAGAGAGGCTTCCATCCCATGTGCAATGCTTCCTGGAAATATACATTTAAAGGAGATGTGTCATCGTCCTATTAACCACCTTTGTCCATCCATTAGTCTAAAGGATGGAACGCAAAAGATTTTATCAGCTTTGTGCCCATCATTAACCAAAGTGCTTTTCAAAAATCTCTCAAAATCTGGTGTCTCTATCAGATTTGATGGTGGTTGGTAATCCAAATAAACCCGAACTGAAAGTATAATTAATTTGTTTCTAAAGCTGAAATTGATTTCAAGGCAAGAGAATTACCATTTTTGAACAATCTAGTAATTGCTACATAGACACAATCATTACCATGCTTATTAGTATGTAAATCTGAAAGTAAATCCACAAAAACTGCTTCCCAAGATTTGTATGGTACCAGCAAAGGAGTGTACAATCCCTATTTCTTGTTTGTCACCTTGGCTATGGTACAAGTAGTACAGGATTTGATATATTTTGCAAAATCAGATCTAAAATGCAGCCAAAAAAAATATTTCTTAAATACTGCAAGAATTTTCTCAACTCCAAAATGGCCTACAACCCTGCCTAAGTGAGCCTCTTAAATCAATTTTTGTTGCTCAACATTGTGCCGTACACAAGTATCCCAAATGATACAATAGTTCAGCCTACAAATAGTAATCAGCAAAATACTCACCACAATGCATAGATTTTTGGAAAAAGTTTAGATCTGACTTGTACAGTGTTGGTTTCATGTTCACATGTATTGAGCACAGACAGTAGCAGTTGGACTGGAGGTTTGCTCAAATAATCTAAAAGGTTGGTAGTTCCTTTCTTGTGCTCGATTTTCAAGTAAAAGTTAGAACTACTAAAGATATGAAGACCAATTTCTATGTCATTATTGCTGCAAATTTGCAATTTATTTTATGTTTGCTGGAACTGCAATTATTTGTGATCCGTGTGTATGATGCCAGATGTTCAATTTTCCCAATATGTAGTATTTCCACTGCTTACATGTGAATACAATAGAATAAAGCTCTCAATGATATGTGAGATACTTTCTCACCAAGGCAATGAATGCTTCATTGTGGTTAGCTACTAGATGACCAAAATGAGTGAGGACTGCTCCAAGGGCAAGCTCATATACATTAGTCTCAATTTCAAATGGCTGCTAAAGATCAAGTAACAAAGGCTACTTTTTTACTCAAACTTGAACTCGGGACTCACTCAGCAAAGACTCAACAAATTGAAAAAACCACGAGATATAGAGGTTTTTAAGGATTTAAAGCTTTTATTATACACCCTTCAATAAATCAACTTTAAATACATAATAAACAAATCAAAAAGATGCTAGTTTGATCACATACACAAGTATGCATAGATCAAATGAGTACAAAGACAGATTTGAGCTTAAGAAAAGAACATTTTTAAATATATAAATACTTTGATCACATTCATAAGTATACATCGATCAAATGAGTACAAAAGCAGATTTGAGTTGATGGAAACAATATTTTTAAATATATAGATAGTGGCAAGTGTTTAAAGTATACAAAACTCATGGATTACGAAATTCGCAGCATCAAAACAAAATATCAAAAGTATAACTATGGCTGAGAGGATCCTGCATCACTCGATTGATGGGCAAAGGAAATATGAAGTTTAACGGCTGGTCATGTCTTGGTGGCACGATAGGCATGAAATAAAAAGTGTTCACAACTGATGGGCAAAGGAACTGGCATCGGACGTGTTAAGTTTGTAAATTAGGGTCTATTATATTACCACATCCACTAAGTAAAACAAAGTGGGAGAAGTGAAACATAAAAATGTGTGGGCTATGAGCTGTGAGATATGAGGAATTGCATGTGGGAAAGAAAATAAATAATAAGGCATATCCAAAAAATTATTAGTTGAAAACTTTAAGGTAATTCCATTATCATGGCAGTTAAGTAAAAAGTAATGCAGGGAAAGTGAAATATTGTGTTCCAATAAAATGAATCTGCCAGAAAAGACGCATGTGAAAGAACAAGTATGCAAGGATAGGACGACGAGAATATGAAGATCGAGACTCGCATATCAAAGTTCGTGGAGAGAGCAGCACCGCATGTTAGGTCTAGTGCCCACTTGTTGCTCAACTCCTCTTCGCCCATCTCTAACTTCATTGCAGATTTCTTCTGCACCACCACTTTCGATGTTGCCACCAAGCTAAGCATACCCACTTGTGTATTCTTCACGTCTGATGCACGTATGCTTTCTGTTTTGTTCTATTTTCCAAAACTTGTCTTGAAGCTGTCATACATCTTGTTTGAAGACAAGAGTTTTGGGTGGAGATGCCAGGCCCTTTGCTATTTCTATGATATATCTACCTGCATCCATGAAAGATAGATCCAATTCAGTGTTTCACTGGCTTGTCCACCATTGCTCTCTCCTTCCAGAAGCTGTTGGGTTTCTTTTTTTTGCTTTATTTTTCTGTTTTTTTTGCCTGACTGTTGGTATCCCTACAAAACTTTGCTTTCCTCAGGTTTACATTCAGTAGCCAGGTCATTCTGGTCAAGTTAATTGATGTCAGTCGGATTTTCGTTCCTATCAAATTGCAAAGTTGTCAAGGCTAGGCCTAGTTTTTTCACTGACACTGATTGTAGATTGCTCACGGATGAAGCATGCTGAAGCAAGATGGTCAACTTCTCAAAAGAAACCATGGTGCCAGCACAAAATGGAAAAAGACACAGAATCTAAACCATGAACCGGCACGAGGAAAGAACTCTACAGTTTTTCATTTGGATGGCAACATCAGCAAAATGAATAAGAAAGAAAAGATAGTGAATTGTCGAAGCCAGGCACACTTTCAGGTTGGCCAAACCAGCTCAAAATGATGCCTAAGTGATGGCAAATAGGCAAGAACAAGTGAAAACTCCGCCCTGCAAGTAAGTCTTTCAGGCACAAATTTAAGTTGGTTGAACCATGGCAAAATTATGTCTAAGTGATGGCTAAGTAGCTGCTAAAGCGCACCTAAGGAAAGAACAAAGAATGCCATTAGTTTGGTGCACCTATATATGGGCTAAAACATTCCAACTCCAAAAGATTGCTAATGAACACAAAATCCACGTCACATTACTTAAGTTAGAATTGTCACATTTATGGTACACAAATAGATAGGTTAAACCAATACGAAGACATGCCTAAGGAGTGGTGAATGAACCATAAATCAACGCTCAAACACTTACGTGGAAATGACATCTTACTAGGCACACTTTCTCAATGGAGTAGCCAATACAAAACCACACCAAAGTTATGGCAAATTCAATATGAAACTAAGCCAACATTCAAATGAAGGAAAATAAATTACATGAGGCACATTTTTCAAGTTAAAAGCCACATAAAAGACAAAGACGCGCTTTTCCAACAGTTGAACCAACTTCAAACAGCACCAAGCATGTTGCCCATTACCAGGCATGCTTTCAAGTGGTGCAACCATTCCAAATCAGCGCCAAACTTGTTTTAGTCAGCCAGCATCCAAAAAATTTCTGATTTTTTCACTTCTGGTTTTTTCCCTAAATTCTGATTTTCTGAATTCTGCTCCAAACCCTAATTTCTGAATTTCTGATTTTTAATTTCAGACTTGATAAAATACTTATAACAGCCAATAAGGAACATCAAACACATCAAATAATCATGCCAAATGATTCGCCCAACATCATAGATGAATTACAACATGAAATAAACAATGTAGGACAAGACTGATTTTTTGAAGACAACTTTGTTGTTCTAAATCAGATTTATAGAAGTCTGAAAGTACATCAATCTTGGGCCAAAACATGACAAACATGCCCAGAAATCTACTGTCCAAATCAGAATGAAACCCTAGGGTTTATACATACCAAAAACATGGCAAAATGAGCTTCAAATGGTGAAATTGCCATCCAAGGATGCGGCGCCAAGATTAGGGCATGAAACCCTAATGTAAATGAACACAAAACACCAATATGTTGCTCCAAAATGAGGCGCTCAGATCTGCTCCAAGGCTGATGCAAAATTGAAACCCTAGAAATGAAGAGATGCTGCTCCAACAATAGTGAACGGGTCTGCTCCAAATCAGATGTAAAAAGGAAACCCTAATCTCCAAATGCCAAATTCGCCCTTCACAAGTCAAGTCGCTCCTCTCCCAAACGTGGCGCACCAATCTAGGGCAAAACCCTAGGCAATTAGCAACACAAACTCGCCACAATCCTCTGTCCAAAAGTCTGATCTGCAAATCTGATTTGTATTTTCTGCTCTTCTCCTCAATCAATCAACAATGAAGCACAATTAGGTTCCCGTCACGAAACCTTCACAAGATGAGCTAGGTTTACTCACCAAGAATTACAAGGGTTTTCATCCGTGGATTCAAAGCCCAACTTTCGTTGCAGCCAAGAGTAAAAACTCATATGAAAAGATGAATGATAGATATGTTCAATTGCCTCCAATTGAACTCTTATTTATACACACTTCTCACTCCTTCCTAGTCAACCTAGGCAAGATATTACTTTATTTTAAAATTGCCTTTCCCTCCATTTTGACCGACCACCATTGTACAAGCTTGGGCGCTCAAATTACAAATTAAAGATTTGAATTTGTTCCTCCTTATGCCGACTTCTCCTTGGATGCCCAAACAAGATTAATATTATTTTATTATTTTCACCTTCCTTCTCCGAGGCGAATCCCTTAGACATATAATTACATGATGAATTGCCCTCAAATCATGTCAGCCTTTTGAAGGAGAAATATTATAAATTATCCCCTTAATTTTTATATGCAATTTCCACACTTTCCATCCTCCAAGATGGTTTGCTCCACATGAGGACAAATTATTTTGTTAGTGAGAACTACATCAAAATTATCCTAAAAATATGCCAAGTCGCCTCCAATACTCAAATTGCCCTACAAAATTATCAAAGTGTGAAAATTGACTCATTAGGTCATCATGAGTGATCATTCCGTAAATGGGGACATTACAGTCCTCCCTTCCCAGAATTGCTTTTCCTCAAGCAATTGCAAATCTGCATCCTGCAAAATATTGTCAAATGACAAACATCTCCAACCAAATGCTCTGTGATCACTCCACTCCTCAACCTGTGGCTGCATCTCCAAAAGAGAAAATAAAGAATGATATGCAAAGTGAGCTCTGGAGGCAAAACTAGCCATACACACTCGAACTCAAATTGGCTCCATTCCCCGAATTCAAAAATCCTGCTCCCCTTCCATGTGCTCTGCTTGTACAACTATAGGAACAAGAGTGCAAAACTCTCAACCACAAGTGCCAACAACTTCTCCTACTCCATTCTGATACAAACATCATCAAACCAACCATTGTGAAGCAACTCCTCGTGGATTATCTAAAATGGTGTACCAAATACACCCCTTGGATCCCAAATCATCACGCTATCACATCCATCAAAAATGTGGAGATAGATGTCTTTCATGGAGTCACCAACAACAATTATCCCTATAACTCCCAATGATCTCCTATGGATGTGCAAGATGTCCATCATAGGTGCATAGAAAAACATATTAGCCCCTCCAAGGATGTTGATGTATATCAGAACAGCACCTAGCAAACTGAAAGTCAAACCTATGATGATGCAAAAAGTGTCTCCCATGACATATGATGATAGGGCCTCATCATTATGCCAACCTGCAATGCTGAAGTGATGATCTACACCTCTCCAACTCACCTAAACAACTAATGTCCTCAAGGTACACCCTGAAAACTCCATGACCAGCAATGTAGAACAGCCAATTCTCAATAATGTATGAGGTAGAAGCCAATGAATTAGGGCTTGACCACTTCTGCTCTCATGCTCAATCCCATGCCATAGACCATAGTCCAGCTGAAACTCAAACATTTGCAACTCAAAATCAAGTATCTCCATAACATCATCTTCATACCTTGGTTCATAAACCAGCTGAAACTCCGTTTCTCCGAGTGCATACCAATCAAAAGCAAGTGACTCCATGGCATGTCTCACAAGTCCCGGAATTTGGGCAGCCTCATACTCCACCAAAGAAGTATCATCATGATGGCATTGTGTCTCATCATAGTTAGTCTCCTCGAGCTCTCCATGGATGGCTAAATGTCCAACCAAATCTGAATCACCAATGTCTCCATCTATACAAGCATGCATCACATCGTTAGCTGGTCCAAAAGATGTATGCTCAACTATCCCGTCCAATTCTATGACTTGAGCCTTCAATGGGCTCTCCAAAAGAGGTAACACATGATCCTCATGATGCAAACTGTGTGTACAAACAGAAATTATTGAATCATACCTCTTCCTATGTTCACACAAACCTGAGTGCTCTTCTTGCTTGCTCATCTCAAGAGGCTCATCCCTTGTATGCTCCATTTCCATGTCTTCTTCCCTTGGAAGAAATAGTGATCTAAGGTATGACTCCCTTTGTTGTCTTGCCTGATCTAATTGATTGCAGCATTCCTTGACCTCCTTTGGGTGCTATCTTGCTTGGGCAGCCAGCAACCTTGCCTTCCTAGCTCTTTGTATCCAACCATCACACATATCTTGTGTCTTCTTTACATCTTCCATGCTGTGATATACAAAATCAGAACCTTTGTGGCCTAAATCCACAACACATACCTCGTGTTTAACACCCAAGTCTTGAGTGCCAACACTATCATCCTTATGTGAATTGGCTGCTATCTCACGATCATGCAAAGATATAGGACTGCTGTTGCAAAAATCAGAACTTCTATCATACCTTTGTGTAGTGTTCTCAAGCACTTCAAATGCCTCCTCTTCTTTTGTTGAATGCTCTTCATCAAATGCTGATCCAAAAGGTGCCTCCAACTGAAAATCACATGCTTCAAACTTGTACCGAATCTCCATCCTTTTGGCTGTCATGCTCATAGGTGTACCATTGTTTATTGCCTTCAAAATGATTTGCTTGCCATCGGATGTGAATTCAAGCTCCATTTTGTTGAAGTCTTGAATGTATCTCCCAAAAGATTTTAGCCATTGGATCCCTAATACAACTTCAGTCTCTCCAATGCCAACCACATATAACTCATCCTCAAATATATAGTTGTCCAACTAAATGCTCAACTAGGAGATCTTCCTTGTGCAACTCATCTTGAATCCATCCGCCAACAAGACGCTGAATCCAAGAAACTCCTCTACTTGTAGTCCTTTCTTGACTACGAAACCCTCGTCAATAAAATTATGTGTTAATCCACTATCAACCAAACAAGATACTCTTTGTCCTTTCACAATACCTCTTACCCTAAAAGGATAATGCTTAAGAACAACCAAAAGGAAAGCAATTGTACCTTGTGCCATGTCATCTTGCTCCACATGTTGCTCCTCCTTGTCATCTTCCGAGCTAGTGTCTGGAATCTCCTCATCCACATCGGAAGTGACCTCAATGTAGTATGCCTTGCCTTTCCCAAGGCATCTATGGCCGGGCTCCCATGGCTCCTTACATGAGAAGCAAAGCTTCTTTCTCCATAGCTCATTCCTCACCTCTAGATCAAGTGTGGCCTTCTTCGGTCCATCCTTTTGAAAATTCTTCTTTGGATCCTTCTTAGATGAAATGAAAGGCTTGCTTTGAAACTTAGGTTTAGGTGGCGCTGAAAATTTTGTACCTCGAGCTCTTTTGATGGCTTCCCTCAATGATGTTGGATCTAGAGCCTTCACCCATCCACGAACCGGCTCCTCAAGTTCCTCAATGAAAAGATATGTCAACCTAGTCTCCGAGACATTAGGCACCACCATAGCAGAAATGTATGCATCCAAGAACCTTTGTTTGAGTTGTGCCACCTCCCTGAAGAATTGCTCCAGATTTGACTCATCAAATCTATCAATCAATCTCTATGAGAAATCCACATATGTAGTGACAAGGTTATGACCTTGAGTCACCATGCCATTGTACCACCAATCTAGAGCATCTCCCTCCAAGTGAAGTGTAGAAAATTGTATAGCATCTCTCTCAAACATCGGGCTCAAAGTGAAGTAGTTATCCAACTTTTGAATCCAAGCTCGTGTCGTGATCTTTCCCGAACCATCAAAAGGTGTGATGTTGACCTTACCCAATTTCTTTTGCAATTCATGATTGGTGTAGCCTCTTTCACCTCGATTCCTATCTCGGTTCCTGTACTTGATGTTGCAGAAATCATTCCATGGCAATGCTTCCTGGCATTCGTCGCTCAATGCTAACCACTCTCTTCTATACTCATCAAATGTCTCTCCTCTAGCTTGTGGCTCATTCTCCATAGCCCTTTGCTGATAAAAAAATGTAGGCATAAGAGGTCTAGCCACGGATGCATGAGATGTAGGAATAGGAGTGCCTCCGTTGTTTCCGAAAGTGCTAGCATGATTGTTGTCGTTATTTTCATTGCTAGGGTTACCTCCATTGCCTATGTTGTTGCCTCCATTATTTCGCATAAGTTGAGCCATCATTTGTACCAAATTTTGTTGTCCTCTAGCAAGATCACGAAGGATGCCCCTCATGCTAGGTTCTTCATCACCTCTTATCAACCATTTCAACTTCTTCTTCTCCAAGACTTGTATCAACAACTTGCTGCCTTCTGTGATATGTTACGAATTCTCTACCTTCAAAATTCATATGCCAACATTAGATGATCACCAAAATAATAGCCACAAATGGAACCCGACAAGATGGCAAGATCAAGGCTTTGATACCACTGTAATATCCCGAATAGGATATTAACTAATTTTCTGATTTTTTCACTTCTGGTTTTTTCCCTAAATTCTGACTTTCTGAATTCTGTTCCAAACCCTAATTTCTAAATTTCTGATTTTTAATTTCATAAATACTTATAACAGCCAATAAGGAATATCAAACACATCAAATAATCATGCCAAATGATTTGCCCAACATCATAGATGTCTGAAAGTACATCCAATCATGGGCCAAAACATGACAAACATGCCCAGAAATCTGCTGTCCAAATCAGAATAAAACCCTAGGTTTTATACATACCAAAAACATGGTAAAATGAGCTTCAAATGGTGAAATCGCCCTCCAAGGATGTGGCGCCAAGATTAGGGCATGAAACCCTAATGTAAATGAACACAAAACACCAATATGCTGCTCCAAAATGAGGCGCTCAGGTCTGCTCCAAGGTTGATGCAAAATTGAAACCCTACCAATGAAGAGATGCTGTTCCAACAATGGCGAACAGGTCTGCTCCAAATCAGATGTAAAAAGGAAACCCTAATCTCCTCCAAATGCCAAATTCGCCCTTCACAAGTCAAGTCGATCCTCTCCCAAAGGTGGTGCACCAATCTAGGGCAAAACCCTAGGCAATTAGCAACATAGACTCGCCACAATCCGCTGTCTAGAAGTCTGATCTGCAAATCTGATTTTTATTTTCTACTCTTCTCCTCAATCAATCAACAATGAAGCACAATTAGGTTCCTGTCACGAAACCTCCACAAGATGAGCTAGGTTTTCATCCAACTCACCAAGAATCGCAAGGGTTTTTGTCCTTGGATTCAAAGCCCAACTTTCGTTGCAGCCAAGAGTAAAAACTCATATGAAAAGATGAAAGATAGATATGTTCAATTGCGTCCAATTGAACTCTTATTTATACACACTTCTCACTCCTCCTTCCTAGCCGACCTAGGCAAGATATTACTTCATTTTAAAATTGCCTTTCCCTCCATTTTTGCCGACCACCATTGTACAAGCTTGGGCGCTTAAATTACAAATTAAAGATTTGAATTTGTTCCTCCTTATGCCGACTTCTCCTTGGGAGCCCAAACAAGATTAATTTTATTTTATTATTTTCATCTTCCTTCTCCAAGGTGAATCCCTTAGACATATAATTACATCATGAATTGCCCTCAAATCATGTCGTCCTTTTCAAGGAGAAATATTATAAATTATCCCCTTAATTTTTATATGCAATTTCCACACTTTCCATCCTCTAAGATGGTTCACTCCACATGAGGACAAATTATTTTGTTAATGAGAACTACATCGAAATTATCATAAAAATATGCCAAGTCGCCTCCAATACTCAAATTGCCCTACAAAATTATCAATGTACGAAAATTGACTCATTAGATCATCATGAGTGATCACTCCGAAACGGAGACATTACATAGGACTACTGTTTAAACTTTGTCTTAGCACTTGTTTTTGGAGTAGCTTTGCATGCTTTTAAATCGTTCATTTTTATCGAATCTTATCTTGTAAGTCCTATAGTTTCTTGTTACAAATAATCCTTTTGTTGATACTTATCCATTGGTCTCTGCTTTAACCATTGGAAGGTATCTTGTTTCAATTCATATTGTTATTTAAAGCTGCATAAACAGAAAACTTCAGGGTGAGATAAGAGAACTTTCAGGTCTCATGGTAACTTATGAGAATCAAAATAGGTCAGGTTTGCTTCTAATTGTTTTGCTGCAAACTTGTCAGTGTTAGATTTTAAGAGTAGATTAGATTAGGAAGCTTCCCCTACGAATTTGAAGAGAGGAATTCCTCACACACTGTCTGCTTTAATTGGTCTGGAAAAAAACAAATTAAAACACCAACATCTCGCATGAGTGAGTCTAAGCATTGGGACTTGCCAAGTTCAGCGAATCTGACAAGACTCACCAAGTATTCGGTTTGCAAATTTCACAGCCTCGTTTCAACTGGTTCGCCTAAGAACTCACCAAATCTGGCAAGTTTTGAGCAAGACCTGTATCAATGGTATTATCATATTATGCATAAATTTTACATTGAATCCAAAAGGTCAAATGTATTACAAAATGCTTCTAAGTCAATATTTATCTATCCTTCATTAACTTGTGAAAGAATAATCATGGTAGATTGATATACAAGGTGGAAGACAATGGGACGTCTTGGTAGTTAAAAGAATCGCAACTGTTTGTCTCCAACTGACTAATTTCCTCAATTTTGTAATTTTCTGAAAGCATTGCTAACACTATTGGAGCTATGTGGCACGGTTAGAGACGAATTTAAATTTCATAATATATCCATGTGCTCTAGGAGAGATCCTAAAGCTGATAGTGAAGACAGCATACGGCACAAACTAATGCCACTGCATTGCAAATAAATCAAAATCAAAGAAGACTTTGGAGATGACTAACTTGGGTTTGTTTAGCTACTTTTTGGGGATGCAAGCATTGTAGTTGGAGAATCAGATATTTATTTCACATCCCAAGTATGACATTGATTTGTTGAAACTTGAAGTAGTTCACTTTAAACAAGTTCTCTTCATCTACCCCATATCAGTACTTAGCGTACTACACCTCAAATTGATGCTAACTTTGTATAGACAACTTGTAGGGAGTCTTCTCCAATTGGCTAGTACTTTTTCCTTTATAATCACTCGTGTGCAAGTTCGTGCAAGAGCCAAAGAAGCCATTAGGATATGACCAACCAAATATTTAGGCATATTTAGGGTACATCTCAATTGGGATCAAGAACTGTAGAGGCAATAATCAATGCTTAGTGTGTCATCCAGAGTCAGATGGGCAAGTGATGTGGGTACACAGAAGTCTGCTTTTGGCTGTGTATCATCTTTGATTAGGTCTAGTTACTTAGTCATATAACGAGCTGAAGGCAATTGTATTATCGACTGCTGATGTGAAGTATGCAGGAGCAGTGAATGTAACATAGGAGGCAACATGCATCCAAGAGTGGTTGTGTAAGCTTGGTTTTCCACAAAGTGACCAACCCTAATCTTCAGTGATAGCCAGGGTGCTATTCAGATTGCTCATAACCCATTTGAGCATGCAAAGACAAAGCATATTGAAGTTCATTAACGTTACATTCAGCATTGCATTCAAGTGGGGATGATAAATTTTGATTTGTCTGGACTGATGACCACATTGCAAACATATACATAAAGCCACTTGTTGATACTGTGTTCGTTATATTTAGAAACTCACGCAGGCTTTTGGGAGATGTCATTATGGGGTATGGTGAGCACAGACTTACTTCCTTGGCTAATTTTGAGCTGTGTTTTAGGGAGAATGTTAAAGAGTAAATATAGCCCATCTTATCAAGCCCACTGATCGACCACTATTGTGGTTTACCACTGACCTACCAATATTGATGTTGAGCCACCCCCAAGTTCTTCCCAGACCTGGTGGGCAACTGCAAGTTTCTGCAATGGAGTGGTTTGTTATATACATTGGCATTAAGCCCATATATCCAAAAAGGTTGTTTCCTCACATGACCTAAAAGGCAAATTGAGTGCAAGATGGTGGATAGAGCACAGAATTGCCTCCCAGTCCTAGAGGCAGTACAAGATGCCAAAGCCTCGAAAGTCAACTCTATTATACTATGACCAGCATTATATTATTTATAATGTTTTATGGAGATTAACATGTCCACAGATGCCTTGCAAACTCTACTATCATTTTAACTGTAAAATGAAATTACTAATGATATTGACATTGATGTCTACAACCCATCCATTGATAACATTCTCAAATCTTATCAATTTAGACATGGGAAAAATGAATACAAGCTGGTTACCAATCAGCATCTTCCAGAGGCATGTCTGGCTGCTCTACAAGCTCCAATCCATGAACCACTACAAAACGTACACGTTTCTCTTCTCTTGTGACCAGTTCTGGAAACTTTGTCCTGGCTTCTAAGGCAGATGCCATCTCTCTCCTTTTAAATGTACATGGCCCTGGAATTGGATTCAAAGCGTAAATCACAGATCAAAGGATAAGCTTCGATAAATTGTTTCAAGAGCTCATTAAGTTACGAAATCCATACGGATGTGAAGCAAAGAATAACCCTAACCATTAATGCATTAAAAAATGTGCATAAACATAGCAGTTCAACAGCAGGAATAGAATATGCAATCAACAAACAATACCTTTCCTAGGAAACTTCTTTACAAGTCTTCTATACAGGCCACCAGCTGCTTCAAGTGCCACACCCATTGACTTTTCACGAATGCCATCCAGAGTGGCAAGCCTCATATTAACTTCATTCACCAGAGTTTCATAGAGGTTTGCCACATAAGCTAATGGCAAAACATGCCTTGGATCACCTTCAATTTGTGCCTCTCTTGGCTTTCTCTTCTTTTGCTTATCTTTTCCATTAGGACTACTGTAAGCAGACTCTGGTGAATCAGGGACTTGGATAACCCGAGGTCGAATAAAATAATCAAGAATGAGTTGCAAAAATCGTGCTCTTGCAGATTCAATAGGTATAACATCTGGTCCAAGTCAAGTGGCAATGGAAATTATACAAAACATGTTGTACAAAGAAAGTAACTTGAAAATCAACCTAGATTAAGGTCATATTAAAATATCTTATCACTAATAGACCAACATGATAAAGCAAAATAAATTTACCATTAATTGTCAGGACACCATAGGGTGACCTTGGGGGTTCTTCATTTTCAAGGGACAAAGAATGATCTGGTTCTACACCACCGACACCCTGTAGCTGCAAAGAACTTCCATATGACTGGTGCACACAATCCTGACAAGAAGCAGTTCACATAATTTATAGCATCCTAAGGCTCCTATCAATCTACACTCAGCTTCAGCAACTAACATATATAGAAAGAAGATGACTGCAAAACTCCAGGTGGACTTGTGATACATAAGCTTCCCACCCAGCATCACTTAAGAGTCAAGACTGTTAAAAGGTAAGAATCACATATGTGAGACTAAGAACAAGACATAACTTACAAGTCACAGAATTAGTCTTGTATCATTAAGTGGAAATGAAAAATATCACAAATTAGTCTTGTATCATTTAGGGGAAATGCAAAATTCAAAAATATTCTAACCATCTAGTGACAAACTTGAGAAAATATATCACAATATTGTTCTAATATACAAAGAAAATGAGACGGTACTTGCTAAGAAACTAGGTAAAGTGGATGTTTTTCCAAAATCAACCAATGGATATGAAAGTGTAGAAAGTAGCTGTCGACAAACATTACTTACATACTAACTTCTGAGACAACATTGCCAAAGCTTGTGAATGACCATTGCCAGATGCCAATATTTTAAAACAAGAATCATTTGATGAACAGCCACCATATCCATTCAGGTTTGCTAACCTGCCCTGTAGTGCTACAAGTTGCACTAAATACAAACAACTTATCTCAAGTATAACTGAACCAGTTATAATCTACAGTTGAGAGTAAACAAAATTTTTCATCCATGTTAAAATCTGATTCATGCTTGCCCCCGGGGACTTGCATCTACAAAAAATGTTGCACTAAGTACATACTCAAAAATAAATATTCCACTTTGTCTGCAAAGCAAAATCTTAAATCTGAGTCTGTTTTCTTCAAAAGGCTATATTGGGATTAACAGAAAGGCAATCACAGCTTGAGAGTTGAAAACGAGATCATTTAAACTCAAAACTACTTCTCACACTTCATTGCATTCAAGCACAGAGACACAAAATGCACTAAATATCCTTATTGCCTTGTGATTAATGTTGAACCATAACACATATACTGTAACAGGCTCATTCTCTCACTTACTCCAAACCAACCCTAACTATCAATCTATACCATTAATATATTTCAACTGTCTACTGTCTTTAAGTATCAGTTAAGACATAACTGACCATAAAATAATACTCTTTCAGAAATCATGCAAGAAAAGCTTGCTGATTATGCATTCTAGCATGTATTTGTCTGTTATCAGTCCATAATGTGTAGACATTATTCCCACTACTCTTGTAGGGCACAAAATGGTAAGTGAATGCACAGGTTTGAACTGTTCAAAGAATCAATGTAGTGGAAATGGACCTATTTGTTAGACTTTTGTCACTTGGTGTTGCTGGGTGCAGCATGTTAGAAAAATCAGACTTTATTTTTAAGTATTTTTTTCTCCTCGGCTGGGGCACTTTTACGAGTTTAGTTTAGGCAAAGATTTGAGGACTATTTTTAGTAGTAAAAGACACTGATGTTAGGCACTAATATTAGTTTCTTTTAGGCACTGTTTTTAATGTCTTTATTCTGAGCGGCTGGCATTTTTTTATAAGTGTTTTTTGTGATGAAAGGCAATACAATGCTTTGTTCTGATTTGGAATGCCAAGTTGATGGGTTATTTATTGTAAAGCTCACCCATGTGTGCTCTTGCCATCTTGTGATTCATATGAGCTAATTAGGTATCACTAGTACATTGTGTTTTAGGAGATTAATTGTGTTTAGTGTTTTGTGTTATTCTGTAATTGACATTACAGAGATTAGAGATGATATGTGTTATATCATGCTTTAAAATGTTAGACATACCTTTGTTTCCATGTAAGTGAACATGTTGATATATCGGCCTAATTATATTTTGCCTATGATATCCATTATTGGATTTAATAAGTGCCTTGAGTGTACAGGATTTGCAAGTGTATGGCCAATGGAAGGTATGTGAAGGAGAATGTCATGGATATCACTTACCCTCTCACTTCACTGTTTGGAAGTTTGAGACCTCTTTCCATGCGTTGACTGGTTTGCCTAGTCTCTATGGTCTAGTTGGTGAACAAGTGGCTCTTGTGAGTGTGTTTGCTCCTCCATAGTTGATTTGTCATCTATCTGAATTTTGGTTGATTTCCAAAATTCTAGGAGAAAGTTGAAAAGTGTGTGCTTTTTTATTTATTTCACTTTGAGTGAATTTGGGGGTTTTAGGTCCCTTTAGTGATTTCTAATTAATTTGTAAGTTCTTAAATATGAAATTTAGTTTATATTAAGTGAAAGATGCTTAAAGCATCTTGGGATTCATTTTTGGATCCTTTTTGGCCTTTTTGGCTTTTATTTATTTATTTGGATTTTTGAGTTGACCTCTTGGGTTGCGGTTGAGTTAATTCTAATTTCGAAAGGGAACCCATTATGTTTTATTTCATTTTTCTATTTTGGGGAATGGAAAAGTGAGAGTAAAAGCTTGAAGACTCCATTAATGGAGTTTAAGGATTTGACTCTTTGAGAATCTTGGGAACTTAATTCCTTTATGGTTTTTTGCGTGAGGGTTGTGGATATTTGTCCTATGGGAAAGCATGCTTCCCACCATTTTGTGGATGGATTCTTGGAGCTCGTGGGAGCTTCTTTGTTGTTTTAATGGATGCATTCTTTATTTTTGCTAATTTGGAGCTTAATGGAGCTCACCTTGTGCTTGTGGACCTTGCTCAAAGGCTTAGGAGGATCAATGGTTCTCTTCTTTGTTACAGAAACTATATGAGTTTATTGAATATAATCGAATGATTACAACAGAGAGCAAAAGCTCTTTATAGAGAGAGAGAACATACTAAAAATAAGACTGATAGCTTGCATAAAGCAAAAGCTACAGTTAACAAGGTAAAGTAGAAAGGAAATAACTAAAGATGGAATCAAACCTATCTAATAGGAGAAAAGCAGGGAGAGGGAAAGAGTGACCATTAAACTAGTTATTTTATCATAATACCCCCCCTTAATGGTCATTGTACTAACTAAAACAGAATTGCCCCCCCTGAATGGAGACAACAGAAACAGAGAAAGGCTGGTCCACGAGCAACTGAAAAAGCAGGCAGAGGAGATGGGCCTAGAAGGCATAGAAAGCAGACTCCTTCTGCTCAGTATGCTCTGCGATGTGTGCTGATGGAGTTGAAGCTTCAGACTTGGACTACTCAACAGCCAAGCGTTTCCGGCAATCCTTTTTCATATGCCCAAACTTGTGACAGTAATTGCACTGGATGTTGTATTTCTTGGATGGGTCCTGTGACTGACCCTGACTAAACTGCTAAAAGGGCTGATTAGTGCCCTAATTCTGTTGGAAGGACTTGGCAGTAAATGCATGTTCTGAGGAGGAAGAAACACTGCTACCGAACTGTTGTTTCCATCAATCCTGCTGCAAGAGTTTGTTGCACAGAGTGGGAAACGTCAGACTAACATTAGATGAAGTAATGTTAAGAGTTTCGATAAAGTGCTTATAAGAGGGTGGTAGACTTTTTAGAGTGATCACTACCATATCTTCTTCTTCCATCTTCCGACCAATCGCCGTCAACTAATCACGGATGTCCTTGATTTTTGTGAGATGCTCTTGCAGAAACATCTGATCATCCATCATCATTGAGAAGAGCATGTTCTTGAGAACGAATGCTCGGCTTTTGTCAGAGGTTTCATGAAGGTCCTTCAGTGATTCCCAAATTTCTTTTGTTGTTTTCCTAGACAGAACCTGAGGCAGCTGATCATCGATGATCGATAGCTTGATAAGCATTACCTCTTCACGATTTTGCTCATTGAATCTATCTTGATCCTTAGCCGCCACTGGAGGATGTGTAGTTGTGCCCAGAATAATCTTGTCCAAACACAGATACTCAAAAATAGTCATCATCCGCTGCTTCTAGGTGTTGTAATTTTTGCCGTTGAATCTCTGACTGCTTTCCAACAAAATGTTGGTCAAAGATGCCATGCTTCACGTTTTTCGAGACATGAGAAAACGAATTATAAGCAGTGGGCATAGAAATGGAAGCAAATAGATGGCACAGACAGCAAACAGAAAATCCTTACACAGATACAAATTCCAAAAACACGGAGTAAGCTGACTCGAAAATTCGAACACGGATATCGAGGTACTAATCTCGAGACAAATCCAAATCACGGATGTCAGGGTACGGATCTCAAGATTATGGATTGCAGAAGTTCAAAACATCTGAACACAAACTTTGAGATAAAGCAAAAAATAAATCTACATGTCTCAAGTACAGACGGCACACATCCCGAGGATGGAAGAAAACACGGCCAATATGACTGCCAAATCAAAAATAAACATGTTGTTGAAGTAATGATATTGACGCCTGTTGTACCCAATCAAAATTTTTGCTTCATAAGGCATTTTGAGCAAGTCTAGAAATTTTTTCGTCAAAAAGTCAAAAAAGCAAAATTTCTAAAAATAGACGTCAAATTAAGTTTTCTGGGTTTCTTGAGATATGGATGCTGGCAAAATTTTCTAAAAATAGAATCTCTGATTCAGGTGTCGTGCCTGATTCTAATTGGTTGATTTTGTTTCACGATCAGCAGCGTCCAGACTGAATCTACAAAAGGTCAAGTTTTCTCTACTGGGTCATTTCTAACTTTTCGGAAGGCGAAGCATGAGCTCTGAAATCGTCAATAAAGGAAGTTCATCTACCAAAGCTCGTTTTTAAGTTTCAACGTTGTTCCGACAACGCAAAACCAACGAATAGTCATCGATTCGACGAAGAACGCAAAACAGAGCAGGGTCAATTCGGAGTGAGGAGAAAAGTTGAAAATCATCAAATTTGATTAAGTCTGGAGAATCCAGACGCCCCTGGAGGCTAGGGGCGCCCAGTTGCACCAATGTTAGATCTTTTTTTTTTTGCATTTTTCAAGAAAATGCAAGAAATGTCTCTGTCGGTCAGTTCCGGTGAGCGTAAAAGCAGACATTTTGGTCAACAGGCCCCGAAAAGCTGGAAATCACGTAAGATGTACCCAAGCTATCCAGTTCATTCACTATCCAGCAGCAGTCGACTGACGAAATCGTCGAAATCAACATCAGGGAGCGGCTGTCGGCACGCAAAACGGAGCAAATTGCAAACGAAGGTTGGAGATCAAGAATTTGGCTAAGGCATTGGATTCTAGGCGCTCCTGGAGGCTAGGGGCGCCCAACTTCTCATGCCTTAGATTTTTTACGCCTTTTTCGAGAAACGTCAAAAAAGCCTCCATCAACTCATTTCCAAGTGGTCAAACTTGGTCAAACTCAGTCAAACGTTGGTAAAAGCTGAGATTTCATCACAGATGTGTTCAGGCTACTCAGATCATCTCCCGTCTTGTCTCAGTAGTCATCCGGATGACTAAAAACGAAGATCAAACAGGAGCTGTTGGCACATAAATCGAGAAACGGCAATAAAATTTGAATTCTCCAAAAAAATTCTAAGGCATTAGATTCCAGGCGCCCCTAGAGCCTAGGGGCGCCCAGTTTCTCCAGACTTAGAATATTTTTCAGTTGGCAAGGAAAACGAAAATCTTCCTCCGTCCGCCCGGTCAGTTTCGCAGTAAATCAGTTTGGCGCGTTTTCCAAGGCAAACAGAGAATACAGTCAGCTCAATTTTCATCAGGCCTGCCTATCTGCCAGATCATCAGGCTCAGTTTTGTCCCAGCAGACAAAAATCGACAGCCAAACAAGGGTCACCTGTCACCGGAATGCGCGCGGGAATCGAGAAATTGAAAAAGTTGAAATTTTTGGAAAAATAGTTAAGGTATGGAAAACCAAGCGCCCCTGGAGGCTAGGGGCGCCCAACATCTCATGCCTTAGATTATTTTCGTGTGACATTGTTTTCCGACAGCCACATCCAAACCTTCGCCCGGTGACAGTTTCCAAAAGTCAAATTCGCAGTTGAACGACGTCAGATCGTCCATTTGAGACTGGGAATGGAATCACAGTTGATAGGTCTCCAAAATGTCAGGATCAGTCAGCTTTTTCAGTCAACGGTGATAGTTTGCCATCTTGTTGAAGTCAGGGACAGGCCATACTGGAGTCAAAACAAGTGCAAAAGTTTCAAAAAACGAAGTAAAATTGTCTAACACTTTTGCAAACTCGCGTGTTCAATGACATCATCAAAGAAGATATTTTTAGTCATCTTACAAATGAAGCCATAGGCAGCTATAAAATAGGGATTCTTCCTATTCGAAGACATCCACTTGGATTTGTGCTTTAAAAGTTCCTTTCTTCATGGATAAGATCCAAGTTTTATTCTTTCACAAAGAAAGCTGCTTTTTCGTCCTAAAGTTCTATGAAGACAAGCATTTGGCTTCTTTTATTCATTATTTTTTGTAGGTTGCATCCAAAGGAAGAAGACATTTCTCTTTCCATGAAAATTCGAAGGCTCAAACGAAGTGCTTTTTCAACATTCATAGTTTCGGGTTGAGGAAGCAAGGAGGCACGCTTTTTCAGGGTCCTTTTTTCTAGGGGATCGTTTTTCAGAAATTGGACGGAAGCTTTTTCAGTTTTCATCGAGATGGGTCCATCCAGAATTTCATCCTCTTGAAGATTGGGAATTTTGCTTTTTTTGGGAATCTGTTTTTTTGCTGCTTTTTCGAGAAATCCTCCGCTTTTTCAAAATCCGACGATCTGGGTTGCTTCAAAACGGAATTGCCTACAAAACCTATGTGCCAGCGTTTTTGTGCGGAATATGCTTTTTCTAAAAAATCAGCAAGTTATTTTCAGCCTTTTGTCCAAGATTTTTCCAACATAGGCGTGTTCACAGTCAATTTTCAAATCTTTCAGTATGCAATACTCTCCAACACAAATCAAGCCCAAAACGGCGTTGGTTCACGATTACCTGAGAACTTTCGAGATAGACTTACATAAAGTACTTCCAGTGATCAATTTACATTCTTTGGAGGATGCATGAAATAATGCTATCAGGAATCTAGGACACTCCGGTTTGCTTGCAGCAGCATCCTTCCCCATTTCAGTACAAAGTATCGAGTTCGTGATTGCTTGTATGACGCATTACAATTCAGTCACAAGAGAAATCCAATCAAGAGATGGACATGTGCTCTGTAGTGTGAGGCCGAACGACATTGAGAAGTGTTTTTTAATATCAGTCTAGAGGGAAAACTTAACTGTTTCAATTGAAGAATGCAAGAGGGTTTGGAACAATGATAAAAAAAAGTACCAGAAAAAGATTGCTCAGAGTTGGTTGAAAGACAAGCAGAATGTCATGCCAAAGAATGTTGGATGTGGAGAGTTCAAGGAGGAATATGCAATAATGATAACTCTGCTGAGCCGAATAACAGGTCAAGCAGATACTAACAAGTTACAGCCTTGGATGTTTTACAGCATGTCCCAGATTGTTGATGGAACCAAATTCTATGACTGGTTGGCACTCATCAGTGATAGTCTCCACTAACAAATACTTGATTTTCAAAGGGCCCATGAATTCCACATGATGTCATACCTTGTGTATTTGATAGTTTTTCAAAGTCAATTCAGAGGTTTGAATGTTGTTAGAACTCTAGGTATTCAACATGTATATCACCATTTCCCGCAGTTAGAATTTTCTCGGGCTAAGCGACATTACAAGCGGGTAAATGATGCATTCCTGATGCATGCAATGCGAGATATGGATAATGAGTTGCATATACAGTTTTCATTAGATGCTAGAATGGCAATGGCAGAATGGGCTGATTGGTTTATCCAGTTTCCCACTTTTTCCTACATCAGAGTATATGGCTTCTCAGGAAAGCTACCCATGTTGCCGAGATATCCTTCAAATGAAATAGCATTTATGGAGTTTTTGAGGCGAGCCTATGAAGTTCATACATTTCTGCGTAGCAGATGCAAAGCAGCTTTCAATTTTCCAATTGGGATGAGTATTTACAGATGCAGATCTGGAGCATATGCCAAGGTAATTGGTAATGAATCATTCAAGTATTGTCTCAAGTTTTTCGACAGGACTTCATATGATTCTCGTGGTGTTTTTGCATCACACCTTGGTCAAAATTGTGGGCATACGCATGCAGTTGAAGACTTCTAGGCAAATTGTGCTAATGAGTTTGAAGTGCGAGAACACAGTTACAGCAGGTTTACTCTTCAGCAGATGTCTGATATCCTATCGGAAGATGTAGAGGGTTTGACAGAAGATGATGAAGTTCTACTTCCCATGTATTTCAGAGATCAAGTGGAGCACCAACCATTGCCACCAGTTAATTGGTCAATAAAAGAGAACACTTCCATTGAAGAAAGAACAAGTCGAGTTGTTAAAAACAGTTTGATATTCTTGAAGAATAAGCGGAAGGAGGACATTCCGGTAGCAGAGCCGCCAGTTGTACAACCATCAGAATCTTCCACTTCCAAACCAAAACGAAGGGTTAAAAATATGAGTGTTCTTCCAGAAGGAACAAAAATGGCTAAGTTAAAGAGGAAAAAGGATGAGTCTCCAACTCATGTCCAGCAGAAACAACCAGCAGTTGAATCAGAAGTTCCTGTTGAACCAATGCCGCATGTTGAAGCATTACCTTCAGATCATGTCTCTCCACCTTCTTCACCGAGCACTTCTCCTATCCACATAGATTCAGAGCTAGATTCGCCGGTTCGTAACTCTGATACACATATTGGTTCATAAGGAGTTGATGAAGTTAGAACCGAGTTCCAAGAGAGGATGGCTCATCCTGACTTGAAAACATTCTAGGAAGGAAGAGGAGAAAGCCTTCATATCAATTGGATTTAATAGAGCTTAAAAGCGTCTACCAAGACACGCCAGACAAGAAACTGAAAAAGCAGGTTCGCATTGAAAAGAATGCGGATGGAGAAATGATCCTAGAAACTGCAACACCGCCAAAAGATAGAAGTGCTGATGATATTGAGGTTCATGACTTCAAGGTTGTCAAGGCTAACCTTGGTAGGAGTACCCGGCATACAGATGTAAATCTCTTCGAGGTTGCAGCGGATAATTTGAAGGAGAGGGTGTTGAAGGATGGAGAAGACAAAGCAACCCTCAAAGCTGAAATTAGGCAGCTGCGGCAGTATATTTCAAACCTTTTCCATGGCACATCACAGGCTGATTTACTGCTTCCGCCGAATCTAGAATCACCAGCGGATCAGCGGCAATTCAGTCGGTTGGTCCTCTATGGGAGGCACATGAATAATTGGGTGGAAGAATTTGTGAGTAAAGAGAGAGTTGTACTTTCAAAGTTTTATCAATTAAAGTATAACGCTCATGATCTGTGTCAAGGCATTCAGGGTTGCAGCAGACTATGGCTGAAAACAGACCGGTGTTTGAGATCATTATCTTCGACTTGAAGATAGCACATGATTCTGTTGATTCAACTGAAGATAAGACGATTGTTTCTACTTGGAAAGTGCAATATCTTTTCACAGTAAAAACTTATGACAGTATAAAATTTCAGAGTTAACAGAATGGAAAGAAAAGGTGGTGAATGTTCTCAAGTTTGTGAGATCTTTTGTTTCTCAGATCCCGTGTTCGTATGAAAAAGATGGTACCCTGTATAATCTCAGGGAAGTGCAAGCAAAGTTCCAGACTCTCGTCCGCAGCAATTTTAATGATGATATCAATGCCGGCAAGATGGGTCGTTTTGCCGCCATGACAGTGAAGTTTGACAAGGCTGTGGGCGAAGTTCAGGAGTTCCTTCAGATGGTTGCCAACGGTGAAGAAATGTTAGAGAATCAGAATATCATTCTAGAGAGTATCAATGTTCCTGGTAAAGATGCGGTCACTCGCTTTTTAGAAGATATTGTTTCCTAGAATATCAATGGATGACATCACCAAAAAGCAAGAATGTAGATGAAGATGTGACTCAAAAGAAAGCAGCTTTAAATTAGATGCTTTTTGTTTTAAAGCATTTTGCTTTCATCCTAAGCTCATCCATTCTTTATTTAGAAAGCAATCACTTTGTATTAGTTGGAGTTTTCTTTGCTTTAAAGCGTTTGTTAGTTGTAATCTTTGTCTTAGAATAGAAATAAAACTTGCGAGTTAGCAAGTTAGTTAGGGTTAATCAAGGAGATTTTAGGGTTCCCTACTCCTTTGATTTAGTATAAATAAGGGCAGCCTTGCCCATTGCAATAGAGCTACTTTTGGTGATAGCAAATTTGTTGTGCCTATTCTAGCCTGCAAATCTTGTTATTCCAAGTGTTTGTTCACTTTGTGTTCATTGTAAGGGAACGGTGTTGAAGATAACATATTTTGTTGTGCCTGTTCTAGCCTACAAAATTGTTGTTGAAAGTGCTTGTTCACTCTGTGTAATCTATTTCCAGTGTTTGATCGCTTGTTGTATGCCTGCCTTTTGCTACAGTATTGCTGTCCTGGAGTTGTATCGACTTTGTGATGTTGGAATAGAAATCTCATGCCTGTCTTTGCTCTGATATTCTATCTCAGATCATCAAGTTTTGTCATCATATGTGTGGCTTCTGTAACTTTTATTTCAGCTTTCATCATTAAAGTACAATGAGTCTTGTGATGTAAATCTAGGAGAAATTTACTTAATTTTTTATGTTAAAACAATCATTCTTTGTCCACTTTTAATCCCTTTGTTCTGAATTTACTTAGGAGATTAAAAGCGTCATTAGTTTAAGCCTAGTTGTAGTAGAAGTTTTAAAAAGGAAAAAACCTTTTCTGCAGCGTTTAGAGTTTTATAACCTTGTGCTCATAGCTGAGAATCAAAAAGAAGATAGGCAAAGTTTAATTTATTTATCTTTTCAGCGAAAAGGGAACTCCCCCTTCCAATGGGAGAGCAGTTTATCTGTGCATAGTTGTCCGTTTCCAACTCGCATTCCAGAGGTGCGAATTGAAACGCCAACAACACCAAGGAGAAACTTTACCAAACAAACTTTAGAACTGCCGAATATAGATACCAGCAATGCTTCAAGATCCGCAATCACAGAGAAGTGCCAAAAAAGAGATCATAAGCCGCCGATGCTGGCAATAGGGCGCACAAAACCACAGCAACTTGAAAAAAAAAAAAGCAACACTGAAGACAAGAATCCCGTCGATGAGAGAAAAACGATAGCAAACACCACAGAATGCAACCAAAAATCTACGAATCTGTTGACTAGAAAATCGTGGCTTCAAAATGCTAACGTTGGTCAGAAACAACAAAGGAGAACCACGAGTTCTGAAAAAACACGTCAACAGAATACCAAACGCCAAATGTCCGAGTCGGATTCAATACCCCATCGACCAGGAACAGAAATACGTTCCAAAAGAGATGAAAACCTCCCACCACTCAGAAACTCGCCATCAGCCAATAAACAGAAACGCCATCATTAAAAGAAAATGCCATTATGCCGAACCAGAAAGACCCGTGAAACAATATTTTCATAACTCATTTTGAAGAAATTATTGCTTCTTGGACCAGCGCTCACGAACTCCGAAAATAAGAGCGATCTGTTGATTTCTAAAACGCGAGTTTGTGTATCACATACAGAAGCCGCCAAACAAAAAAACCCTACAACGCGGCATCGACCACAGGAATCACGACTTCATACTTGCAAATCACATTCAAAACAAGAGGATGAGTAATCTTTAAATCGCCGCTGGAAACCCTCAAGACAGACTGCCACGATCACAGAGGAAAGAGAAGGCAAAGCAAAAACGCGATCACCAAACAACAAATCACGTGCGACAAAGAAAGATGCCGACGAAAGACGCCGAAGGTCGCAATTAGGAGGTATTTAAAAACGCGAACACAGAGCAAACTGATGAGGATAGAACCCGCAAAAAATACCCGCGACCATAGTTGTAAAATAAAAATCGCAAGTAAGAGGAAAGGTAATCGCGACCAAGAGGTGCCAAAAAACAGAGTAAATCCGCCCACGAAAATACATAAATGTCGCCCAGATGCAGATGAAAGCACCCACGATCATGCACAACAAACAACGGTTGAAATAGAAAATGCAAAACTCCAGAAATTGCGACCCAAAAAATCACAATTTAAACAGATGCACAGCGTCCATACATCATACGGAGGAGCTCGAACCCGGAGCTCTGATACCATGTTACAAAAACTATATGAGTTTATTGAATATAATCGAATGATTACAACAGAGAGCGAAAGCTCTTTATAGAGAGAGAACATACTAAAAATAAGACTGATAGCTTGCATAAAGCAAAAGCTACAGTTAACAAGGCAAAGCAGAAAGGAAATAACTAAAGATGGAATAAAACCTATCTAATAGGAGAAAAGCAAGGAGAGGGAAAGAGTGACCATTAAACTAGCTATTTTATCATAATATTCTTCAATTGGTGGCCCTTGGAAACAAGGGAAGGTATTCCCCATTTTTTTATGGTTTTTATTTACTCTCTTTCCCATATGTGAATATGTTTGAAATGAGATTTTTGATACCATGTTTTGGTAGTGTAATTTGCTTTGTTTTGAGCTATGGTTATTTTAGGCCCTTTGTGGTTTTAAATCCTTGAGTACAAAGGATAGCTGGTTTCTGGGAAAGGTTTGGCTTCTTGTTGTTAACCTTGCTTTGGCTTCATATTGACTTTGTGTTCAACAATTGGGATCAAACCTTTGTTCTCTTGATTTTGGTCATGAGAGTGCGTCCATAGTGGGTCTTGCGGTTGTAGACCCTTGTTTGGATTTTTTTGGTGTCTAGGATGAGACATTTGCATGTGCTTGAGAATGGCCTTGTTGGTGGTGTGTTGATGGTTGTTTTTCGACAAGTCAACAATAGAGTAAAATACTAGGTATTTAACTCTCTCTTGAGCAAAGCCTCTCGGATGCTAAACCAAGTGATCAAACGAGATGACTCCAAGGTTCCTTCTTCTAATAATGTTTCAATTTCAGTAGGAAACAGCTCAATGATTTAAGTATGATTCTGCTGTTAATCAACAAAGGGACTTACACAATTGTTCAACTTGTTGTTTCAAAGACTCTGGAAGTGAACACTAGGGAATCTAAGTACTGCAACTGACGCGTATGATTTAGCAATGGACGTTCTGATCCTAAATCTAAATGATTGATAAAAAAAAAGGCAAAAGATATAGGGTTGAGAAATACTAATCTAATCCTAAATGGAAGGACATTTACTGCTTAAAGTGAAGTCGAACCAAATCTTGTTTCGCCAAGATGAAACAACTAGACAAGAGAGGTGCTATCTTCAAAGGTATGCAAGATATTTAAATCAATTATGCTCATGAAAATTCAACAAGCATAAAGATCAAATTGACGCTCAATTGTAAAGACTTCACTACAAGGCAATAAAAATCTTTCACTAACTAACTTATACTTAAAAGAAAAACTTGTAACTTAACTTAATATTCGTGTGAAAATTGAAACCATGCAAACACTCAGAAATATAAATAGAATCACCAAATCAATGAGTCTTTTATTATCTCAGAGAGCTCTTACAACAATTTCGAAATTTCCAACCGTTACAAATGAGAGCAATGAGAGCTCTTTTATAGTCCTCAAAGGAGAGAAGGGTCAAGATTGATCGGCGAAATCAGCGGATCAGATCAAGCCACATCACAAGTAGTTACAACAAACTATACTTTATTAAATGAATGAGGTTAACTTTATTAAATACAGGAGGTTACTCATATTAAATGAAAGAAGTCATGAAAGAGAGAACAAAGGCACGCTTTCCAAGAGGATAAGGAAGCCACATCATCAAGGCGAGTACTATGTAGTAGTACTATGAGATACAATGAATCTGGACACAATTTGAATAATATCTTCCATTGGTACACTTGTCGCTGCCTTAATGGATCCTTCTGCCACTGCTACATCTGCCTCATAGACTCCAAGTGTCTTCTCCCAGTCGTTTATCCAAGACTTATTTTCCCCAAGACGATATGCAAGTGTAAATATATTATCTAGTTGACTTTCATCAAGTCCATCATATTGAAAGTAGAATGCCTTAACTTGTTGCTTCATGTTCTCAATGGTAACATTTCCATAAGGATTACAAATCTTTGTCAAAGCAGTATATATATGATTTTCTGTTCTTAGAAGAACACTTCTTATCCTGGACATATCTACTTCAATCTTATCAACTAGTTGCCCCTTGTTGTGAAAGGAGAAATACCAAGTGACAAAGTCATGTGGAGTATCTCTGTCAATCACCTTATTATGAATTAAATCTTCTACTGGAGCTTCCATTAAGCTTTTGAGTTGTGGCATATATTGCTCTTTGATTGGTTTGAACTCAGCACAACTTTCCAATAAAGCTTGGACTCGACCTTGGAGCTTAATGACTCTGTCATACACTTGCACAATTTCTTCTAGGTAAATATAGGCCTTGTCTTCTGTCTTTTCTATCCATCCCTTCATCATCTGAGATGAATTTCTCATGTCCTCAACTTGGGATACTGTTTCCTGTGGAAGAATGGAAGGAGGAATTGCAGTAGCTTCCTTCTGTTGAATAGGTTGCATGACCTGTTGGATGTAATGCTTCAATGTACTAAAATCTTGTTCAACTTTCATCCTTGCTTCTCTTTCTTGTTTCAACATACTTCTCACATTATTCACTGCATCTTGTAGTTCCTCATCGACTTGTTCCCTTGTGATTGGACCCATGCCAATTGTAGTCAAATTATAATCCTCAGGTGCCATGTTTTCTATCTCCTTATCACTTCTAGGAACAGCTATGTGGACCTCTCTGTTTCCAGCAGAATCTTGAGTGATTTTAGAAAGGATCGTGGCTTTCTTCTTCTGATTATTCTTTTGTACATTTACAAGCAATTCCTCAACTGCAGTAGGCTGATAAGTCTCTACAATTGTGCTTTCTTCAATCCTTTGTCTCAACCATGGTGGGAAAGTAGAAAGATCTCGTTGTTCATGGGCTTGATTGTGTTGAACACGAGCTACTTCTTCATCAGATTCAGCTTGTCCTATTTCATCCTGACCAAGATCATCATTCTCTTCTATTATGACAGTGGGGCTTGATTGGATTTCTTCTGATGGAATCAATGCAACTTCTTCTATTACTTCTATCTCTTGTATTGGATTTTGAACAATTGAAACACCTTCTTGTGGATTAGATGAAGTAGATGGATTACTCTTTTTCTGAGGTCTTCGGCTTGATTCCCCTTGATCTTGACTAGGTCTTTTCCTCTTTCTAGTTGAATTATTGCTCTGATCATTCCCACTATGTTGTGGTTGGCTATGTGTACTATGCTGCTTGGGTTCTCCTTCATCCACCTTATTGTAGGTGAGATCTCGACTTTCAGCACTCATTTCCTGCAATAGTTGATTGATACACACTTGTGTCATGGCTAAAACCGGCTTTATCAAATCTTCTTCGGATGCATCTCTCTTTGACCAATCAATTGTGTAAGGCAAATCCTTTATCTTGTCAAATTCATCTACTAGCATAGTATCATCCTCGGTGAACTGGTCTGGAATCCTGAATGCTTTGGTGGCTCTGACTAAATCCCAGTCGAGTCTTGAACTTTGAAGAGTTCGGAGATCATCTTCATCTTGGGCACTGGCCCAGTGATCTTCCAACTGCTTGATATGTTTGAATTCTCGGTTGTATTTCCAGCAAACTTGGAAAGGGTCAAAGTTAGGCCTCTTGGTGCCATGAGTCTGCAAATGATAAGCCTGTAGCTCTATTTCAGAATACTCAGCTGCTGATAAAGATGGACATTCCAGATTTTGTCCAAGACGAAGTGGAAATTGGATTCCTCCTTTCTTCTTCAACTTCTGCAACCTGATGAGTTCTAGGAGTTGTCTTGTAACTTCTAACATTACCATCCTGTTGGTTGGATACCTTGGCAATCTGTATGGATATGATGTGAATCCTTGGATCCTTAGGTAAGTGTACCTTTCATGTTGAGTATACCAGTGTCCATATGCTGAAATGAATTCTCTTGCTGCATTAGACAACCTTTTATGAAATTCTCCCCTCAGTTTCTTCATTATGTACATGGCAAATGCATCATTAAACCTTGTATAATGATTAATACTCTTCAGGTGCAACTGAGGATAACATTGATGTGACAAGTATTTGTTAGGTCCAATGCCGACTTCTCCTTTCTTGGTTAAACCTGAGTAGACTTCATTTCTGGCAAGAAGATACACTATATAGGAACTCATATAACAAGTCTTGGTTTTAGCAAAACTGAGGAACTGCTCATGTATACTTTGACTGATAAGTCCAGCCCAATCAATCATTTTCCCTTTAAGAACTGACTTGATGAAAGAGTACATCCAAGGCTGAAAATTAGCAGATTGAGGCATTCCTGTCATTCTGTTCAAAAACATGATTAGATATCCAATTTCCGGATGAAAATCTGACTTATGGAACTGTGGAGGATTATTCATGTTGAACTTCATGGCTGGATTAGCCATCCACTCTCTCCTTATCTCTTGTAACTTTATCTTGGTGTCGACATCATACTCCTGCTGGCCTTGTTGTTTTGAGATGCTGATCATCCTCTCTTTGGTTGGAATGTTGAAAGTTTCCTCCACTGCTTCCCTTTGCAAATAGGCTAGTATCGTTCCATCCTTGGCTATGATTTGCCTTGTATTTACATCATACTTTTTGACACATTCGATGATCATTTCCGGACATGGCAAAGTTGGCGGAAAACAAGCAGCTTCAATGGCTCCACTCCTCATGATGGCTCGAGCGAGGCTTCCTCCATTAGGTTCTTCAAGGACTGTCTTGATATCTTCCAGGTTGCTGCTTCCCATATTTGTATCGCTTACATTTGTCCACCTTGAGACGAGCTTTGATTCGGGAATCTTCCCTTTGGCATCCATCCGGATCTTGGCTTGTCGCTCCTTGGAAGTCATTGCCATTATTCTGCAGACTTGACGCGAATAAGTGATTGCCAACAAAATCTAGATTTGACTTCAGCAACTTTAATGGATTAAATTATGAAATTTTCCTTTAAAATTATGAAATATTACTATTAAATTTAGAAAATCTATGAAAAATCATAAAAATCCACTTATTCTTCCAGAATTTTATCAATATTTGAACAATTTCAAGGCATCCAATGAAAGAAAAATAAGTAAATCAGATCAGAAAAAACTCAGATCAGACTTACTTGATGAGCTGTTTTGTATTTGATACCTTGCAATTTGATTTCCCACTTGGCAAAATTTGATAAAATCAGATTTATCTTCTAAAATCAACTTCTTGTGGCTGCTCCTTGAAGAAAATTCTGCTCTTGGAGAACAAATCTGCTCTTGAAAATAAATCAAATGAAAAAGAAATGAGGCACATATATATAATTCACTTTAAAAAACTTTCCTTCTTCCTAGGCCGACCTCATGCACAAACATTTAATTTAATTTTGATCTTTATTAAATGAATGCAATTTCACGTTTTTCGAAGGCAACAACTATTAAATGTTTATGATTTCTTTCTTGTTGGACGTTTCTTCTCCCTTCTCCAAGCGCATGAGATCAGAAATTCGCATTAGTTGAGGTCTTCGTATAGATGCCTTCTTCATTGAAACAGCATTGGATCAGCATGTTGTTGTCTTCTTATCTTTGCTTCATAATGCTCTTCCTTCATCATCCTCCTAATCTCGCATTAAATCAAGTATTGAAACTCTCCTTAGCAATTTGCATTGGATGGAGGTCTTCGAGTTTTACTTCATATTTCGCATTGCCTGAGGTTTTAACAATCTTCAAGTCTCTTCGCCTTGGATGATCTAATGGAGTCTCCTTCATGGAATCCTTTTGTCTTGCTGTCTTGAAACTCTAAAACTTGTTTTCAATATTTCGCACTAGTTAACTCCTTGATGATCCTCCTTCATGTTTCGCATTAGATAGAGGATTAGAATCCTCTTGTTGTGAGTCGCACTAGATGGAGTTGGTAGAATCTTCAAGTGATTTCGCATTGGTTCAAGGCATAGAATTCCTCTTAAACATTTCGCACTAGTTGAAGGATTGAGATCCTCTTGACACTTGGCGCTTTGGCTGAAAGATTGGATTCTTCTTGATATTTCGCGTTGCATAAAGGATTAGAAATCCTTTTAGTACTTGGCGCACTTGATAGGTAATTTGGTTCCTTCAAAATGAAACTTCATCCTATCCTTAACATAGCGCATTAGATCATGTTTTGAGACTCCTTAGGGAGTAGCGCACTTGATGAATAGTTTGAGATCCTCAAAATCACACCTCGTTCTTTCCCTTTGAATATGGCGCACTAGATGAATGATTGGGATCCTCACAAGTTTGGCGCACTGCTTAGGGAATTTGAATCCTTCTTGTTTAGCGCTTGGATAGGGAACTTAGAAGATGGCGCATTAGAGCATACCTTGGGACTCCTTTAAATTTTGGCGCATTTGATGGAGGATAGAATCCTCTTGTCTCTTGGCGCATTTGATCACTAGTTTGAAATCTTCAAAATGAAACTTGGCGTTGCATATTGGATAGTCTTGCTATGGGCGCATTGGATAGGTAGTTTAAGCTCTTCACAAATAAACTTCATTCATGGCGCATTAGATGAGACTTAAAAATCTTCTAGATACAAACCTTGATTGCTACCTCATAATGTTGGCGCCTTAGATGGGCAACATGAGATCTTCAAAATAAAACTTCATCCTCCTCCTTTGGATATGGCGCATTGGATGCCCTTTTAGATTTCTTCTTGTGGAGCGCTTAGATAAGGGGCTTGGGAGGTGGCGCATTGCTTGGCTAGGTTGAAGTCTTCCATCTTGAGTGAATTTAGATAGCCTTTGTCTTGATGTGGATCATATATGATGTATGGCGCAATGGTTGCCCTTGTAGGATCCTCTGGATTTAAGTCGCACTCTTCTTATACTACGCATGGGACGAACTTTGGAATGGGCGCATTAGTTCACTATGTAAGAATCCTCTAAACTTACCTTGAAGACCGAACATTGGATATCTACTGGCAATCTCCTCATGATATGGCGCATTGGATCAGCTTGGAGAATCCTCTAGAGTGTTGGCGCATTGGTTAAGGGTCATTGGAACTTCATCTTGAGCGCATTACATCAACTTTTGGAATCCTATGAACTTGTAATTTGGTGAAGGGACTAATACTTATGTCGAATGTTTAGGTGAAGCGCATTAGATGAGAGGAAAAGATCCTTTAGTTTTGGGCGCATTGCTTCCTCTTGTGGAATCCTCTTTAAACTAGACATTTCTCAAGTCAAAATCCTTACATTTCCCTCCTCTTTCTTGGTGGCGCATCACTTCAAGGATTGAAATCCTCAGGAATTTTCATTAAAATTCGCTCCAAGATTGGCTTTAAGACTTGTTTTTTTCACTTTCGCATTGGTTGAAGGCGTTGAAATTCTCATCTCTTCCTCCGAAATGACCTTTTAGTCTGGGCGCACTAGATGGAGTTTTCAAATCCTCTGATATTTTCGCACTGAATGAAGGATTAGATGGGCGCACTGGATCAAGTTTTCAAATCCTCTGGCTCAAATGTCTTCTGCTTCGTGATTTTGCGCCCAGATTTGCGCCATCTAAGTGTCTAGTCGCATCAGATCAGTGTTTTGAATCCTCTGACTTCGTCAAGTATTTTTCAGGATCGCGCGAGTAAAGGTATATTGAAAAATATATTTAAGTATAAGTTAAGAGATTGAATTTCTTATACTTTAAATATTTTTCAATATACCTTTCAGGATGTTTGAGATAGGTCCCGAATCCACCGGATTTAAGATGCAAAATATAGAATTTGGAGGATTCACCAGATTTCAGACTTAGCCATTTTTCAGGATTTTCAGGATTTCAGGCTCCAGGCTTAGTCTTTTCAGGGTCTCAAACATTCTGAAGGATTAACCTCAAAACTCAATATCTAGATAGGATTTGATCACAATTCTTCATTATTGCAAGTTTATCTATCCTTAATCGTGAACCAAAGATCATAGGCAAGGAAATTGTTACCGAGCCGGCAAAGGAAAACGAGTCAGGACATCATTAAAATCTCAGCAAAACTCATTGAAAACTCATTGGAAACTCACTGAAAAGCTCAGAGCTCAAAAAAAAGGGGGGTCCCTATTCCTAATGGGGTGATGTGTGATTTGGTCACAACATCTGGCGAC
This sequence comes from Cunninghamia lanceolata, assembly GCA_027924645.1. Classification (NCBI taxonomy): domain Eukaryota; kingdom Viridiplantae; phylum Streptophyta; class Pinopsida; order Cupressales; family Cupressaceae; genus Cunninghamia; species Cunninghamia lanceolata. The sequence goes on from BSBN01000022.1 coordinate 2,199,039, forward strand.
TCCACTGGAGGAATGTTCCTGAACATTTCTAAAACAAAAAATGCAAAGCTCACTCAAAGAATATCAAATTATCATCCTCAATCGTAAACTATACAAAACGAGCTTAAAAGGGAAAGGAATCATAAATTGGATCAAGACACTACATCTCCTGATGTGTGATTAAAGATTGATTTCAATTAAAACAACTTCTTGAATGTGCTAAAGATAAACAAACGTCAAGCTTCAACATTTCCATGCACACCCACACACGAGATCAAATAAACACGACTACTCAATCAAAGAATCAAAATCAATTGCCAGCGCGACTATCCATATCTGAGGTTTGAAGTGCAAGCACTTAGGTTCATTCCCATCCCTTAGAAACCAGGATCGACTAAGCTGACCCGTATCAAGCTAGGTATATTCATGAAAGCGGATGGACGGATATATATATGGATGACATAGGTGAATGATAATATGCAATGACAAGTAAGTGATGTCAAATGGAGTGGTGATGGAATGATAGTGAAAATGCAATGAAACAATGTGGCTCTATCATGACGCCTGTTTGCCAGGTTTTCGCCAAGATACTTATTCATGGCGCCCGTTTGCCGGGTTTTCACCAGTGAACGAAAATTTTTCTCTTTACTTTTTCTTCTTTTTTTTTTTTTTTTTTTTTTTTTTTTTTTAGGATAATGACCATTACACACGGCGCCTGTTTGCCAGGTTTTCACCGAGGTAACGAATGATAAGAACTCAAGAGTCTGATTCTGCGAAGGACGCGATAATCCACACATAAAATTATGTCACGTTCTGATACTGACAAATGTTGGTAGGAAAGAATAACATGATAGGATGAAAGGAACGGAATTGGATGATGACGAATTATGACTGTGTGAAAGCGTATTCAACCATAAACCAAAGAAATGACGGGTGAATAAGGAAAATGAAATGGAATGAAATCACGATCAACGTTTGTTTGTATCAACCTAAACTTCGAAGCTTGCAAGTGGAAAAGGGAATGCAAATAGGGAACGGGGATTAATGATAACTAGTAATGATACCTTCATGTCCTTCACGAACTTAGGATTTCTCCCTTTAATTTTGGTTCGCAGGGTAAAGTATGTGGAATGGAATTGAATGGAAATGGAATGGATGGATTGGATGCGGTAGCCTCTTTGGATTCGGCTACAAGTACTTAGAACTTTATTTCGCAAGGATTCTTTGACTTGAAAGTACAGCGCGAAATATACTTTTAAACATGCCTTGTTTAGGAATTATGGCATTTATATCATGATACATAGAGATTTTTTGGATTTTCAGGAATCTCTTTGCTTAAAAGGTAAAAGCATCCAAATATTTATTTTATGGAAAGATGGGGAATGATTGGAAGGAACTGCAAGCTTCTCATTCAGACGACACTCACATTCATCAATCACGATTAGGAGAGGGGTGAAAAGGTGTGGATAGTAATGTGATTGGAAGGCGGAAGTAAAATGGATGAATAGTTACATGCTTTGAGACTTTGCATAGTAACAAAAGTGAAGTGAATATAGGAAGTAGATTTCAAATGGAATGGAGTGGGAATACCAACATTTGATTTTATCCTGTACAGTGGATAATGAAAATACTCCAAATACTTGATTTCAACTTCAACGCGTATCCTTCTGGAGTATAATGAACACAGAATCATATAAATGATGCAGTCATTAGACTCGAATTCATTTTTGGTTGAAAATATGCAATGCAGATGGAGGTTTAACTATAGTGAAATGAAATGGATGGACAATTTTATTGTAATATGAGATGTGGTAAATGAAATGACGGATATGAAATGGAAATGGAAGCATGAATTACCTTATGATTTTCACTTGATCCAGGCTTACAAAGGCTTTCCTAGAAACTTCGGGATCATTAAGATGTGTAAGAAACCTCAAAATACTTCAGTCAATACCGAACAACTGATTCGTTTCCTAAGAACAAGCAGTCACGCTATCTAATACTCGCGATGGAATCCACGGGAAATCCATCAATCATGACTTAAGTTTCTCAAAAGAACAAATAAGAATTCGTAAAATTAGATTTGACATTTTAAAATATTATGTTCAAAAGATAATGGTGTCAAGACACAATATATGATTAATGTCCCAGTCAAGCTCAGTGCTGGCTTCGTCAACAATTGAAAACAATAATCTATCAATCCTAAGAGTTTCGTGAATAAATGTTTAAGAAATGAGCTAACATATCCTAGTGAAAGTATACCAAATGTGTTTTGGATACACACCACCTTGTCAAGAACTAAAACCCTTCACAAACAACTACTCTAAAAACGAAAGCAAAACAAAAACAACTAAACTATGAAAATTTCTTGAAAAATTCTTGAGTCAAATGACATCAAGACAAACAAATCTAATCTAAGAAAAAACAAAATAACTGAAAGAAAATCCTATCTAACTATGTACAAACCAGTGTTCCGAAGAATTCATGGCTGGAAATAGTGCTTCAAGAACTGCCCATTGACAGGCAATGGAATATCTTCTCCGGTCAGAGTCTTCAATTTGAAAGCGTTCTCTCCTAGGATCTCAGCAATCTGATATGGGCCCTTCCAGAGATAATCGAATTTGTCGTGATCACCTCGCCGTTCATGTGCTTTGTCCCAATATAAAACCAGATCAGAAATTCTGAAGGCTTTCACTCTTGCCTGTCGATCAAACCAACGCTTGACCACTCCTTGATGTTTCATAAATTTATTTAAGGCGATGTCTCGTTTTTCTTCCAGATGCAGGAGCTGTGATAATCTTACTTGTACTTGCTCATCTTCATCTAAATACTCTTGCATGAATTGCAAGGTTGGAATCCTCAATTGTATTGGGAAGATAGGATCCTGTCCATAAACCAGGTGATATGGCGAAGTACCCAGAGAAGACTTAACTCGAGTTCTGTCTGCCCAAAGAGCAAACTTCAGCTGTGTATGCCAGTCTCTTGGATTCTTATCCAGTAATTTCTTTATTGCATTCAAAAGGTTCTTGTTTGTGGACTCAGCTAGGCCATTTCCCTGTGGATAATAATTCGATGAAAATTTCAGGGTTATACCATATTCAAAGGCCCAATTTGAAAATCTGAGTGATGAAAATGCAGGGCCATTGTCGCATACAAGGGCACTGGGGCAACCAAATCTGGTAATTATATTCTCTTCTAAAAACTTGATCACTACTTCAGAAGTACAAAACTTCAAAGCATGGGCTTCTGTCCATCTGGTGCAGTAGTCTGTGGCAGTTAAAATATATTTATGCTGTGCGGAAGATGGTGGGTTTATCATACCAATGAAATCTAATCCCCACTTAGCAAAAGGTCTGAATTCAACAACTGGCTGCAAAGGCATAGCTGGGTTTCGTTCTCTTGAAGCTGCTACTTGACAAATATGGCAAGTTTTGACATGCTGATGAGCATCTTGAAACAATTTTGGCCAATAGTAGCCTGCCCTTAATATCTGATTTGCCGTTGCTAGCTCACCACCGTGGCAAGTTCCAAACTTATCATGAAATTGTTCCATAATACTTTTAGCTTCGTTCCTCCCAACACACCTTAGATAGATGCCTTCATGATTTTGTCTGAATAAAACTGATCCTTGCAACATGAAACGTTTACTTCTGTATCTCAATGCTCTCCTCTGTGTTGGGCTCATATGTTCTGGACATCTCTGAGATAGTAGATAATAAACAATATCATCGTACCACTCATCTGGTGATACTGCTTCAAGTACGTAAGCTTGCTGAACTAATCCAGGTTCTTCAAGTGCTATAGTCTGAGTCAATGCTTGTCCTCTAACCAACTTCATTGGTTGAATTTCAATGTCGTATTCTTGAATAGTGGCGACCCACTTGCCTCTTCGTTCGCCTAGTTCATTTTGCATTAGTAGTGTTTTAACTGCGGCATCTGGAACTATAGCATACACTTTACTCCGCAAAATATAGTGCCGAAATTTCTTGGTAGCCTTTACTAGAGCATAAGCCTGTTTCTCCACTGCCGGGTATCTCAGCTCAGCATCCTTAAAAGGGGCACTCATAAATGCAACGGGATGTTCATCTTTATCATCTACCCTCTGGGTCAAAATCCCTGCACAGGTGTGATCAGATGCAAAAGAATATAAATAAAACGGCTTCAAATAGTCTGGACTGATGAGGACAGGAGCCCTAGCAATTGCTTGCTTGATTTCTTCAAATGCTTTCTTTGCTGGAGGAGTCCATTCAACTTTCGCATCTTTCTTTAACATATCATTCAATGGCTTAATAATTTCTGCAAATCCGGTAATAAACTTCCTGACGAAGTTAATCTTGCCGAAGAATGACTTTAATTCCTTTTTACTGGCAGGCATGCTAATTCTCTTAATGGCTTCTATCCGATCTGGATCAATAGAGATACCGTGTTCTGATATGACATGGCCCAGGAGCTTTCCTTCGGTCACCCCGAAGATGCACTTCTTTGGATTTAAGGAAATTCCATATGTTCTACAAGATTCGAAAACTTTCCTTAAATGCTCTACATGATCTGCTCTGACCTTGGAGAACACCGTAAGATCATCCATATAAATAATAATGCATTTTCCAATAATATCTCTGAAAGCAATATCCATAGCTCGCTGGAAAGTGGCTCCTGCATTGATTAGGCCAAAAGGCATCCTTCTGTATGCATAAGTACCCCATTTGGTAGTGAAAGCGGTCTTCAATCGATCCTCTTCTTCAACCATGACCTGGTTATACCCTGAATATCCATCCAGAAAAGACATCATCTGTGAACCATTCACAATTTGCAGCACTTCGTCCAATGAAGGCAAAGGATAATTATCTTTTTCTGATGCTTTGTTCAAGTTCCTGAAATCAACACATAATCTTATTTCTCCATTCTTTTTTCTAACTGGAACTAAATTGGCGACCCACGTCGAGTGCCTGATCGGAAATATGATCTTTGCCTGCAGCAGCTTCTTGACTTCCTGATAAATAAGTGGCTCCAATAAAGGATTGACCGGCCTCTGCCTCTGTCGGAAAGGTCTGCTTCCTGGCTTGAGAGGGATAGTATGTGTAATGATGGATGTATCGTATGTTTTCAAATCATCATATCCCCAAGCGATAACATCGTGGAATTCTCTCATACTACTGAGGATGTTTTCTCTTTCTTCCGGTGTGCAAACTTTCCCTATGAATACATTTTTTACATCTTCGTCGGTTCCCAGATTGACTGCTTCACATTTATTTCCATCTTCGTTGTGGTGAGGAGGAGTGCCCAACTTATCTGAATCGAAGAGTCTTTCTAATTCAATCATACCCTTTGGAATGTTATTGTCCTTCAGATTCATGATCCCATCTGGATCAAACTCAGCTTCAACTTCGCTTTCGTCAATGACCTGGGTGGTGAAGATACCTGAATTGGTCAAGAAATCCAGTATATGTTTGTCGTCATCAAACACTTGAAAATTTGTGATATTATCTGGTACTGATGGTACTGATGTTAGTTCCACTGTGAACTTTTTTAATCCTTCCATAGCCAATGGCTCGAGGGAACTTGCGGCCTGTGCTAGTGCATTAGCTACTCGATTTGTTGACCTGTAAATTGACTTGATGTTGAAAGCATCGAAGTCTTCAATCAAATCCCATACTCTGTTTCTGTACTTCTTTAGTCTCTTGTCATGACACACATATTGCTTCCTGACTTGTCTGACAACTATTTCTGAATCGCCGAACACGTGCAAAATTTTAACTTTCTTTTTTATGGCCAAGAGCAACCCGTGTACGAGAGCTTCATACTCGGTAACATTATTTGTGCATGGGAACTGTAATCTTAAAGCTGATAAATAAGCTTCCCCCAGCGGACTGATCAATTCAAAGCCAGCGCCGGATCCTTGCTTAGATTTCGATCCATCAAATCTTAGAGTCCATACTTGATTATCTTCTGAATTTGACATATCAATACCTTGATTTACTTTTGTAGGTTCAATTTGGGTATGCTCTGTTGCTGATGCCGAAGTGCTTGCTTCATCTGTAACGGCTGTATCCCTAACTGGTTCTTTTAGTTTCATCATACTGGGGATTTCCAAGCCCATGGCCTCTGGAATTCTCTTTCTAACTTGTTCTAAGGCCACTATGCACATAGAGCAAGAGAACTCGGAATGGAAAGCATTGTGTATCCTACACCAATTAGGTAGCAATAGATCTTGAACGGATGCGTGACTTCCCAATTCTACTCCTTGCTTCACATGTCTCATCACAAAATTCCGGAAGTTTTCAAACATACCTTCCCCTTCTTCATCTGATGATGCGCTGTGATCACTTTCTATGAGGACCTCTGTCGAATTATGAAACATTAGAATCTCTTCAACCTTAGGCTTGTAAACACCTAAGTCTGTTTGTACAAAAAGGATCTCATTGTCTTCACCATATTCCGTAATCATCAATTTAAGACGTGGAGTGCTATCTATCCTAATTTGATTAGGCAATCCTTTCCATGATAGCCACATGTGCGAAAAGTCGGTGGAGACGTATCCGTTGAGCTTCTTCAACCAATCTCTGCTTAACAGCATCCCATACCCTTCAGGTATGTCTACTACTGAAATGTCAATGTAATGCTGAATCCTGGGATCAGCTGCTAACTGCATGTGAATATTATGTAGTTCTCCAATAACTGGAACTTCGGTCTTGTCTAATTGAGTAACTTTCTTATTTGTCTGTTTTGGGATGAGACCAAGTTTCTTGCAAATACCCAAAGGCATCACGTTGCTTGAGGCTCCTGAATCCATTAGACAATTGTGTAATAATTTGCCAAACATTCTAACTGATATCAAGAAAGGAGGCTGTTCATCTTTTCCTTGATAGAAGACGACTGATTTCTTCTTTGGGGCACTGTATCGGTCATTTACTGGATCCGAATTGACTTGTGAACTTTGAACTTTTGGCGTATTGTTATCCTCTGCAGGCTCTTCCTTTACCGTAACTGTCTTACCGTCTGTTATATTGGATGATTCCTGTGCAATGAAAATAGCATTTGTCTGGCCTTGGGGGTGAGGTGGCCTCATTTGAGTTGGATTTGTATTTTGACCTACATATGCTCTTGGTACATTTGAAGTAGATGGACCAGCTGATCCTGTGGTGACTTGCACATTTTGATTTCCACCCTTTGAGATGGTATCATCAACACCTCTTAGAAAAGCTTCCTTAATTTCAGGTACTCGAATCAATTCTGTCAATGGTAGGTTGATTTTAATCTTCTTGAGTTCTTCGACAACACACTGACTCAATCTCTTTAAATCCTCTTTAGGAACTTCCTTCCTGACTGGATCGATCCTTGAAGAGACATTCTGTTGCTGAACTTCTTGTGCTGGGACAACGTTCTGAACGGGATTTCGCTGTCTGTATTCGGGTGCATCCCTTGGATAGCTTGGATTGTTACTTGCATTTGGATTTGGCGGAGTGTGCAAGTTATTAGGAGGAGTGGACGTGGTAATAGGATCTTGTGGCCGGTAATTCCGCTGATAAACCCTTTGTGGGGCATTGCCAGCAGATTGCTGAAAGGCCTGAACCTCATCTGCTTCTTGGGTTTGAAAATCACCCTCGAATGGCGGAGTGTAGTATGTATCCTCAACTGGTTCATTTGCAGAGGCTGGCGGGAATCTTCCGCTATATTCTGTCATATCATATTCCATCATAGGTGGAAAAGTAAAATCTTCAATCATCAAAGCTTGATCATACCTCTGCGTGGGCACAATTTCATATCCGGTGACTGGAGGATTCTCTGGTACCTGTGTACCATGCATTTCCTGTTGAAAGATGTCAGCCGCTATCTTAAATTCAGGACATTGAAGTTCTGAATGCTGATTGGTGTTATGCAACCGGCACCATGTAGATAGTGCAGCTTCTGCTAAGAATACTTTCTCTGCAGGTTTTGGGTCAGAAGCTGGTGGATTGTCAAGTGGTGAAGGGACTGTGCCGGTATTCGGTGCAGTGTTCCAGGTTCTATTTTGTCGTTGAAAGCCTTGATTATTTCCTCTGAAACCTTGATTGTATCCCTGATTATATCCTTGATTGTATCCTTGATTTCCTTGGTATCCACCCTGATTGCCTTGGAAATTCTTCTGCAAATAGTTGTTCTGATTTCGTAAATGTGTAACTTCAGTAGACAATTTCTTTACCTGATCAATCAGCTCTTTCATTTCGTCTTTCTCCTCCTGAGCCTTCGCAGAAGATGAAGATCCTTGCAAATACACTGGCTTTTCCGGTACAACTTGTGAAATTGGCACTCCTGGATGCAAGACTAATTGATTAGCAGGAGTGGAAACAGGAACTGGATTCATTACAGGTGTATGTTGAGCCAATGCGTGATTGATTCCCTGAATCTGGTTTGGCATTGCCACATGCCCTATGTGATTAAGTGGCCCATGCGTGTTCATACCCAAATCTGTGTTCACCTTAACGGCTTCAGCATATGCTCCTGTCAAAGTGGTCGGCGGGGTTGTTGCTCTTTTCACGAACATAGAAGTAAGGCGATCCAATGCAGCGTAATAAATCTCCATCGCCATTACTGGAGTGATATCATAGGGAGGTTGCAATCTAGAATATGCTTTATGGAACCTGTGATTAAAAGCGGCAATAGGCTCGTGTTCCTGTCTTCGAACTTCGATGAATTGCTTATAGAGTTCTGCAGGAGTGATGAGAATCTTGAATTTCTCCAGGAAAGCGGTTCTCATCTGTTCCCAGGTAGTAATAGATCCAGCTGGTAGATTGACATACCAAAAAGTAGCATCTCCTTCGAGAGAGTAGGGAAATAGCCGGCATGCTACATCTTCATCTTCAATCCTTCGATTTACCAGAGTACCTTCAAAGATCTTAATATGCTCTTCAGCTGTCCTGCTCGGATCGTTGACATGAAATTTCGAACAAAAGTGTTCGGGATTCTTGGGCATATCATGGTAATCGGTAAAAGTCCCCAGGGGTGAGACATTTCCCAAAGGCCAAGCTTGTGCTGGTGCTGCCATTGGAATGTTGGGTTGTCCTGGACCTGCTTGAGTAGCTCCTTGCTGAAGTAAAATGCCTGTGGTGGTTACTTGGACGTTGCCTGGTTGAACAACTCCCTGATTTTGATTCTTCGGAGGTGGAGTTTGAAATAAATTTGAAGTATCACCCCCACTTGGAGATCCTTGGTTGGCTGAAGTCCCTTTTTTTCCTTTCTTCGACTTTGATGGGAACCCCAACTCAGAAAAGTCCTTGGATGCTCCTGGTGCAGACCTTAGAATTCTTTGGTGCCTCTCTGGCGAGAAAGAACCAATTCGCTCCAGGATGTTCTTCCTTAATCTGAAACAACTTGTAAGATGCCCTCCTTCTAGCGCCAAATATGTTGATGGTTGTTTTTCGACAAGTCAACAATAGAGTAAAATACTAGGTATTTAACTCTCTCTTGAGCAAAGCCTCTCGGATGCTAAACCAAGTGATCAAACGAGATGACTCCAAGGTTCCTTCTTCTAATAATGTTTCAATTTCAGTAGGAAACAGCTCAATGATTTAAGTATGATTCTGCTGTTAATCAACAAAGGGACTTACACAATTGTTCAACTTGTTGTTTCAAAGACTCTGGAAGTGAACACTAGGGAATCTAAGTACTGCAACTGACGCGTATGATTTAGCAATGGACGTTCTGATCCTAAATCTAAATGATTGATAAAAAAAAAGGCAAAAGATATAGGGTTGAGAAATACTAATCTAATCCTAAATGGAAGGACATTTACTGCTTAAAGTGAAGTCGAACCAAATCTTGTTTCGCCAAGATGAAACAACTAGACAAGAGAGGTGCTATCTTCAAAGGTATGCAAGATATTTAAATCAATTATGCTCATGAAAATTCAACAAGCATAAAGATCAAATTGACGCTCAATTGTAAAGACTTCACTACAAGGCAATAAAAATCTTTCACTAACTAACTTATACTTAAAAGAAAAACTTGTAACTTAACTTAATATTCGTGTGAAAATTGAAACCATGCAAACACTCAGAAATATAAATAGAATCACCAAATCAATGAGTCTTTTATTATCTCAGAGAGCTCTTACAACAATTTCGAAATTTCCAACCGTTACAAATGAGAGCAATGAGAGCTCTTTTATAGTCCTCAAAGGAGAGAAGGGTCAAGATTGATCGGCGAAATCAGCGGATCAGATCAAGCCACATCACAAGTAGTTACAACAAACTATACTTTATTAAATGAATGAGGTTAACTTTATTAAATACAGGAGGTTACTCATATTAAATGAAAGAAGTCATGAAAGAGAGAACAAAGGCACGCTTTCCAAGAGGATAAGGAAGCCACATCATCAAGGCGAGTACTATGTAGTAGTACTATGAGATACAATGAATCTGGACACAATTTGAATAATATCTTCCATTGGTACACTTGTCGCTGCCTTAATGGATCCTTCTGCCACTGCTACATCTGCCTCATAGACTCCAAGTGTCTTCTCCCAGTCGTTTATCCAAGACTTATTTTCCCCAAGACGATATGCAAGTGTAAATATATTATCTAGTTGACTTTCATCAAGTCCATCATATTGAAAGTAGAATGCCTTAACTTGTTGCTTCATGTTCTCAATGGTAACATTTCCATAAGGATTACAAATCTTTGTCAAAGCAGTATATATATGATTTTCTGTTCTTAGAAGAACACTTCTTATCCTGGACATATCTACTTCAATCTTATCAACTAGTTGCCCCTTGTTGTGAAAGGAGAAATACCAAGTGACAAAGTCATGTGGAGTATCTCTGTCAATCACCTTATTATGAATTAAATCTTCTACTGGAGCTTCCATTAAGCTTTTGAGTTGTGGCATATATTGCTCTTTGATTGGTTTGAACTCAGCACAACTTTCCAATAAAGCTTGGACTCGACCTTGGAGCTTAATGACTCTGTCATACACTTGCACAATTTCTTCTAGGTAAATATAGGCCTTGTCTTCTGTCTTTTCTATCCATCCCTTCATCATCTGAGATGAATTTCTCATGTCCTCAACTTGGGATACTGTTTCCTGTGGAAGAATGGAAGGAGGAATTGCAGTAGCTTCCTTCTGTTGAATAGGTTGCATGACCTGTTGGATGTAATGCTTCAATGTACTAAAATCTTGTTCAACTTTCATCCTTGCTTCTCTTTCTTGTTTCAACATACTTCTCACATTATTCACTGCATCTTGTAGTTCCTCATCGACTTGTTCCCTTGTGATTGGACCCATGCCAATTGTAGTCAAATTATAATCCTCAGGTGCCATGTTTTCTATCTCCTTATCACTTCTAGGAACAGCTATGTGGACCTCTCTGTTTCCAGCAGAATCTTGAGTGATTTTAGAAAGGATCGTGGCTTTCTTCTTCTGATTATTCTTTTGTACATTTACAAGCAATTCCTCAACTGCAGTAGGCTGATAAGTCTCTACAATTGTGCTTTCTTCAATCCTTTGTCTCAACCATGGTGGGAAAGTAGAAAGATCTCGTTGTTCATGGGCTTGATTGTGTTGAACACGAGCTACTTCTTCATCAGATTCAGCTTGTCCTATTTCATCCTGACCAAGATCATCATTCTCTTCTATTATGACAGTGGGGCTTGATTGGATTTCTTCTGATGGAATCAATGCAACTTCTTCTATTACTTCTATCTCTTGTATTGGATTTTGAACAATTGAAACACCTTCTTGTGGATTAGATGAAGTAGATGGATTACTCTTTTTCTGAGGTCTTCGGCTTGATTCCCCTTGATCTTGACTAGGTCTTTTCCTCTTTCTAGTTGAATTATTGCTCTGATCATTCCCACTATGTTGTGGTTGGCTATGTGTACTATGCTGCTTGGGTTCTCCTTCATCCACCTTATTGTAGGTGAGATCTCGACTTTCAGCACTCATTTCCTGCAATAGTTGATTGATACACACTTGTGTCATGGCTAAAACCGGCTTTATCAAATCTTCTTCGGATGCATCTCTCTTTGACCAATCAATTGTGTAAGGCAAATCCTTTATCTTGTCAAATTCATCTACTAGCATAGTATCATCCTCGGTGAACTGGTCTGGAATCCTGAATGCTTTGGTGGCTCTGACTAAATCCCAGTCGAGTCTTGAACTTTGAAGAGTTCGGAGATCATCTTCATCTTGGGCACTGGCCCAGTGATCTTCCAACTGCTTGATATGTTTGAATTCTCGGTTGTATTTCCAGCAAACTTGGAAAGGGTCAAAGTTAGGCCTCTTGGTGCCATGAGTCTGCAAATGATAAGCCTGTAGCTCTATTTCAGAATACTCAGCTGCTGATAAAGATGGACATTCCAGATTTTGTCCAAGACGAAGTGGAAATTGGATTCCTCCTTTCTTCTTCAACTTCTGCAACCTGATGAGTTCTAGGAGTTGTCTTGTAACTTCTAACATTACCATCCTGTTGGTTGGATACCTTGGCAATCTGTATGGATATGATGTGAATCCTTGGATCCTTAGGTAAGTGTACCTTTCATGTTGAGTATACCAGTGTCCATATGCTGAAATGAATTCTCTTGCTGCATTAGACAACCTTTTATGAAATTCTCCCCTCAGTTTCTTCATTATGTACATGGCAAATGCATCATTAAACCTTGTATAATGATTAATACTCTTCAGGTGCAACTGAGGATAACATTGATGTGACAAGTATTTGTTAGGTCCAATGCCGACTTCTCCTTTCTTGGTTAAACCTGAGTAGACTTCATTTCTGGCAAGAAGATACACTATATAGGAACTCATATAACAAGTCTTGGTTTTAGCAAAACTGAGGAACTGCTCATGTATACTTTGACTGATAAGTCCAGCCCAATCAATCATTTTCCCTTTAAGAACTGACTTGATGAAAGAGTACATCCAAGGCTGAAAATTAGCAGATTGAGGCATTCCTGTCATTCTGTTCAAAAACATGATTAGATATCCAATTTCCGGATGAAAATCTGACTTATGGAACTGTGGAGGATTATTCATGTTGAACTTCATGGCTGGATTAGCCATCCACTCTCTCCTTATCTCTTGTAACTTTATCTTGGTGTCGACATCATACTCCTGCTGGCCTTGTTGTTTTGAGATGCTGATCATCCTCTCTTTGGTTGGAATGTTGAAAGTTTCCTCCACTGCTTCCCTTTGCAAATAGGCTAGTATCGTTCCATCCTTGGCTATGATTTGCCTTGTATTTACATCATACTTTTTGACACATTCGATGATCATTTCCGGACATGGCAAAGTTGGCGGAAAACAAGCAGCTTCAATGGCTCCACTCCTCATGATGGCTCGAGCGAGGCTTCCTCCATTAGGTTCTTCAAGGACTGTCTTGATATCTTCCAGGTTGCTGCTTCCCATATTTGTATCGCTTACATTTGTCCACCTTGAGACGAGCTTTGATTCGGGAATCTTCCCTTTGGCATCCATCCGGATCTTGGCTTGTCGCTCCTTGGAAGTCATTGCCATTATTCTGCAGACTTGACGCGAATAAGTGATTGCCAACAAAATCTAGATTTGACTTCAGCAACTTTAATGGATTAAATTATGAAATTTTCCTTTAAAATTATGAAATATTACTATTAAATTTAGAAAATCTATGAAAAATCATAAAAATCCACTTATTCTTCCAGAATTTTATCAATATTTGAACAATTTCAAGGCATCCAATGAAAGAAAAATAAGTAAATCAGATCAGAAAAAACTCAGATCAGACTTACTTGATGAGCTGTTTTGTATTTGATACCTTGCAATTTGATTTCCCACTTGGCAAAATTTGATAAAATCAGATTTATCTTCTAAAATCAACTTCTTGTGGCTGCTCCTTGAAGAAAATTCTGCTCTTGGAGAACAAATCTGCTCTTGAAAATAAATCAAATGAAAAAGAAATGAGGCACATATATATAATTCACTTTAAAAAACTTTCCTTCTTCCTAGGCCGACCTCATGCACAAACATTTAATTTAATTTTGATCTTTATTAAATGAATGCAATTTCACGTTTTTCGAAGGCAACAACTATTAAATGTTTATGATTTCTTTCTTGTTGGACGTTTCTTCTCCCTTCTCCAAGCGCATGAGATCAGAAATTCGCATTAGTTGAGGTCTTCGTATAGATGCCTTCTTCATTGAAACAGCATTGGATCAGCATGTTGTTGTCTTCTTATCTTTGCTTCATAATGCTCTTCCTTCATCATCCTCCTAATCTCGCATTAAATCAAGTATTGAAACTCTCCTTAGCAATTTGCATTGGATGGAGGTCTTCGAGTTTTACTTCATATTTCGCATTGCCTGAGGTTTTAACAATCTTCAAGTCTCTTCGCCTTGGATGATCTAATGGAGTCTCCTTCATGGAATCCTTTTGTCTTGCTGTCTTGAAACTCTAAAACTTGTTTTCAATATTTCGCACTAGTTAACTCCTTGATGATCCTCCTTCATGTTTCGCATTAGATAGAGGATTAGAATCCTCTTGTTGTGAGTCGCACTAGATGGAGTTGGTAGAATCTTCAAGTGATTTCGCATTGGTTCAAGGCATAGAATTCCTCTTAAACATTTCGCACTAGTTGAAGGATTGAGATCCTCTTGACACTTGGCGCTTTGGCTGAAAGATTGGATTCTTCTTGATATTTCGCGTTGCATAAAGGATTAGAAATCCTTTTAGTACTTGGCGCACTTGATAGGTAATTTGGTTCCTTCAAAATGAAACTTCATCCTATCCTTAACATAGCGCATTAGATCATGTTTTGAGACTCCTTAGGGAGTAGCGCACTTGATGAATAGTTTGAGATCCTCAAAATCACACCTCGTTCTTTCCCTTTGAATATGGCGCACTAGATGAATGATTGGGATCCTCACAAGTTTGGCGCACTGCTTAGGGAATTTGAATCCTTCTTGTTTAGCGCTTGGATAGGGAACTTAGAAGATGGCGCATTAGAGCATACCTTGGGACTCCTTTAAATTTTGGCGCATTTGATGGAGGATAGAATCCTCTTGTCTCTTGGCGCATTTGATCACTAGTTTGAAATCTTCAAAATGAAACTTGGCGTTGCATATTGGATAGTCTTGCTATGGGCGCATTGGATAGGTAGTTTAAGCTCTTCACAAATAAACTTCATTCATGGCGCATTAGATGAGACTTAAAAATCTTCTAGATACAAACCTTGATTGCTACCTCATAATGTTGGCGCCTTAGATGGGCAACATGAGATCTTCAAAATAAAACTTCATCCTCCTCCTTTGGATATGGCGCATTGGATGCCCTTTTAGATTTCTTCTTGTGGAGCGCTTAGATAAGGGGCTTGGGAGGTGGCGCATTGCTTGGCTAGGTTGAAGTCTTCCATCTTGAGTGAATTTAGATAGCCTTTGTCTTGATGTGGATCATATATGATGTATGGCGCAATGGTTGCCCTTGTAGGATCCTCTGGATTTAAGTCGCACTCTTCTTATACTACGCATGGGACGAACTTTGGAATGGGCGCATTAGTTCACTATGTAAGAATCCTCTAAACTTACCTTGAAGACCGAACATTGGATATCTACTGGCAATCTCCTCATGATATGGCGCATTGGATCAGCTTGGAGAATCCTCTAGAGTGTTGGCGCATTGGTTAAGGGTCATTGGAACTTCATCTTGAGCGCATTACATCAACTTTTGGAATCCTATGAACTTGTAATTTGGTGAAGGGACTAATACTTATGTCGAATGTTTAGGTGAAGCGCATTAGATGAGAGGAAAAGATCCTTTAGTTTTGGGCGCATTGCTTCCTCTTGTGGAATCCTCTTTAAACTAGACATTTCTCAAGTCAAAATCCTTACATTTCCCTCCTCTTTCTTGGTGGCGCATCACTTCAAGGATTGAAATCCTCAGGAATTTTCATTAAAATTCGCTCCAAGATTGGCTTTAAGACTTGTTTTTTTCACTTTCGCATTGGTTGAAGGCGTTGAAATTCTCATCTCTTCCTCCGAAATGACCTTTTAGTCTGGGCGCACTAGATGGAGTTTTCAAATCCTCTGATATTTTCGCACTGAATGAAGGATTAGATGGGCGCACTGGATCAAGTTTTCAAATCCTCTGGCTCAAATGTCTTCTGCTTCGTGATTTTGCGCCCAGATTTGCGCCATCTAAGTGTCTAGTCGCATCAGATCAGTGTTTTGAATCCTCTGACTTCGTCAAGTATTTTTCAGGATCGCGCGAGTAAAGGTATATTGAAAAATATATTTAAGTATAAGTTAAGAGATTGAATTTCTTATACTTTAAATATTTTTCAATATACCTTTCAGGATGTTTGAGATAGGTCCCGAATCCACCGGATTTAAGATGCAAAATATAGAATTTGGAGGATTCACCAGATTTCAGACTTAGCCATTTTTCAGGATTTTCAGGATTTCAGGCTCCAGGCTTAGTCTTTTCAGGGTCTCAAACATTCTGAAGGATTAACCTCAAAACTCAATATCTAGATAGGATTTGATCACAATTCTTCATTATTGCAAGTTTATCTATCCTTAATCGTGAACCAAAGATCATAGGCAAGGAAATTGTTACCGAGCCGGCAAAGGAAAACGAGTCAGGACATCATTAAAATCTCAGCAAAACTCATTGAAAACTCATTGGAAACTCACTGAAAAGCTCAGAGCTCAAAAAAAAGGGGGGTCCCTATTCCTAATGGGGTGATGTGTGATTTGGTCACAACATGGTGTATCCATGATCTTCTTTCTCCGTAGTTCAGGGGTTGCCTAGAGTGACATTGAAATCTATTGCACTTGATGACAGTAATATAGTAGGGTGGTAGGTACATCCTCTTGAAGATCTTTTGGATGTTTGAAGGTTACATGGGTTTAATTCTTTCATTTATGCACTTTTCTTAAGAAATTGAAAATTTGTAATTATGATTGTTTGGATTCAATTGTTTATTGGAATTTAAGCTACGAGATAGCTATTGTAATTGTAATCTTAATTGAAACTAAATAGTAATTAAATTTAGTGAAATTTGGTAGTTTATGCCTTGTGTAGAAAGAGGGAGAAATTATGTGATTTTTGAATGTTCCTATTTTGTTGTTTTAAGGGTTGGGCCTCATTGTCATTGGAATTGATGATCCAATGAGCTATAGGGCAAGTCCGTAGGGCATTCCTAATTCTTGGAATGTCAGATTGCCAGTTTGGAAGCCATGGTTGTAAAATTCAAAGTTTTGGAAACCGCAAGTGCATCCCTAGCTCCCCTTAACTTCCGAGTAGTGCTCTTTTACCATAGGAGGCTCATAATTGACATGTGTCAATTTGAGAGGCCGGGCAAACTTATTAGAAAGACCTCTGCAAAAATTCAACTTTACCAAATACATTCCTTATTTTCAGTAGAGTTGCGGATGTGTCATGTCTATCATAGAGGTGTCATGTCTGTCGTAGAGGTGTTCTATCAATTGCTGATTCATCCTCCCCCCTACCATTTCTTCTCTATAGTGAATTTTGAAAAACACTTATGAGGTTTTTGTAGATATTTCCTTCCTCTTGCTTTTGCATTTTGGAAACCTGAAAAATGTTGACTACATTGTGGCCATTTTACGCTAAACTGTAAATGTGCGATGAAACCTTGAAAAATGATGTTGTGAATGATTTCTTTACATTTTTGGAAAGGCCTTGATATGCTCTGTCACTGTCTAGAAGCTTGTAATAATTGATTGTATTTTTCTGTACTTTTGGAAATGCTCTATGAAATCAAGTCGCTCCTACCTTAGACATAGTGGTTAGTGAACACTAAAGTTTTCTTTTGGTTAATTAATGAACAAAAATGGTTTATTCTATTGGATATGATGTTAGGGTAGAATATAAATGATTCCTAACCATCTCCAAGTATCATGTATTCGTTTATTGCAAAAGAAATGCCTGAAGTGAGTTGATAGGTTTTGGGTCTTGATGAACACTCTCTCTCCTAGTTTTATGACTCATATGCATGATAGTGAAAAGAATAGTTGATTCATCTTGTGAATGTATGTATGATGTAATCCTCATCCTAAAAACATTAGTGGAGTAGAGATTGACTAGTTGTAATGTCCCCATTTTCGGAGTGATCACCATGGAAGAGCGAATGGGAGATGGCTTTGGAGAAAAATAAAAGAAGAACAAACCTTTAATTTGATTCTTGGGCACCTAGAGTTCTCATACTAGGTCGGCCCAGTTTAGAAAAAGACATAATGCACATTCCTAGGTCAGCCAGAGACAAAGCATACGGAGGTCGGCCCTCTCTAAAGGGAAATTAATAAATAAAAAGTATTTTTATGACCTAGGTCGGCCATCATGAAAAAAGGAGTAAAAACATGTATAAAAGCAAGTTATTTTGGATCATTTCAAGCATCATTCAACTATCAATTTATACCTTTTGGATCTGCAATTTAGAGCAGCATATTCTAAGGACAAAAACCCCTGAATATGAGGTGAATTAGACGAAACCCTAGTTCATCTTGGGAAGACTTCATAACGAAGGTCTACTTGCACTTCATTGGAGGATTACGAAGTTTGGAGCAGAATTCTAATCAGCTTTTGGAGAAGCATTTCATCATCTTTTGGACCAGAATTCTAATCAGCTTTTGGAGCAGCATTTCATCACCTTTGTGAGCAGAAAACTAATCATTCTTAGAGCAGAAAATTATCATCTTTGGAGCAGCTCCTTTGGAGGCCATTTCCTACCATTTCAGAAGGTCATACAACACTCAGATTTAGAGCAGAACTATGTTGGGCACGTTTATCATGTTTGCCCTAATTTATGAATGTATTTGAAGACATATTATATTCAGATTTGTAGCAGCAGACTTTTGCATTTAATTTTCAGTCATTTGGTTGCCAATTGAAGTGGATTCATTGCATATTTCGTTGTGAAATTCAAGTATTTTATTGGTAAACATATTGGCAATGATATTATGATGTGTTGGCATGATTTATGGGTTGATGTATGCATTTGTTTAAGTCTGATTGGAAGTTCAGAATGTAATGTCCCCTATTGGAACACTACTAATTTTACCCTAAAAATTCAAATCCCACAAGTTTAGGGTTAGGGTTTCTAATTCCTGGAACAAAACAATTTGATAGGGTGCCCAAGAAACCCTCTACCCTAGGCCCAAGAGCGGGTGCTTCACCCCTCTTGGCCCCATGTGGCCTCTTGCCATCCATATGGGGCGGGGTGCCTAGTGAGGTGTCCTATCACCGTTCCCCTTATCAGAACCATTTTGCTTCCTCTTATGATTCAAGTAATTTCCATGATGGAAGGTTAGGGGTGCAGCTACAGCAAGGTGTCCCGGAAATCATTCCTTCTAAGCCCAAGGGCAGCCTCTCATGCCCCCTTGGCCCACATGTGGCAGGCCTCAACCATCCACCATGGGGTGGCGTACTTAGAGGATGATCCCAACACTGTTTCCCCTCCTCATAGGCCCTTAATTTCCTCCATCATAACATTCACACAAGAATCCACATTAATGCATAATAAACAAATCAAACTTCAGTTGCAAACAATTATGTCAAATGTGTTGTGAATATAATCTATATTTCATAGCAAGTTTCACAATGCTTATGATACTAACGATAACCTTTCAACTATATGCATTTGTCATTATTTATCACATGGCATTTATGAGAAGAGACATGGGGTAAGATACATCATACTGAGATAATCCTTGCCTCTGTACCTTTGAGAACTCTTAAGAATTTAATTACTTTTTTCTTTGTTGTATTCAAATCTAGTCTCCAAATCTGCTTGTGCTTTCTTTTCCATTCTTCATGTATAGGCTGCTCTAAATCGACTCCTCCTTTTCTCCAAATCTGCCTTGAATGTATTTCTGTGTATAATCAGAAGTCTCTTGTTTGTTCTCTGTATATTCCTTCTGTTTTTATTGAGATGTTCCCCTTTTCTAATCTGCATATTCTTCCTTCTATGCTATTTCTGTATATAAATCAGATTATTATTACTTTCATTCCTTCATAAGATCTGATTTAGATCAGCTTTTAATTCATATGATTCTTATTGTATTTCTGTCCTTATTTGCTGCCCATGCATCTGCTTATTACTCCTATGATGTTCCCTTCTAATTGCTTCCTTCATTTGATGTTGATTCATTCTTTTTCATCTTTTAATAATATCAGATATATTCCTTATACTCAAAATGATCTTCCTCTTCCTTCCAATCCCATTATCTTCTACTACAACAAATCACTTATCTTCAGCTAATTATCATTTGTCAAACGCATGAATGGATAACAGTACAGATTGATACCATTTCAGCAATGTGATCAGTAGTGATGATGACTGATTGCAACTTCTTCGAATTCTAGAACACTTGACAAATAATGTTTATGCCAAATAGGTATAGATAACTATTTTGCAATGATTATATGGAAGGACTGGTTGACAACAAACATAAGCATTGCCGTGGTGGTTGGGCACTGTTCGATTATTATATCATTTCAAATATTGCCACGATATAGATTATGAATGCAATGGTATTCATCAATGAGATATCCCACGGAAAGCTTATTCCTACGAATCCTTGTTTTATTTGAATTACCTCGCAGCTTCCCTTCTAATGTATGTTGCCGCATGCCATATTGTTATTTCATCGGTTATGGTTTTGAGGTGGCAGATGTGTCAGGGCTTGTCCCACTGGGTGTGTTACGAATTTCCTTCCTTGTTCATCTCTTATATGAATTATTTCCCCACGTCCTTTATGAAAGGGGATGACTTTAGGATAGGCGCCCCCTTTACTATTAATGAATCAGATGTATATTATTAATATCTATTTATATTTATTTTTATATAATTTTAATAATATATAAAATTATATATATATATATATATAGAATAGGATAACAATAATATTTAATAATATAACCTGTTGCTTATAAATATATATATATATAATTTATCTATTAATAATATTATTATATACACAATTATTATTCAAATTGATGACGGGAAGGATATAACAAACACCATATTTCGAGAAATCAACTTCACTGTTTATTATGATGTTTAAGTCTTTAATTTAAACAATGCCTTAATATCGGGACATCACACAGAAGTTAGGGTTTGAGAAGAAAACTAAAGTGCAGAAATTAGGGCAGACTTCAAATTAGTTAGAAAAAACGAAAATCCAAAATTGTCCGGAATATACCCATTTGGGATATTACACTAGTCATGTGGAATGTGTTATCTCTCTATCTCTCTCTTCTTACTTATAGCATATGTGCTTGGTAATTGGATGAATCATGCCTTGTAGACAGTTTTTAGTAATGGAATGGTAGCTCTTACTCCTGTGAGCACATTGGATTAGTGTTGTGAAAAGATATATTTCTTTTGAGTGGTCTTGTGAAAGCATTTTCTCTTCACTCTCTATGATGTGTTTTATTGAAGAAAAATAATGAGATCATATGTAGATGAGTTGTTATCTCTTTGTCTCTCCTTGTGTGTTGAAAATCAGATGAGTAGGCTTGACAAATCTCTCTCTATGCTTATGGAGTTGTAATGAGTGATTGAATGTAGTAACTGAACCTAATGAAGAAATGAACCATTGGTGTCTCTTTCTTATTGTAGTCTTCCACTATTACATGTGTTTGTATTAGTGTTATCCTAGAGATGACAACATTTGCACGTATGTGTGCACATTACAACACTACTTGTGTTGTATATTTTGAACGCGGAAAATTTATTTGGTTGGTTTTACCGTGCTAAATGTCCTTAGTAAAATTTGGGCAATATGTTTATGATCTTGAGACGTTCATCTTTCGTACTCAAAAATTTTTTCAAAAATATAAAAAAAATATATTTTTCAGAAACTACAGAATTTTGATTTCAGTTTTATTGTTTATACTTTCAGAAGTTTGTGTATGCAGGTTAGTGCACTCAAAATTGCAGATTTGATCAAAAGTTAAGTTAGACAATTTATTTCAAACCCTAGAATGTAAAATCTGCATACCATGTGCTGAATTTTAATGTGGTATCAATGCACTATTACAAAGATCTTCCACGTTCGTGAATGGAATTTGCTGCTACCTGTGATAAAGAGTTGCAAGAAGATTTCAATGCTCAACTTCAGTGATTGAAGTATCTTGGACATGTGAAAGGTTGTAAGGTTGTAAGGTGTGATGCCCTAATTACTCAAATGACTGGAGTGTTGATCTGCACCTGTGATAGGTCGCTGATCTTATTTTTTTGAGCTGATTTGTGCAGTTTCAACACATTCCAACAGCTGCAAACATGACCAGTCTTGGTCTTAAAGAATGTGACTGCCTAGATTTCAATTTTACTCCTTGGAAGTGTAGGTTGCAAATGATGTTGGAAGAAGTTGATCTTTGGGTCTGTGGAAACCATGTCGACACCACCTTCTGATGTTGTTCAGTTAGCTTAACATAACCAGAAAATGGCCAAGGCAAAGCGTATCATCTTGAATTCTGTGAAGGATCATTTGATTCCTCATATTGCAAAAAAGAAATTAGCAAAAGAGATGTATGATGCCTTGACCACTCTTTATCAGATTGTAAACATCTCCAATAAGATGTTGGTGAAGAACAAACTCAATGCCACATGTATGAGTGGCATAGACACAACAGACACCTTCTTCATGAAGATCACATAACTTCACGATTAGCTTGCAAAAATTGGGGTTAAGATGGAGGATGAAGAGTTGGAACCCATACCCTTAAATTGGTTCTCTCCATCCTAAAAACCGTTAGTTCATCTCCTTATCATTGAAGAGTGGCATAGGATCAATATTCTATCATCCTATGGCCTTGGAGGTACTATTTACATCCACATAGGTCTGATTCTCAGTCATGAGGTTGTTGTTCTGATCTATATCAGCAACTTAGGAGGAGCTATTATACAATTTCTTGCGCCTATGATGGGTATTCTTCACATCCATGGGAGATCTACACAAGTTGGAGAGAGGTTCTATGTTGATAGCACCTTGAGATACTTCCATTTCCTCATGTTTGATGGATGTAGGGATGTGGAGATTTGGGATCTAGGTGGTGGCATGCTTGGCACATCACTTCATTGGGATCTTGATGAGCTGCTTCACATATCATAGAGCATTGATGATTGTATCAGAGTGGAGCAGCGGAAGCTTGGAGACTTGGAGATATTGGTGCTTGTGGTTGAGAGCATTGCATTCTTTGGAGGATGGGGCCGGGTCGAGTTCGAGTGTGTATGGCTTTTGCCACCAAAGCGCACTTCACATAGCTTTCTTCATATTCTTCTTGGGAGATGCAGCCACATGTTGAGGTTTTGTGTGGTCACAGGGCATTTGGACGAATGGATATACATGTCATTTGACACTATCTCACAAGATGCATGCTTGCCATTGCTTGAGGACAAGCAATTCCGAGAAGGGAGGACTGTGATGTCCCCATTTTTGGAGAGATCACCTTTGGAGATCCGATGACCTAGTTTTCACACTCCAGGATTTTTGGAAGGAAAATTGAGGGTTGGAGATGACTTGACATATTTTTCTGATGCTATTGATGTACTCTTTTCATCTAATGTAATTTTCCTTCTATGGGAGCGAACCACCTTGAGGAGATTTGAGTGTGGAAACTTGTCATCTTGAGGAGATTTGCCATGAGATGAAGTTGTTAGCACATTCTATGTCTAATGCCACCTTGGTGAAGGATAAGTTATAATGTCTTGATCATGTGTATGTGCCCATCCTTGTGGAGATCTAACTTGATGTAATATTGGTTGGGACGACCTATGAAGGAAAGATTAAATAATAAAATAATACCTATCCTTGGCGCGTTGGAGGAAGAAGACTTGGACGATAAATTCAAATCTTTAATTTGAATTTCTTGGCGCCAAAAATACCTTAAGGCTGGTCGGCCTAGTCGGGGAGAAAGAAAATAATAAAACACCTTCCTGGGTTGGCTAGGAAAGAAGAATAAATGTGTATAAATACAAGTTGTTTTTGTGGCATTTGGCATCATCATTCATCATTCATTCGATCATTTGGAGTTTATCTATTGGCTTAAGGAACTTAAGACGAAAACCTTGAGTTTCTAAGGAGGAGTTGGATGAAACCCTAGCTCTTTCTTTTGGAGGATTCCGTGACGGACGCTCACTTGCACTTCATTGGTATTTTGTGGAGAAGAGGAGCAGATTGCAAATCAGATTTGGAGATCACTTTTGAGGGTGTTCCTTTGACGTGGATTGATCATCATTTGATTAGGAGCTGCCCTAGTTTGGAGCGCCACTCATTAGAGGTGGAGCGACTAGCATTGGAGGCGATTTGGAGGTTCTTGTGCATGATTACGGTTGCTGATTTGGAGCAGCAGAAGAGAAGACCTGATTTGTCCATCTTTGGAGGAGATTTCCTTGATGGATTGTTGTCATCTTGCCTAGGGTCTAACCTTAACTTTTGAGCGCCACCTTTGGAGAGTTGATTGTGAATGTTTGTTGGCTTCCGTGACAACTTTGCCATCATTCTTTGGAGCAGCAGACATATCAGACCTGAGTGCACCATTTTGGAGTTGATTTCCATTGTGTTTGAGGATTGAAGACTTAGGGTTTCATGCCCTAATTGGAGCAGCACTCATTGGAAATCATTTCCTATCATTTTGAAGGTCATTTGGCTATTTATTTTGGTATGTACAACCCTTCGGGTTAAGGCAGAACCTTGCTGGGCATGTTTGTCATGTTTGCCCTAGTCTGTGGATGTATTTGAAGACTCGTAAAACTCAGATTTTGTAGCAGCAGACTTCTGATTTTATTTTCAGTCATTTGTGTTTGGACAATTGAAGTGGATTTGTTGCATAATTGGTTGTGGAATGCAAGCATATTATTGTTAGTCATGTGGATGTTGAAATTATCCTGATTTGATATGTTTTACGGGCTGCCCTATGTGTATTGAAGTCTGATTTTAAGTTCAGAAAATTCAGAATTTAGGGTTTGAACTTTGAGCAGAAATCCAAAGTTTAATAGTTTGGAAAGTCTGTAAATCCAAAATTGTCCAAAATATCCCCATTTGGGATATTACAATGGTATCAGAGCCAGGTTCTTGCCAGCCTGGAAGGTTTGATCATACATGGAAGATTGAAGGGTTACAAAGGTCTTTTCATGGAAAACAAAGAGATGGAATTATTTGAATCTATTAGACAAAGCCAAGTTGAATTGAAGAAGGAGCTTGATCAATGGTTGTATGAATAAGAGGCCACACAAATCATTGAAGAATACAATGCTTCATCACTTGATTTCAGGTTAGCAACTCCTTTTGAATTTTTCTTTAAGGTACATGAAGATGGGAATCCGGGAAAAGAAGATCTATATGCCTACATCAGCAAATTGAGAGAGGAGAAAGAAAAATCAGAAGTCCCCTTTGGAGAAAGATTAGAGAAGAAAGAAGAATCACTTGTTTATGACTTGCAGCCTACAAGTGATCATGAGGAAGGCAGAAATCAAACAACATGCATTGAAGATTGGACTCCAAGCCCTAGAGAAGATGAAGCCAAGAGTTCACTTCAGATCTATGAGGAAAGGGACAAAGGAGAATCACCTATTGAGGCCACAAGTGAAGAGAACATGGGACTTCATGATGACTAGACGGTTAAAGAAGTTGCCGCCATGGAGATGGCCAAACCAACCATGTTGGATCAGCTACAAGAAGGTATGAGTTCTGTTGATGATTGATTTTAGAAAACTCAACAATAGAGTAAAATACTGAGTATCCAACTCTCTATTGAATAAAGCTTCTCGAATGCTAAACAAAGTGATCAATCGAGACAACTCCAAGGTTCCTTTTTATACCTTATGATTCGCGATGGATTAACTCAATGACTTGATGTGATTCTGCTGATGAACACAAAGGGACTTACACAATTGTTCTAACAACTTGATTTGTTTCACTTACTAGAGGCAAACACTTGGAATATCTAAGTACTACAACCCTTTAGCGTATGATATAGCAATAAGGCTCTTCAACTCTAATTCCTAATGATGATGAATAAAAAAGTGCAAAAGGTAAAGGTTTACGGTACTACTTTAATCCTAGATGCAAGAGATGATTATCGATCAGGTAGAATCAACCAACTTTGTTTCGCCAAGTTGAAATAACTACACAAGGTTGATGCAATCTTCTAAGGGTGATATAAGATATTCAAATCACTTATGTTCATGAACGTTCAACAAACATAAACGATCAAAGTTAAGCTTACTTTGTTTAGGCTAACCATACATTGCAACTTGCAAGCCACAAATCACAAATGGTATGAACGTATGGATTCCACCAAGAAACAATAATAATATCTTCCACCAACTAACATAACACTTAAAAGAAAACTTAATCTAATTTAACATTCGCTTGAAGAAATGAAAACCATGCAACACTTTGAAACATAAAGAGAATCACCAAACAATGAGTCTTATATTATTTCAAAAGAGCTTTTGCAACAATTTTTTCAGAATCTTCAACCTCTCCAAATGAGAACAAAAGAGCCCTTATATAGGCTTCAAGAATACATGAGTGGTTAAGATCGATTGGCAAAGCCAATGGACCAGATGATGCCACCTAAACAGGTGGTTACAACAAACTTCTATTTTTAGCATATAAAAGAGGGAACAAAGGCATGTTTCCCAAGAAGATAAGGATGCCACATCATATCCTATCCCCTAGTAGTACTATGAAGTGCAATGAATCTGGACACAATTTGAGCAACATCTCCCATTGGTACACTTGTCGCAGCATTAATGGATCCTTCTGCAGTTGTCACATCTGACTCATAGATGTCAAGTGTCTTCTCCCAGTCAGCTATCCAGGACTTGTTTGCTCCAAGATTGAAGGCAAGTGTGAATATGCTATCCAGTTGTTCTTCATCAACACTATCCTTCTGAAAGTAGAATGCCTTGACTTGTTGCTTCATGTTTTCAATAGTGATTTCTCCATATGGATTGCATATTGTGGTCAATGAAGTATGCCCATGATTTTGTGTTCTTAGAAAAACGCTTCTTATTCTGAACATATCCACTTCAATCTTCTCTACTAGCTGCCCCTTGTTGTGAAGAGAAAAATACCAAGTATTGAAATCATGTGAAATACCTTGATCAATCACCTTATCTCGAACCAGATCTTCTATTAAGGCTTCCATCAAATTCTTGAGGTGTGGCATGTATTGTACATGTGCTGCATCTTCATCAGATTCTGCTTGTCCTATTTCTTGATCAGCAACATCATCATCTTCTGTCTCAACAGTCGGGCTTGAATGAATCTCTTCAGATGGAACTGCCACAGTCTCTTCTACTACTTCAACTTCTTGCACTGGAATATTAGCATTTGAAGTACCTTCTTGTAAACTAGATGAAGTAGATTGACTATTCTTCTTCTTCGGCCTCTGACTTGACTCTCCTTGATCTAGATTAGGTCTTTTCCTCTTTCTAGTTTGATTGTCACCTTTATCACTTCCACTGTGCTGGAGTCCACTATGTGCACTATGCTGTCCTGATTCTTCTTCATCCATCTTGTAACAATTGATCTGTACATGCTTTTGTCATAGCTAAGATTGGCTCCATCAATTCCTCTTCAGATACATCCCTCTTTGACCAATCAACTATATAGGGCAAATCCTTTATCTTCTCCAATTCATCTATCAATATAGTGTCATCCCCTATAAACCGATCTGGGATTCGGAATACCTTGGTTGCTCTTACTAGATCCCATGTAAGTCTTGAACACTTGAATGTTCGAAGATCATCTTCATCGTTTGCATTTGCCTAGTGATCTTCTAACTGCATGACATGTTTATATTCTCTGTTATATTTTCAGCAAACTTTGAAAGGATCAAAATTAAGCCTTTTAGTGCCATGTGTTTGTAAATGATATGCTTGAAGCTCCATTTCAGAATATTCAGCTGTTGCCAATGATGGACATTCAAGGTTTTGTCCAAGAACTAGTGGAAACTGGATTCCTCCTTTCTTTTTTAATTTCTGCAGCTTGATGAGTTCTAGGAGTTGTCTTGAAACTTCTAACATCACCATCCTATTCGTTGGATATCTTGGTAACCTGTATGGATAAGATGTGAAACCTTGGATCCTTATGTATGTATATCTTTCATGCTGTGTATACCAATGTCCATATGTTCCGATGAATTCCCTTGCTGCATTTGATAATCTCTTGTGGAACTCTCCTCTCAATCTCTTCAATATGAACATAGCAAATGCATCATTGAATTGCATATAGTGATTGATGTTTTTGAGATGCAACTGAGGGTAACATTGATGGGACAAGTACTTATCCAGGCCAATCCCAACTTCTCCTTTTTTAGTCAAACCTGGATAAACTTCATTCCTTGCTAGAAGATACACTATATAAGAACTCATATGGAATAACTTAGTACTTGAAAAGTTAATGAGCTGCTCATGCATGCTTTGACTAATGAGTCCGGCCCAATCAATCATCTTTCCTTTGAGAATTAACTTGATGAAAGAATACATCCATGACTGAAAGGTTGCTGATTGCGGCATACCTGTTACCCTGTTGAGGAACATGATTAGATACCCAATCTCCAGATGAAAATCTGATTTATGAAATTGTGGAGGATTGTTTGTATTGAAGTTCATTGATGAATTTGCCATCCATTCCTTCTTCATTTCTTGCAATCTGTTCTTTGAATCAGCATCATATTCTTGTTGACCCTGGTGTACGGAGATGCCGATCATCCTATCTTTGGTTGGAATGTTGAATGTGTCTTCAATTGCTTCCTTTTGTAAGTAGGCTAACACTGTTCCATCCTTGGCCACTATTTGTCTAGTATTCTTGTCATACTTCTTAACACATTCTATAATCATCTCTTGACAGGGTAGAACCAGCGGAAAGCAAGCGACTTCAATGACTCCACTCTTTGCGATGGCTCTAGCAAGACTACTCCCAGTAGGTTCTTGAAGCACGGTTTTGATGTCTTCTAGATTGCTGTTGCACATGTTCGTATCTCCAATATTCGTCCATCTTGAAACAAGCTTTGACTCTAGGACTTTTCCTTTAGCATCCATGCGAATCCTTGCTTGCCTTTCCTTTGATGTCATCGCCATGATCCTACAAACTAGACACGAATAAGTAACCTTAAATATGAATGATCAAACAACTCACTTCAGCCTTCTATATGCATTGGAATTCTGATTTTCAAAGATCTAAAAGGGAATTTTAACAAAAAGATCTTGTCTTTTATCATAAAATTTACTACCTTCTTATGCACAATTTCATCAACACTTAGACAATTTTCTGCTTAAAAAACAATAAGCCTGCTGAAAATGAAGGAGGAATCAAGATATTACCTCTAGATCAGACTTTCTAAAAGACTGATTTGAATGGATGTCTTCAATACTTAGCCAAAATCAGACCCTAATTGATGAGAATCAGACTTGTCTTTGCTATGAAATCACTTTACTTCTGCTCCTCAAGGCGAATTAGCTGCTTGATGAATGAGAAAATAAAATCTAAAGGCAGAAATATATATAACTTGCATCAAAAACTTGGAATTCCCTGCCTAAGTTGGGTCTAGGCTTTAAAAATTTAATTTTTTGGCAAAGGCGCATTAGTTAAGTGTTTTGAATTCTCCATGTTTTGGGCGCACTAGATGACTGTTTTAACTTCTCCTTGACTTGGCGCCTTGAATAGCAATTTTGTTCCCTCCTTCGAACTCATCAAAGACTTCAATAACATCATCCATAATGGGCGCGCTGGATGAGGCACAAGGCATCGTCATTTTGTTCTCTCTTAAAACATCACATTAAAAATTCACTTCGGATTCCTCATCATGGCGCACTGGATGGGGTGCATGAGATCATCATCTTGAGCTTTGGATAAAATCACACTTGATACTTGAAATTCACCTCCCACTAGTAGTGGCGCATCGGTTGGTGAATTTGAATCCTCTTGGCAAGTGCTTTGAAAGACACCACTCTACTGTCATCACCCTTGGCGCATTAGATATGGCGCATCGGTTGGGCATTTCAATTTCTTCTTGAGACTCACCAAAAACCTTCATTTTTCCTTATTTTTCCTTAATAAACATGGCACATTGGATGTAAACTTCAAATCCTCTTGAATTTGGTGCAATAGATGTAGCGCACTAGATAGCAATTTCAAATCCTCTTGGCATACTTATAAACTTTGAACTTCACCATTCAACTGTGGCGCAAGGGATATGGCACATGGGTTGAGCATTTCAATTTCTCCTTGGCAAATCCTTTTGGAACACGCCACTTCACCTTCAATGGATCAAGCGCTTTGGTTGATGTTTTCAATCTCTACTTAAGAATCGTCAAAACCTTCATTTCACCTTTGCATACATAGCGCATTGGATGAGCGTTTAAGATGGGTCTTTGGATCTTCTTATCCTTGTTTAAACTTTACTGAAATCTACTCAAGCTGGCGCATGGGATAGGGCGCAATGGTTGGAGATTTTGGATCTTCTTCAGATGACGTTTAAGACTTAACTTTCCCTCCTCAAAATTGGTGCATTGGTTTAGGAGCATTGGATCCACTTGCTGAATGCTTCTTGTTCCTCATCTTCAAGACAAATATCCCTTCCTCCTTGAGCGCAATGGATGCTGACTTTGGTTTTCACTCTTATAAAACTTGAATTCATCCTTCTTCAAATGTGACGCATTGGCTGTGCATTTTGAATCCTAATCAGAAAGGTGTCTTAAACTTAAGTTCCTCCAAAATAGGCGCAGCAGATAGGGCGCACTAGATCAGCATTTTGGATCTTCTTGAAAACGTATCAAAACTTGAACTTAAACCTCTTTCAAAGATGGCACAATGGATCAGCATTTCATCTTCCTCTAGAAACTTTCATAAATCCACATATTGAAACTCAAAACAAGCCTTTCCACCTTGACGCACTGGTTGAGAATTTTGTATCCTCTTGAAAATCTCATGCAGCAGTTCACAATTCTGTTCCCTTCTTAAAGCTTGTCTTGCAAATGTCAAAGGTTTGGCGCATTAGATCCACATTTTGATCATTTCTTAAAAGGCTTCATAAAATCATCATTATTTATTCCTTGACCTTGGTGCATCAGATATGGCGCAGCAGATCATGATGTTGAGCTCCCCTTGATATGACCTTCAAAAGTTGAACCTTGTCCCTTTGTGGAAGGCGCTCTAGTTAAGGGGTTTCAATTCATCTAAAAACCTTATAAAACTTGCATTTTGATGCTTGAAATCCACTTCTCTATCTTGGCGCACCAGATCAAGATTTTGAATTTTCTTTGAAAACAGGTCAAGAAACTTAAGTGAAACCTCCTCAATGATAGCGCATTGGATCATGATTTTGGATCCTGATGGAAAGGTGTCTTTTGAACTTGAGTCTAGCTTTCTTCATAAGGTGGCGCATTGGTTCAACATTTCAAATCCTGATCAAAAGGTGTCATAAAACTTGAAGTTTAGATTTCCTCTACAAAGCGGCGCACTGGATGAGGATTTTGAATCCTCTTGAAGTTTTAGCCATTCTGCACTTGTCAACACCTCCCAACACCCTCAATCACGAAGCAATCATCTTGAATGTTGATGAAGTCCAATTCCATCTCAGTTAAATCATGTCATGACTCAATCAAATGAAGCCATAAGTTGAGGTAATCTCTTTTTGTGTTCTCAAAATACGGTTGATGCAGAACTCTGAAAGACTCAATCTAGCCTAAGGCAAAAAAGAGGGGGTCCCCATTTGCAATGGGGCGATGTGTGATTTGGTCACAACAAGTTCTTTTGAGGATCCTTTCATTGAAACTATCATTGCTTTATCACCTTTACATCATGTTGGCAAGGAATCCATTTGTACTTTGGGAGATCTTGAGGAAGAGGTTGTTCATACATATGATGGCAATTCAGGAATTTCAGTATGTAGTGAACAAAGAGGTTTGGATAAGACTGATTTGACATTGCAAGATGTGGAGGATCGCTTGGTGGTTAAGGAGATCATAGCTGTCCATTCACTTTCTAGATCAGCCATTGAGGAAGATCATGATGTGGAGGATTCTACTCACTACTTTGATTGTGATCCTTTGATCACGCATGATGGTGACATAGTCTTCTCACATTAGTGTAGTGATGTCATGAAGGGAGCTGATTTGGAGAAGCATGATTATGAAGGCCACTTAGAAATTTTGCATTCAGACATTGGATTCCCTAAGTCACATCCTTTGGAAGGTCAACTAAGGGTAAATGAAGGTATGATTGTGGCAGCCCTAACTCTTTTTGACCATGTTCATAAGATGATGGCAGGTTTGTGTTGGTAGGCTCTAGGGAAGCATGAAGGTTTTGAAGAAGGTCTATCTCTTGCTGACTTGCACGAACTCAAGAAGGCCTTGGTGGTAGTGAAGTCCAACTACCTACACTTGCTTGCGGATACAGATCATCTCCTCAAGCTTGGTGAGATCCACTTCGATGCTTTGAGAAGAAAGGAAGATCATGTGGAGAAGCTTTGTTGGGAGTTGAGCATGGCACACTCTTCATCATACACAGCAGAAGTTTAGACTTCTATGGCAGCCACATCCGATGAAAGGCAATGCAACATGAAGATGGCAAAGAGTGGAGACATGGAGGAAGGATCCTATGATGAAGTCATGAAAATAGAAGAGACATATACACATGAAGATTCAGCTTGCAGCCTTGGGACAGAAGTTGTGGCACTTGATTTTCCATTTGAGACATTCCTTGGACCTGCCCTAGTTGATGATCATCCACTCATGGAAGAAGAGGAGGTTAAGGTCTACAAGGACATCACTCAAAGGCAAAAAGTAAGGACTGATTTTCTGATGTATAACAGCAGTCCCTTATCTTCATATCATCATGATATAACAGCCAAGAGGATTAGCCTTGAGGCATGTGATTTTCATGGAGAGACTCATGTTGGACCGGCACTTGTTGGGGGAAATGCAACAATGAAAGAAGAGATGTTTGAAATGGAAGAAGACACTATGATAAGGTATGACAGCAGGTCTGATTTTCTGATTCATGATAGCAGTCCTAATTCTTCATTTATAGCAGCCACTTCACATGAAGAGGATGAGGTAGAAGAGTCTCCCAAGATCGGCACTTGTGATTTGGGTGTGAAGCATAAGGAATGTGTTGAAGTTTCAAGCCCCCACAAGTCTGAATTTATTCATCATACCTTGGAAGATGTCAAAAGAACTCAAGACATGTGTGAAGGTTAGCTACAAAGAGTGAAGGAGGCAAAGATGTTGGCTGGCCAAGTAAGACAGCACCTGCATGAGGTTAAGGAGCATTGTAATCAGCTAGATCAAGCAAGGAAGCAAAGAGAGTCACACCTCCACTCTCTATTTCTTCCAAGGGAAGAATGCACAGTGGTGGAGCAAGCAAAGGAGAAGTCTCTTGAGGAGAGCAAGCAAGAAGAGTATGCAGATTTGGGCGGACAAGTGGAAAGGTATGATTCAGAAAATTTTGTTTGTGTGCCTGATTTGCATCATACGGTTTATGAGTTGCCTTTGTTTGAGAGTCCATTGAAGGCTCAAGCCTTAGAGGAGGTTGGAGTAGTTGAGCCTACATTTAGTGGGTCAGCCACTAGTGTCATGCCTTTACATGAAGAGGGAGTCATAAGTGATTCAATTTGTGGTGATCCATTGTTCATTTTAGGAGAAGATGAAGAGTTAGTTGGTGATGTGATGCAACCCTATCATCTTGTTAATGGTTCTTTGATAGTAAGGGAGGCTGTCCTATTTCAGAGATTGGTGATGCATGCCATGGAGACACTTCCACTTGTTTGGCATACTTGGGAGTTGCAGCTCGTTGGTCAGCCTAGGTATGGAGACATTGTTCTGATTTCTGATTTTGAGGCATTAATGATTGCATTTCAGCTAGACTATGTCGTTGGACATGGAGGTAAGCATGATGGCATTGGTGTTCTAGCCCTAGTTCATGAGGATCTATTTGTTATATGGAGCCTAATCAGACTCGAAGGTTAAATTTTCCCCACTTTTATCGGTGCGATTTCCCCCCAAATTATTTAACGGGGTTTGGGGGGCAGCGCCCCCAAGACAGGGTCAAGGGGCAGCGCCCCTTGCGGGGTCGAGGGGCAACACCCCCAAAACCTCAAATGACTTTTATTATTTTATAAAGGCGTCGGGAGTTGTTTTTCTATTGGCCGACATAGAAAGAAAAAATATATATATATTTTGTAACCGACATAAGTCTTGATAAAAATGGCTAAGGGTTAGGGTTTCCGTTGATATTGTATTGTAGCATTTTGCAACGGTATTGAGTTGTAAGGATTGCTGGTCGTAATCGGTTTGATTTACTGGATAATAATATTGGAGTCTCTATTAGTGGATGTAGCCCGAGTTTGAGTGAACCACATTAAAAATTGTCTCTCGTTGTTATTATTTCTGTGTATTTTCATTCCTCTGTTTAATCTTTATTTGCATTTAATTGATATCTTCTGCATGCAATTCCTAACACTACTCTATACATGGTTTGGAGATGGTTGTTCTACTTCATGGTACATGGACTGCCTATTGAGCTCTTGGAGGACATCAGTTGTTTGGGAGTTTGGAGGAGCATTGGATCATCTCCTTATCATTGAAGAGTGGCATAGGATCGATATTCTATCATCCTATGACCTTGGAGGTACTATTTACATCCACATAGGTCTGATTCTCAGTCATGAGGTTGCTGTTCTGATCTATATCAGCAACTTAGGAGGAACTGTTATACACTTTCTTGCGCCTATGATGGGTATTCTTCACATCCATGGGAGATCTACAGGAGTTGGAGAGTGGTTTTGTGTTGATAGCACCTTGAGATATTTCCATTTCCTCATGTTTGATGGATGTAGGGATGTGGAGATTTGGGATCTAGGTGGTGGCATGCTTGGCACATCACTTCATTGGGATCTTGATGAGTTGCTTCACAACTCACAGAGCATTGATGATTGTATCAGAGTGGAGCAGTGGAAGCTTGAAGACTTGGAGATACTGGTGCTTATGGTTGAGAGCATTGCATTCTTTGGAGAATGGGGCCAGGTCGAGTTTGAGTGTGTATGGCTTTTGCCACCGGAGCTCACTTCACATAGCATTCTTCATATGCTTCTTGTGAGATGCAGCCACAGGTTGAGGTTTTGTGTTGTCACAAGGAATTTGGACGAATGGAGATACATGTCGTTTGACACTATCTCACAAGATGCATGCTTGCCATTGCTTGAGGACAAGCAATTCCGATAAGGGAGGACTGTAATGTCCCCATTTTCGAAGTGATCACCTTTGGAGATTCGATGGCCTAGTTTTCACACTCCAGGATTTTTGGAAGGAAAATTGAGGGTTGGAGATGACTTGACATATTTTTTTGATGTTGTTGATGTACTCTTTTCGTCTAATGTAATTTTCCTTCTATGGGAGCGAACCACCTTGAGGAGATTTGAGTGTAGAAACTTGTCATGTTGAGGAGATTTGCCATGAGATGAAGTTGTTAGCACATTCTATGTCTAATGCCACCTTGGTGAAGGATAAGTTATAATGTCTTGATCATGTGTATGTGCCCATCTTTGTGGAGATCTAACTTGATGTATTATTGGTTGGGACGACCTATGAAGGAAAGATTAAATAATAAAATAATACCTATCCTTGGCGTGTTGGAGGAAGAAGACTTGGAGGATAAATTCAAATCTTTAATTTGAATTTCTTGGCACCAAAAATACCTTAAGGCTGGTCGGCCTAGTCAGGGAGAAAGAAAATAATAAAACACCCTCCTGGGTCGGCTAGGAAAGAAGAAGAATAAATGTGTATAAATACAAGTTGTTTTTGTGGCATTTGGCATCATCATTCATCATTCATTAGATAATTTGGAGTTTATCTCTTGGCTTAAAGAACTTAAGACGAAAACCTTGAGATTCTAAGGAGGAGTTGGACAAAACCCTAGCTCTTTCTTTTGGAGGATTCCATGACAAGAGTTCACTTGCACTTCATTGGTATTTTGTGGAGAAGAGCAGATTGCAAATCAGATTTGGAGATCACTTTTGGAGGCATTCCTTTGGGGTGGATTGATCATCATTTGATTAGGAGCTGTCCTATATTGGAGCGCCACTCATTGGAGGTGGAGCGACTAGCATTCGAGGCGATTTGGAGGTACTTGTGCATGATTAGGGTTGCTGATTTCGAGCAGCAAAGAGCAGATCTGATTCGCCCATCTTTGGAGGAGATTTCCTTGGTGGATTGTTGTCATCTTGCCTAGGGTCTAACTCTAACACTTGAGCGCCACCTTTGAAGAGTTGATTGTGGATGTTTGTTGGCTTCCGTGACAACTCTGTCATCATTTTTTGGAGCAGCAGACATATCAGACTTGAGGGCACCATTTTGGAGCTGATTTCCATTGTGTTTGAAGATTGAAGACTTAGGGTTTCATGCCCTAATTGGAGCAGCACTCATTGGAAATCATTTCCTATCATTTTGAAGGTCATTTGGCTATTTATTTTGGTATGTTCAACCCTTAGAGTTAGGCCAGAACCTTGCTGAGCATGTTTGTCATGTTTGTCCTAGTTTGTGGATGTATTTGAAGACTTGTAAAACTCAGATTTTGTAGCAGCAGACTTCTGATTTTATTTTCAGTCATTTGTGTTGGACAATTGAAGTGGATTTGTTGCATAATTTGTTGTGAAATGCATGCATATTATTGTTAGTCATGTGGATGTTGAAATTATGGTGATTTGATATGTTTTACGGGCTGCCCTATATGTTTATTTAAGTCTGATTTTAAGTTCAGAAAATTCAGAATTTAGGGTTTGAGCAAAAATCCAAAGTTTAATAGTTTGGAAAGTCTGCAAATCCAAAATTGTCCAAAATATCCCCATTTGGGATATTACATATATGTAAGGGATGTGCACTTGGAAAGCACATCAAGACTGTTTTTCCAAGTAATGAACACAAATCAAAAGGAATTCTAGATCTAATCCATTTAGATGTTTGCAGACCTATGTAAGCAGCTTCATTGGCTGAAAATATTTACTATGTTTCTTTCATTGATGATTCTTCAAAAATAACCTAGGTTTATTCATAACGATTAGAGATGAGGACTGTGGGAAATTTCAAGAAGTCAAAGCTCTCATGGAAAATTAGACAAGTAGAAGGATTAAGATGTTAAGGTCTAACAATGGAGGTGAGCAATTCTCGAAGGCCGTTGATGCTTTTTGTAAAGATGCAGGGATCAAAAGAGAGTTAACCATGCCTTACAAGTTACAACCCTCGACAGAATGGATTGCAAAAAGAAAGAACAGGTCCATCATAGAGACTGCTAAGTCTATGATTCATGACTTGATCTGTCCATATTTCTTTGGGTTGAAGCATGCAGCTAGGCAAAATATATATTAAACAAGTGTCCTCACAAGGTGTTGAAGGACGAATCCAAAAAAAGCCTTCACTAGAGAGAAACCTGATGTTTCTCACTTTCAATTGTTTGGATGTCCAGCTTACATTCATGTGCCAGAAGAGAAAAGGACCAAATTTGAACCCTCCAGCATGAAGGGTGTCTTTGTGGGATACAATGAGTCCTCCAAGGTTTACAAGATCTATGTTTCATCACAAAGAAAGATAGTAGTGAGCAAATATGTTAAGTTTGAGGAGGAAGCTTAATCCTCTAAGCCTCAAGAGACACCGATGGAGATGGCAGCAAACAACTTGCTGTTCAAAGTTTTGATCAACAAAATACAATAGTCCTGACTCCCTACTATTGTAGCCAAGTTCTAGTAAGGTTGAAGATACCTCAGCCTAATCTAAAACAGCCAGGAAGCCTAAATGGCTTTCCAAACTCTGCAAGAGGCACAAAAGCAAGTAGGAGCATCAAAAACTTCTTGCAAAGTGAGCCATACACATAAAAAGTTTCCCAGTTATGTCACTTTAATGTCATACATCATTGATGCTAAGCCTTCCACTTTTGAGGAGACAGACTTAGAACAAATATGGCAAGATGCCATAGCAAATTACACCTCCATTATTCAAAATGAGTGCCAAGACCTCATGGGAAGTCAGTGATTGATTCAAAGTGATTGTACAAAGGGACGCATGCAACAAAGGGGAGGATAAAGAAATTCAAGACTAAATTTGTTGCACGAGGGTTCTCTCATAAAGAGAGCATTGATTATGATGAGACTTTTGCTCCAGTTGCAAGGTACAATTTTGTAAAGGTATTTATGTCTCTTGTTTCTCATTTTGGTTGCCCTTTATATTAGATAGATGTAAAAACAGTCTTTCTAAATGACAACATAGAGGAAGAGGTTTATGTAAACCAACCTAGAGGATTTGAGGTGCATGGTTGGTATTCCAATGTATGGGGTAAACCAAGCACCTTGTGCTTGGTACTCTTGGATAGATGAGTACTTATTAAATTTGGGCACCACTAAAACTATTACAGATCCTAATCTTTATTATTTATTTGATAACTTTGATTTGTTGCTTTTAGTTTTGTATGTGGATGATTTTATTCTTAAAGGAAGTAGTGAGAAGCTCATAGTATGGTGCAAGAGGAAGTTGGCATCCAAATTTGAGATGAAGGATGTTAGCCTTATGCATTATTTTTTGGGTCTTAAAGTGAGGTAAGGTACAAGAGAAGTCCTCATAAGTCAAGGGAAGTACACAGTGAAAATTCTAAAAAGATTTCATATATTGGATTGTAAGCCCCTTGCTACTCCAATGATTCCAAATCTGAATTTGACTGCAGATTTCAAATCAAATTTGGTAGATCCATTTATATATAGGTAGTTGAGAGGTTCTCTAATGTACTAGACTTGATATTTGTTTTGCAATGAACATATTAAGTCAGTATCTAGTTCAGCCAAAGCAAGTTCACTGGACTACTGCGAAACATTTGCTCCAATCTTTGAAGGGCACAATTCATTATGGGTTGAAGTATGTTGGAGACAAAGAGTTAGTGTTGCATGGCTTTGTGGATTCACACTAGGCAGGTTATGCTAGAGCTAGGAAGAGCACTTCAGGCTTTTGTTTCAACTTGGGGTCAGGAATGATATCCTTGTTCAACAACAAACAAACACTTGTAGCATTAAGTTTAGCTGAAGCAGAGTACCTAGCAGCTCCTTCTGCTAGTTACGTGGCTATCTGACTTCGCAAGTTGCTAGCAGAACTTACTAATCAAATGTTGGAGCTGACAATAGTTTATTGTTACAATCAAAGTTGCATCAAGCTCTCTGAAAATCCAATGTTGCTCCAAGCACATAGATATTCGTTATCATTTTCTTAGAAACAAAGTTCAAAAGAGAGCAGTAATTCTTCAATATGTTCCTTCAGATGAGCAAGTTGCAAACATTTTCACAAAGTCTCTATCAAAAAGGAAGTTTGAAATACTGAGAAAGAAGTTGAGGTTGATGGAGTAGGAAGCTAGTGAAGTTCAAAATGGAAGTTGCAAGAATGAGAGCGGCAGCCTGTAATATTTTTACTCACACATATGTTTTCACAATTCATACAAGAACTTCTTGCTTTGCCCATTATATGATATGGGCATCTCCCTGTACCCCAGCTGGCTCTCAGTGCTACAATAGTAGTTAATTGTCCTGTGGGCACATTCTAAGTTTTCTTGTGGTCCTCTACCCTATGATGGCTAAAATCTCTGGTGCTAAGATTCTCTTGGTTATTTTAGTGAATACAATCAATAATTCAATCTATAAAACTTGCCCTAGAGGTACTCTATGGACTCCCGGCATGCAGGTCCTCTACAATATTTTTTCTCCAAACTTTTATGATGCTGCCAATGGTCCTTAGCGTCTGCCTCTTTTCCTTAAATTATAACTGTTTGATCATGCATCTTAGTGAAATGTTTGCCATGTATGTAATATCTCCTGATCTTAATCTTATTATGAAAATGCTGGCATAACATTTAAAATAATAGCAATGCATGCAAAACTTCTGCAACTATTCGGATGGGTAATGGTTATCTATTCTCATACGGTCCTTGAGAGTCACTTTTTATCACGAAACAATTTCCTGGAATAAAGACAGAGTTAACTGATGCTTCTCTATTGCAATTTGGGTAATTGCATTCATAGGCAATAGCATTGCAGTCGGAACACAGATAACTACGTGCAATTAGATGCAACAAAAATAAAGCATAAGAGGATAACATCACGGCAGACTACTGTAAGAAAGATGGCCCAAACAAGACTATCCAACATCCGCATCCCAATTAAGGAACTTACTTTGCAGATGTAAATACAAGTTCCTAAACAGTTGTTTGTCCCCGTATTTTATAATCACTGCAGAAAAATGAATCTACTGAAAGAATCACAGACTATCAATCCTAACTTAACGATGCACATTTCGCAAAGCCCATCACTGGAAATTCAAATGTGTGAACTGCGAGTAAAGGTATGAATTAATTGAGTAGAACAGTAAAAGAAATAAAGGTTATAGAATTACAGCAGAATTGTCGTCATCGTCGTCATTGTCTAAGCTGTCAGCAGTGACAGCGTCCCTATCGACGTCACTGATGGCGTCAAGGTCGGCGTTCCGGCCGCCCTCCACGGTGACGGTGTTGAGATCGTGCAGAGAAGAATTCTGAATGAAAGCGCCAGTGTTGAGATTATAATGGCAAGGATGAGGAGAAGGATGGACCGGACCTAGCCGGCTTCCCATCTCCTCTATTTTGGCCTGGCACAGCAACGATGTAAAGGATGGAAATGAACTCGGTATGTTCGCATTTGACGCCACCGTGATCCGCTTTTATGCCGATGATTCTGCAACCAGAAAACCCCATTGCCATTGAAAACAGGCAGAGAAACAAAGATGAGAAAGAAGAGAGCAGACAAGGAAAGCAAGAGACCCTAGACCCTGTTCATGTTCATCATGTATTCAAATGGGATGGAAGCCAATCCAAATCCCAATCCCATCCTCGCACCGTGCCAGCATTTACCGATCTCCAAAGCTGCCTTCGCTCCAGCCTCGGCCTCACTTTACCATAATTTGTCGCGGTTTACATGCGGATAAGTTTAGTCTCTCGCTTCGCTTCTCTAGTTTGCTTGCACCTGAGTTGCAACAGAGTTAGGGGTCGCCTAAAACTAACTAAACAAACTCTGCCCATTATTAGTTAGCGGACTTTTTAGCAAGGGGTTCACCAAAGTCATAAGCCGCTGGTCATAGGTGTTTTTTTTTTTTTAATTTGTCTTACAAAGGGAAGATTTAGTTGCATTAGATATACAAATTATTATTTTTAATTAAGGGAGAGGGGCTAGTAGCCGCCCACGCCCTAATAACCGCTATGTTTTTGTGCACCCTACCCCCAATAAATTTTTTATATTGAACCATTACATGTAAAATGAATACCTAGTAAATTAGCACATATGCACCAATACATGTTCACAACTGCATGAGTAATTTACCATTGCAAAAAAATAATACACATGCTCTTCCACTTGCATTTTCAAGCCAACTTGATGCAAATATGAGAACTTCCAATTTAAATATACACTTTATTGTTTTTATTATAATATGTCATGTTTATAAAAAACCACCCATTTGGACATCAAATAAAGTCAAACTGGTCATATTCACATACTTTTGTGCACAGCTATTGGTACCTAAGCTACCATAAACACACACCACCCCAATCCCAAAAGGTTGTTAATCACACATTCTCCCATACTTGCTATCACATCCCCTCCACTTGCTGTCACATTCTCTCATACTTGATATCACATCCACTTGCACCTATACAAACACATAATGGTATCAGGCTCCCCATCCAGACAATTATTTAATAAAAAATTAAATTAAACCAGTTTACATAAAAAAAAAAGTGAGATTATTTAATAAAAAAATAAAATTAAACCAGTTTACATTAAAAAAAAATGAGATTTGTAAATCACATCAATCGAATACAATAGCTCATACACATTTAATCAAATTCAAATCTCAACAACTGAGTTCAATTTTGCATATCATAACATCGAATACAATAGTTTCTACGCACTTATTCAAATTCAAACTCACCACCAAATTCAATACATTTCTTTTTCAAATATCAATCCATTATAAGACGAACATTATGCAGCGTAGAGATTGTTTTAAGCATAAATTTCTTGAAGGAGCGCTACAAACCCTGTCTGCTGCCAAAAGGAATTTTGCAGACTTCCACATTAAGGTTCAAGGTGGTACTTAACCTTTACTTCACCTCCTTATATGAATGTTTCAAATGTTTTGAATCCTACAGCTTTGTCTCATTAATACTTTTACAGTCAGATTCTTCCTAGTTTTGTCTGAATAATATTTATTAATTATTGTTACATTAAATATTTACAATTGTTTTCCTATGTTGTAATATAATATATTGAGGGTTTCATTTTATATAATCTATCCAGGGTTTATATAAAAAACTTCTATATATATTCAGATTAGACTGTTAAAGTATTATATATATATATATATATAGACATGTATATCTATAGACATGTATATCTATATACATATCTATAATGAAGACTATACTGGTATACAATCATTTATCTTCGTTTTTTTCTCATGCTACCCATGATTTGGGTACTGCTGTGTAATTTACTTTCGATTTTTCATTATTTTGTCTGAGGCAACCCTTGTCTTGTGATAATTTTACTGTACAGAAGAATATACTGTTATATAATGATGGTTTTTTGTTATACATACAAATGGGGTCGTATATTTTTATGGGTATATACTTTTTAGTGTTCATTGTCAACGGTTAAGGGTTTCATTATTTTGTCTTGTGATAATTTAAACTGTTATATAATGAGGGTTTTTTTATACATACAAATGGGTTCGTATATTTGAAAGGGTATATATTTTGTAGTGGCATTCTTACCTATATATCTGTATATCTATAGACATATGTATTTTGATAGACATTTATATATGTATAGACATATGTATATTGATATACATATGTATATGTATAGACAATGTAAACATTTCAAGCTGGTACTTAACATTTCAACATTTTAGAAATATAGATATACATGTTCGAAAGATTGCTCCAATTTGTTTGCTAAATTTTACATCTTTTTCCAGTTGTTTGCTGCATGGGAGATATACATGTTCGCCATGTTCGCCATATGTGTATATTTTAAATGGTATATATTTTGTAGTGGCATTCTTACGTATATATCTGTATATTTGTATATCTGTATATCTATAGACATATGTATTTTGATAGACATATGTATAGACATATGCAGCGTAGACAATGTAAACATTTCAAGCTAGTACTTAACATTTCAACATTTTAGAATTATAGATATACATGTTCGAAAGATTACTCCAATTTGTTTGTTAAATTTTACATCATATTTTTTCAGTTGTTTGCTGCATGGGAGATATACATGTTTGAAAGATTACTCCAATTTGTTTGCTAAATTTTACTACATTGTCCACGGTTAAGGGTTTCATTATTTTGTCTTGTGATAATTTCACTGTACAGAATAAGAAACTGTTATATAATGAAGGTTTTTTTTATTACATATAAATGGGT
Organism: Cunninghamia lanceolata; assembly: GCA_027924645.1. Classification (NCBI taxonomy): domain Eukaryota; kingdom Viridiplantae; phylum Streptophyta; class Pinopsida; order Cupressales; family Cupressaceae; genus Cunninghamia; species Cunninghamia lanceolata. The sequence goes on from BSBN01000022.1 coordinate 2,242,500, forward strand.
TCGTATATTTTAATGGGTATATATTTTTGAGGGTTCACTGTCAACGATTAAGGGTGTCATTATTTTTGAGGGTTCATTGTCAAGATATCTGGTACTGATTATACATATGTATACATATATGTATACATGTATACATATCTAGAAATACTTTCCATCACACCGTTGAGAACAGGGAAAGTAGTCGGTAAAATGATTAACTTTTTGATGAAAAGTGGAATATGTATTCGGACCCCAATGAACATTGAATGGATTTAATGTTGTTTCCCATCTGCGCCTAAGCAAACACGTTACCATGCATGTTGTCTGTTAAATCATTCAATAGATTAAATCATGTATGTTAATGTCTCATATATATATATATATATATATACACATGTATATCTATACACATATGTACATAGATAGACAAATGTATATCTGTATACACATGTGTATATCTATACATATATGTATACATATCTACATATCTATATACATATATGTATATCTATACACATTTCTATACATATCTGTATACATGTGTATATCTATACATCTCTGTACATAATGATGAAACCAGATTGAGGTGATAATACAGTCTAAAATAGAACACAATGAAACACTACAAAATGGAACAAGTGATGGTTGTCGTCCATGCCACTGCAATAATGATGCTTCAATCTGTTTTCAGTCATTGCACTAAGGATGCCATTTTTTCTACATATCACTTCTGGTATTGATGATGTTTGCATTTCTTGCAGGTGTATAGATACTTATGGCTCGAGGTAAAAAGGGGAGGAGAACTTCTGGAAGGAGGACAGTCAGAAAACCTAGGGGGTGCAAGTTTCCTAACGTGATGTCGGGGGACGAAGATACACATACCACAGAACCAAATCATGTTCCAGTGGAATGTATATTTCCCTCCGCACATACAAAAGATTTGGAAACCAATATAGATTGCCTTCAAACTACTGCTGTGGAAATAGGTTCTTCAAAGTTGAACAGAAGTATATGAACAAACAATGGCATCCAAAGTACTATGGGTGATGTCGAAGATAAACATATGTCAATCAAAGCAGCTGCAAAGAAGTGGAGAGTGTTTGCTAGCAGTTTGAGGGCCTGGTTACTAGGTCTCATGAGCACCAAACGCAGGGGGCCACCAACCATCCTGACTGATGAGGAGGAGGCAGAAATAGTTCAATGGTGCAAGGACATGGCTGACATAGGCCATGGGCTTGAAATTTCACAGCTGAAATCTATTGTGGCAAAGGTCATTCAGTCTAAGCCAAATCCTTTCACAGATGGGATGTTAGGGAGGTCATGGTGGGAGGGATTTAGGAAAAGGCATCCAGATCTAACTATCTGCACTGCACAAGGTGTGGATACTGATAGAGCCATTATGCTAAGGCCAAGCATAGTAAATTCATTCTACGACAATCTAGAAAATCTTTACAAGACACATAAGTATGAGTCCAACAAAATATAGAACTACGACAAAACTGGGGTACAAGCTGGCAGGAACTATGGAATGCGGGTAATAGCAAAATTGGGATCTCGTTGTGTGCCCAACCTCATCTCAAAAAGCAGGGAGTGGATTACTGTTTTGGCATGTGTTAGTGCATCGGGTGGCAGTATACCTGGTTTTTATCTATTTAAATCCAAAAGGCATATCAGAAACTACATAGCCAACTGTGAGTTGGGTGCATGCATGGCAGCTCAAGAACATGCGTGGATGACGAAAGAACTATTTCTAAATTGGCTGCAGCATTTTGCTGCATCTATCCCCGAAGGCGTTTCACCTACCAACATAGCTCTTCTGATTTTTGATGGTCATGGCAGCCATGTTGCCTTCAAGACCATTGAGGAAGCACGTAATTTAGGGATTGACCTCATCACCCTCCTAGCACATACAAGCCATAGATTACAGCCACTAGATGTGAGTATTTTTTCACCATTCAAAAACTATTTCAAAAAGCAAAGGTCTGCATGGATGGCAAGCCACCTGCAAATAGAAATTGGAAGAGAAGAGTTGGCCACTCTTGCTAGCAAGACATTCAAGCAGGCCTTGACCCCTGCTAATATAATTAGTGGGTTCAGAAGGACAGGCATTTGGCCATTGAATAGGTCTGCGCTTCAAGAAGACATGAGGCCAAGTGATGGCTTCCAAGTATCAAATGAAGACATTGAAGATTCTATGGGCAGTGCAGCAGAGATTCAGGCCTTCGCAGTGGAAGAGGATGCCAAGATAATTGTAGTTGAATCCTTCTTGCAATTAGCTAGATATTCATATGCACAAGTTGAGGAATTCATCAAAACATACAATAAAAGTGGAAGTGTACAAAATCCAATGGAAGTACAAGAAGAATGCACTGAAATGCTAGGAAGCAAATACTTTATAATGCTGTTGAAACTATTTCCAATGCTGTTGTTACAGTTCCTAATGCTATTGAAACTATTGATAATGTTGTTGTTACAGTTCGTAATGATGGTGATGTTGTTTCCAATGTTGTTGTTACAGTTCCTAATGCTGGTGATGTTGTTTCCAATGTTGTTGTTACAGTTCCTAATGCTAGTGATGTTGTTTCCAATGCTGTTGTTACAGTTCCTAATGCTGGTGATGTTGTTTCCAATGTTGTTGTTACACTTCCTAATGCTGGTGATGTTGTTTCCAATGCTGTTGTTACACTATCTAATGATGCTAATAGATTTCCTAATGTTGTTGATACAATTTGTAATATGGAAGGTCTTAGTTTGCCAAGTCAAGTTAGCCAACCAGAATGGATCGCTGAAGCTGCTAGAAACATGGGGATACAAACAAATTTTAGTCAGTGGATGTCGGCCTTTCGATGCCTTCACCACCAGATCATGATCCATCTGACATCATACACTACTTTACTACTGCATCAAATTGGGATCCACAAAATGAGGACATTACAAAAGAAGAAGAATGCATAAGTGATTTGGAACCAGATTATGTGCCTTACACCCAAGATAGTGAGTTTCAGCCACAGCCAACTAGTCAATTTCTCAAGCTCTCGGTTCGAAGGATGCATGCAAGGGGTGGTGAGAATAAGACTGGGGTACTACGTTTAAGTAGGCAGTCCCAGATCTTAACATCCGATGCATACATTCAAATGGTCAACGAACAAGAGAGGGAGAAAGCTCGTCAAGAAGAGTTGCAGCTAAGGAAAAAGGAACAAATGTTGGAGAGGAAAGCGGAAAAAGAAGCCCAACAACAAGAGAAAGAGAGAAAAAAACTGGAAAGAGTGTTAAAAAAACAAAGAGCGGCAGAGGAAAAATGGGAGAAGGAAATTCGGCGTGAGCAGGCAAAGAGTCTCCGGGGACGAAGACAGCAAAAAAGAAAGGGAAAAAATTAGCAAATGACAGACCATTGAGTACCCCGAATTCTCCTCTACCCAGGCAACATCCCATTCTAATGGACATGTTTGCCATCTTGAGCCCAGTCTTTGCAGCTCTAAGCAATCTGCAGGCAGGGTCTAGCCCAAGAAGCTCAAATGAGTTGCTTGTAAATGGAGATTCTAATCAGGCTTTGCTTGCCCAGATTGCTGCATCACTACAGACTTTAACTAAGCCACTCAGTTTAACTCAGACTGCAAATGAATGTGCTGCTACAGAACGTGAACAACCTATGCCTTTTCTTGGATTTATGGAGAATTGAAGAACTTTTTTTTGGATGGAGATAGTTGACATTACTAAATTTTCTATGTGTACATCTGATTTAGTCATATCGTTATGTAATATTTTGTGAAAAAAGGAGCAGATTGATGTAATGTTTATATGTGTGTAACTGTTTTAGAAAAAAATCAAGAGTTAAATGGTTATTTTTGAAATATCTATGTGTTGATCTCATGTTTGTATGTTTGTATGATTGTAATTGTTTTTGAAAAAAAAAATAAGACTTGAATGGTTTGTTGGCATAGTACTACAAGGAAATTTAAACTATTCAAAGGAACTTAAATTAAAGTATTGTAAATTAAAATATTATAAATTAAAGTTTAATAAAGGAAAATGATTGAAAAGAACATAAAACCACTATGAAGAAAAACCTAAAGCCTAGTGGGTCATTACCTGAGTAAAGTCTTATAAGACTTTACCTGATTTGATTAAACCCAATTGAAAGTGTTTCTGAAAGCATTTACCATCGTTATATGCTTGCAAACATATAAATGACAATCGAGGCAATAACAAACATACATCATAAAATAAAATCATTAAATTGAACTGACCAAAATATAACAATTGAAAAAGAAGAATGTATATAATAAGGCATGACAGCAAAATATTCCATTAGAGCCATCCGATCAAAATATTCCATGAGTAGTGGTGTGTTAACAATGACAATTGCATAGTACAATTCGTCAACCAGTGTTTTAAGTAAAGTCTTATAAGACTTTACCTTCATTGTGTGCTCGCCTTGCAAGGTGCTCTACAAACCTCTCACATGCCTGCAATCATAGAAATCAAAAGCCGGGTAGTCATCCGGGTAGTAACGAACAAACATCAAATCATCCCAATAATCTGACGCATTTACAAAAGAAAATATGAACTGAAAATATGAACTGCATTCAGGCATATTATTTTAAATAATCACATACTATTGAAAAAGAAGACTGTATATAATAAGGCATGATAGCAAAATATTCCATCGGAGCCATCAGAGCAAAATATTCCATGAATAGTGGTGTGTTAACAAACACAAATGCATAGTACAATTCGTCATCCAGTGATGTAAGTAAAGCCTTAGAAGACTTTACCTTCATAGAGAGTTCACAATGCAAGGTGCTCTGCAAACCTCTCACATACCTGCAATCATAGAAATTATATGCCGGGTAGTCATCCGGGTAGTAACGAACAAACATCAAATCATCCAAATAAATTCAAGCCGTGCAATAATACAACTATATATTGCAGACATATATAGTATACATATACATATATGTATACATAATAAAAATTTACATGTATCTATATATGTGTATATATCATTTATATCCCAAGTTCACTAAAAAGGCAACACACTTGATCATTTTTATAGTTACGGAGCATTAGAAATATGTTTATTAACACCCCACCATAAATCAAGTTGGTGGAGACTTCGAACTTACCCACCCATTTCCTAAACATATGGACTACAAACATAACATGTTCGAATTTATATAATTTATGCACACACATATAGAAACACATGTATAATATATACATGTATTCATATATTTGTATGTATATATATATTAAATATTATCCCATGTATTTATTTTTGAGGGTGCATTATAAACGTTTAAGGGTTTCAACATTTTCTAGCATATAGATGTGCTGCAATTGTAAAATTCTTAAATCTTAAGTACCAGACAGGTTTTGCATTGATCCTTTAGGAAATTTATGCTAAAAACAATGTCTACGCTGCATAATGTTCCTTTTATAATGGATGCGAATTTGAAAAAGGAATGCATTGAAATTGGTTGTTGAGTTTGAATTTGATTAAATGCGTAGAAGCTATTGTATTCGATGATATAATAAGCAAAATTGAATTTGATTGTTCAGTTTGAATGTTGAAATTTTAAGTACCAGACTAAAATGTTAACACTGTCTAGGCTGCATATGTCTATCTATAGATATACCTACATATATCAATATACATATGTCTATCTATAGATATACATACGTATATCAATATACATATGTCTATCTATAGATATAGAAATGTATATAAATATGTCTATCAATATACATATGTCTATAGATATACAGATATGTAAATAGATATGTATACAGATATGTAGATATGTATACATATGTATAATCAATACCAGAAGTGAATTGTAGAAAAAATGGCATCCTTAGTGCAATGACTGAAAATAGATTGAGACATCATTATAGATATGTATAATCTATTGAATGAAGCTACCCATTATATGCTAAGTGCCAACCTGAAATGGTTGTCTTAGACATAATAGGTAAGAATGCCACTCTTAAATATATAGCCTTAAAAATATACGAACCAATATGTATGTGTAAAATAAAAACCATCATTATATAACAGTATATTATTCTGTAAAGTGAAATTATCACAAGACAAGGGTTGCGTCAAACAAAACAATGACTACAATAATAGACACGATTTAATCCATTCAATGAAGTTACTCGTGCAGCAAACAACTGGAAAAGATGTAGTAAAATTCAGCAAACAAATTGGACTAATCTTTCGAACATGTATATCTAGAATTGTACAAATGTTGAAATGTTAAGGACCAGCTTGAAATGTTTCCATTGTCTATGCTGCATATGTCGATACATGTACATATGTATATCAATATACATATGTCTATAGATATACAGATATGTATATAGATATGTAGATATGTATAGAAATATGTATACATAAATGTATAGAAATATACATATGTCTATCTATAAACACATGTCTATAGATATACATATGTATATAGATAGACATGTATATATAGATAGACTTGTATATATATACAGTACATTAACAGTCTAATCCGAATATATGTAGAAGGTTTTTATATAAACCCTGGATAGATTATATAAAATGAAACCCTCAATGTATTATATTACAACATAGTAAAACAATTGTAAATATTTAATGTAACAATAATTAATAAATATTATTCGAACAAAACTAGGAAGAATCTGACTGTAAAATTATTAATGAGACAAAGCTGTAGGATTAAAAACATTCGAAACATTCATATAATGAAACCCTATTAACAGATACATTAACTTCATATTAACAGATACTAATGTTTGTATCCCCATGTTTCTAGCAGCTTCAGCCATACATTCTGGTTGGCTAACTTGACTTGGCAAACTAAGACCTTCCATATTACAAATTGTATCAACAACATTAGACAATGTATCAACAGGATTGGCAAACTAAGACCTTCCACATTACAAATTGTATCAACAACATTCGACACTGTATCAGCAACATTGGAAACAACATCACCAGCATTGGAAACAACATCACAGTAGCATTAGAAATAGTTTCAGCAACATTAGGAACTGTAATAGCAGCATTATTCAGTGGCCAAATGCCTGTCCTTCTGAACCCACTATATATATACATTACATTAACAGACATGATTTAATATATTGAATGATTTAACAGACATGATTTACGGGACAACATGCATTGCAACGTGTTTTCTTAGGCACGAACAGGAAACAACATTAAATCCATTCAATGTTCGTTCGGGTTCGAATACATATTCCACTTTCCACCGAAAAGTTAATCATTTTACCAACTACTTTCCATGTTCTCAATGGTGTGATGAAAAGTATTTCTAGATATGTATACATGTATATAGATATGTATACATGTATATAGATATGTATACATATGTATAATCAGTACTAGATATGTTGACAATGAACCCTCAAAAATAATGACACCCTTAATCGTTGACAATGAACCCTCAAAAATATATACCTATTAAAATATACAAACCCATTTGTATGTATAAAAAAAAACCCTCATCATATAACAGTCTAAATTATCACAAGACAAAATAATGAAACCCTTAACCGTTGACAATGAACACTAAAAAGTATATACCTATAAAAATATACGACCCCATTTGTATGTATAACAAAAAACCATCATTATACAACAGTATATTCTTCTATACAGTGAAATTATCACAAGACAAGGGTTGCCTCAGACAAAATAATAAAAAATTGAAAGTAAATTACATAGCAGTACCCAAATCACGGGTAGCATGAGAGAAAAACGAAGATAAACGATTATATAAACACTGCAAAGTTGAAATCACATGGGGAGAGATGATGTTTGCTCGTTACCTGCATGGAGACGTATCTGCATGGAGAGCGACAGCCAGCGGATGCAATAAAAACCCTCGCATTTCAATCGCACCATGGAGAATAGGGAAAGCAGTCGGTAAAATGATTAACTTTTCAGTGGAAAGTGGAATATGTATTCAGACTCGAATGAACATTGAATAGATTTAATGTTGTTTCCCGTCCGCGCCTAAGCAAACACATTAACATGCATGTTGTCCCTTAGATGGGTGCAGGGAAGTTTAGGAAGGGGGCGGGTAAGTTTGAAGGCCCCACCAACGTGATTTATGGTGGGGTGTTAATAAACATATTTCTAATGCTCCTTTTTTTGTGAACTTGGGAATTTTTTGGGGGGCCATGGCGAGCGGTTACCGGCACATCCGTGCGCATGTATGGGGCGACATGTTGAAATGACACTTTTTCAACCCATGTGCACATAACGCGTCATACAGGGAAATGTATAAATGCCTAGAAGCTGAAAGAATAGCTTTAAGCTCTTCACTCACATACGGAAAAACCCAAAAAAAATTGTCGAAATTCGACATGTCTAGCTATGTGCTTGACGTGTGCAAAGTTAGGGTGTGCGGCTACTGGCCCCTCTCCCTTAGTACCTGCTTATAACTAATATTATTTAATCATTTTTATTTATCTAGTTAGCCAATAGGCTTTTATATGTAAGCATTATAGTGTTCGGAATTGTCTCAGCCATAAAAACTTCATGCGGAAAAATTTTCTAAACTCATCGGTTGTTCATATCGGCTTATTCCTTAAACCTCCTATGGGTGAAAATGCTAGTTATTAGTATATGTCTACTAGTTAATGTTGGTGTGAACAAGGTTATCACCTAATTGTTTTACCCTTGTGTGGATAATTTATATGATTTAACTATTTATTAATTAAATAATATTCACACATCACACATAATTCACACATGTTAAGTTGACTTAGTGAGTCTACTAAATGTTTCTAGTTGTGTCTAATTGTTGATAGTTGTTGATAATTGTCATCTATCATGTAGTTGTCACATGTCATAAGATTATGACACTTGTCACATGACTTCAACATCCTACATTTCATCCTTGTCTTTATAAGCAAGGCATATCATGTACATTGTAACAACAATCTTTTGCATTCATTGATAGAGTAACATTATTCTCTCTTTTGATCTCTCTTGTGTTTTCATGAAGTCCTTGATCCTAGGTGGCTCCAATCATAGCCAACTCTAACATAGTATGAGAGCTCTAGGAAGAATCACTTTGTATTAGTCACTTTTTTTAGAGATCTTAAGTGTAATTCATGGTGGATCTTAATAGTTGAGTAAGCTCTTCTCTTGCATCGAATGATAACCTGGAGAATCAGAAAGACTTAATAGAAATACCAATTTTGTGAGGGTTTCCTCTTTGTAGGCTTGTATTGCAGGTTCATTTTGGAGCGTGTTGTTGCAAATCTGAGCACACCATTGTGTTTAGGAGGTCCGAGATAGTAAAGGTCGTCTTTTGTTTCGTTCAGATCGGACATTAGAGGCCAAATCTATGAGGGTTTGAAGTTGGGAGGTGCATGCCTGATCCAGCAGGTACCTAATCTTTCGGAGCACTTTGGGTCAAATCTAACCCTGCCATCGCGCTCAGGAGGCCCAAAAACTCCAAGATTAACTGTCAATTGGTCAAAATCAGACAAAGTTGCAGCAAAAGGCAAAAAAATACCTCCTAGCTATATAGAATCTCTGTAGGGAATATTCCCTTTGCCCAGAGAATATTCCACCGCTGGCGCAGGAGGAATCTCGCAGGCACTTTATCCTCCAGGTAAAAATTTAATCGCTGGTTAAAATATTTGTTTGCAAGTTTTAATATAGTTTTCTACAGGTTTTTATTTGTGACAGGGTTGTACCCTATTGCAGGGTACTCCCTGCACAGCGACTAATGCAGAAGCAATAGGCGAGCGCCACGTGGCATGGGCCCCGCCTATACCTTTACATCGTGGAGACCTACACTTCCACCGCCATTAATCATCGGTAATCTTTGGCCAAGCTCACCACCCACCCAACAATATTCATATCTGGCACGGCCTGCGGCTATGTGAGAATTGTCTCACGTCATAAAACATTCACGCTTGGGAATTTTGATAAACTCGTCACTTGTTCCTTTAACCTCTTGGCAACATCTTCATACACCGAAGGCAATGAACACCAGCAGGAACTCCTCTGGCAGTTTGATTATATCCTCCAGCAGTTTGGTTTCATTCGCCAACGATGGGTAAATCAACTCCAGCGATGGTTTAAACCCTCATATGGTGAAAATATCAATCTAACACGGAGGTAAATCTCCTCCCATCGGTAAGCAGTTTAAACCCTCATCTAGCAGTATCTATAAAGTGGTTAACATTACTGATCACAAAAAAATCCACAGTCTACAAAAATCTCCTTAGCAACAGTTTATTGGCGATATCAGACTTTGACTGGTAGTCTTCAACCCACCAATCGGCGGTTTAATGAAACTCCCAATTTTTTCAACAAAGACCGAGTGGTTTTCACTATGAAAAGGTGGTTTTGCAGGCAAACCAGGCTTTTTTCCCTAGGGTGATTTTTTGATCTGACTGGCGGTTTTGGTTTCCCGACAATGGTTTTACGGCACAGAAGAATATTCTGGCAATTGGGAGAATATTCGATCAGTGACATCAGCAGAGGGTCCCCTTTGGCCCCTCAAAGCCCTAAAAGAGGATTTTTTTCTTTTTTGCATAACTTTTGCCCACATAGGCAAAATCAGGCAAACAAGATATCGTTGGAAAGCTAACAAAGAGCACTTCATAGTGGTGTCAGTAATTTTTTTATATTTTGTTGCATATGACAGATACAACAATTTGAAGACAAATCTTCATTTTTTCTTTCGAGCTCACAACTTTCAGCCACGATCTCTAATTTTTGCGATTCTTGCGACATCAGAAGGGTATTCACGAGCTCTTCAAATCCATCTGTGCACTTTTCTAAGATTCAACTCCAAGTTGATTTTATTCAATTTGTCAATTTTTTGGCTTTTGAGTAATAACTTGGGCATTTTGACACTTGATGAAGTGAAACTTGTTTTGGAGGGATTTGTTTGTTCTAATCAATTAGTGTGAGTGATTGTAATCTCCCTTAGATCTTTGTTTTAAGAGATTTTTATGTTTTCCCCATTTTGGTCCTTTGTGGACAATTGTAAATTGCACTAAGTATAAAGTGCCACAATCATTCTTTTTTGGGGGGAGATCTCTTTGATTGAGTAAAAGGGGGGTTGTACTTGTGTTCTTTTTTGTACTCTTGTATCATGGATCCAAACAAACTTCCTCTACTCACACCATATAACTATCATGAGTGGAAAACTAAAATAGAGATTCATTTAAGAAGTTTAAAAATTCATAGAGTAACAATGGGTACATAAATTGAACCAAAAGAAGCTGTAGAAAAGAGAAAGTGGTACAATAGATGTGATCAAGCCTATGGAACACTATGCTTGTCTATCTCTCTTGATCTTCTTTTTCATATCGAATCTTGTACTACACCTAATCAACTGTGGACTACCTTAGAGAATCTCTTTGGTAAGCAAGATACAATGCGAGGTTTCAAATTGGAGAATGAACTAATTGGTTTGAATCCAACCGACTTTGCAAGTATCCAAGACTTCTTCACAAAGTTAAAATCACTTAGATTGCAGCTCAAATAATGTGGAATTGAGAAAGAGGATGCTCAATTGATTCTTTCAATCCTTGCCAAGCTTGGTCCTGACTATTCAGTTTTTGTTTCTACCTTTTATGCTACTATGGATGCATTTGGGAAAATTTCACAATGCCTTCACTTGATGAGTTTGCCACATCACTCACAAGGGAGCAAGCTAAGTTAGTACATATGTGCACATTGAAGTCTCCTAGACCTCAAGCACTTCTTGCTAATCAAGGTACAAAGGATCAAAAGGCTTCAACTAGCAAAGGCAAGAAACATAAAAATAAGGATTTCAAGAACAATGAGCAAGCAAAAGGGTCAACCAAATCACCTAATTCCTCATCCTCTCCCAAGGAGGAATCATCCAAGAAGGAGAGACCAAAGTGTGCATATTGCAAGAAACTAGGACATGATGAGCATAAGTGTTATGAGAAGAAAACTGATGAGTTGACTCACATTATTCAAAATCACAATATCCAAATGCCATCATCATCACTTAGTCCATCCTCTTCTTCAACGCCATCATCATCTACACAGACAGGGATAGCGGGCATTGCTAATGGAACAAACAAGAGAAAAGGACAAGCACTCTTTGCTTCAACAAGTCTACAGTCAGAAAGATGGCTTCTTGATTCTGGAGCTTCTCATCATATGGCATCTTCACAAGGGATGTTCTCTTCATTTGAGTCATGTACTTCACCACCTATTTTGATGGGTAACAATACATGCATGCAACTGGACAAGGAACTATTGTTGTTGATGAGAGTACTTTCAACAATGTGTTGTGTGTACCTTCTTTGACAACCAATCTCTTTTCCATCTACCAGATTTCTCATTGTGGTGTAGGGAAGACAATTGAGTTCACTCCTGATTCAGTGATCATACGAGACTTGGAGAGCAGAGATATCATTTTTGTTGGGATGGCTGATCATGCATCTCGCTTGTATACATTCTCTCATTTTGCTTCTTCTGATGATGTAGATCCATTGCTTGATATTCACACTCATGTATCAAGTGTGAATCAAATTTCTGAGGAGAAGTTTGGTCACTTGAACCTTGGTGTTCTTTCACCCACTTTGGTTCATGAGACTAGTGTTGATCTTCCATCACCTCAACCTCCTGCTTCTTCAGAGATAGACATCAATATGGGTTCATCTACTTCAGTAGAGCAGGAACATTCTAGTCTTTCAGACACAGCTTTGTGGGATACTTTCTTGGTAGGTATATCAGACTTGTTTTGTGAGTCTTATATTGCAGATTTGGAGGACACACTTGAGGGGATATATTTCCTCTTTGATGATAGTTACAACACAACTATTATCCCATCTACTTCGTCTTTGGAGGTTGTTCTTCGTGAGTATACCCAGGATTTTGGATTGGTCACACCTCATTGTATTGTGTCATTCTTTGATTCTGACATGTGGACACTTGAACAGTTTTTAGAGACATCATACATCATGAGACTTCTTCCCTCATATCTCTTCTTGGAGATGGAGTTTCTTCTACATCAGCCTTTGGACATGTTTCTTCCTAAGGGGAAGAATGTTGTTTGTAGGCTTTGGATTCTCTTCAGCATTCTTCTTCAAGTATTCACCATCGGCACAGGAGCTACTTCATTATGGGGGGGACCTATAGTCTCACACTTGCTCTCCTATGGGGGGTATTTGATTGTACATATGTGATAGAAGTTGTCCTTGGGGGATCATGTTGAGTCCTACTATCACTTCTTTCACTTTCATTGTTTCATGCATTCTCACTTTTGGTGAGGAGTTTTTTCCCATGAGGTTTTCTCCTTTTCTCCACTTGAGATTTGTTGTACATGGGTACCTAACATGGCCTAGTAGCCGAGACCCATCATCATCATCCATCATTTCATCTTGCATTAGTCAACTACTCCCTAAGTTGCACTTAAGGGGGGTGTTGGTGTGAACAGGGTTATCACCTAACCGATTTACCCTTGTGTGGATAATTCATATTATTTAACTATTTATTAGTTAAATAATATTCACACATCACACATAATTCACACATGTTAAGTTGACTTAGTGAGTCTACTAGATGTTTCTAGTTGTGTCTAGTTGTTTATAGTTGTCATCTTATCCTATAGTTGTCACATGTCATAGGATTATGACACTTGTCACATAACTACAACATCCTATATTTCATCCTTGTCTTTATAAGCAAGGCAGATCATGTACATTGTAAGAACAATCCTTTGCATTCATTGATAGAATGACATTATTCTCTCATTTGATCTCTCTTGTGCTTTCATGAAGTCCTAGATCCCAGGTGGCTCCAATCATAGCCAACACTAATAGTTAATTGTATACTACAATTTCTCATACTTGAAGTTTTTTTTTTTTGGTGGAATATACGTGTAAAATGTTTAAGAATTTTTTTTTCAAATAATTAATTGTTTACATTCTCAATGGTTGAACAATTTTGCCTCTTATTGTTGTTCAAGGCATATAATAATTAACTTTGTACAATTTTAACATGTAGCCCTTAAAAGACTATAGTATAATAAATGGCTAGTACTTTACACAGCATTTGAAATGCCTCGACACTAAGTACATTATGCTATTGTTGTAGGAGGTATACAAATATCACTAATACACAGAGTCCATTAGGTTGGCCTTAATTATTTTTTAATTATGAATATTATTTTTCTTAGAATTTACTAGAGTCCTCTACCTCTTCAACAACTATGTGTGTATATAATAATAACCATGTGTGATATTTTATAGCCCTTCCCGTAGTTTCACAAAATGTCATTGAAATGGCATGAATGCATTTAGAATGCATATAAATGGGCCAAATATTACTATGTTTGAACATTGTGTTTGAATCCATAGCTAGGGAATGGTTGGAGCATTGCATTAAGATCAATGACTCATATATGCCCACACAAGCAATAATAGCATGTCAAAAAAGGCCATCGCATACAATATTAAATACCAAAGACCATAACTAGATGATCAATAATGAAAATTAGTGTTGTTATAAGATCAAAGGCCCATCACCTAGTGGCCAAACGAGAAACTACACCTTGTTTATTAACCACTAAGCTTAAATTTCCAATGATGTAATACAATAATACGCTATGCAAACAAAACAATGCCTCTACCACATTGTCAAAGGAATTCTCATTGACACCTTGGATGACATATGAGAGTAGGCATCCTACAACCTTGCAATTTTCCTACAGTTGAAGAGGTTGACACACAGACATACGATTTGGGTGATGGAGAAGAGTGTGGTCACACCAACTAATAGCTAGAAAAATTCCTCTACACATAGGACTTTTCATAATAATCTTGTTTACATGTATGTCAAATGTGGAAGTTTGGTAGATGCTTGTAGACAAATAGGTCTACAATCTACAACCCAATAATTTATATTTGTCACTATAGTCCAAGCCTATGCCAAAATGGGAGCTTTGGAACAACATCATAGTATTGTGCTAAGTGGAGACCTTGCTCTCCCCTCACTCAGCATAATAGTGCAATGAGCAGCAAAATAGGCTTTCAAACATGATGGCACCTAGTTTTTTATGCATGAACAACCTTAAGGATTTTAAATGATTTTAAAAACCACCTATAACATGCCAACAAAACTACAAATTGTTTCAAATCCATACACTAGGCATAAACATGTTACTAATGGCCCACTAAATTTCCTACTTCCATGCCATCTCATCGCCACATCATGTTGAGTAGGATGGGCCCTCAAAATATCTTGCCCCATCATATGCAAACCAACAATATCCATGTCTATGTGAACAATGAAGCTCATGAGACATAATGACTAGCTAGAAGATTTCTATGCAAAGAACAGGGGCAAAAAATAATGACCACCAATGAGGACTTGCAAATTAAACATATGAGTAGTGTATATGTGAACAACAGGAGAATGGAATTAAGCTTGACAAAAAACAAGATGAGGTAGGGAGACTAGAAACCACATGTCAACAATCAAGTCAGTTGTTTCATGGGGTGACTTAATACTTTGGGTGATGTGCACTATGATTAGCATCTTCTCTTTATAAATTATTTTTTATTTTTATCTTTTTAAGATTTTTATGGCTTTTTTAAGTAAATAAATAATTTAAATGAATAAATATAAATATTTTATTTACAAATATCAACATTTCTTTAATTTTTTTTAATATATTAGAAAGCTTTCATAAAAAGAAATTTAAATTTTTTTTTAAACTTAATATTATTATAAATTTATATTATTTTATATTTTTAAAAATAGTTTGTACATTCCTTTTATTCTTTATTTTTTTAATATTATATTTTCTTTAATTTTATGAAAAAAATTGATTGGTAAACATGGTCGTAGCGAGCCATACCTGTATATATTGATATCAAAAAATCATACATTTTATGATTGGTTGCTCGTATGATAAAAACCTCATAGGGTGACAAAATTACAAAATTTGTTATCAACGGCAGAAGCAACTACCTACAACACCTATAGATTTATAAGATAACCCAGCACGTATTGACCAATATCAAACTTTGTTCATACATTTTGATCTGTTTCAGTCTTCCCACCCATGGTCAAATATGAACTCCTCTCCTCAAGTGTCAAAGACCAATCTACCCCTTGTGTAGGTGCATCACAAGAAGTTGATTTGAGGAATTCATTTCCCTATTTTTCCTAGTGTTTATCTTGTGTTTCATTATGCCCCACCATTGAGATTACAAACAGGAGCTAAGGACTAGTGTAAAGCAAGTTGATAACCATCCAAACCCCAACTTTGAGGTGAAATCTAAGTCCAACCATGATGTAATCTAGAATTTCCCTCAAACCACGCCTCCATCATGGTTTGATCAGAGATTCTGTAACGATCTTGATAACTTCATTCAACTCCCCAGCCTAGAGGAAAACCACAATAAACACCGAAGAGATGTTTATGTTGACTTTGTAGCAGTGTGCGGTTGAGAGAAAAGTCTTTCCCAATACCATCCTAATTACATGTATCATGATAATAGCCCTAGCCTTAAAAATATTTTTCAACCTTATATGTGATATCTCCCCAAGGAAGGCAATTTTCTTTTTTTAGCAATCAACCTCACCATAGTATCCATGATCAATTTTCTCGACCATTTTACAATGTGAGATGTTGCAATACATATTATAGACTTTAATGGTGACTCAAACATGATCATTGCCCTTATACTCTAAATATTTGCCATTACTCTTCACAGTATGATAAAGTAAAATTTACCTCACCATATATCTAATTGAATCACCTCCCTTTGCAGCCTGATGAAACTATCATGCTAATATTTGATTGTTTTAATAATGGATTATTGCTTACCTAGTTAAAAAATAATGTACAATGCTTTGTTTTCTTTTCTAAGTTAAAAAGAACTCAAGTACTAATATCTTGTGGCTATAAAGACCTATTTTTACCAAGCAAGACCCTACAATTTCATAAGGAAAGGAAGGAACAACTCCGAAAGAAAAGGAAATAAACTACGAAGAGAATGCTCTGGAATATTAGCACCAGAAGTCATGTTACAGAAAGTAGCTCTAGAAAAGTCTCAACAATTATGTTTTGAATGACCATCCCTAGAATATATTATAATTGTTTTCCCTTGATGCACAATGATGGATGTGGTTCATTAATGCTTGAAAGATTCCTGCTCAGAGTCAACTTCAGCAATGTCTTTAATTTCCTTGTTAATGATTTTAAATTGAACACCATGTTATTTATGATTTATGTTGAAAAACTTTGATGTGCCAGTGATGCATGCAATCGCAATAAACTAGATTATAAGTATGATCCTAGATTCAATTTTAGAGGATATATAGTATTGTATTTTTCTTGTTTTCAAACATATATAAGAAATACATAATTTATGGTGATATGAATTTAGCTAACTGTGTATTGCAATATGAGAATTCCATGTGATGATAGTTTGAAATTCTACAAGTTTAGACTTCCACAGAGTTGGCCACTCATTCAGAGAAACTATATTTATAGATAAGTGTCTATTCTTCAACATTCTATGAATTTTACAGTGTGTTCAATTGATGATTATCATGAAATCTTTTGTTTATGTTATGTGTTAGTAACCAGTCTTTAACCTACAGGTTTTGTAGTTTTATCGTAATATTGTGTATTGTATACTATTTAGTGAATTTATGTTATATTGGGAAGTTATAATCTCGATTCACTCTTGAAACCTATTCATTGCAGTAGTCTTAAGAGTTAATGGTATATTTTCTTATTTAATAACTGAATAGTTTGTTTCATTTTTGTATTTGTTTTTTAATGTTAAATATTTTTATTATTAGTTTTCAAATGCTTTCCTAGTTAAAGTTTTTAATGCTTTCATAAGGTAGTTTTTAAATAGTTTTATAGATTAGGGATTTATTTTTGCATAAGTGTTTGTATTTAAGAAGGCCTAAAAATTACCATTGTAATTGAGCTATTTAACTTCCTTTTCAAATAGTCATCAAATACCACCCTAGTTGACAAATTGATTATTAAACTAAAGTACAAGGTTTGACGATGCCTCGTCACTTTTTGGTGTTGCTGTCAAGGATGTTGTTCTTTATTCAAGGTGTTATTAGGAATAGAGTTAGATAACTTAAAATAGTGGACCAAAAATATTGTTAACTCCTTTTGCATGGTCAGAAAAAGGGGTCCTTATGAAAGATTTGTTGCAAAACCCCCAACCCAAAACACCAAACATAAAGTTTGAGGGGATAGAAGTCTTGGCAAGAGTATCATGTCAATATTAGTTATCCAACTAGGACCCACCCGAGACTTTAAATAGTACTCTTGAGAGTGACCAAACAATGGAAAACATTGTAGTAGAAATCATGGAGAACAACAATTGTCACAATGGGGAATAAAGGAGGGTAGAATGAACATTTACCTATCCTACAAACCTAAACCCAAATTAAGATGCTCCTATGAAAAACATTTCTCCTTCCATCCTACCCACCTTTAAAAGCTTAGCCTCAGAAGATCCAGACCAATTCATTTTCAAATTTAAATTCCTTTACCAAACCTTTGATTACAAATCTGATAATCAAAAACTTGAATTATTTCCATCTACACTAAGGGACTCAACGATGCATTGGTTTATGGGTTTAGCAACAAATTCAATTAACTCCTGGTAAGAAATGGAAACTATGTTTCGAGACAAATACCAAGACTAGTATGGTAAGTGATAGGAAGGAAGAGTTGTTTTGTCTTAAACAAAAATAAGATGAAAGTTTGGAAGATTTCTTAGATAGATTCTTTTTTGTGCTAAAATGATGTGGAGAGGATATCATGACTCTTGAATTTATCAAGACAATAATTTTTGAAAGGTTTTGATGAAGATGCACGAAGAGCCCTAGATCTCATGGGAAAAGGTGATGTAGCCAAACTGAATCTTCTTGAAAAATTCACTCTGCAAGAATTATTCAAGAACTAGTGGAGGTATAAGGAAATCCAATCTAATAAGAACAAATAAAATAGGACAACTAAGGGAAGAGATAACAAAATTGAAGACTGACATTCTTGTCCAATTAAATACTACCCTTGATGGAATACAAGCTAAAATACATAACTCAGAAACACTCTCCATTTACTGTCCAAGATGTAGGAACAAACATCTATTATGAGAGTGCCCATTAGATAAAATTGATGTTTGTCAAATTTGTGACAAAAACCATCCCATGAACCAACGTGAATTGCTAAATGTAATTAAATATTCCAAGAAAAAGTATTCTCAAGTAGAAGAAGAGGTTAATTATATGGGACAGAGACCTAGAGGAAATTTCTCCTACGAGGAAACTTCAAACCCATCTTGGTGACCTCAGCCCAACTAGAATAACAATCAATGGGCACCCCATTGGCCTCAAGAACCATCTAACTGGGGACCTTACCCTTGGGGACCCCTAAAATGGACAAACCAAATGTGATCAAACTCCCAATGGTACCACAACCACTATTACCACCTCCTCCATAGAATCAACAACAACTTGACCAAGTTACCCAACCTCAACTTCTAGCCTAGCTAGTTGCTAATCTAAAGAATAATAGACAGACTACCTTGGTGTACTCAACTAAACAAGGAAATATGGCTCCAATCGACGGTATACATTGTGGGAGTGTGCAACTAAGGTTAGAAAAAACCCTTCATCGACCACACCACCCTACCATAGTGGAAATTACAGGCAGTGAGGAAGGAACACTTTCAGATTGTAGAGACTTAAAATTGTCCCAAGCCTACAAACGACATTTCAACACATAATTCATCCTGATTTCACATTCTACTATTAATTAAATAATTTTAATTATTTAATTGATTCACTTTACCCCTTATGCTTCTAATTAAATAAATTTCATTTATTTAATTATTTAATCTATTTCTTCTATAATTAAATAATTAAGTTATTTAATTATTCACTATTCCAATGTCCACCTTACCCTATTAATTTAAATAAATACATATTTATTTAAATTATAGGTCTTGTCCTAATTAAAATAGGTTCCACCTATTTTACTAAATCCCATCATAATTCCTCTTTCTCAAATAAATTAAATAAATGTAGACAATTTATTTAATTTAAAGATCACATTACACCTCACCAGTTCTTCAAATAAAAAATTATCCTTTGTCCTCTAGTGACTGTGAACCCTAATCAATCTACACCCTTCATCATATCAAAAGTCAAAATTGCAATCACAACCCTCCATTCAAACCCTACTCCTCTATAAAATCACTCTCTCAGCCTCATTTCTCACTTCCCACTTGCATGATTTAAGCATCCTCTCTGATTTTTCCATAATCACACTCTTGAGCTTCTCATTGTATTTGCAAGTCTGCAAAGCTGAGAAAAAAGTATTGCAAAATTTGGGAGAAACAATGGAGAATCTACACTAGTAATCTAGGGTTTTATGTTTTATGTTTGCATTTGTTTGATCCTAGGTTATTTTAGTACTCCATTGGGTTGTTAGGGCATGCATTTTACTATTTGCAGGTTTTAGAATGTCTTTCCCTAACTTCATCTGGTGAACCTAACATGAAACATTCGTACGCACATGTGTAGGTCCGTGTGACGCTTCAGCTGCTTCGTGTGATGCATGGACCGTATGATGTGATGAATCCTTTGGAGTCTGCAATGCATCATAAGGGTTTTCTGATGCATGTGACTGTGTTTAGGGCAAAATATCATAATCTCATTTTTATTAGCCTAACCCAGTTATTTTTTGCAGGATTTAGTATATTTTCTAATGCTTTATTTGCTATGTTAACTCTCTGTTCATCAGTTTATTTCAAATTAGGGTTTTCAAAGCATTAGGGTTTTTCATTTTAAGGGTTTGTTTGAGTTTATTTAGACTTGTTTGATCATTTGAGTATGTCCTATGTATGTCTGAAGGTTTCTCATCCTTCTGGCATCAGGGAAATAACTCTGCAACCCAAGGGTTTATCATATATCATTGGAATGTTCATTTTCACCCATTATTTAGTTAGTTTCTATTGATTTCAATTTGCAAACACAATGCGATGCTTCTGAAGATTCTTGCACCATCGTCGCCATTCTGTGTAACGCAGTCGCCATTTCTTGTAATGCCTCTAAGACCTCGTGCGACACTGCTCCTGACAGTCAATCGCATCCGTGCCCCTGTACGCCGTAGTTGCCATTTTTGGTGACGCATCTGAGCCTTACTAAACTGCATCTGACTAGTAAAAATAGGGACTCTTTTGAGTTGTCTTCATTATGTATTTTTTGTTTGCACAACAAATTAGGGGTTTCTTTTTCTATTACCGATCTCTAGTTTGCAACTTTGTGGCGTCCATTGGAGGAGTATCTTGTTTCAAATCATTAGCATACTTGTTGCAGGGTTCTCTTTCATTTTACATGTGTGATTGGTTAAATTAGGAACATTTCCAATATGGGTTAAAAAGAACAATCTGTTTGCCTTCACACTCATTGATTTAAAATGAACAACAAACTGCATCTTTCACTCATTGGATTAAAAAGAACAATCTACATATTTCACTCATTTGGATTAAAAAGAACCTGCATCTTTCACATTCATTGGGGTAAAAGGAACAACAAATTGCATCATTGTCTTCTTTGTTTGGTGATTTTGTTTATGTTGTGAAGAAGTGTATGCTCTTCCCTCACACTCAAAGTGATCTTGGGAATCAAAAGCTCTTCCCAACATTTGCATAATCACACCACACACTTGAATTTCTAAAGGTCAATGAACTTTGTCTAGTGTGGCCAAGTCAAATACGTATGCTCTCTCCTTACATCATTGTATGAACTTGGAGATCAAAAGTATTTGCACTTATGTCACTTTTGTAACCCTTTAGAGAGGCCTACCTTGGTGGGAAAAGAGGCACTCACCCCAAGGGAATGACCTCAAGCGGTACTTTCATTTAGTTTATAAAAAGGATAAGGTGAAAGCCAAGTCTAATCGGTATTAGTGCTTACCATACAGTGCTAGTTTGAACGGAGGTGTACCTTGTGTATATGAGACTCCTAGTAGGATTGGTTAAAGTTTTAAGTGGCTTGCTACATGCTCGTAATGTGCTGGTCCCCTGAATCATTACTAGAAGACAATTTAGTTAGAGGCCTACCCCTTTGACCTAGTGACACTTTGTTCAAGGCAAGAGGACACATAATTCTCTTTAGATTCTCACCATAAGGCTCCCTTGAGATGAGATGGGAATCCTTGGCTTAGCATAAGCTATATGTAGCTTTCCGGGGTAAGGGTGATTAGGTTATCCTTCCATTCCAAGAGGCCCTTATCCATCCTCACTCACAAAGACAAAAGAATATACACACCCATTCTAGGTGTGATGATATTTGAGTCGACGAAGATTCCAAGTTGTGGGCTTGAAATATCTGTTGGTTATTTTCCCAGACTAGATGCTTATTCCCAGTAATCCCTACAAAATAGCCATCAGTGATCAACAGGATTCCCAGGCCAGGGGCCAGCAGTATAGGAGATAGACTCTATAAATATCTCCTCTTCTTCTTTAGGCTCTGCAGAACCAAGGGGGTATTCTCTACTCAACATCTATAAAATGCATCTATGTATTTGCTGGGATGTTGACACAAAGTAGATAAATTCTCTTTTATGCAGACCAAAACTATACGATAAGTGCAAAGGGACTAGCTTTGAGCCTATATTCAGTTGTAGACAGAGGATTTCAGTCCTAAAACTACTTCTAATATCCTAAAGGTTTGATTTGAAGTTGAAGTTTGATTTATATTTGGATGCAAAACTAGGACTTTGGCTTACAACAGAGATACCAGACCAGATCGGTGCCTATCCAGGGCTCGGGGTCAGTAGACATATATATGTGAATGTTTACCACAGACCTAAGACAGTAATCAGATTTGAAGGGGTTTCTAAAATGTCTGCCTTACAGATAATACCCAAGAGAGAGTATTTAGTTATTTCTGCTTATGAACATCCTTATTGCAATGTATTCTTCTCAACACTTAATCCAAAACATTCAATCTACCCCTTGAGCAGAAGTAAGAGACTAAGCATTCAATATAGAAAACCTATATTCTAGAATCTATAACACCCCTTAGATGTTCAGAGTTAGAAGAAAAATACATTCAGTCTGGAGACAAATAACAAAACACACGCAATGAAGCATTACTCATTTAAATCAACATGAAATTGATAATTCTGTGCATAATACATACAACATACAATTCATAAACTCGCAAGACACCTAAAACAAAGTCACCAGAACATTGTATTCCTACTGCAGCACCAAAATTTATCCAGTTTTCAACAACAACAATGAGTAACACAGTTTGGCTTTTATACCAAGACAATGTACTCAGCAAAATTAATTACAAGGCAAGGTCAAAATTTCACCAGATACAATGCATTTGAAATGGCGCTCAAAAAAGTCAATGCAGTAGAGAGACAAAGAGGAATGAGCAGGTGAACTCGGGATCTGCACCGCCGCTCAAGGACTTTCATCTTCAATCGGGTGGTTGACATGTCCTTTCCATCGTCCATCCTTTGCAAATCTGCCATCAATGCTTCATCCACCCACAGGGCCCTTTGAAATGTAGTAACAGATGCATCTGATGTTTTCCCACTCAAAAAATGCGGCCACATACAAAGAAAACCTTCACTGAAGGTTCAAAACCTAACCGCTCGATCAAAAACCCATCACTGTGATCAACGGTCCCAAAACATGCATGAAGAGTCGCCAACCAATAATATCGTGCCACGTAGGCACCTTGACCTTCTATCGCTGACCTTTTCTCCTTTCATTTCGCCTCTATCGCTTTTGTATATGCAAATCCAAATGCATATACAACATACAAGGCGGACGTCAAAAGTTATAGAACAAACTGGAATTTAGTTCGGGTCTGGCTTGTATCTCCATCCTGCATCCATCGCTTTGTATATTACACACATACAAGTGCAAAACATATACAAGGCAGACTTCATTGCATCTATCCATCAGATTTGAAAAACCTTCAAGTCCGGGCCTTGTATCCTCATGAATTTGCATATCGGCACATATACAAGTGCAAATATACAAGTGGTGGGCCCAACCCATTTTCTCTTTCTTTTGCACATTTCCTTGCACATCGCATATACAAATGCAATGTACAAGCCGCGGACGCCACATTGCTTTAGAACAAAATGAAAACGACTTCGGGTCTGCCTTGCATCTTCTTCCCTTACATATTTTTGAATGTATATCACATATACATTCTCCTTTGTATATGAGATACAAAGCCCTTCATATGTGAGGCGGACCCCACCAAATGCATCTCCTGCTGCTTTGTATATTTGCTAATACGCAAAACCATTTGCACTTTCCCTTTGTATATTGCCAAATGTACATTTCCTCTTGTACCTTTTCGTTGTATATATGGATATACAAACTCAAAATACATTCAACCTACGACCACCTTCATATGCTTGAATATATATTCGCACATACATTCTCACTTGTATATCCCCAGGCCCCACCACATACATATCTTTTCCTTGTATGTTTGGCGAACATAAAAGATCACCTATTCATTGTACTGTAGCACATGTATGTGCGCTCTCTTGTATATTCTTCAATGTACATTTCATTTGTATGCTTCGCTTGAATATTCTACATACAAGCCCGATATACAAGTAGGGCTGATATACAAATGGTGAATATTCCCAAAATCTTTTAGAAGATTCTCCCAATGTATATGCAACCCGATATACATTGAGAAATGCATATTACTCAAAATTTTCACCATTTCTGGAAGCCGATTGGGATTTCACAAGCTTGTCAACAGATTTGATCAATTGCACATACAAACTTAACATTTTCATGAGTGCGATAGGAAAAAAAACATGAAACACTACGTGGGGGTAAGTCAACTATGAAAACCTAAACATGAGGATGAGATTTAACAACCAGAAACCCACCACACAAGGCCAACACCACATACATAAAACAATGCAAGATCCCATTATTCACAAAATTAAGGGTTTGAACAAGAAAATTGACAAATGCTCAAACTTAAAACCCTAAAGATAAATGAGTACTAACAGAGGCTCCGATTGGGGACGTGCAGGCGCAAGACTGCAGTAAGGACCAGACTACTCTGGGGCAGACCAAACAAAACCCAAAACTCAAACACGACCGACTATACAAGGAATGTACAAAATATTTACAACTAATTTACAGTGTGCACAATAGGTACTCATTTATGAGAAAAAAGCCTTAAGGAATTTACTGTGCACAGGCAATTCCAGTAGTTCACCATTTAGGGCCTGGAGAAAATAAGAATCACCTCCATGAATAGTGCCAATTTGGTATGGGCCAGTCCATAAGGGCTCAAATTTGTTGCGTTTGCCCTTATCCTGGCTCTTTGCATTCCACATAAGCACTAAGTCACCTATCTGAAACCTTCTCTCTGTTGCCCTTTTATCAAACAGATATTTCACTCTTTGTTGTTTCTTGATGTTTGTTTTCCATGATTCCCGTTTGATTTCATCTAGTGTAACCAGCTGATTTATTCTTTCAGTCATTGGGTCTCCAATCTCCTCACCGTTCCTTTGGATGAATTTATAAACTGGCAAGAGGTTGTTCACAGGCAACCTAGCTGCTGCACCATATACCAATTCAAAAGGAGATCTTCTAGTTGCTCTTTTCACTGTCACCTTGTCAGCCCATAATGCCAACTTTAGCTTTGAATCCCAGGATCTCTTATTTTTATCTATCACCCTTCTGATGATTTTCATGAGACTTTTGTTGCTTGACTCTGCTTGACCATTCCCTTGTGGATGATATGGTAATGTATGAGACAAATCAATTCCATAATTATTGTAAAAATCAATAAATTCACCAGACCTGAAGCACATAGCATTATCTGCGACCAATTTGACTGGCAGTCCAAATCTGATAATAATATTCTCTAGAATAAAATCCATCACCACCTTGCTTGTAGCTTTTCTAGTTGGAATGGCCTCAATCCATTTAGTGAAGTAATCAGTAGCAACTAAAATCCAACTATGCCCTCCACTTGACTTTTCTGAGATTTCCTCTATAAAATCAATCCCCCATTGCTAAAAAGGAGCTTCTACAGTTATAGTCCTAAAGGGTAATGTACCTTGATATCTTATCTTTCCTGAGAACCTTTGGCAAGACTCACATTTTCTTACCATTTTATGTGTATCTGAGAAGAGAGTTGGCCAACAATAGCCTACTCTGAGAATTTTGTGGGCTGTTGTTTGGCCAGCATAATGTCCACCACACACTCCATCGTGCATGTCACTTAGAATATCCTTAGCCTAATTTTCATCCACACATCTGAGTAATACACCATCAGGATTTTTTCAATACAGCTCTCCTTGAACAATGATGTATTTAATAGCCTGTAGCTTCAAGGTCCTCTTCTGATCATCACTGAGATGAGAAGGACAATTTAGATTCTGCAAATAATGTATTATGTCCTTATACCATTCAGAATCTAACATGTTTACAACTTCATTATGCACCACATTCACTTGGCATGCCTCTAAATTAGACTGTCATCAGTTTTGCCAAACCTTGCCCTCTTACCAATTTTGTGATCTATATTTCAATGTTGAACTCCTACAATTTGTTTATCCATCTGCATCTCCTTCCAGTTACCTTCTGTTGAGTGAAGATATCCTTGACTACTGCATGAGGCACATATGCAATTATTTGAGAGCCTACCAAAAATGGCCTGAAACTCTTGATTGCTCTAACTAGTGCATATGCTTGTTTCTCCATGATGTCATACTTCAACTTAGCAGCCTATAATGACTTGCTAAAGAAAGCTATAGGTTATTCAAAACCTTCTTCATTTTTTTGCAATAAGCATGCAGCAATAGTGTGGAAAGAAGCAAATGAAAATAATTGAAATGGCTTAGAAAAATTAGGAGATTTTAAAACAGGAGCCATCTTTATAGCTTCTTTTATGTTCTGAAATGATTTGGTTGCTTCATCTTCCCATTTGACAGTTGCATTCTTCTTTAGCATTTTAGAGATATCTTTGGTGGTCTCTGCAAAATTAGGCACAAATCTTCTAACAAAATTAATTTGCCCAAAGAAGGACTAAACCCATCAATTGCAGCGACTCTTTCAAGATCAATCCTGACCCCATCTTTGGAAACAATGTGTCCCAACAGTTTTCCTTCCACTACCCCAAAAGCACACTTCTTTGGGTTAAGTGAGATGCCATACTCTAATGCTCTAATAAAAATTTGCTCCAAATGCATACAGTGTTGCTCTTCCTTTTTTGAATAAGCTGTCAAGTCATCTTGATACACAACCAAGATTGAATCAATCAATCCTGCAAAAGCAACATCCATTGCCCTCTGAAATGTGGCACCTGCATTTGTCAGTCCAAATGGCATCCTCACATATACATATGTTCCCTATGGAGTAGTGAAAGCAGTCTTGAATTGCTCTGATTCCTTTACTTTCACTTGATTGTACCCTGAAAATCCATCCATCATGGATAGAAGTTCACAGCTAGTCACCTTCTGCAACATGGCTTCCATGTTTGGCAATGGATAATTGTCCTTCAAAGAAGACATATTTAAATTTCTAAAGTCCACACAAAGTCTTATATCACCATTCTTTTTTCTAACTGGGACAAGGTTAGACACCCAAGTTGAATGTCTAATAGGCATAATTATTCCAGCCTCCCTAAGTTTCATAAGTTCTTCTTGCATTTTTGGAGCTAAGGTTGGGTTGATAGGCCTTTGTTTTTGTCTAAATGGTTTAGCTCCAGGCTTCAAAGGGATTTCATGCGAAATAAATCCTCTCTATAAGCTTTGAGGTCCTCATAAGACCAGGCAAAGACATGCTTATATTTTCTTAGTAATGCAATCAGCATAGTCCTGATATGTGGCTTGAGCTGTTTGCCAATGTACACCTTCTTGGGGGCATGATATGTCCCCAAATTTATCTCCTCCAAATCATTCTTGTTTGTTGGAGATGCCTTCGTAACAAATTGGTCCCTATTGTCAAAAGCTCTCTCTAAAGCTACCAGCCCTCTAGGGATTTTATTTGTCTTGAGTTGAATTACCTCCTTCCCTAGGAGAGTTTCTTTCCCATCTACAACTTCTACAAAGTTCTAAAAATCTATTTCTTGGTTCTCATATTCATCAATACAATATAGAAATCTTAGTAAATCTTTATCATGATCAAATACCTGCTAGCTACATACGTTATCTAGCACTGCAAGTCTAAGTTTGACCTCAACATTTGTAACATCGGATAGAGTAACATCATCTGGCCTTATAGCTACATTAGCTAGAAAATCTACCCTGACATTTTTTGATCTCTCTATCCAATTTATTGAAAATGCATCAAACAATTCAATTGTATCCCAAACAACATGCTTATACTGTTTTAATCTCTTATTTTTTGAAGCATACTTATCTCTAATTTGGGAAATAATAAGCTCTGAATAACCAAATACTTTGAGCATCCTGATTCCATGCTTTAAGGCCACATTCAATCCTAACAATAGAGCCTCATACTCTGTAATATTATTTGTATAGGCAAACTTCAACAAGAAAGAGAATTTTAGAAGTTTACCAGTTGGAGACAAAAACACCACTCCAGCACCAGAGCCTTCTTTTGAACAAGCTCCATCAAAATACATGGTCCAAAGACCCTGCTGGTCAGGCTCTTGAAAGCACATATCTCTCTCTTTACCCTCTTTATCATCTGAGACAACCCTGAAGTTATCACAGTCAGTATCCACAAAGCATATATGCTCCTCTGATTCTTGATCCTCAACCGTTTCTGATGATCTTTCTTCTCTGATCAGTTTGACATCCTTGCCATTCATTGGGATCATGGCATGTGACAGATCCAATTACATACTCCCACCAATCAATGTTGCCCACCTTCTTGACAACAACATGCATACTGTGGCTTGATGTCAACAATTGTTATGTTCATTTTGTACGTTTTTTTAGATATGCTGCCAGTCTGAAATCCACATCTTTCATGATTCTGATAATAGGTACTTCTCTAGCATCCATGGCATAGCATTTCCCACATGCTTTGTCTATTTTCAACCCAGCTTGCTGCATGATGGCCAAAGGCATGATATTTGTTGATGCTCCTAAATCAAGCATACAATTCTTAATTAATTTTTTGTTTATGACAAGGGAGACATAAAATGGTTCCACTTGTGAAGGGCATTTTGTCATGGTCATCCCCAGATATAGTTTAGGAACTTCATCTTCATCAATACACAGGGCCTGTTTCTTACCCTGAGGTTCATCACTCAACTTGGATTGACAGGGTACTCTTGAAATTAAGGACACTGCTTTATTTCTAAACTCTTCAACTTTCATCAGCTCCATTAGTGGAACAGAGACTTTTATCTGCGATAAGACTTGAGTCATGTCAAATGGAGCATAATTTTGAATAACAATTGTAACTTGCTCCACCGTTTTACCTTTATCCTGGGATGATCCAGCGTTAGTTTTTATGGCTGCTTGACTGTCATTCCTGCCTTGAGAATTTTTATTTTGATCTTCAACCCGAGGAACCATGCTCTCTGGTCCTTGAGGATCATGACCTGTTTTCTACTTAAAACCTTGCTTATTATTGCTCCATTATTTCTTTTGTGGTTCAGCCCCCTTATGACTGTGCACTGGCTGGTTCACAAAAGTACTCTCTGGTTGGTGTGAGTTGCGTACCTGAGCTTTACCTCTTAAGTTATAATTGCTTTTGACTTGAGCTACAGCTGCAGCTGTGAAGGCTCAAATTTCTTCATCAGAAGGCCTCTTCAAATTATTCAGAAAATTATGTGAATCTTGAGCATAAGCGTAGCTATCTTCCTCATCTTCATCATAGGAAAATTACTGTCAGACCTGAATCTCATCATTTGCACTTACATCAACATCATGAGAAAAGTATTCTCTGTTTATAGACAACATATTGACATTCTCATCTTCCATGCAATGTGGCTCATTGCACTCATCACAGGCAACAACATTATTGTATAAAGACTGAGCAATCATGCATTGTGACTATGAATGAGGCATTTGACATATGATACACCATGGGGTGTCATTAACAGTATTTACAGCCTTCTTCAAAGGATCGGGAGTTTCTTTAACATTTTGAGTCCTTTGACCTGTGTTGCTATTTGGAAGAATAGGCTTACCATTATGCCAATTGGTGTTATATGGCATATCATGTAATGATGGTCTTCTTTCTTGCCTTTGGTAAACTGGTCTGTCAGGACCAACCCCCTTTTCATTTTTAGCCATTCTATAGCTCAGGTCCTTGACAATAGTTGTCAACTTATCTAATTTATCCTCAGAAGTAGATGCATTGCCCTGAATACTCTGAGATTTAGTATTTGGATTTTGCAAAATTTTTACATCATCTCTTCTGTTTGTCTTACCAGATGCTTTTATGTTATTTTCAATATTTGTTGCAATCTTGAAAGCATCTCTAAGGCTGTGAGGACCCTTATCTCTTAATCCATAAGTTGTTTTGGCATTAAAAGCATTTATGTACAACACTATGCACATAGGTTCATTAGGTCTCAAGTCCTGTGGCAATTTGTTCAATACCTTCGTGAATCTAGCATTGAAATCAGCAACCTGTTCATTTGATCCTTTGGTGATTCCAGTGAATTCATTAATGAAAAAACTAGGATCAGTCTTGTCACCATACTGTTCTTTGAAAATTCTTCTGAAGTCATCCCATGATGAAATGCTTCTGTCAGGCAGACTTTTATAACATTCCTTGGCTTCATCAACTAAGGATTGCATAAATGATTTCATGAAAACATCCTCATGCTCAACCTCAAAGTTGTCCATGATATTCTGAAAAGCTTTTAAATGGTCTTCACCTGATACAATATTATTTCCTAAAAATTTAGGCACTTGCAACCTCACATGTTTGTCAATAGGATTGGGGTAACCAGGAATGCCATCAAACACAAGCTGTTGAAATCTGTCTAGCTGCATCGGCTATCTACCAAATTGATTAGCATTGGCATTTCTGTTTGTATTCTAATTTCTTACATTATTTAATGGTATTCTGGCATCATTTGCATTCTGTCTTTGATCATTGTGCTGATCTTGAACTTCATTCCTGTGTTGATTTCTTTTCATATTTGCATTGCCAAGGGTAGGAACTGAATCATTCTGAGCTACTCTCAGAGCTTGCACTTTCTATCTCATGTCATCTCTGATCTTTACTGCTTGCAGATATTCTAATTCTGCCCTTAAGCTCTTAATTTCATCAGCTAATTCCTCCTCTCTGGGCATAGAAGAGGATGGTTTTATCACATTCTGATCATCATTATCATCATCCCTTAGGGATTTGACTTCTTCAAATCTGTCAAGGGAATCAACAAAAGGGCATTCTTGAAACACCTCTGACCTCATTTTCAATCCACCACTCTACTGTCTCTCATATACATTCTAGATTTCAGCCTCAGTGTTTGTAAAATAAGGTATTGTTTGCTTTGAGGATCCTGGATTGTCCTGAATAAAATCATTTTTCCTGGGGCTAGGGGAACCATCTTGATTGGCTCAAACAGTCCCTTTTTTCTTATACATCATTTTTATGGGTAACTCTTCAAACGAAGGGTTACGTTGGGATCTTCTCCCTTGCATACAAATTTTTACTTTACCAGTTGGGAGATTGGTTTGGAGTCGCCACCTATTACTAGGAATTGTTTTCTTTTTAATCAGGGTTCTTTCACTTCACCTCCCCAGCAGAGTCGCCAAAATCTGTTGGTTATTTTCCCAGATTGGATGCTTATTCCCAGTGATCCCTACAAAATAGCTATCAGTGATCAACAGGATTCCTGGGCTAGGGGCCAACAGTATAGGAGATAGACTCTATAAATATCTCCTCTTCTTCTTTAGACTCTGCAGAACCAAGGGGGGTATTCCCTACTCAACATCTATAAAATGCATCTATGTATTTGCTGGGATGTTGACACAAAGCAGATAAATCCTCTCTTATGCAGACCAAAACTGTAAGATAAGTGCAAAGGGGCTAGCTTTGAGCCTATATTCAGTTGTAGACAGAAGATTTCAATCCTAAAACTACTTCTAATATCCTAAAGGTTTGATTTGAAGTTGAAGTTTGATTTATATTTGGATGCAAAACTAGGACTTTGGCTTACAACAGAGATACCAGACCATATCGGTGCCTATCCAGGGCTCGGGGTTAGTAGACATATATATGTGAATGTTTACCATAGACCTAAGACAGTAATCAGATTTCAAGGGGTTTCTAAAATGTTTGCCTTACAGACAATACCCAAGAGAGAGTATTTAGTTATTTCTGCTTACGAACATCCTTATTGCAATGTATTCTTCTCAACACTTAATCCAAAACATTCAATCTACCCCTTGAGCAAAAGTAAGAGACTAAGTATTCAATATAGAAAACCTATATTCTAGAATCTATAACACCCCTTAGATGTTTAGAGTCAGAAGAAAAACACATTCAGTCTGGAGACAAATAACAAAACACACGCAATGAAGCATTACTCATTTAAATCAACATGAAATTGATAATTATGTGCATAATACATACAATAGATAATTCATAAACTCGCAAGACACCTGAAACAAAGTCACCAGAACATTGTATTCCTACTGCAGCACCAAAATTTGTCCAGTTTTCAACAACAACAATGAGTAACACAGTTTGGCTTTTATACCAAGACAGTGTACTCAGCAAAATTAATTACAAGGCAAGGTCAAAATTTTGCCAAATACAATGCATATGAAATGGTGCTCAAAACAATCAATGTAGCAGAGAGACAAATAGGAATGAGCAGGTGAACTCGGGATCTGCACCGCCACTCAAGGACTTTCATCTTCAATCGGGTGGTTAACCTGTCCTTTTCATTTTCCATCCTCTGCAAATCCGCCATCAATGCTTCATCCACCCGCAGGGCCCTTTGAAATGTAGCAGCGGATGCATCTGTTGTTTTCCCGCTCAAAAAATGCGGCCACATACAAAGAAAACCTTCACTGAAGGTTCAAAACCCGGCTGCTCGATCAAAAACCTATCGCTGTGATCAACGGTCCCAAAACGTGCATGAAGAGTTGCGAGCCAATAATATCGTGCCACGTAGGCACCTTGACCTTCTATCGCTAACCTTTTCTCCTTTCATTTCGCTTCTATCACTTTTGTATATGCAAATCCAAATGCATATACAACATACAAGGCAGACGTCAAAAGTTATAGAACAAACTGGAATTCAGTTCGGGTCTGGCTTGTATCTCCATCCTGCATCCATTGCTTTGTATACTACACACATACAAACGCAAAACATATACAAGGTAGACTTCATTGCTTCTATCCGTCAGATTTGAAAAACCTTCAAGTCTGGGCCTTGTATCCTCATGAATTTGCATATCGGCACATATACAAGTGCAAATATACAAGTGGTGGGCCCAACGCATTTTCTCTTTCTTTTGCACATTTCCTTGCACATTACATATACAAATGCAATGTATAAGCCGCGGACACCACACTGCTTTAGAACAAAATGAAAACAACTTCGGGTCCACCTTGCATCTTCTT
The DNA here is from genome assembly GCA_027924645.1 of Cunninghamia lanceolata. Classification (NCBI taxonomy): domain Eukaryota; kingdom Viridiplantae; phylum Streptophyta; class Pinopsida; order Cupressales; family Cupressaceae; genus Cunninghamia; species Cunninghamia lanceolata. The sequence goes on from BSBN01000022.1 coordinate 2,276,085, forward strand.
CCCTTACATATTTTTGAATGTATATCACATATACATTCTCCTTTGTATATGAGATACAAAGCCCTTCATATGTGAGGCGGACCCCACCAAATGCATCTCCTGTTGCTTTGTATATTTGTTGATATGCAAAACCATTTGCACTTTCCCTTTGTATATTGCCGAATGTACATTTCCTCTTGTACCTTTTCGTTGTATATTTGGATATACAAACTCAAAATACATTCGACCCTGCGACCACCTTCATATGCTTGAATGTATATTCGCACATACATTCTCACTTGTATATCCCTGGGCCCCACCACATACATATCTTTTCCTTGTATGTTTGGTGAACATAAAAGATCACCTATTCATTGCACTGTAGCACATGTATGTGCGCCCTCTTGTATATTCTTCAATGTACATTTCCTTTGTATGCTTCACTTGCATATTCTACATACAAGCCCGATATACAAGTAGGGCTGATATACAAATGGCGAATATTCCCAGAATCTTTTAGAAGATTCCCCCAATGTATATGCAACCTGATATACATTGAGAAATGCATATTACTCAAAATTTTCACCATTTCTGGAAGCCGATTAGGATTTCACAAGCTTGTCAATAGATTTGATCAATTGCACATACAAACTTAACATTTTCATGAGTGCAACAAGAAAAAAAAACATGAAACACTGCGTGGGGGTAAGTCAACCTATGAAAACCTAAACATGAGGATGAGATTTAACAACCAGAAACCCACCACACAAGGCCAACACCACATACATAAAATAATGCAAGATCCCATGATTCACAAAATTGAGGGTTCGAACGAGAAAATCGGTAAATGCACAAACTTAAAACCCTAAACATAAATGAGTACTAACACAAGCTACCTTTTGCCATTGACCTTAGGGATAGGAATTGTCTTATGTGTGTGAACTATTTTTTGAAATTGTGATTAAGACCCATGGAAAATTGGGGTTGGACAGCCCCCGAACATACATATACACTCCCCAAGTCAAGAGTCATAGCCAAACTGAATGATGAGTGTCTTCTATGTGTGAACTGATTTTTCCAACAAAACATCAAAACAAACGCAAAAAACTAATTTTTAGGCTCCCTTAGATAGTGAAACGCATCTGTAGGATTCTACAACGCATACGCTGAGAAATAGACTGCCATTGAAGCCCCCTGCAACACATTCACAAATAGTAAAATGCATTTGCATATCCCTGAAATGCCTCTGCAGGTTTGTGTGACGCAATCGCCAATCGGTGCGACGCTTCTGCAGACTTGTGTGATGCATCTGTTTGTAGTAAAAAACATTTAGGGGATCCTTTGAAATCTTCTCTCCCAATCAAATCTGACTGCAACTATGTCAAAACATTTTAGACCTGCTAGTTTTGATCATCCATTGCATAGACCAAATTCATTCCTTTAGGATCAATTTGCATAATCACCTCATCCCTTTTAGGATAGGATTGCATACTCACCTTCATCCCCTTTTCATTTGCATTATTATCCAAACCATTTAGTCAACCATTAGAACTTTAGAATTTAACCCTTGACACGTAGAGAGGTTCCTATAAAATTAGTCTTCCTAAAGTTGAAACATAAGGAGAAATTGTTGAAGCTTGACTACATCATAAGTACAAACTTGGACCAAGAGACCTTGATATCTTTTCCAAATCAATCACAATTTAGGCTTAATACTCACAAGTCTAGTATAAGTCCATTAAGTGAAGCCTCAAACTCACAAGCTCACTTCAACCAATCACTTCTTATACATCAACACTCCAAGGTCTTGATAAATCCAACTAGTGCTTTGAAAGAGTCATTAGTAGACAATAGTATCCTCTTGGAGCTAAACTTTTCAAAGGCTAATAATCATTCCCCTCTACCATAGTCTAAGTCTCATTACCTTAGTTGCATTTCAATACCCATTAAGTCATCTCCATTCACATAAGTGCATTTCCAACCTTAGTCCCATCTCTATAATATTTTCCCAAGAAAACACCAAAAATATAGCATCTCCATCCTTAAGACAAAATTCATTTTCCACAAACTAGTAGGTCTTATATGGTCAAGACAGGGTTGCAAAAGAAGAGAAAGGGAGAATCCTTAGATCACCTCACAAACACCATGAGATTTGGACCCTCATCCAACATGGGTAATCCCTTTTAAAACATCCGTTTGCATGAAGTAGACCAAGGAATCTCGCAACAAGAAATTGAAGGAGCTTCCCGGGACACTAGGATGTTGTGAATTCTAGATGAGATGATTTTTGTAAATGGGCAAAGATACCTCATGAAACTTTTGCAAAATGGTACTAGGCTTCCCCCAGGGGTCAATATTAACATGATTTTAGGATCACCATCAAACAATACTGGACAAAGCCAAGGACAAACAACACCATCCACTAGCCACATGAACCCCACACAAGAACATGCCAACATTCCTATAGGGGAAACATCGCAAGATTCTACAATCTCCTATACACTTCCTCCATTTGACACCAACAACACAAACACCACGTCACAACCATTAAATTTTGCAAACCCCTTTGCTTCGATGAACATGAATCAAAACAAAAGAACACGAAAAATGCACATAGTGACTTCACGAGCACACACTCATAGGGTCCATGCCACATCAAATGCAAACTTGAACCTTAGGCCTCAAAACAATTTAGGCAATCCAAGCATAGACCACCTTGGTCAAAACAACAACACTATACCAAATGTAAACATGAGTGCCTTGAATCATCAATACATGGACCCAAATTGTCGAAACAATAACACCATACCAAATGTGAACATGAATGTTGGGACTACACAAGGCAATGTATTGAATCATCAATATGTCGACCCCAAATCAGAAAAATAATACCATACCCAACACTTACGCAAACATTGGTACCATTCAAAATCACACCTTGAATCACCAAAATGTTCCTCAAAATCATCAACATATATCACACCTCAATGTCAATGCATCACGTCAAAACATCCATTTGAATCCCATGCAACAACAAGTGGATCAAAACACCCTCTTACAAACAAATCCCAACTGCATCCCGAACCAAAATGCCACAAGTGCCTCATCACACTTCCAATATATCAATCCAAACACCACATACATACCCAACAACCAAAACCTAAATGCAACTTCATCACACATTCCCCTCAATATACATACCAACCCGCTTGTTACAAATTTAAGATTTCCAAACATGTCGGTGTTAAGCATGGGCAACTCACATAAAAATGTACCTGTAAACACCTTGGACACATCATTAAACTCCTTTGAGGCCATGGCACACAAGATACAAACACTAGAGCAACGCTTCTCGAACATGCAAGTATCCACCACAAAGAAGGCGTATTCCATAGAAGATTGATGTCCTTATCCCTTCGACAAGAGCATCCACATGCCACCCTTCCCTCCAAACTACAAAGTGCCTAATTTCAACAAGTATAGAAGAAAAGGAAATCCCGTAGAACATGTGCAAGAATTTCACATAACATGCTTTGAGATTACATTCGAGCACACATATCTGATGAGATTATTCCCAAGGAGTCTCATAGGTAAAGCTCTTGAGTGGTTCGCACACCGCCCCATGAGGATTAAAACATGGACTAAACTCGTTGAGAAATTTATCTCTTTTCTCTTACAACATAGAAATAGATGTGAATATCACCACCTTATGCTAGGTAAAACAAGATGGGGAAACATTCATCTCTTTCTTTCAAAGGTGGAGAGACCTAGCTAGCAAATATCCATGTCATATTCCTGATAATCAATTAGTACCAATTTTTGTGGAAAACCTTAACAAAGAGCTCATGCATCAATTATAGATTCATTGTTGTACCTCCTTTGGAGAAGTTGTTGAAAAGGGGATAGCCATTGAGAACGCCCTCATAGCTAAGGGTACAATCAAAATTTTCAACAAAAAACAAAACAACCAAAACCCACCTTATGACAAGAACAAGTTTTGGTCTCGAAACAAGAACGTTACAAATGACGGGGTCATAGATGCAAAGGCAATCAACAGGGCCGGCCCCGTTATCACACTCAAAGCACCCTCGATGAAAAACAATCAACCATTCGTTCAACAACCACAACCACAACCGCAACAACAAATGGCTAATGCGTTCTAAAATAATCAAAGGAGACTGCCCCCAAGGAACAACAATCCTCGACGAAACTTTAAACCCCTAACAAAGCCTATTGAAAATATTCTAAAGAAGTTGTTACAAAACAACCTTATCCAACTTCTCAAAATCAAACAATATGACCCAACTTTTAAACCTACCACATGGAACGATAACATGACTTTTGTGAATATCATAGAATAAAGGGTCCCAAGACGTCTAATTGTTACAAGTTAAAGAACATCATACATGACTTTATTGACCAAGGAATCATAACTATACATAGTCCATAAGGTTCCTCTAATATTGATCACACTATCTTTCAAGATCCCTTACAAAATCACGGATTGGGAAATGCCTCCACCTTGGGAACCAAGCCACAAGACCACATCAATTACAACAATGTCGCCTATGAATACACCATTAATAGAATTCACACCTTCGATGATAATGTTTCCATATCACCATCAAGTCCCGTCCTGAGTGTGCCGTCACCACTTGTAGGACCAAGATAACACTGCAAGGTGCACCATCCAATTTACTCAACCCATCTACTACACAACTGAAGACCCAATACAACCTCTTGGATCACTTGAAAAAGACTTTGGCGTAAATATCCATTTTCAAACTACTTTGCTTATCCCTGGAGCATAAAGCCACTTTCTGGACAAGGCTTTGTTGGAATCTTTTGTCCCTATAGATCTTAATGTTGATCAATTCCAGGCCATGGTGGGACATTTAGCCACCTCCAACCATGTTACTTTCACTAAACAAGATGTACCTTCACACAGACCTAATCACACTGACCCATTGCACCTCGAAGTCTTCACTAACAAGCAGAAGATTAGATGGGTTTTGGTAGATGGTGGAGCCAAATTGAATATATGTCCTTTAAATTTAGTGATGATATTGGGTTATTTAGAAGCATGTGTGGACTCGACCAATAGGATTATCATCAAAGCTTATGATGATGCCGAACATTCCTTCAAGGGAGTGATCTCACTTCCTGTAAGAGTTGGGCCCACCACTCTCAATACTGCATTTCATGTCTTGGATGTTGAACTCTCTTATAATCTCATCTTCGACTGACCATGGATCCATGCCATGAAGGTTGTGCCATCCACCTACCACCAATGCATTAAATTCCCTTACAATGGCACGAAAGTCACTATACTTGGTGATCCCGATGCTTTCCAATACTATAGCCACCTAAGAGAAGTTCCACAACATCAGGTGCCCATAAATAGGGGAATCCCACCCTCCACCTCATCACATTATGTTGACCCATCCACCTTATCAAAATCCAACACCCCATTCACCCCGCCACAAAATCCTAAAGTTCAAATCCAAGACAAAGAATGTGTGGAATATAAGATAGAAAGGTCATACTACATCGATAAGCTCCTGATGTCACCAAGGTCCCATGACAAACCTCGCCCAATCAAACCTAAGGAGACCATCACTACCACCCCCAACACTTTCAAAAAATGGGGAGAACTAAGTAAAGAAGATGTAGACGATGATGTCTCTAAGCTCTACAAAGAAGAAGAAGAGGTCAAGCACGTACAATTGCCCACGGAGTGATATGGAAAAGGCTACGAATTTGTAAAACATCAAGGATATGATGAGCATAGTGGACTTGGGCCCAACAAGAGTGGAAGAATAAAACTGCTTCAACCAACCATGCGACCTTGCAATATAAGGCTAGCATATACATCACGAAAAGAGAGCACTCCCAGTACTAAGTTACTTTTGGGTAGGGACACAAGTACTTCTAAGGACATCGAGACATCAAGAGACCCTCCCGAACCTGAGCCCACATCTTCCCAACCTCACCTACCTAACGACGAGCCTAGATCAACATCTTTTGGGATCCTGATAATGCTTCCATTTGCACCCTGACTCCCATAACCATAAGCTACCTAAACATCGATGATGGTTTGCCCTTAGTCCATCCCAAGCTCATAGAGTAGGATCAACAAACTCCACCTAGCTTGGATTTATTCGAGAATGATGAAGCCATTGTTGAGTTCATGGGACTTCGTGAAGGTATACCTCTAGGGGATCATAAAGTTGGCTACATCATGGATCTTGATAACTCTACTTACTTCAAAGAATCCACTCCACCCTCTAGTCGCAAAAAAGAAAAAAAAAGAAAAAAAGGTCTCTAGGTGAAAATTGAAAGGCGCCTATTGACCATGAAAAAGTAAAAATAAAGGACATATCTGAGGGTGAAAACCTCTCCAAGGTGTCCAAGGATGGAGGGTTGGAAGTGTTGCCTATCACACAAGAAAAATCACCACTGCTGGTAGAAAAATTGATCGAGGCTAACCTCGGCATAGAAGAGGATCCCAAGATTATTCATTTTGTTGAGTCATTAACAGAACAAGAGAAGCCCGACTTCATAAATTTCTTCTCGGCAAGGTAAATCAATTTTGCTTGGTCGTATGCCGACATGCCTGGGCTGGATCCATAGTTTGTTTCACATCACCTACCATTGCTGCCAAATGCCAAACTAGTGAAGAAAAAATTAAGAAAAATGCATCCACAGATAGCACTCTTGGTAAAGGCATAATTGAAAAAGCTACTCAACGTGGGATTCATCAAACCAATAGACTATCCAAAGTGGGTATCTAACCAGTTACTAGTCACAAAACCTAATGGGCAGATCATAATATGTGAAGACTTTAGATATTTAAACAAGGCATGCTCAAAAGATGATTTTCAATTGCCAAACATAGACATCATAGTCAACCTTACCACCAGATTCGAAATGCTCTCACTTATGGACGGTTTCTCAGGGTATAACCAAATCAGGATATCTCCAGAAGATCAACATAAAATAGCTTTCACATGTCCATGGGGCACATATTGCTGGATCGCCATGCCCTTTGGCCTTAAAAATGTGAGAGCTACATACCAGAGAGCAATGATAACGATCTTTCATGACTATATGCACACGTGTATGGAAGATTATGTCGACGACTTATTAGCTAAATCAGTTACAAGAAGAACTCATCTGCATGTGTTAGATAATATCTTCAAATGGCTAGAAGAGTACAAAGCCAGATTAAATCCCAAGAAATGTATGTTCAGGGTTACATCAGGAAAACTACTAGGTTATATTGTTTCACGCCGAGGCATAGAAGTTGATCCCGCCAAAGTGAAAGCCATCATGGATATGTCTCCACCAACCAGTCTCAAGCAATTACATAGTCTACAAGGAAAGTTACAATCAATTAGGAGGTTCATTGCCCAACTTGTCGACAAATGCCACCCATTTCAGCACTTACTCCACAAAGGGGTACCATTTGTATGCACTGAACATTGCCAGGAAGCCTTTTAGAAGATCAAAGATTATTTTTTGTCACTACAAGTACTCATGCCTCTGATACCAAGAAATCCACTTTTATTGTACATATCAACAATGACATCATCACTGGGGGCATTGTTAGCATAAAATAATGAGGAAGGAAAGGAAAGGACAATCTATTATATAAGCAGAATATTAGTGGGATATGAGTTGAACTATAGTCCTATTGAACGTGCTTGCCTTACCATAGTCTTTGACACGCAAAAGCTATGACATTACATGTTGAATCAATGGACAAAATTAATTACAAAGATCGATACCTTGAAGTACTTACTCAACAAGGCATCCTTGACAAGACGATTAGCAAAGTGGGTTATGGTATTTAGTGAATTTGATATAGAATATGTTGGCCAAAAAGAAATAAAGGGACAAGTGATTGCAAACCAACTGGTAGAAGCACCTACAATAATAGATCATCCTATGTTCATAGATTTTTCGGATGAATCAATCTTTGCCATGGAAGCTCCCAAAACATGGACACTATTTTTTGATGGTTCATGTACAAACCATGGCTCAGGTGTAGGCATTCTATTCATTACTCCTCAAGGAGATGCCATCCCTAAAGCATTTCGGATAGCTTTTCCTTGTACAAATAATATAGTGAAATATGAGGCCTTACTCACAAGACTACGAATGGTTGTTAATTGGAAAATCAAGACACTACAAGTTTTCAGCAATTCACAGCTAGTTATCAAACAGGTCAACAATGAATACGACACAAAAGATGAAAAGCGCATGCCATATAAGAGAATGGTTGACAGTTTCAGGCTATACTTTGACATAGTGGCCTTTGATCAGATCCCTAGAGTTCAAAATAGAGTAGCTTATGCAATGACAACAATAGGGTCTTTCCTAGATATTCTAAAAAATGTGCCTCAATTTTAGTTCTTGGTGGAACAACTATTGGTCCCCACCTTCGATGTCCCTAAATTTGAGCTAGTGTGTGAAATCATTGGTCCTATGTCTCCCTGGTACCATGACATCTATACATACCTACATGACCAAATCCTCCCACCTGACCTATCCTCCAATCAACGTAAATCCTTCAGACGTCAATCTACCAAATATGTCATCATCTGTGACACCCTCTACCACCACGGATTTGAAAATACCCTCCTATAATGTCTCGACACCAAGGAAGCACAAACAACCCTATGTAAAGTACACAAAGGTAAATGCAGGGCTCACTCTAGTGGTCCTATTCTACCTAAAAAGATTATAAGAGCTGGCTACTATTGGCCCACCATGGAGAAGGACACTTATCATTTCACCAAAAAGTGTAGACAATGTCAGATACACGGAGATCTTGTGCATGCACCCGCTCAAGATTTGTAACCACTTACATCTCCATGGCCATTCTCTTAATGGGGACTCAATCTCATGGGCAAAATCCATCCCACCTCTGCCAATGGCCACAAATTCAACATCACCACAACCGAGAATTTCACAAAGTGGATTGAGGCAATCCCCATGACATACATTACTGGTAAACAAATCGCCAAAGTCATCCTCAACTACATCATATGCCGATATGGTGTGCCTCAGTCTATTGTCATGGATAATGGTCGCCCTTTGAAAAATTAGGATGTCTATGAGCTATGTGAAAGATTCCACATTCAACACCACTTCGCCACCCCATATTATCCCTAAGGCAATGGTCAAGCTAAGGCGTCTAATAAAACTATTATAAAAATCCTCAAGAAGATTGTCAATGATGTTGGCCATGACTGGCATGTTCAACTTAATCCCGCCTTGTGGGCCTACCACACCAGCATCCGCACTCCCACTGGAGCCACAGCATATTCACTTGTCTACGATTCTAAAGCCATCCTGCCCATTGAGGTTGAGTTATTGTCCCTAAGAGTATCACTGAAGCAATTTGTGGACGACAAAGACTATAGAGTATCCAAACTGAATGAGCTCAAGCTACTATATGAACGAAGGAAGAATTCCCTAGTACACTTACAAGCGTATTAGAACTATCTCTGACATAGCTATAACAAAAGGGTCAGAGTTTGACAGTTTAACATTGGAGACTTGATCTTGAAAGAGAACCCTAAGAATCAAATGGAAAGGGAGAACTCGGGAAAGTTTGAACCAAACTGGTTGGGTCCCTATATCATCATGACAGCATATGGATCAAGAGCATATCAACTTGCTACCCCCGAAGGTGAACTGCTACCAGAGCTGATCAACATCATGCACCTTTGAAGATATTATACCTAAGTCAGAAAAATAAAAAATAAAAATACAAAAAAATCAAAACATAAAAAAGCAATAAAATAATAAAGAGAAATAATTTATCCAAAAGTGGAGACCACTTTGATGGCGCTTAGGGTAAGTACCATGGTGAAACCCTGACAAACAAGCACCATGTGTAGTCGATCTTGGATCCATTGTCTACCATCACTTTATCTTGTCTTGCGCTTTCCACAATAAATCATACATAGTCCACACTGCAGTCCATGTCATAGCCCACAATAAACCACATTGTCCTTTTCATGTCCTAGAAATAAATTAACATTTCGTGTCTTCCCACTTTTCCCACAACATTTTATCATCATCCCATCCCATCCCATCATAACTTTGTCCCATACCTAGCTGGGGGCAATTCTTGATCCTAAAAATCAGTATTGAAGGACACCTTTTGCATATTCCAAAAAATCCAAAAACATTCAGATATCTTCAAAATCCAAAAATATTTGAATATTCCCAAAAATCCCCAAAAAAATCATCAAAAATTTAAAAAAAAATCAAATAGCCAACCAAAAAAACCTAAGCAATAAACAATGTCAACCACCTTATCAAACTACGTCACCTTTGAGCTTTCACATAGGCAAGCCTATCTTTGACGAGCCCCTGAGACATTCCACCCCTAGCTCTTAGGTCAGACATAGTCCACTCGGTCGAACTACATTGTCTCTACGTTGTCACATAGGCAAGGTCGTCTCTGATGAGCCCCTGAGACATTAGGTCTATAATGTTAGAAAATGTCCCCTTGGGGGATTTTCCCTCAAAAGGTTTAGCTCCTGGGTCTCTAATGTGCATTTAGGACATCTTGCATCATAATTCAACATCCCGATGGAGTGAACCTTGGGTATCATGACAAATGGGGCTTAGGGGAACCCCTTGAACATAACCCTTCCCAAAATAAGGGGAGGACTTGGGCGCCTGTGCCCTAGTCCTGCCCTATTTTGGGTCAGGCCCAAATTTCTAGTGTCGGTTTATGACCGTTCTTTGGTCCCTAGGCCAACACGGTAAGTTTGAATTTACAAAATCTTGGCGGGAATGTTTGTAGTTGCATATAAAAGCATGTTTAGGAATTCATTTGAAAACTAGATTGTGACAGTGAACTTTATGCATCCTAAAGGTGATTCAAGGCTTTCATTGTGTTGCAAGAGCATATTTGTGTTGTCTATGTGTTTGTGTTTGCATATTTGAGCATCCATCTCCTCATGGAATGAAGAGCTTCTTCCTCCCATGAGATCTTCACTACAAGGTGATATCTATTATGATTATTGATCATTTATCATTTGGTTTTTGCCTTTGCTTCGCAAGGCACACACTCTATTTGACAATGGTGTTTGAAAGGCTTGAATGTCTCTATGAGGCTTGACTGAGGCAAGCCTCTAAACACCACAACCCCCTCCCAAAGTTTTCATGATTACAGGTTACAGGTTGGAGTTCCAGACAAAGTGAAGTTGCAGGAGGGTACAACAGAGTGTCAGAATTGCAGATCAATGAAAGAAAATGGCTCCCTAGACTTGGGCGCCCGCTCATTAGTCCTCAAAGTTTTGCAACAGGAAAATCTTTGATATAGCAGATACAGGTTGCATACTGAGTTTCTAGATCTCGACAAAAAGTAGGGCACTAGACTTGGGCGCCCGCTCTTTAGTCCCTAACTTTTCTGCCTTGGAACCCCAAAAATAGGTGGATAATTATTTGTTATTTTACATCTTTCTGCAGAAGCATTTTTTGTAATTCATCTGTTTACTGTTGTATTTGCATAATTAGGGTTTTAAGGTATAATTGAGCATAAGAGAAGATAATTGTCAATCCAATCATAAAAATCCAAGTTTCCCTTCATCTCACAGTGACCTAGGGTAGTAGAGTACATTGCAACTCGACCTTAGGTCCTTGAATGTAAGGGTGAAAGGAGGATATACACCAAAACTACCCAAAATTTAACTATCCAAATTTTACCCACTACATTTTGGTGAACCTATGTTATTGGACTTGTTTGCACCTTGTTGAGTGTTTTACTTCAGATTTGCATTGATTTTCATTCATTCATAGTATCATTCATCTTATTGCATTGGAAAACTTACAAAAAAATTGAAAAATTGGAAAAAATTGCATTTTAGGGTTTGCATGTTGCATTAATTAATTTGAATTTCATCAAATTTCTTATTTTTGCATTAGATTTGAGCTAACTTGTAGAAAATTATAAAAATGCATTAGTTTGCATTGCATTTTCATCATAAAATTGCTAGGGTTTTGTTGCAAATTGTGAATTTTGCATATAACCTAGTAATTCCAAAATCTAGGGTTTGTAGGTAAAATCTTGTTTTAGATTTTTCTATTGATTTTAGAGACTCATTCAAATTTTCATTTGGCTGTAGTCTTGCATTTTAGAACAAATTTGCATTTAGATTTTAAAAATTTGCATTTTTGCATAGAAAAAGTCAACAAAAAACTAGCATTTTCATCGATTTTTCATTAGATTTGCACTTGCATTTTACATGTTAGGGTTTGGAAATCATTTTCAGATCTGAGTGTATTTTATTTTCATCATATATCATCTTTTAAAACATTCATATAGCATTTTGTGTCAAGATCTTAAACCTAGGGCTTCAAAAACATTGATTTTCACTAGATTTTGGCCTTATCGACTCTCTACATTTGCACCATAGGCGTGTTGCGAAGGATATTTTTGCATTAATTGGTTTTTATCGGGGTAATAATTTTCTTCCCCTCCTAAAAATCTTCACAACATCCTTTTATCGGGCTCTTGTATTAAAAATTTGGTGAAAAACCACACATTTTTGTTATTTTTGACCCTAGGGTTTGGCCTAGTTTGCACCCTAAGTGTGTTGTGACAAATTTTATGGATTGAGGTGACTGATATAATTAATATTATTTTCTGTACCTCCTAAAATTCTTTACAACATCCCTTTTGCTTGGTCTTGGAATTGAAAAACTGTGAAAAATTGCCTATTTTTTCTATATTTTCACTAGGGGTTGACCTTGAGTGGCACTAAAAGTGTGTTGTGACAGATATTTTGGCATTAAGAGGCTATTATTACTGCTATAATTTTCTATCCATCATCATTTTCCTCACAACACCCTTTGTCATGCTCTTTTGCATTGAGATTTGGTGAAAAATCACATGTTTTAGTGTATTTTCACTATATTTTGACTTGTCATCATCTTAGATTTGCATGAAGAGTGTGTTGTGAAGGATCCTATTGTTGTATTGGACTGAGATTAGACATATTATTTTCTGCCAATGATCAAAATCCTTACAACACCGTTTCTTTCATATATTTGCATTAAAAAAGTACAAAAAAAATCAAGCATTGTTCATCATTTTTGCATTTAGTTTTGCAATTGTCTTTTGCATACTTTTGAAAAACTTTTAAAATCTGATTTTACATTGATAATGGCATCTTCTTCATCACTAAAATCTTTGCATGAGTATATCCTAGATTTTTAAAATTTCTCTAGTTTCACTAATGAGAACCCTCGTGTTCTAGAGCACATAGCTTCTATCAATGGTATTGATATGTCTATATGTTCTACATATGAGTTGCAATTACTTTGTTATACACATGATTTTAGTAGCTTCTCTTTACTCATAGGAGCATATCCTTTGATATTATAAGATTTAACTAAATTCATCTCTAGAATACTCATGAGAAGAATGAGATTGACAATTCTTTTTCCACTAAAGAATATGCTGATAATGATTCCATAGATTATCCTACTTCTCCTATCGTTGAATATTCAAGAGTCTTAGATGAGAAGATTAGGGATAGCTTTAGTAATTCCATTGCTCTCCCTGGCCAAGATGAAGCATTAGTGAATGAAGAGCTCCCTTTAACAAAGAACATTCCATGGGTACACAATGAGCATTCATTTAACAATAATCAAATTCCTACCTCTGTGGATCATCCCACCAACCTTCTTCCTTTAGTTGATTGCTCACAGACCTTGGATACAACTAAGGAGGAGAAGACCCTTAATCTCCGTTTTTTGATTGAATATTCAAGTCATTTGGACATCACTAAGGATGTGGCACTAGTGGATGAGGAGAAGTCTCTCACATTAAATCCCTCAAGGATGAATTTTGAGATCACTCAAAATAATTTGCTTCTCCCACCACCTAAGAGGATAGTGAATAAGTATACTAATGAATTCCAACAATAAAACATTCCACCTAACATAGAGTCAAACCAAGAAGCATTTAATAATGAACAAAATAATAAGGACAAAGACTTGGCAATTGTACCTTATGATTGGGATTGGGAAGAGAATGATTTGATGGTTGATAACTTCTAGCATGGACCTCCCTACAAGTAAGTATCTTTAACCCTTTATCTCTCTCATGATGTGCATCCCCCATGATGTGTTATCTGTTGTTTAGGCCTCCTGGGATGACCCCTGGTTCTCTTGTAAGGTCTAGGATTCCAAGAGACCACTTTTGTTGTGACCTTCTTCTATTTGTATCATCATTCTTCTATATTGTCTCTCTCTGATTTCATTGTTGTGTGTTGTGTCTTACGGACATAGCGTTGCAGTTGGTGACTTGGGGGCACCCTCCTACATGATTGTCCCTAAGACACTTGTTTCTCGTCTCTTATTTATTGTTTCCCTTCCTCTAGTGTTTCTATCTAGCGGGTGGATGATGAAAAATATTTATACTGATGCAGACCTAGCGTCCCTTTCGCGAAAAATAAAAAATTGGACTTAGTTCCTAATATGACGATGGGGTTGTATATTTTATCCGACACTTGGCTAGTGGAAGCACTTGTGCTTTCTGCGTAGTAATTTTGATGGTATTCTATCTCATTTACAAATCATAACAATACTGCTGCTCCGTGCACTCTGTCTATCTTGAATCTAGCATGCCTCAGATTTCATATGCATTGATATTGTTATTCTTATGTGGACACTAACGTGTTTCTTGCTGGGATGTGTTTATGGGAACATTTGGCGATCGTAAAGTACATGTCACCTCCATGGGGCATGGGCTTTGCAAAAGTCTGTGTTCCCTTGTGTGTTTTCTTCCTACCTTAACGTGCTTGATATCGATGCATGATATCAACCACCTTAAGGTGGGGGCATAGATAAGGTAAGTTGTTTGTTCTAGATGCTAGTAAAGTGTGTTTGAATAATCTTGAAATCTTGAAATATGTTTCGTATACCTCCTTTTCACTGTAAGGCATCTTCATGATGCGGGTGGGGTTGTATACTTTTGATCTCATACCTCCTTTTCACCATAAGGCGTCTCTGTGATGTGAGTGGGGTTGTATGCCATGCTTCCTTTTCACTGTAAGGCATCTTCATGATGCAGGTGGGGTTGCATTTTTAGAAGTCCTCTGCGGAGGCAGGGAGCGGTTCTGTGACTAACCAACCCTTAAGCGTGTCTTCAACGATTGTTGTGGCAAAGCCCAATCATCGGTGTGTACCTGTAATGTGCCTGAGATGGTGTTGAACCTAGAAATAGGGACACTCCATCACTTGTTTGCCGTGTTTTCTCAGTGTCTTCAAAGTGTGTGCTTTTAGCATGCTTGCTTTGTTTGGTGTGTTTGTTGCCTCATATGTAGTCTAAAGACCTATGCGATGAGTGCATCCTACATTTTAGGAGATTTTGTGTGTCTTACATGTGTGTTGCCCCATATACAGTTGAAAGACTTGTGCGATGAGTGCATCCTATATTATGGGAGGTTTGTTTACTTTCCTGTACTTGCGTTTTCATTTCATATATATGAGAAAAAGAAAAGAAAAGAAAAGAAATCATCTCTGTCTTCCATGCATTTACTGTATTCTCCATGTTTTGCGTGACTGTAACTGTCTTCTCCATGTTTTGCGTGCTTGTCATTGTCTTCAATGTGCTTGGCGTGTATTCTCTATGCTTGGCGTGTTTGCTGTGTTTGTTGACCGTACTTTAATGCATGTATTGGCCGTGTTTATACATACATTAAAGTGGGGGCTAAATGTAATGTCAAAAAATGTCCCCCTTGGGGGCTTTTCCCTCAAAAGGTTTAGCTCTCAGGTCTCTAGTGTGCATTTAGGACATATTGCATCATAATTCAACATCCTGACAGAATGAACCCTGGGTATCATGACAAATGGGGCCTAGGGGGACTGATGAAGGGGGTAAATCATAAAACACACAACAACAAAATTTTTATATAGAAAATAGAACTTTCTTTATTGATTTGGACAACTTATTACATTACAGAAGCTCAAATACAATCAGAGGAATCAACCCTCCACAGGCTGCAACACATTACAGCTCCTATTCCCAGGCTCTAGAATCATCTGCCTTTTGTAACCCCAAATCAGCTAGGGTTTCTATTTTCCTGCCTATTCTTGACTCTACACTTCCCCCCTTAACTCTACTACTACACAGGGTTCCCAAAAATGGTTATTAATAGCCTTTCTAGCGGCCAACAACCTAATTTTGAAATTTGCATCTCCCTCCAAAAATATGTCAACTTTCGGGAGCCATAACTTTTGATCCGGGTGTCTGATTAACAAACTGTTTTATGCGTCAGAAATATCACGGAGTGCTCTACACGCTAAAAGATGGCTTTGTTGGTTCCGACCATTTTCGGGCCCGTACGTGGCCATTTAGTGTCTCAAACCTGAGTTTGAATAATTTTCAGGCATTTTTCGGGAAACAAAAACTTTAATATCTTTCAGCTCTCAAATGATCTTTTCGTGATTCCTTTGCCAAAGGTCTTATTTTTTAGTTATGAAGCTTTCTATAAATTTTCACTTCATTTCGTGCCCAAATGCAAACTTTCTAAAAATAGCAAGTTGTTATTTTTAGCAGTTTGGAAAAACTGAAAGTTCTACATCATTATTCAAGTGATTATGGAACCAGAACCACAAATTTTGAAAAGAAATGGAAAGAACATCAACAATTTTGAAACACATCTTTTTTTTAGGTGATACAAGATTGCCCTTACACCACTGGATGCTCCTGCATCAGACATCTAGGGTAATTTGAGAGGTGACCCTATCACGTCTCAGGTGTTTGTGTGAGGAAAACCCAAACGGTCAACCTCTGCCTTAGACAACCAAGAAGAATCTTCAACATGCCTTCCTTTCCATTTCACCAGGTATTCTCCATAGTGCCTATTTCGAGTACTTCTTCCCACATGGCTATCCAAAATCTCTTCTATCTCCTATGTTGAAGTAGATGCCGGAATACTCCACTATTCTTCTGTTGGTCCATCCTCTATTCCACCTTCATGATATTTTGCTTTATCAACAATGTTGAAAACATGGGAAATGTTGATCCCACTCAGCAACTCTACCTCATATGCATTTTCTAAATTTTCATTAAAATTTTGCATGGTCCAAATTTCTTCATTTTCAACTTATTGTATGTTCCAATTGGGAACCTTTCTTTTCTCAAGTGAACCATCAATTCATCTCCTACCTGGAACTCATTATACCTCCTCTTCTAATCTGCCTTAGCCTTGTACTGGATATTCATCTTATTAATGCACTTTCTCACCTCTTCATGCAAATTCTTCAGATGTTCTGCAAAGTTTTCAGCCTTAACACTTGTCTTTTCTCCTTTGTCCAACTTTCTTAACTCAGAAGCATTTCTTGGGTTATTGCCATATACAATTTAGAATGGTGATTTACCAGTACTCCTATTGATAGAATTGTTGTAAGCAAATTTAGCCTGTGGTAAAATTAAATCCCATCCCTTGGACTTATCTCCTACTAAGTATTGTAGCAGGTTACCCAAACTCCTATTCACCACTTCTATTTGTTCATTAGTCTATGGATGGTGTGCAGAACTGAACTTTAAATTTGTCTTCAAATTCTTCCATAATGTTCTCCAGAAATAACCAACAAACTTGGTATCTAGATCTGAAACTATGCTCTTTGGTAGACCGTGTAATCTCACCACCTCTCTAAAAAATAATTCAGCAATATGAACAAAATCATTAGTCTTCTTGCAAGAAATGAAATGTGCCATCTTCGAGAATGTATCCACCACCACATAAATGGAATCATGTCCTCTCTGTGTCCTTGGTAAACCAAGAACAAAATCCATACTAATATCATCCCATGGCTTCTCTGGTACAGATAGTGGCTGATATAGCCTCGTATTCTGACTTGTTCCTTTTGCCATCTGACACACGCTGCAACTCTGCACAAATTTCCTCACATCCTGTTGCAACTGTGGCCAATAATAATTTTCACCAACAATAGAAATTGTCTTATCTCGACCAAAGTGTCCAACCAATCCTCCACTATGCTTCTCCTTAATCAAGTTCCCTCTCATGGAACTCCTCGGAATGCACAACTGGCTTCCTCTAAACAACATGCCATCTTGGATTATGAAATCCAACTATTTTGTCCTGTCCAAAGTAACAGGTTCCAGACAAGCTTTCCAAGCCTCTACAAAATTTGGATCTTTAGGATACAAACTTTTGAGCTCATCGAACCTAAAAACCTCTACCTTCATTTCTGTCAACAAATTTTACCTTTTGCTCAAGGCATCTACAATTCTGTTGGACTTCCCACTCTTGTGCTTCAAAACAAAAGTATAGCTCTGCAAAAACTCAACCCACTTTAAGTGCCTTGGAATTAACTCTCCTTGACTATTAAGATACTGCAAAGCCTGATGATCAGTATATAAAACAAACTCCTTTGGCAACAAATGATGTCTCCATTTCTTCAAAGCCTGAACTATTGCATAAAACTCCTGATCATAAACATAATACTTTTTCTTGGCATCATTAAGCTTCTCACTAAAATAGGCAATGGGCTTACCTTCTTGGCTCAAAACAGCTCCTATACCACTACCACTAGCATCACAATCTACCTGAAATACCTTATTGAATTCTGGTAGTGCCAAAATAGGTTTTTCTATGACTTTATGCTTCAATGTATCAAAGCTCTTGTTTGCTCCTTTAGTCCATCTAAACTCTTTTCCATCCCCTCTCATTGTCTCAATTAGGGGTGCACAAATGCTACTAAAATTCCTTATAAACTTTCTGTAAAAACTTGCCAAACCATGAAAAGATCTTACCTCGGAAGCACTCCTCGGTATAGGTCATTCAATAATAGCTCTCACCTTCTCTGGGTCCATCTTAAGACCTTCCTCTGAGAACAAATCCTAGGTATACCAACTCTTTTGTAAAAATATATTTCTTCAGATTAATCAACAACTTCGCCTCCCTTAGCTTCTCTAAAACTCTTCTGATATGCATCAGATGCTCATCCTAAGTCTTAATGAAAATCAAAATATCATCTAAATAAACAATAACAAAACTTCCCAAAAATTCTTTCAGTACCTCATTCATGAGACGCATGAATGTGATCGGTGCGTTGGTTAGCCCAAATGGCATGACTAACCACTCATACAAACCCTCCTTTGTCTTGAAGGCTGTCTTCCATTCATCTCCTTCTTTGATTCAGATCTAGTGATATCCACTCTTCAGGTCAATCTTCGTGAAGTACTTGGCTCCACTCAAATAGTCCATTATGTCATCCATTCTGGGCAATGGAAATCTGTACTTGATCATGATCTTATTGATGGCTCAAGAATTTATACACATTCTCCACTCTCCATCTTTCTTTGGTGCTAGTACTGTAGGTAACACATATGGACTTAGGCTCTCTCTTATCAATCCCTTCCTCAACAACTCCTAAACTTGTTTGTTCAACTCTTCACTCTCTACTGGAGTCATTCTATGGGTTGCCTTATTCGGTAAACTGGCTTCTGGTATCAAATCCATTTGATGACTTATCTTCCTCACTGGTGGTAAACCCTCTGGTACATTATATCAGAGATATGTCCTAAAATTCTTCCAACATATCTGAAACTTTTGCTGGTACATCTTCACATTTCTCTTGATTAATCTTAGGAATCAATGCAAAACAATGATGCTCGTGCTTCATACCCTCCAAAAAATTTCTACCATCTACCAAGCAAATTCTGGCAGTACTACATACCTTTTCTTTCACTTCCTTCAAGGGCTTCAACTTATGACGAACTCCATCTTATGTTAGGGAATATATGTTTGCACGACCATCATGGACAGCGCTCCTATCATACTACCATGGCCTCCCCAATAGCATATGACATGCGTCTATTGGTATGCTATCACACAGCACCTCATCATGGTAGTCTCCAATCTTGAACTTCACTAAACACTACTGATTGACCAAAGCTCTATGGTCCTTCTGCAACCATGCAATCTGATATGGATGTGGATGCTTTCTTCTTGTCAACTTCAACTTGTCAACCATCTCCTCTAAAACAAGATTATCAGTGCTTCCGCTGTCAATAATAATATCATAGCACTTACCTTCACATTTGCACCTTGTGTAGAATAAACTTTTCCTCTAATTTGGTTCTTTCTCCTCATTCAACAAGGCTCTTCTGACAACTAGGGTTTCTCCCCTTTCAGCATCTTCAGAGCGCTCAGATTACGCATCTTCATCAACATGTGCAACTCGTGCATTACCTTCAGGTCTTCTATTTGTCCTTCCTTGATGTTGTGGACACTCGTATGCTCGATGCCCTTCTTCTCCACATTGGAAATAGGTCCCTCTGAAACCTCCTCTTCTAGGTCCTTGCCCAGGTCTGCCTCTTCCTCTTCCTCTTTGCTCACCATTGTTCTAGTCACGAGGACGGTAGGTATTATCTCGTCTCTGAATTTGACTGGTGCCAACTTCTTCACTTTTCTTTGAATCTTCATTTCGTCCCCCATGGGGTCTTCCACTAGTCCTTCTACCTTGACCTCTTCCCCTTTGCTTGCTGTCAAATCTTTTATTCAGTTTCTCTTCCACCTTAAGGAAAAACTGGTATGCATCTTCTATAGTGGTCATTCTGACCAGGTCTAACTCCTCTTGAATACTTGGCCTCAACCCATTAATGTAACGAGCTACCTTCTCCTTATTTGGATCTACATGGCCTGTCCTAATAGTAATCTTATAAAACTCTTCTGTATACTCCTTGACAGACTTGTTACTTTGCTTCAATCCTTGCAGCTTCTTCAATAGCTCCATCTCATAGTCCACAGGAATGAACTGCTTCTTCAGTTTCTCCACCATCCAATCCCATTTGGTGATCTTTCCTTTTCCTCTTCTATTTCTCTATAACTAGACCTCCTTCCACCAAATATTTGCATGGCCCTTCAACTTTATTTTTGCAAACTTGACCCGATTTGGGTCCTCCAAATCTTCATATTCGAAATACTTCTCCATGTCATTGATCCAATCAATGAGCTGTTCTAGATTCAAATCTCCAGAATATGTAGAAAATGCGATCTTGGGCCTCTTTCCAATCTTAGAAATGCCCCTCAGCAACCTAACTTCTGCAGGATCTCTTGCAGCTTCTTGTTCTTCCTCAGATAGCTCTTCTTCAGCTTCATCTTCGCTTTCTTCTCTTGTTCTCGACTCAAACCCTCTTCGTAGCTCCTCTTGCAATGCATCGATTTACCTTTGTAGGGCTTTAAAACCTTCTTTTGTCGAAGCATTCCTCCCAATACAATTTCTTCGTGGAGGCATCTTGATCTCTACAGCAAACCCACAACCTCAGGTCCTGGTGCAAACTGCCTCACGGTCGATGATCTGTCTACACACTCAGGAACTTGGCTTTGATACCACTTGATGAAGGGAGTAAATCATAAAACACACAACGACAAAATTTTTAAATAGAAAATAGAACTTTCTTTATTGATTTGGACAACTTATTACATTAGAGAAGCTCAAATACAATCAGAGGAATCAACCCTCCATAGGCTGCAACACATTATAGCGTCCTATTCCTAGGCTCTAGAATCATCTGCCTTCTGTAACCCCAAATCAGCTAGGGTTTCTATTTTCCCACCTATTCTTGACTCTACATTTCCCCCCTTAACTCTACTATTGCCCAGGGTTCCCAAAAATGGTTATTAATAGACTTTTTGGCACCCAACAACCTAATTTCAAAATTTGCATCTCCCTCAAAAAATATGTCAACTTCTGGGAGCCATAACTTTTGATTCGGGTGTCTAATTGACGAATCGTTTTATGCGTCGGAAAGCTCACGGAGTGCTCTACGCCTAAAAACTTGCTCTATCAGTTTCGGCCTTTTTTGGGTCCGTACGGGGCCATTTAGTGCTTCAAACCTGAGTTTGAATAATTTTTAGGCATTTTTTGGGAAACAGAAACTTTAATATCTTTCAGCTCACAAATGATCTTTGCGTGATTCCTTCGCCAAAGGTCTTATTTTTTAGTTATGAAGCTTCCTATAAATTTTCACTTCATTCCATGCCCAAATGCAAACTTTCTAAAAATAGCAGGTTGTTATTTTTAGCAGTTTGGAAAAACTGAAAGTTCTACATCATTATTCAAGCGATTATGGAACCATAACCACAAATTTTGAAAAGAAATGGAAAAAATATCAACAATTTTGAAACACATATTTTTTGGGTGATGCAAGATTTCCCTTACACCACTAGATGCTCCTGCATCAGGGACCCCTTGAACCTAACCCTGCCCAAAATAAGGGGAAGGAATTAGGTGCCCGCACCCTTGTCCTACCCTATTTTGGGTCAGGCCCAAATTTCTAGTGTCGGTTTATGACCGTTATTTGGTCCCTAGGCTGACATAGTAAGTTTGAATTTATGAAATCTTGGCGGGAATGTTTGTAGTTGCATATAAAAGCATGTTTAGGCATTCATTTGAAAATTAGATTGTGATGGTGAACTATATACATCCTAAAGGTGGTTCAAGACTTTCATTGTGTTGCAAGAGCAAATTTGTGTTGTCTATGTTTGTGTTTGCAGATTTGAGCATCCATCTCCTTATGGAATGAAGAGCTTCTTCCTCCCATGAGATCTTCACTACAAGGTGATATCTATTGTGATTATTGAGCATTTATCATTTGGTTTTTGCTTCTGCCTCCCAAGGCACGCACTCTCTATTTGACAACGGTGTTAAGAAGGCTTGAATGTCTCTTCGGGGCTTGACTGAGGCAAGCCTCTAAACACCACAACCCCCTCCCAATGTTTTCATGATTGTAGGTTACAGGTTGGAGTTGCAGACAAAGTGAAGTTGCAAGAGGGTACAACAGAGTGTCAGAATTACAGATTAATGAAAGAAAATGGCTCCCTGGACTTGGGCACTTGCTCATTAGTCCTCAAAGTTTTGCAAATCTCTAATAGAGCAGATACAGGTTACAGACTGTGTTTTTGGATCTCGACAAAAAAGCAAGGCACTGGACTTGGGTGCCCGCTCTTTAGTCCCTGACTTTTCCGCCTTGAAACCCCAAAAATGGGTGCATAGTTATTTGTTATTTTACATCTTTTTACAAAAGCATTTTTCGTAATTCATCCGTTTACTGTTGTATTTGCATAATTAGGGTTTTAAGGTATAATTGAACATACGAGAAGATAATTGTCAATCTAATCATAAAAATCCAAGTTTCCCTACATCTTAATAGTGACCTAGGGTATGATAGTACATTGCAACTTGACCCTAGGTCCTTGAATGTAAGGATGAAAGGAGGATATACACCAAAACTACCAAAAACTCAACTATCCAAAAATCACCCTTTACAAGGTCAGTCCCTTAGGGCCTGTCAAGTCAACTATCATAATAAGTTGTCCCTTAACAAGATGGACACTTTGAATAGATAGAAGCAACCAGTCTTTCACAAAAGAAAACAACCTCACACATCAACAAGACAGCTCATCAAATCAACCAAACTATCATTTCTTATCACTCGCATGGTGATAATCAAAATTTGCCATAAACAATCTTCATCAACAACCTTCAAAATTTTGCATTCTTATGTGAGGTTGAGAAGAGCAATGGAGATAAATCAGGTTTAGCGTGGATTTAGTTTGCATTTGAGTTTATTGTTTTTATTTCCATGTTATCTCTTGCTCTATTGTGCTAGTTAGGGTTTGATTACTTACTGATTTAGTTTTAGACTTTGATTTTTGCCCTGACGACAAACAGTCAAAACCAGGCTTTACGCCTTAGACGACATGTTTCATCCTTTAGACATCTTGAATCATCACAAGACAAACATTTCTTATAACTTGTGGCATTCCTAAAACCAGACCACATATGTTATATGGGATGCCACAAAATAATCACTTGCCTTAGATAGGTAGGGGCATCATTGAAACCGGACCAGACGTCTTATATGACATACCTCCCATCCTGAAACTAGGCATCATTCAAACTAGTCAAACAAACAAACACATACACACTCAACAAACAATTTATATGGTTATTGACTCAGCTCTGTCTTATTTTACTGGATTATTTTTCAGTCTCATTCTTATGCTTCTCAAGGCAGTCCCCAAGTGATGAAGAGAAGCGAGGATAGAGAGATCTTTTGTTTGATTTCTATTTGCGGTTTGTCTTGGCAAGATGACTAGGGCAACTAGGTTTCTTGCGTGTGATTAAGATTCCATTGGGTGTGAATCAAACACATCCTATGCATTGGAAGGAATACATGCTTCCTTGCATTAGGATTTGCATACCCCACAGTTAGCTCATCACATGTTCTGACAAGATACCACAGTTACTTAGTCTAAGTCATGCACTCCTTGTCTATCTAGTGCATGTTTCACAAGGGACCACACTTGACATCTTGGCCTTTGGTGTGCCATGGTGTTTGTCATCCTTGACATAATAAGCTCTATGATGATAAGTAGCAACTGCAAGAAAGAAGCTCAGAATTCTATCAAGGCAAAATCTGGATCCATCCTTCCAACCAATCTTTATCTGTCACATCTCTGTTTCTTCTAATCATCTTTCATCCTACTGTGACACACCAAAAAAGTGCATTAGATCTCGTAGGCTTGCATGCATACACATGTTAGCCCATCATATACACCCCATCATAAACATAATACCACAAATATCATCATAATATCATCACCATATTAAGATCATCAATATTATAACACATAAAATCATCATCTACATACATTCTAACATCTATTATAACACATTTTAATACATACATATATGCATCTATGTAGTACGCATATAAGTATCACATAAAAATAAAGTACCATTGCATAAACATGTAACATCATCTCAACATATGCATCCATGAGTTACATCATGCATCACATCATTAACATCATCACGTGTAGGGCATAATAAATAGGACTGCATCATCTCATCACAAATCATAAATCATAAAAACTTAAACATGGAACCATAACATAAAAAGAACATATCATATCCATCCATCACATGCATATAAGAATAAAGAGACCATCATCATAGTAAACCGATTCATATATATTCAAAATGTGTCACAGTACAATATGAATCCATGTGTAAAAAATGGAGCTCGCAGGCTCAATCACAATCTAGAGCACGCATGCTTGATCAAAAAACTGTGCATCATGTCCATCAAAATGACCTAACAAGTGTTATCATGATCTCTGGATCTTGTAGCCCTGTAGGAGGACCCCTATGCTATGTCCTTGCCCTAGAACCAGATGTCCTATCATAAGGTGAAGCCCTCCTGTGAGAATGAGAGACTCCTACACTGCTATGAGACCTCTGAGAGTGAGATTTGCTAGCACTTTGGCTCTGGAAGCTCGACACCCTCTGATCTGCTGGCACCGCACCCTCATACAGAGCCTTGTAATACCCTATCTCTAGTCCAGTCCAATATAAAGCCTGTGCCAAATCTGAGGTGGGCCCACCGATAGTAGACATAAAATTGACGGTCCTCTGCTCAGCTCTTTGGGCCCTAATGACATCCATATCCCTCTCTGTCATCATTTGTGTCATCTGCCCCTCCAACTCTTGAATGCATAGTCGCATCCCCTACATCTGAGTCTGGAGAGACTCTATTTGAGCAGCCAAATCCCCACCCTAGTCTCTGGCATCCTCTTCCGCCTCATCATCATCATCGATCTCCTCAATGGGCACATCCTGAAGTGCCTCCTCCCTGATCCTCTCCTCCTCATCTACCTCCTCCTCCTCCTCCATCTCCTCTCTATCATCATCCTCTCCCTCAACATCCTCCATCGCCACATCCTCCTCCCTCTCCTCCACTTGCATCTCCCTCACAACAGCGGCTACCTATCCAATGACCCCCTCTCCCTCCTCTTGAATCAGAGCAAGTCGAGGACCTCTCCCCTGTCCGTCCTGTTCTCTCCCTTGGCCTCCTCCCCCTATCTCCTCTGCCTCCACTAGATCCCCCATCATCACCCCCTCTGTCGCCACCTCCCCTGCCACCATCACCTTGGCCTCTACCTCTCCCTTGGCCTTGACCTCTGAGTCTGCCCCTCAGTCCCCTCCCTAATCTCTCCATCGGAGCTGGCTCATCAGGATGTAAATACAGAACTGGCATGTTAGTGGCCCACCAGGTATGATACTCTAGGGTGGTGCCTGCATCTGCTACATTAGCTATCCCCCACTGAATAGGTTGCAGGCTTGCGATCTCATCAATTGCTATCTGTACATTGATCATGGGACCCCAAACAAGAATCTCTCGAGTAACCCGAGAAAACTCTACAATTTCAGCTGGAGTATCATGTCACTCCCCAAACTATCTAAGGATGCGCTCTAGAAAATGGTGCTCTATGGTATGTTGGCTCTGCACTGACCTCCCTATCAAATATTGAGTGTGTCTGTAGAATGGTAGGTGCTTTGCATCATCTGTCCACCTGGGACAAGATCTATAAGGCCTCCAAACAAACATATCTAAATGATCAATGTCGTGCCTCCAATACCTGACATCACCCATCCATATCTGTGTCACTTCCCCAGCATAGCTAATGACATACGACAGCTCATCTAGAACCTCCTGCTCCACTGGCGATCTGAACATAGGAATGTGCTCCCAGGCCCAGATCATCAATAAAATGATACCGCAATTGATGGACTGCTTGCCATGGTAAGCTACACCATGCAACTAGAAGTATAACATAGCTAGCAGACATGACCCCCATGCATAGACTGTAGCATCCACCATCTAGCCCTTGAGCATCTCACCCCAGCCTACTGGAAATCCATGTCCATGCCGGTCTGGACACACAATACCGCCAATTTAAACACACAAGACCACAATTAGTCGATCATTTCGATCTGTCAAGGTGTCCTAGTGGATCTCATGCTCCTCAACTCCTAAGGCAACATCATTATCAGTCTGAAATAAATATCGAAGTACAGGAAATCCTCCCTTTGAACTGTAGATGACTCACTCCCCGTGAATTGACAGCCGTAGAATCTTTTAGACGTCCTCCAAAGTAACAGTCGCCTCTCCTATAGGTAGATGAAATGAGCTAGTCTCTGATTGCCACTACTCAGCTAGCGCAGTCAGTAAACCTCAGTTAGCCCTATTCATGGGCATAAAGGTAACATCATATAACCCTAGGGCATCAAGAGTGTCCCGCTCCCCTACTGACAAATGGTCTCGTAACTAGTACCCCGCAAGATGGCTCTCACACCTATAAATCGGCGGCAATCTCACCTGTATTCATAAAGACAAGATACTATGTCAATCTCAAAACCCTAAGCAAACCATTCATAGCAAAACAAAGGCAAAATAAGGTAAAAAATGCATCTCTAAACTGCTAAACACGCACATGCATCACATTGTCATTTCCATGCATCACGGCTAAGTGCATGCGTCATACTATCTTGCACATGTGTTGCACTATCGTACATGCATCACTCTGCTTTGCCTAAGCTTCGCATTTCCACACATGCGTCACACTACCTAGCTCATGCATCGCACTACTTTACGTAGGCGACACATTATGCGGATGCGTAATGCCTAATGCACATGTGACACACCAACTTGTGCATGCATCTCCACAAATCACATGTGTTGCACAAAATTGCATGCGTCACATTTCCTAGCATAGGCGTCACATGCGATAGCACATGCTATGCACTAAAGTGCACCGCATGCGTGCCCTATTTTCGGGCCCTAAAATCTAGCAAAAAATAAAAAAATTAAAAAGCTAGGATTAGATACTTACCCTCGCACTTGTCTTAGGCAGCTGACCATATGTCCTGACTCTTGTACTGCGATGCAAGTACACTGGAATGGGTGACATTCTGATGGAGGCTCTGCAAAAAATCTTAAATTGGCTATGCTCTACTCTCTGAAAGTCACTATAAGCTAAGTGCACAAATGAGCTTTATGGGCCCGTCTAAGAGCTATTTATAAGACTTTTGACCTAGGTGGGCCCCCTCTTTGCAAATTTGACCAACCTGAAGCCTATTTTTACATGTCGAATACCTTGTGGGACTGATTTCTCACTCCTAGACTACCCTTTTGCACTTCGCACACCTTTTTAGAAAATTTTCCCAGGTTTTTTGAAAAAATTTAGAAAAATTTGAAAATTTTCCTGAGGGGGCATAAGGCTATCACGCTTCACTTGGAACACATCGGGGCATGTTTAGAGCACATTTCTTGAATTTTCTTTGACACAACGCCGAAATCAACATTTTATCAAAGAGAGGCAAAATGTATACACTTAAAATTATCTTGAGCCTACGAACGACATTTCAACACATAATTCATCCCGATTTCACATCCTACTATTAATTAAATAATTTTAATTATTTAATTGATTCACTTTTCCCCTTATGCTTCTAATTAAATAAATTTCATTTATTTAATTAATGAAGCTATTTCTCCTGATTTCTTCTATAATTAAATAATTAAGTTATTTAATTATTCACTATTCCAATGTCCACCTTACCCTATTAATTTAAATAAATACATATTTATTTAAATTATAGGTCTTGTACTAATTAAAATAGGTTCCCCCTATTTTATTAAATCCCATCATAATTCCTCTTTCTCAAATAAATTAAATAAATGTAGACAATTTATTTAATTTAAAGATCACATTACACCTCACCATTTCTTCAAATAAAAAATATCCTTTGTTCTCTAGTGACTGGGAACCCTAATCAAATCTACACCCTTCATCATATCAAAAGTCAAAATTGCAATCACAACCCTCCATTCAAACCCTATTCCTCTATAAAATCACTTTCTTAGCCTCATTTCTCACTTCCCACTTGCATAATTTGAGCATCCTCACTTTGATTTTGCCATAATCACACTCTTGAGCTTCTCATTGTATTTGCAGGTCTACAAATCTAAGAGCAAAGTACTACAAAATTTGGGAGAAACAATGGAGAATCTACACTAGTAATCTAGGGTTTTATGTTTTATGTTTGCATTTGTTTGATCCTAGGTTTTTTTAGTACTCCATTGGGTTGTTAGGGCACACATTTTACTGTTTGTAGGTTTTAGAATGTTTTTCCCTGACTTCACAGATAGAAAGGACAATCAATTCAAACAAGGTGACAAGAAGACTACATAAGAGCCTCGTGAAACATTAATAAATGGCACAACTTTTAGCAATTTTTTGGAGTTTACTTCCAAAGTCACTCCGTAAGAGCCTATCAACAATCTTCTAGAGTTGTCTCCCAAAGCTTTAAATTCATCCTCCAAATATCCTCTGGAAAAGTATTCCAACAACCTTCTAGAGTCTTCTGCTAAGATTGATACTAAACCATACTCTGACTCTTTTTTGAAAATTGATCTCAAGACTAAAGAAGAACACCATATGTTGAAACAATCCTCCTTTTTGGAGTGACTTAGAGAAGTAGCCTCAAGAATTCATCTAGAACCAATGATGCCAAATGTAACTACCTCATTCAAGAAATTAAACAGTTGAATATTAAATTATCATTGTTGCAAGTGATTAAAGAGATACCTGAGTTAAACCAACTAGTTAAATAGTTATGTAAAAAAACACCAAGAAGGAAGACAAAGTAGATCAATACTACAATCTCCCCCACCTAGGTGACCTTGGTAGCTTGGTGATCATTATAGCCATAGGAGAAGTTGAAATTCCTAATGCACTTGTGGATTTAGGGGCCACTATCGATATCATTAACAAACCTACAACCCACAAGTACAATTCTTCAAATGGTAGTCCAATCCATTGCCATCCCAAAAGGGGTCTTAGAAAATGGTTCAGTCATGATTGACACTTGGGAATTTCCTATATATTTTTAGGTGATTTAATCACAAACTCCTAAAGACATCTACCCATTCATATTGGGAAGACCTTGGTTAGCTACAGTTGCAGTTCTCTTATTGATTGCAGATCAAGGGGTACAACCATTTCTAATGGTTTTAATAGTAAACAATTATCATTACATCCTCCTAGTCAAACTTTTGTAAATAAGTGTAACAAGATATGGGTAGATGAACCAAACTAGTTTAGCAAGCAAGAGAATCTAGCTTCTCTGGCAATGGTTGTCATTAAGCAACATGAAGAGGAATTACAAGAAGAGCTTGGGTTTGATAAGGATTTTGATGAAGATAATTTTTAAAGGGATGAAAATGATGAATCTCTGCAAACTCTCATCTAAACTAACATCTAGTAGAATTTACTCAAAACAAAACGGAATATTTTCTTATGACATTTCATTGCCCTTTAGCCAACCTGATTCCAAGAAATGAGTGCTTCTTCAAGGATGTTATGAATTTTCATATGATGCAACCTCATCATTGTCCCCTTAATACCTTGATGAGCAAAACGTATACGATCTCCTCTAATCACCCAAGCACTAACTCCATCATGATACTTCCAGGTAAAACCTTAAATATTAATATTTTGCTCACAAAACAACAAGAACTTAAGTTTTTGATGTTCTTGTGAATTGATCTAAAGCTTTTTTTTGGAATTGTAGGGATATGAAAGGAATACATTTGAGGATTTGCACTCATCACATTTACACCAAGGATGTTCGACCAGTTTGTCAACCACAACGTAGACTTGACCTTGCCCTCAGAGATGTGGTTAAAACAAAAATTGGGAATCTTCTACAAGTTGGATTTATATATCTAGTCTCTGACAGGAAATGGGTTTCACCTCTTGTGGTTATACCTAATAAAGGTGGAAAATGGAGGGTATATGTAGATTATTGAGAACTTAATAAGGCAACTTATAGTGATTACTTCCCCTACCATTCATTGACCAAGTCCTTGACAACTTGGTGGGTAAAATTTATTTTTCATTCTTAGATGGATTCAGTGGATACAATCAAATACAGGTGGCTCATGAAGATCAGGATAAAACCAAATTCACTTGTCCATGGGGAACATTTGTGTATTGGGTCCTTCCCTTTGGGCTGTGTAATGCACCTACTACTTTTTAGAGAGCCATTTTGGCTATTTTTAATGAGCTTATAAATGATTGTATAGAAGTATACATGGATGAATTCTCATTCTATGGAACCACTTTTGAAGAGGCACTTCACAATCTAGATAAATTTCTTAAAATATGTGAGGAACACTAACTATCCATGAGTCATGAGAAATGTTTGATAATGGTTGAACAAGGGATTGTGTCGGGGCATCACATTTCTACTAAAGGAATTAAAGTTGACCCCAAAAAGATTGAGGTGATACAAAAGATTGAACCACCAAAAACATTAAGCTGATGTGTGAATTTTTCTTGGATAATTATATGCTGGTTATTATTAGTGGTTCATTAAAATCTTTAGTAAAATTGTGGCTCCTATGTTTTCTTTTTTTACAGAAAGATGTTAAATTTTCTTGGACCCTTAAGTTTCAAACCTCATTCGAAACTATTAAATAAAAAATGATGATTGCTCCTGTGCTATGCAAACCTAACCAGAACTTACATTTCTACTTTTACATAGATGCCTCAAATGATGTCATTGGTGCAGTTCTTGGAAAATAGGATGTAAATGGAAGGAAATATGCTATTTATTTTACTAGAATGAATTTAAATCACACAGAAAGAAACTACACCACAATCGAAAGAGGGTTTTTGGTAGTTGTACATGTTATCAATAAATTTTACCATTATATCATAGGTTATAAAGTGACTATGTCTATAGATCACTTGACCTTCAAATATTTAATGAATAAACCTGGTGTAAGTGGAAGAATAACTAGGTGGTTGTTACTACTCCAAGAATTCAACATAACCATCATTGATAAACCTAGAGAATCTAATGCGATCACTAACTTCCTATCTAGGATACATCATGACCAAGAAGAACATGAGTTAGTTAATGATGAGTTTCCAGACAAACAATTGTTTGCTATATCTTCTCAAACACCTTGGTTTTCTAATGTAGCTATAGGGGAATTCCCCCCTAAATTCACTGCAAAACAAAGAAGAAGGTTAGTCTGAGAAAGCGTGCACTTCAAGTGGTTTAATGGTTTACTATTTAGATGTGGTTCTGATATGGTTTTACATAAATGTGTGAGAGCAGATGAGACCTTCAATATCCTATGAGCCTATCATGATGACCCCTAAGGAGATCATTTTTCAGCAAAAAGAACCTCCCATAAAATTCTAGGCACATGATATTGTAAGCACCAAAATCACGCACAACCTCCACGAGGAGGTCCCTATAATGAGTCATAATCCTTGTCATGTACATGTAAGCATGAAATAACATCCTCTAAGTAGAAATTCTCTTGGTGAAGTGTCTTTTCTTCCTCTTTGTGGTGTTTCCCCTTTGTCGTTTTCTCTATCTCTTCGCTTTCGACACATTTTTTGACACTTGTCGATTTGCATTTCCTGTGCTTGTGACCCTGTTCCTAAGCCTTGTATGTATCTTGTAGGTGAGTTTTCACCTTTCCCTAGTGTTTTTCATCCATTCCCACCCCTATAGGCCTTTTAGAGGTCCTCCCTAGCTATCTCCCATTTTTGGTTTTTAGTTTCACTCAACCAATCCAAATCTCCCCCTATTATTTCCAGATCTCCCCTAGAAGATCCTACTTTTGCAAGTGGAGATTTGGATTTTCACACATGACTGACCTATTTCCAGAGATAGATCCCCTCCTTTTCATCTCCCCTAGCATCTTCCATCATGCACTTCTACCCAGGTACCATCCTTTGAGGGTCGCCCTTGGGAGACCCTCACTAGTGAAAGGGGTGACCCATGGGTGACCCTTTCATGTTTTCAACGATGAAAAAACTTGAGTTTCTAACTCGAAAAAGTTATGTTTTCACCTATTTTTTCTTCATGTTTGTATGAATTATCATGCCAAATATAGAGTTAACTATTTTATGCAACTACACATGCATAATTAGCTTTATTTCATCTTTAGTTAGCAACTCATGCATTCCCTTGCATCCCCATGCACTCCTTCTTCACTTCTTCTTGAGTGATAAGCTTTTACTAGGTAGATCACTCCAATTTTAGCCTAGATCACTCATAAGTCTTTTAAGTTAACTCTCCAACCAAATTGAGTTAACTATCCTTCTTCTTCACCTCTCATCCCTTCTTCTAACCTATAAATACCCCCCTCCCTCAAGCACAAAGGGAGGCAATTTCATTTGTGCACATAGCTCTTGCAAGTTATTGCTCTCCAAATCAATCATTCTCATGCTCATACAGAACATAGGAGCCTTTGCTTTCATTTGTTATCTTGTTTAGCTTTTCTAAAAGCTTGTTCGCGTCCATACGCTGCTCACATCACAAGCCACAGTGCTCATCAAGCTCTCATTGAGCTCTTTTCAAAGCTTCAAAGCTTCTTTTGCTTCCATTTTGTTTTTGTCTCCAAGAGGATCACCCTGCTGCTACAAGAAGTTTCGAGGTTGCCATTACAAGGATTTTTAAGGGTAGTGGAGGCTCATGTGTCTCCAATTTCCTTTATTCTTTTTTTTTTCATTTCATAGTAATTAGATAATCAAAACTTTGCTCTTGGGAATAGTAAAATACATGTCTGCTTTTTCGTTGATAGGCTAAGTAGATTTGCATTGTTAAATTAGTTTCCCTTTCCAAAGTACATAGATTAAAAGCAATTTCCTTTCTTAGATTAGATTGATCCACATACTCAGAAAACAAACAAAAACATAGAATACATCGCATTAGATAATTTCATCATAGCTTGCATACATTTTCTAATTCCTAGATTAAGAAAAAGCACTTTGATTTTCAAAAACATAATAAAGCATAAAAACATTTTTGTATTCATTTAGGCTTGCATTCATATAAAATCCAAAAAGAAAAAAAAAATTAACAACTTAGAAGGTTCACAAACCCTTGGTCCTAGCACAAGGTCAACTATAGTCAAACATTAGTCAAAACCCTTGATTCCTCACAAGGTCAAACAAAGTCAATGCATAGTCAAACCTTAGGTCACACAAACCCTAAGTCAAAACCTAGGTCAAGTCAAGGTTAGCTGAATCCACCTATATCTTGTCTCAGCTCACAAATGTGACCTAGATTGAGAGGTGAGTGGGTGAGGGCAATCCTCGACGAGATAGAGGAGATCCACCCAAGACTGCAACAAGACCCACTAGTCATTCAACAACAATGAGAAGCATTTAGACATCTCCTAGTACAACAAGCATTCATCCAATAGTTTGAAAGACAACGCCAACTTGAATAAAGAATCAATAAGAACAACATCCTACCCCCATAATGGTGGAACATTAGAAACTCCAAAAGGAGAATAGTGACTACTGATCCTTCGGGTCATATAGTTATCTTTACAACCATGATCACAGAACACCGCATCCAGAAAAATGCACAACAACATAGACCCCAAGATTGGCTGACCCCTCTCCATGAAGTCTAGCTCTCCAACAAGCCAAACCACCCCTGTGTCTTGCCTCCTCTTGATTGACTACTTCCATGAGAGCGAGAGTGACGTGGCAATTCACCCCGTGGCAAGGAGAGAGGGTCTGTGTGCGCACCAAAGATGACTCAACTGCCCCTAAGGCCACCAAGTCATGATTTTGAGCATACATATTTTGGTGAATCCGATGTGAACTGTAAAACCTTTTGGTTATGTTGTTTGCATTACCATTAGGACCTCATTGTCTTTAGATTTCGAAACATTACCACTTTATTCTTCATAGCCGCTCTCACCACTTCCACTATTGTTGCCTTCACCTTCGCTCGTTCCATTTATTCTGCGGTGTCTATGATACCCTCGAATATGATGGACCCAGATCTGAACTTAAGGAATGTTCCCTCTAGGGAACCAGAAACTCCCTCTTTCGACAGGTATGTGCCACCTCACCTAGATGTGCCAATCATGAATTGCTATGATTACAAAGACTCTGACTATGAACATGACGAAAGAGAACCTAGGCATTCTCTATCTTTTAACAATCTTGCTTGGGAACATAACCCTGCCATACCAAATGCACCTCACAAAGCTAGGAGGATTTAACTAAGATCATAAATCCATCAGCCAAATCAACCATCCACAAGTACCTCGAGTCTCATCTTGATGAGGAAGTAAAAAGGTTAGAAAGACATTTGCAAGAGGCAAGAGATGCCTAAGAAGCATTAAAAGTTGCCCTACGAGAAGAACAAAGAGAAAATGTTGTGCGAGAAGAAGCATAACATCATGACAACACTCAAAGGGAAAGCCCTAGAAATGAGGAAGTGCTTAGAGGTCCCACTCCTGCAGACCTAATTATGACTCTAGTGCAAAGAATTAGAACCCTGGAAGCAAAGCAAACTGCTTTAGAAAGAAGATAGAAGTTGTATGATAATATCATAGTAGAACAAGACTAGGGGGAATCTTAGAATCCCCCCTATCTCAACTGCGACTCAAGAAATGTGAGTAATGACACATTTCTGAATGGAAACTCTCATGTTCAAAACAATCAAGCTATGCTAGGAAGCTAAGCAAATCAAATAATGGGTTACCAAAACCCCCTATGGGATTAATGTTATCAACTCCTCAATTGTAAAGTGCCTTTTTAGGCACATACCTGGAGTACTTGAAAGAGCCACTTGACTTAGTCACAACTAGAAATGTTCAGTTGCCTCAACCATTACTTGATCTCCCAAAGTTCAAAGGAGAGGGTGATTTAAATTTGCATATCAAGGCTTATACCATGAAGATAAGAGAACTCCTCCCTTGAGATGG
The DNA here is from genome assembly GCA_027924645.1 of Cunninghamia lanceolata. Lineage (NCBI taxonomy): Eukaryota > Viridiplantae > Streptophyta > Pinopsida > Cupressales > Cupressaceae > Cunninghamia > Cunninghamia lanceolata. Next base: position 2,311,741 of record BSBN01000022.1, read on the forward strand.
GGTTGTCGCTAAGATCTTTCCAAAGACCCTAGAAGGAATAGCTCTAGATTGGTATTATCACCTACCAAAAGCTTCAATACACTCATTCAAGAATTTAATCGAAGAGTTTGTCATGGCTTTTGACATGAACAAACTTGTAAAAATAGGAATCAGGGAATTCTTAGCCATGAAACAAGAACCGAATGAATCAATAGCCCACTTTATTATCTGATGGAGACAAGTGCTCTATTCTTCAACTAGTGCTTGAAATAAGGATATGAGTTATGTGACCTTTTTCTGCATGCCCTAAACAAGGATATGAGAGAAGATGTTTAAAATCTACCTTACAAGTCCTACAAAGAGGCCTTGGAAAGTGTTTTAAGAATCGACCAAGCAACCATTGACAGTGGCTAAAGAATATATGATACTAATGGAAGGCTTAAAAAATTGAAGGGAATTGAAAACAATACCTCAAATGTCTCTCTAGATAAAGATGTCAATGTTGTGAAGAGTACTCCCAATAATGATAAGTGGCAAAAAAAAGGAAACCAAGGACCAAGTTGCTACTGCTGCGATCCTAGTACATATTGTTGGTTCCATGGGACAAAAGGTCATGAGACAAAAACTTGCTATGGATACAACAAAGCCATCTCAAAGCTTACCCCAGAACAATAATGAAATTTCCTCACTCTCCTTCAATCCCAAAGAAAGGAGAAAAACCTTAGGATAGAAAAGGGAATGTCAATCAAAGAAACTCCAATCATGTGGAATTAAACCAAGAAGTATTTGTGATCGAAGAGGAGGAACAAATGGACCAAATGGAAAATGTCTTCTCACAAGTGATAAATCTATTAAGAGCCTCACCTTCACACTAAAAAATGTTCTTGGAAGTATTAGAGGTAGGATGCTTTTGACCAGAAGAACCAACCCCTCTCACATTTGATATTTCAAAGCTCCCAAAAGATGAAGGAAATAAGAAAAGGGATTCACCGTTATACATATAATTTCAAGTTGAAGAAGTCATCATAAGAAGAGTGGTAGTAGACAAAGGATTGATAGTTAACCTCTTTCCAATTTCCTTCATGCAAATGATGGGATATAGAAAAATGGGTATAAAGCAACAGGATGCCACCTTAAGGATATATGATAGTCATGACATTCAAACAGTTGGGAAGATCAACCTACTACTCACTACAGACTTCTATGTCATCAACAAAGAAACCAATTACAATATGATCCTCAGAAGACCTTGGATTCATCGAAGGTTGTGGCCTCTACATTATTTCAAGAAATTCATTTCCATCACTTGGGAAAGACCCATGTCATCAAAGAAGATCCTAATCTTTTAGTGTTTTCAAAAAGGAACAAGAAGAAAATGATAAGAAGTTAAAAATGCAAGAGAAAGTGAAGGAAGAAACTCAAGATATTTAGCCAAACACAAGTACACTCAACATATCATATCAAAGCATGGACAACCTTAGAGAATTCCCCTTTGATCCCCACACCACCAAGTCTCATGCTCTGTTTGGCTTAGCAACCATCCCTTGCTTGGACAAATGTGACATCAAGAACCTCTCAATTAGAACAATAGAAATCATCGAAGAAGGGGAAGAAAAAGAGGAAAAGAAAAAATAAACTTACGAATTTGGAGAAACATCCCAATCACAAAAGGACATATGGACTTTACATTTTGACAGAGCTAGTTGTAAAATGGGGGCAAGAATGGGAATAATCCTTACCTCCCCAGAATGGAAAGTTCTCCCTTTCACGTTTAGGTTGGATTTCTTCTGCACAAGTAACATCGCCGAGTATGAATCCCTATCCTTGGGGGTCATGCTAGCTATGAGAATGGGAATCAAGAGGGTCTTTGCTTTTGGAGACTCCCAACTGGTGATCAACTAGGTCACATAAAATTATGAAACAAAATCAGAATGATTATGACCATACAAAGAAACTATTAGAAGAATGGTTCAATTCTTTGACTTCTTTTCCATAAGAGCCATACCTAGAGAAGAAAACCAAGTAGCAGATTCGATGGCCACATCAGTTGCCCTATTTTCACTACATGCTTAACTCCATAATTCAAAATTCATTGTGTTAGTTCACAGAGAACCATTATTAGAAAGTGAAGAGTTACCAACCATTTTAAAATATGTTGCAAATCAAACAGAGAAACCAACTCGAGACTATGCTGAGAATGATGAAGCCATCTTAGAGTATCTACATGTGTATGATGGGCTTCTGAGAGTGTACCACAAGAAATGATACATGCTCTTTCCTCATCCAGAGGACTATTTTGTAAGAAAAAAAGAAATCCTCCAAATTGAAGCAAATCCAAATTTACCACCTGCACCTCAGAAATTTGAAGGACATCTGTCGCTAATCAGAGATACCATTGATATCAACGTAGGAACTCCTGAGAAACCAAAGATGTTAAAATTAGGAGGAGAACTGAATGACGAGGAATTGGAGGAGTACACTGAGTTCCTTATCGAATATTCTAATGTCTTTGCATGGACATATTCAGACATGCCAAGGCTAGACCCATAAATCGTAGTGTACAACTTAGTAACGAAACCTGATGCAAAACCCATAAAGCAAAAGTTAAGGCCTATAAAACCTCAAGTGGCTGAAATGGTAAAAGAAGAATTGAAAAATTGTTGAATGTGGGCTTTATCAAGCTAGTAGACTATTCAAGTTGGGTGTCAAAAATCATCCTAGTTTTAAAAAAGAATGGAAAAATTTGGATATGCCTCGATTTTAGGGACATCAATCAAGCTTATCCAAAAGATGACTTTCCTTTACCATCCATAGATGAAATTGTTGATTCAACCATGAGATATGAAGTGCTATCTCTTATGGATGGGTTCTAGGGATACAAACAAATTAGAATCTCAGAGGAAGATCAAAACAAAACAACCTTCACTGCCCTTTAGGGAACCTTCTATTATGTAGTCATGCCATTCGGATTAAAAAATGCAAGAGCCACATATCAAAGGGCAATGACACACATCTTCTATGACTACATTCACAAGATAGTGGAAACATATGTTGATGATCTTTTGGCTAAATTAGAGCAAAGATCAACACACGTGAAGGATCTTTGCAAGATCTTCAATCGACTTTGAGAATATAAAGTAAGACTAAATCCTGAGAAGTGTGTTTTTGGTGTCACGACAGGCAAATTGTTGGGTTTCATCATTTCCCAAAGAGGAATTGATGTAGATCCAACAAAAGTTAAAGCGGACTTAAATGCAACCCTGCCAACAAGTGAGATGGTGGTAAGAACCTTTTTGGGACAACTAGGTGCAATCAGGCATTTCATACCAGACATGACTTTCAAAATTCACCCAATCAATCAATTGCTGAAGAAGCAAGTTGGCATAACTTGGACAATGGATTTTCAAAATGTATTTGAGAAAGTAAATAAATTCTTATTGATTCCACCCACGTTAATGCCACCAAAAAATGACAAACATTTCATCTTATACTTCAGAGTAACTGATATCTCCATAGCTTGCATGTTGGCTCAGGAAGACGAAGGTGGAAGGGAAAGAGCCATATATTTCATAAGTTGAACCTTGCTAGAATATGAGAAGAACTACACTTAGGTTGAAAAGGAGTGTTTGGCCATAGTCTTCGCAACTCAGAGTTTGAAAAATTCCATGCTGAACCAAGAAATCAAAGTTATGAAACAATCTAAACAATTGAGAACATTCTTAAACCAACCAATGTTGTCAAGGAGGGTTGGCCAATTTGTAACATTGCTAAGTGAGTTTGAATTAACGTACGTCAATCAAAATTCAATCAAAGGACAAGTGCTAGCAAATTGGCTAGTAGACAATCTAGTTCCTCAAGAGGAGCCTCTAAACAAAGACTTCCCCGATGAAGAAATTTTTGCAATCGATCTTGAGAAATATGTTGCTTCATATTGGTATAAACACATTATGATCTATCTCGCAAATAGAACTTACCCAAAGAACATGACTCCCTTGGGGAAGAGATGCTTACACGTCCTCACAACAAGATATGTCTTGATCGATGATGTGTTATATTGGAGAGCTTTGGATGGGATGTTGCTTCAATGTGTCGATAAAGAAGAGGCACATAAAATTCTGGAAGAATGCCATAGTGGAATCTATAGAGGACATTTTGGTGGTTATGCTACAACAAGAAAAATACATTGACTTGGTTATTTCTAGCCATGTTTACAAGGAGATGCAATAAATTTTTTAAAAATATGCCCAAAATGTCCACCACACATCGACGATAGATTTGCAACCGATAGTTACTCCTTGGCCCTTTTCTACTTGGGGCTTGGACTTAGTAGGGAAGATATCTCCCCCATCCATGGATGGACATTTTTTCATCATCACCGCAATAGAGTATTTTACCAAATGGGTAGAGGCCATGCTTCTGATTATAGTTTCAGGAATAGTCATCCCAAAATTCATATTAAATTAGATCATATGCAGATTCAAGATTCCTTAAGTGATAGTGACAAACAATGCATCATCATTTAAGAACCCACAAGTAAGAGAGTTATGTGAGAGATTCCACATCAATCATAATTCTACTTTGGTGTACTATCCTCAAGGGAATGGACAAGCAGAAGCCACAAACAAAACATTGAAGTTAATATTGGTCAAAACTGTGAAGGACTCCAAAAGAGACTGGCACTTACAGTTATCTCCAACTCTTTGGGCTTATAAAACAAGCGTAAGAACTTCAATTAGAACCACCCCTTATGCCCTCACCTTTGGGTCAAAAGTAGTGTTACCATTAGAAGTAGAGTTGCCTAGCCTAAGAGTGTCATTACATGGCCTATTGGACAATGAGGAATATTGAGCAATAAGGTTGGATGAATTAGAAATGATGGATGAAAAATGATTAAGAGCTATTCAAAGACATGATTCCTACCTTGTAAGGATGAAGAAGTAGTATAACAAGAAATTCATCCCAAGGCCCTTTCAAGTGGGAGACTTAGTACTCAAAATCAACAACCTAATTGATAAAAGAGTCGGTGAAGTATGTAAGTCCAAGCCCAATTTGATAACTCCTTATATGGTTAAAGAAGATGTCATAAATGGTGCCTAACTCTTGTGCACAATGGAGGGAGAGGAATGTGGCAAAACATTCAATGCCTTTCACCTCAAGAAATACTATGTTTGAAAATAAAAAAAAGCATAAAATGTAAAAATACAAAAAATCAAATATTCCAAAAATACAAAAAATTCACAAAAAATCAAGAATGTAAAAAAAAAGAAGTTTCTTTCTTGCATTCCAATATCATTATGTTCATCTCGCATTATAGTAAATGACTTTCTCTTATATTATTTTCATTTTAGTAAGGAGTTTAAGGTTGCCTAGGTGTATGTGATCCTTTTAGGTCCTAAGATTCCCTATTTTCACAATCGCCATTTCCCCCCTTCATTTCCAGTGGTTCTAATCAAAGCCTAGCTCTTAGCTTTACACTGATCACAAGCTTAATGAGTCAAGATGTTAGGATAAGAAAAGTTAGTATTCAAACCTACAGTGTTCAAAGGAAGCTTGCAACTAACCCTTCCCAATTCTTCCCTAGTAGAAAAGAAGTCCAACTGGATTATGAAAACTTTTGGTGGTGCTCAACCCCTTATCTTTTGTGGCCAAAAACATTAGGAGGATCAAAACTCTGAAGGAAGCAATCTAAAATATGAGTGAATAAAAAAATGAGTGATCAAAATAAGAGTGTTGAGAAAAGTGAGAATTGAGAGATCAAATTTCTGCATATCCAAAGTTTCGAAAGCATTCATTTCATATAAGTCAAAAATCCAAAAAAATGAAAAAAATCAAGTGAGGCATTCTAAAAAAACAAAAAAGAGAGTTACAAAAAAAAGAGTGAAAGAGAGAAGATTGTTGAATGTCAATACTCTTGGGTGGACATCAGTCTAAGCTCGAAGCTTCAAGGGTGACATTGTAATAGAGGAGATAAAAGAGAAAGGTACAAAGCACACACACACACACACTAGCTGAGCAAATCCAAGAGTCTAGTAGTCTTTAGGATCATTTTCTATCTAGGGACCCTTGTTCTTTCCCTTTATCCTCTACCCTAGGTCTATCTTTCTTTCCATCTATGATCTAAGTCTATTGAACATTAATAAAATTTGTTACTTGTCTAAGTTGAAATCTTTTTAGATTGTCTTATCTAGATAAGGATCAATGTTTAGCCTTTAGCACAAGCCCAAAATCAGAAACACTGCATTTTCATTCCCACTCCCAACTTGAGTTCTAAATTCCTATCTCACAGACTTGAATAGGTCTCTTATACTAGAATAACTTGCAATCCCCTAGATTAAAAATCATATTAAAGAGAAGTCATGTTGTTTGTTCCACAATGCATTCATATCAAAACTAGAAAAAAGAGTTTCAAAGCAATAAAGTCAATGTTGTAACTCATGACATTCTATAGAAGTAAAAGTTTTATTTTAGCATCCCTTGTGTTCTTGCATTTGCATATCGTGACCTGCATTTCATATTTATTCCTGGAAAATTATAAAAACATGTCATCGTTATCATACTTGCATTGTTAGACTTGAAGGTCAAAACATAATCAAAGAGTTCTTAAAATTCCAAAGCAGACAAGAGATGAGTACCTATACGATAGAGAAATAACATAAAAAGACAAACTTTCATCGATATATCAGAAGTTTACATTCATAAGAGTACAAGAGTTGGGACAAAATGCTCTCGAAGCAAAGTAAGGCTCCCCATGCAAGGGGCACAGTTTCAAGAAAAGAAGACAAACTCAAGGGCGGTTCCCTCCAATGGAACCCTTAGAACTCCTACTCCTCTATTTGTGTGTACCACTAGTTGCTCCATGAGACCTATGTGAGAGAGGTGCCCTACCATGAGTATGAGAGTGTGAGGCTCTAGTAGTGCTAAGCTCATGTTGCCGAAACCTAAGGCAAGACATCTCACGAAGAAACTGATTCTCACCCCTAAGGATGAGATTCTTGGCCTTCAAAGTAGCACTCTCCTGGCACCCATGATAAGCAGGAGTGGAAATGTCATTGTGTTGCTTAGCTATAGGGGGCACACTAGGATCAACTAAAAGCATCTCTCGGGTCAACCTAGTGAAGGGATCAACCAAACCAATGTTGATCTCACAAATGAAACCCCTCCATTCCTCAGCACTACCTGTAAAGCAAAGTAAAGACAAAAGATGTGATGACTCTTGATAAAAAAGGAAAGAAAGGAAAGGACAATGCGACATTAGAAAAATAGTAGAAGGCTCACATGGGTCACTGGGCTGTTAGGTAGGATCTAGTTGCCACATCACCTCATCAGAGTGAGGAGGTCTTGGCAATGTGAAGGAACCCTCAAGAATATCATACTCATTAGAGTCTGTATCCTGTGCACCCTCTACTAGTCCCTCGTTAGATAGGCCATCCCCATCAGAAATGTAGTTCTCATTAGTAGAGTCAGAGTCATCCACCACAATGAGTCCTTGAGAAGAAGCTCCTCTTCCTCCCCTCTATCCACCTCCCGATGTCCTAGAAGCTCTAGTAATCAAAACTCTATGAGTCAAAGAGTTCCAAGCAATGGTCCTCTGACCAATCTCACCCATCTCCTGGATGGATCTGTAACAAGTAGGTACTAGGGGAAACTCCTCATGAAAGTCCTCACCAAATTGTTGTAACACATGCTCAACACGATGGGCCTCGACTAGACCATTATGATCCGAAAGCTCTGATACACTAAGACAATGCTCCTTGATCTGACCATCATGTGACCATGCACCCTCTATATTTGTGTAAGGGTCAAAGATCATATATGCATCTGTAAGAGTAGCCACAACAAGTAAAGAAGTATCAAAGTGGCCCACATGAGCCCACCTAGCTACTCTCGGTAGTCACCTCTTAGGAAGAGGAATCTCCTTCTAATAAGGCCTGATATGCTAAAAAATCCGAGTCATGATCAGAGAAGAGTGGCTGAAAGCAAGATCCCCTAGGTGTGCAATATGATAGAAGTCCATATAGACCATGGTCAAGATGTTTGGTCCCCAAGCATAGAGTCTACCCTGCTCAATGCCCTATATAATTGGTGCCCGACACCATCTCAAGCGAGTCGAGGCCTTGTCTTCAGATAGCCTCGATGCAATCAAACCAATTAGGAACTTCCTCAAGTGAGGAATGTGAAGTCGTGGTACAGAGGTGAGATGAACTCTAGTCTAATCCTCGGGGTGACTTACCCCCATAATATGTACCCAGGAAGTCTTGTCCTCGAAGGACTTGCTAGCTAGAAGAACAAGTGGGTGTTCTCTCATAAGAACCCCTAGAATGTGGTACACATCGTACAGAGTGATAGTCCACTCTCCTTCAACATGAGGGAACCTGAATGTGTTCCTATATGCATCCCAGTAAGTCAGAATGTCACAACAAATGTGTGCCACCAGATGTACAATTGGCATGTGGCAAACCCTACCCAAGCCTACTCTCCTCAAGATAGAAAGCTCATCGATAGATAACGAAGCATACATCTCTAAAAGCCACAACTACTCGCAATTGGTGTTCCAACGGATCCTCATATCCTGCCAATTAGAAAAGGACTTTAGATTAGATCTTGTCAACTCAGAAAATCCCTAAAAATCGTAAAACATGTACAACATTTCACAAAAAAAAGCATGCAAACCATCAAAATTGCAATAAACAGATAGATTCAATGTTCAAATTAGATCAAAATAGAGTGAAGTAAATGTCAAAAGACATCAAATTTTAGGTAAAATTGATCTATCAAGGTTGCCCCTTTCATCAGATGGGATCTCCCCCGGGTGACTTAGATGTTTAGTAGGATTTCCCTCAGGAGACCCTATTGCTTAGGTAGATCTCCCCCGGCTGACCTGCCTGGCAAAAGGGGTGACCCTATGTGGCTATCCATAGAACTAAAAATGCTCTAAAAACCTTGTTTCTTAGCTGATTTCAGTAAATGAAAAACCAATCTTACTCTAAACGACAAAACAAAGATAATGGAACAAAAAGAATCAACAAAAATAAACAACTTCAAGATATTTTTTCACAAAATTCAAACTAGGGTTTAGAGAAGGATTTTTCACTATTTGTATACTTGATTCTTAATGGCAGAAGAAGAGGCAGCCATCTTTATGATCTACTCAACGATATCTACCTAGTGACTGCTCACATGATTGATTTCGTCATCAATTCACTTGAATTTCACTAATTTTCTCTCTTTTTCTTTCCCTTAGCTCAGTTTCCTTTATGCATTATTAGATTTTTTTTGCTTTTATGCATCTCTCGTACATTCATTTTGTGTGTATTTATTCTTATAGTTCTCATTGACAAAGGCAAACAACTAGTCAAGCTCAAACGATCTATGGTATGTTCATCATTTTAGTTTTCATTATTCATTTTGATATATCAAGACGTTAGACTAATACTATTTATTGCAGGTACAATTGTGGGAAAATTGATAATAGGTAAGGCCTAGTTCAGAAATGGTACCTACCTTTCATGTAGACTACTGTCCCTGAGGGGGCAAATATGTAAGCATCAAAATCATGCACAACCTCCACAAGGACCCCTATGATGAGTCATAATCCTTGTCACATACATGTAAGCATGAAATAACATCCTCTTAGTAAAAATTCTCTTGGTGATGTGTCTTTTATTCCTCTGTGTTGTTTCCCCTTTGTCATTTTCTCTTTCTCTTCACTTTCGACACTTGTTAATTTGCATTTTCCATGCTTAAGACCCTATTCCTAAGCCTTGTATGAATCTTGTAGGTGAGTTTTCACCTTTCCCCAGTGTTTTTCATCCATTCCCACCCCTAGAGGCCTTCTAGAGGTCCTCCTTATCCATCTCCTACTTTTGGTTTTCAATTTCACTCAATCAATCCAAATCTCCCCCTATTATTTCTAGATCTCCCCTGGAGATCCTACTTTTACAAGTGGAGATTTGGATTTTCACACATGACTGACCTATTTTTGGAGGTAGATCCCCTCCTTTTCATCTCTTCCCATCTCCCATCATGCACTTCCACCTAGGTGCCCTCCTCTGAGGTGACCCTGACTAGTGAAAGGGGTGACCCATGGGCGATCCTGTTGTGTTTTCAACTGTGGAAAAACTTGAGTTTCTAAGCTCTGTTTTCACCTGTTTTTCTTCCTGTTTGCATGGATTTTCATGCCAAATATAGAATTAACTATTTCATGCACCTTCACATGCATAATTAGCTCTACTTTAGTTAGCAACTGATGCATTCCCTTGCATCCCCATGCACTCCTTCTTCTTCAATTCTTCTTGAGTGATAAGCTTTTACTAGGTAGATCACTCCAATTTTATCCCAGATCACTCATAAGTCTTCTAAATTAACTCTTCAATCAAATTGTGTTAACTTTCCTTCTTCTTCACCTCTCATCCCTTCTTCTAACCTATAAATACCCCCTCCCTCAAGCACACAGGGAGGAAATTTAATTTGTGCACACAACTCTTGCAATTTATTGCTCTCCAAATCAAGCATTCTCATGCTCATACAAAACATAAGAGCCTTTTGCTTTTGTTTGTTATCTCATTTAGATTTTCTAAAAGCTTGTTCATGTCCATACACTACTTACATCACAAGCCACAGTGCTCATCAAGCTCTCATCAAGCTCTTTTCAAAACTTCAAAGCTTCTTTTGCTTCCATTTTCTTTTCGTCACCAAGAGGATCACCCCGCTACTACAAGAGGATTTTCAAGGATTTTTGAGGGTAGTGGAGGCTCACGCATCTCTAGGTTCCTCTATGCTTTTTTTTATTTCATAGTAATTAGATAATCAAAACTTTGCTCTTGGGAATAGTAAAATACATGTTTGCTTTTTCCTTGATAGGCTAAGTAGATTTGCATTGTTAAATTAGTTTCTCTTTCCAAAGTACATAAATTAAAATCAATTTCCTTTCTTAGATTAGATTGATCCACATACTCAAAAAACAAACAAAAACATAGAAATTATCGTATTAGGTAATTTCATCATAACTTGCATACATTTTCTAATTCCTAGATTAAGAAAAAGCACTTTGATTTCTAAAAACATAAAAAGCATAAAAACACGTTTTGCATTCATTTAGGCTTGCATTCATATAAAATCCAAAAAGAACAAAAACATTAGCAAATTAGAAGGTGCACAAACCCTTGGTCTGAACACAAGGTCAACTACTATCAAACATTGGTCAAAACCCTTGTTTCCATCACAAGGTCAAACAAAGTCAATGCATAGTCAAACCTTAGGTCACACAAACCCTAAGTAAAAACCTAGGTCAATTCAAGGTTAGCTTAGCCTGCCTATCTCTTGTCTCAACTCACTACCTTGGATTGAGAGGTGAGTGGGTGAGGGCAATCCTCGATGCGATAGAGAAGATCCACCCAAGACCATAACAAGACCCACTAGTCATTCAACAACAATGAGAAGCATTTAGACAACTCTTGGTACAATAAGCATTCATCCAGTAATTTTAAAGACAATGGCAACTTGAATAAAGCATCAACAAGAAAAACAACCTACCCACACAACGGTGGAACATTAGAAACCCCAACAGGAGAATAATGACTAGTGACCCTTCAGGTCATATAGTTATCTTTACAACCATGTCACAGAACACTGCATCTAGACAAATGCACAACAACATAGGCCCCAAAACTATCCAACCCCTCTCCACGAAGTCTAGCTGTCCAACGAGCCAAACCACCCCCGTGTCTTGCCTCCTCTCGACTGGCTACTTCCATGAGAGCGAGAGTGACATGGTGATTCACCTCGTGGCAAGGAGAGAGGGTCCGTGTGCATGCCAAAGCCGATTCAACCACCCTAAGGCCACCGATTCGTGATTTTGAGCATACATATACTATTGGCCTTCTATGCACAAAGATGTTAAAAGATACATAAGATATTGTGATGAATGTCAAAGAGTAGGCAGACCAATAACATCTAGTGAAATGCCTTTACAACCTCAGGTAGTTTAGAACCATTTGTAAAATGGGGATTGGACTTCATTGGGCCCATAGATCCATTATTGCAGGGTAAAGAATACATCCTTGTGTGTACTAACTACCTCACAAAATGGGCTAAGGTACAGACATTCAGGGTATCTAGTGAGGAATAAGTTACAGGTTTGCTTTATAATAGGATGTTTCTCAGGTTTGGAGTACCCAAATCCATTGTGACAGTTCAAGGACCCCATTTTATGTTGAAAATCCTTTTGACTTTTAATGACCATTTCTAAGCGAGCTATAAAAAGTCATCACCATATCATCCACAAGTGAATGGTCCAGTATAAGTAACTAATAGGGAGTTGGAAAACATACTCACCAAAATGGTTTCAACAGAAGGAAGGATTTAACCTAAAAATTCCCCAAAATGGTGTGGGCATACATGGAAATCAAATACATGCTTCACACCCTACAAACTAGTCTTCAGAGAGAAATCCATTCTACCTATTGAATATGAACTACAAACATTGAGGACAACATGGATGTGGGTTTAGATCTGACTAAAGCTCAAATAGAACAAGTTCTGCAATTCAATGAGCTGGATGATTTTCATTTAGAAGCCATACATCAGACTAAATTAGTGCAACAACAAAGAAAGGAATGGCATGATGGACATATAAAAGAAATGAAATTTCACAATGAAGATTGGGAGTTCTTTGATTCTAGATTCAAGGATCTAAAAGGGAAACTCTAGACATGATGGTTGGACCCTTATGAAGTAGAGGAAATATTTAATAATGGAGTTGTACGTTTAAAGCCAATTGATTGGGATATAAGGACACTCTTGGTAAATGGTCACATATTATGTTTGTACTAGAGACCGGTGAACAAAGAGGAATTCACTTAGATAGTTGAGAATCAGGCAGACATTCATTGTATGAGGAAAGTGTTTCCTTATATAACAGAATAAGATAATTTCAGCTTAAAAAACTATTTTCTTTGGAAGTTGTTTGTAATGTTTTACTTCGGAAGCATTCATTTAGCAATGATATGGAAGATTGTATGTTTACTATTTTACTCTGGAATCATTCATCTAACAATGCTATGAAAGATTGTATATTTACTATTTTACTCTAGAAGCATTCATCTAACAATGCTCTAGAAGATTGTATTTTTATTATTTTTCTCCAAAAGCATCCATTTATCAATGCTCTGGAAGTTTGTATGTTTACTACTTTTCTCTAGAAGCATCCATCTAACAATGATCTGGAAGTTGTTTTTATGATTATTGACTTCCTCTAGAAGAATCCATCTAACAATACTATGGAAATGTTCTATGTTAATGTTTCTCTAGAAGCATCCTTTCAACTATGCTCCAAAAACTTGCTCGTTGTTTCTTCGAAAGCATCCTTTCAATGATGCTCCAAAAACTTGCTTGCTGTTTCTTTGAAAGAATCCTTTCAATGATACTCTAAAAATTTGTTCGTTGTTCTCTAGAAGCATCCTTTCAATGATGCTCCAAAAACTTGCTCATTGTTTCTCTAGAAGCATCCTTTCAACAATGATTTGGAAACTTGTTTGTTGTTTCTTTGAAAGCATCATTTCAACAATGCTCTGAAAACTTGTTTGTTTCTCTAGAAGCATCCTTTCAACGATGGTCCAAAAACTTATTTGTTTCTCTGGAAGCATCCTTTCAACGATGCTCTAGAAACTTGTTCATTTCTCTGGAAGCATCCTTTCAACAATGCTCTAGAAACTTGTATTGTCAAAAATAACCCTCTAAAATCTTTCAACCAACCATAATAATTGCACTTTGCACCATCATTGAATAAATTGTCTTAATTGCACTTCACATTGTCACCATTACACAAATTGTCTTATCTGCATTGATTTCACCAAGTACAATTATACATACATTCATCATACCATAGCATGCCACATTTTTAGTAGTACGAGAGTTTTGATCACATCAGTGAAGAGGACAAGAATGTACATTATTATTAAAAATTAGGATAAGTAAAAATTATATTGTACAATCAACAAAATCAACATGATTTCCCCTCCTTTCTAATTATGAACCCATGATGTCACTATTGGTTATTTTAAATTCCCAACCTGATTCTCACAACAAATCTATAAAATAGCCACTTATTAATGATTAATCTACCTTGAGGGATTGGCTAATGAATAGGAGATTAGGGAGAGAAGGCTTTCTCAATCCCCCTTTTCTTCCTCTGCATTTTAGGCTCTATGAAACCAAGGAGGGTGTTCCTATGTAGATGGATTTATTTCTAATTCTCTGGCTATCTCTCTTTAACTAATGTCTTCTTTTCTTGGGGATAACAGTGTTCTACTCAAATGGATGGGGTTGTCCAGAGATATTAGCTTGTCAACATTATTCCTATCACAGATATTTTCCTCGTAGGCTGCTTGAAAGAATGTATGATAAAGTAAAAGGATGGGCTGGATTCTTTAAGCTCTTATCTATTTCTTTGCAAAGGAACATGCAAAACATAACTTAATCAAAATAAATATCCTAAAAGCCTATTGTTGGAAAGGAAAATATTTGGATTGATCTTCAAAATATTGTGAGGATAATCAGAGGGACGTAGTTTCAGTATAGTATCCATGAACAGATCAATGCCTATCCAAGGGCCAAAGAGTCAAAAAGATTAAAATGATAAAAACTAATCAGGCAGTGATGTAAGAAACCTTAGTTTACTATAAAGATACAACAATGCCTTACATTGAAAATACTCTACTAGTTTTGGAATCAACCACACTTAGTCATCCCTGTACACCCAAATCACATTTGATATTTCCCAATAGCAATTTTTACATTACTCCTTGAGTAAAGGCCATAAGAGAAATATGCCAACATAGGAAAGACTATGTCAATGAATAAAGATGATTTTTAACCAAATATATATTCATAATGTGAAACTGTATACATGAAGTAGGAGATAGTATACTCCAAAACTCAACAAAATTTGTAAAGTAAACTATTCAATAACTTGCATAATAGCTTTCAATAATTCTATCAAGAAACCAGGAGACTCAAATTGGAAACCTGAAAATAGACAACTAATTCTATTAGCAGAAAACAAACTTATTTACAACTCCTCCTTGACTAGATTGATCCCTATTTCAGACTAAGGCTGGAAATATGACCTTGAACCAATGCTTTTTCGTAAGCCCTGAATTCCCTTTTATAGAGGTAAGGGATCAACAAGCTTCAGGCTTATGACAAAAGAAGTTACAACTCTTTTGTAACCAAGAGATGTAGCTGCAAGAAGAGGCTAGTGCAACCACTTCACAACTGTGTGTTTAGCTTCCTTTGGTACATGTTGAAGTACGTGCTTTCCACAAATGTGTCTTCTCAATTTAAGCGGGAAACAGGTAGTGATGTCGATGGGAATTTGTTTGTTTGATGTTGTGGAAGCTCTTATACCCATTCTATGCCACTTATTTGTTAAATAAGGGAATTCACTATCCAGTTTAGCCTCCTCAATTGAGAACGACTGCAAAAATTAGAAGAAAACCCCATTAACTGGAGTTCTTTGCTTTATGCTCGTTGCCACTTGTAAGGATATGATTCCTCTTTCATAATTGAGTGGTCACCAACTAGCTCAACCAGATAGAAACCAGATGAAATCACATCAGACTAGATATTGACATACCATCCACCCGGTGAGAGCAGCAACAACAATGAAAAAATAGGAGCACTCTATCCTTATATGCTACATCTAGAGAGGAAACATCCCTACAACTAGAGATGATGCTTTGTTAGGAAAAGTAGAAGAGGGATGAAGGTGGAAGGAAAAATGAGTTTCCTCCACACCTGATACTGATCTGCCAAATCAAAATCATAAGGGATGGCTGGAGTATGGAGACTAAAATCTATGATCCCAACCTGGATGAAGAAAAAGGAAGAAGAAATGCCCATAGAACTTTACACAGTGTTGCTGTTGCCCCCTAATATTTCCTGTACCATCGATTCCAGAGGAAATAATTCTAGGTCTTTCTAATTCTATAAAGACAGATTGAGAGCCATGAGAACAAGGAAGAAAATCCTAAAGAAAGGGGAGCAAACATAATGCACAGGAACAGGGGAAAGCCATACTGTCAGAATGTTTTAAACATCATCACTTGCCTTTTTATAGAAATTCCTAGACGTAAGCATACATCCACACATTTGTGGTGTATTAATTTTCCAGTCACTTTGTAACATTCCTGCCATAAATAGAAATCTACTAAAGATTACCATAAGTGAACATAAAGATTAGCTTTCATAATTCCGCATGATTGCAAATATCACTTCTTGCATTGAATTTTGCTAGATTAGGTGTCTTGGTTCTCCCAATTAAGCACTATCATCACATCAAATTTCATCCTACAGCAGGTGAAATGTCAATCATGGTAGAGACACAGATTTCCAAAGGTCGAGCTTGCATAAGCCAAATAATTTTGTTATCAAATTCCTTAGGAGCGGCAACGATGGAGACCCTACACATGCCTGAGTAGTTAATGCTTTGTAATGAAGCCTAGTCAGTTTTAGCGCCAACAAATTCTTCTGTTTATAACTTTAAATTTAGGCTGTTGATCTTGATCTCAGCTGACACAACTTGATGGTGCTGATTTGATCTTATTTCCAAGTTAGACCTTACTTCTTGCTTCTTTCAATAGTATCCTACCATCTAGACAGCCTTTTCCAGTCGTGATCCTGAGGAGAAGTCCTTCTTGTAGTGCAGTTAAAATGGCATCCACGGATATGGTTAGAGATATGATCTTGGAGGAATAGCAGATAACCGTCAGATCTCGATCCTCTGTACTCGATCAGAGCATTTCTCGAAAAAAGTAGTCACACTTCATGCCACATCAGATCCTTACCATTAATGTAATAATCCCATCACTCAGAAAGCCACGTGTCCAAATTCTGTCATTCCGCGGTCACTCAGAAGATCCTTTGGTGGAGTATGGCAGAACGTCAGAATCAAAGAGAAACCATTTTGTTATGCTGGGGACCCACCTCCTTGCCATCTTGGACGGTCCTTGACCAGTTGTCACCTATTCTACGTTTCTGCTGAGGCCAACTTCCTTTGTATCTTTTCTTGGATGGATTGGCAGAAATGAATCCGCTAGCACCACCAGCCAAAATTTGGTTAGTAGGACTGGACCTTGACATGTGTAATACTTCTGCTACTTTAGGAGAATGATGGCCAATTGGGTCGACTCTTTTCTTAAGAATAAAGTTGTTCTAGGTGCGGGCTATAGACAGTGACTGCTTGGCGAGGGACCAGTAAACAACGTTGCGGGATGGCATGAGGGAAAACTTTAAAGGATGGTAACATGAAATAAGTAGTCACTGGAGAATTATATCATATGTGGCTATTTTGCAAGACTTCATACTATGAGGGTTCAGGGTTTTAGAAAATTTAGCTTACTCAGAGCATTTTCTCTAACAGAGAAACCCTAATTTTGGAAATCTAATGATCAACTGACATAGAGTTGGGAACAAAATTATCAGAGACATGAAAATTTTTATAGGGTCCCATCAGTCACCTCACTACAACTAGCAGAAATGTCGGTGATGTAACAAACTACACAATTTTTTTTTACCAAAAGAATATAGAGCATTTAATGCAATTTGTCCGAGACATCATTTACTATCTTCTTTATTTAAAATTCCAATTCACTTCTCTATTTGTATACCAAGAACACCTACACCTGCAACTTATTCAAATTGCCAAAAATATTTCCCCATACCTGTGAGTATACCAACATTTCCTTTCCTCAATTCAGTAGACAAACCATTATGGAAGTCAAGAGAAAGGCAAAGCTAGACTCAACCAAAAAATTATTGGATAATCAGTTCATTGTAGACATGTTTGAAATAACAGGGTGGCTAGGTTTTCTATGAAAATTTGAAGGGTATCATGCAGATTTGGTAGAGGAGTTCATTCAAAATTTCACTGATGACCATACAATGATATGTGGCAAGAAAATAAAGGTCAATACAAAAATCCTCTCTCAAATTTTTGGCATTCTAGATGAAGGTGTAAATCTATTGCAAGAAAAACATTCTACTTATCAAGAAATGATTGGTAAATTTGTTCAATAGGGGGAACCGTCCTCTATATTATAATAGGGGAAAAAGGGTTAAATAAAGTAATTAATAGGAAAACTCTAGTTAAACCCTAGAAATCCATAGTGGCCTAGGTGATGAAATTCATCACTTGTGAAGGCTAATATGGCACAATCGCGGGTCCAAAATTTCACATGCTGGCCCACTTGTGCCATGGTGCAACAAATCTTGAACTAAAGATAAATCTTCTATGCTACATGTTTTAGTCCTCTGAAGATTTTGATAGAAAAATATAAAAAGGGGACTGACCCTCTAAAGCATCATGGCCTAATCACCATGTTATGCAAACACTAAGTCCCAAACCACCATAAAATTGATAGGAAATGGATTAAGCTCTGACAAAAGTTTGAAAATTAAAAACATGAGTAAATCTTGAGAGAGGGGAAGCCTTAGGGTGGTAGCTTTAGATTTAGAAGAGGTTGCTCTAGAACCTCAATAGGAACAAATGGTTCCAAAGCTTGTAGAACTTCAACAAGGGCAAGGAGTTCTAGAACCCTCAGAGTCCCAACTAGAACAAAGGACTTCAGAACCCCAAATTTCTCTACAAGAACAAGAATTTCTAGAGCATTCAGCTTATTCACCTCTTAATTTGCCAACAAAAACCCTAATTTTTTTAGAAAAATCTCTAAGTTCATAAGAAAAGATATAGATTATTGTGTTTGATGAAGAAATGGAAACATGCCCACTAATTGCTAGAAAATAGAGGTCAAAACAAAAGTTACAGAGACCCCCCCTCCTTGAAGGAGTAAATGCTTGGCAATGGAAACTACTTCTGGTGATATTTTTGACCATACACCAACATAAAAAAGGAATAAACAAAATAAACACCCTTGAATAATGGAACCTTCTACAGTTCCAGAAGGTCCAATAGATGCACCATCACAAGCACCATTATTTTCTCTAAAGGATATAATGGAACTTCAAGAAACTGAATAGGAACCTCTAGAGAAAATTGTTGTTGAATGGGTTGTAATAGAATTCCAAGAAACTTCTGTAGAAGTAAAGATAATTCTCTTAGTAGATACCCTTGTCTTTCAAAAAGTTACCTCTACTAATGAATCCATAGTGGAATCTCGTCAAAACCTTGAAAAAATGATAGTTTCAGAGGAAACTCCTATTCCTATAGAAGTAGAGCATATACTTCCAGAGGTTGCAAGGGTAACTCTGAAAGATATTTATATTTCTCCAAAGATGCGTGAGTTACCTATCACCGAGCCTCCTCTGGAAGCACATAAATCTCCAAACGAAAACACTTGGGACAAAAGGATGAAACAATGTTGGAAGAGGATATAATAAAAAATATAGATGAATAGAATATTACTCCAGAAATGACTATAGAAGCTAGTAAAAGTGAAAATTAAATAGTTGAACTTGCTGAGGTGAGGCAAAAAATTTTGTATCTAAAGTAGATAGTTCTACAACAAAATTAGATAATTCTGCAATAAGAGCAAATAATTTTGAAACAAAAATAAGAAGTTTAAAAACTAAAAATAGTACTGCAAGAAAAAGATGAAGAAATCTCATACCTACAAGGATAGGTGAACAAGTCACTTAATAGAACAACATAGATAGTGCAGAATACAGAATTGCAAGAAAGTCTACTGAATAAAGATAAACAAATTTAGAGTCTTACAAATAATTTGATGAATGTTCTGACAATATTTATGGAGAAAGAAAAAGAAAGTCAAGAGGCATTAACAACAACAATCAACTAGGTTATGGAATTAGAGGAAGAACTTTAGGAATATAGGACAAAACTGCCCATGGAAGATAAAGAAGTCCAAACTGAACCAATCAAGATGGAATGGTTCTAGGTACATATTCTTGTACTATTGCAAACTTGGATATCATGTTGTCATTTTTTGAAACAAGCAGGGAATGAAAATAATAGATTAAAAATAGAGTTGGTGATGTTACGACATAAATATGATCAACTATATGAGGTGAAGATAAAAGCCTGTAAGATTGGAGAGCTTCTTTTGGCCTGCAAGAAACCCTCAAGGATGTACTATATGCTTTTAAATGAGCAAATGCTATGCTGGAAATTATTAAGAATTAGTTGCAATTTACCTTATGATCCAAATGACAAGGAGTTCATGGAAGCTTATAAAATAGCTTCCGCAGAAAAAAAAATTGATGTGTGAATTTTTCACACATAATTTAATGCTTGAAAAACATACATAATTCTACATTAATTTGTTAGTATGATAGGTATAGTTGAGCATTTATATCAACTATGCAAAATTAGATAGCTTGGCAGGATAGGACTAAGGAATGTTATCAAGCAGAAAGGATTGTGGTCTATTAATGAGACACCATTACTATAAATTTGCAACATTCAAGAAGGAATTTGAAAGGATAGTTCAATTCCCTATAATGGGTAAAAAATTTAATGACAATCTAAAACTATGTTATCAAGCCTTGCAAAATGTTATTCCTTAGTTACCTACAAATGCCTTCACAACATGTGAAGAAAGATACAATACCCTACCTATCCATTTGAAAAGAAGGGAAATTATCTCTCCATACAGTTTAAGGTGGTCATTTAGAAGAGCTAAAGAAGTGGTAGGAATAATCCATGTGTTGAGAGACAGTTGGGTTGGTATGAGATTCAGGCCACTGTCATGCCCACATTTCACATGCGGTCACAACACACAAATCTTGCATGTTATGCCCACATATGTTATGTAGACATGATACGAACTATCAAAAATTTTCCTTTGCTATACGAAAACTCCCCTCGCACACATAAATGTGCTCAGTTGCGTTTGATTATGTTGGCAAAGTGTTTGTTGCTACGGTGTAATCTACACACATGTGCCGGTTGAAGTCTATCACTATCGTCTACGTCAGTTTAATATTGCAATGTTTAGGGATCCTTGATAGAAGACTGGCCTTTAGTTGCATCTTCCAGTTTGTTTCAATACTCGCTCGCAATTCTACTTTTATTGCATTCATTCGCCTAATTATTTACTTATCGATCTATTTCAATCCTGTCTTATCTTTATAGTCTATTATAGGTGATCTATTGTATTTTAAATATAATCCTTTAAATTAATATTTAATTATAGTATCCTTTTTTTTATCGTTGCATTTTAATCAACAATATTCAGTGTTTTAGTAAGTTTTCTCAATCCATTGACCTCATATTTCTCTGTTAATAAATTAATTTTTTTAATTGCCCATTTAATTATTCACCTATTTATTTGATAATTAGCTTATTATGAGCCATTACAATTATTTATTATATTGTCCACATATTCATTTTCTGAAACAATACCTATATTTATACAAGTACATATAGATATATTTTATTTATATATATTTAAAGAGGGAACATGGGCATACCATTATATTTACCATTGTTGTTTAAAATTATTAAGTCATTATATACTCCACTCACCAACTTAGAGTAATCAAGACATATAAATATACTTATTTATACTTATATGCAATTAAATACATTTTAATATATTTATATACATTTATATAAGGATCAGGGGTTCATAATTGTGTATGCCATGTGTTATTTAAATAACTAAGTTAGTGGTCACCCCACTCATACAATCAGGGTTACAATACTTTTAATTATATATATATATATATATATATATATATATATATATGCTTATATTTTCAAATACATTTATTTATATAGACCATGGCTTATATTCAAATATACCACTTGAAGTTACTTTATTTAAATTAATTAAGCCCCACTCATAATGCTTGTTATAATACCATTCAACGCTGAGCAAACCCTAAGCTTTTTTTTTTCTTTGTGTGAGACTGCGGTGGCGGCGGAGAATGGCGATGGCACAGGGGACGGAGGTCGCAGGTGGCAGTGGTGGTATGGGGGCCGCGCAGACAGCGATGGTGGAGACTCAGTCGGTGGGGAGACCGCGTGGAACGGCGGCGAAGGAGTGTATGCTGGCGGAGGGACGAAAAGAGGAGGTGGGCACAGTGGATGGCAGAGGGAAGAGGTGCTGCCGCATAGGGAAGGTAGAGGCCGCAAGGGTTTTATTCATGGCGGGGGTCTTTTGGTGGTGGGGGTGTGGGGAGGGGCGAAGCCCCACCCACACCCCACTTCGTGGGTGTGGGTGGGGCTCCGCCCCTCCCCACACCCCCCCTCTAAATGTTTCGGTGGGGGTTAACCCCCACCACTTCTTCATTTGTAACTTAATTACTGTGTTAAAAGTGAACACAGCGATTCCTCATTCGATTGCTATTTCAAAATTTCTAATTGGAATTAATCAATAATATATATATATAGGTATTGATGTATATATCTAGTTTTCTCATATACTCATAATTTTAAGATTAATTTAAATATATATATATATATATATATATATTTCAATATATATATATATATATATATATATATATATATATATATATATATATATTCATTGTTAACGAAGATCAAGGTAAGTTCTTTTCTCTCTATCTTAACATTTTAATTTCATTATATCAGTTATTCTAATGAAAAGGATTAATAACCATTTAAATTTGTATTTGACATTTGTAAATTATCAAGTAAATTTCCCATTTCAATTACTCTTATAGATCTGAAGTAAATACATAAGACTAATGAACCTTTTATTTCAATAACATACAATGGTCAAGTAAAATCGAATTTAGATTATTGCAAACTTAACTCAAGTTTTAAATTTTGTTTTCAAGGGCAAATTGCATCATTCATAACATAGTAAAATACAACTTCCTCACTAAATAATACAAGAGATGAATTTAAACAACTGATCCAAATCAACAAACATTCACACAACCTTACATTTTGATAAAAACCAACAGATGACAAACAGCTGTAAGAATTCCACAACTCAAATATACTCTAAGGGAGGAATTTACTTCCTTCTCCCAAACATACAAATGATGTAATGTAATAACCAAACTAAAGTCACAACTAATAACATATTAAGGGAAGAATTATCTCTCCATTCCCTAGATCACAACTTTTACAACAATTTCAAGAGAGAAGTTCTCTCCTCTAAACTTTTACATAATGAATCTTCAAGGAACCAACTCTCCTTACAAATAGGATGATATTACATTTTCTTAATAAGACAACATTCCTTCAAATCCTTTTACATGCTCCAACAGTAGCCTGCAAGACAACAAGGGAGAGAACAACAACCATCTAGCTTTCCTCCCTACCTTTGACCCGCAAGAGGGTCACCCCCGAGCTAGGGAGACCATCCTCATACCCAGGGTAAAATAGACAAATCAACACTTCACAACATTGAATAACAACAACAAGGCAAATAACACACACACTCCCAGGGTTTGACTCACAATACAAAGACTCAGCTTGGGTGAGTTCAGGGAGGGTAGGGAAGTAGACATCTCTACCTCTAGGTGTCATCCTTCCACATTTTATCATATTTATTCACAAGGCCTCAAAGCCAACAACTCAAAGTACCAACATGCCCTCAAGGCATTTCGTATATCAAGAGACAAGATGACACCCGAGGAGGGTCACACCTCCCCTTCCCTATACAAGATGAGTATTGCCTCCCAACTGGAAGGAGCTCTTCCTACACCCAACACAAACCCCAAAAAATAATAGAAAACACATAGAAGACATTTGCAATCCTCATTCATCAAACAAGGACAATACATACAAAGCAAGTAACAGATCCTACAAGGAATATAGTTTTGTTCACCAACCTTCACAAGCCTAATTATGGATGATATTTGATGAAGAGCTCCTCTCTAGCCTCCTCCAAATTCTCCCTCCTTCCACAATAATCCAACCTCCCCCTACTCTCCTCCTCCTCTCTCTTTTAAAACTAATCCCCTCCATTTTCCTAATTTCCCAAGTGGCATTAAACAATTAATCCACAACTCATCCATTATCCTAGTGGACCTAAAACAATTAATCCCCACTCAATAGGTTCCCCATTATAGCCCACATGTAGAAATAAAATAAAATTAAGTAAAATATAAATAAAAAGAGGAGTGGTAGACACACCACCCTTAATAAGGGGAACCCCACCAAAAGAGAGGCACATGGAGATAAACACTCCATTATTAGGGGATTATGGAGTTGTTCCATGACTTGGAAGTGGGTCTGAGTGTGGATTCCACTCACCCCATTGTCCCCATGCTTCCAAATTCGTCACTTAACTTCACTGTGAAGTTTAAGTGACCATATGGAGGTTAACCCAAGGTTATCCTAGCCAAAAAGGTCCCTAGACCCATGAGGTATAACCCAGAGTTGATTTTTGCCTAGTTAGAACTCCCAGAGTCAAATAAAACACAAGAAAAAGGGTCTAAAAGAAATAAAGTTTAAACAAGATTAGAAACAACATTTCTTACAACACTTATCATAATAAAAGTAAATCAGAAGATAGCCCTTATTCCCTTGACCTCATGCAACATGAACACATTACAACATTACAACATTCCTCCAAACACAAGGTTGATCTTAGTTCCTCATAGAACTAGATCGGCTCACAAGGGATACAACATAGGGTATGGGATGATCTCCTGTATATATGGTTTTGTTAGCAATACCTGCACACTCAAACTCGAAGTCAATACCATATAGAGATATCATAGCCGAAGCACATCTAAAATATCATTGCACAATTATTTTCCTTAAAAATCAATTAGGTTAATAAGCAAGATTCCAGATCAATAGTCTCTCAACATATAAATAATAGTCAACATCACTGCAAATGGTCTCATGAACAGTAGTGTAAAAAGTAGGCCTCACAGCCACCCTTACTACTCCAAACAACTACCCCAGTGCATTTAAACAATGAGGAATTTGAATTGGAGTTCCAACATTGGAAGAACAAAGTAAAAATTAGAAAAGATTATGTTCTTGATCCAAGGGAAATGGACTCTACAACACACACAATGTATGACAATAGTGAAAATTTTGAGGAATATAGTAAGAAGAGGGAAGTAGAGAGGCAAAGTAGAGTAGGGGAATCCTCACAATAGAGAGTAGGAGGACCTACATAGTCTTAGGAGTGGGGGAAAAGATGTAAATTTTAATTCATCATATATATAATTGAATCACCTCCCTTTGCAGCCTAATGAACCTATCATGCTAATATTTGATTGATTTTATTATACATTATTGCTTACCTAGTTAAAAATAATGTACAATGCTTTGTTTTATTTCTAAGTTAAAAATAACTCAACTATTGATATCTTGTGTCTACAAAAGACCTATTTTTACCAAGTATGACCCTACAACACTAGAAGGAATGACTCCAAAAGGAAAGGAAGGAACAACTCCAAAAGAAAAGGAAATAAACAATGAAGAGAGTGCTGTGGAATATTAGCACCAGAAGTCATGTTCTAGAAAGTACCTCCAGAAAAGTCTCAACAACTTTATTTTGAATGACCATCCCCAAAATATAGTATACTTGTTTTCCCTTGATGCGTAATGATGGATGTGGTTCATTAATGCTTGAAAGACTCCCACTTGGAGTCAACTTTAGCAATGTCTTTAATATCTTTGATAATGATTGTAAATTGAACACCATGTTATTTATATTTCTATGGAAAAACTTTGATGTTGCGGTAATGCATGCAACCGTAGTATACTAGATTATAGGCATGATCCTAGATTTAGTTTTAGAGGATATATAGTATTGTATTTTTCTTATTTTCAGACATATAGAATAAATAGATAATTTATAGCGATATGGATTTAGCTAGCCGTGTATTGTAATATGAGAATTCCATGTGATGATAGTTTGAAATTCTACAAGTTTAGACTTTCAGAGAGCTAACCACTCATTCGAAGAAATTGTGTTAATAGATAAGTGTCTTTCTTCAATATTCTATGAATTTTATGTTATGTTCAATTGATGATTATCATGAAATCTTATGTTTTTGTTATATGTTAGTAACCAGTCTTTAACCTGGAGGTTCTATAGTTTTGTCTTAATATTGTGTATTGTTTACTATTTAGTGAATTTATGTTATACTAGGAAGTCATAATCTTGATTCACTCTTGAAACATGTTCATTGTAGTAGTCTTAAAAGTTAATGGTATATTTGCTTATTTAGGAACTGAATAGTCTTTTTCATTTTTGTATTTGTTTTTGAATGTTAACTGTTTTTATAATTAGTTTTCAAATGCTTTCCTAGTTAAAGTTTTTAATGCTTTCATAGGGTAGTTTTTCAATGCTTTTATAGATTATTGATTTATTTTTGCATAAGAATTTTTATTTAAGTAGGCCTAAAAATTACCATTGTAATTGAGCTATTTAACTTCCTTTTTAAATAGCCATTAGACACCACCTTGGTCGACAAACTGATTGTTAAACTAAAGTATGAGGTTTGATGATGCTTCATCGTAGTTCTTTTTCTAGTTTGATTTGTGTCGAATGCAACACCAACTTAAAATCATTATGAATGTTTGTTGCATGATCATGGGAAGAAGAATAATATATCTAACACAATATGATTTTGCATGTGTGGAGAGCTGTCCATTTTACATTCCTTGTTTGATTTGATTGCCACATTTTCTAGTATGTCTACATCACTATTTGCTTCCCTATAGACATGACTTATTATGTATGTTAATAAATCTTTGATTAGGGGCTATCAAAGATTAAGAATGGTATTAATTTTCTAGTTTGGAGAGGATTTCTTATGGATAGCATTTATTACAATCAATAAATATCTCTTAATGTAAGCTCTTGATATACCATAATACTTTCAAGTTTGAAGCCCAAGTAGAATGGCCTAGGCTTTCACCTTATTATTATTTCCCATCGAGAGTTTTTCATTGCTACATCAATCAACTTTCCTTCATGATCTTTAACTATACACCCTGCCCCCAATCATCTAAGGTACCTTGATGCCTAGTCAAAATTTAGCTTGTGCCAACCTTTAGGCAGAGGGATCCATTTGAAACCTAGTCTTAGGTTTGAGACTAGATTAACCTTGGCAACCCCATGAACATGAGAGCCAATAAGCCTTTGAATTCCTTCAAATGCATTTCCATTAATATTTTCAATTGCAAAATAAATACTATTATTATAATACTTCAAAGGAAAGTACTTGCCACTGCATGACATTTGTTAAGAGTTAAGGTGGGGATATATATTCTATCAATTCATATGAAACTCCTCTTAATTAATGTTAAGGTAGTGAAAAGAAATAAAACATATTTCTTTTAAGTTTTTAATGTTGAAATCTACATATTCATACCCTTTTCCCTTTTTTTTTGGTCCACTTCAATTTGGGTGACCTCTATGCAATCCAACAAGAGTATAAATAACATGTTTCAATCTAGGAGTGGGCACACAACTAGAGCCTTATCTATTCCCTTTTGTGCTCTTTCCTAAGAACTGGTCATAATCCTCAATTTTACCCCTTTCCTACTATGAGTCATATCTACAATCATGAAAGTGACTTTGATCTCTTCAACACTTGCAAATGATCTCTTTCAAACTTTTAAAACTCACATTCTAGTTTGGGACCAACTTGATAGGCGTCCTTATTACTGTTCTATGTTGACTCAAGGAAGGAAATGTTTTATTTTGTGACTCTTGGTGTTGTATTTAAAGGGGTCACCCTAGTTAATTTCAAACATGTATAATCCAATATTACTTTGATTTCTTACATCCTAGAGATATCATTAATACTTTCACACATTATCAAGAGCATTAATCAAGGAATCCACATTGCACAAGCATATAGGTTATATTACATGTTTGATATTGTTGTCCTCTATATTTTGTCTAGCCATTGAATCGATATCTTTACATGGTTTGACACAAGAGATCATCCCTACCACACACAAACCAACAAGAACCACAATAAGTCTTTAATCTTGGGCAAACTAAGAACATTAAGACAAGATACAACCAACAATCTAAAAGTTAACAAAGATAGGATCAAAAGGTACAAATTAGATTTGTTCTTTAAATCATATCCACACTTGTGAGATCAAATTCAAAATCATGGAAGCGATCTAGAGTGATATCCAAATTATTCACCAATTCTAATATATGTGTTTTAACATCACCAATATTCCTACATTATCAATGAATTGGCATCCAACATTTAGATCGTAGTTTTCTAGCTAAGTACTTTCATTATTTTATTCATTTTCTGATGTATTTATCTATTTTTAAGCATTTTTTTTCATTTATATTTACTACATCAACAAAATAACATTTAATCTAGGGTAGATTCTGAATATTCATGTTGTTTGTATATTTACCATAGATTTATGTAAAAGAAAATATATTCTCCCTCTTAACTTGGGAGAGGGTTGTTTATTTTTCCTTTTCAAAGTTATCTAGGGTAAATAAATGTAAATAAGTAATAACAATCAAACAACCCTAAATGAAAGAGATGAGAAGTAATGCTACATAAACATGCTTTGTTAAATTGATAGACCAGGTACCAATATTTAGCTTTGTTTGTGATGTGGAGATATTATGTTGTTGACTATGCTCAGTGATCTAATCTAGTGCTCCATTATCAAATTTGAGATTTGATGCTCTAAGAGAATACTAGACAATTCATTATTTGCTTTGGTTTAATCTTGAAATTACAAAATTGATCCCCACATGCATGACTTTGATCCAAATATACATATTTGACCTATACACCTATGACTATTAACTTGCTTACCTTTGATATCTAAACCTGGTGATATCTAAAGATATCTTTGGAGTTTGTTGCATTAGTTGTTTCACATTAGTCAAACCCTTGGAATCAATTAAACAATTTGAACAAGTTTGAAGACAAGCCAAGTAACCATGCAAGAAGCCCAATCTATCACTACTAGTGTAAATGTTAATGCTCTAGCAAATGGTGAAACTTGATGATTCTTCTTAGTGCGTTGAACAAATTAGGGTTTGTCCTTTATAGAACACCCTAGCACACAAATTTGAACACTTCACACTTAAGTCCATAAGTAATGGCTAGTAGGAAAGTGGTTGGCTTGGACAATGATTAAAATTTAATTTTGGAAGTTTGGAGGTCAAAACCATAGCTATGGATTTGAAACAAGTTTAGATCTGCACATATGAATTTGACCTAGATAAGAGAATAGGGAATATATATTAGATCTAGATCCTTGGGATGTGTTGAGTTAAATTCAATTGAGACTCTAGTTAATTGCCAATTTTACATAGAAACATATCATGTTATACTAATAATTGCATATGGGACAAAGGGGTTAAATTGAGTCCATGATGGAGGAGAAAAGTGCTAGGTATGCATTTTCTAAAAGAATAAAGATGCAACTAAATAATTGCCTAATAAATCTTGAGAGGAGAGATGTTAAATAGACCCTGATTTAACAATTTTAAAAATATTTACACAAACATGCCAATATGAAACACAAGCAAAAGTCACACAACACAATACCCTAGGAAAATCCTTTAGGGAAAAAACTTGGAATCAAAGGAGAACTCAATATATTATCACAATCAAGTGGTTGCAATACACTCACAAAGCATCCACTCCTTCAATCTCAACCACAAGCTATGTCTAGAGAAATTTTAGTAACATAACCCCCTATAAATACAAGTGCATCAAAATTTCCATCCCAAAGCAACTATTATAGAGACCAATCCTAAAATTAGAAACTACAAATGGTTCCCAAAACCATGTACTAATACCATGGACAAATATGGCACCCAAATCCCAAGCTCAAATTCTAACACCCATGTCATAATGGGTCAACATTCACAACATGGAATGTAACTCCCATGTCATAACCACCCACCAAAATAGGGCACTTCATTTTGGACTCATTCCTTCTTTGGAAACATGCTCTTACAAATCATAACTTATGCATCATAAGTTGGTCAAAAGTCATCAATGACTTTTCTAGTCCACTTTGAAATTCCCTCTCAAATGCTCTTACATGTCACAAAATCTCTTATGCATCTTGCAATATCATAGGTTCTCTTTCACATATTACACAATATATACGCTCTTATAACACATCACATTACAAATTACATGTGGTAAATAATGCCACATCAAGTGGGACAACCTTTTTCCAGCAGTCACATAATAAATATAAATTAAATAATAAATATATTAGGAATTTCAAGGTTTATGACACCTAATTCCAACATTCTCCTACTTTTTGTATACCTTGCAATGCAAAAGGGAAAACCAATGAAAGTCAACTACCTCCTAAGGGTAGAACTACCCATAGACTAGTTGCACCATCTAAACTTCTTTGTATCCGTAGGCTTCATAAAGCATTTGAAATGTTCAACAAAGTAACCACAGTTTCAAGCATAAACCTCCCATCCTCCACCACTTCACGAACAAAATGATACTATGTACATACGAGAGTGAACCATAAAAGAACAAATTAAACCAAATTAACCTATTTTATTCACAATTCTAAGCAACCTCAAGATTAGACTAAGAAAAACTTCAAAAAGGATGAAAATACACAATAATTCCCACCCAAAGCCTCATTGTTGCACACAAGCATGTGTGGATGTGTCCAAGGATGAGTTGTGGATAAAATTGGGATGTTAAGTGCTCGTACCAACAAAGTAACTTTGCATTCAAGTGAGTTGTAAAAATGGCCTACAAAAGGGTCCACTTTATAGATTTTGGAGAAATGAATGGAGGGCTAGGATTTCTTTGAGAGATCATGGGATCACATTGCTTGAGAGGGTTGGAGGCACGAGAAGTCTCCAAGTGGCATGATTGGATGGTGGTCAAAGGAGCTCTCAAGATTCAAGAAGAATCAAGGGTCAAGATTTACCTTGGAGGAAGTGGATGGTGAGAGATAAAAAATATATTTTTGGAAGGATGTGAACATCTTTCCCGTGCTTCCAAGTACCTCTTGTGTACATGTTGAATGACATGTGTACCCTTTTAGGAACTTGTGCATATATTACCTTGATTAATCATATTTAGGCATGTGCAAATGATTAGTGAAGGTTAATGATGTGATTTGATCAACTAATGAAAAGAGCACAAAATAGAAAATTAAATAAATATTTAAATTTATTTAATTTTTAAATGGGGTGAGATAGGCTTAGATAGATAAATATTTGCAAATTTATTTATCTAAGGTTGGAATATAGAAGAAAATTAATTAATTAATTAAATAGTCTAGATTTGTTCAATTAATAAAGGGTGAATAGTGATGAATAGTGAAAATTATTGGGAATTAAGGTGTCTCAACCTTTTCAATTTCCTAGAATTTATTATTTGACTGTATATTTATTTAATTACATATTTTGTACTTAATATTGGTCATCCAATTTTGTCATTTAGTGTGAGGTGGCATGCTGACATGTCATCCCACTTGGAAGGTGATGGTCAAGTCAACTTTTGAAAATGTACGCAACCCATTTTGAGCTGGCATTATTGCCATGTGTTGGCATCTTGTGGGTTGTGTGAGAGGTTATGACATATGATGAATTCTATGACATGTAAGAGCCAAAAATATAGATTCTATGATAGGTGTGACAAGTATCAAGAAGCATATTTGCATGGAGAAAGTAGGCACCCAAGTTTGACTATGACAAGTTGTAAGAGACTCGTTTATTAATAGTCAGTTATGACAGATTTTGTTACAATTGTAAGTATTGTCATATATGACAGATTTTAAGACAGTGTAAGAGCATATGCCATACCTATTTTGGGAAAATTTTGGGTGCCCAAGTATGAAGGGTTGTAAGGGATGAAAAGGAATCTTTGACATGTGTGTTTTACATGCTTTATGGCCTTGGAATTTGGGCCATGTGGATTTGGACAAGATTTTTTTGTGGCTTGCTTTAGAAGCTACCTCCATCCTTGGTATTTCTCTCTATATATATGTGCTTGGAGTTGGAGATGCATTGTTCATTTGTAGGACCCGTTATGCTGCCAGAATTATTCCAGTATTTGACATTTGTGAACTCTTGAAAGAAATTGCATTGCAAGTGTGTTGTAATCTTCTTTAGATTTGATAATACATTGTGTAGGTTTTGGAGTGTGGGGTTTTTCACTTGAAAGGGTTTTCCCCATGTATATCTTGTGTTGTGAGATTTGTACTTGCTTTTGGATGTTTTCTATTACCTTTTTGTTAATGTGAATCTTAATTTGTAACTATAAAAGTTAAATTTTGCATAAATCTTTCCTTAGTTGATTAGTGTAGGAAGTGTTTCCACATACCTTGCTTCCTTTCAGTTGGTATTAGAGCTTGGTCACCTTTGGTTGTAGTTGTTGGGTAGAGGGTTTTTTGAGCTAATTTGCATTTGAGTGGGAGCTTGTGCAGAGGATTTTAAAATATTTGTTGCATGAAAGAGATGGCGAGCACATCTGGGAGGTTTGAGATAGATAAATTTAATGGAGGCAACTTTGAGTTGTAGAAACTCAAGATGGAGCACTTATTGGTGGATAGAGATCTATGGCTCACAGTATCTGAAACCATGCCATCAGGCAGAAAAAAGAAGATTGGGAGCTAATGGATCAGAAGGCTAAAGTTATAATAAGACTCTATTTGGCTGATTCAGTGATCCTGAATATCCATGAAGAGAAGAATGCAAAGGATATTTGAAAGAAACTTGGAGATGTTTATCAGGCTAAATCCCTTGTGAACAAGTTATTCTTGTGAAATAAAATATATTCTTTGATGATGGAAGATGGAGTATTTGTCACTGATCACCTAAATACATTCAATATACTTGTTGCCCAGTTGACCTCTATTGGTGTAAAGATGGAGGAGGATGTATGACATTACTGTGTTTCTTACCAGATTTGTGGGACCACCTTGTTATGGCCATTGGGAGTACCACTACTACCTTTAAGATGGATGAAGTGGTTTTTTTGTTGTTGTCTAAAGAGATGTGAAGAAAGTATTCTAAATCAACTAAGGAGGCTCTTGCAGTTTGTGGTAGATCTAAAGAGAAGGGAAAGAAAAAGGGCAAGAAGAAAGAAGAAAAAGGAAGATTCAAATCTTGTGGGAGATCCAAGTCTCTTGGAAAGTCCAAGGATCTATGTTGGAATTATAGAAAACCTGGTCACTTCCGCAAGGAGTGTAAGGAGGAGAAGAAGAAAAAGAAAAATAACTATGATTGAGACTCTGACAAGTCCTCTCAGGATGATGGAGAAGTGTTTGTTGCTACCTTGGCAACGCATGCATTAAAAGATGTGTGGCTTACTGACTTTAGTGCATCATTTCACATGACCTCTCATTAGGGTTGGTTTTTGAAGTATGAGGAATATGACAGTGGGAAGGTGTACTTGGGTGATGACTCTCACCTGAAGATTATTAGTTGTGGAAGAGTCTTGATTCGATTCCCTAATGGACGAGTGAAGGGGATAAATGGTGTTCTGTATATCCCTAGTTTGGCACATAACTTATTATTTTTAAGTAAATTAAATGATGTGGGTGTGTAGGTTGTTTTATTGAATGGAAGATGCAACATGACTAGAGGAGCTATGGTGCTAGCTAAGGGTGTTTAGATTGGCACTCTATTTTAGCTTGATGCATGCACAGTTCAGTGCAATAGTGCCTCTATCTCGAAGAAGAGTTCACTTTAGAGTCTTCATCCTCACCATTGGAACCAACAATGAAGAGGATTATTGCATATACTTCTGATGGTCATGCTTTATGGGTACCTAAGAGTGCTCATTCTATGGAGATGAAGCTTCCAGGTGAGAAGACAATGTTATGGCACCAAAATCTTGGTCACATTGGTGAAAAGGGTTTGAGGACCCTAAAAAATATAAACTTCATTGAGGGTATGAATGATTGTAACCAAGTTAGTTCAATTTTTGCTAACATTGCATTTATGGAAAACAGAACAGTGTTCATTTTTATTCCAGTTCTCACAAATCTTCTGAGGTGTTGGACTTGATTCATTCTGATGTGTTTGGTCCTATTAATGTTCCTTCAATTTCAAAATTTGTTTACTTTGTTTCATTCATTGATGATTATAGTTGGACATGGGTGTATTTCCTTAGAAGAAAATATGAAGTCTTTAGTAGATTCAAAGAGTTCAAAGCTCTTGTAGAGAATCAAAAGGATATAAAGATTAAGTGTTTGAGGACTGAAAATGGTTGTGAGTTTGTTCAATAGATTTTGACAAGTTCTGTAAAGAACAAGGTATTGAGAGGCACAAGTCAACTTTGTATACCCTCAAAATAATGGAGTTGCAAAGAGGATGAATAAAAAGTTGATGGAGAGGGCTAGGAGTATGTTAAGTGGAGTTATCCTTGAACAAAAGTTCTAGTATGAAGCTATTGCTACCACTTTTTACCTTGTTAATAGGTCTCCTAGATCGATGCTCATTGATAAGACATCTATGGAGGTGTGGTATGGTGAAAATCATTCAATGAGATACATTTAAGTATTTAGTTGTGAGGCATATGCACATGTGCCTAAGGAGAAGAGGTCTAAGTTGGAGAACAAGGCAGTGAAGTGTATCTTCATCGGTTATGGCATTGGTGTGAAAGGGTACAAGCTCTGGGATCCAGTGCCTAAGAGAGTTTTGTATAGTAAAAGTGTGATACCAAAGCTCAATCCTTCTTCTGTTGCTCTACAACCAGAGAATGAAGAGAAGAAAGAGGATGTGGTTCAACTTCCTTCCACCCCTGAGAAAGTTGAACTGAAAACACTTGTTGGATGTGATGATGAGGAAAACTCTAACAACTTTGAAAGTTAAGAAGAAGAGCCTCAACCTCAACTTTTGAGGAGGTCCACGTGGATAAGGTGACAAATTGATAGGTTTGGTTATTCATTGCATGATTCAAATTGTATTTTTTCTTTGATTTCTAACACTGATGAGCTTAAGATCGTAAGGGAGGCTATGGGTATGTGTGATGGAGATTCATGGAAAGAGGCCATGGAATAAGAGATGGTTTCCTTAAAAAAAACAATACTTGGGATCTGGTGCTGTTTCCTGATGGATGTAAACCTATTGGATGCAAATGAGTGTTCAAGAAGAAATTTGGTTCAGATGGCAGTGTTGAGAAGTTTAAGGCAAGGTTAGTTGCGAAGGGTGATTCCCAGGTTGAGGGAATAAATTATGGTGAGATTTTCTCTCTTGTTGTAAAGATGACATCTATCAGATACTTATTATCACTTGTTGTAGCATACAATTTAGAAGTTGAACAAATGGATGCGAAAACACTTTCCTTCATGGTGACTTGGAGGAAGAAATCTGTATGTCACAACTAGAGCACTATGTGGTAAAAGGTAAATAAAATATGGTTTTCAAGTTGAAGAAGTCTTTGTATGGTTTAAAGCAATCTCCTAGGATGTGTTACTAGAAATTTGATGCCTTTGTGTTGAGTTTGGGATTTCTGAGATCAAAATTAGATCATTATGTTTATTATAAAATGGATAATTATCACATTCTCATTATTGTATTATATGTTGATAATATGTTGTTTATTGGGAATGGTAAAAGTTTGATTTTTGATTTGAAGTATCAGTTGTTAACACAGTTTGAAATGAAAGATTTAGGGGTAGTCACATACATTCTAGGGATGGAAATCAGAAGAGATAGAGCAAACAAAAAATTTGGTTAGGTCATAGTAAGTATGTGAATTCTATGTTGGAGAGATTCATCATGGCAACTTGTAGACCATTGATTGTTCCTGTTATGATGGGGACAAAGTTATATGTTGTAGATTGTCCAAAGTCTCCCTTTGAGATGGAGGATATGAGTAGAGTACCTTATGCTAGTGCAGTTGGCAACTTGATGTATGCTATGGTCTATACAAGACCAGATGTTACCTATTTAACGTGAAAGGTCAGGTTTTGTCATTTTGATGTCATAAAGTCATCTTGTGTCATAGAGTTTTTGTAAGGTCAAAAGTGGTATAGTTTTGCTCTTTGAGTTTTATCAAGCTTTGAGGAGTCTTAAAAGATCTTATAAAGCTCTAGGCTACTAAATTTTTGCTTTAATATGTTTTAAATAGTCATAAGGGAGATTTTGAAATGTTTTCTTTCACTTTAGCTTGTCAAAATTTCTTCCACTACGTCCAAAAACAAGTATACATCTGATCTCACGTCCTAAGGAGTATTAACCACATGGCATGCAACCATGTTTGTAGTCAAAGGTTGAAATGATGAGTTGGCCACGTTCAATACACCTTATTTTCCTTAAAATGTTCCATGCATGTTGTTGAGGGAAGTTTTTGAACATAAATGCAAACTTTAATATTCATTTGTGGTTAAAGACTTTAGTTGGGTCAATTGTGATGTTAGGTTTTGTTCTTTGAGTCGGTTAGGGTTAGGTTTTGCTATCTCAGGTCTCCTCTCTTCATTGTTCACACCCTCTATTAGGTTTTTTGATCCGTGTTACAGATTTGGCTTTAGAGGAGGCCCCTCTAGATATGAAAGACATTGTAAACGTGTTAAAAGTTCAACAATGTGGGCTGCACGAGAAGACATCAGCATACCTTAAAGTTTATACAGAGTTTGATAGAGCGTATTGTTACAAAGAGGATTGAGACCATGTGAGAATATAAAGCATAAAATAGCTTTAGGAGATAATGCTCAGAGACAATGTGAAGACTGAGATATTGATCTTCAAAATGAGGAGGTGCTCATGGTGATTAATGTCAAATGTTTTGCAAATGTGTGAATCCATTGAAAATCCAATGAGACAAGGATGTAAAATGGATAAGCATTGGATGAGATTGAAGGGGAGAAAGACTCAAAAGGGGGAGGAGCATGTAACTTATGTCACATCTAGGCTGAAAATAAAGGCGCAGAGAAATATAGTATACTAGTCTAGACATTATTAAAACCTACATTTTTTGTGTGATCATCAAAGAATGGAGGATAATGTGAAGAAGCAATTTCTTGACAAAGTTTTAGTGAGGTAATGATATGTTAGGAGGGTTTTCTAAGGTGTAGAGACTGTCTCAATAGTCTAAAGAACAGTCACAGTGAGCAATGATCATCCAAATTATCACAAGGAATTGTTCTACATTACTTAGAAGGTATGCATTTTGTTATAAAAGGTCTGTTTACTATAATGAGTAAAGACTATGTTGTTGTTTTGATGCAAGAGCATCCTTGTTTAAGATCAATCTGGCATCAACCAAAAACATTTACATTTCAGTTTGCTTCTTTCATTTTCAATTCAGTTCAGGCAATTCATTCAGTGGTAGTTTCTATATTTTGGTCCGCATTCTACTGTAGTTGCATTTCAGATCTCATGAAGCTAGACTTAGCATCTACATTCATTCATCTACAACATATCCAAAATTTAGAGCATTTGGGTTAAGTACCAGAAAGTTATCGCTATCAGAAGATTGACTGTTTTCTCAGAGCAAAACATCCTGACAGTCTCAAATAATCAGCTAAAGGAGAAGACTTGCAGAGCATCTCTTAACTTGTGGACCCTAGTGACACATCATTCATTGATCTATGGTTTGTGGCCGACCCTCCTCGAGATTTGCACATCATTCCATTTATTTGCAGAGGAATTCTATTCATTTAGGTCCAACCTATCCGTGTACACACATTATAGCTCTTCATTGGAGTTTGTGATCTTCCTTAGCTGACGTAGAGGAATCTTTTGTACTAGAGATGATATATATTGATGTAATAGATCCCTAGGAAAGCAATGATTCACATATAGATAATTGATAGTGTGTATAGGGATAAATTGAGATTGAATGATAGTCAATGTAACAAAATAATCAACAATTCAATCCTATAACATCAAGATAACGACGATCTAAGCAAATAACCGAATAATCAATGAATAATAACAAAAAAAATGAAAGCTTTCACCTATATTGTATTGTTATCTTGGTTGAATGTGGATTTCTTCATAAATTGCAAAACCATGTTTGCAACAAGTGGATGTAGATTGTATTTGTGCTCAACGATGTGATGTATGCTCAATGCGCTGTATGGATGCCTGAGAATAAATGATCGGTTATGGAGATGAGGGGGTTTATATAGGTTACACTAAAAATCGATCAACAGTCCAGATAATTCAATAGAATCAATGGATGAGATAAATTTAAAATTCATGATGAATGTGCACCTAACATGTCTCACACAAAAAGCTATTTTTATTTGAGTTAACTGATTGATTTGGCTAAAAGACATGGAATAGACATGAGATAAATTTAGATTTCATAAAAATAAAAATAGTTTTTTCTAATTTATGAGTTGGTGATAAAAACAACATTGATTAAGTCAATTAACTCAGCTTGTAATTTGCTTTTTGCATGATTTGAGATAAATTAAATAATAAATTATTTAATTTTGTGTGCATGATGAATAAGATTTATTTTTGGAAGATTTATGAGGAAATTAAATAAATTTATTAAATAAATAAACTTATTAAATAAATAAATTTATGTAATTGTTTGTGCATGATTAGAAGAATAAATAAAATATTTGATTTATATTTTGTTTTTAGAGAAAAAACAAATTAAATAAATAAATTTATTTAATTGTTTGTGCAAGATTAGAGGACATAGAATAGATTTGAAGATTTAAATAAATTAAACAAATAAATTGATTTAATCTATTTTGCATGATGAAGAATAAATAAGATATTTGATTATATTTTATTTTTAGAAGATTTATTTTTAGAGGAAAAAGCAAATTAAATAAATAAATTTATTTAATTGTTTGTGCAAGATTAGAGGACATAGAATAGATTTGAAGATTTAAATAAATTAAATAAATAAATTGATTTAATTTATTTTGCATGATGAAGGATAAATAAAATATTTGATTTTATTTTATTTTTAGAAGAGAGATTTAATTTAAATAAATTTGAATGATTTAGTTAAATTTGGAAGAATAATTGATTTAATTAAATAATTTAGAATTATTTAATTATGGATAAGAGGATTTTGAAGGATAAATTAATTAAATAATTAATTTATTCAATTGATGTGGATTTAAATTTTGAAAGATGATAATGATTTAATTAAATAATTAAAATTATTTAATTTTGGAAGAATAAAGTTGATTTTGATGAAATTAATTAAATAAATAGAATTTATTCAATTAATGTTGATTTTACAAGATTTGGAAGAATTTGATGATTTTGATGAAATTAATTAAATAATTAGATTATTTAATTAATGTTGAAATGCAGGTGATTAGACATATTTTACGAAATGCAAGTGATGCAATGACATGGTCATTTTTGGGTGTCTACATTTTGCCCCTCTTTGATGTAATGCAGTTTATAGCATTGCTTCAAAGAAAACAATCGATGTAGACATGATACAATTTTGATGCCCCAGTGTAGCTAGCTGCCCCTGTGTAGCTAGCGTAGGATGCCCCCTTGAGAGGAAAGATAGGGAAGCGACAGAAGAACTGGGTTGACGCTTGACTAGAAGCTTGTGTTGGAGACAGACGAGGCCGGATATAAGGAGACTGAGACGATGAAGACAATAGCAGACATGAGGATAGGTTAGAACATGATAGAAAGATTATTGACCGATCTTTGTTTGAAAAAAGTATATGATGATTTGGATACATGGATGGGGAAATTGGATAAGCTTTTTGCAATGGTTACACAAATGTTTATAAAGAGCAATCCTTATTTTTGATATAGCACATGGATAGTTTGCCACCAAGGTATAAATGACCAAGGTGCTGTGATATCCGAGTGCGTGGACGTTGACTTTCCAAGCAAGCGGTTTGAACTTAGATCCCTTAGACATCATATAACCTTGTTGGACATGTGAATGATTCATAGTCTTAAAATAAACTTCCATACAAAAATGCAAGAAGAATATTTATATGTAAGATGCTAGGTCATAACACACATAAGATAAAATATGCTACTAAGAAAGATACTAAAGATCATTCCTCAAACACGACACACAAAAGCAATGACTATGCCCCCAATCTGTACTGCATCGCAACATACCAAGATTATAGATAAATCAAGGTAGTCTTGAATAGGTAATGGAAAAGGAACAAAAAGATAAACCAAAAAGAAAATTGACTAACTTACAAAGTAAAAATACAGTCAACATATTCTCTTGCCAAAGAGGTTGCTCAGGATAGATTGGATTGGTTGAGATAGATAACAACCTTATTGTAGGAACGATATATCTGTTAAAGGGTGTTGATCTGTTGAAAGGATAATATCTGGTTTCAGCAAATGCAACATGTCATATAAGACGCATGGTTTGGTTTCGATCATGGAACATCTTGTATAAGACAAGTTTGTTGATCTGTTGCTTGGTTTAGATTGATGTAGCAGATGTTGGCAATCAATATGTACGACAACATATGACTCTGCAAGTAAGTTTCTTTGCTTCAGGTTTGTGTAAGGACTTTTGCTTTGTAAGGATGCGTTCGTTTGTTGTTTTGCTACTTGAGTTAGTCAAGTCGAGGTGGATGGATTTTGATAAATGGAAGACTAGAAAGATGAAGTGTCAATGGATTGAGATGGGTGAAGAATGATGAATCACATGTACCTGAGTACTGGATACATCCTTTGTATTCTAGATTGCCTACATACTCTTAATCCACGAGATCAAGGCACATTGCAATGAAAGATGAAATGATAATATGTAGTTCTAGGTAGATTGATGAGAGGGTCAAGGTGTTTGAGCTTGGGTAGGGGAAATGATGACATCTCATGTACCTGAGTACTAGATATGTCCTTAGTATTCTAGACTACCTACATACCCATATCCATGGGACCAAGGTACTTTAAGATTGAGACAAGATGATATGTAGTTCTGGATACCTGGTCTGGTTTCGAGCATGTGACAATCTTTATAAGATAGTTGATATGGTTGATTGGTTTGGTTTGATGTGTTTGTGTTTTTGCTTTGGTTGTTTTTGCTTGAAGGTTTGAAGTGTTTTGTGAACCATGAATAAGGATCCATTCCTAGACCCAGGTTAAGGAAAGAGTTGCCCCCATTCTAGTAGAGGAAGACATAGATAGTTGACATAGGATAGCTGATGTTTTGACATGGATAACTGACATGGGATGACGACGATGGACATTGACAAATTTCCAAGCTATTCTAGATAGGGAGATGGAAATGTAAACAATGTCAATGGTTTTATTTTAGATGGATGGATGAGGTTTATTATGAAATGGACATGGAATGAATAAGACTCAATAGATGATGGATGCTAACTCTACACATAGCGCATGTTTGCCAGGTTTTCATTATGGTACTTATCGAAGGTGTCTGTTTACCAGGTTTTCACCATATGACATTATTTTTTTGCTTTTTTTTTGATATGGATACTCTAAGGATCAGACAAAGAACTTCTTGAGATGAACACTGTTGAGTGGCTCATCTAGAGGAATGCCTTTAGTTGTTGCTAAAGTATAAGCTCCTGATCCATATGCTGCTGTGATAACAAAGGGTCCTAACCAATTAGGCTCAAACTTGCCCTTCTTTTCTCGATTTGCTTGACTTCTCTGATTTTGTTTTAAGACAAGATCACCAACTTGAAATTGTCTTTCTTTGATCTTCTTGTTGTAGTTGTCCTGGAGGTGGTTTTGATAAACATGGAGATGATTACGTGCAACAAGGCAACTCTCATCTAGTAGTTCTATCTCAGCTAATCTGGAAGTGTGATACTCCTCTCCATCAATCAGGTTTTGCATGGATACTTGAGGGATGGGATCTCGACCTCTATAGGTAGGATGGCTTGAAAGCCATAGACCAAGGCATAGGGTGTGGTACCAGTGGGTGTTCTGATACTAGTGCAGTAGGCCCATAGGGTGGGATTGAGTTGCAAGTGTCAATCACGACCAGCTTCATTGACTATTTTCTTGAGGATTTTGAGAATGGTTTTGTTGGAAGCCTTGGCTTGGCCATTACCCTGTAGATAATAGGGAGTGGAAAAATGATGTTAGATATTGTATTGGGTGCACAAGGCACGGACATCTTGATTCTTGAATGGTCTCCCATTATCAGTGACAATGGCTCGGGGAATACCATACCGACAAATGAGGTAGTTAAGGATAAACTTGGCTATTTGCTTACTAGTGATATAAGTCATGGGAATGGCTTTGACCCACTTCTTGAAGTACTCAGTGGCAGTAATGATGAATTTATGGCCATTGGATGAGGATGGATGGATTTATCCTATGAGATTGAGACCCCATTGTGAAAAAGGCCATGGAGTTGTCATAGGTTGTAGTTCATGAGCTGGTGCGTGAATCAAATCTCCATGTTGCTAGCATTGTAGACACTTCTTAGCAAACTATAAAGCATCTTGTTCTATTGTAGGCCAATAATATCTTGTATGGAGTATCTTCTTAGCTAGATTAGGCCTGGTAGAATGTGCACCACATACACCTTCGTGTATGTCTCGTAAGGTGGCATTAGCTTCTTCTGCATTAAGACATTATAAGAGGATACCATCGAGACTCCGGTGATATAGTGTATCACCCAAAATGGTCTAATGGGAGGATCGACAGATAAGAGTTTTGTGTTGGGTTGTGGATAGGTCAATGGGAAAGGTACCGTGTTTAAGGTAGTCATAGATATCTTTGTACCAAGGGGAATTGGGACCAACAAGTTCGCAGATGATTTCAGTAATTGGAACATCGACGGCTGGTATCAACAGTTGCTTGATCAAGAATTCACATTTTTGTGTGTTTGTAGCTATGCCTATAAGTGACCCCACAGAAGCCATAGAATCTGCAGCTTTGTTTTGCTCTCTTGGAATCTACTCAAAAGTGATGCTAGAAAAGTGTCGCTTGTAGGCATCCACTAGTTGCTTGTAAGGGACCAACTTTTCATCTTTTGTTTGGTACTCATCAGTTACTTATCGAATGACTAGTTGTGAGTCTCCATATAATTGTAGTTCTTTGATGTCCCATTGAACTACTGTGTTGAGACCTATGAGAAGATCTTCATACTCGGCTATGTTGTTCGTGCAAGGAAATGCAAGCCGATATGACTTTGGAATATAGTCATTTTGAGGCGTGATGAATAAGATGCCGGCCCCTGATCCATACTGTGTGTAGGAACCATCAAAATACAACTTCCACACTACTGAGGTAGAAAGAGTGAAGAGATTCTCATCTGGAAAGTCAAAGACCATAGGATGTACATCTCTCATGGGTGCTTCTGCTAGTTGATCTGTGAGGGCTTGTCCCTTGATTGCTTTTGATCTACATACTCAATGTTGAACTCACTAAGGATCATGACCCATTTAGCTAGTCTATTTGTGAGAGCTACTTTTGCTAGGAGATACTTCAATGGATCAATTTTTGCTATGAGATTTGTATGTTGGTTTAACATGTAATGCCGCAACTTTTGGGAGGCGAACACTAAGGCTAAACAAGCTCTTTCCATAGGTGAATAATTTAGTTCATAACCCACCAAGGTTTAACTGATATAATAGATTGCATGCTCTTTGCCTGACTCATCATGTTGTGCGAGAAGAGCCCCTAGAGCTGTAGTTGTAGTTGAGATATATAAGATCAAAGGTTTATTGACAACTGGTGGTACCAAGATAGGAGGTGTAGCTAGATACTCTTTGAGTTGATCAAATGCTGCTTGACACTTATCATCCCATCGAAATGAGATATCCTTTCAGAGTAAGTGTTGAAATGGTTGACAGTTATTTGCTAGTTGTGAGATAAAATGCCTAATAGACTGTAACCTTCCTTGAAGGCTCCTTAATGCTTTTAGGTTCTTTGGTGGAGGCATCTCCACTATAGCTTTGACTTTTGCAGGATCTACTTTGATGCCTCTATGAGATACAATGTATCCCAACAATTTTCCTAATGTTACCCCGAAGACACACTTCTTTGGATTGAGTCTCACTTGGTATTTTTCTAGTCCATCAAAGATTTGTCCTAGAACTTTTATGTGCTCTGCCCTAGAAGATTTGGCTAGTATATCATCCACATAGTCCTCAATAATGTGATGAAAGAGGTCATGGAATATCACTGTCATTGCTCTTTGATAAGTTGCCCTTGCATTCTTTAGACCAAATGACATGATGCACCAACAATAGGCACCCCAAGGACAAGTGAAAGCTATTTTATATTGATTTTCTTCTGCTATAATTATCTGATTGTAGCCAGAGAATCCATCTATGAGAGAAAGCATTTCATGACCAGCGGTCAAGTCTACTATAAGATCAATGTTCGGCAATAGAAAGTCATCTTTGGGACATGCTTTGTTAAGATCTCTAAAGTTAGAACACATGCGGATGCCCCCATTTGGTTTAGACACAGGTATAATGTTTGAGACCCATTCCAGATAATCAATAGGCTTGATAAAGTTTGCATCTAACAACTTCTGTATTTCCACTTTCACCAAGAGAGCTATCTGTGGATGCATCTTCCTTAGCTTTTGCTTGACTGGTTTAGCTGTTGGGTCAACTGTGAGATAGTGCACTATTAGCGACGGGTCTAACCCTAGAATATCAGCATAGGTCCACACAAAGTTGATTGTGTGCTGCAAGAAGTTGGTTAGATCCTTGTGCTCTTGCTTTGATAGTGATGCTGCTAGGAATGTTGTTCTAGGATTTTTCTCTGTGCCAAGATTTATCTCTATAGAATCTTCCACTAGGAGTGTTGATTTCTCTTGATACTTAGATGGTAAGGGAAGGTCAAATCCTCCATGCTCAGGTGCCACAATTAGGTTTTCACCATTGGATACGTCCTTTGTTTTTACTATTTTGTGATCAGGAGGTGCCATAGCGTGGTTTTCACCTAGAGATCTTTCTTTATTTTTGTTTTTGCGACTGAAGGATTTGGCATTCTCACCAAAATAAGCTATTTGCTCTAGTTCCATTACAAAACCAGCTTTATGATCACCAAGAGGGATACCATCCCGGAGTCCCATGAGCTCTGCAATAGCTTCATCA
Organism: Cunninghamia lanceolata; assembly: GCA_027924645.1. Lineage (NCBI taxonomy): Eukaryota > Viridiplantae > Streptophyta > Pinopsida > Cupressales > Cupressaceae > Cunninghamia > Cunninghamia lanceolata. The sequence continues at coordinate 2,356,601 of BSBN01000022.1, forward strand.
TTTTGAAATACATCTAGAATGGGGGTGTCTTGTTGGTCCTAATCGATAAGTTCAAGGTAGACAAGTGTTACGCTTTGGGTGTTTGTGTTGGATGTGAAGGATATGGATGATAGCATGAATATGGAGGATTCTATGAATAGGTCAGTCATATGAAGGGAAGAGTCATTGATGATATCCTGATTAGACGTCGAATTAGTGAGAGAAGTTTGTACCACCTTGTTGAGAATAACCTTGATGTCCAAGGCGCGTGGTACCTTTCTTCCATAACCTAACCCCTTTTTGTCTAGCTTCTTTTGCACCACAATGGGTTCTATTGTTCCTTGATTATGTTTTTCGAGGACACCTTTGCCTTTATAGCCCATGTTTTTGACAATCCTTAGGCCATTGCCATATTGCTTGACTGGTATGGTGACTGGTTCTTTCTCCTTGTAGAGCTAAGAAGAGATGTCTTCAATAGTTTCCTCTGCTAATAATTTTCCTTCTTTGAATTGAGTTAGGGATGCTGGGGGAGGAATAGCTGCTTTCTTAGTTGCTTTGGCTATAGGTAGTTGGCTGTAGGATTTACGAGATAGGGGCATCTACCCTACACAACAAGATTTTGAGATATCATATTCTCCAAAGCCTATATCATGGATGTTAGCTTTGATTTCATGAATAGGAATAGGATTGGGTTCAATTACAGAGGGCTTTGTTAGATTTTTAGAATTGACATATAATGGGGATGCATGGGGTTTGTCATTATTGGGCACTTGGTTGCAATTCTTATAACTCCTTTGTAAGACATGACACAATTCAAAGGGATTAGGATCTCCAGGGATAGTTATCTCCGTACCATTAAATAGGAACTTGAGAGATTGATGGTACATTGAGGGAATAACTTTCATGGCATGGATCCATGGGCATCCTAGGATAATGTTATAAGGTAGCTCAATGTCAAGGACTTGGCACCTAGTTTCTAGCATGACAGGGCCTACTTGTATATGCAAGTGGATAACACCTTCTAACTGGTATTCAGCATCATCATACCCTTTGATTGTAATATTTTGATCAATGTTGACATGATCCTCAGAGTATCCCAATTGTTTGAGTAACTTTAGAGAATAGATATTGAGACCAACACCACCATCTATAAGTATGCGTTTGATCTTGCATTTACAGATGACAACCTCAATGTGAAGGGCATCGTTGTGACATGGATCATGAGATGGGAGGTCCTTTTCAGAGAAGACCACGTTGTAAGGTGAGGTAATGTTACCTATTATAGCTTGGAAATCTATGACCGCTATGTCATTAGGAACCAAAGACTCTTGGAGGGCTTTTTCAAGCACAACTTTATGTGCAGGTGACGACTGTAGAAGGCCCAAAATGGAGATCCGTGCAGGGGTTTTCCCTAGATGTTCAACAAGATTATACTTGGATTGAGTTGGCAAACTTGGTGTAGGACCACAAATGGTGACATGACCACGATAGGTTCTAACAACGTAATCCATAGATTTGCCTTTGATTGTGAAGGTAGACACCTGACTCTCTTCAAAACAACCCACAATAGAGTCATACAAAGTTGAAGCTTTGTTAACACCTTTACCTTTATCCGGAGGTGGACCTTGACCATGGTTAAGGAATGGCTCCTTATACATGTTAAAATCCTTTTTTGTGTTTTGATTAGGGGGTGCATCAAATTTGATTTCGCCTTGATCAATATAGTTCTAGATAAGGTGTTTGAGTGCCATGCATGCTATGGTTTGGGGTCCTTTAGTTCTATGATACTCACAAAATTCATTATCTTTGTAACATTTAATTTTGTATGCAGGTTCACCATATGGGGGAGCATCTGGTAATGTGACGAGTCTATTGTGTATAAGTTTTTGTAGAACTATCTCTATAGGATCTCCCAAGGGCGTGAATTGACGGCGCGGAGGGTAATCTTGTTGAGGTCGCTCTTGTTGTCGTTGTTGTTGGTTTTGGTTTGGTTGTCTTTATTGTTGTTGGTTTTATTGAGGTGAAGGTTGACTTCGTTTTGATGCATGATGAAGGGGTGTTTGCACTATTTGGACATGTTTGGAATCCACCACACCATCGTTGACTATATTTTTGTTCCAAAACTTGGGTTTATCGCTTGTTTGTTGTTGAGGAGCATTGTCTTTAGTTTCTTTGAAGATTTTGACCATGCCTTTAGCAATGAGGGATTTTTGAATGTTGATGCCCTTATAGGTAATTTCATCGAAGGTTGTAGCACTAAGTATTTGCAAATGAAAATCTAATTCTTGATTGAGTTTCTGCACAAACATACTCACAAGCTATTTTTTGGGTATCTTGAATTAGAATTTGCTAGCCATTTGTCTCCATCTTTGAATGAAGGAGATGAGAGTTTCCCCATTTTTCTATTTATTGTTGCATAGGTCGGTCATAGAGACCTCATGTTCTGTGCTGTATGAGAATTTGGTGGCAAATTTCTCCACAAGCTCGTTAAAAGATTTAATACCCGTGGGTAGGTGTGAGAACCATTCTATAGAGTGACCTCCAAGACTACAAGGAAAGAGGTGCATTAGATATGTGTCATTATGTGAGACCTTGAAGCAAGCAAGATAGAATTCTCTAAGATGGTCTTTTGGGTCTCCTTTTCCTTTATATTTATCAAACTTGGGAATAGTGAAATTGTGAGGAAAAGGGATCATGGGTAATGACCGATCAAAAGGATAAGGACAAACTTCTTCCAAAGAGAAGGTTTTCTTGGTGTGTCCAAATGTTAGATTAGCTAGTTGTTGTTGAACCTCCGCAAGTTTTAGCTCCATGGTTGTTGGAGGTGTCAGAAATATCTCTTGTTGAACTAGAGGTGGTTGTTGTTGCCCATATGCAAGATCATAGTGGAAGTCATAGGCATTGGTGTTGTAAGGGTCGTATGTTTGGTTGGGGTTGTATGTGTCATATGATTGGTTGGGATTTGTTTGTGTTTGGTTGTTTTGATTTTGGGGAGGTGGGGGTGGTGCTACGTAAGTATATAGGCTTTGTGATGGTTGTTGATAAGAGTTCTGTTGTTGGTATTGTAGAGGTGGTGTGAAGAAAGAATTTGGTGGAGGAAAGCTAAAGTTCGTTGGCTTTGGTTGCAGTGATGGAACATAGCTATGGGAAGTTTGGTTTTGGGAGTATTGAGGTTGATTGAGATATGTGTTGAAAATTTTTAGTGTAGATGATCGTTGTGGTAGAGGGACATAGGTAGATGTGCTTTGTGATGGTTGGGGTAGGTTAAGATAGGGATAGGTTAGGTTGAGTGTAGAAGAATGTTGTGGTGGAGGGACATAGGTTGTGCTGATGTTTTGTGAATGGTGTGGTTGCATGACATTGCTTGGTTTAACAATATGGAGATTGGATGATGTTGGGGGTGGGGTTGGTTGTGGCCCTTGTTGCATGGCTACATAGTTGTTTCCTAGATTGTAATTTGGTGGGAAACCATCTCGTGATGGGGTAGCCAATGTTCCATTTACGTTTGATGTAGGCATTTGGGAGATGGTAGGAGGTTGTTGTGTGTTTGATCTAGATAGAGTGGCTTGTTTCGATAGTTCATTTTGTCGTTGTAGAGTCTCTTATTGGTGTGTATAGATCTCCATAGGAGTCATGAGCGGTGAGATTGGTCTTTTTGCTGTTGGATTTTTGTAAAGAGGATTCTCATATTGCTGAGAAAAAGGTGTAGGCAATCTCTCTTGTGAGCTTTGTTCTGGTATGGGAGTGGTCATGGTTGACATAGTTTGGACTGCTATTATAACGTCATGGGTTTTGTTTGGCTCTTTAATATTGGATAGATCAAAATCTTGAGGTAATTTGGCTCCTTGTTCGGCTAGTAAGCGGAAAAAATGATCTTGGTTTTCACTAAGGATTTTATCAAAGGCATCTATGGCTCGCGGATCTTGCATATTTTCTTCTAGGCCTTGTCTATCTTCTTGAGAGGATTGACCTTTTTCAAAATGTCACTCTTCTTGAGATGGGACTTGACCTATGGTATAACCTTGTGGAAAAAAATCTTGAGGCATGCCGGTTGTATATTGAGGTGCATTTACGAAGGGGACATTATTCACTTAAGGATTCTTTAGTTGTTCATTTTGCAACTTGTTTTGAAAGTTAGTTGGTCTTTCCATTGGTGTTTTTGGAGTCATGTTGGATTGGCTTGGTTGAGGTGTATGAGGAGGTGATTTTTGCTTCCTTGGGACAATTTGTTTAGCCTTCATAGTTTGCTAGAGTCTAGTGGTTACCATGGGATACACTAGAACAACGTTTTTGAGATTTTGCTAGGATTTTGCTAAGACAGTTTGAAAAAACAATTTTCTAGACAGAGGCGCTGGACTGTGCTGCAAAGGCGCAGTACTGTAGTACCAAAAGTGTAGTACTATAGTACCAAAGGTGCTGAGATGTAATACCAAAGGCACTAAGATGTTATACCAGAAGCGCTGGACTGTGTTGCAAAAGTGCTGGACTGCTATACCAAAGGTGCTGAGATGGTGTCAGTGATGTTTAAAAGGCAAATTTTGATAGTTTTAGATTTAGATTTGGTTTGTATTTACTTTGACAAGAGAAAAAACATCAAAGTACCAAAAGAGGACTAAGATAATAGATAGTGTATGTTCAATGTAATGCCCCGCCACGAAACCCTAGGGAACAACTCAACTATGCTAAACAAAAGGACAATTTTTTTTAAAAGAAGGAAATAACAACGAAATGTAAATCAAATTTATTCATAACATATGACAATCATAGTAAGATCAATCTGAATGTAAAACAATGTCAGAGCATATGAATTATCAGTATCACAACAAAGATTATCACTAAAACATACTAACTGTCATATGAAACCACACATGAGCATAATCAGGAATGTCCTCAACATGAATGTAGCATCTACCAACATCATATAATGTACAACATCATTTTCCAAACAAACCCTAATTATTCCTATTATTTTACCTTTATTTTCATGCTCCTTAGCTCGACCACCTGCACATCCAAGGTGAAAATGGAGGGGCACTACATTCAAGACTCACAAAAAAGCCCAATGTTTCCATGGGTATAATACAATTTCAAACAATTCAAGCACTTTTTATCCCTAGAGACAAAGGTTCATTGTGGTAGTTTAGCTCACAACTTAATTTTTCGTTGACCAAATGTCATTCCATATAGGTGTCATACATTTGTATCTTTGCGAGAGACCATAGGTAGGGATATCTCACCCTCCCCTCGAAAAGCTCAAGTAGGTCAAGAGAGCTTTATGGCCGAGGGAATACTATCTCTTCTCAAGGGAGACAATGGTGAGTATCTTGGGGGCTTGTACTGATTCCCTTTGCACTGATAATTACCGCAACATTAAGAGGTGGATTGGGTAGTCACTATCTAGATTGGTTCTTAGTTTCTTTGAGAGATCGACACCTTACGAGCAATGTGACAAGCTGCTAAAAGATTTTACCAATCCTACTAAGAGTATCAAGCACTTCGCATAATGTGAAAATTATTTCCACAAAGTGCTAGTACACCTCTTTTCAATTTAGCACCACAAGGTAAGGCTGATGTCGATTAGGACTTGGCTTTCGCCTTATCCATCTTATATAGTGGTTCAAAGGAAAACTCCACTTAGGGTCATCTCTTTTGGATGAAACACAATCCAAAAGCATGCCCTTCTAAAGGAATAACTAAAATTTAAGTTCAAGCACGTCAAACAAAGGTTCAAATGTCCTGTTATAAGAAAAATAAGGTGCAACTAGATTAGACACACACACGGTTGTAGTTGTCAATTGTTCCTTATGAAATTGAAGTGTTTTGTATTCATGTCAATTGTTCCTTAAGAAATTGAAGTATTTTTTCATTCATGTCCATTGTCCCTTAAGAAATCAATATGTTCCTAAGACCTAGATTGCAAAACAGATGTTTTGTCCCTTAAGAAAGCAATATGTTCCTAAGACTTAGATTACAAAAGTGATTGTACAATTGTCCCTTAAGAATGCAAATTGTTCCTAAGATTGCAAAGATGATTGGTTCAGTTGTCCCTTAAGAAAGTAATTTGTTTCTAAGACTTAGTGTGATAGATTTGACAATTCTTCAAATCTCATCTTGTAAAGATGTGTTAGAAAACCTATTTGCTTTGTTTGAGTGATAAGAGGCTGCAACAAGTTGGATTAGTTCCACAAAAACCAAGTGATTAACAAAAATAACAATTAAACCAAAAGCGCTTAACTTGTTAGGTGAAAAATGAGAAATCTAAAAAAAATCTTATAATAATGATTAGGTATATAAGATTGAATATTATGATAATATTCTACATGAAATTTCAAAAAAAATTCATGAAAATTGAATAAATTTTGCACAAGCTATGACCATTTGAAGTTTGCAAAAAAGGGTTGAGTTTGACTGAATATAGCTAACAAATTTGATAAAATTACCTAAAAATTCTTTTACCATAAAAAAGTTGGGAGAACTAGATTTCCAACACCATTGGTTTCACAAAAATATGACTCTATATGCAAAAGATATGCCCGATTTCATGAAACTTCTCTAAAAAAAAAAAACAAGCATAGGCTAAAAATAGGGACATGGATTTGTGATTTTTTTCTTGAAATCCATACACTTTATACAAAAAATAAGAGATACCCAGATAGGATTTCGATGCTGCCGACCAAACCTAAAAATATTTTGAGATAAGGTTACACCGTTTGAATGCTCAATGCCTATTCTCTCAAACTAGTGAACAAGGATCTTCAGATTTTTTGCATTGTGATTGCACTTTTCCATACCTAGCTTCCAAAAAATCAATTTTTTTTTGTAGAAAAAAGTAAGGTTAGTGTGTCCCACTGGGCGTGCCAACATGTGTATAGGGATAAATCAAGATCGAATGATAATCAATGTAATGAAATAATCAACAATTCAATCCTATAACATCAAGATAATGATATAATCAAATAACCAAATAATCAATGAATAATAACAAAAACAATGAAAGCTTTCACCTAGATTGTATTGTTATCTTGGTTGAATGTGGATTGCTTCATAAATTGTGAAACCATGTTTGCAACAAGCGAATGTAGATTGTGTTTGTGCTCAAAAGATCGATGTACTCAATGATGCGATGTATGCTCAATAGGCTATATGGATGCCTAAGAATAAATGATTGAAGATGATTAGTTATGGAGATGGGGGGGTTTATATAGGTTTCAATAAAGATCGATCAACGGTCTAGAAAATTCAATAGAATCAATGGATGAGATAAATCTAAAATTCATAATGAATGTGCACTTGACATGTGTTACACAAAAAACTATTTTTGTTTGAGTTAATTGATTGATTTGGCTAAAAGACATGGAATAGACATGAGATAAATTTAGATTTCATAAAAATAGAAATGTTTTTTTTTTAATTTATGAGTTGGTGACAAAAACAATATTGATTAAGTCAATTAACTCAACTTGTAATTTGCTTTTTGCATGATTTGAGATAAATTAAATAATAAATTATTTAATTTTGTGTGCATGATGAATAAGATTTATTTTTGAAAGATTTATGAGGAAATTAAATAAATAAATTTATTTAATTGTTTGTGCATGATTAGAAGAATAAATAAAATATTTGATTTATATTTTATTTTTAGAAAATTTATTTTTAGAGGAAAAAGCAAATTAAATAAATAAATTTATTTAATTTTTTGTGCAAGATTAGTAACTTTAAGAACCCCCCCCCCAAAAAATATAAAATCTTGGCGAATCTTTCATTTTTTTGGAAAAAAAATTAATTTATATTGGCGAATCTTTCATTTTTTTTGAAAAAAATATTAATTTTATTGGCAATTTTTTTTAAATCACTAGAAATTTGTAGAAAATCCTAGCGAATCTTGATGAAAAATAGGTAAATGCATTAATTACCATGGTGAATCCTTCCTCTAAATTTTTTTAATTTCCTATGGAAAAGTAAGGGCCTGATAGTTTAAGGTGTAGTGCTCATGTCTATAATTCCTTAATTCCTTAATATTTTAAATCAAACATTGAATATTTTAAATTGGCCCTAAATTATTTTTTACCACCGTTGATTTTATTTATAATCTAACAATTTGGGTTCTATTCCATGGGTCAAAATATACCCACGGAGCTCCAATGTCCACGGGGCTCAAAATTGCATTTGGGCCATTGATCTCAATTGATATCAATGGCCCAAATGCAATTTTGAGCCCCATGGGCATTGGAGCTCCGTGGGTACATTTTGGCTTGTGGAATTTAACTTTAGTGATTAGATTATAAATTAAGATTAAGAACACAAATACAATTTCGGGCTCAATGGGCATTGGAGCTCCCTGGGTACATTTTAATCCATGGAATACAACCCCAGCCATTAAATTATAAATAAAATCAACAACACGGTGATTAAAAATTGGTGATATAGCCCTAAAGTAATCAATAATTATATAATATTATTGACGAATTAATTTCATTTTCTACTATAACTTATAAAATTTAGGTGAATATGATCTAATTAGGTATCGAATATTGTGGCAAATTTTTGAGTTTAAAAAATTAATAAAATAAATGTTTTGTGATTTAACAAAGACTAAAATAAAATTTTGTAAAAATGTGGCGATTCAGGTTCCCTTACATCTTGTACTATTAGCCAAATTTTGAATCCCCAATTTCAATTATTAGCCAATTGGTAAATATTAGCCACTAAAAAAATCACTAGATTAGAGGACATAGAATAGATTTGAAGATTTAAATAAATTAAACAAATAAATTGATTTAATCTATTTTGCATGATGAAGGATAAATAAAATATTTGATTATATTTTATTTTTAGAAGATTTATTTTTAGAGAAAAAAATAAATTAAATAAATATATTTATTTATTTGTTTGTACACGCTTAGAGGACATAGAATAGATTTGAATATTTAAATAAATTAAACAAATAAATTGATTTATTTTGCATGATGAAGGATAAATAAAATACTTGATTTTATTTTATTTTTAGAAGAGAGATTTAATTTAAATAAATTTGAATGATTTATTTAAATTTGGAAGAATAATTGATTTAATTAAATAATTTAGAATTATTTAATTATGGATAAGAGGATTTTGAAGGTTAAATTAATTAAATAATTAATTTATTCAATTGATGTGGATTTAAATTTTGAAAGATGATAATGATTTAATTAAATAATTGAAATTATTTAATTTTGGAAGAATAAAGTTGATTTTGATGAAATTAATTAAATAAATAGTATTTATTTAATTAATGTTGATTTTACAAGATTTGGAAGAATTTGATGATTTTGATGAAATTAATTAAATAATTTGATTATTTAATTAACGTTAAAATGCAGATGATTAGACATATTTGACGAAATGCAAGTGATGCAATGACATGGTCATTTTTGGGTGTCTACAGATAGTTTAGATTTTCTGCGAAGGAGCTTCAAAGCTATATCTTGTGCATATTCTGATATTCTATAATTAGGCCTATGAGCCCTGATTGTAGGCTTGCATGTTGTCAGTCGATTTGTATTTGAATTCTATGATATGATGAATGACTGAAACTGTATTTGATTTATATCTTTGAGTTGTTTCCATTGTGTTTACTCTAGTTGCATGGTCTAGACTGTTCATTATGTGAACCCTTCTACCGTGATTGCACCAAGTGGTATCAGCACAAAAGTTTGAATCTTTGGGAGAAAATTGAGCGAAGTTGGTGAAGGAATTCCATAAGATCTTGTTGTGGACAAATCACTGAATCCAAGGAAGGTTACTTGTGTTGCAACCAATCGCTTATTGTGAGGCAGTTGTCACCTTCTAGCCCGATCGCCGAACTTGAGGTAATTTACACTTGATCCTAGGAAGAATACCGCCGAGGAGAATCCCTACTGTTGGAACAATGGCTAGTAGAATGGATGATATGATGAAAATGATGAAAATAATGAGAATTTAATTGGATGCTATTGAGGAAGATAGGTGAAGATGATTAACACCGAGACCTAATGTTGAAAGTGATGATGAAGAGGAATTTCAATCTATTGAACAAATTGGTGAAATCCTAGGAGGTGATGAAGAAGAAGAATCAGATCAAGTAAATATATTGTGAGCAATTTCAAAGATTGGAAAGAGACCTAGATTTGATGTATCGAATTACACTGGCAATTTGAACCCTAAAGAATTGATTGACTGGATAAATGACATGGAAGAATACTTTGAATATGAAGAAGTTGAAGATTTGGAGAAGGTGAAATTTGCAAAGACGAAGTTGAAAGGACATGTTGCTATATGGTGGAAGGAAGTTCAATTATATAGAAATAGAAGAGGAAAAGAAAAGATTACAAAATGGGATAGGATGGTGAGAAAATTGAAGAACCAGTTTGTACCTACTGACTATGAGTTGGAGCTGTTGAAGAGATTGCAAAACCTGAGACAAAAGGAGAAATCTGTGAAGAAGTATACAAAAGAATTTCATAAGATGATCATAAGGACAAGACATAGTGAAGCAAGCAAAAAGAAAGTGGCTAGATACATTAATGGACTGAGATTGAACATTCAAGAGGAATTGAGTTTGGTAAGGATGACATCTTTGGAGGAAGCATATCACTTTGCCCTAAAAGTTGAGGAGAAGTTGAATAAGAGGCATGATCAGAGACAAAGAGGCAGAGGAGGTAAATTTTAGAAGGGTAGAACATTTTCTAGAGGAGAGAGATAATTTGTGGATCAAAATAGACAAGAGAACACATTCAAGAAAGAAGACAAAGATAATAATGCATACATGAGAGATGACAGAAACTTCTACTAGAGAGGAAACCCTAGTCCATACTGGAGTGAAGGATATAGAAGAGAAGGAAGAGGACCTGATAGGAGAACATTTAGAGGAACTTATTTCAAGTGTGGAGGTGAAGGACATAGAGCATTTGAATGTAATTAGGGGAGTAGAAGCAAGAGGACAAAGAATAGTGGAAGAGTAGCCTATGTGGAAGAGAACTTGTTGGATCACCGAGTTTAGTTGGTAAACCTAAGAAAGGAGAATCACTTGTGATGAGGAGAGAACTATTTCACGTAGAGACAAATGAGGAACCACTGCAGAGGAAAAGTTTGTTTAGAACTAGATGCAAATCGTGAGGTAAATGTTGTAAAGTTGTTATTGATAGTGGTAGTTCAGATAACCTAGTTTTAGAGGAGATGGTGACTAAACTAAAGTTAGAAAGATTGAAACACCCTAAGCCCTATCAGATAGCATGGATTCAAGATGACCATAAGTTATTGGTGAGTGAGCAATGTTTGGTGAAATTTCATATTGGATCATATCATGATGAAGTCTTGTGTGATATTATGCGTATAGATGTTTGTCATATCTTGTTGGGTAGACCTTGGTAGTATGATAGAAAAGCTATACATGATGGGAGAAAGAATACATACACTATAACATCAAATGGAAAGAGAATCACTTTGACTCCTTTGGAAGATGATCCTAAGAGCGAAGTATGTGGGAATGCTAGAATCTATTTGGTAGATGGAAGACAATTTCTGGATGGTTTAAGACATGAGAATATGTGTTATGCCTCGATTCCTAAGAAGCCTAAAACATTGAAGAATCACAACCAGAGGAGATAATTGAATTGCTGCAAGAGTATGAAGACATCATATCAGATAATTTACCTAAAGGATTGCCACCAATCAGGAATATTAGTTGTCACATGGATCTTATACTAGGAGCTAGTTTGCCTAACAAAGCAACACATAGAATGACACTGGCAGAGATTGAAGAACTGAATAGACAGATACAAGAGTTGTTGAGTAAAGGTTTGATTAGAGAAAGTTTGAGTCCTTGTGCAGTACCTACAGTGTTAGCACCAAAGAAAGATGGAGAATAGAGGATGTGTACTAACTCTAAAGAAATAAACAATATCACAGTTAAGCATAGATTTCCTTTACTTAGGATGGATGATATTATGGACTGTTTGAGTGGAGCAAGATATTTCACAAAGATAGATTTGAAGAGTGGATACCATCAGATCAGAACTAGAGAAGGAGATGAATGGAAGACTACTTTTAAGACAAATGAAGGATTGTATGAGTGGTTAGTGATGCCTTCTGGATTGATAAATGCACCGAGTACTTTCATGAGATTGATGAATGAAGTTCTAAAGATATTCTTGGGTAAGTTTGTTATTGTATATTTGGATGACATTCTAGTTTTTAGTAAGACAAAAGAAGAGCATTTATTGCACCTTAGACAAGTTTTGCAGAGGTTGAGAGGAGAAATTTCTGATAAACATCAAGAAGTGTAGTTTCATGAAGGAAGAACTAGTATATTTGGAATTTGTGATTTCTATGGAAGGATTAAAGATGGACCCTGAGAAAGTGAGCAATTGTTGAATGACCTACACCGGAGAGCATTGGAGAAGTCAGATCATTTCATGGATTAGCTAGCTTCTACTAGAAGTTCATCAGAAATTTTAGTTCAATATGTAACCCTATGACAGAGACCATGAGAGGTGACAAAAGATTTCAAGTGGACATCAGGAGCAGATAGAAGTTTTGAATTGTTGAATCAGAAAGTGATAGAGCAACTTGTTTTGGCATTACCAGATTTCAATAAGGTATTTCAAGTTGATTGTGATGCAAGTGGGAATGCAATTGGAGTATTGTTAAGTCAAGAAGGTAGACCTGTAGCATATTCAATGAGAAGTTGAATGATGCAAGGAGAAGATATTCAATTTATGATCAAGAGTTCTATGCCATAATTCAAGGCTTGAAGAAGTGGAGACATTACTTGTTGCCTAAGGAGTTTGTGTTGTATACAGATCATTAAGATTTGCAATATTTGAATAGTCAAGGTAAGTTGAATCAAAGACATATGAGATGGGTAGAGTTCATGCAGAGTTATACATTTGTATTGAAGCATAGGAGTGGAAAATCAAACAAAGTTGCTAATGCCTTGAGCAGGAGAAGAAATTTGTTGACAGAGATGAGAGTTGAAGTGATAGGTTTTGATGAATTGAAACATATGTATGAGGGAGACATTGATTTTGTAGAACCTTGGAAAGCATGTAAGGAACCTGTTGTGATAGATAGGAGTAAGTGGTTGGACTATTTCATTCAAGAAGATATGTTGTTTAGAGGAAATTAGTTGTGCATGCCTAGAAGTTCAATAAGGGCCAATCTGATCAAAGAGAAACATAGTGGTGGATTGGTAGGACATTTTGACATTGATAAGACAATGGCTTTGGTGAGTGAATAGTACTTTTGGCCTTAGATACATAAGGATGTTAGGTAATTTGTGTAGAGTTGCAGAGTTTGTCAAGTTGGAAAAGGGAGTAGTCAGAATACTGAATTGTATAAACCTTTGACAGTACCAGAGAGACCTTGGGAAGACATAATCATGGATTTTGTAATGGGATTGTTGAAGACATAGAGAGGACATGATTCTATATTTGTATTGGTAGATAGATTTTCAAATATGACACATTTAATACCTTGTAAGAAGACAACTGATGCAGTGCATGTAGCTGACCTATTTTTCAAGGAGATTGTGAGACTGCATGGATTACCTAAGAGTATATTTTCAGACAGAGATACCAAGTTTGTTGGATACTTTTGGAAGACACTTTGGAAGAAGATAAAGACATATTTGAAGTTCAGTTCAACATTCCATCCACAGACTGATGGATAGATAGAGGTAGTGAATAGGAGTTTGGGAAACTTGTTGAAATGTTTGGTTGGAGAGAAGACATGAAGTTGGGATTTGATTCTTTCACAAGAAGAGTTTGCCTACAATAATTTAGTGAATAGGAGTACCGAAAGAACACCTTTTGAGATTGTTACCAGAGTAAACCCTAGAGGAGTTGCAGAGTTGAGAGATATCAGTATGACATAAAAGAGAAGTATAGAAGTAGAAGAATTTGCTGGAAACATATGGAGACAGTGCATAATCAGGTGAAGAAGCATTTGGAGGAGATGAACAATAAATATAAGGGACAAGTAGATGAGAAGAGAAGACATAAGGAATTTGAAGTTAGAGAGGAAGTGATGGTCTACTTGAGAAAAGAAAGATTTTCAGTTGGAACATATAACAAATTAAAGATGCTAAAGTTTGGACCTTGTAGAATACTCAGGAAGTTTGATTCAGGAAATGCATATGAAGTAGAGTTACCAGAGACTTTGGGTATATCACCTATTTTCAACATTGTAGACCTATATCAATATCATGAAGTAGAGTTCAATGATAACTTTGAAGAAGACTTGAAGAAGCAGTTACCATAGCAAGCACCAGAGCAGATAGAAGACATTTTGGACAACAGAGTTAGATGCAACACCAAAGGAAGACAGTACAAAGAATATCTTGTGAAGTGGAAAGGCAGACCGGAAGAAGATTCATCATGGATTTCTTAGGTGAGGTAGACCATCTTGGTTTTCTTCTAGCCTGAGCAAAGTGAGGGACTCACTTTTTTAATAACCCTAGATGTCTGATGTAGGAGCATCCTTGGTTCAAGAGAAATCTTGCATCAACCAAAAACATTTGCATTTTAGTTTGTTTCTTTCGTTTTCAATTTAGTTCAAGTAGTTCAACCAATGGTAGTTTTTGTATTTTGGTTTGCATTCTACCGCAATTACATTTCAGATCTTGCGGAGCTGGACTTAGCATCTATATTCATTCATCTACAACATATCCAAAATTTAGAGCATTTGGGTTAAGTACCGAAAAGTTATCATCATTAGAAGATTGATTGTTTTCTCAGAGAAGAACATCTTAAAAGTCTTAGATAATTAGCTAAAGGAGAAGACTTGCAGAGCATCTCTTGACTTGTGGAGCCTATTGACACATCATTCATTGATCTATGGTTCGTGGCTAACCCTCCCCAAGATCTGTACATCATTCCATTCATTTGCAGATAAATTCTATTCATTTAGGTCTGATCTATCCATGTACACACATTACAGCTCTTCATTGGAGTTTGTGATCTTCCTTGGCTGAGGCGTAGGAATCTTTTGTACCAGAGATGATATATATTGATGTAATATATCCCTAGGAAAACAATGATTCACATAGAGATAGTTGATAGTTTAGATTTTGTGCGAAGGAGCTTCAAAGCTATATCTTGTGCATATTCTGATATTTTGTAATCAGGCCTGTGAGCCCTAATTGTAGGTTTGCATGTTGCCAGCTGATTTTTTTTTGAATTCTATGATATGTTGAATGACTGAAACTACATTTGTTTATATCTTTGAGTTATTTCCATTGTGTTTACTCTAGCTGCATGGTCTAGACTGTTCATTCTATGAACCCTCCTACCGTGACTACACCATGTTTTAAAAGGTTTATAGCTTGAGACCCTAGGAGATCATATGTGGAGACAGTGGATAGAGGCTTCATGAAGAATGACAAAAGATCTATGGAAGTATTAGGATCTTTGTCCTCCTAAGTTCATACAAACACTTGAGAATGATGATAGGAGCAATGTAAAGGAACTTAAGAGTTTTAGACAATATTAAAAGCACTCCATAACAGTGTTTAGAAATGGCAAATGACTATCACAGGATCCTATAAATGACTATAAATAGACATGTAATCAATTGTATAACAATGATTGTGATCAGTCATATAAAAATGACCATAATTAGTACCATAATAGGAAAAAAAAGCATGGTAATAACCATAAAGAGTAGTTAATGCAATAACAAGGAACTATCATAGTGAAAAAATAGTCAGAGTAATTGTTATAGTTGAAGGAAACAATCAAGGAATGACTCTAATAAGTTAAGAACAGTCATTAGATGACTGTAAATTCAGAGCACAAAGGTTTTCACCAAGAGGGAGCACTACAAATAGTGGAAGAGGCTAAGTCACAAATCTTGTAAAGTTTCCATAAAAGTTTGTAAGAGATTGATGGAACCACAGTCATAAGATAGTCAACAAAGGTTCAACAAGGGCTACAAATGTATTCTAAGGGTTTCCAAAAGCATGTAGAACTTCATATGGATTTGGTATCATTTGGTTCAAGGTTACAATCTTAGAGACTATGCACAATAGGAAGAAAACTAGTGGACAGTCAAAGAGACAGTGGAGAGCTCCTTCACAAGCACTTCTCAGGGTTATGGTTGCAATTTTTCTAGGTATGGATATGCTCAGGCAATGTAGAGTTTCAAAGGAAATACTTGTGTGTCTAAACCTTGTGCCTGCCCAATACATAAGGAGGGAGGTATCATGATCTAGACAATGGTAATTTAAGGAATGGAAGATTGTTTTACAAACTCTTAGTGGATAGTGTGGATTTCCCATAGTCTATACTCTAACTGTTGGTGAAAATATTCATATAGAGTGACTTAGAAGAGACTAAAAGGCTCTGTTACAAAGACACAAAGGATAGTCTATAAGGTAATTGTTGATGGTGGTTTTAGCATGCAACAATGTAGGTAAAATATAGGTATCTCACCTCTCTTGAAAAAGGTATCCTATCCTAGATAGGACTACCCCAAGGTTAATACAACTAGGTCTTAGCTTGTAGGAATGACTTGGTATGATTAGTATGATTAGTTGTGCCAATAAGGGGTCTTACATAAAATGATAGGGTTTGTAAAGGTAATGTCAATGGAAATGTAGAAAAACCTATGATACTTTCAGCTGATTTAGAAATATGTTTGCTGCTTAAACCCTAAATCTACCAAACTTTATGTAAAGAAATGCAAAAGGAAAGGGAGAGAGAAAGGGATAAGAGATCCTATAGATAATTACAGAGATGATCAATAACCAAATAGATAGATTCCTAATAATAAACAAATCTCCACTTAACCAGGCAACCTAGAATGCCACAGAGACTGTGCAATCTTCTAAGGGAATGTAATGATTTTCAAATTGTGGAGGGTTCATCAAATACCCAATTCTTGGTGCAACCCAATGAATTCACACAATCGAGCTCAACTCATATGAAATATGCCCAGACTAACCATGCACAATGACATACAATCAGCAAGCCATTAATGGTATGGACAAGAAATCCATCAAATATCTGAATAATTAATCACAAATGTAACTAAATGTAAACTAATTTTAGATTGACATGAACCATTAAATCCAAAATGAGACAACACAGAAACACAAATTCGCAGCATTCCTGCAAAACTTGCTTTGTATTGATTGAATTTGGTAGAGTCTCAACAATTCACTATCAAATCTTACTTGTTACAATGAGAGAATGATGACCCTTTTATAGACAAGGCACCATACTGAGTTTTTCCATGGACGGTGGAGATTAACTCAACACTAATGGTCTAGATTACATGGCATTTAATTTTGGATGGTGGGTAGTTACAATCCTGGGTTTGCTTTTGTCTTGTAGGAAAAAGATGAAAATACATCTTTTTAGCTCATGAGAACAAGACAAAATAGCAACTTTTTAAGTTGTCTAAAGGGAAAAATCACTTTTCCAATGTGTTGACTAGTCAAGAGGAGTGTGTGGCATGTTTTTGATGAAGGCACAACCAACTAGATGCTTGCTAGATACAACTTTTGATGACTGGGCTACTAGAACAACTGCAAATATGTCTTGGACATTGGGCTAGATCTGCAGGAACAATAATGAAGTAGACTTGATCTTCAGTGTCTTTAAGCTCATAGGCATCATCTCCATCATATTGGACATCATACTGGCTTCCTCTTGCAGGTTTAACAACAATTTGGTTGATAGAATGTCAATTCTGCATTTCTGGGTCAACAGGGTATCCCTATGTGTTCATCCTTCCAAAATGGCTCCACCAAGCTCCTGTGTCCTCACAAACCTACAATTCACAATGCCAAGCATCAATTTCATCATAATAAACCAATTTCCATCAATTTGAATCAAAACATGTCCACTTGCAGCCATAGATCAATCAAGAACAACTCATTGTCAATGTCACCTTCTTTATAGACCTCTTCACAAATCGAGTGATTTTTGCATGGTTTTATGAAATTTTTACCATTTTCAAGTACCCATTTGGCCAATATGATGATTTGGAAAGTTTTTGTAGTTATTTGAATCCATTTGGAGGCTTTTATTTCATGTTTTTATAGCCTTTTTTTTGTAAACAACATGATTTTTGGGGGGGACTGACTTTTCATGTGGAGTGGCATTAATTAATGCCAAACACTCTCAAAATCCACACAAACTTGCTAAAAATGTTCATCATGATGTGATAAATAGTTGTGCAATCCAAATTCACTAAGAAAATCTAATTTACACCTTGAAAAAATTAGTTTTTTAGGCCAAAATGTCAAAAATTGCTGATTTTGAGGTTTGTCGACCTAGCGCTAGATTTGAGGTCTATTGACTAAAGTTAGTAAGAGTGATTTTCAGCATAGGTCAGAGAGGGAGGTTTCTAGCACAAAATAGGTTTGGCGCTGATTTTAGGTTCGACTAACCTTAGCGTAGATTTTAGGTCTGACTGACCTAGTGCGGATTTAAAGTCGGTGAGGGCACTTTTTAGCATAGGTTGGTAGGGTCTGTTTTTAGCGCTAGCGCTGATCTAAGGTTCGAATGACCTTAGCATAGATTTTGGGTTTGATTGACAAAAGGTAGTGAAAGTGATTTTTAGTGCAAGTCAATATAAGCTCATTTTAGCACAAGTCAGTGAAGTGGGTTTTTAGCGCAAGTCGGTAGGTGCTCCTTTTAGTGCCAGGCAGTGTAAGCTATTTTTAGCACTTTTGGCAGTAGGAGGCATTTTTAGTGCCAGTTTTTGAAGTGTCCTGGGTGATAGTATATTTCAAAATGTATTTAAGATATATTTTGAAATATAGTGGGTTTTTAGCGCAAGTCGGTAGGTGCTCCTTTTAGTGCTAGGCAGTGCAAGCTATTTTTAGCACTTTTGGCAGTAGGAGGCATTTTAGTGCCAATTTTTGAAGTGTCCTGGGTGACAGTATATTTTGAAATATTTCTTAAAAATATTTTGAAATATACTATCAGGATGTTTGAGATAGGTTTCAGATCCATAGGATTTGATATGCAGATTCTAGATTTTTGAGGTTTGACCAAATTTTAGACTTAGCAATTTTTTAGGGTTTTCAGGGTTTCAGACTTCGCCAAATTAAGGCTTTGGGACCATGCATCAGAATGAAAGTATATGAACCCCTTAGTGAAATCTTGCATAATTTGACATGATTTTGCAACTCTAAGACCTGGAAACTAGGAATTCCAACATGACACATCCTATAGAAGTAATTTCAAGGACAATGTCCAGTGACATAGGATTCTGGAGCAAAATGTAGTAACACCTAATTTTAGTACAAAATGCAACAAATGGCTACTTATTTTAAGCACAAGACCACTCAAGACACCTCCAAATCAATCATTAAAGACATCAAATGACTCCAAACATGTGAAATACTCAAATCTGGAACAAGTCCTACACTCCAAGCACAATTTCACCTTCTCATTGTCACAAGAAAGAAAGATTGAGACTCTAAGCTAAAGCAAAAAAAGGGGGTCTCCATTTGGCAAAATGGAGCATGTGTGCAAGGCACAATAGTAATGAGGTTGGAAAATAAGGTAGCTTAAAGCCTGTTAGGATAGCCACCATTGTCACAAACCTTTATATCACCATGCACATATATATATTAAGCTTGATAAACATAAATCAAACTAGTGCAAAGATGCTTGAGAATGCTAAAGGTAAATACAAGAAAATTTTGTATTTTGTAAAAGGGTTTGATCATGTTTTAGGGCTATTAGACTATTGGAAATCCTTAAAGATCCACTAGATGAAGGTGTAGATCCACAAAAGGATATTAAGTGTTTAAGTGCTGATGAAGGAGGTAACAGGTAGGTCATAAATAGTCATAAAGAATGATTGATAGAGTATGGATAAAGGTGGACACAAATACTAGGGAAGACAAAAAATTGTCAATAGACAACATTCAAGTCTGTCAGTGGTCTTGGGAACTATTAGATGATTGTTAAAGGGGTCACTTGTGAAGTATCTTAGGAGCCTGCAGGTTGAGGACAGTCACAACAAGAGATAGTGAGCACCAAGATAGCAGTCACAGAGCAGTCTTAGAAGTCAAAGCCATAGGAAAAGAGCATAGATAAATAACAGTATGGGACTATCACCATTGAAGGAGCAATCACATCTAAAGGCTATGAGGTGACAATGTAGAGATCTAGTGTTCCTGTTGATGCATGAACAAAAGGACTTAACAATGAACAAGAAGTCTTGACAACGATTAAAGATCTACCTAAAGTTTTAAGGATCTGTCTAGGGTTTCAAAGGTCTGAAACAAGATGACAGTAACCTATGCAACCCTAACAGAGATATATGAGGATTTGGGGAAGTGATAAGAGTGATAGAAGGCAACAATAGAAAATGAAGATTTTAATCATCATTGAGAGGGTACAAACTCAACCTACGAATATCAAAAGGAAGTTTTAATCTTGACAAAGACCCTATAGGGGTAATAAATGCAACAAGGAGTGTTTCCAAAGCAATAAAAGACAAATATGAGTAGTTTGAAGACTTCAAATGAGGTAAAACTATTTTTAGATGCCAACCAAAGTTCTAATGGCATAAAACACATCAAAATCACATGCCCTATCATCATGCAAGTGAAGTTGTTGAAAGGAGTCAAAGGAGTTATAGTAGCATTATGGGTAGTTTGAACAATATGCAAGCATCTAGGAGGACATGGGCAGTTATTAGAGCAGTTCCACTTCTCAAGGGTGCACATCTCAACCACCTCCTCTTTTCGTGCTTGATGGAGCTCTTCAAGGAGAGAATTTAGGCTCATGTTCCTACAACAACTACAAGGAGTTTTGACTAGGTCTCTTCAATTCCAAGTGTCCTTTTCTTATTCCAAACATGTCCTACTTCTTCTGAGTTTTTTGGAGCTAAAAAAGGCAAGAGTAGGATCAACTTCAAGTTAGTTCTTCCTAGTTTTAGAGTCTTTACTTGTTGTTTTCAAAGTCTTCTTGCAGTTTTGAATTGAATATTTTAACTTTTTTAGTTCTTTTCTAGTCTCATGTCTATGAATGGAAGCTCAAAATAGCTATGTAACTATGATTTTTAGAGAAGAACATGGTATTTTCAGATCCATATCAGTTGTAAATGTACCTTTTCATCAGCAATAAAGGCAATAGTTTTACCTCTTTATGAGATGTGCATTATGTAAGCTTTAAATGATTGATGTTTTTCTTAGGATGTCATCATTTGTCCTTGAAAACCAGTCCTATTTTCATTACCTTTCACATAGAAAACTTGTTTAAATGTAGGTTATAGTTTGTGAAAAATAATATAGGCTTGTTTTAGTTGTGAAGATCATTGAGCATTCCTTCTAAATGCTATCGTATATTCAAAATCCTTGCTATGAAATGTCTATGTCTAAAAACAAGTGAAAATCATGAAATGTGTATGTCATAAGTCATAATATTGATCAAAGTATGTGTCAAAACAATTGATAGGTCCATTATCATTTGGTGCATCAACTTCTATTAAGATTTAGGCTTCTTTTATGTCATTTCCTACCCTTTTCCTTTGTGAACAATGGCATATTAGAGTAGTTTAGGTAAAAAAACTAAGGGAACCAACCCTTCATTTGGAGGTTTAACTTCAAGTTTTGCAAGGTCCCACTCCTAGAAGCTATTCCCATTAAATCACAGGGTTTTGTGAGGGCACAATCTTGTTGATAATAGTTTTTGGCATGCCCGGTGGGACTGTTTGAACTATAAATAGTCATAATATAATCTTATCATTGCCAATATTGATATGTGACTAGTTGATTTCAAGATTTTTGAAGCTTTTTTGAACATATCTGGTGACTCTATTGGCTGGTTTTGAAGAAATCAGTGCACAAACAATATATGAGAAGGATATAAACAAGAGGAGGATCATCTTCTTTTGAATATTTACAACTATCTCCACCTAGAAGGAGAGGAAGGCTTTTGCAAAGGAACCTATATTTCATAAGAAGAGTACACTCTCCACCACCCTCAGTGAGGATATCTCCTCATACTCCAAGGAATCAAACACATTTGCAGCCCATGGCTCTTCCTAGGAACTAGGTTTTTATACCTTTTGATTAGGGTAGCCCATTGAACTTAGCACAACATGATGACATTCCAATAGCAGCCCTCAAAAGCATACCATTTTTTGTAGGAGAAGACCAAACTACACCTATTGAGCACATCAAGGATGTGGCAAACTTATGTATTGTGCATCACATCACAACTAAAAATGTAGCTCTTGGATTGTAGGTAGCCTCTTTCAAAGGCAAGGCATAGTAGTGGTTTAGAGGTTTGGTGGTGAACTTAATAGATTCATGGGATCAACTTGGAGAGCTTCTTTGCAAGTAGTTTGAAGACAAATCAAACCATTTATCTTTGGTAGAACAATTGAGCACCATCAAGAGAGCTCCTCATGAGCACATGACAAACTTTAACTTCCATTTCCAAAGGACTTGGGATAGAATCCCACAGCTTGTAAGACCCTCAACACATTATGCTTTTCTATATTTTTTGAGGGCTTTTAATAGTGACATTGCAGTAACGATACAATAAATGGGTGCAAACACACTCCCTGGTACTTATGAAATAATTATAAGGGCTGAAAACAATCTCATACAAGCTAGGAAAATTGCCCCAAGACCTCCAATGCCTATCTTTGTTGAAGTACAACCTATTATGTCCATGCAAATGCCACAAATAGCCCCTTTACCAGTTGTCCCAACCTAAGAAAAATCTATCCCAACCCATTCTTTTGAGTTGTAGGAGATTAAAGGCCTTCTTCAAACATTTGGTAATGAGTTGGTAAACCTCAAGAAGTAGCAATTTCAAAATTACAGACCTTACCAAGCCCCTAATCAAGGACAAGGTCAGCCAAATCAAGCAAATAGGTTGCCCTACCATGCAAATAACCAACTCCAAAGGCAAGCACTTAACCCAAGGCCTTTCCAAGCATGTAACCCAACTGCGAGAAGCACTTCTAGAGAGTTGAAACCTATCCAAAATAATCTTGCTCAATATTACGAATGGTGTTTCCATTGTAATCAGCCCCATAACCAGTCTACTTGTTCTGATGGGGTGATTAACCAAGCCTTAATGGTGCAAAATATACTCAACTTATAACCAAATACATCATATGGAACACCCACATAGTAGCAAGATACCCTTCCAAGTGACACTGCATTGCTAAGTTGGCAAGGAGAGGAGTTTTGTGCGGTTAACCAAGACCATTCCTTTATAGCAGCCAACATAAGAGACAAAAAGAGGGCTGTTGAAATGGAAAAATGAGACAATAAAGAGGCCTATCAAGATCCTAGAGGCAACCAAGGTGCTTCTGGTCTATCTACATCTGATGTGGCACAAGTCCTACAAAAGAACCAGCATATGACTGCTAAAGAACAACTTGTGAACTAGTCCCAACCAGCACACTTGCAAGGAGATACTATTGTTGCAAAAGCTCATCAAAAGGTAAATGTCACTCCTTTCAACATACTCGAACACATGAAGAAATCTAATGTTAGCATATCTATGTGGGATTCTTTGTCTATCCCAGGACAAAGATACTTATTACAAGCTGCCCTATCAAATGTAAGTGTGTCAAATGGATAACCAAGTGCTCAAGATAGGGTTGTGCTTACCAATGCCCCTCAAAATAGTAGTGGACAACCAAGTAAGGAAGTCAACCACCACCTTTCTATGTGTCTTTGATTATAGGAGATAGTCTTGTTCATAACTGTATGATTGATTCAAGAGCTAGCAATTTTGTTATGCCCAAACAAATTACAGATAAGCTAGGTTTGAAGTACCATCCATTTACAAAAGGGGTAGTGTAGCTTGATGGGACAACTCTTAATACTATAGGGGTTACCTAGAACTTGAGTCTCACCTTGCATGCATGTCCTAATTTTTCCATTTCTCAAGACATCTACATGATTGACTTGCCACCTTACTTTGCTCTATGCCTTTCAAGAGACTTCACAACCAAGATAGGTGGCTACTTATCTTCAAATTGGTCACACATGCTCTTTAGGACAAGGTATGGAACCAAGGTGACTATCAAATCCAAACCCATAGAAAAAAAACATATAGAACCATATGTACCTTGTGTTACTAATGCTAACTGTGCCATTTTTGACCAAGGAGAGCATGTTGTTGCTCAAGAGCTAAGTACCCAAACTAAGAACATTCCAGATAATCTTTTGGATGAATGGGAAGTTGAAAGCATTGAAGTTGACCCAAGAAAAAACTTGGAATTAGTAGGCCTAGGTGTCTATGTGATTCATGAGAAGGATCCTATCATTCCTAACCTACAAAAAGAGGATGATCAACAACTGGAACAACAATAAAATGAGGTTTGGAAAATGTTTTTTGATAGTGCAAAGAGCAAAAATGGAGCTAGTGAGGGTGCTATGATTGTATCCCCAAAATGTGAAAAATATTATTCAACTTTTCATTTTTCTTTTAGCTGTACTAATAACACAACTAAGTATGAGGTTCTTATACAGGGTTTGGAGTGGGCAAGGAAAAATAAAATAGGCTGCGTACAAGTTTTTGGTGACAGTGAACTGGTTGTAAACCATGTAAGAGGCTTGCATGTAACAAAAAATGATCTTTTAAATTCATACAAGCATAGGGTGTGGAATATTTTAGAGGATTTTGATGCTTTCAACTTTATATCCATACCTAGAAATCAAAATCAACATGCTGATAGGTTGGCTACCATAGGGGCTCAATTTGATATCCGAAATGTAAATCAGAAATGGTAAGGTACAACAACATGTAAAGGTGGTAGTTAGGCCATCTATACCTGATAATAATGTTCATTGGCAGGTCTTTGACAATGATGAACATGTGCTTATTTTTCTGCTGGAAACCAATAAAAATTACAACAACATTATGGTGATCAGATCATACAACTGAGAACAAATAAGTTACCAAAAGGTTTGGTGACTTTGGAGCTCATTTTTAGTTCAGATGATATGCTAAAAAGAGGGAAAACCAACATGCATGTCAAGCAAGACCACTATAAAGAAGTGGAAACTTTCAAAGGTAAGCTTCTTAAGATTGGTTTGCTCTAAAGAGGATAAAGAAGCTTTTGTTTCACTTTGCCAAGAATTTCATGATATATTTACTTGGGAGTATTCTAATTTAAAAAGGTTTTGACCCCCAAAATATCCCAACATACCATTGAACTTGAGCCAAATGCAAAACTTGGAAGGCAAAAGCAAAGGCCTTTGAACCCCAAGCTAGAGCCACTCATGAAAGTAGAACTAAGCAAACTGATTGAGGGTGGTATTATTTTTCCAATCAAACACACCTCATGGGTTTCCAACCTTGTTCCTGTTAGGAAAAAGAGTGGGGAAATTAGACTTTGTGTTGACTTATGAGATTTAAATAGGGCCTCACTTAAGGATCATTACCCTCTGCCCTCTATGGAGCAGATTTTGCAAGTTGTTGTAGGTTCTGAGAGGTTCTCTCTTCTTGATGGTTATTCTGGATATAGCCAAGTACTGGTTAAAGAGGAAGATCAGT
The DNA here is from genome assembly GCA_027924645.1 of Cunninghamia lanceolata. Lineage (NCBI taxonomy): Eukaryota > Viridiplantae > Streptophyta > Pinopsida > Cupressales > Cupressaceae > Cunninghamia > Cunninghamia lanceolata. The sequence goes on from BSBN01000022.1 coordinate 2,382,091, forward strand.
TTAAAACAACATTCACCACCAAGTGGGGGACCATGGATTACAAGAAAATGCCTTTTGGGTTGTCCAATGCTGGTGCAACTTTCCAAAGGGCAATGGACTTGGCATTCCAATGTTTAATCAATAAAATAATTCTTGTTTATCTTGATGACATTACTATTTTTTCAAAGGATGCTAATGAACACTTTTCACATTTGGGACAAGTTTTTGATGGGTGTAGGGATTATGGAATATCCCTCAATCCAAAAAAATGTATCTTTGTTGTCCGTGAAGGCAAACTCCTTGGACATGTGGTTTCAAAACATGGAGTTACCATTGATCCAGAAAGAGTAAGCACCATTCTTTCTTTACCTTTGCCTAGTCACAAGAAGGGCATGCAAAGTTTTCTTGGTAGAATTAATTTTGTTAGAAGGTTTATACCGAATGTTGTAAATCTTTTAAAACCTTTGACTACCATGTTGAAGAAAAATGCCACTTTTAGCTAGTTAAAAGAGGCAAAAGATAGTTTTGAGGCTATTAAGGAAGCCTTAGCAGCAACACCCACCCTTATTAATCCCAAATTTTCAAAAGATTTCATCTTATATGCTTATGGAAACACTGACACTCTTTCAGCTATGTTGACATAACATAATAAAGATGGTTTGGAACAACCAATAGCCTTGTATAGCCAAGGCCTAGAAGGTTATGAGAAAATGCATTCTTTTGTTGAGAGGCATGTGCTTTCTATTATTCAAAGTCTTAAGAAGTTTAGGCATTTGGTTTCTAATAATAAGATTCAGCTAATGGTTGCCCATCCTAGTGTTAAGGAGTTCTTGTTAAGCAAGGATTCAAGTGACAAAAGAGCTGGATGGATCACTAAGGTAATGAAGTATGATGTAGAAATCACAAAGATGGTAAGAGGTAAGGGGCTTTGTGAAAAAATAGCTGATCATCTAGAAAAGGACAAAGAAACTTAAGAGGAAGTTGTTCTCATGGCTTCTAGTGAGTCACAAATTGTTGTCCCAATAATAGGCACTAGTTAGACACAAGAAATGGTCCATTATTTACAAACTAGTGAGTGCCCAAGAGAGATAAATAGTGATAAGAGAAGGTATTTTAGACTTCATGCTATTCCTTATGTCCTTCTAAATGGTGTTTTGTTTAGAAAAGATTATAATGGTGTTCTTTTGAGATGCATAGAATCAAATCAGATTGACAAAGTTTTGCATGAGTTTCATGATGGACCAGCTGGTGGTCATTTTGCACTAAGGACAACAACTTTGAAAACCATGAGGGCTAGGTATTATTGGCCTTCTATTTTCAAGGATTTGCATGCATGTGTAAGGAAATGTGTCAAATGTGCCATGTTTGCAGGTAAATAGAATTTGGCAACCATGCCTTTGCATCCAATATCAGTAGATCAACCTTTCATTAAGTGGGGCCTTGACTTCATTAGAATCATTAACCCACCATCTAGTTCTGGTCATAAATGGGTGTTAACAACTATGGACTATTTTACCAAATGGACAAAAGTTGTGGCCTTGAAAGAGGCAAATAAGGGTGCAATTCTAAATTTTTATGAGGACTTGATAGCAAGGTTTGGTATATCAGATTCCATTGTTTTAGATAATGCTTTAGCTTTTGTTGGAATAAAACTAACTGATTGGGCTCTTAAGCATGGTATCTATTTGAGTACCTCTAATTACTCTCGTCAAGGAAATAGACAAGCTGAGTCTGCAAACAAGAATTTAATCAAGATCATTAAGAGAACCATTGAGAACAACCAAAGGTCTTGGCATTCAAAATTAAAATAAACCTTATGGGCTGATAGGATTACTCCTAAAAGGTCCCCCAGATAATTTCCTTTCATGCTTGTGTATGGAAGGGAAGCAAGGCTTCCCATTTTAGTTGATCTACCAACTTTGAGCCTCATGAAGGAGCTGGAAATGATGGAGGAAGGCCCCATGGAGGTAAGACTTGCTGAGTTATTGGAGCTGGAAGAAACTAGGATGTAAGCAATACAACAGTTGGAAGTGCATCAAATACAGATAAAAATTACTTTTGACAAAGGATCAGCACCTAAGTACTTCAAGGAAGGTGACATTGTCCTCAAGTGCGATGAATTCAAGAGCAAACCTAGGAAACATACCAAGTTTGATGCTATGTGGGGCGGCCCATTCATAATTTTGAGTGCAAACAACACAATGCTTTTTAGTTGTCCAACATGGAAGGTGAAGTTCTACCTATCCTAGTCAATAGGATACACCTCAAATTTTGTTTTTGAGGAGCACAAGGTACTATTGTACATATTAGTATAATAGTTTTTGGGTCAATACGTGCTATTACACATAGGTTTTAGGAGTCTTTCATTTCCTCTAAGTGTTGATGCATATTTTCAGTCTTGTTTTAGGTTAGTTTTGGTGTGTTTCAGTTTGTGTCTTGTTGTTTTGAAGGTGTTATGATAGTGTTCAGGTCTATTCTAAGTTTGTTTTAGGTCCTCTCTTGACTCTATAGCCCAATGGATGGTACAAGGCTACTAGTCTCTCAATTTTAGTAGGCAAAACTCTATTAGAGGTCGCCAAAAATGTTGCCTATTTATACCCTCTAGGCCCAAATAGTCATCCTAGTTATTAAATTTCACCTTGATAATCTGTGTGCCTCTCTTAGTCTTAATGTCTTTTGTGATTTTCAGTTACAAGAAGGTTATAAGGTGAGGTAAGAGTTTTCACAGGTCATAAAAGGTTGTGGTGGAGGTTTTGTCATGTCTTTTAAACTCTATGTCATCATGTATTTCAATTTAATATTGCTTGAAGTGTCATATATTAATATCCTAGGTCATATTTTAATGTCTAGGCTTGGTTGTTTTGCTTTTAAACTTGACAAAAGCCCCTTTTCCACGTAGCATTTTTAACTATGAGTCAAGGTAAGAAAGAAATCAATTTTACCACATTTGAAATACCTTAATGATTGCCAAAAGATCAGGTAGAGGGGAGGGAAAAAACATTTTAAAACCAGGTCATCCTTTTGGTCATGAGTTTTGAGCTTGAAGTCATGTGGAAGGGTTTAAAGGAGGTTAAGTCATGATTGAGTTAGGTTTAGGGTTCCTTGAAGTCCATTGCTAAGTTTTCTATAGAAAAAAAACATTTGTTTCTCTCTTGCATGATACATAAACAAAGGAAGAATGGCCTGAAAGTTTCACATGCATGCCGTGGTATATCTTAGTCCCTTCAAGGAAGAAAAATCCACATGGGTCAGCTTCAGGATCAGCTTCACAGTGATCTACAAAGGGAGGAAAACCTTGAAGATTCTCTTCAAACTCATGCAAAGGATAACCTAGTTTCAAGTTTTTGGAAAGACTTTCATAAAAGGGACATAGATATCTTTGACAGAGTATGTATGGGATAGAGATTTATGTGTAGATACATGTAAAAATAGAAAGCTAAGGGTATTATGGGAGCAGTCACACAAATATAGAGACCTTTCATAGGTGAGTTTTGATGATATCCTTTGAAGTTTTCTTGAAGCACTACACATATTTTACTTTCATGAAGGTTTAGGGTCACTCTACCTTGTCCATGAGATTATGGTTTTGTTAAAAGGGTTGTCGTAGGATATGTCTCTGTCATAGATGTCTATTAGACACCTGCAGATCCATATAATGACCTTTGAGGTTATCAAGGTCTTTCAAAAACCCTCATATGTTCCATGTTCAGAGGTAGTTTTCACGTTTTGAGAAGCATGCTACATATAGAAAGAACTTGAGAGTTTTGATGGTTTTCATTGTAAGATCTATGTGACTACAGTGGTTTAGTAAGAATAGAGAAAGAGAAGCAGTATATTTCATGGGTTATAGTCCCATAAAAGAAAAGGTGACTATTAGAAATGAAAGGAATAGTCATTACAATGACTGTAATGACTGTAATAACAGTCATAAGGAAGTAAAAAATGACTAATATGAAGAGGATCTTATCATTTTTGAGACTGTCACAAATGGAAATGTAGTTATATCTCAATTTTGATTGTCATAGAAGCCTACAAATAGCAGTCATAATGTTAGAAAGAAATAGTCAAATGACTGTCACAAATTGGAAATGAATAGTCAAATGCTTGTCACAGTCATCAATAGAAGGAACAATTAGTACAAAACACAAAATGAGGAACAATAAACATGAAGAGACTAAAAGAAATAGCCACAAGACATAGAGGTCTGCAATCCTTCACAGAGGAGGTCATAAATCTAGTCATGAGCAGAGAGGACAAGACCTATCGACTGTGGTAATGAGTAGCATGACGGGACAATCACATCAACAAACAATCATGAGGGACCATGATAGTCAACATTGAAGAAACTAAGCTTGCAAGAGGTCAAGGTATACAAGGACACCATTTAAGTTTCACTGATAAAGATATTTGCATGGTTAGAAGGTCTAACAATAATACATGAGAGGCGGTCATAGAGCAACAATAGAGATTAAGGATGATTGTGAAGATACTTGAAGAGGATAGATTTGTTAGATGATATGGTAGGAGATTAAGGGCTAGTTGTTTGCTGACCTAGTACAATGTTAAAAAAGGATAAACACATGAGTAGATGGTGCAGAGAAGTTCAACCCTTGCAAACAAGTTTATGATGAAATATGTATAGGTTATCAAGAACTATAGTCACCAAGGACCTACATGATGTTAATCCATGTCTTCATAGTTTAAAGATGCACTTTAAGAAAAAATAATGATTGTAGCAGTAAAGATAAGATCATTGTAGAGGTTTACATACAGTACAAAGGATGATACAAGAAGATAAAGTGTAGATATAATGGAAAACTGGGTCGAAGTCAATGAATGTAGTAGAGAACAAGGCAGAGATTGGAAAGTAAGCACTATAGAAATCTTAAACTTCATAACCAAAGGAATAGAGGTATAAAGAGCAGTGCATAGTATTGTAGTATGTAGAGCATACATTATTAAGAATGAAGAGGAAAACCCCTGCAAACATGAAACATTGGTAAGCAGAAACAAAACATTGATAAATTATTGGAAAATGTGATCAGTGTTGGAATACTAAGGATCACTAAGAGGGGGGGTGAATCAGTGATTTGATAAAACTAATTCTTTAACCAAGATCTTCACACAATAAAACAATCTAACATGATCATGAAACACAAGACAATTGCATTTGGAACTGAAAGAATTAACAAAGCACAAGAGACATATATGAACATCACATAACACATATGATTGAGTGGAAAACCCCAGAAGGGTAAAAACCACTATGAACATGAACTCCATTAAGCCTCATGGGAAAACCTCACTAGTTACAATCATGCCTCACTGACAACACCTCACTGGTATCAAAGTATGTGCCTCACTGGAAAAAAAATATGTCTCACTAACAAACATCTCCAATTTCAAAATAGGAAGATAAACATAGAGTACTACTCTATTTACACTGAAAACCAAAGGTTATAGATGAGTTCTATATCTCTTATACAAACACCTTATCTCTCCTAATTTTGGCACAAAAGAAGAACTCTTCAGGATGACCATACATCCAAACATAGAAGTCCATGGTATCATATAACAATGTAAAATCTCATGAACCCATAGATCAAGAATCCATTCTTTACATCATTTTTTGTCACATAAACTCTCAAGTATACATACAACTGCAAACATATGTCCTTGTATCATCATATCAATACATTCAGTGGCTGTATAAGGCCAACACAAATCATTCAAAAGAAACTAGAAGAAATACATGTTTTACCTCAGGAGTAATTACAACCCTCTGCATTCATTTCCTCTGTCTGTAGGATATATATCTGCATTCATGACTTGATCACTTTGACTACTTCATCCTTCATTGTTCTTCTCTGTTTACTACATGGCTTGCCTATAGAATACTCTTCTTTATACATTCTTTCACAAGATATACAACTTTATTGCTTCATAAAGTCTTTCATAAAAGATGACATTCAATGCCAATTATCACCCTTCTCTGTCAAACATAGAACTCTGCCACAATTTCTTTACAAAACCTTCATACAAAACATGACTAAAATTGACATGAATAAGAATAGGAAACTCACTAGACTCTTGTATACACCTTGAAAAAATCCCTTATCAATGATCACATAGCAAACTCAACATGACTCTTAGACAAACATACTCCCTAACAAGATTATTGATTTCATACTGATAACAAACCAAACATAAAAAATCAGTAGTCTAACAGAGATTTCAATTAACTCTATAGAGAAACCCAAATTTAAAAAAACACTGTTGTAACAATGTCTCCATCTAATATTCTATTGTATTAGACTTCCTCTCTCTGCATTGTTTTTCCAAAAAACCATAAAAAATAGAGATTGTATTCTTCAAAATCTCACTATCATTTATCAAAAATTTAGTTCCCAAAAACTTCTGAGTATTAGAATCTAATTTGACCATGTGTAGATTACATTAACATGTGCAAAGAAAAACATATTCAATAACTGCAGTCAAATAAACCTTTGAAACCCTTCCTCAGACTGTTAATAGATTTCTCATTCTATCAATTGTCACTTCAACCATCTCCAATACTTTCTCACAATGCCCCGGTCACCATTGAAAACCCCCTCAATGCATTGACTTCATTCTATAATTCATTGCTACCATACAAAAATTATGAAATTGTGAGTAACTAAATCAAAGCCAATGACACTCATATACTTGTCAATATATGTTCTTGAAGAATGTACATTATAATTTGAATTTTATTTAAATCTCCACTGTGGATCATCCTTGTTGCGCCATTGATATATTAAATAACCTTCGTAGATTTTAGTTTGGTGCCCATTGCATTTTTGGATCTTTGTCCACTCAATCATTGCTAGCAAATAGGGCCGGTCAACTAACATTTATAACCCCTTAAAGTGATCACTTAAGTGATCTTTAACATTCAATAGTAGGTCAACATTAAAACACAAGATAAAGTGCAAACCTGTCACTAAAATATTTAGTAACTCATAGTCTAGGGTTTAAAGGATTAGGGCTTAGGATTTTTGATGTTCTAGGACCTCTTTACAGTGTATAAACCCAAAATATTTCCAAAACTCAACAAGCCATGAATATCTGAAATATGTCTTCTGTCCTCTATGAAAGTATTGACAGATACAAGAAGTATATCAATATTTGCATTGTATATGATCATGGCTTCAACCAACAACCTCATTTAACCTTTAAGAAGATCATTGAGGTCTCTTTCTCCTGACATCCAACCATCATGACTAACATCAACTCCTACAATGATCAACACACAAACTCCTTAAGCATGATTCCTTTAATGAACAACACTTAAACTCCTTAAGCAAGATCATTAGCATAACAAGCATCAACAAGTCAATAAATCAACACCAACATCATGAAGTAACTCCTGAGCATGATACAAGTTAATGAATCAACACCAATATCATGAAGTAACTCCTGAGCATGATACAAGTTAATGAAACGACACCAACATCATGTTGACATCAACAAAAAACCTTTGACATCAATGAAAAATCAAACATATTCACTTGCATTTCAATATCATGCTGACATCAACAACAAACCTTTGACATCAATGACAAATCAAACCAAAAAACTCCCTTTTTCATTGATGGAAAAACATGAGCTTGAAATTTTCACTCAATCTCTCCCCCTTTGACATCAATGGCAAAGGGTCTGAGGAACTTAACACAATCTACACCAAAGCTCCCCCTATATGGCATAATAATTTTCACAAAGGCTAAGCTCCAAACTACAAATCTACCACTCCAAGAACAATGTTGATTTGACTTGACAAGTCAAATATGAAGTAAGTCATATATATCACTATACATCACTGAAACACACTCCAACTACTGTCCTCTAGATGAAATTCTGACAAATGCACTGATAAAATGTTGTCTTGATTATTGATGAAGATGGAAGTGATAACTGTCATTCTGATGCTATATGTTATGTCATATCTGACAGTCCTAGCATCCATAACACTTTGCTTCTTGTTCCATACAATACAATGATGTAGGCATTGATCAAACATTGATACAAATATCAATCTAAATACTAATTATTAACCATATACTGACCTTGCACACTATCCATTCCATTGCAGTCACTGTCATATTGTCAGTACTGTCAATACTATCAAAGCATTTAACTTGTGACAAAGAACCTAACTACTATCACAAAGAACATGAAGACTACTGTCACATGAACCTAACTACCAAGTTACAAACTTATACTATACCAAGACTCCCTCTGACAAAATACATTGTATTTTCTCAAGAATCTACATGATCTCAAACTACATCATTCTCTACATTGTCAAACAAAGTCTGCACTGTAACAAAGTACAGTCTATGTAGTTTCTTCATAAGACAAGAACTAAACTCACAAACCTCCTACAACATCAAACAAACCCTACTCTTCTGTAACAACTTCCTCTGATATGCCAACATACTTCAACAACATCAACTAAATGACCACTCATTGAACACTACAAAACAATTATTGTCCTCATAATAGGGTACCACATGACAACCAACATGTATTTAAGAAGCTAAAAGGTTTCAAACATGAATAAATAATGCAAAATGAGAGAAGGTTGAAATACACACTGTCTATTTCAACCAAAGGACAAAAATTAGAAATAGAGTCTCCCATCATGAAAGAGGTTATAAAACTTAGTCCAAGGCATCTAAAAGGTAGTCTTAACCTTGGAGAAGACCCAACAATGGTAGTTGGTGGAGTGTTAGGTGTTTTCAAGCCATAAATGAGTAGTTTCAAGTAGTTAGAAGACTCCAAAAGTGGCCCAACTCTTTCCAGACGCCCTACTTTTGTGCTAGGTGGAAGTTGAGAGGGTTATGGGGTAGTTTGGAGTTGGTTGTGACATTTGTGAGAAGATGGGTGACAAGGACAACCATTTGAGGGCATCTAGGGGTAATTTTGACCACTCTCTAAGTATCTAAGGGCAGTTTGGAGAACTTCCCAAGCATCAAGGAGCAACTGGAGCATAATTGTAGGATATGAAGAGGTCAACTATGACATGCATAAAACCAAATCAGACTAGGAGACTTCATGGGCACCTAAAGGAGGTTTGACCCAGTTTTGGTCATCAATTTTCTTTCTTTTTTCACTCTCTTAGTCTCCCCATGTTGGGTTGAGTATAGTAAAGGCTTAGGCATAGTTTTTAAGTAGTTATTTATTGTTTTGAGTTGTAAAAAAGCAAAAAACCAGACATTGTAACTCAGATTTCTGCTATAGAATAGCATTTTTTGTAAGCATTTTCAAAGAAAACAAGTCCATTTCAAACTTATTCAACTGTATAGATACATTCTTTTCAATAAAAGTTCAATCTTTTTACCTTCTCATCTCTTGTTTTCATTGTGTATGAATGAATATGAATGCATTTTTATGTGATGTTCAATGAAATCCTTAAACAAAATGTCATATTTGATGCCTTTGTTACAAAATAATGCATGTCTCTAGGAGTCATAAGCTGTGTCATGATACATAACAGTCCTTGTTGTGAAATACATAAAGTTTCCTTCCTAAAACTATAAGATATCAAGTCTTCCTATAACATACTGAGCTATAACATATAAATAAGTCTGAGTTGTGTGCAAAACAACTAGTCTTTCTTGAAATTTGTGTGTCAACCAACAACAATTCAAGTCCTAAACTTTTGGTGAATCACCTCCATAAGACATAGGTTCAGTTGGTGTCCTTTCTTAACCCTTTCCATAGTAGAATATAGTAGACAACGTTAGTTTTAGGTGATAAATCCAAGGGAACCAACCCTCTCTAGAGACTCATTCCTATCTATAAGCAACCCACAGGCTCTGGAGTGTTTCCATGCTTATCAACTCAGTAAGGAAGTCTGAAAATTACTCTCTAGGGTGCATTCAGGAGTGATAACAATTTTTTATCAATGAGATTGCACCCTCTTGTTGAATGTGATTCAACAAGACCCCATGATACAATGGGAATAGCTTCTAGGCATGGGACCTTGCAAAACTTGAATCTAAACCTCCAAATGAAGGGTTGGTTCCCTTGGTTTTATCACCTAAACTACTCTAATCTACTGCTATTCACAGAGGAAAAGGGTAGAAAATGACATAAAAGAAGCCTAATTCTTAATAGAAGGTGATGCACCAAATGATAATGGACCTATCAATTATTTTGACACACACTTTGATCAATATTATGACTTATGACACACACATTTCATGATTTTCACTTGTTTTAAGACATAGACATTTCATAGCAAGGATTTTAAATATATGACATCATTTAGATGGAATGCTCAATGATCTTCACAACTAAAACAAGCCTATATTATTTTTCACAAACTATAACCTACATTTAAACAAGTTTTCTATGTGAAAGGTAATGAAAATAGCACTAATTTTCAAGGATAAATGATGACATCACAAGAAAAATATCAACCATTTTAAGCTTACACAATGTACAACTCATGAAGAGGTAAAAATATTGCCTTTATTGCTGATGAAAAGGTACATTTACAACTGATATGGATTTGAAAATACCATGCTCTTCTCTAAAAATTAGAGTTACATAGCTATTTTGATCTTCCATTCATGGACATGAGACTAGAAAAGAACTTAAAAAGTTACAATATCCAGTTCAAAACTGCAAGAAGACTTTCCAACAACAAGTAAAAACTCTAAAACTAGGAAGAACTAACTTGAAACTGATCCTACTCTTGCCTTTTTTAACTCCAACAAACTTTGAAGAAGTACGACATGTTGGAATAAGAAAAGGACACTTGGGATTGAAGAGACCTAGTCAAAACTCCTTGTAGTTGCTGTAGGAACATGAGCCTGAATTCTCTCCTTGAAGAGCTCCATCAAGCATGAAAAGAGGAGGTGGTTGAGATGTGCACCCTTGAGAAGTGGAAATGCTCCATTGCACGCTCCAACAACTACCCATGTCCTCCTAGATGCTTGCATGTTGTTCAAACTACCCATAATGTTGCTATAACTGCTTTGACTCCTTTCAACTTCACTTGCATGATTATAGGGCATGTGATTTTGATGTGTTTGATTCCATTAGAACTTTGGTGGGCATCTGGAAAGAGTTTTGCCTCATTTGAATTCTTCAAACTGCTCAGATTTGTCTTTTATTGCTTTGGAAACACTCCTTGTTGCATTTATTACCCCTATAGAGTTTTTGTCAAGCTTAAAACTACCTTTTGATGTTCTTAGGTTGAGTTTGTAGCCTCTCAATGATGACTAAAATCTTCATTTTCCATTACTTCCTTTTATCACTCTTATCACTTCCCCAACTCCTAGTATATCTCGGTTATAGGGTTGCATAGGTCACTGTCATCTTGTTTCAGACCTTTGAAACCCTAGATAGATCCTTAAAACTTTAGGTAGATCTTTAATCGATGTTAAGACTTCTTGTTCATTGTTAAGTCCTTCTATTCGTGCATCAACATGAACACTAGATCTCTAAATCTGTCACCTCACAACCTTTAGATGTGACTGCTCCTTCAATGGTGACAGTCCCATACTGTTATTTATCTATACTCTTTTCCCATGGATTTGACTTCTAAGACTTCTCTATGAATGCTATCTTGGTGCTCACTATCTCTTGTTGTGATTGTCCTCAACCTGCAGGCTCCTAAGAGACTTCACAAGTGACCCCTTTAACAGTGAGCCCTTTAATAGTCATCTGATAGTTCACAAGACCACTGATAGACCTGAATGTTGTCTATTGATAATTTTTTGTCTTCCCTAGTATATGTGTCCACCTTTTTCCATACTCTATCAATCATTCTTTATGACTGTTTCTGACCTACCTGCTACCTCCTTCATCAACACTTAAACACTTAATATCCTTTTGTGGATCTACACCTTCATCTGGTGGATCTTTAAGGGTTTCCAATAGTTTGATAGCCCCTAAAGCATGATCAAACCCTTTTACAAAATACAAAATTTTCTTGTATTTGCCTTTAGCATTCTCAAGCATCTTTGTACTAGTTTGATTGATGTTTATCAAGCTTAATATATATATATGTGCATGGTGATATAAAGTTCTGTGACAATGGTGGTTGTCCTAACAGGCTTTAAGATGTCTTGTTTTCCAACCTCATTACCTTATAGACTATCCTCTGTGTCTTTGTAATAGATCCTTTTAGTCTCTTCTCAGTCACTCTATATGACTGTTTTCACCAACAGTTAGAGTATAGACTATGGGAAATCCACACTATCCACTAAGAGTTTGTAAAACAATCTTTCGTTCCTTACATTACCATTGTCTAGATCATGATATCTCCCTCCTCATGTATTGGGTAGGTACAAGGTTTAGACAAACAAGTATTTCCTTTAAAACTCCACATTGCCTGAGCATATCCATACCTAGAAAAACTGCAACCATAACCCTGACTGGTGCAGGAGCACATTCTCTGCAGTGCAGGGTCATCTTTTCTTTTGTTTTCTCATAAGGCTCTTAAGCCATTTCATTTTGTAATAAGGGTCAATTTGGTCCCATGGATGTACATGTGCAAGGCAAACAAGTGATTTGCTTGTATGAAGGGTAACCCAACGGCTAACTGATTTGAAAATTAGTCTGCACGGTTGGAGGGGGGATAACTGCTGTCTCTACATCTTCTTTAGAGATAGGTTGTATGTCACATGGAGCAGAGAAGTGTGTGTATTACAACAAGTTCTTTTGATAAATGAATAAAGAGAGTTCTGGGTATGATCTGTGTTGATTTCTCTTGGGTGTTCTTGGCGATTTGATATCTTTATCCTAATTTTGTAAATAGAAACCCTAACCAAATGCTATCTGTCAATCCATAGTGTCCCTGTAGAGTGCAGACGGTGTAAAACCAACGGTTCCACAGTGGCTGGTTTGTAACCTAGGAGTAGGGTTTTGATTCATACACGGAGGCCCTTTCCTCTGTCCACTGATGCCCTGTGTAATATCAGTGTGATGGGGGAAAGACTTTTCAGGTTTGGTGTTGTTAAATTCTTGCCCAGGAAGCCAGAGAACTCGGTCAGGTTCGACTAGACATCTTCATGTGGCTAGTCAGGAAATCGGGGTGAAATTGGATAGCCTTGATGTGGGATCAGATTGATACAAGTGATCGAGGGTTTGATATATGAATCGGCCAAATTCCATTGTTCTATCGAAGGAATCCTAGTTCGGCGTCACAGAATAGTTGGGGATCCATCGGCGTAAGATCAAGTGTCGGAATAGCTTTCAGAAGACCCTCCGATAGACAATCCCTACCCGATAAATAGGCATCGGTGATAAGCAAGTACTGTCTAGCCGAAGATACATTCGTTGAATGTACATTGTGTTGTGTAGTGTCGGAGACACACACACTAACCGCCTTGTATGATTAAGGAATGTGGACCCCACGGATGGAAATGGCTAACGGTGCGGAGGGAGTCATCGGTGAGAAATAAGGTGTCGGTGTAGGTGAAAGGAGCTTCGCCGAAGGAGGAAGTCCGGCCGACAAAGATTGTTTGAGGAGTCATCGGAGTGTCGGAAGATATCAGCCTAAGATCTATTAGTATCGCCGATGATTAAAGTCATACCGACAAGGAAGTGGGCGTCGGCAAGACAGAGTATATCGGCCTAAGCTGTTTCTCATTGTCTGATAGTCTAGGTGTTGCCGAAGGCAACCAATGTCGAACTTTTCATCGGCGTGAGGGAAACTTCAGGGAGACTTCTGGTGGATTGCCCGATATATATAAGGTGTTGCCGATAGGCAACTAACCGATATGGAGATATCGGCGAGACTTGAGTCGTCGGAAGAGGGGATCGGAGTCACAATGATGGAGGAAACCAACCCAATGAAGAGAGTATCGGTGTGAGGAATCTTGTCGGGGGAAGTCGAAGAAGTCACTGCGACCGTTAGAGTCCCGCCGATAGAAGCCCATCGGAAGGAGTTCAGGAAGTCTCAGCGACGAAGGCAACTAACTGTGGTGGTTAAGTATTTGGGAGCCGCGGTTATTGGGAAGAGAATTACGATCGGTGTGGGAATCAAGGAACACAGCGATAACATATGTCTGGCCGATGTGCTTGATGGTGTTAGTGAGAACTTGGTCATTAGGGAAAAAGAATGAATAAAGGCCGATAGCTCATGTCTTTCCGATAGCAAAGACATCCTTGGCTTCGGTGAAACACTGGAAGATCTCTTGCCGATAGGGAAGATATAGACAAATTTCAGTCGCTTCTGCTGGCACTCTGCATCAAATTGGTATCAAAGCTAGGTTTTTGAATCACAGCCGTGTATGTCAGATGAAGAATTGGAGATAGAAATAGAGGCTAGCACAATGCCTCCCAAGACGATGAGTAAAGCAGCCATCCAGAAGATGGTGGAAGAAATGCTCGAAGAGAGACTGAAGGAAGAAAGATCCAAAGAGAAGGATGGAAGCACTTCTGAGTCAGAGGAGGAGGAAGAAGGAGAAACTGGGGAGAATCTTCAAGGAGAAGGTATGTCTGCTGATCAAAAGGCATTCCTGAACGCACTCAAGGGTCATGGAGATAGTGGTGATCCGAAAATGGATGTTCCCACGTTCAATGGGAAATTGGATGGAGATAAGGACTGGATTGAAGCCATAAGTAATTACTTTGACTTCAAAGAGTATAGTAACAGTAAGAAAGTGAAGTTTGCAAAGACCAGACTGAGAGGTTCTGCATTAGTTTGGTGGAACTACACTGAATGTGAAAGAGAGAAGGTTGGAAAGAGTCCAATCACCAAGTGGAGTAGAATGGTGGCCATGTTGAGATCCAAATTCTTACCATGTGATTATGATCTGCAGACCATCAGAAAGTTTAATCATCTTAGGCAGAAAGATATGGACGTGGCTACATACACTGAAGAATTCCACAGATTGAGCATGAGAGCCAATCACAGAGAAGAAGAAAAAGAGATGGTGGCCAGATACCTGGATGGTCTGAGGTACAATATATAGGATGAGTTCAGTATGGTGGTTCCCAAGACTATGGATGAATGTTTTCAGTTAGCCTCTAGGGCAGAGGATAAACTGAAAAGGAGAGGTGATCAAAATAACAGAGGAAGAGGTGGCAGGAACAATAGAGGAAGAGGTAATTTTGGCAGAGGACAGCCAAACAAAGGTGAAAGTTCAAGTCAACAAGAATCACGTTCTGATACAGAACAGAAAGGTGGTGGTTTCAGAGGTTGGAGAAGACCTAATGGCAGAGGAAGAGGTGGTGGTGCAGGCAGAGGACGTGGAGTCTTCACTGGAAGATGCTACAACTGCAATCAAGTAGGCCACACTGCAAGTAAGTGCCCTGAGAAGGCATCTAGCTCTCATAATGGTGGGAGAAGGAACCAACTATTGCAGGAGGATGATTGTCAGAGTGTAAACTCACCAATTGGTAGTGCTGCACCAGTACTTGAAGGAGAGAACATGATGATTAAGAGGACCCTCGTGAAGATGCCATTGAAGCAGGAGCCCCCACAAAGGAAGAATCTCTTCAGAACCCAAGGAATAGCATATGGTAAGCTCTGTAAAATCATTGTTGATTCAGGTTCTACTGAAAATGTAGTGTCTACTGAAATGGTAGAAAAGTGTAAACTAAAAAGATTACCCCATCTTAATCCTCACAAAAATATCTTGGTTGAATAAGAATCAGAACTATTTGGTGGAAGAACAAACTTGGGTAGAGTTTGAACTAGGTGATTATAGGGATAAGGTGCTATGTGAAATTATTCCTATGGATGCTTGTCACCTTCTTCTTGGACGACCTTGGCAGTATGACATGAAGGCACAGCATAATGGTGAAAAGAATACATATATGATCACGAAGAATGGTAAGAAATTTCAGATGGATCCCTTACCAGAACAGGTTGGAGAGAAAAACAATGACAACAGTGTCATGTTAGTGAGTGGAAAAGAGTTCCTACAACTCATGAAGGAGGAGGATACCCAAGGGTATGCACTGATGATGAAGCCTGTATCCAATCAGCAAAGCAAACAGCAGAAGGAGATCCCATTGGAAGTGCAACAATTGCTAGATAAGTACCAAGATCTTGTGGTAGAGGATACTCCTAACTCCTTACCACCTATGAGGGACATAAGTCATCAGATTGACTTGATTCTTGGAGCCACATTACCCAATAAAGCTGCCTACAAGTTGACACCACAGCAGAATGAAGAAGTAGGTAGATAGATTCAAGAACTTTTGGAGAAAGGTTTGATTAGGAAAAGTCTCAGTCCATGTGCAGTCCCTAGTGTACTTGCTCCTAAGAAAGATGGCAAATGGAGATTATGCACAGATTCAAGGGCTATCAATAAGATCACCATAAGGTATAGATTTCCTATGCCAAGAATTGAGGATTTGTTGGACTATCTTGGTGGTTCATGTTACTATTCCAAGATTGATTTGAAATCTAGTTATCACCAGATCAGAATAAGGCAGGGAGATGAATGGAAGACTGCCTTCAAAACAAATGAGGGTCTCTATGAGTGGCTTGTCATGCCATTTGGACTCAGTAATGCTCCAAGCACATTCATGTGGTTGATGAATGAGGTACTTGTAGAATTTATTGGAAAATTTGTTATTGTTTATCTTGATGACATATTGATTTTCAGCAGGACTAAAGAAGAGCATGTGAAGCATCTTGGATAGATGTTAAAGAAATTGCATGAGAGTAAGTTGATGATCAACTTGGATAAATGTGATTTTATGAAAACTGAACTAGTGTATCTTGGCTTTGTGATTTCCAATGGCTGTTTGAAAATGGATCCTACAAAGGTTGAGGCTATTCTCAATTGGCCTACTCCTAAGACAGTGGGAGATGTAAGAAGTTTCCATGGTTTGGCAACTTTTTACCGGAAGTTCATTAAAGGGTTCAGTCACATAAGTGCTCCTATTCTTAATACCATCAAGGGTGGAGTGAAGTGTAAATTTCAATGGACAAAACAAGCAGATGATAGTTTTGAACTGTTGAAAAAGAAAGTGGCTGAGTTACCTACGTTGGTACTCCCTGATTTTGACAAAGTTTTCGTTGTGGAATGTGATGCAAGCCAACAGGCTATAGGTGCTATTCTCAGTTAGGAAGGACATCCAGTAGCATTCTTTTCAGAGAAGCTGAATGAGGCCAAACAGAGGTATTCTACCTATGACCTAGAGCTGTATGCAATGGTGCAAGCTCTGAAAAAATGGAGACATTATTTACTGCCAAAAGAGTTCATTGTTTTTACTGACAACCATGCTCTTAGCTTCCTAAATAGTCAAGAAAAGTTGAATCATAGGCACGTCAAGTGGATGGAACAACTGCAGGCCTATACCTTCACTATTAAGCATAAGAAAGGTGTTGCTAACAAAGTGGCAGATGCTTTGAGTAGAAGGATACTGGTCATATAGGAAGTACAAATGGAACATATGGGTCTAGAATGTCTGAAGGAGTTGTACAAGGATGATGCAGATTTCAAGGCTGCCTATGAAGTGTGTGCAAGTTTGGCTAATACTTTTCATGGTGAGTATTCTGATTTTGTGCTACAAGAAGGGCTCCTATTTAAAGGCAGTTTGTTGTGTGTTCCTAAATGTTCAATCAGGGACAATATCATCAGGGAGAAGCACAATGGAGCCTTAGGAGGACATTTTGGGTTAGACAAGACTTTGGAACAAGTCACCAGGTTCTACTATTGGCCCAAGGTACAGACAGATGTGAGGAGATACGTTGCAAGTTGTACCATATGTCAAAAGGCCAAAGGTATGTCTTCTAATGCTGGTTTGTACCAATCACTGCCCATTCCCACCAGACCTTGGGAAAGCATTAGTATGGACTTTGTGCTTGGTCTTCCTAGGACAGCAAGGGGTGTAGACAGTGTTTTTGTCATTATGGATAGATTCAGTAAGATGGCTCATTTTGTGCCATGCAAATGCACAAATGATGCATCT